>OU744728.1:3557500-5957500 GCA_916613615.1 Steromphala cineraria | reverse complement strand
CTTGTTATAAATTACAAGTGTTTCATTGTTTCTCTTAAGTAAGTTGCCATAGTTACTTGACACTTGTCATTCACGCGAGAATTTATGAGACAATGACAAGTAAGGTGATTGATAGAGAGAAATATAGTCTCTGATAACTTGATAAGATAAAGGTACTCAATGACTTGGGTTGACAAAATGATGTCATCCATGATTTTCATCCGTTTCATTGAAATAAGTTAACCCTTTACACGCTATGTCTACACACTGGGTAGTTTTCCATATACCTTATGTCACTGCATTGGCATGCTGTTTTAAACCTTTTTGGGCAAACAGCGAAAAGGACAACGTTAAAGGCCCCTTCGTCATTTAAACTGTCATTATAAAGAGACATGATTAACCTTCAGTAAAGCGTTTTGCATCAAAAGAAAAACCTTTGAAATTAAGTTACTGAGGGAGGATAAATTTTCATCAAATATCTTAATAAAACATCCCTTTCAAGGATCAAGGAGAGCGATAAGCTTACACAATAGAAGTGACATTAAAGCTATATGAATTTCTTATAAAGGCAGATGAAAACAACAGATATTTTGAAAGAGGACACAATTGAATAAACTAGGCAGATGGAAACAACAGACATTGAAAACAGGGCACAATTGAATTAACTAGATGAATACCACTGCCATTTTATGACGTTGAAGACCACATGAGACTGATCCTCAAGTCCCCAAATGACCTTTAACCTCTGGTGCCCGGAAACCCCTACCTTGATTTGCTCGCCCCTGCTAAGTCGATTCGCATGCATGCTCGCAAATGGCACATTAAGATCTTCAGCTTACAGTCCTTTACAATGAAGAGTCGCGGGTGTATGGATGATTTTAGTCGGATTTGTAAACCTGACCTTCGATAGCTGAATTTGCAAGCACGGAATCAGAAACACCACACGCCTTTGAAGTCGTAATGGTTAGCCTACTATTCAAACTTCAATACTTTGGCAGTTAAATCTATTCTGTCAGAGCGGTCAGCTTGATAATTATTTTCCCGGTTATATAGCATGAATAACTTAAGTTATTTTACATCGGTCTATGGTCATGTGGCTTCATTTACCGAATGAATGTGTTTGAAGCGTACGTAAAAGGGATACACATACGCTGTCTTATTGTCTAGTGTAAACACATGTATAAATGCAGAAGCCTTTAAAGAAATGTTCATGTGTCAGTTGAATTAAGTTCTTTTTATACGCAGAGATGCAAAGATGATCTAAACATTATCACACACCGCTCATGGTTTAAATTCTGCCCAAGCGACCGAACAACCAACTTACTCAGTAAAATGATCAAACGATTTGAAACGGGCGTGGCATCTTAAAGTGACACAGAGTATCTTTCTTTTAATTTTATTTGGTTTTGATAAGCCACAAAATATCTAATATGCTGATTGAAGTTCATATCTCATCACTTAACTTGCAAATATATCCATTTATGCATTATATCTCTTAAATGCTTGATTTTATGGAAAAATAAAGAAAACATCGCAAATACGTTAAATATTCGAAATCATGCATCCAATTAATCTACATATTAGTTACAATACCTAATAAACACTATCGAATCAAATATATCTTCCTGTCAGCTTATGAAAAGGTTTCAAAATTACGTTTGGCGAATTTGCACGCGCCACTCGAGCCACATTGTCCGGTTTTCGATCAAAATCCCGATTTTGAATGGCCGTATTTTCGCTCTAACGTACTGAGTGACCTTTAATTTTTATTTTCAGTAACAGTTAGTGGTTCCCGATGTATTAACATCGATTTCAAAATTTGACATATGTGATCCTATCAACATACTCTGTGTCTCTTTAAAGTTATCTTAGTGTTATGGACGTTTACTTCAGGAAATTTTCACTTAGACATAGATTGAGAGGATATATAAGATTCATAGCACACCTGGTGTTTTTATATTTACCCACATAGTAAGTATCACACTCAAGTCAGCCAATACGACATATTAAACATACCTTGGTACTTAATCTATTTCACGCCTCACACTCCTCGCAGGGTAGGTTTTGTTGAAGGCATCGCTTGTGAATGGTTGACACAGTATGGGGTGATACGCGATGTCATGAGTTTAAATCCTTGCACTGAAGTCATAATTGCCTTAAGGTGTCGTGTTAATTTCATAAGCTTATATTCGATTCAATTCTCTCCAGATGAAAAATGAAATTATTTCTTGATGTTTATGGGTCAGGAAGTACATTCCTCTCCAGGTTGCTTAGTTCATCGCCATGTTTCATTTAAACACCAAATCTTTGAACCAACCCTAATGCTGGTAAATCGTCATGAACATTTTGGTTTTTTTTCTTATCGTCTTGATTCTATAGACGACAAAACGCTATTTCACATTGAGTTTGATAATAAACTTAAACAGTAAATTGAAAAAGTCAATCGGATAACTATTGTATATTAAAACTAAATCTTAATCTGCATCCGTCTTTATCAACATTAGTTCTAAGTTCAAAATACATATGAATTACAACGATGGTGGGAGAAGACTTAGAACCTCAACCGATCAACAACATCCCTGATGCCCCTGTAAGGTTTAAGGAGTTACGTCCCTTTATTAGAACTTGTAATTGATGGTAGTAGCCTACATGCATTTCAATTGTCAAAGATTTTGTAAATGTGTAACTACAATTGGAACTGACAGTGAGCCAACATTTTCTTCACAAAGATTATTATTCACCTAAATTAAACTTATATTTTTTTGGATGAAACTAAATTTCTCTCAACCATTTTAATTCAATTCAAATGAACGAATGCATTAACGAAACGCTCACCAAACATTAAATTGAAAGTTTAATTATAAAGCTTGTATAGAAGGGAAAACAACATGTTTCTAAATCTTTAAAACTTTCCCCTTGAATCATTCTGTATGCCATACGTATTATATTCAAAGGGTTTCAATTATTCAATCCTTTTTTTCCGTAGTAAGTTATCATGAGAAAATTTCAGCAGTCATTTGAGCTTACTTCACTTACACTTCACTTATGCCTCTTGATTCCTTGAGGCACATAGGGCCGCAACAACACTTCAGATATTATTGTTGCAGTTTCTTACAGTAACTTAATTGAACGTTGCACGTTCGTTTAAAGATTTAAAATAAAATTCCCTGCATTTTGTAACATTTGATTTATTTTACAAGAGATAGCCTACTTTCCTAAACAATAAGTTGAACTGCCTCTTAAATCAAATAATATTGATAATAAATTTGATATTTGCAAAGGTTGGATCAAGGTTGACTGCCTTACACCGGTGCGAACATGTGGCTTTACGATATCGAGAACAATCAGATATTGATTTTGACTTGCAACACTCGCCAATCAGGGCAAGTGACAGTTATCTCCCCTTAACAGGAAATCTCTTCCCTAAATATTCGGATTAATCGCCCTTATAGAAAGGGACAAATACAAAATTGTGTCAAGAATGTATTTCCTATTATTACTTTTTGCAATTGATTTATATTTGTGAGGACAGGCGGCCATATATTCTTCATCCAACCCGTTTTGTCGAGGAATGTTAAAATATGAATATTTAATGTAAAGAGGATAGTGTTAAGACGATACCTTACCTTGTCAGTTAGACTTAGCCCTTTGTGCGAAAAGTACCATGATTGTTCTGAGAACGATTCCATGCAACGACATTCCGATGCCTCGCCTTTTTGTCTTGTACCTGATAGCAGTGTGCAGAGCTTTACGAATGTTTGATTTCATATGTTATGAAGATCATGCGTGAATAATTCTTGAACCGAGGGATTACAATGATTCTTACTAAGAATTCGTTTCGTGACACATTTCGGAAAAGCCCGTGTAAAGATGGCACCGAGTGTAAAGTAAGTGAGCGACTTTTGTGAACAAAGACTTGGACAGTTTGCGATTATGAGTTCTAGAATAAGCCTCGTTATGGTGCTTTACAGTCAATGGTTAGGCCTACGTCATTTTGTGATTGCAGTAATAAGAATTGTTGCATAATATAGAAGCATGCTTATTTGAATGTGATATTTAGAATAATAATTTTCTGTGCACAACAGTTCATGAAAGCTGTACTTCTTTAAGATTTATAACTTTTAATAATGTCTTTTGTTTATTTCCAATAGCGCATTTAACCCTTAGCGAGCCTAATGACTAGTTCATCATGTTTTATCTCTGTTCAATTTGACTAATTACTATGCATCCATGGAATAAGAGGCGACTGTTGAGACCTCACGTCTTCAGTGTAATATGGACATAACGTAAAGAATCATAATCCTTTCTTTAACTGTCATTGTAAAATGGACATAACGTTTAGAATCATAATCCTTTCTTTAACTGTCATTGTAAAATGGACATAACGTTTAGAATCATAATCCTTTCTCTAACTGACTTTTATATGTCGGTCTTGTTGTGTTAAGTGGTTGTGATGACACGTCAGTATTGTTAACAAAATATATATTTATAGGATTTTTGTTCTATATTTTCACACGTTGCGATATGTTTCAATTACAATTATCAGATAACACTTAATACGTGTCCACCATGCAGTCATGTAAATATGTCATGAAATGTCCTCACTCAAGTAAAAACAAAATTATCTCTTTGACTTGTACTCAACAAACGTGTTACTTAGAATCGATGGTTTGTAGGTCGATATATAAGTATAAAATGCAAGGACATTTTAACTAGACATTCAAATTGATCCACAATTGAAGACCATGGAAGACGGGCTCATTTTCATCTGGGCTATTGAGTCCGTTATGGCAAGAACCTTCATTTATTTTAGTACCTTAGTGATGTCACAGCTTTTGACTTCAATATAATTTCTGTAGTGAAATAAAAGCTTTTTTTACACGGCTATTGACAAGTGCACGTGCATTTCCGTCATGTAAATCCTAGCCCCGTGCAGCACGTGCTGTTCTCGTAGACTTGACTTTTACGTTCATGTAATGTCTTCATCTGTCAATTTGATTACATCACGCTCGGGATTGGTTCGAGTTTGGCCTTGATTTGCTTAACAAAACAATACACAACGCATAGCCTCTGTTCTTGGATGTAGTATATGAAATTTTCGATTCAAAGACCTGTGATATGGATTTTAAGTTTCAACATGAAAACATACTTGGATTTACATTACGCTCTCAATAGACATTTCAAGATTCAAGGATACTAACATGGATTTATGTTAACATGATAACAATGTCGTGATCATCAGTTGTATTATGCCCCCTGGAAGACAGTGGTCTAGTCTACCCGATGTGAGACAAACGTGTTTGTTATGTCTGCAGGTGCGCGAGTTGGTGGGACGATGCACGTGCCCGATACAGTTCCAGCTCATCAAGGTTGGGGATGGAAAGTACAAGATTGGGGACTCGCAGACGCTCATTTTCGTCAGGGTGAGTTGATGCTTTTGAAGTTTACAATATTGTCGCTGTCCTGTTTTCTTCAGTCTACATCAATGATAATTTTATAAAATGTGTTACTGCTTTTATTGAATAGACGACTTTCTTCGTGGGTGTCACTGTTAGCTCTTGCATTTAAGAAGTGACATTATTAAAGTAATCTGGACTTTAGCGCATTCACTATTATACCTATTGAAATTGTTCAACTATTTTGTGCAATAGGTTTAGTTTATCACTATTAAATTTGATATCACAGTTTCATTTTTTGTACAAGTGTAAGTCCATTTCTAGATTCGAACCCACACTATGGAACTGGGGGCCGTTGTACAAAACACTAAGGTAGCCTTAATGCAATGTTAAAGGATGGCACTAAGGTTAACTTAAGTGTTAATCGTTTTGTGCAACGGCCCCCGGATCATTATGCCTGGTCAGTGCTGGTTGAGTGGGTAAGCTGTTGGTACAACCAGTGCTGAACAACCAGTGTAGTTGTCATGAGAACAGCAATTGACGTTCAGTTTATTTAGGCAACCCCCATCCAACAAAGTGAAATGTAGGCATTTCTCAACATAATTCAACATAATTCAACAAAATTGTCGATCTAGAAAACGTGTACGTCCTAGTCGTCTCTAGGGTATCCAGCTGATAAATCTCTAGACGATACGTCTACTGCCAAGCCATTTATCAAGTATGCAAAATATCACCATTACCAGTTCTATGGTGGATTTAGATAAGCGTCGCGTACAGATAAACCCAGTCATTGTGTTCAGCCAATGAACACATAGACTCAAGAATGACTGGGTTTCCGCTCAGCAGATAAATACATAGCCTTATTGTCTAGGATAATCGCGAACTTAAAGTGTCCCTAAATGCAATATATTCGTCGGCTGCCAATCAAAGATAAGGGCCCATGTAAACAATGAACAGGTGACGATCCATCGAACAGCTGTTTGATCTGAATAAAAACCACCTGATATTTGACCAGTCGGAACATTGAATAAATATTTGGTTTGAGTCAAACAGTTAACGAGGCGGAACAGTGAATAAATATTTGGCATGAATGAAAACATTAAACACGAGATATGCATGACGGGAATCGGAAATTCGCTGAGCATGCGCAATGAGTTAGAACAGTACTTGGCAGTGGTTCAATAGAGGATTGTCTTTCCGTCGCCTGTACCGTAGAGATAATCCCGATCTCTTTAAGATATGTGACACTTTAGTCTGGGTACGTCGGGACTGCTTAACATATTTGTGTTATGAGTTGAATGGTTGAATAGAATAATGCTTGGAATGACTATCTTATCTCTGAACAAGACTTCATGCGTGATAGTCTGTGCCATTTAAATACTTTAATAATTTTTGATGAGATATAATATTGTGATACATCATGGTTTCGATGTAAGTCGTTTTTCATCAATATATTGTCAAATAGCAACGTACACGTCAATTAATATCTTCAACAGTTTCCGATAATTTCTTCGACAAGTCAAATGCAGATCTGCTTAGAAATAGATAATTCACGTAGTATTAACCATTGTCCATGCTCAAAAGATGTTTTTCTTTTAGTTGGTTCTTATATTAATAATCCTTATATATGGTTCTTTTTATCTCAATTTAATTTTCATTTGTCTCTTAATTAGTTTCACAATGACTGCATGTTTATACAATCAAAAATTCACCTCCCTTCTATATCATCAACTTCATTCCATTCAATGTGTCATACCCTATGGTCTTCTTTTATCAACATTATACAGTGGAACTTATTATCTCCCCCTTGTCCAACACTATGTTATGATACTTAATGTTTCCCCCTTTCCAAAACTATGCTATGAACATGATAACCTCCCCTGTGAACAGGTGCTCCGGAATCACGTGATGGTGCGGGTGGGGGGAGGCTGGGATACCCTGGAGCACTACCTCAACAAACACGACCCGTGTCGGTGCGGGTTTCAAGGTAAGGGACATAACTCTCACATTCGGTTTCTGTATTTTTAGGGAAAACTTTGGTTATGTAATACGATACGTAAGCAACACATCTCTATAACTTCAACAATCCGCATATTCGGGAAGTGCCCAGATTGAGTAGCCTTGTGTGATAGCAAATCTCTAAGGTAATATTATTGCAGATCTGAGGTCAACCTTATTTAGAGAAATTTATTCCGGTTTCCAAATAAACACAAGGGATCGGAATACCTCAGCTTATCAATATTGTGAAAATTGCGATGCTGAGTTATCATTAGAATTTTGCATTGCCATCTTGATTAACTGAAGGGTAATTTTGGCAAATCCTAGCAGTTGGGACCCTCTGCAATTGAAAAAGAATCCGATGACTCAAAAGTTTTAGGGTGGCAAATTTGTCCAGGACCCCCTCTATAAACAACACTGCTTATAAGCAAAAACGGTATTCAGTTTGGTGATGTAACTTTAGCCCCAATATATGGCTGGTGTTTAGCATTCCTATAGTATATCATAGCGTTGTGTCAATGTATCAAATCTATTAAACACGAGGCAGATTGATACCTGAGAATACACAATCAACTGAGTCACTGATCTGTAACTGACTGCACATATCAACATGCAGACATACACAACTGTAGCACAACCGAAGAAGCCTCGGATAGTCTTCAGAAGGCAAAATTTGAATCTTGAACTTTTCGTGTTACTTTGTTATACAGCAGAAACCAGAGGTATTGAAGGTAAAATTATCTGCTTGTCTTTGAACGTGGCTCTGTAAATAAGTCATTAATCTCGTGTGACTTTGGCGATGGATTCTTGAAATAGTTGGTTCGATGGCCGAAATGGGAGTCGTCCGAATATGAAGTGCCTGATACATACAGATTGGGAAGTTTCATAGCAATGCTCCAACCGTGGCAAACGTATAAAATTAAGTTTTCTTCTTTGACCATTGACTATTACATCTTCTTTGGACTTTTGCAAACGTATATTCTCTCTCCTTTAGCATTGACAATGCGTCTGAACTATAACAAGGTTGTATTCTTAGAGAGATGTGGCATCAGGTTAAGGACGGATTACCGCTCCACGTCCAACCAAACAGGTTACACGAATACTTGCACATGTCTGAGTGACAGAACATCGATATTCGGATCCGAGATTGGAACACAGCTCCCTAGATGCCTTGATTGTGTATGTCAGCATTGGTTTGCTACATTTTACTTCGTAATAGCATTTCAGTTGCCTAAGAGTCGTTGTAGATTACTAAATTCGTAAGATAAATATCCTAGATATTTCTCGAATTCAACCTATTTCAGGTCACCGGCCGGGACCGAGTCAGAGGCTGATCCAGTCCCGCCGCGCCTCCACCCCCGGGACCCGTGTGACCCCACCCCGAACCACCACCCCCACCCCAGGTAACTCAACTTCCACCCCACTCAAGAGCCCGAGGAAGTTCTCAGTACCCGGACCTGTGTCTCAGAAGTCTTCCATAACAGTCACGCGCAGTAAATCTCCCGGTCCCGTGCCGACCTCCCGGAAGTTACCCGTTCCTCAACAGTCAACACAGAACTCTTCCGGTACGGCCGCTAGTCAACTTGGGCGGAAGTCGCCGGGTCCCTCACGTCTCCGGAGTCCCTCTCCCATTACCCCAGGCCGCCGGAAACTGCCGACCCCGGCGAGGAGTACCGAGAGACTAACCCCGACTCGGAGGTCGGCTTCACCTGGACCAGGCACAAGGGAGACAACTATGTCTCGAGCAAGGTATGTTGTGGCCTTGGCCGTACCCATTGCAATATTTGGTGGTTTTGACTTGTTTGTCATCGATTCCATTCCACTTGAAATGTATAATAATATCCAATATACCAGTAAACCATGGTTAGAATTAATGTGTTATCACGTCACTTGCAGTTGAACAAAAACTGGCATTGAAACTATCTCTGCTTTAAAAAAATAATGTATTCATACATACTTTAGCACAAGAAATACACCACTTCTTTTCGAAACAAATGAGACATCCTAAAATATCCCACAAAATTAAACGGAAAGCGACGATTGGCCATGTTGAAATGGAAATATGACAAGATATGGTTAAACTCGAAAAATTGCTTGATCATATAGCTGAGATCGATACGATCAATACTTGTTTATTGCACCCTCTTGCACCTGCTTATACCTGAACTGATTGCAGTCCTTGTATTTAACGTCACAATACAAACATTAAGCCATTGTTAACTAATTCCATATTTCAGTTCTATTATCTTCATTCGTATGATGTATTAACTCAATTAATTTCCTTGTTGTTAGTATTGTAATAGGGATTTCATATCTTGAAAAATTACGGAGAAGTCTATCGAGCGCCATGGTTTCCGATCTGTGACAAATATTTTTCAAATTGTTATTGACAACAAATACTTGTTATTGATGATAAATGAATTACGTTGCTGTTGCATCACTTTATCTGAAAATGTGAATAATAACTGCAATTGTAATATTTTTGTGACAAATCTATCAAATGATAGAAACCGTAACCTCACAGAAAGGGAACAATCGCGGGCACTAACTGTCATCTATCTTGAGACATATGATGTACGTTTTCTGATTACATCTAAATCAAACAAAGTGACAAACGGGGCATCACTTTACTAATTTACACTTTTTCTACTCTATTACTACTACTACGGTTTATTTTGAAAACTTGAGATTTGAAATGTCTTAAAGAATAAGTTTATTGTATGCTTTTTCACCTCTCGTAGTTTATTTTGCAGTATAGGAGTTGAAGATCTCACTGAATATCCGAAATTTGAAAATATTCTGAACTTGTTGATAACCATAATTGCTCCCATCAAATGGCTTGCTGATTACATTCTTGGTCCTGATAAGGACATTTCCCACCTGATTGAGAGAACTGAATCACAACAGCTGTATTGTTAGCCAGGTATTGTTTCCACGCTTCATTGCTTACAGGTGTATGATTTAATACCTGTGGTGACTCGCTCAATGTGAGCAACACCGTAAACATTGTTGTGGTTTTAAAGTATTGTGTATATTTTATGAAATTATGAATACATTTTTTAGATATTTCGTTAACTCATATTTCAACATACAGTGAAAGAAGACTCTATATTTCGTATGGCTTTGAACTTTATAAGAAACATTACATAATACATTTTAAATAAGACCCTACCAGGTCAAACTAATATCATAAACATTTAGTTTATTCAGCCAAGGTTATTCCTAAACCTAGGTTATACCTAGATAAACAATTGCAAGTCAAACGTACCCCCTCGACCAAAACCAATAACCCTTTAACTTTTATCAACAATAAACGCAACGCATATATATTCCTTACACAGTGTTTATTCAAATTGCTTATTTGACCTACTGCTCCATATGTACAAATAACGGTATATGTTGACGTGACCCAACATAAAAATACTAACTCATAGGTATAGTTGACCCAAGGTTCAATATAACTCAGGGCTCATTAAGACATCGGGCGTTAAGCCTCCCCCTTCAACCCCGGCGTTCAATACCCCCTCCCCCTCCCCGGCGTTCGATAGTCCCCCAGATTGAACTAAGGGCAAGTCCGGACCCATTCCAGTGTTGTGTGGAGCGATCCTATCTAGCCCACGACCAGTATTGTCATAACAGTGAACCGGGTGCGCCATATCTACATACCTACATTGTAACGCCGGGTTTACTTACACTATAACGGACTAACGCCGGTTTCATAAACAAGGAATTCTTGTATGTACAGAAAGATGTGTTGCTTATATTGTTGTGATTCCGTGAGCTGACCACGGCTTGGATTATTATGTCCGAGTTTTGACCAGCGTGGTAGCTGCTTGGAATATTCTCGAGTTGAGGTACGTGGGGTTGTTTATAAGACTTTTAGGCTATGATTGGAAAGCCTCGAAACTGAGTTTCACAGATGGAAGACCCACATGTTTTCATGAATGTGCCTATCTGAACTTAAAATGATTTAAACAAAATATGGGGATGTGATAAAGTTCGATGACCATAATTCTTCTTATAATTTTTGAATTTTATTGATCTCATAATTCATCGTAAAATGATGTTTTAACAACTTTCATTGTGTATTACTTAACAAGAACTGTAAGACTCAACATGAATTAAATATTTTAGTATACAATAACCAAACATGGTTGAAAGGGCCAACATTTATTTTTCCTTCAAATGTGTCATTTCATTGTCGGTAGGATTACATATTGGAATCGCGAGTAACCTGTATCATGTAGAAACGTGTTGTGTATACCCTGAGGTGTGCCAGGTAAATGATTACCTTTAAGGTAAATCTACATTCAGTTCTATGAGCAGGTGTTTTCAAAATCATCTACGTTTTACATCTCGTATCGATTATATCCCACTACCACAGCCAAATGCCTTCTTGATCATTAATAAAAATACTTTATTTGTCGGATTGATATCCATGTATGAATAATACACATGCAACCAATATTTGTTCAATTGAGCGGGATTTTTTAAAAACTATATGTTTGGTATTGTATGTTATATAATAAGAACACATGTATCATATAATATGTCTGTGAGTCATGTTCAAGAAAAGAGAACGAAAAGATAAACCATTGTGAATGTATCTGATATTGTATGGTAAAGCAGATATTCATGTGGTGGTCGATTTGAATAACCAACATATATGTGTTTGAGTAAATATATTTTATATGATATTATAATATGTTTAAGATAATAAACATAAACACAAAACTTTCAAATGAAATATTACAATATGACATGTGACTTAACCATTGTGAATGAGGCTGGTAATTTGAATGGTGTATTTTCATGTGGTCGTATTATTATATAGTTTAAAGGGGCAGTAGCACGTTTTTTGACAATTTTATATTTTCAATTTTTCACTGATAACTATAAGTTAATGCTAAATGTGTTACTTTGATAGTATCATAAATCTCATAACACAAACCAATCATCCGTAGTCAGAGAAAAAAGTATGAGGATTCACATAAAATCCATTGGCAGCCATTTTTGTGTGAACACCTTTAATTCACATTGTGTAAGAAAAGGAATCGCATGGCTTAACTTTTCAATTGTATATTTGATTCATTACTGCTCCATTTAGTTTTTATACATTGTCTAAAGATTGGAACAACTTATTTTCATTTTCCTGACATCACCTTATATTCCCCCTAAAACGTGCTACTGCCCCTTTAATGTGGTAACCTTTTTAATGTTCCTAACAATAAGAAACTTGCAATTGAAATCGGCCAAATATTGAATGGAAAGTTGCAGAAATTCAGCAAATATCACTATAAACAATACATTCTTAAGTCTATTGTACTCGATATAACCCAGTAACTTTGAACAATTGTGTTAGGCATTCTGTTAGGTTATTACGAGCAATTACACCGATATATCTGATCCGATGCTTAATCAAAGCTTACTGCGAAAGTAACAAGCTCTATAATACGTTCTCAATCTGTTTTTAGCGCATTTCTCACCTTGAAAAATACCGTTTTGTCGATGTCTTAGAATAGGGGAGATTTCATTCAGTCAGAGACTTTTGACATTGATTTTGGTAGAAATATTAATATTTCCATTATATTTAGATCCATGATTGCTAAGCAATAGCAACAGTAGGCATGGGGTAAGCAAAGTGTTTGATTGCAAAGAATTCTTTCAAGCGACAGTGTTGAATTAGTTATTTGAATTTGAAGATGATCTAAAAACATAGATAATGTTATGCTGAGTGATACGAGATGTGATAATGATATTAACATCTCTGACATGAAACGATGCACAAAACAATAATACTAAACTAAGGAAATGACAAATCTCAAAATATCATTTCGGCTGTAGCAAGACCAAAGAAACTTGCCGGTATGGTAAGATCAACTTTCAAAACGTATGCGCGATATGGTAAAATAAACTGGCATATTTCACTTATATAATACTAGCATTAGGAAGATAACTGAAATACAGTAAAGCAAACCAAGGTCTTGCACCATTATGCTATCTTTTATCCACCGGTAGGTTTTGGATTGCTCAATCGAAGTCTTCCAAAGTGGATTGTATATCATAGGTATGTGTTGATAAGTGGTTCGATTGTAGGTAGTGTATACTTACCAGCAAGGACGGCAGTATTTGGCACGTGTTCAACACAGATACCATATATCAACCCTGGGGAACAGGCTCATCTGTGATTACTTGGGAACAACTTGACCCACTATACGTTCAACTCTGTATTCTTAAAGGGACAGTTCTCGGCTTCGAAGTAGTTCGCCATTGTATTCCTTTGCATAATGTTAAATGATGAAGAGCGATTTTTATAACGAAATATTGATAAGACATGCCTTTTCATTAAATACCAAAAATCATAATTTACTAGACTGATAGCAGTGGCTTGTCCCATCGTATTAAAACTGTCTATATTCTTGATATATGCTCCACTTACAATAGTTGTGGGGTTTTTAAATATTCAATATGCTTTTGCCAAATTTTCAAATTCAGAACAACCAAATTGCAATCGCACTTAAAGTAAGACCAGGAGTGTTTTTAAAACTAAACGTTCTATAACGTTTATGCATTGACAAAATATCCCTTCGTTTCTGCGAAAACTTGACCCCTATTAAAGCCTCTCTTAAAGTTGAAAGTCTTCAATTATTTGGGGTATTGAGAACAATAAATATCAATATGTTGGCAATATACAAATAAGTTGAAGATAACTTATATCAGATCTAGAAAACCTTGATGTTGAAGCATCTAAATATGTGATGTATCATGTTATGTAAGAAGGTTTGTGACGTCAGTATATACCTTTGTAAAGCTGCAGTGCAGTTTCGATATCGACTTTAAATGAATGTGTAGCGACAACATCAAGGAGTAATTTAAACAACATTAACCCATTATATTGTTGAAACAGTTATGTGGTCTATATTTCCACCTATCAACAGAATAAATGCATTGATTTATTTCAACAATTTGTGAATATAATTCTTCACAATGATATCACGAATAGTCATAGATTCGAAGTATAACTATTCAGAACATTGTGTTATGGATAAAAAATCATTGATGTTATACAACATCGAACGTCAATGAATGTTTACCAGTTTGTGAATTTAAAGGAAAAGATTGACTTTTCCTATGGATGAGTGACTTCACGAAGTAACCCATATCCCGAGTGTGAGAAACCTTACAATACCATGTAACTCCCCACTGTACACCGAGGTACTTTTACCTTATATGTTATTAACTAGTGACTTCCAACTGCTTTACGGCGTCTCGGTGAATCATGTCCACATTATTCCCATTGATATACGTCAATGAAATCTCTTCACAATGGTTCTAAGTAGAGGTTGTCACAAAGGGATGTTTACTTGTTTGTTAGGTTAGATGAGGTACACCATCATTTACCTGAACTTCAACCAGCACTGAACGCGTTGACCTGAAAGATACAACTAAACGACGAGGTGTGTGACAAGGATGTTAGTTGCTGCCTTGACGTTTGGGCTGTGAAGAAGTGACACCATTTGTTTACTTGAACATCTTGTTTGAAAGAGATCCTGTATAAGATTGTTACTTCCTGGAACTTTCTGATAGTCCGAGGTGTTCGCCAGGGATAGCATTTGTGTCCATTGCTTTTGTGCTTGGTTGCTGAAAAACTTTATTAACGCTCTTTGGATATTCGTATGACTTGTGCCTTAGTTCCTGCTGATTTGTAGAAGAAATGACTTACGTGGATTGATAAAGTGAATTTTTGTTTGAATACGGATTCTTTTCATCGGCCGAATTCTGATTTTGGATAAATGAAAATGTGGAGAGAACAGCGAGTAGCGATTTTGCTGAACCTGAGGTTTGTTACGTTATCAAGTGTTTCAGTGTTATTACCTAGACAGGATAATAACGGCTTTATATTTATTTCACACAAGGTTTCGTCACTCAACTTTATATCTGGTTGTTGATGTGAAGATTCTTGTGAAATTTGTATCTAGCAAAAACTATTGTCTTATATTTTACACAATATCTAGTCTCGTTTATCAACCACGAGTCTAAAATGAAATGATATCTAAATTTATTATATGATTGAAGGTGAGATACTCTGTTCTATCAGTGAAATAAACCCTCTATCTGGCTACAGTGGCGATAACCTTTATCGTCACTCTACTGAGTGGTGATAAACTTTATCACCACTCTAGTGACGTCAAGTTCAAGAGTTTGACGTCATGTAACAATGGTCTGACGTCATGAATTCTCCTATGACGTCACACTGTTATCGCGGTGACGGGCTCTTCCAAGCGGCCGCTCAACATGAAATTGGCCTTTTTTGACGTAATTAGAAGGATTTCATCATATAATAAATAGAATATCTGTCAATTCTTGACAAATACCATGTTTATCTCATCTCGTGAAAATATAACCTTTCTACCTCACTCGATGAGATAAACATGGTATTAGTCAAGAAAAGACAGATATCCTCTATGAATTGTTCAAAATATCAATTGACCGTCATTTTGACATATCATTTCTAATCATGGACTATTTCATGTCTTAAATATGTCATTATTTATCAATCATAATGTTCCTGTTTCAATTGTCTACCAATACAAGATTTTTCAAACCTATGAAATACTCAGATTATTTATTTCATCAAGATTCTAGGACTTTTATTAACGTTTGTCAAGTATGTCAACCTCGAAACCTTTTACCGCTGAAGTTAGTGCGTAGTTGATAGAGGGGCGTGTTTTCAAGGTTCCAATGATACCCTTACTGTGATAGGTATACAGATAAGTATTGTAGGTGAACTACCTGTGACAACAGTAATTACAGGTGTCAATCCACCGTGTCGCCTCGGTGGGTGGGAGTTTACCTTCAATAAATTTGATTTCATGTCTAGGGTTGGAGTCTGATATAGGTCAATAGTTGGTGTTCTTGTTTCTTCAGTATGATTTTATTCTTTTTTTTGTGTGTGTGGATACTTGATATTTATGATCATAGATATTTGTTTCCACAAGTTTATAACTATTTAAAGTTTATTATTTTATATTGTTAATTATAATCAGATACGGGAATTACTTAACACTATTTGCTGGATTAATATGATATAAGCACATGGACACAGGTACTTGGTTGATTAATCGGTTAATTGTTTAACACAATAATCACTTTGTACCATTTATGGTAGAGCACATGTTTCCGTAGACTTTTCTACTTTCTGAAAATGGTAGACATTCATAAAAAGTCAAAACCCTTTAACATTTGTAGCCTCATTGAAGAGAAATTATCGACTTTGTGTTCAGTTAGCCGTACGGAAATCTGAAAATTGATATACTCACGCACTGAAGTAAAGCACCAGTGTTTATTCATCCAGCAGTGCTAATGGAACTGAGTATCGGATGATATGCGTTACCTCCCAGGGTGTGATATAAAAACTCTTGTATCACATTGTCTTCAGGTAGATACCGTACACTACAGCTCAAACATGTTCTAAAACACATGGTCACACAATACATCCCTGCCTATCTGGATAGGACATGTTGTCATTTGATAGTTCTTTTAACTAGGAAACATGAATTAGACGTATTATGATAATGGTAATTGACAAAACTTTAGAGTCTATAAAATTGTTGGGGTTACACACATTTTGCTCAATGCACTCGTGTCTAATTTTATAATCTAAATTCATTTAGTAAATCAAGTTGTGTAATTTTTAATCCATTTAAATTTTGTGTGTGCTATCATTTAATCAACCCTATTTATTTGAACGGGAAAATATTAAATAAAAACTATACACATGTCTATTGAGTGTAAGGAGAAAATGAACTAGAAATTTAACAACCCCTTTGGAACATTTTACATTTTTGGTTCAAATTAGTCATTATATAACCATTTATACATCTTCTTATTGGCTGCAAATAATTAGTTGGTGTTAAAGAAATTAAGATACATTTGCGCTAATAATACATCGCCATATTTTAGATATGGATCTGATTTTCGAACATTAACCCCTCTCTACCTTTTGATTATTAAATGAATAGGGTTTATGAGGTTTGATAAATTTCACAAATGTTCCTCGATCTCTAAACTATTGAGCTCATGACTCATATAATAACGAAATACACCATGTAATTAATAACTTAATGTTCTGTAACCTTTGCATCGCCTATTTTACTCTGAACTATGAACAGTTTTAAAATGTGAGTGATGAGTAATCCTATAAACGAGAATTCCTCCTCCCTACAATTGAGAAATCTCCAGTAACATTGTATCGTCTATCTATTAATACCTAGTCTCTCAGATCACTGAGTTTCTATATGGTAGCTTGCTGTCTCTTTTATATGTCTATGTGTCGGTTAGTCACATTTAAGATATGCTTCATAGCCGCTTTCATTACATTACTTTGTATGTAGTGAACATCATTGGGTTAAGACTTTCATTTGTGTCAAAGTCCCAACATCGCGGAGGTTGTGATAGGGATATCTCTCAATTTGATCAAATCGTTCAGTCGATGGAAACTGCCAAGACTCCCCACTGTTAAACATTTTTTAAGTTTACATTTTGTGTTTAGATGGTCATTTGGCTTAAACGGAACTATTGTTCAGGATCTCTCTATTGAACTATATATACATAGATCGGCGGGGCATGAGTAATTGAGTTTGGGTCCTAGTCACACGATTGTCAGTTAAGTTTGTGCTTTATTCGGTTGACATGTTCATTTATTATCTAGTATATATCTTATATCCTATGTTTTGTAAAGGCGAGATTTGACTAGGTTCTTCATTGCAAATAGGGGATTTATGTATTACTGTTGAACGGATTCATTGAGACATGCTATTTTTATCATGGTCGCCTACTCACTTGCCTGTGAGACAACGGGTCATGGGGTCTCACGTAGTTTTATGCACGTTTTAGCGCTCCTTTAGTGTTTTTCGCTATGCTCCCTTATTTACAGCCAAGTAAAACAATCTCTAATAAAAAAGTTTACAACACAATTTTAACTTTTCATTAATGCATCATTATTGTTTTATTTGTGTTCCGAGGGCAATGCATGAAGTCCTCGAAGATATATCAACGATTAATCACTTAACCATGAAAACATGACAGTAACTCGTAACTGCGTAATTATAACGTTTTAAACCTTTTCCTTTACATCATAATTTATGCTAGATAATGTTCTGAGCACACATTATTTAACCCTTGCCCTGTGTTGCAGGTCGAGTGGAGCGAGTAAGACGGCGCCCTGCACACCGAGACGCCTCTCCATGGAGGACCTGGATGTCGACGAGGATGCCAACGCGGCGTCCTCAGGCGGCAGTGAGATCGACATGACTCAGATCACCACCATGACAATGGAGGAGTTCAGGAACCTTCTCAACAGACAGCTATCAGTGCCCCAAGCCGGAGCCGCTGCGTCCCAGAACGGAACCGGAAGTCACAGCTCGGACTCCCCGCGATCCCAAAGCAGTTCGGATAGCACCAAGGCTCCATCATCCAGGTCCGCTCACGCTACAAGCTCCTGGCGGGCAGTTCGGGAGAAAGCTCGGTCTGTGTGTCAGTCTATAGAGACGAGTGTTGTGTCAAGAACGAGTAGAACGTCCTCCATTAATGACTCGGGGTATCTCTCCCAAACCGGAGACAAAACTCCCAAAAGGAATCTCCCGAACTCGCCAGCAATAAGACCAAAAACGCCTACGTCAGTGTCGAGACCTAAGACTCCTGTCTCAAGAGTAAGTGCTCTCAGTTCAGACAATAGACCGAAGACTCCCACATCTCGGCCAAAGACTCCTACTAGTTATCAAAGGCCTAAAACGCCAAACCATTCAAATGTGACTACACCGTCCTCAGTGGACGAATCTAAAACTTTTCTTTCCCGTGACAACCGTCCCTCGACCCCCGTGTCGAGTGAAAGACCCTCCACACCGTCTTTCATACCCCGCCCAAGCGGTATCCCCCGTCCCTCCACCCCCACTCAGGTGCCCAGTGAACCCAGCAAACCTCCTGCATCATCCAGGATTGACCGGAAGTTGATCAGTCGACCTACGACTCCAAGCTCAGTTCGGAAACAACTTCCGCCAAGGCCAGCTTCTACTGTTCCTGAGAAATCTTACTCAGGTATGTTTCAAGCACGACGGTCATCAACGCCTGGTCCGACAAACCAGACTAAGGTAAACTCCACAAGTAATAACAGAAAAGGCATCATATCTAGACCTAGTGGCGTGTCCCGCAGCACCGAGTGGAAGCGATCACAGAGTGTGGCGGATGTACGAAGCAGTCTAAGTCTCGCCTCTACTGAGATCTCCCTGTCAGATGAGGAGTCTGGCTCGGCCAACAGTGACGAACGCTCTCGTTCGAAGTCTCGGACAGTGAACAAGGCTGTGAGACGTCCGAGGAACTTCAGTGCTGAACCGCGTAAGCTTGTGCGTCAGGAGGCGACTGAGGAGTGTTTGATTGTGTCCCGTGGTGACAATGGTGCGCACAGTGTGTCTCGTAAGGAGAATGGGAACACTAAAAACGATTTCAGCAGAAAAACCAACAGGTTTGTCCGTAGTGCTTCAAGTGAGAACTGTGACTCGCCAAGGTCCCGCCAAAGGGCGAGGACTCCAGACCCGTCCATGATCAGGAACGAGATGGTCAGGCGGAAGTCGGAGATCTCGCTCACTTCCGGTAAAGGCGTTGATAGGACAGAAGCGTGGGTGAACTCTACTGTGAATGATACTAAGCGGAAGTTGCCATCTAGGCCTAAAAGAGCAATGACTCCGAATTCGATGAACAGGAAGGAGCTCGAGTTGAGTTCCAGATCTTTCGATGAAATCAAAGAAGCCCTACGTGTTCCTTTGCAAAATGGAGTAGCAGTGAATCCAGAAAAGCTGGAGGCTCCTCCAGAGGACGCAAAAGCTTACCTTCAGATGGAGAAACTGTTTAAGATGTTGAAAGAAAAGGAACTGCGAGAGTCTGTGAATAACACGGTTGGGATCTCGGGTAATAGTTCGGACGCACGGGAGTCTAACATCTCACAGGGTATTCTGAAGAACCCAGACTCCAAAACTGCATCAAAGGGATCATTAAATTCTGTGAGGTTCTCAAACTCGTCCTTGTCATCTTTAAGTTCTGGCAACTCTAAAAGTGCCTCTGTGTCAACTCCTACCAAAGGCAATAACGCTTCATCCCCACTTTACCACTCTCGTTCCTTTCCGTCTTTCGGCCAGGAGAATGGACAACCACTGACCTCCACTCCAATGAATGGAATCTCATCTTCAAGGGTTGAGGACGATCTAGATTCAGGAGACGAGGAAACATTCGGAAACACTGCTGAAGCACTTGCGTCTCGTCTAAAGGAAATGGCCAAGCTAAGACCTCGCAAAGAAACAAGTTCAGGACCAAAATCAAGGATACCAGCACCAAACATGAATGCAAAGAGGAAATCAAAATCATTCAGCAACCTGTCAACAGATTTTCAAAGAAATTTCAGTGAGACGTCCTCAGATGATGTTCCAGTGTTTTATAATCCCGAGGATGATGACGACCTGTCAGCTCAGGACCGAGACGAGCTGATAGACAGATCAGAGACTCCAGTCCCTCGCATGGCAACTCCTCTGACCACGGGACGGTCAACCTTCCTCAACAATAGTAGGGACAAGACGGCCAAGCTGGTACGTGCAGTCTCCCAGGATCGGAGTCGCTCCAACTCAGTCTCGTCCCTCTCCAGTCTGTCTCTCTCCAATGCAGACAACGAGCAGGAGTTTGTGTGATTGAATGACTCAGATTGAACCATGGTATATCTCGTGTATTATGATAAATGTGAAAGCAAAAGCAATTCTTTTGTTTATTGAGTAAAAGTATGATGTGAAAGCAAAATCAGTAAGTTTATTTCAGAGTCTCGTCCGTTACCGAGTTGTCTTTCCTTAATTAAGAAAAAGGTCAGGAATAAGTATGAGTGAATCGACCATGGTTGTATGTCTCAACATAACGGATGACACCTTGTGGAATGTTAATTGAGCAGAAGCATTGGCCTTGTATAGTCTCGTCTTATCCAGATTGTCTCTCTTCGGTGTATGGAACGGGAGGAGATTGTGTGATTGAATAACTTGTTGGTTATATCCCTGTACGGTGACAACTCTTTGATGCTGTGAGATCAGAAGTTCTTCACTGCTGAGTGATCTTGTGTTTGCGTCTCGTCCTCGTCAGTCTGTCTCTCAACTGCATACGAGCTGAAGTGCATGATGTTGACTGAACACTAAGAAAGTATATGCATGACTTCGATGGTACACGGATGTATCTCTGGTATGATGACACCTCTGTAATCAGAAAGCTATAGCAGTGATCGTGTTTTAGTGTATCGCCCCTCTTCAGCTTGTCTCTATCCACTGCTGAACAGTGACAAGACAATGTGTGAGTGCGGTACTAGTGGAGTAAAGATGTTATGAGAGAAAAGGCGTGGATCTTTAGATCTTGACTCGCCAAATTGCAGTGAATGACTCGTAGGATAATAGCTGTATCGCTTGTTTGAATACACCTTCTGTGATGTTGTGAGAACAAAAGCTGTTATCTGTTTGATAAGTTTCATCTTGGTCTGCCTCCCTCACTGTAAGAATCGAGCATGGTTTGTATGATTGAGTGACTCTGTTATGATACGTGTATTCATGTCACCTCTGATAATGAGATCAGAAAAGCAGATATCTTGTTAGATGGAAGTTGATATATTTCGTGTATTGCTAAACCATATTATGTCATATTTGTAACAGAGGATACGTAAAAGGACTAGACTTTAGTACCATTTGAGGAAGAAAAATCAACGCAATTCATAATAAAAAGGGGCGGTAGCACAATTATTTAAAAAAAAAAAAAAAAAACTTAAAATTTTCCCTAATAAACATTAGTTTATACCAATTGTGTTAAAACAAGACATCTCAATACTCAACCAGATCGTCCGTAAGTCAAACAAAAACCAATTCGGCCATTTTCCCCGAAAACCTTTAGTTTATTGGAAGTAGGGAAATTGATTCGTATAGCTAAACTGAACATGGTACGTTCATTATTAAACTGCTAATTTTGATTAAAAAAGTTTTCTTGCAATTGGGAACATATATTCTCGTTTTTACTATATATAACTTCTAAAACGTGCGAGTTATAAGCGTTATGATATTTATTTGATTACTTCACATTATATCTGTAGAGTTTGACTATCTGTCTCTTGGTAACAGTTATCAAACATCGCATTTATGTCTCAACTCTTCATGGTTTTAAACTATTTTTTTGGAGAGGTGTCAAATTTAAGTTCAAATTTCTTTTCATGTATTTCATTACACAGCAAACTTCATGTAATCAAAGTATTGATGATTTTCATTTTAATGGTGTATATATCTGTATATGTTTATTTATGTAATTATTTATCTCAAGTCATATGTATAAGTTGGTATATAGAATCATACCCTGTTATCATTTATCGTATGCAAATTATATATAACTCGATAGTTGCCATAACGAAGGTTTATTGCAAGTTTTGGTAATTATGTTTCAGAATTATTTTGGGAAGAATATTTATTTCCGGAAAGAGATGAGTACTAGTTTTCATAGGGATAAGTTCATGGTGTACATGTCATTGAACCAGGTGTTTCTAAAAGTCTTTCAGTGAACTTTAACTGCTGCTATGTGTACTAATCATATTTTGTTATAACAGATTCAATGCTTTGGCTTCCTCTAAACAGTTATCGCCGCTAATGGCTGGAATACTGCCCAAGCGGCGCTAAACAATAACTCACGATAAACAGTTACGAACTGGTTAATCAATTCCGATTTACTAGTTTGTATTTTCAATCTCGTTTATCACGAGTGTTAATCACGATACTCTTTCAGAGATATATACAAAAACGAATATCTCCGCGATTGCTTTTGAAAACGGTTATCTTTAGATCTTTAGAGATAAATCCGCCTCAATTTGACTTAACATTTAAATCGGAAACTAGTTTACATGTAATTAACTAACTTTTTACAAGTTATCAACTCGTTGTTAATAGCATGAAGGCTGCGCATACTGAATGGAGGTGTCAGATGACATGTAGCTTGTCGTTATTAATCAAAATCTTAATTTACATAAATTAAACGAGTTTGTTACCAGTTGCTAAAGGTTATCTTGGTTTTGCTGAGATCTGTTAGTTACAATGATGATTTATATGACACAGTTGTGAAGTTGTCTTTCAATCATATGACGTATATTAACAATATATACTTAACAATTAAAACAAAAACAGGTGTTAGTTTCTAAAATCTCAATTTTCCCCCCTGAAAACAATGTTATGTCTGGATTTTAGATTCAAGGCTTTTATCAAAAAGGAAGTTTGTATAGAAAACGTTTTCGGTGAATTTTCTTACATAAATGAAAGTAGGAAATGGACCTTCTCATTGAAGGTTTAAAGGCAATGCCTCTAATGGTTGTGTTCAAAGTGCACTAGTAATAGTATAATGTGCGAAGTATGCATGGGTATTTAACACTTTGACGCCACTTTGTTTAAAGGTGTCTGGTATCATGCTGTCGATATACGATGTAGCGACATGGAGCACGACGTTTAGCACGTGATCAAATTGTACAGAAGGTTTTGTACAGCATAAATGTGACGTAGTTTACTACTATGCATTATTTCACGTCCTTTAGCAAGGAGACGGATGTGACGTCATTGTGTTCAGTATCCCAAACTGAAGGGAGATAACTCTTGTTAAGCCATGGTGTATATTTCTCGGCATTCCAGCGGCTGCATCTGTGATGTTGATAGAGAAGACAGTATTTATTTATTTTCACTCTGTTGCGTGCATATTTTGATGAATAAATATGTATATCTGAGAAAATTATTTGGTTTTCGTTTTGTATATAAAGACTAGACAGAAGATCGAGAACAGGTAAATGTATTTATCAGATCTTCCCGACTTTTGTATCTCATGTTTACGATCTTCATTATGAATATTTGAGTTCTCAAAGAAAAAATAATTTTTTTGATCCCTAGTTGACATTCATCATGCATAATAACAGGAACAGGACATTGCAGTTTCAGTACTTCCTTCATAAAAAAATGATAAATGCCCATATTCTTATAATGTCTGAGTAGATTAAAATTTTGTTTAGTTGAACTTGTTGATTAAACACTACTTATTTCCTTAAAATAAGCCTTTAATTTTCAGTTATAAGGTAACTAGGATTTTGACTTAAGAATACCAATAAACAGTGAATCGTAATTCGAGTGAAGTGTTCGCTTCTACACTGCTAGATGATCATTTATCGAAATCCCCGAATTGTTCACCTGAAAAGTTACGTTATATTATCACCACGTTATTTCTGTTTATAAAATGGGGAGGGGATGCTTAATTCAGTTCTGTGTGTATATTTTAGATCTTAAGAAGAGAGTTGTAATAAGAAGAAGTCAATAAAAATTGATAAGAACCAAAGAAGGCTGGAAACAGAACCTCAAATTATGTATAACAGACAATAACCAAGAACAAAATCTATAATTATGAGAGAAAATCTTTGAAACATGCACTCTCAATGTGCTGAAGCACCTTATGCTGCAATCTCATTTAAATCGGCAAGAACCTATCGTACACCGCTTCGTTACTGCTGAGTACTGCTGAGGAGGGACGCGACAGGTGATCTCCCTACTCAATCATATTCAAACCATCAGAGGCCCACGTAAATCTACATGTTGAAAGGGCTTAAGGTTTGAGAGAACATCCCCAGGGAACAAGTAATTTAGTATAATGAACATTTTATACTTGTAATAATTTAATTATTCTTTGACACAATATCCTTCGTAATAGTTCGAATATCCCTGATTTTGTCTAGTATACCCATGAATTTCAGAAATCCTTTTAAAATCAGATATTGTTAAGGTTTCGCACATACAGATACGCTGATGCAGCAGGATGGAAATCTTTAACTGCAAGAAGACTTTTGATAATGTTTTGAACAAAACTGGTTATCAGTCACTTTGCACACGATTGGCGCTGTGATCAAAATGCGCCATTTCTAGATGATTTTATGTACGCTTTACATTGGGATTATTCTAGGACAAGTTAAGATTGAATGTGAAACATTTATAAAAGGATAATGAGCTTAAAATGTGTAAGATCAAAAGGTCACCCATAAAGTAAACTCGCTCCAGCATGGGCCAATGCCAGGACAAGGAAGTACTAAACCAAAATTTCATTGTCTAGAACCATCCCAAAACATAGATAATGTGAGCCGGTTCGTTATTTGTTCTGCTTGAAATGCTCGATTTTTCTCAAAGTAAGAACATGTCTTCTATGGTACCGATTTGCTAAAATGGATAGTTTTTTTATTATACAGAAAGTAAAAATATTAAGAGACATTATCATACTTGCATGCGGTTCGGGATGAAATTTAGCTATTGAGAATATAAATACATCACTCTGTAGAAAAATCTTTCGTCGAAATTTTGATATCTCATTTAAATTTTTTAATCAACAATCGCATACTTTTTTCGACGCCAACAGCACAGTACCCCCTGTAAAAAGGACATAGCATTTAACGAACCCGCTTTCGGTGACGTAATCATTATGCGTGTAGGATTTACACCGTGTCTCAACTACCGTAATTGTGTATCACATTTGGCAGCAACGAATACCTTATTTGGAGTAAAATAAAATAATATTAAGTCATACGCGACAAAGACATTTTTTCCAGCGTATATTTAGAAACCGGAAATTGTGAGATGGCCACACTTGATTCGCCTTAAAGTCGGCTGCCGTTTCGGTAATTTTGGGAAATTATCTCCTATTTAATGAATTTTGGTCCGATTTTCCCTAAGTTGGTCGCAAAAAATACAAGGAAACAGTAAAATAACTTAAAAAAATATTGAACTCTGATAATATATCATTAATGTTGCACAGTTAAACAGAAAAGCGAAACATGATTGGTCAAGCAGGTGAGCGCTTACATTCGGTGCAAAATAGTTGTGTAACCATTCAAAATACTTCCCAATATACAACTCAAGATTCGTTTAAAACAAAAGCAAAGTCAACCTTTTGCATCAGTGTTGCTTTGACATCATATGAAAATATTGGTTATAAATGTGGCTCCTTAGTTTTCGGCTAAAGGTGACCATTTACTGTTCTTTCCAAAAAATGATGCAAAACAGGACCTAATCTTTTCAATAAAATAAGGATTTCAAATACGTTTTTTGTGTTAATGATCTTAAGGTGCTCATCTGAATAATTTTAAGTGCGCTTCAGCTGGAGCCGTTTTCATAGCAATGATTGAACTTTAAGTTCATTAACAATATTTTGGGTTAAAAATGTACCTCCTTTGTGCTTTGTCAAAGATGATCATTGAGTGCTCTCTCTGAAGAAGTGTCTGAAAGCGTAGGTTTGAACCAATTTAAAGACAGATGAAAGTATAGGCTTGAACCAATTCAAAGACAAATGAAAGCGTAGGCTTGAACCAATTCAAAGACAGATGAAAGCGTAGGCTTGAACCAATTCAAAGACAAATGAAAGCGTAGGCTTGAACTAATTCAAAGACAAATGAAAGCGTAGGTTTGAACCAATACAAAGACAAATGAAAGTGTAGGCTTGAACCAATTCAAAGACAAATGAAAGTGTAGGCTTGAACCAATTCAAAGACAGATGAGAGCGTAGGCTTGAACCAATTCAAAGACAAATGAAAGCGTAGGCTTGAACCAATTCAAAGACAAATGAAAGTGTAGGCTTGAACCAATTCAAAGACAAATGAAAGCGTAGGCTTGAACCAATTCAAAGACAGATGAAAGCGTAGGCTTGAACCAATTCAAAGACAGATGAAAGTGTAGGCTTGAACCAATTCAAAGACAGATGAAAGCGTAGGCTTGAACCAATTCAAAGACAAATGAAAGTGTAGGCTTGAACCAATTTAAAGACAGATGAAAGTGTAGGCTTGAACCAATTCAAAGACAAATGAAAGGTAGGCTTGAACCAATTCAAAGACAGATGAAAGCGTAGGCTTGAACCAATTCAAAGACAAATGAAAGCGTAGGCTTGAACCAATTCAAAGACAGATGAAAGCGTAGGTTTGAACCAATTTAAAGACAGATGAAAGCGTAGGTTTGAACCAATTTAAAGACAGATGAAAGTGTAGGCTTGAACCAATTCAAAGACAAATGAAAGCGTAGGCTTGAACCAATTCAAAGACAGATGAAAGTGTAGGCTTGAACCAATTCAAAGACAGATAAAAGCGTAGGTTTGAACCAATTCAAAGACAAATGAAAGGTAGGTTTGAACCAATTCAAAGACAAATGAAAGCGTAGGCTTGAACCAATTCAAAGACAAATGAAAGCGTAGGCTTGAACCAATTCAAAGACAAATGAAAGCGTAGGTTTGAACCAATTCAAAGACAAATGAAAGCGTAGGTTTGAACCAATTCAAAGACAGATGAAAGTGTAGGCTTGAACCAATTCAAAGACAAATGAAAGCGTAGGCTTGAACCAATTTAAAGACAAATGAAAGTGTAGGCTTGAACCAATTCAAAGACAAATGAAAGCGTAGGTTTGAACCAATTCAAAGACAAATGAAAGCGTAGGCTTGAACCAATTTAAAGACAGATGAAAGTGTAGGCTTGAACCAATTCAAAGACAAATGAAAGCGTAGGCATGAACCAATTCAAAGACAAATGAAAGCGTAGGCTTGAACCAATTCAAAGACAGATGAAAGTGTAGGCTTGAACCAATTCAAAGACAAATGAAAGCGTAGGCTTGAACCAATTCAAAGACAGATGAAAGTGTAGGCTTGAACCAATTCAAAGACAGATGAAAGCGTAGGTTTGAACCAATTCAAAGACAAATGAAAGGTAGGTTTGAACCAATTCAAAGACAAATGAAAGCGTAGGCTTGAACCAATTCAAAGACAAATGAAAGGGTAGGCTTGAACCAATTTAAAGACAAATGAAAGCGTAGGTTTGAACCAATTCAAAGACAAATGAAAGCGTAGGCTTGAACCAATTTAAAGACAAATGAAAGCGTAGGTTTGAACCAATTCAAAGACAAATGAAAGCGTAGGTTTGAACCAATTCAAAGACAGATGAAAGTGTAGGCTTGAAACAATTCAAAGACAGATGAAAGTGTAGGCTTGAACCAATTCAAAGACAAATGAAAGCGTAGGCATGAACCAATTTAAAGACAGATGAAAGTGTAGGTTTGAACCAATTCAAAGACAAATGAAAGGGTAGGCTTGAACCAATTCAAAGACAAATGAAAGGGTAGGCTTGAACCAATTCAAAGACAGATGAAAGCGTAGGCTTGAACCAATTCAAAGACAGATGAAAGCGTAGGTTTGAACCAATTCAAAGACAAATGAAAGCGTAGGCTTGAACCAATTTAAAGACAGATGAAAGCGTAGGCTTGAACCAATTCAAAGACAAATGAAAGCGTAGGTTTGAACCAATTCAAAGACAAATGAAAGCGTAGGTTTGTACCAACTCAAAAACAAATGAAAGCGTAGGTTTGAACCAATTCAAAGACAAATGAAAGCGTAGGTTTGAACCAATTCAAAGACAAATGAAAGCGTAGGTTTGAACCAATTCAAAGACAGATGAAAGTGTAGGCTTGAACCAATTCAAAGACAAATGAAAGCGTAGGCTTGAACCAATTCAAAGACAGATGAAAGTGTAGGCTTGAACCAATTCAAAGACAAATGAAAGCGTAGGTTTGAACCAATTCAAAGACAAATGAAAGCGTAGGCTTGAACCAATTTAAAGACAGATGAAAGTGTAGGCTTGAACCAATTCAAAGACAAATGAAAGCGTAGGCTTGAACCAATTTAAAGACAGATGAAAGTGTAGGCTTGAACCAATTTAAAGACAGATGAAAGTGTAGGCTTGAACCAATTCAAAGACAAATGAAAGTGTAGGCTTGAACCAATTCAAAGACAAATGAAAGTGTAGGCTTTAACCAATTCAAAGACAAAAATAAAGCGTAGGCTTGAACCAATTCAAAGACAAATGAAAGTGTAGGCTTGAACCAATTCAAAGACAAATGAAAGCGTAGGTTTGAACCAATTCAAAGACAAAAATAAAGCGTAGGCTTGAACCAATTCAAAGACAAATGAAAGTGTAGGCTTGAACCAATTCAAAGACAAATGAAAGCGTAGGTTTGAACCAATTCAAAGACAAATGAAAGCGTAGGCTTGAACCAATTCAAAGACAAATGAAAGTGTAGCCTTGAACCAATTCAAAGACAAATGAAAGCGTAGGTTTGAACCAATTCAAAGACAAATGAAAGCGTAGGCTTGAACCAATTCAAAGACAAATGAAAGCGTAGGCTTGAACCAATTTAAAGACAGATGAAAGTGTAGGTTTGAACCAATTCAAAGACAAATGAAAGGGTAGGCTTGAACCAATTCAAAGACAAATGAAAGCGTAGGCTTGAACCAATTCAAAGACAGATGAAAGCGTAGGTTTGAACCAATTCAAAGACAAATGAAAGCGTAGGCTTGAACCAATTTAAAGACAGATGAAAGCGTAGGCTTGAACCAATTCAAAGACAAATGAAAGCGTAGGTTTGAACCAATTCAAAGACAAATGAAAGCGTAGGCTTGAACCAATTTAAAGACAGATGAAAGTGTAGGCTTGAACCAATTCAAAGACAAATGAAAGCGTAGGCTTGAACCAATTCAAAGACAAATGAAAGCGTAGGCTTGAACCAATTCAAAGACAGATGAAAGCGTAGGCTTGAACCAATTCAAAGACAGATGAAAGCGTAGGTTTGAACCAATTCAAAGACAAATGAAAGCGTAGGCTTGAACCAATTCAAAGACAAATGAAAGTGTAGGCTTGAACCAATTCAAAGACAAATGAAAGTGTAGGCTTGAACCAATTCAAAGACAAATGAAAGTGTAGGCTTGAACCAATTCAAAGACAAATGAAAGCGTAGGCTTGAACCAATTCAAAGACAAATGAAAGCGTAGGTTTGAACCAATTCAAAGACAAATGAAAACGTAGGTTTGAACCAATTTAAAGACAGATGAAAGTGTAGGCTTGAACCAATTCAAAGACAAATGAAAGCGTAGGCTTGAACCAATTCAAAGACAGATGAAAGTGTAGGCTTGAACCAATTCAAAGACAGATGAAAGCGTAGGTTTGAACCAATTCAAAGACAAATGAAAGGTAGGTTTGAACCAATTCAAAGACAAATGAAAGCGTAGGCTTGAACCAATTCAAAGACAAACGAAAGGGTAGGCTTGAACCAATTTAAAGACAAATGAAAGCGTAGGTTTGAACCAATTCAAAGACAAATGAAAGCGTAGGTTTGAACCAACTCAAAGACAAATGAAAGCGTAGGTTTGAACCAACTCAAAAACAAATGAAAGCGTAGGTTTGAACCAATTCAAAGACAAATGAAAGCGTAGGTTTGAACCAATTCAAAGACAGATGAAAGTGTAGGCTTGAACCAATTCAAAGACAAATGAAAGCGTAGGCTTGAACCAATTCAAAGACAGATGAAAGTGTAGGCTTGAAGCAATTCAAAGACAAATGAAAGCGTAGGTTTGAACCAATTCAAAGACAAATGAAAGCGTAGGTTTGAACCAACTCAAAAACAAATGAAAGCGTAGGTTTGAACCAATTCAAAGACAAATGAAAGCGTAGGCTTGAACCAATTTAAAGACAGATGAAAGTGTAGGCTTGAACCAATTCAAAGACAGATGAAAGCGTAGGCTTGAACCAATTCAAAGACAAATGAAAGCGTAGGCTTGAACCAATTCAAAGACAAATGAAAGCGTAGGTTTGAACCAATTCAAAGACAGATGAGAGCGTAGGTTTGAACCAATTCAAAGACAAATGAAAGCGTAGGCTTGAACCAATTCAAAGACAAATGAAAGCGTAGGCTTGAACCAACTCAAAGACAAATGAAAGCGTAGGTTTGAACCAATTCAAAGACAAATGAAAGTGTAGGCTTGAACCAATTCAAAGACAAATGAAAGCGTAGGCTTGAACCAATTTAAAGACAAATGAAAGCGTAGGCTTGAACCAATTCAAAGACAAATGAAAGCGTAGGCTTGAACCAATTCAAAGACAAATGAAAGCGTAGGCTTGAACCAATTCAAAGACAAATGAAAGCGTAGGCTTGAACCAATTCAAAGACAAATGAAAGCGTAGGTTTGAACCAATTCAAAGACAGATGAAAGCGTAGGTTTGAACCAATTCAAAGACAGACGAAAGCGTAGGCTTGAACCAATTCAAAGACAGACGAAAGCGTAGGCTTGAACCAATTCAAAGACAGATGAAAGCGTAGGTTTGAACCAATTCAAAGACAAATGAAAGCGTAGGTTTGAACCAATTCAAAGACAAATGAAAGCGTAGGCTTGAACCAATTTAAAGACAAATGAAAGCGTAGGTTTGAACCAATTCAAAGACAAATGAAAGCGTAGGCTTGAACCAATTCAAAGACAAATGAAAGCGTAGGTTTGAACCAATTCAAAGACAAATGAAAGCGTAGGCTTGAACCAATTCAAAGACAAATGAAAGCGTAGGCTTGAACCAATTCAAAGACAGATGAAAGCGTAGGTTTGAACCAATTCAAAGACAAATGAAAGCGTAGGCTTGAACCAATTCAAAGACAAATGAAAGTGTAGGCTTGAACCAATTCAAAGACAAATGAAAGTGTAGGCTTGAACCAATTCAAAGACAAATGAAAGTGTAGGCTTGAACCAATTCAAAGACAAATGAAAGCGTAGGCTTGAACCAATTCAAAGACAAATGAAAGCGTAGGTTTGAACCAATTCAAAGACAAATGAAAACGTAGGTTTGAACCAATTTAAAGACAGATGAAAGTGTAGGCTTGAACCAATTCAAAGACAAATGAAAGCGTAGGCTTGAACCAATTCAAAGACAGATGAAAGTGTAGGCTTGAACCAATTCAAAGACAGATGAAAGCGTAGGTTTGAACCAATTCAAAGACAAATGAAAGGTAGGTTTGAACCAATTCAAAGACAAATGAAAGCGTAGGCTTGAACCAATTCAAAGACAAACGAAAGGGTAGGCTTGAACCAATTTAAAGACAAATGAAAGCGTAGGTTTGAACCAATTCAAAGACAAATGAAAGCGTAGGTTTGAACCAACTCAAAGACAAATGAAAGCGTAGGTTTGAACCAATTCAAAGACAAATGAAAGCGTAGGTTTGAACCAACTCAAAAACAAATGAAAGCGTAGGTTTGAACCAATTCAAAGACAAATGAAAGCGTAGGTTTGAACCAATTCAAAGACAGATGAAAGTGTAGGCTTGAACCAATTCAAAGACAAATGAAAGCGTAGGCTTGAACCAATTCAAAGACAGATGAAAGTGTAGGCTTGAAGCAATTCAAAGACAAATGAAAGCGTAGGTTTGAACCAATTCAAAGACAAACGAAAGCGTAGGTTTGAACCAACTCAAAAACAAATGAAAGCGTAGGTTTGAACCAATTCAAAGACAAATGAAAGCGTAGGCTTGAACCAATTTAAAGACAGATGAAAGTGTAGGCTTGAACCAATTCAAAGACAAATGAAAGCGTAGGCTTGAACCAATTCAAAGACAAATGAAAGCGTAGGCTTGAACCAATTTAAAGACAGATGAAAGTGTAGGCTTGAACCAATTCAAAGACAAATGAAAGTGTAGGCTTGAACCAATTCAAAGACAAAAATAAAGCGTAGGCTTGAACCAATTCAAAGACAAATGAAAGTGTAGGCTTGAACCAATTCAAAGACAAATGAAAGCGTAGGTTTGAACCAATTCAAAGACAAATGAAAGCGTAGGCTTGAACCAATTCAAAGACAAATGAAAGTGTAGCCTTGAACCAATTCAAAGACAAATGAAAGCGTAGGTTTGAACCAATTCAAAGACAAATGAAAGCGTAGGCTTGAACCAATTCAAAGACAAATGAAAGCGTAGGCTTGAACCAATTCAAAGACAAATGAAAGCGTAGGCTTGAACCAATTTAAAGACAGATGAAAGTGTAGGTTTGAACCAATTCAAAGACAAATGAAAGGGTTGGCTTGAACCAATTCAAAGACAAATGAAAGCGTAGGCTTGAACCAATTCAAAGACAGATGAAAGCGTAGGTTTGAACCAATTCAAAGACAAATGAAAGCGTTGGCTTGAACCAATTTAAAGACAGATGAAAGCGTAGGCTTGAACCAATTCAAAGACAAATGAAAGCGTAGGCTTGAATCAATTCAAAGACAAATGAAAGCGTAGGTTTGAACCAATTCAAAGACAAATGAAAGCGTAGGTTTGAACCAACTCAAAGACAAATGAAAGCGTAGGTTTGAACCAATTCAAAGACAGATGAAAGCGTAGGTTTGAACCAATTCAAAGACAGATGAAAGTGTAGGCTTGAACCAATTCAAAGACAAATGAAAGCGTAGGCTTGAACCAATTCAAAGACAGATGAAAGTGTAGGCTTGAACCAATTCAAAGACAAATGAAAGCGTAGGTTTGAACCAATTCAAAGACAAATGAAAGCGTAGGCTTGAACCAATTTAAAGACAGATGAAAGTGTAGGCTTGAACCAATTCAAAGACAAATGAAAGCGTAGGCTTGAACCAATTCAAAGACAAATGAAAGCGTAGGCTTGAACCAATTCAAAGACAAATGAAAGCGTAGGCTTGAACCAATTCAAAGACAAATGAAAGCGTAGGCTTGAACCAATTCAAAGACAAATGAAAGCGTAGGCTTGAACCAATTCAAAGACAAATGAAAGCGTAGGCTTGAACCAATTCAAAGACAAATGAAAGCGTAGGCTTGAACCAATTCAAAGACAAATGAAAGCGTAGGTTTGAACCAATTCAAAGACAAATGAAAGCGTAGGGTTGAACCAATTCAAAGACAAATGAAAGCGTAGGCTTGAACCAATTCAAAGACAAATGAAAGCGTAGGGTTGAACCAATTCAAAGACAAATGAAAGCGTAGGCTTGAACCAATTCAAAGACAAATGAAAGCGTAGGCTTGAACCAATTCAAAGACAAATGAAAGGGTAGGCTTGAACCAATTTAAAGACAAATGAAAGCGTAGGTTTGAACCAATTCAAAGACAGATGAAAGTGTAGGCTTGAACCAATTCAAAGACAAATGAAAGTGTAGGCTTGAACCAATTCAAAGACAAAAATAAAGCGTAGGCTTGAACCAATTCAAAGACAAATGAAAGTGTAGGCTTGAACCAATTCAAAGACAAATGAAAGCGTAGGTTTGAACCAATTCAAAGACAAATGAAAACGTAGGTTTGAACCAATTTAAAGACAGATGAAAGTGTAGGCTTGAACCAATTCAAAGACAAATGAAAGCGTAGGTTTGAACCAACTCAAAAACAAATGAAAGCGTAGGTTTGAACCAATTCAAAGACAAATGAAAGCGTAGGCTTGAACCAATTTAAAGACAGATGAAAGTGTAGGCTTGAACCAATTCAAAGACAGATGAAAGCGTAGGCTTGAACCAATTCAAAGACAAATGAAAGCGTAGGCTTGAACCAATTCAAAGACAAATGAAAGCGTAGGCTTGAACCAACTCAAAGACAAATGAAAGCGTAGGTTTGAACCAATTCAAAGACAAATGAAAGTGTAGGCTTGAACCAATTCAAAGACAAATGAAAGCGTAGGCTTGAACCAATTTAAAGACAAATGAAAGCGTAGGCTTGAACCAATTCAAAGACAAATGAAAGCGTAGGCTTGAACCAATTCAAAGACAAATGAAAGCGTAGGCTTGAACCAATTCAAAGACAAATGAAAGCGTAGGTTTGAACCAATTCAAAGACAAATGAGAGCGTAGGTTTGAACCAACTCAAAGACAAATGAAAGCGTAGGTTTGAACCAATTCAAAGACAAATGAAAGCGTAGGTTTGAACCAATTCAAAGACAGATGAAAGTGTAGGCTTGAACCAATTCAAAGACAAATGAAAGCGTAGGCTTGAACCAATTCAAAGACAGATGAAAGTGTAGGCTTGAACCAATTCAAAGACAAATGAAAGCGTAGGTTTGAACCAATTCAAAGACAAATGAAAGCGTAGGCTTGAACCAATTTAAAGACAGATGAAAGTGTAGGCTTGAACCAATTCAAAGACAAATGAAAGCGTAGGCTTGAACCAATTCAAAGACAAATGAAAGCGTAGGCTTGAACCAATTTAAAGACAGATGAAAGTGTAGGCTTGAACCAATTCAAAGACAAATGAAAGTGTAGGCTTGAACCAATTCAAAGACAAATGAAAGTGTAGGCTTGAACCAATTCAAAGACAAAAATAAAGCGTAGGCTTGAACCAATTCAAAGACAAATGAAAGTGTAGGCTTGAACCAATTCAAAGACAAATGAAAGCGTAGGTTTGAACCAATTCAAAGACAAATGAAAGCGTAGGCTTGAACTAATTCAAAGACAGATGAAAGTGTAGCCTTGAACCAATTCAAAGACAAATGAAAGCGTAGGTTTGAACCAATTCAAAGACAAATGAAAGCGTAGGCTTGAACCAATTCAAAGACAAATGAAAGCGTAGGTTTGAACCAATTCAAAGACAAATGAAAGCGTAGGCTTGAACCAATTCAAAGACAAATGAAAGCGTAGGTTTGAACCAATTCAAAGACAAATGAAAGCGTAGGCTTGAACCAATTCAAAGACAAATGAAAGCGTAGGTTTGAACCAATTCAAAGACAAATGAAAGCGTAGGTTTGAACCAATTCAAAGACAAGTGAAAGCGTAGGTTTGAACCAATTCAAAGACAAATGAAAGCGTAGGTTTGAACCAATTCAAAGACAGGTGAAAGCGTAGGCTTGAACCAATTCAAAGACAAATGAAAGCGTAGGTTTGAACCAATTCAAAGACAAATGAAAGCGTAGTCTTGAACCAATTCAAAGACAAATGAAAGTGTAGGTTTGAACCAATTCAAAGACAAATGAAAGCGTAGGCTTGAACCAATTCAACGACAGATGAAAGCGTAGGCTTGAACCAATTAAAAGACAAATGAAAGCGTAGGCTTGAACCAATTCAAAGACAAATGAAAGCGTAGGCTTGAACCAATTCAAAGACAAATGAAAGCGTAGGTTTGAACCAATTTAAAGACAGATGAAAGCGTAGGTTTGAACCAATTAAAAGACAAATGAAAGCGTAGGCTTGAACCAATTCAAAGACAAATGAAAGCGTAGGCTTGAACCAATTTAAAGACAAATAAAAGCGTAGGTTTGAACCAATTCAAAGACAAATGAAAGCGTAGGCTTGAACCAATTCAAAGACAAATGAAAGCGTAGGCTTGAACCAATTCAAAGACAAATGAAAGCGTAGGCTTGAACCAATTCAAAGACAAATGAAATCGTAGGTTTGAACCAATTCAAAGACAAATGAAAGCGTAGGCTTGAACCAATTCAAAGACAAATGAAAGCGTAGGCTTGAACCAATTCAAAGACAAATGAAAGCGTAGGCTTGAACCAATTCAAAGACAAATGAAAGCGTAGGCTTGAACCAATTCAAAGACAAATGAAAGCGTAGGCTTGAACCAATTCAAAGACAAATGAAAGCGTAGGCTTGAACCAATTCAAAGACAAATGAAAGCGTAGGCTTGAACCAATTCAAAGACAAATGAAAGCGTAGGTTTGAACCAATTCAAAGACAGATGAAAGCGTAGGCTTGAACCAATTCAAAGACAGATGAAAGCGTAGGCTTGAACCAATTCAAAGACAAATGAAAGCGTAGGCTTGAACCAATTCAAAGACAGATGAAAGCGTAGGCTTGAACCAATTCAAAGAAAAATTAAAGCGTAGGTTTGAACCAATTCAAAGACAAATGAAAGCGTAGGCTTGAACCAATTCAAAGACAAATGAAAGCGTAGGCTTGAACCAATTCAAAGACAAATGAAAGCGTAGGCTTGAACCAATTCAAAGACAAATGAAAGCGTAGGCTTGAACCAATTCAAAGACAAATGAAAGCGTAGGTTTGAACCAATTCAAAGACAAATGAAAGCGTAGGGTTGAACCAATTCAAAGACAAATGAAAGCGTAGGCTTGAACCAATTCAAAGACAAATGAAAGCGTAGGGTTGAACCAATTCAAAGACAAATGAAAGCGTAGGCTTGAACTAATTCAAAGACAAATGACAGCGTAGGCTTGAACCAATTCAAAGACAAATGAAAGCGTAGGCTTGAACCAATTCAAAGACAGATGAAAGCGTAGGCTTGAACCAATTCAAAGACAAACGAAAGCGTAGGCTTGAACCAATTCAAAGACAGATGAAAGCGTAGGCTTGAACTAATTCAAAGACAAATGAAAGCGTAGGTTTGAACCAATTCAAAGACAGATGAAAGCGTAGGTTTGAACCAATTCAAAGACAGATGAAAGTGTAGGCTTGATCCAATTTAAAGACAGATGAAAGCGTAGGTTTGAACCAATTCAAAGACAAATGAAAGCGTAGGTTTGAACCAATTTAAAGACAAATGAAAGCGTAGGCTTGAACCAATTCAAAGACAAATGAAAGCGTAGGTTTGAACCAATTTAAAGACAGATGAAAGCGTAGGCTTGAACCAATTCAAAGACAAGTGAAAGCGTAGGCTTGAACCAATTCAAAGACAAATGAAAGCGTAGGCTTGAACCAATTCAAAGACAAATGAAAGCGTAGGCTTGAACCAATTCAAAGACAGATGAAAGCGTAGGTTTGAACCAATTCAAAGACAGATGAAAGCGTAGGCTTGAACCAATTCAAAGACAAATGAAAGCGTAGGTTTGAACCAATTCAAAGACAAATGAAAGCGTAGGCTTGAACCAATTCAAAGACAAATGAAAGCATAGGTTTGAACCAATTCAAAGACAAATGAAAGCGTAGGTTTGAACCAATTCAAAGACAAATGAAAGCGTAGGCTTGAACCAATTCAAAGACAAATGAAAGCGTAGGCTTGAACCAATTCAAAGACAAATGAAAGCGTAGGCTTGAACCAATTCAAAGACAAATGAAAGCGTAGGCTTGAACCAATTCAAAGACAAATGAAAGCGTAGGCTTGAACCAATTCAAAGACACATGAAAGCGTAGGCTTGAACCAATTCAAAGACAGATGAAAGCGTAGGTTTGAACCAATTCAAAGACAGATGAAAGCGTAGGTTTGAACCAATTCAAAGACAAATGAAAGTGTAGGCTTGAACCAATTCAAAGACAAATGAAAGCGTAGGCTTGAAACAATTTAAAGACAAATGAAAGCGTAGGCTTGAACCAATTCAAAGACAAATGAAAGCGTAGGCTTGAACCAATTCAAAGACAAATGAAAGTGTTGGCTTGAACCAATTCAAAGACAGATGAAAGCGTAGGCTTGAACCAATTCAAAGACAGATGAAAGCGTAGGCTTGAACCAATTCAAAGACAAATGAAAGCGTAGGTTTGAACCAATTCAAAGACAAATGAAAGCGTAGGTTTGAACCAACTCAAAGACAAATGAAAGCGTAGGCTTGAACCAACTCAAAGACAAATGAAAGCGTAGGCTTGAACCAAGTCAAAGACAAATGAAAGCGTAGGCTTGAACCAATTTAAAGACAAATGAAAGCGTAGGCTTGAACCAATTTAAAGACAAATGAAAGCGTAGGCTTGAACCAATTCAAAGACAGATGAAAGCGTAGGCTTGAACCAATTCAAAGACAAATGAAAGCGTAGGTTTGAACCAATTCAAAGACAAATGAAAGCGTAGGCTTGAACCAATTTAAAGACAGATGAAAGTGTAGGCTTGAACCAATTCAAAGACAAATGAAAGCGTAGGCTTGAACCAATTCAAAGACAGATGAAAGCGTAGGCTTGAACCAATTCAAAGACAAATGAAAGCGTAGGTTTGAACCAATTCAAAGACAAATGAAAGCGTAGGTTTGAACCAATTCAAAGACAAATGAAAGCGTAGGTTTGAACTAATTCAAAGACAAATGAAAGCGTAGGCTTGAACCAATTCAAAGACAAATGAAAGCGTAGGTTTGAACCAATTCAAAGACAAATGAAAGCGTAGGCTTGAACCAATTTAAAGACAGATGAAAGTGTAGGCTTGAACCAATTCAAAGACAGATGAAAGCGTAGGTTTGAACCAATTCAAAGACAGATGAAAGCGTAGGCTTGAACCAATTCAAAGACAAATGAAAGCGTAGGTTTGAACCAATTCAAAGACAAATGAAAGCGTAGGTTTGAACCAATTCAAAGACAAATGAAAGCGTAGGTTTGAACTAATTCAAAGACAAATGAAAGCGTAGGCTTGAACCAATTCAAAGACAAATGAAAGCGTAGGCTTGAACCAATTCAAAGACAAATGAAAGCGTAGGCTTGAACCAATTCAAAGACAAATGAAAGCGTAGGTTTGAACCAATTCAAAGACAAATGAAAGCGTAGGTTTGAACCAATTCAAAGACAAATGAAAGCGTAGGTTTGAACCAATTCAATGACAAATGAAAGCGTAGGTTTGAACCAATTCAAAGACAAATGAAAGCGTAGGTTTGAACCAATTCAAAGACAAATGAAAGCGTAGGTTTGAACCAATTCAAAGACAAATGAAAGCGTAGGCTTGAACCAATTCAAAGACAAATGAAAGCGTAGGCTTGAACCAATTCAAAGACAAATGAAAGCGTAGGTTTGAACCAATTCAAAGACAGATGAAAGCGTAGGTTTGAACCAATTCAAAGACAAATGAAAGCGTAGGTTTGAACCAATTTAAAGACAGATGAAAGCGTAGGCTTGAACCAATTCAAAGACAAATGAAAGCGTAGGCTTGAACCAATTCAAAGACAAATGAAAGCGTAGGCTTGAACCAATTCAAAGACAGATGAAAGCGTAGGTTTGAACCAATTCAAAGACAGATGAAAGCGTAGGTTTGAACCAATTCAAAGACAAATGAAAGCGTAGGTTTGAACCAATTCAAAGACAAATGAAAGCGTAGGCTTGAACCAATTCAAAGACAAATGAAAGCGTAGGTTTGAACCAATTCAAAGACAAATGAAAGCGTAGGCTTGAACCAATTCAAAGACAAATGAAAGCGTAGGTTTGAACCAATTCAAAGACAGATGAAAGCGTAGGTTTGAACCAATTCAAAGACAGATGAAAGTGTAGGCTTGATCCAATTTAAAGACAGATGAAAGCGTAGGTTTGAACCAATTCAAAGACAAATGAAAGCGTAGGTTTGAACCAATTTAAAGACAAATGAAAGCGTAGGCTTGAACCAATTCAAAGACAAATGAAAGCGTAGGTTTGAACCAATTTAAAGACAGATGAAAGCGTAGGCTTGAACCAATTCAAAGACAAATGAAAGCGTAGGTTTGAACCAATTCAAAGACAAATGAAAGCGTAGGCTTGAACCAATTCAAAGACAAATGAAAGCGTAGGTTTGAACCAATTCAAAGACAAATGAAAGCGTAGGTTTGAACCAATTCAAAGACAAATGAAAGCGTAGGCTTGAACCAATTCAAAGACAAATGAAAGCGTAGGCTTGAACCAATTCAAAGACAAATGAAAGCGTAGGCTTGAACCAATTCAAAGACAAATGAAAGCGTAGGCTTGAACCAATTCAAAGACAAATGAAAGCGTAGGCTTGAACCAATTCAAAGACAAATGAAAGCGTAGGCTTGAACCAATTCAAAGACAAATGAAAGCGTAGGTTTGAACCAATTCAAAGACAGATGAAAGCGTAGGTTTGAACCAATTCAAAGACAAATGAAAGTGTAGGCTTGAACCAATTCAAAGACAAATGAAAGCGTAGGCTTGAAACAATTTAAAGACAAATGAAAGCGTAGGCTTGAACCAATTCAAAGACAAATGAAAGCGTAGGCTTGAACCAATTCAAAGACAAATGAAAGTGTTGGCTTGAACCAATTCAAAGACAGATGAAAGCGTAGGCTTGAACCAATTCAAAGACAGATGAAAGCGTAGGCTTGAACCAATTCAAAGACAAATGAAAGCGTAGGTTTGAACCAATTCAAAGACAAATGAAAGCGTAGGTTTGAACCAACTCAAAGACAAATGAAAGCGTAGGCTTGAACCAACTCAAAGACAAATGAAAGCGTAGGCTTGAACCAATTCAAAGACAAATGAAAGCGTAGGCTTGAACCAATTTAAAGACAAATGAAAGCGTAGGCTTGAACCAATTTAAAGACAAATGAAAGCGTAGGCTTGAACCAATTCAAAGACAGATGAAAGCGTAGGCTTGAACCAATTCAAAGACAAATGAAAGCGTAGGCTTGAACCAATTCAAAGACAGATGAAAGCGTAGGCTTGAACCAATTCAAAGACAGATGAAAGCGTAGGCTTGAACCAATTCAAAGACAAATGAAAGCGTAGGTTTGAACCAATTCAAAGACAAATGAAAGCGTAGGTTTGAACCAATTCAAAGACAAATGAAAGCGTAGGTTTGAACCAATTCAAAGACAAATGAAAGCGTAGGTTTGAACCAATTCAAAGACAAATGAAAGCGTAGGTTTGAACCAATTCAAAGACAAATGAAAGCGTAGGCTTGAACCAATTCAAAGACAAATGAAAGCGTAGGCTTGAACCAATTCAAAGACAAATGAAAGCGTAGGCTTGAACCAATTCAAAGACAGATGAAAGCGTAGGCTTGAACCAATTCAAAGACAGATGAAAGCGTAGGCTTGAACCAATTCAAAGACAAATGAAAGCGTAGGTTTGAACCAATTCAAAGACAGATGAAAGCGTAGGTTTGAACCAATTCAAAGACAGATGAAAGCGTAGGTTTGAACCAATTCAAAGACAGATGAAAGTGTAGGCTTGATCCAATTTAAAGACAAATGAAAGTGTAGGCTTGATCCAATTCAAAGACAGATGAAAGCGTAGGTTTTAACCAATTTAAAGACAGATGAAAGCGTAGGTTTGAACCAATTCAAAGACAAATGAAAGCGTAGGTTTGAACCAATTTAAAGACAGATGAAAGCGTAGGCTTGAACCAATTCAAAGACAAATGAAAGCGTAGGCTTGAACCAATTCAAAGACAAATGAAAGCGTAGGCTTGAACCAATTCAAAGACAGATGAAAGCGTAGGTTTGAACCAATTCAAAGACAGATGAAAGCGTAGGCTTGAACCAATTCAAAGACAAATGAAAGCGTAGGTTTGAACCAATTCAAAGACAAATGAAAGCGTAGGTTTGAACCAATTCAAAGACAAATGAAAGCGTAGGTTTGAACTAATTCAAAGACAAATGAAAGCGTAGGCTTGAACCAATTCAAAGACAAATGAAAGCGTAGGCTTGAACCAATTCAAAGACAAATGAAAGCGTAGGTTTGAACCAATTCAAAGACAAATGAAAGCGTAGGTTTGAACCAATTCAAAGACAAATGAAAGCGTAGGTTTGAACCAATTCAAAGACAAATGAAAGCGTAGGTTTGAACCAATTCAAAGACAAATGAAAGCGTAGGTTTGAACCAATTCAAAGACAAATGAAAGCGTAGGTTTGAACCAATTCAAAGACAAATGAAAGCGTAGGCTTGAACCAATTCAAAGACAAATGAAAGCGTAGGCTTGAACCAATTCAAAGACAAATGAAAGCGTAGGTTTGAACCAATTCAAAGACAGATGAAAGCGTAGGTTTGAACCAATTCAAAGACAAATGAAAGCGTAGGTTTGAACCAATTTAAAGACAGATGAAAGCGTAGGCTTGAACCAATTCAAAGACAAATGAAAGCGTAGGCTTGAACCAATTCAAAGACAAATGAAAGCGTAGGCTTGAACCAATTCAAAGACAGATGAAAGCGTAGGTTTGAACCAATTCAAAGACAGATGAAAGCGTAGGTTTGAACCAATTCAAAGACAAATGAAAGCGTAGGCTTGAACCAATTCAAAGACAAATGAAAGCGTAGGTTTGAACCAATTCAAAGACAAATGAAAGCGTAGGCTTGAACCAATTCAAAGACAAATGAAAGCGTAGGCTTGAACCAATTCAAAGACAAATGAAAGCGTAGGCTTGAACCAATTCAAAGACAAATGAAAGCGTAGGTTTGAACCAATTCAAAGACAAATGAAAGCGTAGGCTTGAACCAATTCAAAGATAAATGAAAGCGTAGACTTGAACCAATTCAAAGACAAATGAAAGCGTAGGCTTGAACCAATTCAAAGACAAATGAAAGCGTAGGTTTGAACCAATTCAAAGACAAATGAAAGCGTAGGCTTGAACCAATTCAAAGACAAATGAAAGCGTAGGTTTGAACCAATTGTAAAAACAGATGAAAGCGTAGGTTTGAACCAAATCAAAGACAAATGAAAGTGTAGGCTTGAACCAATTCAAAGACAAATGAAAGCGTAGGCTTGAACCAATTTAAAGACAAATGAAAGCGTAGGCTTGAACCAATTCAAAGACAAATGAAAGCGTAGGCTTGAACCAATTCAAAGACAAATGAAAGTGTTGGCTTGAACCAATTCAAAGACAAATGAAAGCGTAGGCTTGAACCAATTCAAAGACAGATGAAAGCGTAGGCTTGAACCAATTCAAAGACAAATGAAAGCGTAGGCTTGAACCAATTCAAAGACAAATGAAAGCGTAGGTTTGAACCAATTCAAAGACAGATGAGAGCGTAGGTTTGAACCAATTCAAAGACAAATGAAAGCGTAGGCTTGAACCAACTCAAAGACAAATGAAAGCGTAGGCTTGAACCAACTCAAAGACAAATGAAAGCGTAGGTTTGAACCAATTCAAAGACAAATGAAAGTGTAGGCTTGAACCAATTCAAAGACAAATGAAAGCGTAGGCTTGAACCAATTTAAAGACAAATGAAAGCGTAGGCTTGAACCAATTCAAAGACAAATGAAAGCGTAGGCTTGAACCAATTCAAAGACAAATGAAAGCGTAGGCTTGAACCAATTCAAAGACAAATGAAAGCGTAGGCTTGAACCAATTCAAAGACAGATGAAAGCGTAGGCTTGAACCAATTCAAAGACAAATGAAAGCGTAGGCTTGAACCAATTCAAAGACAAATGAAAGCGTAGGTTTGAACCAATTCAAAGACAAATGAAAGCATGGGTTTGAACCAATTCAAAGACAAATGAAAGCGTAGGCTTGAACCAATTCAAAGACAATTGAAAGCGTAGGTTTGAACCAATTCAAAGACAGATGAAAGTGTAGGCTTGAACCAATTCAAAGACAGATGAAAGCGTAGGCTTGAACCAATTCAAAGACAAATGAAAGCGTAGGCTTGAACCAATTTAAAGACAAATGAAAGCGTAGGCTTGAACCAATTCAAAGACAAATGAAAGCGTAGGCTTGAACCAATTCAAAGACAAATGAAAGCGTAGGCTTGAACCAATTCAAAGACAAATGAAAGCGTAGGCTTGAACCAATTCAAAGACAAATGAAAGCGTAGGTTTGAACCAATTCAAAGACAGATGAAAGCGTAGGTTTGAACCAATTCAAAGACAGACGAAAGCGTAGGCTTGAACCAATTCAAAGACAGACGAAAGCGTAGGCTTGAACCAATTCAAAGACAGATGAAAGCGTAGGTTTGAACCAATTCAAAGACAAATGAAAGCGTAGGTTTGAACCAATTCAAAGACAAATGAAAGCGTAGGCTTGAACCAATTCAAAGACAAATGAAAGCGTAGGTTTGAACCAATTCAAAGACAAATGAAAGCGTAGGCTTGAACCAATTCAAAGACAAATGAAAGCGTAGGCTTGAACCAATTCAAAGACAAATGAAAGCGTAGGTTTGAACCAATTCAAAGACAAATGAAAGCGTAGGCTTGAACCAATTCAAAGATAAATGAAAGCGTAGACTTGAACCAATTCAAAGACAAATGAAAGCGTAGGTTTGAACCAATTCAAAGACAAATGAAAGCGTAGGTTTGAACCAATTCAAAGACAAATGAAAGCGTAGGCTTGAACCAATTCAAAGACAAATGAAAGCGTAGGTTTGAACCAATTGTAAAAACAGATGAAAGCGTAGGTTTGAACCAAATCAAAGACAAATGAAAGTGTAGGCTTGAACCAATTCAAAGACAAATGAAAGCGTAGGCTTGAACCAATTTAAAGACAAATGAAAGCGTAGGCTTGAACCAATTCAAAGACAAATGAAAGCGTAGGCTTGAACCAATTCAAAGACAAATGAAAGTGTTGGCTTGAACCAATTCAAAGACAAATGAAAGCGTAGGCTTGAACCAATTCAAAGACAGATGAAAGCGTAGGCTTGAACCAATTCAAAGACAAATGAAAGCGTAGGCTTGAACCAATTCAAAGACAAATGAAAGCGTAGGTTTGAACCAATTCAAAGACAGATGAGAGCGTAGGTTTGAACCAATTCAAAGACAAATGAAAGCGTAGGCTTGAACCAATTCAAAGACAAATGAAAGCGTAGGCTTGAACCAACTCAAAGACAAATGAAAGCGTAGGTTTGAACCAATTCAAAGACAAATGAAAGTGTAGGCTTGAACCAATTCAAAGACAAATGAAAGCGTAGGCTTGAACCAATTTAAAGACAAATGAAAGCGTAGGCTTGAACCAATTCAAAGACAAATGAAAGCGTAGGCTTGAACCAATTCAAAGACAAATGAAAGCGTAGGCTTGAACCAATTCAAAGACAAATGAAAGTGTAGGCTTGAACCAATTCAAAGACAGATGAAAGCGTAGGCTTGAACCAATTCAAAGACAAATGAAAGCGTAGGCTTGAACCAATTCAAAGACAAATGAAAGCGTAGGTTTGAACCAATTCAAAGACAAATGAAAGCATGGGTTTGAACCAATTCAAAGACAAATGAAAGCGTAGGCTTGAACCAATTCAAAGACAATTGAAAGCGTAGGTTTGAACCAATTCAAAGACAGATGAAAGTGTAGGCTTGAACCAATTCAAAGACAGATGAAAGCGTAGGCTTGAACCAATTCAAAGACAAATGAAAGCGTAGGCTTGAACCAATTCAAAGACAAATGAAAGCGTAGGCTTGAACCAATTCAAAGACAAATGAAAGCGTAGGCTTGAACCAATTCAAAGACAAATGAAAGCGTAGGCTTGAACCAATTCAAAGACAAATGAAAGCGTAGGCTTGAACCAATTCAAAGACAAATGAAAGCGTAGGTTTGAACCAATTCAAAGACAGATGAAAGCGTAGGTTTGAACCAATTCAAAGACAGATGAAAGCGTAGGCTTGAACCAATTCAAAGACAGACGAAAGCGTAGGCTTGAACCAATTCAAAGACAGACGAAAGCGTAGGCTTGAACCAATTCAAAGGAATACTAAGCTTGTAATATGACAAAGAGGTTTGAAGTCAATTGCCTCTATTTGAAACTAAAGGTTTACATAAATAATTCATTTTCAATTTCATGGCTCTCATTTGTTGAAAGAATACTTTCATTAATATTAAGAGCTTCTTTATTTCTTTGAGGAGTCAGTTAACACTAATGGGTGAGATTCGGCTCAAGGGGTGTTGATCGATAAGTCACTGTCACACTTTGGGGCTCGGAGTGACTGCATATTTAATCGTTTCCTTTGTTAATTTAGACACGACGTAGTTTGTCAGTTAACATCGTTTTCATAAGTAAGTTTCTAATTGACCACGTTCCTGTGTACTACATTATATGAGGTTTAGTTGCAAGACGTGACCAACGAGTCAATTACTACAATTGACTGAATTGTATGAAGAATGAAAAAATACAACACTCTATCACTATAAATGGGTTTTGTAATTGCGTGAGTCACTAAAGAATACTGACGCATTGAAATTCTACTTTTGACTGAAAATTTCTCTTAACTAACATAACTACCTAGAACAGTTAACTATGACCATAACTTGCCAATTTAAATATAGTATATAGAAAACCCCAAACCACGACAAATTCATGAATGTACCAATTGTAGATCTGGCTAGGTCCGTCAATGTTAACTACTTTATCAGTTGTTGCTTCAATTTGATCTAGTTTTAAAAAACAGAAATTTGCTGTAAATATCCCGTTTGTTCCCCCATACCCTGCTGTTGGCTTTTTTTAAGTAGATTTATATCAACTGATTGATTCTGTTAACTTTCATATAACATCAGACATCACATCACCCCTAGATAAATTGACTATTTCTTTTCTCTTTCTCATGATGTAAAACACAGTGTTGTAGGGATTAGCATGTTGGTCTCTCACGTCAACGACCCGAGTTCGAATCCCGTTGGAGACACCAAATATCTGCGACCTGGGCCTCATACTATACTCTTCCACATAACACTTAGTCAAGCCAGCTGGTTACCTGAAAACAGGATGTATGGACATACACCGGTCACGTTCAGGGCTTGAATGCTGCTTGGAAATCAGTCTAAGTAAACCTAGCCTCAATATTATCCGTTTCACCTCAGTATAGAAGTGAAACGGATAATATTGAGGCTAGGTTTACTTAGACTGCTTGGAAATACAATTCCTTCAGGTTAATGATGTAGGTAACATATATCCATCTGCTACGTAGTTGCTCAAAGCGCTACATATTATTACCCTGACGGAATTCTACAATCAGTGCTGCCTAAGAAAACCCCTTGTTCCAGGAACCAATTTATGCAGCTGGATGGACTGAGCTTAATGTGGATAAAGTGCCTTGACAAGGATGAGACCCAGGTCACAATCTTTGGTGTCTCCACCGGGATTCGAACCCGGGTCTCTGGCGTGTGAGGCCACCATGCTTACCACTACACCACTGTGCTCCGCTAATAGCCTCGTTATCATAGCTCTTATGATGTGTTAAGAAATGAGAAAATAAAGAAAAAATATTCACTTTATTAGACGTCAAAAAGATACAAAAGTTGTGCAAAATATTGACCTTATCTTATTTGACAAATTAAGTCTGATTGTTGCAACTATCTATACCACTTCAGTATAAGGTGAAAGAAGGATTAAGCATTTTTGATAAAACAATTTTTTGCAAACCTTACTGATGTCCCAAACACAGACCAAGTATTGCTGTCCCATTTACCACAAGCACCTGCTATTGTTTCCTTCAGGTTGTATGCATAGTTTTGAATATTGCTATTTTTTTAGTTCTCGAGTTTTTTTATTTGCATTACTTTCTCCCACTCTTTTAGAATAAACTAAATACCTGCAAGTTTTTCAAATACCTTATATGATGGATTACCTGATTGTTGATTGTTTGTGATATCGATATATGTGCAACATCTGTTTATCATTTATGTTGGTTAGTGAGATCAGGATGTCATAATTACAAACACGATATTCAAGTTCATGTTATAATTGAAGTAGATATAGATTTTGATAAACTCACTGACCATATTAGAACCGCCGTAAAGTGTTTAAAGACAAATACATGGAGTTCAAAGCAGCACATCTATTAATGTAAATACCACTTTGTTTACACAGCCCTCAACACACCAGAAAAACATTTATTACTTTCATGTCTTCATTCTCTCCCCAAAGAGGCAGATCAAGTCGTGAAATGTTGATACAACCTCTGTTCTATTACGCCAAAATCCTTGGGTTCCGGCAGTTTCCCCTTGCGGAAAAACAATTGCACCACAATCCATCAAATGACAATGCTTTTTGTATGGAAAGCGTGGTTCGTTTCGCAATGCTTTTGCCACGATTCAGTAGCCAAAATTATGATTTTAGAACAGAGTCGCTGATTGCATAACTAACACTTCGATTGCACCCAATCTTCAAATCTCTCCCACAAAATAGAAACAACAGAGGCTGTATCAACATTTCATGACTTGATCTGCCTCTGTGGGCGAGAGAATGACATTTCTCAGGCGTGTATTATTCATACATCCAAAAAAGACGTGGATGTAAATAGATGTATCTAATGTTAAATACGACATCTATAAATGTAAATATTACTTAATAGCAACAACATACATATTTACGGAATTCAGAGATACAAGTAAATGTCAAGTCCAAAACTACACCTCTAAAAATGTAAATACAACCTTTAGACAAAGCCTTTCGGAGATAATGACTATGATGTATTAAGAATACATATTAAAACATAGACGTGGCCATGAAGGTTAATTGAAATAACCTCTCTATAAATGTAAATAGTAACATCTATACAAAGTCTTGAATACCGACTTATGCTGATGGCCTTTTGAAAATACAACTTTTTAATCAACTCCTTACATTTTTAAAGCTTGAAGAATATAAAGATCCAAATCAACATGAAGTAAAAATCACACCTCTATAAATACAAAGAAAATGACAATGATGTATATAATCTTTAAAACCATTTCTCCCTTAGCTTTAATGCCTATATTATCAGAGATAAATATAAATCTGCGGGGTCGATGTAAAATTAACTAGAATATATATAAAGGCTCAAATATACCGACAAAACAACTATACAGTATAGAAATACAATTTTAACCCTTTCTTCCCTGAGAAGCCCTTGAGAAATACGTTTACAAGCCTTTGATAGACATGTAGGGGTTAAATAGTTAAAAACATTTCTTCCTCACATTTGTTAGTGGAGGTACAGTGACACCTCTTTAAACAAGATAGTACTATACATACTGATTTACATAAACATTAATGACCATGGGATACTTAATATTTCAGTGTCAAGAAAAAATGAGTCGGAAAAAATGTAATTTCCTCAAATTTGATTCACAATTCGATATTGAGATTAAATGATATATCCTGACAGTAGTGAAGGGTTCCATATTTGGACTGGAGACATATTTCGTTATTATTTACACATGGCAACACTGTCTGAGTGAGATAGGAAACTATGAGTATCATGTTTAAGAATGTTTAAGAATGTGGCCAGAAACTTAATTTTCCTTTACACATAAGTATTGGTAAGAAAGATGATTTAATAAGTAAAAATAAGTAAAAATAAGGGAACACCTTATTACATGACATTTGAGCTAAGTTTGCTAATAATGTAAGTAACCTTTGTTCAGCAGCTTTAAGATAATTTGATATAACCAACTCTTCAACTTGAGACAATTGCGGTCTTTTACATTTGTTTCAAAGCTTATTAAGCATTTTTAATTTTGATAACAAAACTATATTTATGTACACAAAATCATATAAAAATCACTTATTATTTTTCTAAGTAAGCTACAGCTTTTTAATTTAGTTATATTTGTATTTCACACTGTCTGTGAAATGTGACCCAAAAATAATACATTTTGCAAGTCAACTGAACGGATGACATACTAAAAAACCCCACACAAAACATAGTTAACGCAAAGCCTTAGTATCCAAAAATTGTGTTGATTCTATGGATAACAATACAGCATTTTCCACGAAACCCAACCAACCTCTGAGGTCAAACCAAAGGATGACGTCATCCTGTCAAAGATGGCACAGAGTCCGAGATCGTTGTTGTAGCTGAACATGCCACAGTCGACGTGGTCAGAACACAGAGATGAGCAGCTCTTACGTGAGATCGAGGATTCCGAGATCAGACCATCAGTGAACTTACCCTCTTCCAGTACCCGTGCAAATCTATCCTTGCCCTCTTCCCCTGCAAATACAAGAAGGTCATATCAATCATTATCAGGGTATTCATGAGGAACACCAGGCGTCAAACAAGGCTGTCAGCTATCTCCTGCTCTTTTATCTCGCTGCATTGACTGGGGTATGAGGGAGGTCATCTTGAATGCTAAAAGAGGACTCTGATCTCCTACAATGAACCTTGAAGACCTAGATTTTGATGAAGACATCTGTTTATTAGCACATTGCTTCGATGACATCAACTAAACAAGTGCAGCGCAATGGCTGACACAAAGTAGCTACCGCCATGATATATTTCATATTGCAGTGTTAAAGTTGAACACATACTTATTCTCACAGTTACAAATGAACGTAATAATTGTCTGAAATCAATAATTGGCTAATCCTGTTTATATATTTTGTTGAAGTTAGGCTTGATAACCTACCTATTCACATAGTGACATTTAAGTTATCTGAAATCAATAATAATAATTTTCTTAACATCTTTAGGTGAAGTTAAAGTTGATATCCTACCATATCTCACAGACACGTTATAGACGCCATTAATTACAAATAAGGACATCTTTGTGACATCTTTCCCTGCTGTAGCCTCGTCTTCAATCATTGTGTTCACTTCCGGTTCAGCGCCTCGACCAAACTTGATTCTACCATCCGTCCATTTCATCCATAACCACCTTGAATCAATTTTAACCTTACTTTTACTTTTTTAAATGTATATAGTAACTTAACACATCAATGCAATACAATCGACTGTATTCCGATTAATAAAAGTTCCAAGATATTGATTCTATTGCGACACGAACATGTTCTATCGAGAGCCTTCTCTCCACTAGTACATGCACCCGATGGCACGAATCTGTATCTCTATAGAGCCATGTTTTGAAACATTCATTCCTCGGAACCTGGTCTATTGAAATCACTCAGTTACAATAAGATCTTTTGCCAAAATAGTTACAAGTCAACCTTTAAGATCGATATGTGTTTTGAAGACCAGCAACAATTTTCTCAAATCTGTTGTTGCTGAATATTATGTTTGAAGCTTCTCTGTTTTCACGTTAGCACGTCACTTTTGACTCCTTTGATTATATATTCACCTTCGCTAATCTCAATTATTAAAAGTTATTTAACTATGGACATCCTCGATAAGGTCCCTGCATGTGACGTCTTGGTTATTTACATCATGGATCTCAACTTCGGATGTTACTTCAAAACTAGGCTTAAATGCTGAACAAAGCGCTGATTATTGTCCATGATCCATCATGTACTCAACAATAAACGTCAATTCTGCCATATTCTAGTTAAGATCGGAATCGTTATCGAGGGCGCATTTCGTATTACAGAGAAATGTTAGCTAACAATGGAAGACATGAAATTATATGAACCTACCTGAATTCGTCACAGCTTAGGAGATTTGGGAAACCTGCATCGACATATCTGAACTCGGGAAGGTTATTGTGAAGCCTAGTCTTGCCATTATACCAACTAGAAATTTTCCAGTCGAATACCACTTGGCCATCGTCATTGGACATCCTAACCCCATGGTCCTCACAGGCTTTAACCTGGTACAACAGCGTCCCGCAGAATCGTAAGTCAACTCCAAACTCTGATAGATAAACCGAACCATCTTCAAGGGGGAGTTCTTTAATTACTAATGGTGTAGCTGAAAATGGAAATGGGATTCGATTTAACCATCCGTATTTTCGGAAACCCTCATTAGAAAATCAAGAGCGTCTTCCCAAAACGTCTACAAGCTACATCTTCAAACAACAAATTGTATGGTCCATTTATGATATTCCCTATCGCTGACCTCAAGAGCACAAGATGGACTAGTCCGACCAGCTTGGCCAAACTTTGCTATGTGTCTGTAAGTGACCATATAAGTTTTAAACTTGTCACATGAATGCACATCATATTAGTCATATCTGTATTTTGTGAATACATCTTTTTCTTATACAGGTGGTTTATATTTGACATTCACAATAGAGTCTCTGATTTACAATGACTGTAATAATGTAAATTGTGTTTTTAACTTAATTAAATTGTGAATGTTTTTATTATCCTGAGTTGTTTGTAAAAACAACGTAATTCACTTCAACAGTTCCTTGGCACAGTTAATCATGGTATTAACTTAAAAAGAATGATTTATATCAATAGTTTATTTTTTCTTCAAAGTCCTCATCCTCAATAATGATTTATTTTATAAACCTGTTTTGAATATTTACTTGTTACTGATTTTCATTTGACTGTCATTTTCATATTATCATTTTGAATGCATCTTACCCATAGTGTCTAAATTTCAATAAGATAATCATTATGTGCACGTGACAAATTGATATGTGTATATCCATGGAATAGGTGAGGTGGGGTCATTTGTTAAGTATAAAGTTTCGTCTTTATTAAGTATGTGACAAATAGTTGCTGAATCTGTTTTTATCCTTGACTTATGTAGTTCTCATCTTTAGGCTGTTCAATATTAAAAAGTGGTAAGTGCTTAATCCCGCTTTAGCTTTTGGCATGTAGAAGATTTGGGACATAACCAAATAACGAGACATTCAAAATGTCCGCAGTTTGGGAGATACTTAGGGTGTACAAATTTGAGGACTTGAGTAGTCATTAGAATGCAGTTTATCTGGTGATGGTATGGGGTTCGCTGAAAAAAAGTTAAAAGTTATCTTGAGTGGTAGGCTTGAATACTACCTGGCCTGAAGGATCTAACTCCATGGAAAATTTGACATTTTCTGTGCCTTGTTCACCTTCGATTGGGAGGAGAGATCTAAATTCAACAAATTCCCCTTTTACTATTTTTTCGCTTATTTTAGTATAAACACCATTTGGTAATTTATATCAGGGAAATGAATTCGTGTAGCCAAACCAAACGAGGTGTGTTCATTAAAAAAATAGTCTATGTATTTAAAATGTTTCATAGAAAAATCCTACAGCATAGTTGTGGTTTTTGTACGGCATACATGTACTATCTTAAATCAAATACAATGTTTATTCAGTTATAAGGCCATTACTGAACATGTTCATATGATCTTAAAGGGGCAGTAGCACGTTTTTAGGGGGAATATAAGGTGATGTCAGGAAAATGCAAATTAACGGTTCCAGTTGATAGACAATGTATTTAAACTAAATGGAGCAGTAATAATTTAAATATATAATGTAATGTTTAGCCATGCGATTCCTTGTTCTTGCACAAAATGAATTAAAGGTGTTAATACAAAATGGTCGCCAATAGATTTTATGTGAATCTGCAAAGTTTGTCCTCTGACTATGGATGATTGGCTTGTGGAATGAGATTTTTGACACTGTCAAAATAATACATTTAGCATTAACTTACAATTTACAGTGAAACATTTAAAATATAAAATCATCAAAAAACGAGCTACTGCCCCTTGAATGATAATGTTTTTGTTGTAATTCTCTCTGTAAAACAGCTTCCTTAATAAACGACTCTGGAGAATATGGTGAACATTAACTGAGAAATTTTAAATATCATCTCTTTAATCTCTTCACATATATGTTTGATTTAAAATGTAAGTGTATCCACAGTGGCAATACTTGAATAAAAAATGTATAAACATGTATAAACACTTGTTACAATCACATAAACTTTCGGATTTGTTCAATATACCCAATTGCACAGCCGTATTGATCTAACAATAAAATCACATCATTTATAAACCCTAACCCGTGTAAACGACATATCTATATATCTTCATCAATCTTAAATTCGGTAATAAATCGAAATTTCAAAGATAAACAAAACCATTACTTTGAATTTACTGAACAATTCCGTTTTTTTAAGATACTCCACCATGGATAAGATGGTTGATTGCTAAAAAGGATTGCAGAAAAATTAGCGAATTGTTGTTTTATAGTTAGAAAAGAAAGGTTTGAAGATGCGAAAATGATCGAAAGACGTTCATACCTTAATATGTTTAGGAAACTTACTCAAAGCAGATGTGTAATAGGTTATCTAACAGTCTAAATTTGACTTTGTACCGCGACTATGTTAAGTTGTTCATTGAAAACGAGAATTTCTCTTTAAATAAAGCATCTGACAGTATACTCTAATCCAGGAGAGAGCGTTTATATTTACAATAACTCTCTCATCGGCTCAAACGTCTTTTACACTAATTGCTTTCCCAACTTACAATCAAATAACGTCATAAGATTGAAAGGGATACCTACAATGTATGTTTCAGTTACGGTTTTGTGCTTTAATTAATAATTACGTGCAGACACCTCTCATAATTCTTCTCTACATGATAAATGTATTTTTTCTGAGTCTGGTTTTTAAAAAGCGTTTTGTTTATTACCCCAGTTTGTAGAATGTTTAGAATCGAACCAAGAACATGGAATAACATATATAAGGAAATATAAAATATTCTAATGATTGCGTAACTTGCATCTGTCCAACACATGAGAATCATTATGTCACTTATTAAAACACATTTGAATCATTAGGTATCTTTTTGTTAGTCAAATGTTGGTATTACGTTCTATTGTTATATTATTCTTGTTGCCACATTCATTGATATAAATTTTTTTGTTTGTTTGCCAATTCGGTTCCTTCTTTTGTTAAATAAATATGTTTAAACCATATATGAACCGTTTACGTGAGGCTAATATTCCTCCATGACGACCATTTGTCAGACCTATTCTGAGACGCCAACATCGACGTCAACGTCTCAACGTGTTTACAGGAACCATGTCTTACAACGGACGATCACACCTGGTCATCATCTCCGGAAATTTGACGGCCCAATGCTACATCAATGATGTTTTACAGCCACACCTCATTTCGATAATCGACCAATAGAGGGAGCTGTTTCAACAGGACAATGCCCGCCATCGCACAGCTCGTACAACAGTGGATTTTCTAATGAATTCAAATGTCGACTCCGTGCCATTGCCCTCCAGGTCGCCCGACATCAACCCCATCGAACACCCTTGGGACTATCTCGATTGTCGTATCCGTGCACAATCACTACCACCGTAGACGATAGATGCACTGGCCACGATGAGTGTTGAGCAATACGACAGGAAATGATTTGTCATCTGATCCGTTCTGTTCCGAGGAGGTGCAATACTGTGATTACAGCTCGTACCCCAAAATAGATACTGAAGAAAGCGCCCCCTAGTTTCCGACAATTGTATAATAGAGACCTATGAAATTGAGACCTTACACTACACATACATGTGTTTCTTCATGTAAAATTTCATTGTGTTATCTTTGATAATCTATGTGTTATAAAATAAGGATATCAACACTGCATAAAATCAGGGGTTGCGTTTCTTTTTTTAGAGAGTCTGTAAATACCCTCATTTGAATATAAAACGACTTTACCGTTAATACCAACGATATTAAGCTCGAAAAACGAAAATAATCGTGAGGCCAGAAATTCTTCCATTTTAATTTTAAACTTACTGGCTTCAATGGCATATATCTGTGCTTCTTATCAGAACAACTTGAAAGTCTATGAAACCTTTTATTTAAGAAAAACGAGGAATTTACCTTTTACTGCAACGATACCCAAAACGAATGGTAAAACGAAAATCATCGTGAAGCCAACAATTCTTCAATTCTGGCAATATAAACTGACTTTAACTGTAAGTGCTCGCAACGTCTTGGTCTTTTATGCTATACCTCGATAGTCTATCCAATCGGATGACGAGCTTAAACTTTGCACGAAACGTAGCTCTTCACCATACACTGTCAGAAGAGTAAGCCATTTGACCCTTTAGTGCGTGGGTGAGTTTTTGTTTAGCGCCACTGGGGCAATACTTCAGCCATTTGCGGCTTGTTTTGCTTGACCAAATCATTTGATTTCCAACCAAAGCATTATCAATTACTTAAACGGTCCATTCATCCATAAAAACTGTCTTTATCTGAAATGTATTATCAGAACGAACCAAAAGTACCACTTAGTGTCTTTTTATTTATTTGGTGATTGAATCTTAAGGGAATTGTAAGTGTTGGGCTTGACAAAATCATTTGATTTCCAACCAATGAATTATTAATTATTTACATGGTGTGTCTTCAACCACATCTGCATTGTTGGTCTTATATATATATATATATTATAAACAACTTTATAACTCTCCCATTGAATATATCGCTGTTTGATAAATCTACCATGTTATTACAAATATGTGTCATAACATCGCGCGCTAACCGAATGACGTCACAATGACAGCGGGCATGCCGGGCCTGCCGGAGTCATGCAGGCGAATTTCTTTATATTTTTACGATGTTTTTCAGCTAGTAAAAAATAAAGAAGTAATCTCGGTCTTGTTTCATAACACGTTTATGAAACTCTTAAATGGTATACTATTCAAGTAGCTTTCGCTCTTTTAATAACAAGTTGACCCATTCACTCGTTTCATAAAAATGTTATGAAACGAGACGTCATTTAGTATTCTTTTTGTAGACAGAAGAGACTTATTTTATTTATCATCTTTACATTTGAAATAAATGGAAGAGTTAGATGTGACCCTTGTATCCCGTAAGGATTACACCATTTAACTAGTTCAAAATGTGTCCAAATGGTGTTAATTAAAAATATTGTGTTTGATTTAATCATTTCAGAACGTCAGCTGCAGAACAACTGCTAAAGATTACGGACGATGTCACTCAAGGGTTTCAAGTTTCAAAAGATTTATTCTTTGTTTTGTGAAAAGGTACGACAAAGCTTAACTGATGAAAAGAATAATATCTGAATCAGGGATTATTTTCCTGCGCCATCATTATCAGTTCCTTCGCATTGTGACGTCACTGACGTATGATCAAGGTGTGTTCATACGCGCTTCAATAGAATGGAAGAATTTTGTTATATTCTCATTCAAATATTGCTGTTTATTTTTGTGTTATAAATGAAATACCAAACGGACTTTCGATGGATACCGTTTTTATTACAACTCGTTGGTTATAAACGTAACTTGTTTTCGCTCATCAGATACATTTAAACCCACTGTGGTATCCATTGGTGATTCGTTTGGTGATTCTCTATTCAAACGTGTAGATGAATTGCGGCTTTTAGAATCAAATGTTCAAACTGTTTGAGGTTTGGGAACTGGACGATTCAATGTTGACAGTCGAGGTGATCCCATACGTGTTCAATGGGATTCAAATTGCCGACAGTGTTGATCTTGAATGAAAGCGAACTGATTAAACCTCCCATCTCTTAAACAAAATTGCTCCTAAATGACCAGATTCGATGGCTGCATTTGGAAACTATCAGTTCACCAACTCTTCTATATACCAATGACCTTCATCATTCCTGAATGCTATACTAGTCCAAAACCAATATCAGTTCCAAGTCTTACTGTTGCAAACGTTGAAGATGCTTGGCCTGTACGTCTGTTTGTTGAGGTGTAAGGAAGGTAGATAGGTGGGGGCGATGAAACTTAAGTTGCAGTTAACTTAATGTATCGAATTTACAGATTTATACAACAAAACAGCACGTGCATTCCTTCTTCAGGACTGATATCCAATTTGACAAGTTTAATAATATAACCATTGTTGTGCAAACGTTAACAAATGTTAGTCGTATATTTTGTTCCCAGGTCGATAATATTGATTTGAAAATATATATTGCTCCAGATTTTTTGGAAAGTGTAGAATTATTACAAGCTGTGATCAGGAAACACAAACTAAATCTTGGAAACAGAGATCTGCAGTTATCAACAGACATGTGCACATACGATACAACCTTCCATCAATTTCTTGCTCGCACAACATTTAAACTTCAACACAGAACCACTGAAACTGACCATGTGTTCCTTTATTCTCTTCTACGAGTTTTATCAAAACACATGCTACATAAACTAGATAGACTCGATAGAGTAGATTATCGAGTTGGTCATCGGCCGCGTGGATAAAGCTCACACTTGGCCCTGGTTCAACATTCCCTTTTAATCTAGGTAATTTCTTTTTCTTTGCATAACGCCAAATTACCTTTTGAATAACTTGTACTTTTCATCGACAGCGTTGAAATAGCTCTCAATTATTTATGAGTAACCCTGGTTCAAAATACCTTAATAATCTGAATAAATTCTTCTCCTTTGCATTATGCGTAGTCCTCATCGACAGCGTGGATATAGCATACATAACCCTGGTTCAACATTCCCTCTTAATCTAAGTACATTCGTCTTCTTTGCATTATGCCCAGTGCTCACCGACAGCGTGGATATAGTTCTCACTTATTTATGAGTAACCCTAGTTCAAAATTCCTTAATAATCTGAATATATTCTTCTTCGTTGAATTACGTGTACTCCTCTATGACAACGTGGATATATTATACATATCCCTGGTTCGACATTCAATCTTAATCTGAGTACATTCTTCTTCTTTGCATTATGCATAATGCTCATCGACAGCGTGGATATAGTTCTCACTTATTTATGAGTAACCCGAGTTCAAAATTCCTTAATAATCTGAATAAATTCTTCTTCGTTGAATTACGTGTTCTTCTCTATGACAACGTGGATATATTATACATATCCCTGGTTCGACATTCCATCTTAATCTGAGTACATTCTTCTTCTTTGCATTATGCATAATGCTCATCGACAGCGTGGATATAGTTCTCACTTATTTATAAGTAACCCGAGTTCAAAATTCCCTAATAATCTGAATAAATTCTTCTTCGTTGAATTACGTGTTCTCCTCTATGACAACGTGGATATATTATACATAACCCTGGTTCAACATTCCATCTTAATCTGAGTACATTCTTCTTCTTTGCATTATGCATAGTGCTCATCGACAGCGTGGATATAGCTCTCGCTTATACACGAGCCTGGTTCTTCACTGCCCCCAGTCAGATCCAAGCGGAAGGTCCGACCGCCCTCTGATCTGACAGGCTGTCTGTTCCTCTGCATCAACCTGCAGAAGCAAAAAACGATAAGGCTATTGGCATATTCCTATAAAAACAACTGACAACAATATTAAAAGTAAATCGAGTTCATTTACCGAGTGTGTTGCCTTACTAGTATTGGAGGGCAGTTGAAAAGACCGTGGGCTTGTGCAAATGATAATGCCCTGAAAAACTGTGTTACCGTTATTATAGCTAAAATGGATGGAATTATCATGAAAACGCCCTCATGTTATCAGAAATGAGCGGGCCGCTGCAAATGATAATGGCCCGCTAAACCTTGACGACGGGCCAATATCACTTCGTAGCCAAGTGACGTCACATTAGAATTTAGTTTTGAAGTCTTGAACAAATATGGCGACCGTATAAACGTATCGACTAAAATATTTTGAACCAATTTAATTACTTTCTTTTACCTTAGGACACGAACTTTCGGCATATATCATCCTAAATTTCATGTGACAATAGAACGGCATTCACTTATCGAGGATTTAAACAAATTTTAAAAGGATTATCATTCTTAGTTGCAACCACTAGGTTTAATGGTAAATTTGCGTAGCCTAAATTAGTTTTATCAAAACATTTGTCAAAGACGATTTTTTCATAAACATTCAAAGTTCTTATATTCAGTTTAATTATTAAACATATATTTGCATCAATTAGAGAGTTTCATGATACAGAATGCTTCAGTTTTCTCATTCAACGGCTACATTCCGTATGGGTTCGAATCAGCCAGATGACGATCGCGATTATGACGTCATCCTTTACTTGTGACGTCATAATGTGTGTCGGCTGTGACCCAATGCTTATTTTGTCTTTTTTGTTCATGTACAAGTGTAACTAAGAGTAAAAGAGTAAAATGCGTACATACGAACAAATTCCATCCATTTTAGCTATAATAACGGTAACACAGTTTTTCAGGGCATTATCATTTGCACAAGCCCACGGTCTTTTCAACTGCCCTCCTTCGTCGGGCAGTTAATTGTAGACCTTGGGCTTCTGCAAATGATAATGCCCTGAAAAACAGCGTTACCCTTATATCATTAATTACATTTTTCTGATACGAGTCTATGTCGATCATTATACATATATTTGTTACCACTATATGATATAAATGATACTGAAACAACGAGATCAATAATCTATTTATCATAAGATTTTATTTTGAAATAAAAACGCTTATCTACTTGATTTTATTATGTTATGACCTATATTCTGCAGAGTAATTTCTTCCACAATACAAGGTGAAGATCGTAAAGTCGGCAATAAAGGTTGCAAAGAGCCTAAACTATTCCTTCATGCAACACTTTTCATATGTATTAACACGTCTGCTAAACATCTATAATCATTTTGTGACTGTTATCCAGTGAAAAATGCATTTAAAAAAATTCATCATTTTCTAATGATATAAAATATTTTTGAACCACTTGCCGACGTCGATAAAACAGGGGAAGTAACTCTAACTGCAATTATAAAAAGCTGAATTGTCATGGTTATAAGGCCAGTCCGTTTACAGTATCATTGAGCTAAACGACGTATATTTGTGAAGGTTGGTTTGTTACGTTTGTGTTATAATATGAAAACAATTCCCTTGTATACCTACTTCATCATTAGAAAAGACGCCAAGAGAAACAAAACGACACACACTCCGGCTCCCGATGACAACACGACCGCCAAATAGTTCACTGCACAAATTGAGAAATATTATCGATATCAGAAGAAGATTATTTACATGATGTATAATGAAAAACAACACCATTCAATGTACATACATGTATGTAATTTTGATTGTTTACTGACCTTATCTAGTGCACATTTAATATAATTTAGGATGCCTTAAACACAAAAGCATTGGGGATAATTTGAAATTTCGTCACTGAAGTTCATTTTGCGTTAATATGTTCGTACGCAATAGCTAACAGTTGATCGTAACAGTTTGGCACGTCATTCAAGTGACCATGGTTCAACTTTTCAAAATAAGATTTGAGCTTCAGCGATCCAGGTTTTAAGCCACTATGTTGGTGAAGGAATGATGCAAAGATCTGTATGGATTCAAAATAGTTTCAGGCTCAACTCACAACCAAGTACCTAACGTGATTAACAGCTTACATTACTTAACGAAGACATGTGGCTTATGTTATACATAGAGGATACTAAACGACCTTCCATTTAATACCAATTTTATTAGACGAGTTAATGATTTTGTATAAACGAGCGAAATAGAAATAGTATTAATTGGAAGGGAGTTTAGTATTCTGTTTATTACTTGCTGTAAAAATCAAACATAATTGCCGATACGTTGCCGAAACTAACATTTCCGCGACTCGGCAAATTGTGACGGCGAGCTTACACTGTGACGTCACAACAACACACTACTATGACGTCATACTTGCATTGTGTTATTACACTAGTTTAATAATGCCGTATAAATATTACACTGCGATATCTTACACGGGCGAGTAATAAATAATATTTATTATCATAACATTTAGCAATATGAGAGGGAAATGTAAGAAGAAGACCTCTTTGTCTAACTACTATCACAATCGTAATGATTATCCTTTGATTCGAGTTACCTTTTGTATGGCCTTCAGTGCAATTCTCCCCACAATCATGATTGCAGTTGTACCCATAATGTAGGTTCTGACATCCTGACACACAACTCCTTCCAAGATCACAATACCCTTCCTTGCATTCCACAGGACATTTCTGACAAGTTTCATTAATTGACGGTTTACGGCAGCGTATCTCGCACCTAGAGCCGTACAATCCTGGTCTACACCCAATCGAACATTTCTCAACACCATTCCCCCCGTCTATACACGCGTTATTTGAACATCCTGAACTACAAGGCATGTTGCAGTGCTCTCCATAGAATCCATTCTCACATTGGGAGCTACACAATCCCTCGAGGTCGCAAGATGAACAATGTTGGCTGTTGTTGCAATTTGACGCTGAAATCAGGAAAGAAAAGGGATTCAATGAAAGAAATGAAGTATTTGTTACGTTTGATAGGAGAGGAGAGCCGCCATTTTGCAAACCGCGTGTTCAACAGTTGACGTCGTACATTCCAGCGGCAACAATTGAGATTTTTCGTAAAAACAAAATGGCCGACACGCGCACACGTAAAGGCGACGTAAATGGTACAGTTTTCCGCCTTCTTTAACGTTTTGCTAGAAATATTTTTTATCTTGATGACAAAGAGGTGTATGGAAGTCATCGCCTATAATTTCTCAATGCGATTTTCACGTCTTTGAAATGTAATAATTAAGCACTGTGAGTATAAATGAACGAAGTGGGAGTAAACTCACCCGGGAGTTGCGCTTTAAGGCCAACGACCTATGACAACATAGAATACATATAAAATCGATGCTCAAAATGCACGTGCGTGTACATTGTATATATAAACATAGTGTGGAGAGATGTACAGTAATAAGTTTGCTTCGTAGTTCCAAAAAATGGTATATGTACCAACATCCCTTATACATTCTTTATTCTTATCTGACATTAATGTTACAAAATGGTACTTTGACGCTGTGACAACATTTTCTAATGTCCAAAAGTGGCTTACAATGCAGTAAAATAAGGATATTCGTCCTCTATTTCTCCTGATTTACATAAGCTACATGTTGTATATTTGTATTCTATACCATTTATCCTACTAGTTTATATTTCTAAAGGGAGTGTTTCACAACGGAAATTTGCCAAAGTGCTTCTATATTTATTCATTTGAAGTGAATCTATATTCCCTTCAGTTCACAATTTGAGTTTAAATATTTCATAATTTTGAAGTTTAGATATTAGATGTATCGAACAAAACCAATCTGATATATACACATCTTTAATTCTTTGTTTGAATTAGGAATGAATTAGTGTTATGTACTCCCTGATTTGTCCAGACATACATAAACTCATTATAACATACAATGTTTCTTACTTTAGTTACCTAGTTTACTTTACCATTTGTATAATAGAGAAGTGACATATTGTCAGATTTCTTGGCGTATCTATGGTCAGGCATTCTGCATATCTTGAGCCAATGTTTGACAACTCTTACAGTGGTATTGACAAATACTGGAAAGCGGCGACATTCACCGAGGACAGCATTATTAGGTGTTTTAATGGCTAGTCTAAGATACATTTTGCATGCTGTTCTTTTAATTCTTTCAAGTTAGTCATAAGTTGTATATCCCCACAGTTCACAGCCATACGTTAGGATTGGTAATATTTTCCTATCAAATATTTTGAAGAACATCTGGATCTTTGTCAAACAGTTCATATTTAACGTCTTTAGTATACCATTTAAAGTTCACTAAACTTCCATAGCTCTTTTGTCAATAGCATATTTCCATGATAACTGAGGGGTTAAATACGTGTAAGAACTTGTAAGTATTCACAATTTTCAATTCTTCACCATCAAAGGTCCATGACTTATTTGTACTTAACATACCCCCTTTTCTAAACACCATTGTATTTGATTATTTGATTATTTGAATATTCAGCTGCTTTTGCAAATCTCTGCATACTAAGAAAACAACAGAAAGCCTGGAAAAGGTGTAACTCCCATGGGACTTACATACACAGTATTTCCCAGTATATTCCCATATGAATAATATTTTGTATTTTGTGATGTTAGGAAATGCAAATTTACCCCTTAAGAAATATTGTATACCTTATAAACATTTGGGTAATATCAGCAATCAGATTGTCTGTCCCTCGTAATTTAGAGAATTAGGAAGTCAATATGATCAAGGAAAGATAATCTGTCATTACTTTTCACTCATTAGTTATCAGTTATAAATAGCCAGGTCTTCGGCAATCCTGATTGAAATAAATGAACTTTGTATCTGTAAAAGGCTTCCCTATTCTAAAAACGTAAACTGATTAAAATGACATTATTGTTACATTGTTTCCTTGTGTATTTTCAGTTTCTATCATTTGAATGTTGTTAGTCGAACAGCTTCATGTATGGTAGCATTGTATTTGTCATGAATTGCATGTGATTTTACTTCTCTCTTATATTACGTTAGAACGATCACATTTATTTCACAGGACATTATATCTTACACATATTTAAGTGATTTAAAGATATAACGGCCATATTAAAAGAAAAACATGATAAAGGAAAATAAACTGAGAAAGGCTTATCTTATTCAGTGCACAGGGACAGTGCGCGGTTCCTAGTAAGCATACTTAAATACGATGATTCCCTATACTACTACTACTGATAATTGTTATAAGTATAGGGGGTTATCGTATAATCTATATTATTAGCATGCATAACAAGTCCCTGTGGTTCGGTATATTTCTGTTCCTTTACGTAGCAAATTGTCAGTTTCTCATATTAGTAAAATACGATTTAAAAATCAAAAATCAAAATTCGACAAGAAATACTTTACAGACGAATATTCTGACAAAATTGTTACACGTGTTACAAGATTAAATACTCACCCATGAACATTTAATAAAAGTCCTAAATTTTGAACATAACTTTTTAACAACGATGAAGGACGCCTTGAATGTGCGATGTCGGGGGATTTTTCAAAACAAATGTTAGAGAAATTAAAAGTCTGGGACAATCATTGTCAATGGATACCTAGCTTTCTAAACTCAATCGTGTGCTAAAGAAACAAATAATCTATCGAAATATTATATTTCCATTTTCCCGATTACTATAACTAGTATCTCAAAGATTTCGAACATAAATAAATTATATTCCAAAACATTGTAATATGAATCAATCAAATTGCAAACTTACCATTTGTAAAAGCTGCAACAATGAAAATACAGACGAATGTGAGCCTCATTATAATGCAGATACGCACTGTAGAGAAATGAGATTTTGTTTGGCTGTAACAATATATTATTTCAGATTCATCTACATTGTGTGCAAGATTCGATTTCCTGATGCATCTCATTGCTTAGCTTAAAAGTATTGAAACCAATTGAAACTGATATCAATAAGATTTAGTTAACGTACAGACAGAGCGCTTAAAAGAGTATGAACATGCTGGTTTGGAATAAACATATCTTAACGTTTATTTAGAGAAATGATGGGAATGTCTTTCTGTCTCGTTTGTCTCTATTGACTCGATCTCTGTCTCTCTTCTCACTGTCTCTCTATCTCACTGTTTGTCTATTTCACTTTTTCTGTCTCTTTCTCTGTATTATATTTGTCTGTCTGTCTGTCTCTATCTCTCTCTCTCACTGTCACTATCTTCCGGTCTAAATTCTTTCTTATTGTCTGTATGACTCACTGTCTGCATCTCCCTCTTTCTTTCTGTCTGTCTCTGTTTCATTCTTTCTTTCTGCCTGTCTATCTGTTTCACTCTCTTATTTTCTGTCTGTCTGTCTGTCTGTCTCCCTGTCTTCTGGTATCACTGTCTCTCTGTCTCTCTGTCTTACTGCTTAACCGTCTGTCTCTCGGTCTTTCTTTCTGTCTGTCTCTGTTTCACTCTTTCTTTCTGTCTGTCTCTGTTTCACTCTTTCTTTCTGTCTGTCTCTGTTTCACTCTTTCTTTCTGTCTGTCTCTGTTTCACTCTTTCTTTCTGTCTGTCTCTGTTTCACTCTTTCTTTCTGCCTGTCTCTGTTTCACTCTTTCTTTCTGTCTGTCTCTGTTTCACTCTTTCTTTCTGTCTGTCTCTGTTTCACTCTTTCTTTCTGTATGTCTCTGTTTCACTCTTTCTTTCTGCCTGTTTCTGTTTCACTCTTTCTTTCTACCTGTCTCTGTTTCACTCTTTCTTTCTGTCTGTCTCTGTTTCACTCTTTCTTTCTGTCTGTCTCTGTTTCACTCTTTCTTTCTGCCTGTCTCTGTTTCACTCTTTCTTTCTGTCTGTTTCTGTTTCACTCTTTCTTTCTGTCTGTCTCTAGATCTGTTTCACTCTTTCTTTCTGTATGTCTCTGTTTCACTCTTTCTTTCTGCCTGTTTCTGTTTCACTCTTTCTTTCTACCTGTCTCTGTTTCACTCTTTCTTTCTGTCTGTCTCTGTTTCACTCTTTCTTTCTGCCTGTCTCTCTGTTTCACTCTCTTATGTTCTGTCTGTCTGTCTGTCTGTCTCCCTGTCTTCTGGTATCACTGTCTCTCTGTCTCTCTGTCTTACTGCTTAACCGTCTGTCTCTCGGTCTTTCTGTCTTCTGTCTCTCGGTCTTTCTGTCTTACTGCTTAACCGTCTGACTCTCGGTCTTTCTGTCTTCTGTCTATCGGTCTTTCTGTCTTCTGTCTCTCGGTCTTTCTGTCTTCTGTCTCTCGGTCTTTCTGTCTTCTGTCTCTCGGTCTTTCTGTCTTCTGTCTCTCGGTCTTTCTGTCTTACTGCTTAACCGTCTGTCTCTCGGTCTTTCTGTCTTCTGTCTCTCGGTCTTTCTGTCTTCTGTCTCTCGGTCTTTCTGTCTTCTGTCTCTCGGTCTTTCTGTCTTCTGTCTCTCGGTCTTTCTGTCTTACTGCTTAACCGTCTGTCTCTCGGTCTTTCTGTCTTACTGCTTAACCGTCTGTCTCTCGGTCTTTCTGTCTTCTGTCTCTCGGTCTTTCTGTCTTCTGTCTCTCGGCCTTTCTGTCTTACTGCTTAACCGTCTGTCTCTCGGTCTTTCTGTCTTCTGTCTCTCGGTCTTTCTGTCTTCTGTCTCTCGGTCTTTCTTTCCGTACAACTGTCTTCCTGTTCCTGTGTCCCTGTCTGACTGTGTCACTATCTACTGGTCTTACGGTCTGTCTATCCCATTGTCTATTAGTCCCACTGTCCGTATATCTTTCTATTCTACATATCTAACTGTATCTCTGTTCCTCAATCTCTCACACTCTCACTATATATGATCTCACTATCTCTCTGTCTCACTGCCGTACTGTGTCTGTGTATCTGTATGAAACCGTTTTTCTATCTCACTGTCTCCCGGTTTCTGTGTCTGTCTATCTGTCTCCTGGTTTTACAGTGTCTCTGTCTGTCTCGCTGTCCCTATGTCTTTGAGTATCTCTGTTTCACTGTCTCTCTGTTTCATTGTCTCTCTGTCTCTCTGTTTTACTGTCTCTCTGTTTCATTGTCGCTCTGTCTCTCTGTTTCACCGTCTCTCTGTTTCACTGTCTCTCTATCTCAGTCCTTCTGTCTCTTTCATGAATGATTGATCTCCGCGATTTATTACTTGAGAGATTCATAACAAAACGAGGATATGCGCTACCATAAAGCAATTTATAATTAATTGTACAGCGAGTGAAGGTGAAACCGCGAAACAGGAATCATTCAGAGTAACAGGCAATTAAAGAGCGCTTTCGATTGTGTTATCCTTGACGGAAATGAATCCAGAGCATGTGATATGGTTAGGTGATAAATATACATTATCACTGATTTGTTAGACACAATTGATAATGAGGAAATTTTATTATGTAGCTATATTTTCAGTTAACCTGAATTAGAAAAGGATTGGTTTATTGAACAAAAGCTAGATCATATGAGGAAATATTTAATATAGATAGGTCATATTTAGTTCATTTCTTCATTTGACGTAACATAGCAATGAGAACTGAGTACAACACGTGCCGCATAAAATAAAAGGTAAAAGTGAAACATCCAGATAGCATAAAGATGTTAGGGAATATAAAGTGCCATATTGACTGTTAGAAAATTTCGATTTCACAAATATTTGGTGCAGCTCTAAAAAGCAACGGTTGCTAGATGTTGATAGTCAATACAAAAAGACATCATCTTGATGTACATTCAAATTACATTTAGCAGGAGTGGTACATTTTGAGAAAAAAAATATTTCAAAGTTTGAGCTTGTAGAAACAAATAATTTGAGAAGGTTTATGATATTGTTAACCGCACACTTTAAAAATATTCATTTTTTGTTAGCACGGACCTCGTAAGTAAACATTGTCATTTTAGGGTTGAGGTCCAGACTGGCCTGGACAAGGAAAAGATGAAATTCTGAATTTGGCTTTCTTTACAACATTATCACGATATGTCCGAGAATTGTTAAAAGTGTTTTACTTCTAATCAGTGTTTGATTTCGAAGCACACTCGGAAACTTTGTTCGAAGCATCGCATATGTCTCGTATTCCGTTTGCTGTTGTACATATTGTCGCAAAGGCCAAGTTAAAAAAGCTTGGAATTGCTTGAAGTTCTTACGATGTTTATCTAGTGAAACAGCTCATAGTTTAATGGTAACATCATTGACTGAATAAGGTCCTGGTGTCCGTGGTCTAACTACATAAATGATATGTCAATTTTTGTGTGTAAAACATGTGGCACAGCATTGATAGTTCCACATTATGGCCACTTTTCACGCATGTGCAACAAAATCAAACTGTTATCCTTTTTGGCAAGAACTTGAGCTATCTTAAACTTATAGTACAATCCTACAGCAATACGTATCGCGTTTGGCCATGTGTTATTCACATGACACATTTGTCACATATCTTCATCAGAACTGTTTTTGATGTTAATTATGTTTTTCTCGATCGAATCGAATTTCAACTTTCTAACTCATTAGACATCTTAGGTACAATATGTCAATAGCTCAAGTACCTTATACCGCCATTTCACTGAGCTCAAGGTGGGAAAGTGTTCAAGACTCCTCCCGACCCATGCCGACTTTTCGACGACGACTTTGTTGGCATGAGTCGGGGGAAAATATAGGCCAAATTATGAAATTTGATATTTCTATAAGTTGCTAACGACACTCTTATGAGTTACCTACGACAAACACGACTGACATACGACACAGTGAAGGCACCCCAGACTACAACTCATCCAAAACTCAGATACGACTCAATACGACTACTGCCGACAAACATTATTGTATTCAGAAATGGAGGTGTGTTAAAAGGAAATGAAACATGGTATTATGGTAATACAAAACTTAAAATTGTTACATGTTATAAATATTTAGGTTTAATATTTTCTCCCATACTAAATTGGTTTGTAGCTAGTAAAAGCTTAGCTTCTCAAGCCTCTAAGGCTGCAAAATGTGTTTATAAATTATTCAAAAAGAATCCTTTTGTTACCTTCTAAACCGCATGTACCATTTTTGACTCTAAAATATTGCCAATTCTTCTATATGGCTCAGAAATTTGGGGTACGAAATACTTTCATTTGAAAAGTACATGCAACATACTTTAAATATTTTCTAAATTTGGGAAAGTGTGCAACAAATAAAGCTGTATTAGGGGAAATTGGTCGTTGTAATTTATCTGTTGCAAGTAGATTAAGAGTTGTAAAATATTGGTTGAAATTATTAAGAATGGATTCCTCCAGGTACCCTAGGCAGGCTATCTTTTATCAAAGGTGCAAGATGCCATTGGGAGAAAAAATTGGGCCTCTGAAGTTAGGCAATTGCTTTTTCGACTGGTTGTTCCTTTGTATGGATTTCGTAAGAGGTTGGAAATGACAATGAGTTATTATTTGTCTTCAAGCAACGCCTTCAAGATATTTATTTCCAGAAATGGTCTATGTCAATTAATAACTCGAGATATTTGGAACACTATTCTTTTCATAAATCTTTGTTAGAACCAGAGTTTTATATTATGAACTTAGATGATAAATCTTTACGACGGGCACAATGTAAATTTAGAATTAGTTTACATGATTTTAGAATTAATTTCTTACGAAAAACAAATGCAATTTTAATTGATGATAATGTAAGTGTTTGCAAAAATTGTTACTCAGGCAAAATTGAAAATGAATTCCATATATTATTTGTATGTGAAAGGTACTCTCATTTAAGAAGCAGATATTTATCATTTGTATCATTACCTGTAAGAGATAAACAAATATTGTATAATTTGCTAAATTCTAAAAATATTGATGGCATTAAATCTCTTGCAATTTATTTAAAACATGTATTCATTGTAAGAAATGTCACCGCCACATGAACCACATAATTCATCAACTGTACTTGTACTATAGGCCTCAATGTCTGAACTATTGAATAAACAAATCTGAATCTGATCTGACCCGTTCACGACCCACTGCCGAGTCATTCGCAATAGTAAGTCACCACCACGACTCTGACAAAGACTCATTTCCGACCACTTACGGAGACAGAAGCCAAGAGTCTGTTGTATCCAGAACACACTGCTTAAACATGAAGTTGCTGCCCCTTTGCGCGTAATCGTAAACCAGACATCAAAAGGTTTAACTTCTTATATACTTCTACTAGGAGTCTCTTGTATACAGAGCACACGCCAATTTTCATAAATTGTCCGTTTTCAATGCAGTTCAATATATGAGTGAGCAACGTATTCTACAAACAATTAAAACACTTACTAATCAAATTTATAAACTCGGCAGTATCGCATTTTGGGTAAGAAAAGGTATCCTGCTAAACTGGAAAGAAAGATTATTCATTTAAAGTAAATGCTTTGAAAGAAGCAGTTAACAACACCCTGGTATCTGCGAATTTTCTCAACAATTCCTCATATGATTATCAGAATGTAGATTTATAATGGAACCGTCTAAGTAAACTAAGCCTCAATATTACCCGTTTCACTCCGATATTGAGTCTAGAAAGGTCTAGTAGAGGGTCGCTTCAAGTACCCATTTTAACAGCTTGGTGGACTCACGGCAATGTGGATGAAGTGCCTTGCCCAGGGACACAACACAGAATGAGACCCAGGTCCCAAATTGTTGGTGTCTTCACCGGAATTCGAACCGGGTCTCTGGCGTGAGAGGCCAGCATGCTAACCACTACACCACTTCCGATTCAGTAGTGAAACCTAGTTTTAGAAATCTGTTACAAGGCTCTTGTTTATAACTAGTAAACTAGTCATGTAAAGTCGATTTCTGATGGGGTACTTGATCGTGAGCAAAATGTAAGTAGAATTATCATCTTCCTTATAAAAACGCCTGATACTACGTACATTTTAATTTTGACCGGATTTAAGTCTTGAGGATGCGATTATTACTTTACCTAAAGCCTAAAAGGGACAGTAGCACGTTTTTTGATAATTCTATGTTTAAAAAATTTCACTGATAATTGTAAGTTAATGCTAAATTTATTATTGACAGTGTCCAAAATATCATTACACGAGCCAATCATTCATAGTCAGAGGACAAAGTATGACGATTCACATAAAATCCATTTGCGGCCATTTTGTGTGAACACCTTTAATTCATTTTGTTTAAGAAAAAGGAATCGCATGGCTAAACTTTACATTATACATTTTGATTATTACTGCTCCATAAAGTTTAAATACATCATCTTTCAATTGAAACAATTCATTTTAATTTTCCAGACATCACCTTATATTCCCCTAAAACGTGCTACTGCCCCTTTAATAGATATCAAAATAGTGAGCAAAGTTGCAAGTTGAGAAGATCTTACAAACGTCTTTGATAAGATAGGCATACTTTGATAAAATTCATCTGATTACGAAAAAAGCAGTAATGAAAACTATTGAGAGAGTGTCTTTTATTCGAGTCATCATAATGAACATTATTTACTATTTATAACATGTACATCAATTCATGCATTACTGGGGAAGTTGGTAAAATATCTTTCTAAAAACGAAACTTTGAACTAGAACAAAACATATCAGACTGTGTTTAATCCTACAGTGGTTTGGAAACAACAAGTTTCTCATTTCACTTTGAATGTTGCTACATTCATGATTCAATGCATTCTCTCCCCATAGAGGCAGATCAAGTCATGAAATGTCGATACATCCTCTGTTATCTGTAGGTTCCGGCAGTTTCTCCTGGTGGAAAAAAATTGCATCACAATCCATTTGAAATTCTTTATCAAATGTAAAAGGTGGTTCAAATCACAACGCCTTTGCCATGTGTCAGTAGCCAAAATTATGATTTTGGAACAACATCGCTGATTGCACAAATAACTTTGATCGCCTCCAATCAGACATCTCCCATTCTATCCCACAAAGTCGGCGTAAAATAACAGAGGCTGTATGAACATTTCATGACTTGATCTGCCGATGTGGGGAGAGAATGGATTCAAGGTACTTCAGATCCAAAATTAACTTGATTCTGTTTGATGCTCACGTTAACAAGCAAAAAAGTGAGCGTGGCTCACTAATACCCCCGACTGTGCATCCCTGACTAACTGAATTATTTTTTACTTTTAATGTAGTCATCTCTTGAACAGCATTTGACCCCCAAAGAGGAATTGAGAAAAATGACTAATCAAAAATATTGAACTTTGTTAAAAAAACACACAAAACAACCTTATCAATTTTAGTTTTGATTTGACACTGAACCGCTCCTAGTAGGGATGAAGACATATGCAAAAGGTGAAAAGAATCAGATGAAAAGTTTTTATCGTAATAGGTTGGACAAATCTGATATTGGAAAATGACTACCAGGTATGTTCAAAATATGGAAATTTGTAAAAAAAATTGAAAAATCAATGAAATTTGTTGTAATTTTGCACCGCACCCCACCTAGTAAGGTAGAAGACATGTGCAAAATTTTAAATCAATCAGATGAATTGTTTTCCTGTAATAGGTCGGACAAATTTGATATTGGAAAATGACTAAGTTCAAAACATGGAAATTTGTAAAAAAATTCATAAAAAATTCAAATGTTAACAAAATTTGCTGTTACTTCGCACTGCACCCCTCCTAGTAGGGTAGAAGACATGTGCAAAATTTGAAATGAATCAGATAAATAGTTTTCCAGTAATAGGTCGGACAAATCTGATATTGGAAAATGACTAAGTTCAAAACATGGAAATTTGTAAAAAAAATCATAAAAAATTCAAATGTTAACAAAATTTGCTGTTACTTCGCACTGCACCCCTCCTAGTAGGGTAGAAGACATGTGCAAAATTTGAAATGAATCGGATGAATAGTTTTCCCGTAATAGGTCGGACAAAAAATGTCCTCGGATACATACACAGACACACACACACACGGAATCATTGGTATTACTAGATACCCCGGACCGTTGGTCGGGGGTATAATAAACTATATCCACGAGCAAACTCAACGATAGCATACAAAATGCACACCAGATACTTTTTTCAATAAGTGATAACACTCTTACTCCGTGTCTTGAACTAATGAATCATTATGCAGTATTCAATCACATTTCTGAAAACATACTTTAAAATTCATCTTAAACATGTCAACAACGACAAAAAAGATTCATGTTTAGACATTTTATGACTTATATATGAGACAAGGAAGTTTTTTTTATCATAATCATTCATGATTGTACAAATTTGCAACCCACCGACTCTAATCAACCGACTCTAATCACGCAACAAAATCGAAAAACTGCATCTCATCAAAATCTTATAAAAAATACAGCATGGGAAATTTCAATTCATATCATTGAATGATATTTCAAGGCAGTCAGTCTTATCAAAGTCAAGAGTTGGACAAGTCTTAAACTCCTGAATATGATGTCACAGCATAGCGAACGTCTTGAGACCAGTAGACGGGATATTTAACAATGAAATCTCACGAGAGTTCTCACAAGTTCTCATACACATCATTAGAAGATGGGTCAATACATTCGAATGTGTCATCTAAGGTGTATTCCGACTCAGACAAGTCTTCATGTGAGTAGGTCTTCTGATCTAACTTTCCTTGTTCCATATTTGTGTACAGATCATCAGACGGTCCTCCACACTGGCTGTCCAATGGCGGTTTTCTGTGAATTCGTGTCTTGCTATCAGTGGCGATGTTATCGATGTTGTACGATATGACTGGGACACCAGGGGTGCTGTTGTGTCTCCTTCTGTGATTAAAATATTGATTTTCTATGGCTTATTACACACAATAGGTAATGATATTGACACTGTAGCACCGGATGATACAACACAAATGGAAGTTGTATTACATTTATACAAGGAATCTGTTTTCTTTCAAGACAGTGAGACTAACAGTACATGTGTGGAATAGGATTAGTTTGCTTATAGGTCTTTTGGCGTCTTAGAGTTAAACAAATAACAAAAATGTTAAAATGCACAAAATAACGTGATACATTTTAATGTCATTTTCAATTATTCTGGAGGCTAAATGCAAACAGCTCGACTGATGATTAATGATTAGATATCGCAATATTTCACCTTTTTTATTGTTTCTGTACTAAGATCTATCGAAATGAATGTTTTTCAAACCTCTATAATTACAGCACTATAGTAGATTAAATCATCAACACATGGGTCTTGTTCTTCAATCATTTATGAGTTTTGAACATTTGAAGATTTGTAAATATCCATCTATATATATAATAAATATATATATTCTGATATTGCTACTCACCTGTAACAGAAAACGCCAACTGATAGTCCAGTCAATAGGACTACAATCATGAAACCAACAGCGGCCCACACCGTCCAGTGGGTAGAATTCCCTGTTGGTCCTGGGGTGACAGCTGTGTAAGGTAAACAGAATATCATTAAGTACTCCTGAAGGGACATGAGCAATCATTTACAAATACATGTAAAACTATGACTGGACTTGATTTATTTCGAAAAATGATGTGAAAATATACATGTATTCTAACATGACACGAAAACTAGTTTGAAAATACTGCTTTCTGATTGGTTCTCTTTGGAAATTGTTGAGTAATTATTTCGCTAAAACCACCTCTAAATATTTACGACCGTTTCACATCCTTCCACGCACATATACAATCTGAGCACATATACAATCTGAGCACATATACAATCTGAGCACATTTACAATCTGAGCACATTACCATCTGAGCACATATACAATCTGAGCACATATACAATCTGTACTCAGTGAACTTTCTGTTTACATATACTTGCATGCAACGGCAATAGAAATTCATATTAATCATCAATTCCAATATCGTAGACTTATAATAATAACCGGCTTCTTGCTTTCTGTTTCTGTGAAGAACTAAATATCGCTTTGGGAGATATAAAATCAGAGATGAAAAATCAACAATCGCGCACGCTTCGTATCCCGTAAGCAATTCGTTAAATGAACAGAAGCGACTTTATTCTCCAATTTTGCAAAATACTGCTACTGCCACTGCCACTACCTCTAATTGATAAGTGACCACAATGTTCCAAACCATGACATAAAATAAAGTTTTTTGACCAACTTTCACAACCCAAAAAGAACTACATACAACCCAAAAATAAAAATAAAAACGGAACGGATTTATCTCCTAATCTTTGGTTGAGAATAAACATTTCGTTATTCTAGCTCATTCAATTACAGATTCAGATTAATATATTTTGACAAAACTAGCACAGTCAGTTTTTGCAAAATGAAAAATAATGTTCGAAGGAAACAAACAAGCGAAATGCTGAGTTTCGAACATCATCACCTAATTCAGGTGATGTTATACACCTTTTGAGGTGAAGAAAATACTTAAAAATTAAGACTCTCTAATACACTAAACAATCTATATGTCATACGGTGGATGTTTCCGAACTTTTCAGTGTGTTTTGAGAAATTTTTTAATGTTTCCTTATTTGAAATGTAACAAAATTGAGTCATATCAAGCAACCAAGAATAATCTTTTATTAATTCATCACAGCGCACATTGACAAATTTCAATTCATTATTCTATATTCACCACCAACGGTGGTACAAGAGCATATATATACATACCAGCAAATAAGATTTTTCAATGTGAAGGTCGATTTTACATCAGTTTTTTTCAGTACAGAGTTATTATAATAAATGTTGACACATGTTTTAGAACTGAGAGTCTTTAAGAACACATCAGCATTTTCATTTTATAATTAATTGTTAGGGGAAACGAGAAGTATCGTTGCTTGATTAGCATTTTGAATTTTGTATTCGAGAGATGCTCAGTATATTCTTACACTTACACTTTGAGAACATTGTAAATAAGCAGCGTAGTATAAATTGTCAACACAGATTAAATCCTTACCTCTTGACTGATCACCTAGGAGAGGTGTAGTAGTGTGCCATCGATCTTGACATTGTTCTTGTACTGGGCAGGAAGAGAATGGACACCCGTCTGTACAGTTGTAGCATCTGTCCGTGATTCTGTTACACACCTGACAGTCAGGTCCACAGGTGAAGCAGCCTGTTCCATAGTAGGAGTCGACACATCCAGACACACACCTGGAGCCAAGCTGACAGAAACCATCCTGGCACCTTTTAGGACATCTGCGGCAGGAATCTCCTGGAGGTTGACAGGTTATCTTGCACTGTGTACCATACAATCCTGGCTTGCATCCGTCAGTGCATTGTGCATTCCCGATAGGGGTTAAATGACATCGCTTACTCTTACACCCAGGACTGCACTCATAGGCACATGTTGGTCCATAGAAACCAGTGCTGCATTTTTCGCATTTGGTGCTTATACATATGAGACAATTTGAGTTTTTTGAACAACTACCACCAGCTGAAATGACAATTGACAATATTGAAAGAACAGACAAATTTCACTTCAGATATGAGATCAAGTTGGGACATAAAGACAGGGGAATTTTATGTTGTAACGAAGTGAAGGTACATAGTCGCGAAAAATACAAATGAATAAATCTACTGATATTGATCATGCAATCAAATTATTCTATCTACGAGTGCAAGTGGGAAACGTCATATTGCTCCTGTCTATTTGACTTAAGCAAGTGAGTTTTTCTTTGGATAAAACACAAAATGAATCATTACAAGCAAATATCAAAAGAAGTAAACTATGTAAACTTAAGTGTCTTAAAAATAATTTAACTTACCTAAAGCATTGTTGTTGACCATAGTCAAAATAAGAACGACAAACAATTTTTGTCTCATTCTTCTTTGAGAAAAAATCTTTGGCTTTTTAGGAAGTCTATGTCGATTCATAATTTCCATTTTATGTTCAACAGTATCCAATGGTAAATATGTGTCGCATTTTTCCTTATTGTATCTTTCATAACAAACTGGTATTAAGTTCCTTGTTTTACGACCTAATGTTCCGTTTGTGAAAGTTGAAATCACACATAAAAACCAGGAAATATTCCATGTTCACAAGATAAAGGTTTTCATCTTTATCAATTACATTGATTTCGTACAAAAGATGTGTTTCATTGTCCTTGGGAAAATTACTGCCACTGGCAATTTAGATATACATGTATGGCTGCTGTTACATTACGTTTAAATCTACAGCTGCGTATCTTAAGTTTGTTCACTTGCTTGTGTATCTTTGTGCAAATATCATGTAAATTGGGTTTCATTGTGACGTCGATAAATAACTCCAGGAGCACCTTCAAACGAAAACCAATTATTCATTAGTAAAATAATCATTCCCAAACCATATTTCGGGATCGTCCTGTCACTGGTACTGAATTTAAGTATTTGGCATGATTAAATAAATAGATTTGTGAAATTCAGATTTTCTTAAATTTCGATTTAAATATTCCATATGAACTTTGTAGGAAATAAATCAGTATGATTACATTGCATTAATGCAAAGGGACAATTATGACTTAGGTCTGAAGCTTATGAAGGATTTTGTAGAGAAAAGTACAAAATAGTGTTTTCCAAATTTTGACCCCTGGTCATTTCAATGCCCTGCCAAATAAGTTACGGTTATCTTTAAAGGGGCAGTAGCACGTTTTTTGATACTTTTATGTTTTAATGATAATTGTATGATAATGCTAAAAGTATGATTATGATACTGTCATATATCTCATTACACAAGCCAATTAGCCTTGGTCAGAGGACAAGGTATGAAGATTCACATAAAATTCATTGGCGGCCATTTTGTGTGAACACCTTTAATTCATTTTATGTAACAGAAATGAAACTGCTCCATTTAGTTTAGATACATTGTCTTTCAAATGGAACCATTAATTTTCATTTTCTTGACATCACCTTATATTCCCCCTAAAACATGCTACTGCCCCTTTAAGGTATACGAATATGTTAACGCAAACTGAATGTTAACTTATGTACTCAAATTTCAACATTATCCGTATCGTTTTCGCAATGGAAGGATGCCCCAAGACATTCCAAATTACATGATATTTGCACTAAAACACAGGTAATTGAACACACTTAAAGGGGCAGTAGCACGTTTTTTGATAATTTTATATTATAAAATTTTCACTGATAATTGTATGTTAATGCTAAATGTATTATGTTGATAGTGTCATAAATCTCATTACACAAGCCAATCATCCATAGTCAGAGGACAAAGTATGAAGATTCACATAAAATCCATTGGCGGCCATTTTTGTGTGAACACCTTTAATTCATTTTGTGTAAGAAAAAGGAATCGCATGGCTAAACTTTACATTATTTATTTAAATCATTACTGCTCCATTTAGTTTAAATACATTGTCTTTCAATTGGAACCATTTATTTCCATTTTCCTGACATCACCTTATATTCCCCATAGAAACGTGCTACTGCCCCTTTAAGATATACAGCTGTATCTATATCTAATCTATATTTATCAATTAATTGATGGCATTCTCAGTGCAACTTGATAAACATGGTATTCAGATATGATCCTCAAACTGTAAACAATAACATTATTCAGTAAATTAATAAAATTTGCAAATATGACATTTATCTTAACACTATCAACACCCAAAACTTGCAACGATAATAAATATCTTACAGAAATTACTGTCAAGTGCAACCTTCAATTATTATGAACAAGACGGGCGCATACGAATATTGTTGGTTGAGTCCTGCCTGCCTAAAGTTTGTTCCCCTATTTATATTACTGAATACAAATACCATGTATTAAGTAGCTATTCTATTGAAGGTCAAATGATTCAAATACAAAGACCGAGGACAACAATTTATCAACGAGCAAATAAATCATACTGAAATTAAATAAATTAGTCAGTGATGCAAGTTTTCCGTACTTTGGGATTGTGTAATGAACGTTTTTTAAAATATGATTTGTATAAATTTGATAATAAAACCATTATGAGGACCTTGATAATATATTATTGATAACGTTTGAGGCTGTTGATCCCTTTAAACACTGACTGCTCCTTAGAGATAATATAATATTGATAACTTTTGACTGTACTGTTTTTAAACATGAACATTTATTTATCAAATAGGTACAACATAATAATTGATAAGGTATTTTGATTCATCACTTGTTGTTTTTGTTTTGCTGCATTAAAATCTGTTTAAATAATCTCCTATTTGCAAGATTTTATACTTTTTGAACCAATTTTCAGGATGCATCTAAAGAGATTACGTCACAGGAAAGGAAACAATTGTTTATCACCAATAATCGCAGTTATGAAGTTATAAAGATGAATATCTTTAAATCAGCAGGACATTTGGCCAGAAAAGACAGCCTTTCATAAACGTGAAAAGGATTAATTTCCTTGTCCTAAAGAGATGAGAACGTGCTTGATAACATTTGAATTATTTCAATACATTTGATTTACTATTGCAGAGGGTGTGATTTAAAATATAATTTTTCGTATATTATATTTTCTAATATTTCGATTCCAAATGAATTGTATTCAGGATACACTTAACGTCTAAATGTTCACATTTGTTTCGGTACTTAAATCGACAAATCTCTATAATTACAGCGCTATAGAAGATTAATTATTAACATAAAGCTAAATATAAGATAAAGGTCCTGCTCTTCTGTCAATTATTATTCAGGTTTGGTACATTTGAATCACTTTTATAATATCACATTTATAATCCATATATATCTGAACATAATTGTTTCTGGCCTTTTCTTTAAAATCAATTTTTGAAAAAGTTTCATTTTTTCTTCTCTATCTTATCCGAACGAGAACTTTATAGTTGTCGGTTAACTTGGACTTCATTAATTTCTCCTCTTTATATTTGATTGATCTTTGAGTTGGTTGACAGACCGTTCTAAGCCATTCAGTTTCTGAAGCCTAAGGCATCTTAAAGGGGCAGTAGCACGTTTTCAGGGGGAATATAAGGTGATGTCAAGAAAATGAAAATTAATGGTTCCAATTGAAAGACAATGTATTTAAACTAAATGAACCAGTAATAATTCAAATATATAACATAAAGTTTAGCCATGAGATTCCTTTTTCTTACACAAAATGAATTAAAGGTGTTCACACAAAATAGCCGCCAAAGGATTTTCTGTGAATATTCATACTTTGTCCTCTAACTATGGATGATTGGTTTGTGTAGTGAAATTTTTGTCACTGTCAAAATAATACATTTAGCATTTACTTACAATTATCAGTGAAAGAGTTAAAATATAAAAATATCAAAAAACTACTGCCCCTTAAAGAGAGCAATCTCAATAAATTAAGATCTATATTGCTTCACTACGCTACGCAGATTCTGAAGTAGTGGACCAATGGAGATCTTAATTTATTGAGATTGCTTACCGTCCATCAAATATATTAGCTCATGTTTTCAGGGTGGGGCTTATGCATTTGTCGATTAGGGCTTATGACTAAACCAATCTAGTTAAAACTAGCTGTAATATATACGTCACGTCACGTAACGTAAGGACTTATAGGACGTAAACATTACAGCTACTTTTAACTAGATTGTGTTTTTTGTTGATTTTGTCTAATAGCATGCTGAGAGGAGTCTTCATAAGACATGTTGTTAAAGCTTTTGTTTTCATTTTATCTTTGAGTTGGTTGACAGAACGAGTGATCGTGAGACATGTTTTGATGCTTGCCTGTGAGAGACCGACGTCTGATGGTAGCTCTGGAATCGCAAGTCTTCAACATGATATATCCCTACAAGTAAGTCTAAGTCTCCGGTTTTTTTTGTCTTTTTTCAATCCTCCGACCAAAGATTTTGATTTGTATAAATGATTCCTCGGCATCATTCCTAATTACAAATTAGTATAGTATTACAGCTTTAAAGTCATACCGCCAGCAAAATTTTGATGCTATTTAGCCCAAACACCTGTGCACAGGGACGTAACTGGATCAACATTACACAGTGAATGTTGATTTGAGACATTGCCACATGATTGTAAAACTACATTTCTGTGTATATAAGTGATCAATTAGACAAGATTGAATAATCAACCATCACTACTCTTTGTGAGTTTTAACCTAACATAGGAGCTAGAGGCATTCATTATGTGGTTTGGCATTATTTTCTCATTAATAAATCAGTTATTTACATCACATATAATTTCGTCGTTTCACTGCATTGTCCTATTGCTATATGATGTACTCGCAATCCATGAACTAGTTTACTTGATAGAAAGACCAACACATTTCTCAAAATGATCATGAGTGGATTAATTGTGTCTAGTCTTTTGTATGTGACCTTTTGAATCGAAATAAAATCAGGAGGCAACTATGAAAAGTGAAATTTATCTAAGACGTCAACTGAAATTGAGAATTCAAATATTTACAAAGTGGTGCTCAAAATAACAATTACTTACTTTCAATTAGCATAAATTGTGTAAACCAAATTAAGGCTCCACAACATTAAGATGTATATTCGGAAACAAACGAAAGTAATCGAATTGAGTTTTGAAAAAAGTTTTATTTCAAAGGCATAATGGAAAAACATTACTTTTTTTATGATTTACTGAATGACTAATATAATCTGTAATAATTAAATCATTTTCCATCATTACTGATAAGGTACAAGTTAAAGATTTTACAGGAAAAACACTAAAGCTTTTAAAAAACATTTGTATACAAATTCCTAATGAAAAGACATTTCATCATTTGATAATAATCTGATACATTACAAATTCCATGTTAATCAAATCATAGTTCATCTTTTGTGTTCATTGAGTCAAGGAACGAGGCATAAACAAAAACAACATTACATAAAGCTCAAAAACGATTTGATAAAATTGACTTTCAGAAGTGGAAGTCTATACAGTCTTAGGAAACATGCTTTATGCGATCATATGTACCATCCGGGTCCTCAAATTCATCTGGGTCATCAATATCCTCATAAAGATCTTGCGAAGGCTTTTCTTGTTTTATCTGAGTGACAACATGATAACCATCCCGAGTTGTCTGCCCTGCCGTCTTCCTGACTACTGCATATGCTGGTACTCTTGACACTTCCACTCGATGCATATCAAGACCTGAGTCACGTGACATTGATACATCCGGGTTCGAGTCACGTGACCCAATCCCCCTGAATATACTGACACATGACGATGACCAAGATCTGATTGTGCTGAAACAATGATAAAGAAGATATTAATATAGGTACATCTGTGAATTTCCATTTTAAACATGCTGGTGAACAAAGTCCTCGCTTAAGGTGACAACACAATTTTCTTAACTAGTGTTTCAGTGTGGGTCATGGAATCTAAATAGATTCCATACTGCTCAACACTCAGTTTATTCATAATTGAGCAGGTTGCCAACTCATCCAGTGAGTCGTAGTTAAACAACATTGATAGTGGACGCATGGACATTGAACCTGACCATGTGCCTGATACCACGTGCCATCAATTTAAATATAATTAAGTTCTATGTGTCATTTCTTATGGTTATGAGGCTATAGACATACGCTTAGGACTATAAACGATTTTTTTCGTTTCGTATGTTGTTTCTTAGTCAAAAGTATATGACCACCGTCCAAAAAATTATAAATGAACTTGACTTCCTGGAATTATGAAGTATATACGATTTAAAATATCTACATTATCTCTAGATGAAACTTGTAGTGAAATGCTTAAATCATCTTCCATGAGATGAACGAATCCATAATTAATGAATTTCTGGTGTAACAGTAAATTCAATTATGTGTATGATCTAAAATCGTTTTGTCACTTTGATGTGTTTACACAATAAACTGTGACATACCTTTTATATCGACACATGAGGAACCCAATCAGAACAGCCACGAGAATAAACAATATTCCAAACACTGACCCGTAGACAGCTTTGTTATCTAAAAATAAAAGATTTTATTATCCCTTCATTATAAGTATCTGTTCAATGAATTTAATTTTATGACTACATTGTCAAATATATGTTATTTATGCTTATATTTTGAGGGCAACTACCACATTTTTAATAAAAAGTGAAATTAATGCATTGACATTTACTACAGTTGTTGTCAAAACCGATAATATGAAACTTACACATTGAAAAAAGTTTACAAAAGGTTACAAATATATTTCATTAATTTAATGCATCATTTAAGCATTAATACCCGCGCTGCTTTTGGCTTTGGTTTTAACTTTCGTTGAGGTAGGTCAAGTATCCGTAACGGGTTCATCACAGCAAAGTGTAAGGACTTAAAGGGGCAGTAGCACGTTTTATGGGGATTATAAGGTGGTGTCAAGAAAATGAAAATAAATGGTTCCAAGTGAAAGACCATGTACTTAAACTAAATGAAGCAGAAAAAAATGAAATGTATAATGTTAAGTTCAGCCATGTGATTCCTTCATCTCACACAAATGAATTAAAGGTGTTTTAAAAAAAAAAATGGATTCACACGAAATTGGCCGCCAATGGCCTTTTTGTGAATCTATATAATTTGTTTCTGACTAACTATAGATGATTGGTTTGTGTAATGAAACACTATCAAAATAATACATTTAGCATTAACGTAAAATACATTTTCAAAAACGTGCTAGTGCCCCTGTGAATAACATTACGTTAAACAGACAACATTACTCTATCGTATATCACTGTCATTGGGTTCGTGATTAAAAACAAAACTGAATGCAGATCGTAATCAAAACAAGATTATCTACCTTTATTTTAAAAATATACTTATAAAGCTTCAAAGTGAAAGTGTGATGATGAACCAGCGTAACCAAGTTCAAATATAATAATTGGATGTCTGTTGATATGTTATACGTTTAAAACCATACCTCACAGTTGATTTAACAGGGTTGGCAGGTAATTAAATTTAAAATGGTTAAATCAACTAATTTGCATATCTCTCTTCAAAATCTTGATGAAATAATGGATCAAAAGCTTTAGACACCAGTCATGCATGTCTGTTTCTTTGCACCAAGTCATCCATTCATGTCATTTCTTTCTCAAAGAAAGGAGAAAAACCTTTCGGTTTAGAGCTGTAGAGAAGATAAGAATAACAGTAAGATTTACAGCAGTTAAATTACACAAACAATCGGAATAATTGTCCAATAATTATTGATTTAATATAAAATCTCTCTACGTACCTGTCCTTGATTCACAGTCAGGTCCACAGGTAGAGCAGCCTGTTCCATAGTAGGAGTCGACGCATCCAGACACACACCTGGAGCCAAGCTGACAGAAACCATCCTGGCACATTTGGGGACACTTCTTGCAGGAATCTCCTTGAGGTTGTTGACAGGGTATCTTGCACTGTCCTCCATACAAACCTGGTTTGCATCCGTCTGTACATTGTACGGCTCCATCACTACCAAGTTGGCATTTCTGTTCTCGGCAACCTGAGCTGCACGTCAAATTGCAGTGGGGTCCATAACGGGTCGGTTCACATTCTAGAACAAGTAGAAACTTTAAACTCGCGTTTCAACACATTTCAAGAACTGTTTACTTTAGAAATTAAAACACACCTTTTTTCACACGGACGAAATCTTAAATTACGATATGTTAATCTAATAAATCATAAGGGTGCTATTTTTTAATTGTGGCCAATTGTTTCGTGTGTGTTCGAAAATCGCTCTGGGATTCTCCGAGGAAGTTGCTTTTTAGCTCTGCTTCTTTTTTTAAAACCTTCTTGTATTTCAATATGACAGCTCGCAGCTTTCAAGGTGATCTGCCTTTTCTTAGTAGTTGCAATTTTAAAAGGTTCCTCGAGAAATATATATATAAGGTCGTGATAAACATTTATTATATGATGGACGAGTGATCTGTCTTCTGATTGGTCGAGGAAAGTGGTCTCCGACAATGATAAAACCTTATGTTGACCGCGGGAAACGTCACGCGGTGTTAACATAACAATCCAATGACCTTGAGCTAAAAATAGATCGCCACTGCTAGGAGCGCCGTAAAGAGCTGCTTCCCAAAAAACTTAAAATAAAGGATTGCTTTCAAAATAACTGAAACTTATAAATCATATAATAAAACAGTTGTTGACTTCAGTTATCGGTGAATCCAATGGTTTATTGACCTCGGAAACTTATGTTCACCTCGGCTGTCGCCTCGGTGAACATAACTGTCCCGAGGTCAATAAACCATTGGATTCACCTCAACTGAAGTCAATAATTGTATAATATCGAGACTATGTCATTGTATTATCGAACAATATTTTTATCTCATCGAGTGGAATGAGAAAGTGATATTTTCACGAGTGGGCCGGGGCGAGTGAAAATGGCACTTTCTCACTTCACGAGAAATGATATTCGGCGAAAACAATCTTATAGTCTTTTTATTATATAAGTTTAAGATCATAATACGCAGTCGGAAGGCAAAGTTTTGATGTTGACAGTCTAGCAACTCAAATTTTATCGTTTCTCAGTAAACAATAGTTTGATATAAATAATTCGTTATTTAATCAGAAATAGTTTTTAGGAAAACATATAATTTGTGTATGTTATTGATACCAGATCCAAAATATGTTTTTACTTATAGCTAGGTGAAACAAAAGCTCCTTATGTTTTATTTAAAGTCAGTTTGGACGCGAATTGATACAGTGAGTGAAGCGCTGTGTCGGTGTAACAGATCTCTCGCTTCGTAAATTTATTACAGCACCAATGTATGAACTTCGGGTGGCTTTTCGATATCGAAGGATACATTGCCACTGCAAAATGTTAACAGTTACATACCGAAAACATCGGTAATAGTCGTGTGTCTTCAATCCTAACCAACACCGTGACGCGAGGTAAGCATTCAAGTTCCTCAAAGGGAGATAATCATGTTTCAAAGGGAGGTAATAGGTTCGGTCCTACTTTTTTGACTGCAGTGAAAATATGGACTTTCTACTGCTTTTCTAGTTCTCCTTCATGACTGTGTATTTAATTGGAGCCTTTTATATAGTCTAGATCTTATTTCTGCAAGTCTTGATTGACTGAATACACATGAAATGAAAAGCCTCAAGAAATAAAATAACATAAATGAAGGTAAAGTAATTATTTAAAATATTTAACAGACTTAATGTATTTGTCTACTGCTTTTCTTAAAATATGGATTATATTTTCACTGTATAACCCTTTATTTCAATGCTAATTATATAATAAATTAATATTATTCTATTTTCTATTCACAGAAAATGTAGATACATGCACATTAAATCAGATTTACAGGTTGAGACAATGCTTAAAGGGGCAGTAGCACGTTTTTAGGGGGAATATAAGGTGTTGTCAGGAAAATGAAAATTAATGGTTCCAATTGAAAGACAATGTATTTAAACTAAATGGAGCAGTATTTATTCAAATATATATTGTAAAGTTTAGCCATGCGATTCCTTTTTCTTACTCAAAATGAATTAAAGGTGTTCACACAAAAATGGCCGCCAATGGATTTCATGTAAATCTTCAAACTTTGTCCTCTGACTATGGATGATTGACTTGTTTAATGAGATTTTTGACACTGTCAATATAATACATTTAACATTACCTTACAATTATCAGTGAAATATTTAAAATATAAAATTATCAAAAAACGTGCTACTGCCCCTTTAATGGACATAATCTATATCATCAAGGAATATCACAACTTCTTCACAATTTAGTAAATCGTGACAATAAAAAGTCAAATGAACTTAGTTTTGGTGACTTAAACTATAAATGGTGGCTTATATAGCTATGAAATCAAACTGATTACCTCGTCCTGAAAAGCGACAAGGAGTAAGTCTTTAATTATAAACTATTTTAACAGAAAGCTTAATAAAAGGACACTCACCGCCTGTTGTCACCTTATAAATGGTAAAGGAAAGGAACAGAAACACAAGAGCACAATGCAGCATTTTACACATTGTAGCGTTTTGACGACCTGTGGTTCGAAGTATTACGTGTGGTGTTGCTATTGCTTCCTCATCACATGTGTTTCAGTTTCCATGTACCAGGTACATCCTTGTTTATAGGACACATTTCATTTTCATAATCATTCAAACTCTACTGAGACCCAGCAGGGTTACTACACAACTTATTCATACACCCTTTAAAGGGGCAGTAGCACGTTTTTTGACAATTTTATATTTTCAAATTTTCACTGAAAACCATAAGTTAATGCTAAATGTATTACTTTGATAGCATCATAAATTTCATAACACAAACCAATCATCCGTAGTCAGAGAACAAAGTATGAGGATTCACATAAAATCCATTGGCAGCCATTTTTGTGTGAACACCTTTAATTCATTTTGTGTAAGAAAAGGAATCGCATGGCTTAACTTTACATTGTATATTTGATTTATTACTGCTCCATTTAGTTTTTATACATTGTCTAAAGATTGGAACCATTTATTTTCATTTTCCTGACATCACCTTATATTCCCCCTAAAAACGTGCTACTGCCCCTTTAAAGGGGCAGTAGCACGTTTCAGGGGGAATATAAGGCGATGTCAGGAAAATGGAAATTAATGGTTCCAATTGAAAGACAATGTATTAAAACTTAATGAAGCAGAAATAATTCAAATATTGAAGTTTAGCCATGCGATTCCTTTTTCTTACACAAAATGAATTAGAGGTGTTCACACAAAATGGCCGCCAATGAATTTAATGTGAATCTTCATACTATAGGAGGATATCAGGGGATAGGTTGTAGCATTAGCGGAGACATATACGCTGATGTAGCAGGATGGACTTGATGTCGTTTTGGATTTGTCCACAAAAGAGAATCAAAATGAAAACCACATGCTAACTGAAAACAGACGACTTTATGATATGATAGAACAGCTAAATTATGTTGTCCTCCAGATATATCTCTGTTGGATTTGGCTACATAACTACTTTACACGATCGTAATTATTAATGAACAGTCATCCAGGATCTTTTCAGTTGACATGTCATAAACAATGTGATGAATGGCATTTTGAATGATATGAACATTTCATTCGTTTAATTATGATTGCTTATTCGTTTTTACAAAAGTATCCCATACTTTGGATTTTACTTATGAAGTTTGTGTAAATATATATTCTGTATAATAGCAAGCTCACAAATAAAATGGTGATATCTTATTTGCCATTAGTGCTGCATGTAAACCAAAGTTACAATATCAGTTCACATTCATGGCCATACCAGTTATGTGAGATAGTGATGATTTAAGTCTTGGGAATGGAAATAGTTTTGTTTCAAAATTATTGTGTATGGAACCATTTTTTTCTTTTGTACAAATGTATTGGTTACTCTCATTTCCTGGGAGATTTAGTTGCCAGATTAGTGTGGTCTGCAAGAGAATAAGCATTCTTCAGGATCATATTCCAGTTTAAGGGCAGGAAATAAACCATACTCCTTATTCAAAAGCTGAAGATATCGGTTGTCACTCTTATATAGACTGTGACTACAACGTTTAATTCTGATTTACATTGGAAAAATCACAAGCCTATTGCAGTTGGTACCTTCCACATGTGTGCTTGTCTAAGGAAGTATTTCCCCGCGATAATGTGCGCATGCATCTGTGACGTTAACAGTAAGGAGTCTTTTTGGAGGACAATGAGATGTATTTATAATTTTCTCAGTTTCATAAGGTAATTGTCTTTAAAACGACAGTTCACAATTATCAAATCATAACTGAAATGTTTTCACAGTATTAATAATAAAAGGTATATCAAGTAACCTACCAACTAGTGTAACAAGTTTCCGGGTTATAACAGGACATGTCAGAGACAGTTAGTGAGTGCAGTGAGGACCAACCCTCAATAAGTATCAACTGTTGCATTAAAGTATCGTTTAAAATCTAATTGAAGTTGTATAATGACAAAAGGAAGGATTAAAGTCTGGATTGTGATCAAAAACGGACAATGGCGCGCGTGAATCGGTCAAAGGTAATTTTGAAAATTGATGGAGGCAGTCAGAATGACAGTTACGAATTGATAATGTATAATATTTTGACTGTTTAAGAATTATCATTAAAAATAAGTATTTAACATAGAATTGCCATTTGTTGAATATATGACCTGTCATCTTTTTGTCTCATTATTCAAGTTGTGACGTAGAGCATGTACGATTTCACAGCTAAAGTGCAATGATATTAGCTTAGTTTAAACCTTTTGAGATACAGAAAGTAGTACAATCTTTGCAGTTCAATAAGAAATGCATAATTAGCCATGCAGTTAAAAGATTTTCGCAATCTTGTAAACACAATGTGACTATCACGCGTAACCTTAACTGACAAGAAACTGGCAAAACAATTGAAAATCATCTCAAGACTTATGGAATTTTTATGTAAGTGATGATGTCTCTGCTTTGCGTAAACATCTTAGAATATCATTATGAATAGTTGAAATGCACAAGTATTAGACATACTTATCAAAGTACAAAAATACTCAACACATTTTAGTGATAATTTTTTAATATTGTACAAAAATAACTGAATGCTTTATATTCATTAACAATTAAATTTCCCCAGTTATTAAGGATTCTGCCCTTTGGGGCAGAATCCTTATTGTTATTGGCGTGTTTTTTATTATTTGCACCGATCTTGTGGCAGCGTTTCAGCCAAAACGGCTGCAGATAATTCAACCAGCTCTTACTAAGGACACGGCACCTTAAGCTTTTGGGCCCATTCAGTTGTCCCACTAAAGGTACAGTTCGATTCCAAAATCGAAAAATTAACATGGGCTTTTTTTTCAAAATGCACCTAGAGACTTATAATTTTGCACAGGGATAGATAATGACATTCTAAGAAAAAAAGTAAATCAGGACGAAGTCGTAGGTCACGTGGTTTGGCCGCCATATTGGATTTTCCAACTTTTTAGAATTTCCGGACCCCATGCACCTTTGAGAATCTTCTCCTCTGAAGATACTTGCAACAGAGAGCTGAAACTTTCGATATGATGTAGCTAAAGCATTGGACATTAAACGATAGTTCACCCGAAGACTCTACCTTAAATAGTTTTTGCGCTATACGTGTTCAAAGTCGGGTGACTTAGTACAATGTGCAACTTTCAAAGGGCGATAACTCAAAAAGTTGGACTCAGAATTATGCAAATTTTTCAGGAATGTAAGACAAGTTTATAAACAACTGGAATCTGTCAAAACATCTATCGCGAACAATCATTTTCGTTCAGAATATTTGATCAAAGTCGAGAGAAAAAATGTCAGAAATTGCTAAAAATGCTCCTGAAGCTTAACCCGTCAGCAGAACTTGCTGAAATTTTCAGGACTGACTCCTGACATGTTTATCTATGCCATGAGTAATGCATACTGCATAATGCATAATTTATGTGTAGCGAAACCTTCAAAGTTTGCTGTGTTGTAGAAAAACAATATTTTCAAATGCAGATAAAACAAAAACGTGACCAAAGAATTTCATGATTTTTCTATGAGAGGGTGCGCAAGGAAATTCTAAGCAAAAAAAGTATCATGACGATGTCGTAGGTCACGTGGTTTGGCCGCCATATTGGATTTTTCAAGTTTTCAGAATTTTCGGCCCCAATGCACCTTTGAAGATCTTCTTCTCTGAAGATACTTGCACCAAAGTGCTGTAACTTTTGTATGTTGTAGCTGAGGCATCGGGCATTAAACTTGAATAATTCAAAGACTGTATCTTACATAGTTTTTTTTCTATGAACGTTCAAAGTTGGATGACTAAGTACAAGGCATCATTTTCAAAGAGCGGTAACTCAAAAAGTTGGACTCAGAATCATGCATTTTTTTCAGGAATGTAAGACAATTATATATACAATAGGAATCTATCGAAACATTGATTGCAAACAGTCAATTTCGTTCAGAATTTATGATTAAAATCGATAGAAAAAAGGTCGGGAAAAGAAATGCTTAAAAGCCTCCTGAAGCTTAACGTGTTGACAGAACTTGATGAAACTTTCAGGAATGACTCCTGACATGATTATCTTTGTACTGAACAGGCTGTTGATGCGGCTGAATCCTGTTGTCGCCGACAACACTGTCAAGGTTAGTGTACTGGCGACTTTTTTTGGTTGTATTTTTTTTTTTATTTCTTTACATGTAACCAATAAGATGATGTTATGACATATTTTGGTACGATTGTCGTTTTGCCCATTTTGGATTTTCTACTTCTTTAATGAGATTTGGGTCCAATAAGTTAAAAATTTAAATCTCAAAGAAAATCAGCTTTCTCAGTTTTTAGGATACGTATTGCATGATTTAGGCCTTGCAGTATTAACTTAAGAAATCTGTGTTTAGAAATCCAGGCCCGCTATGCTATGCATTGGTACAGCGATTCACTATCTTGGCACAACATAGCGAGGGAAATACCACATGAGTTAAATCAGGCAGTAATGTTTTGTCTGCGTTGTAGACTACACATTGTCAATGGGGGTGGTTCCCGATGGCAGGTGGGATGGGGATGTATTGTCTTCATGTACACGTTGATTTATGTCTTCCAAGTCAGACTTCGTATGCCAAATGGATTTGTCTGTTCTGGTTGAGTGAATGGTATATTCCATACGGGTAGTTGTACTCCCGGCATAGGTTCATTATAAATGGGAGAATCATAATTATTTCGCTAATAGGCCTATACTTAAGAGCAGGAAGATTTTCCGGATAACAACTTCTTTCATGTGAAAATACACGACGTTTCGGAGTACATACTCACTCCTTCATCAGGTGGAATGTAAGGAAATAACAAAATATGGCACATTTACGAAAATGATTCATTTTACAAATAGTAATACAAAATCATCTCAGTTTTGTAATTAGTCTGATTAGGTGTATATATGAAATGCACAATTTTTTATTTAAATGCTTATCTTCAATATTGTGTCTCTGATATTGAGTTCAAATGCTACACTGATACTTGAACTAAAAATCATCGTATATGTCTTTGGTTAAATAAAATATAAAATCAACAAAATATGACAAATGCTTCGTAATTACATCAGAAGAATGGCTTCATTCATTACATTTAATCTATATTTGCGCAGAATCCGCTTGTCGTCGCTTGCAACTATATTTTTGTATTTCTTTTTACTTCCCGACAATTTGAATGTACTGGAAAGTAAAACATGTCATTGTTTCACCCATTAATAATGTTTAAGAGTAAATGATATTTCTGATGAAGCTGTATGTAAATATGTAGTTTGTAAATGAGCTGTCATAGGGTATGAAACATGTTTCATATACAATATCCATTTCCCTCATATACCTGAGATGATAAAAAACAGGATTTCTTTCAATATGCATTTAAAATACAATCATATGTTTTTATACATGACTTCACTGCACAGTTTCTGTGCCAATATCTGTACAATCTGCAGCTTCTTATCGTGTATGGTTTATGCTTTTCGAAAGGTGACGTACATTTCTAAATGTGGTGTAAATATAAAAATTTGAAAATTCTCATAACCAGCTAATAGATTCACTCCTTTTGCGCAATCCTTAATGTATATTCCTTGACGGATGAAGTATTTTGTAGGGGATTACTGTAGGAGCAGGGCCTCCTTTCACAAAGCAACCTTTACTAAGGTGAACCTTAACTCCCATTCTTTAACATTGCACTAAGGCTACCTTAAGGACTTACGATCACCTTAGGGCTTTGTGAAGCTGGGCCCAGGTCTTTACGTTCATGTAAGTTAATAACCTCTGAAACTACTTGAACTCAGGCTTCAAAATAAAGAAAAATATATGCTCTGCACAAATGTGTATTTCACTTTTATTTAAAGTAAAATGTGTTTGTTCCTGACTGTTTAGAAATACATTACTGCCCTAACAAAAATGTTTATCGTGATCAAATCTCGCCGAACAGCGTACCTTGCACAACCAAACTGAAACACATTTCCATAGCAAAGTCATATTTTCAATGTCAACGCTTTTTCTTTCCTGTAATGATCAATCCTTCTCGATTAAATAAAACTTCTGATAATGTTGCATATGTGACCCAACAACTAAAGGTCTTGCAACAGACATGGCGCGGTTAATGTTATCATCTGTCTTTTGTTCACCATTTTTCTGCGTTCTATGTTCAATTGCTATGTACCCTCACCAACGAAGAAGGATCGCCAACAATAAGATAATGAGTTCTTTGAAGCATTTTTTAAATTTTTTTTTTAGTCTTCTTGTATCAATTTTGTAGTTGTACACTCTGGACTTGCTGAGTGAGGAAATAAACTGTATTAAACACCTAGTGTGCTTGTTTATCCACATTCCTGAAACAGGACATACTATCACTTTCACAGACTCGTTTGTGTGTACGGTACTTACATGTAGCTTCATGTGTCTAACTTCCCGCTATGCCCTAGGCTTCCATTGGCTACCGACCGCTTAACGAGCTAATTTCAGAGACTGAAAGGCAATATAATTGTATTAATTAAACGTCCTAATAGTCTAATAAGTCAATTGAACAGAATTGGTGGTAGAAGAAACATAATGTTATTTTTATTTCCGTAATTACCGTTACAAGGTCCGTTGACTTAAAATGCATCTGACTTTGTAGCAAAATATGGCGTCATGGTCTACTTTACTGCCTTTTTTAAGTCAAAACATTGCAAAATAATTGCCTTGTACACAATACATGTAATTCACACATTCAACTCGCTCTAATCGGAATGAAGTTGTTTATCTATATTTTAGACGATGGAATTAAGCCAGTAATAAATAAAATACTAAACTCAGTCTTGTTTAATAACATTTTCATGAAACCTGTGAGCTTGCTAAATACCAACAAAACATTCGTTTCAGAACTTCATCGACTTGTCATGGGTGGAAGAATAGGAAACAATTGTCAAGAAGAAGTAGTGTTTTAGTTTTTATTAGGATTTTACACAATTCAATAAAAAAAATATTTAAAAATGTACATAATTGAAAAACATTGACAGCACTATGTGAGATTTTCTAAAAAGCCTACATGTTCAATAAGTTAATGACAGTCAAATTTCAGAGTCCAGGAGTAACCATTGCTTCACCGTGCGTCGTGCATTTAAAAAAAAAATGTTCTCAGCTAGAAATGACTTTAGCTATCTCATTCGAACAGGGACGTTTTTTGTTGAATTTTTTAAAAACAGTCTTGAATTATTCATTCATAAATGCATAATCATTTTAATTCGAGTTTTCGGGAGTTGGATAATATGCATATTTCAGATTTTGTCGTTCGACACAAACTGCAAATAATTTTAAAGTGATTTTGTCATTGATGATTTTGAATATTCTAATCTAAATGTGTTTAAACAGTAGAAAATTTCAAGATTCAAAAGCTCTTTGACGGTTCCGGCCATTGAGTATCAGGTTTTGTTGAATATTGAAATATTGTATAATATTAAAACAAAATCTACTGATGCTTTTGAAAAAAAAAGGACAAATATTAAACATCTCAAGTCTGAAACCTCTGTTAGCAAGAAAGTCAAGATTTGAACTCAAAACCATCCAATAAAATGCTACGAATGACCATGAAACGTGTGTACGAATGGCAATGCAATGTTGTCGACGGATCAAGTTCAAGTGTGTCCAAAGGATAGGTCCCATGCCCGCGAACTGAGCACCGAAAACCTTTTTTGTATTTTGTTAATTTTTGGACAATTCTGTCCCTGTACTAGATCCTCTAATATATATGATAAATATTGGAAAGGATACATGACGCAGGATGACAAGATGGAAAACGCTCTGTACTTTAAATCATCTTATCTTTAGGCTTTATTATGTCTTTCTTCCCCCTCGACATTTCGATATTGCGTCCAGATTTCAGCTCCACCCTGACTGTAGCTCGGTCCTGCTCACAGACGCCAAACATCGGCCAAATTCTGTCATTGATATTGATATTTGATTTCCACAACTCTTTATGTTTCCCAAAATCATACACTCCAAGACGTTTGTATTCCTTATTCAGGCGAATCCCAATGTTAACCTTTGTGCTTGAATCAACGGTGTTATCATTTAGCTTTAATATGCATTCGGACTTACCACCTTGAGTGAAAACTAAGCATATTCCATTGTGTTTCGTGCAGCCTACAGCCTTTACCACAAAGCAGGATTTCTTGCCTTCTGTCAGTTTATTTGCATCTTTGTCTTTACCTTCACAAAATCCAATCTGCATGACAACCTCTCCTCCTCCAAACTTCTTTTTGAGAAGCATGTAAAATACAGCCTCGAAGTATTGATAATATCCTGTCCTGTCCAATGGGCTAGTGCATGTTGTACCACGGAAAGTCTTAAATCTTCTACTGTTGTTTCTACCAGGACTCGGATCTGGACTATTTATCAAGTTCATGTTATCATCAACATGTGCAAACTTGACATTGATCGTTTCCTTGTCGAACTTCAGATGGGGACCTTTAACGATATACAATGGGCAAATTATGAAGTGAAAAAAGATGCAAATACACAGTTAACACCTTTTTGGGCCTTCTGTAAATAAAAACTACTGATAATCATTTTTAAAATAATGATAAGTAACAATCAAAATGTTTCTGTGGTATATTATATGACGAGCATATAACAGCCTCTATTGCAAAATGAACATATACAAAAAGAAAATCAAAACAGGTACAGGTTTTCGAAATAGAATGAAGTAGAATAATCATGTCGAACATTTCATTTAATCATATCACGATATCAAGAAACGATAGAAAGCGATCAGAAAGGGATCGTTGTTTCAAGTTTCAAACAGTGAAAAATAAAACATATATGAGGGTGAATGAGAAACATGAAAATGTTGAATGTCATAAAAATGTCAATATTTGGCTTCCGACAAAGGGCCATTAGTCTAAAACTAACCACAAACAATCCCAATGAAAGGCTTTTGATTAAGACATAGCGTTGTTGAATTGACTTACTGCCATGATTGATACTATCATTTATCATATAATGGGCAGTGTTATCTGTGCAATAAACCCATCTTGTAATCATGTTATCAGATCCCTGATAACAATGCAAATGAGGTCAAAACCCGAACTATTTTCTCAAAACTCCATGCATGTCATGCGAGTCCTAAACTGGTCTCTAAACATTGATAACGTCGTCGGGAGTTTTCAGGTTTTGTGGGTTTTTTATCGAATAAAATATCGAAAACAAAATCTGTCAAAACTTATCACGCATTCGTATTTTAGAAATAGCTTGGTTATCGAAGCATTTCAAATTGTTTTCATTGTGCGTTTAAAAATAAAACGACATGCAGCTAACAATATCGGCTATCGAAAAAATAGGTGCTTCAATTTTCGTGCATAACATAGGCCTAGATAGCTTTGGTCGTGTCGGTTACCAACTTATCAGCATAAACAAATCATATTCTAGTGATAGTACAGATTATCTAGTAGCGTAGTTACAAACGCAACAACCTCACCTTCGCAAATAGTCGACGTTTAGTCTTAGGATACCGTAACTGAACTGGCGTAACAACAATGACAATGCAGCTTTTCAAAATGCAGTTAGAGTTTCTTCCCCTGTTGTAGCGACGTTGACAACTGGATCTTACACATTTTGTGTTATTAAAAATACAATGTTTAGCCTACTCGTGCATTGGAAATCAGACTTAAAAATGTTCATAGATTGAAGGAGACGTTTCTATCACTGTGAAAAAAAATCATTTCATGAAGGAATATTTCTAGACTGTTCACAACTGTACATCGCGGACAATATGACCTTTTATTGTGAAAGCAATTACTCCGCGAAATCTAGGTCAAACATATTTTTAGAAGGTATCATATTTTCGTTTAAATCCTTTTATTTCAAAATGACATTATATGATAAAGAAATTATTAACCTCGTGTGTTTCCGTATCATTAATATCATATAATAGGAATAAAAATATATGTATTATGCTCGCCAAAGGCTCGCATAATATAAATTTTATCCCTATTATATGATATTAATGATACGGAAACACACTCGGTTAATAATTTCTTATTTCTATTTATCATCCAAAACTGTGTTCCACAGGAGATATCGCTTGTGAAAAATCAAGCGATATCTCCTAGGAGATATCGCTTTGACATTTTTGTACATTTTTCATGCTTATGTGATATAAAATGATTTTAGATGATAAATAGAATCTCACCCTCGTGTCTTCTGATATCAAATATATCAACACTCGTTGATAAAAGTAAAATATACTCGGCAAGCCTCGGATATTTGTTACTTTTATCAACTTGTGTTGATATATTTGATATCAGAAGACACTTGGGTGAGATTCTCTATGTATCGGTACAGATTTTCATTTTCCAAAGGCAACGATACATCAATTCATCATTATTTATGATCAGTATCATCGTTGGAAAGCGACCTTAAACAAGACTCCGCATTAATTTAAATTGTAAATCAGGTCGATTATATTGAAATGTATCAAAAAGGATAATCAATATAAAAGATATATTTATCGGATAACCATTGATGCCTTCAGTCACGCTTTCCGGTTTTGACCTGTAACATATACATAAAGTCCTATTTGTGTAAAAACTATAATCATGTGAGTGTTATATCCTTTTTCCTGTGGTTCAAACGCATGTACACACTCACACATTATCGCGAAGGATCAGAACTCATTGACCGACCTTCATATGTCTTCTTCTTGGGAATAAATAATACTCACACTGCAACAAAAGTGAGGGATCCAATTTGTCGATTTTCGTCCAATGTATTGTTGAATCAGCAGGTAATCCTTAAAAATGAAAATAGAAGGTAACTATCACCTTTTACAAATATCATAATGCCAAAGGTATATCATACCGAGATATATACATGTAGTCATCAGAACTAAAAACTGTTAGACCTAGTTCGATGCAACATTAAAATAATTCGATGTATCTGTGCAATTTGGGATATTCAATGTCTTTGTCATTTCAATAGAACGTGCTTAAAGGGCAATCCTATTGTGGTATTTTTGTTGGATCAAAATGCACGAGGACTTCAAGGTTTATACTTATTTATGATCATAACATGATAACTACACATTTTATTTGTTCTAGATTTAACAGTTTGACAACGCATAGAATGCATCACTGCGTCCTCTTAATTTCTACAAAGAATACCCCGATAGGACTGTTCCTTTAAGAATATATCTGAGCAAAACTTGAAAACTGATCTCCACATACATAAATGACACTTGAAATGTTTAAAATCAACATGTGCTGTCTTCTGATTTATTGGGAACCAGTGGGTATGATATTTTCTGATGACTCTTGTCATATGAAAGTTTATTGTTAAACTTTATACCAAACTTAACGAATTGTTTTTGCCATTTTGTTATTTGAAAGCTTTTGCCCAAACTACTTAAATTTACAGCCAGGAGAAACCTATTCTCCTGATAAAGATTTAACAGGCACACATAATCGGCCATATCCCCTATCAAAAAACTCTGAAATAGATTGAACAATGATATTTGAACTGCATTACGTTTTTAATGTTTAAAACTTTCACCAAATACAAGATAATGTTTTAACATATACTACTCAAAAGAAGTCAAGGATCGAAACAATATAGTTCTTCATGACATCTCCAGGAGGAAGAGACATTGCTTCGCTGCAGAGTTCCACATAAGGAAATGTGCACCGAGATAACGTTGCAGCCAAAAAGTGAAAACTCCTCTACATGTATTGATACACTTTGTAAACACTCATAACTTTCTTCATCTATCAAGGCCTTTTTTCTTACATCTTAACATGACGATATTTCAATTGAATGCACCATCATCGATGTTGTGTTTATTTGTGCTCAAATTGTTCATGGAAACTCGGTTTATTTCTTCTCGTGACATTTGTACAGTTTCTATTTAACTCGGATGGAGACACAAACAATACATTTTTCCGCAAAGCTTTTACCTCGAAGGGGCTGTTACGCGTTGGTTTTTTGTCAATTATTTTGCAATTCTTGTTATTTTACAAATTTCAGAGAAATTCTTGCATATAAAATTCGAAACATGCAAACGTGATAAAAGAGTGTAGGAAAAGATGAGAGAATACTTACCAAGATCTAACAAGGCCTGGTTGTGCTACAAGAGATAGAAATATATTTTTTTCAATTGAAATAACAACATTAAAGGGACAGTAGCACGTTTTTTGATAATTTTACATTTTAAACTTTTCACTGATAATTGTACGTTAATGCTATATGTATAAGTTTTGATAGTGCCAAATATTTCATTCCACAAACCAATCATTCACAGTAAGAGAACAAATCATAAAGATTCACATAAATTCCATTAGCGGCCATTTTTATGTGAACACCATGAATTCCTTTTTTTGTAAGAATTGGGCATGGGATGACTGAATTTTAAATTATATTTCATTTATTACTGCTTCATTTAGCTTAAATACATTCTCTTTCAATTGGAACCATTATTTTGCTGACATCACATATGTTCCCCTACTGTCCCTTTAAGAAAGGATAAATATCCATGTTTACAGGATATCTAACGATATTCTTTCATATCATGTTTATGTCCTAAGTGAAATAATTTTGCTTTGTCGCAAGCTATTACCAACTAACCTACCAACTGCAAGTTGGGCAATGGGCACATGAAAATAAAATCTCTCTACGCCAGAACAGGTTGTTTCATCAACGGCATGTTTTTGTCATCAACAACAACAGCCTTAAAAGTATGTTTCAGATGATTTCAAATTGTTGAAGCGCGCTTCATTTGGTTTGATTATCTATTGAGTATTTAGTTAGTTAAAATACAAGCAAACCTTTCCACGTCATTTTGCAGCAACAAGGAGCAAATTCACAAGAATGTTCGTGCTCTTGGTTTTGTAAATAAGCCTTGAACAAGTACAGATATCAATGAGATTTTTCATTGTATTACTACTGTCCTCCGATTTAATCCTTTTCTTTACAATGCTCGTAGGAAAGTTCACCGCTAGCTAATCAAATCACTAAATGGTATTAAGATGCATTTGTGTCATAATTAATTGTTATGAAACTCATTTACCTTTCCACGTAATTTTGCAGCAACAAGGAGCTCTTGGTTTTGTAAATAAGCCTTGAACAAGTACAGATATCAATGAGAGTTTTCATTGTAGTACTATGTCCTCCGATTAAATCCTTTACTTTAACATGCTCGTAGGTAAGATTCATAAAATAAAGTGAAAGTTTGATGAATGACTCGGTTACATTTCGAATTTGTTTATGAAAACATTCATTTTTATGAATGAATAAAGTAATCCGGACAATGTCAAAGTTCACCGCTAGCCAATCAAATCACTAAATGGTGTAAGGATGCATTTGTGTCATAACTAATTGTTATTAAACTCATTTGCGAAATATCACTTGGCAATAAACTAGTTTATACCATAGTTACTACACTTTTGCACAGAAATTTATTGATATTTGGCGGTCAAAAATGACGAAATTGAATAGGGAGAAACCATGAAACCGAGAATACGGTAAGGTTGTTGACCCTGATAGGAAGGACAATTATCCTAACTCTTAGGGTCCAGAACCTTACCATACACGGGGTTGAATGGTTTCTTTACATCATCAACCGGTGAAGTTAATAAATCTGTAAAATTCAATCATAACATCCATACAAAAACGCAATTACGCCTTATATTAAACAACGGGAACTACGGTGTACCGATGCGGCGACCGATGACAGTCTCTAGTTTCCCACCCACTACCGCGTTTTAAAGGAGTATGTCTCCCTCATTAACCTTTTAATGAAATATTAGGGAAAATAATGAGACTTTAAGAAGTGAAGGGCTAAATAGAGTTATAAAGCCTATTTCGTCGGCTTTGAATTATTTTTAATTGTAAATCTTGTGTAAGGGTTTACAATCATTGTAACCCCTCCTCATATGGCATATCGTTGTCCGTGTAGACTTCTCTTTAAAGAAACCACAAGGTTGCTTGTCCGCAAAACAGGTAATACGATTTCGAACATCACATTATATAGCTAGAAGGTTGATACAAACAGGTACTTGGATGTCCTGGAACTCTTACATATTACTTAATGTAAGAAGTGTAGCCCACAGTCAGCTTAACAACTCACCTCAGCTTTAAACTTGTCTTCTAACTGGCGTTTCTGTAACAGAAATTTCAGTTGTAAAGCGAGATTCTTAGAAGTAATAAATTTTTGTCGAACATTATCTTTCATTTCATTTACATTGATTCATATTCAATAATAATGTAATGTATTAAGTTCTACATTCGCCCTTCTCCTGATTCTTTAATTGTTGATTTTCCGTCTTTACAAAATTGAATTAGATACATTGCAAATAAAGATTCTATTCTTGTTCAGTTTTTATCTTTTAACAATGAAACAAGATGAATTATAATGAGTATTATAGTCTTTGTAATATACTACAGGCCTTTGCATTTGACATCATGGATTATTCATAAACAAGTGCATTATGCAATTCACTTGTCAAATGCTCATGAGAAGTTCATGGACAGCCTTGAAAATGCACGGTTTTTACATTATTTGGACCCACGTGTTTTAGAAACACTGGTTCGTTAAGGTAGTGGGATTAAAGTATAAGTTACTGAATTTATGCTCAAACATATAGATTAGACTCATAAGTTCTTACGAAAACGATATGGTATTACATATTACATCAAGCACTGAGTTTAATCTTTTGTCGAGTGGTATATTTGGGTAAATATGAATATTGAAAACCGTCCTTTAAACCCAACCTAATCTGCATTCTCTTATTCGATAAAAAATGTAATAAAAATGTATGTACACATTTATATAACGATGTCAATGTTTTTGTTAAAGTTATTAGCAACTAAGAAGTTTTTTGAAAATTATCCGAAACATTTTATTTCAGTATTGTTAGGTGATAATAGACAGAAGTTAGCTTGCGAAAATCCATTTACTTGCTTATTTCACTCCTCACAAGCTTCTTACTTCTGTACAATTGCCAAAGTTAAACTTAAACTCATTCTCCACTCTTTCGGAAATAAATACAATGGAATGTGAACTATCAACTTCTCACTTCATGCTTAATATCTTCTACAACAAGTTATATTCTGTTAATCGACGTTTCTAAAAACAAATATTTGGGGCAAACTTTCACGTCAGACAGAGCCGATTGAGGAAACATTAAGGGCCACAGGGTCACCAAAACACAAATCACAATAAATGAAAGTCCCAATTACAAAAGAGTCCGTATAAAATTGTTCAGCTTTCTGGAACATTTCCCCCTGGGGAAAAAGATGAAATTAGGTATTAAAAGCTTGGCCCCTGTGGCCCATCGGGCCTTACATGCATGCTGATGAGCTAACAATTAAAGATAATCAATCCAATCTCACTAGCGTATTTGTCAGCGTTGATCCAACATAAAGTAACAAAAATGAAGGCAAATAATTTATACATAGTTTTTGATATACTCAAACTTGATACATCAAACGTAATATACGCAACTAAAAATGAATTCATATCTCACAGATATACTAGCAATATACGATTTAAAGCAGTAAGGTCAACATCATCAACTCTCACCTCAGATATATGTTTTTCTTCCATTTTGGTTTTCTGTAAAAACATTGATGGATTGTCAATATGAAAGCTATAACAGTATATTGAACTGAAATTGAGTAATAGCGTATATTAAAACCTTCTATTCACGAAACGAAAACCTGTATGTTTCATATTTTGAACTTTTGCGCCAATTTTTTCTTTCTATTAACCTTTTCAGTCTTGTTCATTTATAATATGTTTCATATTTTGAACTTTTGCGCCAATTTTTTCTTTCTATTAACCTTTTCAGTCTTGTTCATTTATAATCGTTTCTATACAAGTTGCACTATATAATCTAAAAATCAAGAAGGCATCACGTTTACTTTGACTTTAGATTTTTTGGATCACTTCCAGTTTGTGTTACTCTAACTGTTCAATGCATATATGCAATTAGGAACTATTGATGCATTTATTCAAAAGTCGTGGTGCATTGTACAGAAATAATTCGAAACGTGCACTCCAATGAACAGAACATTTATGTAGATGAGGAATTAACTTTTTGGTTACCATGACAATATTCCCAGGATTCTTTTAACAATGTACATACCCAGTGTCACCTTTATATAACGTTATTTCCCTTACCTCATCTTTAAGCTCTTTGATAGTCTGCGACAGTTTTTCCTTTTCCTCCTCTAGCTTGCAACATAAAAATCAGCATCGTTCTTAATGTTGAAAAGCAGAGTAAAGAAGTATCAAGTGTGTATTTATTGTGCTTTTAAGTCACACTAAGAGAGCTTCAGTGACATCATGGTATCTATTGGGTGTACCTTCAGTTTATTCACGTCCTTGTGTATATTAGCGCAGATATCATGTTATCAAGGTTGAGTTTGGGCGTAAATCAAATAACATCAGCAGAACTAACAAAGGGTCACAGGAGATAACGATAAGAAGAAAAAGGTGTTTACAGAATAACGACCTCTGGTGACTTTAATGACAAACCAAAACGATTAACTGTTAAGTATGACCCACATATACAAATGTATTATATGCCAAGCGATGAGGGACTGAGTTTTCTCAGTTCTAGGCAAGTGTTCTCGCCACTGAGTGTGATATCTTTTTTCAAGTCAGTGAAAATATCACAAAGAGGATGACGTCATGTATACAATGGTTTGACGTCACTTCTACTATTACGGGCATCGCCGTCGCAATGTTACGAACAACAATGATATGACGTCGCAGGAAAACAAATAAAGTCAAGACCTTTTGAACAGAATTTACCACATTTTCGACCACAGAGACTCCATTCTGAAAATACTGGCTCTAACCCGTCACTCGATGAGCGATAAGTGATATCACACTCAAAACAAAAGATATCATCTATATGTTTACGCAAAATGGACCTGGAAAGTTATTTTTTATCCGTTTTGCAATGCTAGGATGTTTCAAATACATCCCATAAACATGAACGTATGTGCCAAAGTAAGTAATTGAACTAGCTTAAGCTACGCAGCTGTAAGATAAACGATAATAGATAAGAAAGCATGGGATGTATTTGAAACATCCTAGCACTGCGAAATTTTGCTCCAGAAGCACTATCAAATAATCATAAATTTTCCATGTGTAAATAACCATTTTCAAACCAGATTCTGGTATCGCTTTATCACTGGTGCCAAGTTTCATAATTTGCAAGGTAAAATCTACAGATGGGGTCATAATAAGGATTTTGTGCTTTTAAATTTTGGTTAAAATATTCCATATAGACTCTCTGAGAGAAAAATCAACACAATGACACTGACTTTGTTGAGCGAATAAAATATAGCTTAGCTCTAGAGCTGTTCATCACTTATGAAGGATTTTGTGAAGAAAAATAGAAACCGTTTCTTCTCGAAATTTGACCCCTGGTCACTTCAATGACCTGTCAAAATTGTTAGGGATAACTGTTTGGTATGACATATAGATATGATTTTAATGGGTTTTAACTTAAGTAGGGACATTTCTACATTGACCGTTTCATCTTCGCAAACCTGTTGATCTAAATTTATTTAGATTGATCATCGCATTGACAGAATGCCCAAAAGACATTGCAAATTACAAATTTGCAATAGGCTGGTGAACAAACATAAGCTACGCAGCTGTATGTGTACCCTTCGGTCTCCAATCGGTATAGTTTGATGGTTGAAAATATACATAATGTGTTACATTATTAAGTTATATAATCATAAATCAGATCCCAATATATTGCATTAGATTATAACCCATTCTATTAAGTAAAACGACTTACATTGCATATGTTGCGGCTGCATACACAATAAAGTTCAAACTAGCTGTAAAATCCTACATTACGGACTTTCGGGACGTATTATATTACATCTAGTTTTAGCTAGATTGCTGTATACATGTCCCAAGGGTTTGTTCTTTAACAAAATTCGAATCATTGCATTATCATATACTCGAAATTCAGATTTCTCTAAATGTCGATTCTCTATGAAAAATCAACCGTCTACATTCATTCAGTTCAAGTGAACAAATATGACATTCTATTTTTGCACAATGTTGTATATGATATTTTGACCCCTCGTCTCTTCGATTACCTGCCAACTATAGTTAACTTTGGGGCATGATATGAACATGTAAAATTGATCTTCAGTTTTGTAGTGAAATGTTATCATCGTTTCGCAATGTTGCGGTGCCTCATAGATAATTACAAGATACTTAACTATAAAATACAGTAAACCAACTTTCGGTAAGCAAATGTATATAGGGATGTGTTAATTATTGGATAGAAATGTATGTAGCTTACCTTCGCCACATGACGATCGGACTGTTGATCTATGATAAAAACGTAATCATAAAAATTAACAAGTATCAAACATGACGTTATAAATCAAAACACAGATCATCTGAATGTCACATACATCTTGACAAAATACTATTGAAACAAAGATAAACTCTAAAGGGTTTCAGGTATTTATTTTGAAATTGTTGATTTGGTACTTTTACAAGAAATCCATGACAGTTCAGCATATCAGCATATGAGAGAGGCAAAGTTACCGTCTGAAGGAGCTTGGCCTTGCGCCGATTCACCATCTTCTGTTGCTTCTGCTGCTTGTTCTACATGTGATACTCCTGACTCTGGCTCAGGTGTCGTATTTACTCCCGTTAAGGGCACTAAACAATACAGGTGAGATGTAAGGAAAAAGACATGTTGGAGAAAATCTATAAGCATTGATGTACCTTACAAGGCCATAATTGAAACACATCATTTAAATCCTTTAAATCAACAACTTCTTTGTCTTACCCTTCCTAAATATAGGTCGTTTAACACCATTAACATATATCAAGCTTTTACTTGAACCGAAAGATAATTTTAGAATTTCTAACAATTTTGTCCAGTTGTTTCGTTGTCTTCTCCGCCAATTCCAGTACAGCAAGGGAATTTCAGAAATCTTCTGTTCCTTGTACCTGAAGCTTAAATAAATAAAGTATTCTTAGTAGAGTATCGTTTGACTTTTATCGTTGGCAAGATATCATTTTAACGAATTTAAATCTAAATCAACACACTCCTTTTGCAAACCTATCCCATTAATCGAAATCGTCATGAAACGCAAATCATAGCCATATTGTCAAGTGCTCTTTGAGATTTTAAATGGGACAAAGAAATATAGATACAAAATATATTTGTTATAGGCCAGCTTGAAGGCTATCATCTAGAGGAAGGCATATTTTTGACAACATTTAGACAATTAGGTAGTTTAGATTTCGAAGAGAAATAAGATTTACCTGTCCGTGGAGTTTGTTTCATTCTCCGCCTGGAGAAAATGAGGAGGTTATAATTACCACCATGACGAAAAGTACAGAGGGACAGCGCCATTGGAAACATATGAAGCATGTCATTAAAGCATCTATTTTCATTTCGGGGAATTAATTGACCGAACCTGCCTAGAATACATCGAATCATCATAACGAACACACCTTACAGCTGTATTGAATTGAAATTTTTTTTCTGCATTTATTCATTTTAATTAAAGGATTTGTCCGTACCTGACGGTCTTGAAAAGAACCATCCCGATGAGGATCAAGAACAATATGACGCTGTAAATAAACATTCCCACTTAAGTGTCTATATAAATATGCAATCTCGAGTAGATGATAAAACAATTACTTTATCAAATGCTTTTTTAATTTTCATATCAGAGACAAGCGATAGGATCTTATTTTGCGAAGTTCGTGTTTAAAAGCAAAATATGTGTCTTTGAACACAATTTCATTTTTAGACCTGATTTACTTTATCGGAACTTCCCAATGTGTTTGTTTTGTGATTTCGTCAGGAGAGTTCTTAATACTAAGTGTCATGAATTGATAATTTGGAGGCGTAAAATGGACATTTTTTCTCCTTAAAAACTCATTTATTTCAAATGATTTTACAAAAACTGTCTGACGCAAAAGTTAATATATTTAGAATTCAAGTTTCCTCAAAATAAAGAAATATTCGACAAAAAGTCTTTTTGTTATTTCTTTTTCCGCTAGTACTATAGTACATACGTTAGGACGATGAATATAATCCCTACGACAAGCCAGACATCTTGTTCACCATCACATACACAAACAGGTTCTTCTGTTGTTGCATTGATCTCTGGCGCTGAAACAGTTTTGACAGAGATTTATGTATAACTGCATGTCAGAGAGATACTTGAATGAGCAACGGGCAAAATGATATTGTTTCCGGAAATGATGAGTTGCGAGGTCATGTATCTACTTACATTTTAAATTATTTCCAATAAAAACGTAATAATGTTCTGTTAAATGACTTTATTGTGAAGAACAACTCAACAAGGGTCTTGATTCACAAGTATCTGAAAGTATAAGAGGTGTTCAGTATCTTTCGAAACATGGCTGTTTTGAAAATAGAGAAGTTGATTTTTAAGGAAAGTTCCATGTCATTCTAAAACTAGATAAGCGTTTGTGGGACTCTCGAAATTGGAGGTTTCGCCTTCTACAGGCCTGAGCAAACTGGGAATTTTCTCTTGGCCTTGACGTTCTGGCATTCAAAGTCACAATCACAATCAATGAACACTTTTCATTGAGTATTACAAAAAATGTAATGAATAAAAGTTTAAATAGTTAAAATAAAGCATTTTTGTTACACCATGCTTACTTCGTGATCTTGCTTTGGCCTTGACCTTTGACAGATTGTAACCGAAACCCTTTCCAAATTGTGTACTGTACTTCTCCAAAGATGATATATACCAAAAAAAGAGTTTCATAGCACAAAACCGCTTTAAGTTATCGTTTACAAGGAATTCTTATAGTGAAAACGTGACTCCTTACTGTGACCTTTGACCTTGAAAGTGAACATCTCAAAATAATTCCAAAGAGGTGTAAACAATAACACACGTAAATGAGTTCTGAAAAGCATAAGCATAACTAACTCATATCTCGTGACCTTGACATTTGAAATTCAAGGTCACACAATCAATTAACATTTTTCATTGAGTATATATCCATGTAATAATCAAAAGTATGCAATCAAAAGTATTCCTGCTATATGAAAAACATCAGAAATCATCCCTGTCCCAAAGAAGACCGAGCCACAAGAACTTAATGATTATCGGATCGTGGCGCTAACCTCAATTGCAATGAAGTGTTTAGAGCGAATCATTATAAAGATTCTGAAGATAGAGGTAAACCATCTACTAGATCATCTCCAATTCGCTTATAGATCAAAACGCGAAGTTATGGACGCTACACTCTCTCTTCTCAAAAACACTTACAAACACCTCGAGACGGCCAAGTCCTATATCAGAATATTATTCGTTGACTTTTCTTCAGCATTCAACACTATCCAACCTCACATCATGGTGAGAAAGCTTTAAGCAATGGGAGTTCATACACAACTTATTCAATGGATAGGAGATTTTCTTCATGCGCGTCTTCAGTATGTGAAAGTGAATAGAAGTGAGTCTCAACTGAATGTAATCAATACAGGAGCGCCGCAAGGTTGTGTTTTGTCACCAGTTTCATTTACCTTTTATACCAATGACTGCAAAAGCACAGAGACTAACTGCATTAATGAGTTCTGGAAAGCTTAGTGGAAATAAGTTATAGCCTGTAGTACAAGTGTGGCGGGGGCGGTGGCGCCGGTTTTGCGCTATAAGTATTAAGCTTAAGATATTTGCTAAATGTTAAATTTAAAAGACAACTTTTGTACGTAATATTGGGCCAATGCAACAAGATTCAACAAACTTACACCCAATTCTGATGGTTGTTGTATTCTGGGTAGTTCTGTCAGTGGTTGCACTGATTTCTAAACACTTCCCGTTCTGCTGATAACATACACCGGAAGCACAGGAACATTGTTTGTCACACTGGTCTCCATAGTAACCCCTTTGACAACCTTCAGAGCACTGTCCAGTGTTCTTGTCACACGGGAAGGTCTGGAAAGTGCGGCAAGTCTTTGAGCAGGTCAGCTCACAGTTGTCCCCATATAAACCTTCCCTACAGGAGCCGCCCTGGGCTGGGGAAATATATAAAACATAATTCAAATAATTTCCACCTTTTGATACATTGGAACATAGAATAAGAAAAAACTACCTCGATAACTAAGGCGATAATTTGTCTCTACAGCAACTAAAGTACGTATTTGTTAGGGCTTGACACTGTACAACACCTTGATATTTAACATATCTTATATTGATAAAGTTGAGAATGAGATATTCCTATTGACTAGTTTCTTACTGGAAGGGAAAAACATTAACATCCAGAAGATGAATTTAGATACTGATCCTGATTTACTTTCGTCGAACGCACAACAATTATATACGAAGGACTCGAATCTATGGCAGGTCTCTAATCCGTGGCGGATTTCCTACTGCCCGTGTCACACATTGCCGAAGCTTACATCCCAATATATCCAAATATAACTTATGTCTAAAGCTATTGATCACTTATGAAGGATTTTGTAGAGAAAAATACAAAATAGCGTTTTCGAAATTTGACCCCTGGTCATTTTAATGTCCTGCCAAATTAGTGACGGTTATCCTTAAGGTGTGACATACGAATATGTTAACGCAAACTGAATGTTAATTTATGTTCTCAAATTTCAACATTATTCGTTTCGTTTTCGCAATGCTAGGATGCCCCAAAGCCATTCCAAATTACATGATATTTGCACTAAAAATGCTGGTAAGTGAACAAACTTCAGATATGCAGCTGTACGTGAGCCATCGTATGATCGTCGTGGGTATAATTGGGGTTCCGGGAAATACTTCGTGTATGAACCAAAAATCTTTGGCATGTCAAAGAATTGGCCAATGGTCACCCGAACTTAATCCTTCGTGTACCTTTCTTTACCATCGTATGGTCATCGTGTAGCCATCTCGTAGCGTTCGTATAATCTTCGTCTCAAACTTCACGCGACACATACCCGAAGCTCACGCGAAGGCTCACGATGGTCTATGAGATGGCCACACGAGGTCGTGTGACCTTCGAGTTGACCCCGTGTTCATCATTTTTATCCTCGTGTTCACCATTTTTGCCAACCTGTTGACCATATTAGCTAACACGGAGTGTACTCGATTCCAACACACGACGGCGAACCCAAATCTTTCACAGTAGCTTCCCGTATCTTTTGGACTAGTCAATATTCAATCCCCAAACTATTTTTTTACATTAATCGACAGGTATTGACGCAGCTTAAAACAATTAAGTAACATTTTATAACAATTATTACACAGCTTGGTTAGTAGTAACTATTTTCAGACTAAAAGTTAATCTGTCCTAGGGGACAATGTATATGCTTAACAATAAGAAAAGATATGCACTAATATGTGTTTGGCTGTATGAAAAGATATAGAAGATATATGTCATCAAAATTATTTCAATTTTTGTTTGTAGAGTTATGGTATTTTTTGGGAATATTTTTAAGGCATTTTATCAATTAAATAATAAATCAAATAAATCAGAGTAGAATATCTATTGTATGGTTCATTCAATATTGGAATATTATTGCAATCCATCAGCTGCATGTTGCAATTTATTGCATTACGAATTGTGTTGAAATATCCATCCCTTTTGACTGGTGCATTTCATATCTAGTCCTCAATCAATATAAGATTTGTCTTCTCAATTGCGAAATCGTAGTGATACGTTGTTAATATCATATTGTGGGTTTGATACCATACTTAAAAATGGTATCGCATGAAGGCCCCTTAAGGGTCATGCATCTAAGCACTAAACAGAGATAGCAAACTCACAGTGATACAGACATTTCACTTACATTTCTGACGAAAACCCTAGACAGTTTCTCTCAGAGGTTTGTTTACTCGTTTAATGAGAAAGCAGATGAATCAGTCTTTTGACCAGTCGAACATGGTTTAGAACACCTTCCTTGTGCATTTAAAAATCATTTTCGCTTTTACAAATCCGGTGATAAACATATACGGATATTTGAAAAAAAAAGCCCTTCTAGTAGAGATAAGAATTGAAATATAGTCCGTTACGATTTGAATAAGCAGTAATATGATGCATAAGGTGGATTCGAACCCTAAACTCTTAGCCCTGAACCCGTAAACCAGATATACTAAACAATATACTCTAACTGGGCATGCAGAAGGTTATGTTAAAACAAGTTATTGATTAAGGTTCACATTTCAGTTTTTGCCGTGCACAAATTAATAGTCACTGACACTTCAGTACACGGTTTAATGAATAATAGCAATCAATCATTGATTATCATTATTGATAAATTCTAAATATCTTAAGGCAATGTCAACCATTTTGTTCTTGTATGTTGTCATTCATAACACCTTATGATTCGATGAATGCTTTGCACTACACTGTTTGCTTTGCCGATTACAATGAGTCACTAAACTCGGTTTTGAAATATCGAAAGCTAAATTATCAAATACTGATAAATAGAAAATGACGTTAAAAGGTTGATTTGATGAACACAGATAAGCAAAACATTCGTTTTATTGAAATGCATACATACATACTATAGAAAGTGCCAACGCTTGCGGTTGTTTAATAATTGTTGATTAAGTATTGTTAATGATGGGATACATCATTCGATTTTACTTTGATTGGGTTTGGAAAACATTCCCATTCCGAACATATCCTCTCTCTGTCTGTCTGTCTCTGTCTCTGTCTGTCTGTCTGTCTGTCTGTCTGTCTGTCTCTGTCTGTCTCTGTCTGTCTGTCTCTCTGTCTCTCTGTCTGTCTGTCTCTGTCTGTCTCTCTGTCTCTGTCTGTCTGTCTGTCTGTCTGTCTCTGTCTCTCTGTCTCTGTCTCTGTCTCTGTCTCTCTCTCTCTCTCTCTCTCTCTCTCTCTCTCTCTCTCTCTCTCTCTCTCTCTTTCGTTTCTTTAACAAGGCTTAATAAGAGACTTAGAATAATATGGCAGGCATAAGCGCCAATATTCATCAAACGACAATAATAATGCGAATAGTTTCAGAGTTGTGATTACTGAATGATTACCTCGAACCCTTCGTTCACTTTATTTCCGAATATAATGAGGACAATGTGACAAGTCTAGAATTCTTCTATATATAGTTGCATTTTCTCCGTCTTAACATGACGCTAGGTCGGATTACATAGTCTTATATTACCGGATAGGAGGGAATAAGGGTTGATTTAAATTTAGACACTAGACGGTTAATAATTTGGAGAAAACACCACTTCTGTGTAGACATTATAGCTGGTTCGGCTGGCCTTCGGGTAACGATCGTGTGGCCATACGAATGTCACACGAAGCTGGCGTGACGTCGTGAAGACTTCCTATAATATTCGTGTGACAATGAAGTGTCATTTTAAATAAAAATGTTGCGTTTCATGTAAGCTTCCTGTTATCATCGTGACCTTCGCGGTGACTTCGAACACCATGACGTTACAGTGCTATGACATCACTGGTCAAGGAGTTTTAGAGCTATGCAGTGTTCAAAGATGTACATTTTTCAAGCAAATGTGATGAAAAATGATTTTAGATGATAAATAGAATCTCACCCTCGTGTCTTCTGATATCAAATATATCAACACTCGTTGATAAAAGTAAAATATCCTCGGCAAGCCTCGGATATTTGTTACTTTTATCAACTTGTGTTGATATATTTGATATCAGAAGACACTTGGGTGGGATTCTCTATATAGTCTGAGTATCCTTTGTGACGCCGTAGGTTCCAACTTCCTCCGGGATCACAATCGGAACACCTCCGGCGGTAAATTTGAATTTTGACATTCGTATGATGTTCGGGATATTTGGTCCGGGAATATGTGACATAAACCATGGCGAGTTTGATTGTCTGATTGTTTCTTGACGTCATGTTAACTGACGCCATTGAGTGATGACGTCATAATCGCTAACTGTTCTGTCGCCAGTCGAAATCGCCGTTCATTGAGAAGGCAAGATATTTTCAAACAGTCGCTAAAAAGAATAATTTAGTTACAATATAATGCTGAGGAATATATGGATGACAACTTCTTTGTTCATTGTATGCGACGTTTCGACACAGATTCTTGTGTATCAATCAAGAATTCTTGTGCAGAGGAATCAAGAATCTGTGTCGAAACGTCGCATACCATGTACCAAGAAGTTGCCATCCATATATTCTTCAGCATTATTGTCATCCCAACTTCTAAAATGCCTCTCAAAGAAGTTAGTTACAATATGCTACTTATTCCCGTCATACTGTCTTTCTTAAAGCCTTGGATTTACATCAGCTCTCTTTTGTAGCCCTTGAAACTGTTTTTTTAGCTTAAATTTCTTGCAACTATCTTCTTTAGCCCTTGGATTCATAGTAAATGTCTACTTTAGCCCTTGGATTCATTTTGTGATTTCTTAACCGTTGTAGTTAACGTTAGGGTTAGGGTTAGTTTTAGGTTTAGAGTAAGAGTTGTTGTCGTTTACTCCAGGATTTTCATCAGATGTCTTCGTTGGCCCTAGGAATTAGGGATGGGAATCATGTGTTATAATTTCATTGATTCATTTCAATGAGAAGTCGTGAATGAAACTTTTAAATGTACTTTGAATAAATGTTGCAAACCTTGTCCCTCTCGATTTTACTGTAAGGATTAGTATGAAAGGGAATTCAAAGTGTACTTATTGACAATATGCAGAGTTAAAATACAGTTAAGTACATGTAGGAAAACACTTAAATTGAACGTTGTTAACACAATTCTACCCTGCGGAAAATCTCTCATCACAATTAATATGAAATCCGCCACAGATTTTGACAGGTACGGGAATTTTCCATGCATTTCAAAATCCGCTACGGATTTGAGGCCTGCTATGGATTCGAGTCTTACATATAAATCGGGTATATATATATATATATATATATTGAATACGGAGAGTTGGTTTCTCACGTGAAGAAAGGTTGTATATAAGAAAGAGTAAACATCAGATTGTTCGGACTGGATCAATCTTCTTTAATACGATGAATTCATTTCGACCATTATGTGGGTCTTGTCAAGTATGATTACAGATGGAAGGTAACATATACTTATACAGGAACAAAACAATAAATCAATTCATATAATCAAAACATAGTTGTGTGCTCAGATTGACAGTTAAGTAATCAGTCATGTGTTGTCAATCACGTAATGATTGCCCCAAGCACTAATTGCCGGGTGCAGTTTGAATACAATAGAGTCAGTCACAATGACGAATCCGTGTTGTCTTATCAATCACTTGATGGTCAGAGAGGTGTAATTAAACAAGCATGCTAATATATCACAATGGTAATCACTTCCTCATGTGAGCTAACTGTTCATGTCCCACTGTTTAGTGTTGGAGAATATTTTTTGATAAAAAATGTTTCTTTTGTTTCAAGATTCATAGCTTTATTTTCTGATTTTGCATAAACCTTGTAGAAAGGGAAAATATTAAAGTTACCATTGCTGCATTGTGCTGATGTTTACTCTTTCTTATATATATATATATATATAAAGGTAGTATACAAGTCGATGTTTTCTACATTATCAATATTTTCTATCACTACAGCTCTGTTTCATGCTGAGTGCAGTTGTCAAGTGATAGATTATGTCAGATTTTGACCACTTTTGTTACGTGTGTGCGCTTGGGCTTGTTGACTGATTGGCGCCCATTGGTTGCGTTTCGACTTGTATACTACATTTATCCTGCTCCATTTACAAATGTCGAGCACTCTTCCAGACTCCTACAAGGCTAAACAACACAAAACCACTTTGGTTTGTGCTATTTGTCTACATATATATATATATATCTATTCTTTAAACATAACAAACTAAAGATTGGTCTTCATATAAGTTCATTACCAACCGGTTTCACAACATAGTGATCATCAGGGTAACTTATACATTGTGTTGCCAATGGTATGGCGTTAACAATGTCAAGGGACGTAATACATGACGTCATATGCATACCACTAAAATATATATAGTAAATGCGACGTCAACATGATTTCATAATAGTTACAATTCAATTTAGGGATATATCCACCATAAAGAATCATTCTTTTATTTTCCTCAGCTCTTTATTATCTGTGAGCATTTTGTTTATAGGACAGATTGTGAACTGGGGATTGCAATTCTTTGCGCATTCATCTATATGTGCGCTAAGGGGCATACATCTATGGTTTGGTGTTATAATCTGTTGTGTATGCACTCGGACTCTCGCCGTTAATGTATCCCCCGTTTGAACAATATACTCTTCGTAACAACCAGCGCATGTTATTACATATATTATATGTCTGGAGGCGCAAGAGATATTTTGAATTATTTTGACTTTTGAATTAGTCCTATAGGTGAATGAATTAACCTCAAGATTTCTAACTCTATCTGAAAAATGAATGATGGATTCATCAAAAGTGAACGAATCAATTTCACAAAGAGCTCTCCGTTTTTCTTGACCAACAAGCATGCACTCCGTCTTGGCAGTATTCAGCTTTAGCATGTTTACAGACATCCATGCTTTGATGTTACTGCAGCACTCACTGAGATCTTTCAGTTTCAGCAAGTTTGGATTCTGCTGGGTTGGGAAGGAAAAACTTGTATACCTGAGAGTCATCAGCGTATTGATGGCGGTTGAAATGATTCTGTTCTATGATGGATCCAAGTTCTTTAATGTACAAGTTAAATAGAACTGGCCCAAGCACAGAGCCCTGTGGTACCCCACATTCTAGTACAGTGCTATGAGACCATTTCCCATCAATAATGACTGACTGGCTTCTGTTGGTCAAGTACGACTTGAGCCACAGCAAAGCTGTTCCTTGGATTCCAAAATCAGAGTTGAGACGATGGATGAGTCGTTGATGATCAACTGTATCAAACGCTGAACTAAGGTCTAGCATTGTCAGGACACCAACATTGCCACAATCAACCCCTAATCTCAGGTCATCAAGGACTTTGATGAGAGCAGTCTCCGTACTATGGTTGCAGCGGTATGCAGACTGGAATTGATCATGTAGGTTGTTTCGTTCCAGATGTTCAGAGAGCCGATCACAAACAGCTCGTTCAATGAGCTTGGACATAAATGTCAAGTTTGATACAGGCCGATAGTTACTGAGTACGTCAGGATCAAGATGGGGTTTCTTTAGCAATGGTTTGACAATAGCAGCTTTGTATGAAGATGGCATTTCTCCAGTTTCAAGACTGGCATTTATTATTGCTGTTATAGTTGGGAGCAAAACATCCAAAATATAGAACTGGCCCAAGCACAGAGCCCTGTGGTACCCCACATTCTAGTACAGTGCTATGAGACCATTTCCCATCAATAATGACTGACTGGCTTCTGTTGGTCAAGTACGACTTGAGCCACAGCAAAGCTGTTCCTTGGATTCCAAAATCAGAGTTGAGACGATGGATGAGTCGTTGATGATCCTCCATGCCCTCTCCGCTCTGCGCCTTGTTCCCTTAGCTGCCAGGACGTCGGGCGTGACTGTCCAAGACGAAACAGGACGTTGAGGTATGCGTTTATATAATGTTTGGATAAGGGATTAAGGACGGATTATCTGTTCTCACGTTGACATGATGGTTAACTGATATGTGAACATTTTTCATAATTTATGTCCAAATTATGAGTTCCTATAAATTAGTTTCTTCTCGATATTGCAATCACTATCGGTATTGCACCATGGTTAACGCACAAGTAGAGTACAAGTATGTTCCCACTTCCAAAGGTGGTAGATATCTTTGTGTTGGAAATTTCATGTATCGAATTAGCAAGCGAGGAGCAAATGACGTCGACTATTGGAAATGTTCCACTAAGAATTGCCCAGGAAAGATAACCACAAGACAGGATATACCGCTATGTGGCGATTTGACGCACAACGACGCACAACCACCCACCAGTTCGGAATTTCCTGAAACATTGTCCATTATAAAAACATTTTGAGGTTAGTACATTAAATTAATTATGTCCAGTGTATTTTATTATTTTGTATCAATTACTGTGTTATATATTTGTATTTATGTACAGAAATGTCTGAACAAGATGTAAGGAATAAAATAATAATTATGAACCGCCGATCGATTTGTGTCGCCTGGTGTCGAAAATCGGAGTTATTTAGACAAGCACCTATTGTTTAATGTAGTTAAGAGTAAATTGGGAAGGAGCTACCGTTAGCGTGAAGACGAAAACGAAATTCGCTCCATGTTTATACACGCCGAAAATGTTCGTCTTCGAGCGACTGAACCCTAGCGCCTGTAAATAGTTTTTCACATTTGGATAGATATTTGGATTACAGGGGATAAATTTAGGTTAACTTGTTTTCCTGTTTTCTTTGTTTTAGAAGATCCTCTCCGTCAAAGAAACGAGCCTTTGTTACACTATCCAAAATGATGTTATCAGGGTACCCTCTGGCTTTTAATAATATCTCTAATTCTATCAACCTCAAGTTTAGATAAGTAGGGTCTGATACTATGGCATATTCTACGGGCTAGGGAATATGAAATGCTATTTTTAATAAGGCGTGGATGGCAGGACCTATAGTCTAAATACTGTTTGGAATCTGTAGGTTTGTAACAGATATCAGTTTCTATTTTCCTGATTTTATGGTTACCACTACATCTAAGAATGCTAACTTTTCGGTACTATCTTCCATTGTAAATGATAGACTTGGATGTTAATTTTGAAGTATATAATGTAGGTATTTCAAGGAATCATTATCGTGTGTCCATAATATTAAACAGTCATCCAAAAACTTTTTCCAACTTTTTTGGAGTTCGTTTTCGATTTCATCTCCAAACTTTTGGCCAACCTTACAGTATAATAACTCTTCTAGTTATCCTAGTACAAGTGCAGCGTACGTTGGCGCCATTTCGTTGCCATGGCTGTCCCATTTATTTGTTTGTAATAGTGTTCATTAAAATGAAAATTATTATTTGTAAGGATAAATTTCACATTTTTACACACTTTCTATCATTTGATATATATACTGCGTTACGCATTTTTTCAACAGTATGAAAAGACAATAGATCAATTTTTCTTTATTTGAGTAAATTTATGAGAAATTATGAGGATGTAAAGGAACTTAAATAATACGTGAAGAGTACTTGGGTATCCCCGATCACACTCTAAATTATAATTTCTTTGATCAATGCCGAGCACTGATGTTAATGGCCGGAATAACTTGACACCCTGCATTTAAAGTCTATTTCATGTTAATGTAAAGTTTATATACGATTGGTAGGTTATGTATACTTCAGAAACTGTACTACGTTACACAGAAATTTTAATTATATTGTTAAAAAGGCTATCATCAGACAAAACGGGTGTTGGGGTCCCTAACATCGTTAGCTACCACGTGTAACTAATGCTAGTCAGGGTTTAGGAGCGTACTCACCAAATGATGTTCTGGCAAAACTGACGAGAACAAGCAGTCCGTACAATATCAACATAGTTGCCTGAAATAAAAAAACTAAAATGAAGAAATTAGACAAAATCTAAACTCGTATAATTTCAATTTGGTAGATAGTGTTTCTTATGGACACTACTTTATGCATGTAAACTGACTTCCAAAAGAAACGTTGCACCATTTTGTAATGATTCTGATTGAAGCATGAAAAACGATAGTAATTTAAAAAAAGTACCTCTTATTAATCAATCATTTGTTTAATCAACCAGCGAATCCAAATTAAAGGTGGGAAACCCAGTTTTGCACTTATTTGATCTGAAGTGGCCAGGGGTCAAAATGTTGGTTGTTCAGACGTTCATTGAAATGATGTTTTCGCAATAGTTTCGTTAAAGTACTAAAATGTGCTACTTTAGTACTAGGTTTGAGCAGCCCGAGTGTTATAGCTTCCAAATCTGCCATGAGTAAACAAAAAGGTCAAACGTTAAATTACGTCTGCTGTCAGCAGGTTCAACTTTTCATTTTGTCTGCATCGAAGCTTTTCCATAAATGGGAATGTGTGGACACAAGTCTTACTTGTCAAATTAACACATCTTTGAGTCGTACAAAAAGTAACCAGCCTTAAGAGCTCAACAATCGCAACTAAATCTTGTTATTTAATGCCAAATGCCAATTCTGGCTATGCATTGCGATGAAGCCTCCGATCATCGGCTGGAACTAGAGAATCATGAGTGGTACTATGCTGAAATTCAGTGTAGCATTGCACCCAAACCTTACTGCGTGTAGAACAGTTATCTACTGAAGACAAAGTTGCAGAGCCTCTGTCGGGAATCGAACCACGGACCTCCTTATCCGAAGCCGAATGCGCTATCCCGCGCGATATCCCACTCCCCTACATTGAGATCTTTTGTCACTATGAAACGCAGTTTCTATTGTGCAATGGCTGCACAAAAGCGTCTTTGGTATAATACAGTAGGATCGATCGCGCCAAGAAACTCTTTCAATAACCACCACTCCTTAACAACTTGGACTCTTTCAATTGCATTGAGCTGTTAAGATACAAACCAGTTACAAGTACAAAACGACTTACTTACGATATTGTCAATAGCTTTCGTTTCGAATCCCATTTTCCTTTTAGCAAGTGAGTGCTTAAACATATATATATGTTTGAAGTGCAGAGACATTTACATGGCTATGTACAGAGTTAATGTATGTCAGGTTTATGTTCAAACTGTATATAGTAGGATACGTTGCTTAATGTTCCGTTTGTTAAACTGTGAAATATTTCTTATATTTCTTAATATATAGAGATAATTACCCGAAGAAGTGTGTCATATGACGTTTACGAAACGAGTGTGAATCAATGTATTACCCGAGCGAGAGCGAGGGTTATACACATTTTTGCACGAGTTTCGTAATTTTAAGTCACATGACACACATCCGAGGGTAATAAAAATTACCGATTCTATTCCAATTTAATCTGCAAATATCCAAGAAACGGGTAGCTTCCACTGCGACGGCCTGCCAGAGTGACGTCACGAACAATTGTTTCATGACGTCACAGGCAATACTACAGGAACTCGTGCTACAACAACCGTTGCTAGGCAAAAGTGATATGTGCACATGTGCTCTTATTAAAAATATGTCACTACTTATTTTAAACCATAAGAGTAATAAATTCATTATAAAACGTTTATTTGGTCACCTTGTCATAAAAAACATTTTATCATCAAAACATTTGGATCAAATTTGTATCGCTTATGTACATGTACATGTATCATTTTTCAGTTTGTAATGGGAAAATACATTTTCTTCATCTACCCTTACAATAATAACTTTTTCTTAAAAACTGATTGAATGAGTCGACCTAACGTACATCACATTGCAGGATTTTTGTCCTGAGCTCAAAAGCAATTCAACACACTTTTTAAGCAGCTGTAGAGAAAAAGATTATTGATTTTTTTGTTCGTAATGTGTTTTTAATGACACTATTGTTTCACAATCGCATGAAACTAAACAAACAGTTACTAATGTTTCTAAGGTCTAACTCATCTTGTATTTTGCCACGCCCCTTTGGATCTGGTTTTGTACATCATAATTACTTTACAACAATACTTTATTGAATCAGTACTTTTTTAAAAACATTTGTTGATATTTAGAAAAGCAATTTTGATTTTGAATCAATGACAATAATTCGATTGATAGCTCTGATCGTTTTACTCAATGTCGGAAATGATCTTCATGTAAGTCATTGTTGTGTATATCATATACCTTAAAACATTCATATTCAGTTATACATCATACGTTTAACATTCCAAAACATTAAACATACTAATTTTACCAAATTCAATAAACGTACAATTTGGAAATCTCTCCAAGGATGTTTGCACAAAAACGTATAACATATCCATTTCAACCTATTGATCATATAATGACAATGTGTGATTTTTATTCAATTTTGAAAGGCGATTTTCCTTTTCAGCTTACATAAAATCTGTTTAACAGTTATAACATCCACAGCAAACCTAATATAAACGTTCACTCCAGATAACAATCAAGAGCATTATTCCCGATAAACATCACTCAGAGCTACGTGGACTCTAGCCTCGGAAGATAGTATGTTCTTGTTTTGAATTTTTTTTAAACACTTGTAAACTCTTAACCATATAAAATAAATGAATTAAATATATTATTAAAGTTGCTGAACAATATATGTATATAAACAAGGAATTACTATGCTAATGTAGTATTTCTACATGTATTGTTTGAATCTGTATGTACATTAACAGAAATGAATAAAAAGAAAAAAGTCTTATAAAAAAGTACGTACTACAAAACGTTCTACATGTTTGTTTGATAAACATGTTTGAATTTGTATATGAACGAAGACAAATGAAAGATTTAAGAGCTAGACTCAGTGCGACTCAGTGTTATACATCGAGCAGATATAACAGTGAACCTTTGTACTGATAACGCTTTGACCTCAGCAGTATGATATCATTCTGTTGGTCTATGTATAGTGCTATTCCCGAGGAAATCTCTTTTCGTCTTACGCTTGTATGTTTAATATTTTCAGTCAACCTGAATGGACACGGAATGTGTGACGGTAGATATCAATTAGCAGAAAATATATCGGGTTTGGTAACATGCATGCTTATTTATGTCCGTCATAGTATACACATATATCTTAGTGTGGGTTATGTCAAATATTACTTTTTCAAGAAAAATGACCTGTCAAAGGTTAAAATCAAAAGTAGAAAAAGGATCAAAAATACAAATGATACACTATGAATAGAACTAGGAACGTTTTGGTTTTATGCAAATAACGACATAATCTGTGCATACTATGATATAAAGAAGGAAGCCTTCAACAACATAGATATCAAAGGTGTGTATTATTAGACACATACCTTCAAAGGTATATCTTAACGCAAGCAGAGAAAGGACGATTAATGAAGCAAAATGATGATATAACATATTTCAGTAATGAAAACAATACTAAACGAACATTCACTTATATAAAAATCACAGCTGTTAATGCCATTTCACAACATAAGCAAGTAAACTCACGGTTGATCAGATAGAGCAGTGTGCAGAGGGGCGTATACACACCTCTCGTGTCTACTTCCGGGTTATGCAACAGCATGTTTCTCAAATGTATTATATGAGGGGCAGTGTGAAGTAGTTCACACTTCCTTATTCTTCATTCAATATTCTTTTTTTCCAGTTACTTATTCGAAAAAGATGTTTTAGTATACCAAGGAATATTTGTATGACCTTATAAGTATATTCACAAAAAAGGTAATCCAATTGCCTACCCAGTGAGGTATCCTGAGTCACATAACATAGAGGCGGTCAAACCGTAAAATACCCAAATAATTATACACCTACTTCGTAGTAGTTTCAAAAAACAACTTCTAAAGGTAACAAGGAATATGTTCACCACTTTCTAAGTATTATAAATTGAAGATAATTCAAATGCCTTTTCAGTGAGGTAAGTACGCACTATCTTCCTTCATGATGTAGCATTTGTTTTCACTTTCACAAGCTGACGAAATAAAGCACATCCTGAAAAATGAGTCAAATCCTTAAAATTTCGTACATGTTTCTTATCTCCTTAGCATTGTTTGTGTGTGCTTAAAGAGTGTTTTGTAGATGTTTGATTTGATTTAAACATATTTATTCAAGTGAAAGGATTGGGTACAAGTTATCCAACTTAGTGAAACCCTCTCCTATGTACAGTGCTTACATATAATATCGAAACATAATAATGCATGTTTATGTACATTGAAAATAACGAAAGATACAGGATTAAGTTATATACATATATACAAGAGTACAGACAAAGTCACAATCTGATTTTGGTACAATATTAAAGAGAAAATGTGCCTAATTATCGAATCTTTTAGAGAGTGATATATATTTATGAACTTCTCGAAAAATCATAATATTTTCATTATAAGAAAGGTCTATGCGGCCATTTAATAATAAGTCAACATTTACAATTACTCTACTATTAAATGCTTTGCTAATATTACAAAGCATTTGATATCTTATATTGGAATATCTAGTACATTCCATGAAAAAATGATAAATGTTTTCAAAATCATCTTTGCAATTGCATCCCTGGTTGTCTACAAGTCCAATTTTATAAAGATCATCGTTTAATCTACTATTTGAGTATCTCAACTGTGTATGAATTATATTGGTTTTTCTTTTACTAAATGAGAAATACGCGGGTGCTTTAAACTTACGTTGTGATATATACGATTTGAAACTGTTAATGGAGTCAGCTTCTCTTATGTGCATTGGAAGGTTATTCCAGAGTTGTGAACATGATGGGAAAAAAGATTGCATGTAAAGAGATGTGCGTGCGTGGGACAGAGAGAGATCTCGCGAGTTTCTAAGGTTGTAATTGGTCTTAGTTTCAACAGCCCGGGGCATGAGATCACAAAGGTACGCTGGGGCATTGTTGTTGTATATTCTATAAAATAAAGACATTTTGCGATGACTTCTTCTTTCTTTTAAAGATTGCCACCCTGTTTCAAAAAGTAATGATTCACGAGTAGCATATTTAGGAAGACCGGTTACTATTCTGGCCGCCTCAAACTGGACCTTTTCAATTTTATCTGATAAATCTAACGAACAGCCATCCCACAGTTCACAAGCGTATTCAAGATGGGGTCTTACAAACACTATATATATCTTATTAAGTGTTTCTCTGTTTAACATAAACTTTAATTTTCTCATAGATGAAACCATTGAGGAAGTTGTTTTTACAATGCTGTCCATATGGTTGTTCAATTTACAATCGGATGCAAATATTATCCCAAGATGTTTGTGAGAATTTAAAAAAAATACATTCTGATTTTCCAAAGTTAAGTTTAAATTTGTATTTGTATCTTTTAAACTAAATAGAACAGCTTCTGTTTTGCTGGGATTATAAGCCACAAGCCATCGTTTAGCCCAACATGATAACGTTTGGAGATTCTTATTTAGCGCATCTTGCATAAGCTTGTGATCAATTGATGATATCCCCATTGACGTATCGTCAGCAAACAAGCGTGCAGCACAATCTAGTTCATCTGCGATATCATTTACAAGATATCGTCCATAAAATATCATTGTCTGATGTATGAAGTTGTGACTATTCCTTTTAATACATTGGGTTTGTCACTGTGATTTCAAGTCGCCTTTATTTGACAGCATTTAGGTAACTGTTAAAAATGCCACTACTTGACTAAATATATCGTTGTGTGGTGGTTTGGATGCTTAAGTGACCTAAACAGCTTTTCAAGCTTTGTCCAAACTTGATGGTTGACGGATAGAACCTGACAAAATTTGAGTCTTCTTTATATTAGGGGCTTTCTCACAATTTGCCCTTTCCTGACTGTCTTTTTCCCGTAGCCCTTTTCTTCCTGATCTGTTTGGATTTGGATGGCAATATCAATGTGTTGAATAACCATAAAGTAAATACATGCAAAGACTGTTATAACATTAAAACAGAATAAATATGATCATTGGCAATGCTAAATAAATGTGTGTTTATACGGTAAGGGTTCCTATGTAAAATCATGAGTTTGGGACATTTTGAATTGGTCAACATTTTTTGAAAAATTACTTTTTCGTCAAATCTTTTGGATATCAATATATATATATAGAACGTCATTCTTGTGCATTTTTTCGTTTGTATTGAACAAGTACATGTCACAAAGAGCAAAGAAACGAGTTTCTTTGCTCTTTGTGACATCTACGAGTTCAATGCAAACGAAAAAATGCGCTAGAATGACGTTCTATACAGCTGCATACCAAATGTTTGTTCACCTGCTTGTGATCTTAGTGCAATTATCATGTTATTTGGGTTTCGTTTTGACGTTCATCAAATAACTCCAGGACCACTTACAGAAATCATCAATTGCCCATGTGAAAAATAACCATTTTCAAAACTGATTTTCGGGATCGTCTTGTCACTGGTGCTGAATGTCAATATATGGCAATGTTAAATAGACAAATTGGGTCATATTTGTGAAATTCGGATTTTCTTCAATTTCGATTTAAATCATCCATGTAAACTTTGTAGGGGAAAATTCAGCACAGTCATGTTGCCGTAACGCAACCAAAGACATATGAATAAGATCTAAAGCTGTTGATCACTCAAGAAGGATTTTATAGAGCAAAATAGAAATCAGTATTTTCGAAATATTAACCCCTGGTCACTTCAATGACCTGCCAAATGTGTTTAAGCTATCTGCTAGGTATGACATACGATTATGTCAACGCAAACTGAATCATAACTTATGCAGTGAAATTTCATCATTATCGGTTTCGTTTTCACAATGCTAAGATGTCCCAAAGATGTTACAAATTACATGATTATTGCACGAGAATACGAAGGTAAGTGAACAAACTTAAGATACGCAGCTGTATTTATTACATACCCTTTTTTCGTTTAATTTACTGTTCCCTGAAAAATGTTTACGTGTTGTCTTGACCTAAATAAATTACTCCGCCAACCCTTTCACAAAATACTACGTCATCACATTCCTTCACCTATGACGTCACAAGGAAATAGAGTGCACACAAAACTGTGATGAATATTTGAAAAAAACCCGCATATGCTTAATATTTCTTTAATGGCACTTGCATATCATTTGCATGACATGTATATGAACATTTCATTCGAATACACTATAAACATTCTAAACTTGAAACATTCGTTGACATTCGGCAAAGTTCAGTCACGACCTATTCAAACGTGAACGTGTGGACATTGAGAGATGATGTTACAGAACAGTTCAACGAGAGGAAATTACAGGACTCACTCAGAATCTGAATCACTGTCAATGATGCAACGTTTACGTTTTTGGGGACATTAATTGAATTTGTTTGTGAGGAAAAGTTGAAGTTACCGTAATATAGTTCAAGTTCTTTATTCATAGGCCAAAGGCCAAAAAGAAACATAACATTACAATTTGTATACATCAGTTGTGGGTGGATGATGGGTAACACAATGTGGCTTACTAATGTATCAATATTTTACACATGTCAGAAGCCTAAGTATATAACAGTTGAATTAAGAAGTTACATTTGTTTATAAACACTCATGATGTGATAAACACATTTCAATAGATTCATAATTATGTCTTTACATGGATTATTTATCAATTTGATATATTTTACCATATAGGAGGTGAATAATAATAAATTGGCACATGAGAGAAGCCTAAGTATATAGCAGTTGAATTAAGAAGTTACATTTTGTTGATAAACACATTTCGATAGATTCAAAATGATGTCTTGACATGGATTATTCATCAATTGGATAAATTTTACCATACTGGCAGGTGAATAATAATAAATTGGTACATAGCGTTTACGATAATTAGAATAGAAAGGGCATACTAATAACACATGATATTCATCTTCAATATAGTTTCCACAGTGACAACAAAGACGCCTTTCAAAAGGCAGTTTCATATTACTCCATCGCTCTCTTTCTATCATAAACATATGTGAACTTAGACGAAAACGGGACAATGCTAGTCTATATTTAGTAATATTGACTACATTTAAGTATTTTTCAAAATAAAGAGATTCCTTAATAAATAGGTCATTTCTGGTTTCACTAAGACTAGTCAGATTTGATTTCCACATCTGGTTGTGAATGTCAGTTATTCTTTGGCTGAATTGAGATATAAATCTAAGTCTATCAGGCACATTTTGGGAAAGCCATACGTAACCGAGGCCATATTCATAAAAGAGGTTTTTAACTAATGAGGTCCAATTTACAAATTTTGGTTGAGCAGTAGAAAGTTTATACTATAAATAGTAAATATATATCTGTTTTCATCACATGTTATTACTTTCAGCAAGTATTTAACGATCCGTAGTAACCTTTCGCACTTCAATGGTAAAACTCCTAATTCACCATAAACGTATGAAGATGGGGTTGTCAATTTTACACCCAAGATCTGTTTCAGGAACCGCAGATGAACTCTTTCAATAGCTTAAGCATCCATAAAACCCCAGACTTCACAACCATAATGTAGAATAGGTGTAATAGAAGATTTAAATAGCTGATACTTAACAGACACTTGGATATGTTTGTTATTATTAAATAACTGATATAAGGAGAAAAGTGCTTTAGTACTTTGTTCAGCTAATGTTTTTTGACATTCCGAGAAACTTCCAGACGATGAAAACACGATTCCCAAGTACTTAAAATGTGCGACAAATTTGATTTCATCTCCCTTATATGACCAAACTTCTCTTTTCCCTAATCTTCCACCTCTTCTAAATACAACCACCTTAGTTTTATCAACATTAACAGAAAGGCCCAATTTATCGCAATAGTCAGAAAGGGCATTTAAACCATTTTGCAAACCCTTGATAGTGCTACTGAACATGACCATAATTATCATCAGCAAAAAGCAGAAGCATAAGCCGTAAATCCTCTAAATTTATACCTAGATCTGTAGAAGTTGATAAACTTTCAACAATATCATTGATAAACAAAGAGAACAAGAGGGGAGAGAGATTTTCGCCCTGTCTAACTCCAAAGTCGTAAATGAAGAAGTCTGAATAGGGGTTGCCGGCACCCTTAACACAAGATTTCACATTATTATAAATACTTCAAACAACATTTAAGAATCTTGAGCTTATACCGGAAGTGTATAAAGTATAAAACAATCCCCCGTAAATGTTGCTGTCGCTGGGGTTTTGTGCGATGAGAATCACAAGATCCGGACCCGGGATAACATAAACTCTTCGCTCTTCATTGTTTTCCCTCAACTTCGTGATTAAACTTTTTTCTTGACGGTATTGTCGATGTAGTTTTTGAGATGGGTATTTTCGTTGCGATCTGTGAAGTGGAGGCCTAAATAAATTAGTTTGTTAATATTTTTATCTATAACTGTGAACAATGCAAATTTATCCTGATAAAACACTCAGGAATGTCTGAATCAAATTAGGTGCACTTGTTTACATTATTGATATGGGGTTCCCCCTGCCATTAAATCTAAAGATATCTGACATGACACATCCCACGCTGAGAAAGTAGATACGTGAGAAGTGCAATACGGATTGAGGAGTGCAATACGGAATTCGTTGTATTTCATTTGGTATTACTATCGTAAGATTAAATGGGTATGTAATAAGTACGTTGTTCACATGAACAGTATATATTTAAACGGATTTCACTGTAATGTTTGGCTCTATGATATTTTTGAAAATTATATTATTACTCAATTTGACCTTTTCCGGAGGCACCAGGTAGTCAGGAGGTCATAAACATATACAGCACAAACTTCTGTTGGACTGTTGGGAATCATGGTGAAATTACTTCTCACAAGGCTAGTGCATCGAGCTCATGTCACATACACTATATGCATTGTATGTACACAACAAAAGTAAGACATTGCGAGGGACAAGTATTACTACGAGACCCCCAATGAAGGAAATTTGTTGAATATCCAGTATGTCAAGGTTTTAGTGACATACAAATTGCTTTACTTACAGGAAACAAGTAAAAAAGGAAGTTGTCATTAAGGATGCCCGGTATAATCGATAACATGATACGAATCGGTACACACTTCTCAAAATATCCAATATATCAAACATATCAAAATGAACAATTTCCGTCTTAAATTGATAAAAAACACAACCAAATAAAACATGTTTTACCGAAAGTTCTTATCAAAGTATGAAGTTGTGTTGTGCAAATAGTTAAAACAATGTAATCAAGGCAATAAACAGTGATTGAAAAATATCACTTTTCAAAATAGCTCATCACTGCACATTGATGATCGTTTTTAACGCCTATATCAAGAGAAGCTAGCATGCAAATTCTTAAAGTAGAAAAGTAACAATATATAGAGGATACTTAATGTTGTTTTCCAAATACCAGGTTTATTTCATCGAGTGTCATGGGTAAAGTTGATATTTTACGAGTGGCGCAGCCACGAGTGAAATATCAACTCTATCCATGTCACGAGATGAAATAAACCTGGTATTTGGAAAACTACATTAAGTATTCTATTTATTATATGATTTTTAATGAAATATGTAATTAGGATGACTTTAAAACTGGAAAGTTGCCCCCTTTTGTTCACATGGCTGAAAGTAGTTCCGGCACCTGACCAGTGACGATATAATATATCGTCACTGGTCACAGTGAAAATATAATATATCATCACTGTTGCCTGATAGACAGTCTATTTCACTGATAAATCCCAGTATTTCATCACGGATCATATAATAAATTGCAATACGTTTTCCAATACGCTTTTCTGTATCACAATATATTGCCAAACAGAAATATGGAACTATACCCATCCTTAGTTGTCATCAATACAATTTCCCTTGTATTCGGAATATTTCAATATGACAACTCATTTTCACAAACATGAACTTATTTAAAGGGGCAGTAGCACGTTTTTTGATAATTTTTATTTTAAATTGTTCACTGATAATTGTACGTTAATGCCCAATGTATTATTTTGATAGTGTCCAAAATCTCATAACAGAAATAAATCATCCATAGTCAGAGGACAAAGTACAAGGATTCACATAAAAATTGTGTAAAAACTCTTAATCTTGGTATTCTCTCTACCTATTTTGGTAGTAAAAACTAATTATCAAGACAGAGACAAGACAAGACAAAAAGTTTATTGTATTTTAGGCCACCGGCCCATATACAAGAGAGTTACATTCAAGTAAACAGCAATTATTACAGATCACATGACAAAGTGAGTATTGTAAGTTCTCTTTGCGACGTTCAAGTGCGTGTTAAACAAAGAGAGCTAGATTACATAATGTGGAGTCATTTTTAGTTAGTAATATCGCGGTAAATGCTATTGATGATGGCTTCGATAAATACTATTCTGGGATATATTTATTTCGTAACTCTTGATAGGATGGACAGTCAAACGTAAAATGGATTTCGTCTTCTACTGTAGAATTACATAAGGGACATAATCTTTCATGTTTGTTATCATAAACCTTTTGGTAATGGTAAATGGTAAAACATTTTCTGATATATGCTTACGTCTTTAAGTCTTTGTGATGTTTCAACGTTTGCAATCGTTTTATAAATGTTCCATTTAGTTCATGCAACATTTTGAAATATTGCTCTACACGGCGCTTAACAGTAACACAGACACCCACGGATAGGAATCATATAGTAAATGGCACATATGATACAAAGCTGAAACAACGTGAAAATGAGATTTTATTTCAATCATTCAATTCAAATTAATTTTAATGTAATAAAAGTTATCAGTATCATGATATACTACATGAATGATTGAATGAATGTCTTTATTTCCTCCAGATGTGTGTCCGAAGATCACTACACATTAATACATACAATATTTTGAAGTCGAAAGATTAACATAACAATAACTATGAGAAAATAGAGTTGATTTTGATATTATTTGATCCTTAATAACACTAAGAGTATAAGAAAATTTACCTAACTTTGAATATTTTAAATATCATGATTTATTAAACCCCGAATATGAAGCAAAGTCTAATGATAACCATTATAACTATACAAAAAAGCTTCATAAAAAAGTTGGCTTCAACGTTCAACTTCGTGTTAGTCAGTAACAGTAATCACGTAAAATGTTTAAGATTACACAATAATATTATTTTTACAAAAAAAGAATTATTATCAAGGATTCAAGTTGACTATTGTTTAAAGGGGCAGTAGCACGTTTTGTAATAATTTGATATTTTTTTTTCACTGATAATTGTAAGTTAATGCTAAATGTATTATTTTGTCAAATATCTCATTACACAAGCCAATCATCCATAGTCAGAGGACAAAGTATTAAGATTCATATAAAATCCATTGGCGGCCGTTTTGTGTGAACACCTTTAATTCATTTTGTGTAAGAAAAATCAATCGCTTGGCTAAACATTACCTTATATATTTGAATTATTACTGCTCCATTTAGTTTAAATACATTGTCTTTTAATTGGAACCTTCATTTTCCTGACATCACCTTACAATCCCCAAAAAATGTGCTATTGCCCCTTTAACACATGGTTTGACATAGTTACACCAGTGAACTTCATATGCGTGACATTCGGTAGTTTTGTCATTCGAATTATATTCTTGATTTCAATGTCCTGTTTCAAGTGCTGTCAACTTCATATCCTAATGGTAAGGAAGTTGTTTCTTTTTTCAAATAAGACACAGTACAATAGCGACATAATGCATAATGGATACTGCTCAACATGCCTCATCCCTTTTCAATGAATATTATTATTTGCGTTATTCTATTGCATTCAAAATGTACAAAATATTTATCATGAATATATCATCATGATATTTTGATTCTATATGTTCGAATAACAAAGGCATGCAATGATTATGGAGTGTTCTCAGGCCTGTGTTTTCTCGATGACTTCTTTCCATGTTTATCTCACCTATCAAATAATGATGAACAAATCTGATTTTTCAATTTAAAATGTCACCCAATACTTACGGATTGATATACACACTATTTTATAGACCTAAATGGAAACGTTCTTCATGTCTTGCATTCATTATCAGATATTGTAGCCGTTTCTAAACAAAACAATATGTACTTTGTCTATCAAATATTGCCGATGAGAAGACTTTCAAAACAAGAATCTGTCACTTTAGGGTTTGGCGACAACAGATTTATTTCAAAGATTTTTAGAAAATTTGAAGATCATTCTCTTATATGTATCATTGTATTTCATAATGGCGTTGAATATTTTTACGTATTTCTATACTACATTTCACTTGAAATGAAAATTGTTTACGAAATAGCAGTAGTATCAGTATTTGTAGCCGCAGTAGTAGTATTAGTAGTAGTAGTGGTGCAAGGTTTCCCATATAAAGTTGTGACCTTCATGGAAATCTTTTGCGTATTTTCTACTATTTGTTTGATAAATATGAATAAATTTTGTGAAGAAATAAATGTGTAGCCTTTCATATTCTTGAATCATCTTGGATTAACCATAACACATATCTTCATATAATATAACCTAGTTTTTTTTCCAGGACAACAGGATGTTGATTAAACCGTCCAAAAAAGACATAATGAAGTAAGGTTCGAGAGATAAACTTCCTTGTATTTGAACAACTTTTATCACTTATCACTTTTATCTGCATAAACTATACCTTATCTATAAAACAAAAAGTTAAAGAGTATCACGTCATGATGCTTAACAAAGCCTACTGAAAATACGAATAATCAAAAAGTGTCTTCTTCATACACTTCATCATAAGGGTCATTGACAGCATGGATGTAATTCCCAACTGCGCTTCTTCTTAAAGGGGTATAGCCCTCCGTACCACCGGAACTCACAGTTTGAGCCAACAGGATCCTAGCACGCTGTCTTCTCTTCTTCATCCACAACCTGATTTTCAGAAAATGTCGCATGAGATAGCAACTAATGGATTAAACAGGAAGACCTTGACAGGAATACCTTAAAAATTAAACGGTTACATTAATTATTTGTATAACATTCATTATAGAAATTTTACAGATTATATCAACGAAGGAAATAAAACATATAAATGATTATAATTATGATTTCATTAAGTAAGTGTGTAACACCCATGATTAAAATAAATTACAGAAGATTGCAAACACATCCAGTAATGAATTAGTTTCAATTGATATAATTGATATATCATCTATAAACCTACTTTAAGAAAATCATAAGTGACACAATCACAAGCACAGATATTCCGGATCCAGCAATCAACAGAAACAGGTAGAAGATCCCCATCTTTGCATTCTTGACTTCTCCACCTGAAAGTAATTACTTTTACTTATTGCAATAATGAGATCAACATCAATCTTAATAAATCAAGATCTATATAGCTTCACAATCTGAGCATATACATCTCACCAGCCTATGGGGCTGAAATTTTAAAATGAAAAGAATAGATAAACTGACACCTTAATAATTTAAATTTGGAATACAAAATATAAATCTGAATCTCATTATCAAGTGTTTATCCCAGTTTCAGTTATTTTATATAGATACGAAAGAAAAGTGACGCTCTTCACCAATATAGTTTGTCTTTACATTTATCACCTGTGCCGTTTCCTGTTGCATGAACAACTGTCGAATACACAGTGGTTTGCCATCGATCTGGACATTGATCTGGTACATGGCAGGAAGAGAACGGACACCCGTCTGTACAGTTGTAGCATCTGTCCGTGTATCTGTTACACACCTGACAGTCAGGTCCACAGGTGAAGCAGCTTGTTCCATAGTAGGAGTCCACGCATCCAGACACACACCTGGAATCAAGCTGACAGAAACCGTCATCACACTTGGAGGGACATTCTTGACAAGGACCTCCAGGGGGTTGACAGGGTATCTTGCACAAGGACCCATACCATCCCGGTTTGCATCCATCAGTGCAGGGAAAGGTCCCATCATCATCAAGTCTGCATGACCCATTTCTGCATCCTGGGCTGCACTTCAAGCTACAATTGGGTTCATTGCTTCGAGGGGTGCATGGCTCATCTGAGATACAAACATGACAACAAACTTTGAATCATATCTCATAGCCATCTTTCTGCCATAAGTTTGTATGCATTACTATTATGTCTTTATATTTGATATTTGATAGTAGAAAATCCTTGTGTGAGATTCGACAGACCTGTATGAGTGGAAGACGTGTCCTCTAGACAAGTTCCAGTTCTTCTATCACAGACCTCACAGTAAGGTCCACAGCTTGTACAGTTGGTCCCATAGTAGGAGTCCTCACACCCTGACACACATCTCAAGTCCAGCTGACAGAATCCGTCCTCGCATTCTCGAGGACATTTCTGACATCCTTCGTCCTGAATACATGGTACATGTATGCTGCATCTTGTACCGTAAAATCCTACTTTACATCCAGCACCACATTTTTCTATTCCATCTTCATTTGTTACACATAGATTGTCTTTACACCCCTGACTGCATGTTAGCTTACACTGAGGTCCGTAAAAACCTCTGAAGCACCCTGTTGTACAATGGCCTATAGAGTCTTCACAAGATGAGCATTGTTGACCACTGGTGCAATTAGAGGCTGCAGAAGGAAATACTGAAGCAAAAATAACAACAGGGTCTATAATTAACTAAAGGTTAGTCTCCTTTCTTTCCAATCCCAATATTACGAAAGTTTGTAAAAAACACTGAGTTCAAATATCACCTTATGGCGCATGTGAACCAAGCTGCCATGGTAACCATGAGTAACTCAATTCATTTACTAAATAAAGGATATGAGTGTCCATGACAAGCTTGTGTATTGCAATTAAATATAAGAATTTCCCGAGCAAGAGAGAGGGACAAAGTGAAATTAAGGCGTGAGTGTCATAAACAAAGTATGTCATGTGCACAAATATAATGTTGTGTTTATTATCAAAGTGCGAAATTAAAGAAAATACTTTCAAATAAGCTATTAAGTAATGGTGGACAAGTGCTGCAAGCTCATATAGAACCTAATATCAAAGTCAATCCGTACCAGCATTTTTAGTTTGTGACGTTACAACAAGAAAGTGATACTTCCCTGTAATTTTTGTCAGTATACCTTTCTGACCCTCAGCAATATATATTGGCTTCCTTATGCTCATAAAATTTCGATTGCATGATAAATGTATATATCTTTCTTACTTTGTATCTTTGGTCCAAATATAAATTATGAATTAAGTAAATCCATTTTAATGCTTTCTAAAATAACTCAATTAATACAGTATACCCATGTCGTGATTTCCCATTATCAACCTTCTTCAGCATAATCAAAGTCAAACCTTAAACGTTTTAATTGTTGTTACATGTACATGTAGGAATATTATCAATTATTATCTACATGTACGAGGGCAGTCACGTCTTTTTTATTTAATTAAGGATTCAGCCATCAGACTGAATCCTTATTGTTATTGGCGTGTTTCTTTTTATTATTATTCCACGATTCTTGTTACCAGGATTCAGACCAAACGGCTAATGCTATCGAAGCCAAATTTTGCATGCTGGTAGACCTTGTTAAGGAGACGCGACAACAAGCTTTTGGGCCAATTCGGCCCATAAATAATAGCCCAGCAAGGCCCAAAGTTTGAAAATTTAATATTGATTTTTTTTTTCAAAATGCACTTAGAGACCTGAAACTTTTTTTAGAAGATGCGCAATAAAAAATAATGCAAAACACGAAATCATGGCAAATTCGTAGGTCACGTGGTTTGGCCGCCATCTTGAATTTTCTGCATTTTTTTCAAAATGCACTTAGAGACCTGAAACTTTTTTTAAAAGATGCGCAATAAAAAATAATGCAAAAAACGAAATCATGGCAAATTCGTAGGTCACGTGGTTTGGCCGCCATCTTGGATTTTCTGCATTTTTTTCAAAAGTCCGACCCCAGGCACCTTTCAGGCATCACCACTCGGCAACTGCTGATACTAGAAAGCTGAAACTTACACATAATGTAGCTTAGACATTGGCCTATAACAAGTTCAAAGTTTGCACATTTTGCAATATTCAAGGGGCGATAATTCAAAAACCTCCCAGACGAATTTGATGACTTTTGCATGAGAGTTAGACAATAGCAAGGTCTTCAAGATAAAAGAAAAAAATCGCTCGCGAACAGTCATTTCTGGTCACGAGGAAGGGTCAAAGTTTGCATTTTCGAAAACTGGTGTTTTGGTGGGTATGTTTAATACTCATTGCTAATCAACGACGTACGATAACACATTGCCCTATATATCATATGAAAGCCAAAAGAACATACAATCTTGGATAAATCTCATTAAAATAAGATTAAACATTTACCTTGAAATTCGGAGTATTTAAATGTGGTCAATCCTACTTTCGTTTTGAATGATTATGATATACTGTTTACCTCTTGAGGCTTACGGTAATTTGATTGAAAACATGATATTTGCGACAGATGTCGCATCGCTCACCGTTTCTTTACTTTTTCATTCTCATTAACAAATAATACATCCAAATAAAGACATTTCTCTCCTCTACACGGTGGTGAAAACAAACTTTTAATATATCCAATGGTTCGCGAGCAATTGATGCCTACGTTGGCGCCGTCGGCAAATTTGGTGAAAAAAAAAAAAAAATTTGCGACAGATGTCGCATCGCACACCCCTTCTTAACCTTTTTCATTCTCATTAACAAATAATACATAAAGACAATTCTCTCCTCTAAACAATGGTAATAACAATTTTGAGTGTCTCTAATGGTCCGAATGATAGGAATGCCGCACGGTGAGTGCCGTTGGTTAATTTGAGGGAAAAAATATAAAAACTTTACACTGATAGATTTGATCCATTGTAATAACAGCAAAGATGATGCCTCGTTGTTACAGATAATTACCTCTGTTAATGAAAATTAACACCATACAGCGCTGAATCCGTTTGTCGTCGCTTGCGACTATATTTTCTTTTATTTTCCATATGTTTTATTTAATACAGGCAAAAACATGTATTGACATGTTTACAATAAGCACATGTTTACAAATATGTAATCCACAATATAGGCAAATAGAGAACATTGACTAAGTTATAAATCAGTACATGCATACAAAAACGTTAATCCACAATTGGTTGTTTCACTTTAAGCTAAATATGATAATTTCAAAGTAATAAATGGAAAGTAGACCAATTAAAAAAAAAACATTTCTTCAGTTTCTGTAGATAGAAGAATAGACCTTGTTTTATTATATTTTAAGATGATCAAACTGTGGAGTTAAACCATTAACACTGCACCTGTAAAATAACTGATTGCCTAATAGAATGATAGCATTTACAGGCTTATTGTTCTTTCCCTTCATTCCGAATACGATAATTTTACTTGAGAATTCCAATTTGAGTTGAACCGAATTTAACAGAGATTCTATTTCTTTCCATAACCAAAAGATGGGTTCACATAACCATAACATATGGTTGATTGTTTCTTTATAGCAAAATGGACATTATGGTGATGATATCCATTTCCGAGAGTGTCTTGTTGGGAGAATATTATGAAAATTCTGTTTTGTAACTATTTTGGACCTGTCCTTTTTGAACATTCATCTACAATGATGTTGAAATTGTCCAATCCTTTTAATCGAATCCGTTTTTAGAATTTTCCCAATTTAGCTCGCAGGGCTGATATTTGAATATTTCATCCCTTTATGTACCGCATATCACATCATAACAACCGCTTAACTTCACGTTATAAACAATGCTTTGACGCCACAGTTCACCTATGACCTAAAATGCTTTTAGACATATGTTATGCATTCCAATTATTCATTGTTAAAGGAAAAGTTTTTGTGATCTGCAAGGGGAGTACATGTATACCTATGGTGCAAAACAAGGTGCAAGTGTGAATGATTATTTTATATGTACGCCTGATTTCTTCCAGTATGTCGACTTGTTGAATATTGGCGATCGACAGGATTCTGACCATTTACCTGTTGAACTGACTTGCAAATTTCCGCTTTTCAACTGTAAAATGATTTGTGATATCGCGCCTACAAATATGAATACAAATAGGAATGATAATTCTGCTAACACATTCTTAACAAATGTTGAAATAAAATTACACTTGTTTGAAAAAAATATTTTGGAGATAATAGATACGGATGTAAACGGAGTCATTGATGACTTTGTAGAACTTTTGTCTTCTTCAGTCGAGTGTATGCTTAGGTGTGTCAAACCTAAAACATTTAGAAATGCTCTTAACAAGATTATCCTACCTCATGTAAGAATCTCGATCTCTGATTGGTCCACGTGACCCTGAATAAATACTGATATCCCTCTCTTGAGCCGGGGAATAAAACATTTATACCCCGGCACATAAAAAGCATGAAAAAAGCATGCAATTTGAGCGTCTTGAAATGTACAATGTATGTTACCTTAAACACATGATTAAACTGGTTACTTTTGATCAACTGATATGTAGCTTTGAACAAACTATAGTAAAATGACTTACGAATTTCTTACCCTTTAACTTCATAGTGTATGCTTTTTGTTTAAACATTCGGTAAGATAAATTCGTTATACCATTCAAAGGCGGGATACACGGGGAGATACCCACCTCTCACTTGGTGTTATGCAACTCGCCTTCGGCTCGTCGCATAACACCAAGCTTGAGCCGCCCTTGAATGTTATAACTTATAATGCAGGACCGGGAAACGAAGGCTCGTAGCAACTGCGATAGACATAAATACTGCGAAAGTATAAATAAGTACAAAGCTCATTGTCGAAAATTTAAATTTGATTTGAAGATGCGTAATCGAGATTAGTTAGAACGATCTATAGCACTGTGCAAAAAAACCCGGAAACTTTAAACTTCACATATTTTAAATTTCACAGCGTCCATTTCAATAAATACAGACTCATTTTAAAGCTTTGACATTCATTCAGGTTGTAATTTTACATTTATAATCTGTTCAAGCTCCCTGTCGCTCAATGCACTTGGTCATTCGTCGCCTCATACTCCCAATTATGTCTATGGTTTCCTGAGAGGGGTCCGTCCATGTTCGACAGGTCACATCTCTCCAGCATCCAAGATTTCCTGGCTGTAACTTCTCCACAGCATCCTTCATTAACAGCCACACATTCTCAATCGGATTCAAGTCAGGGGAAGCATCCAGAAAATCTATCACAATGAAATCATTGTCACGAAACCATGCACGGATGAAGGCCGAGGTGTTAGGACGAGCGTTGTCTTGCTGGAGAATGAAGGGGACATCACTTTCACCAATCGCCGACTCCAACAGTCCCTCCAGGAGAATCTGAGAGTTGTCTGAGTTAATGGTTCCCTCAACAAAGATAAGAGGGGTAATGCCAATTTGTGAAATGCCACCCAAAACTGTTAGTTCCGGTAAAAACTTGAAAGTCTTCCAACCAATTGACCATTTTTCTTGGTTATCCGATAAACTGAAAGACCGACTCATCTTTAAAAATCATATTGGTGAGGTCTGCATGAAGTTTGTTGTGATACCACTGCAGCTTTTTCTCCGTGTGCGCGTCGGTCATAAGAGGATTTCCATATTCCAATGTCTCGCAGCGTTCTATTTACTTTCCAATGAGATACAGAAGGACCCCCTCTTCTTTTAACCTCAAAATCAAGTTGTTTTGTTGACCACATCGGATGCGACAAGGCTAGTTGAGAGACACGACGCCGGTTCCAGCCTGTTCCAGCTTTACGTGTCGCGCCCATGCCTGCTTCAAATTATCATAAATTGTAGACAAGGGAATACCTCTCTGGACATGCAACTCCCGGGCTGACTGAACACCTGCATTATACAAAAAATAAAGACGATTTCTGCGATCAAGTTTTAGCCATGACGTTTTAACAGGGAAGTGTCGTCTGCTTAGGTGTCATCACGTGATTTTTCTTAACAACAAGAGAGATAACTCTAGAAACGTGTATAAACATTTGCAAAAGGGTTATTTGACACTTAATAGTATCTAGATGAATTCTAACTCAAACAAACCGGATTCTTTTGCACAATGCTATTTTAACAGCCCCTCAATGCCTTTTTGAAAAACATTCGTTATTTACAAAAAGAAACCTGGCGAGGAACAACATAACGAAATCTCAGTGGTTAAAGCATAAGATGTGCACTCAAACGACAACATATTGAATCTGACTTTCGAAAATACATATAAAGATGTAGATCCAACCAATAATGATTTGACAGAAATAGATCAAATTATCCTGGACTGTCCAATTTCTGAACAGGAAATATAAGATTATGTCAGTTACTTAAGAAAGGGAAAAGCTGCCGGACCTGATATCATATACCATAATCGAAATGACAAAGTGTTCCAAATCTGAAATTCTGCCGTTCTTAAAGGAATGTTTCAATAGGCGGTTTGAAAATGTAATTTTCCCACGTAGTTGGTCTAGTTCCACAATAGTCACGCTTCATATAAAAGGTAAAAGAAACGATCCAGATAACTACCGCGGTATATCATTAATGAGTGTATTGGGTAAAGTGTTTAACTTGATTTTTAATAGAAGATTATCAACCTGGGCGAATACGCATGAACAAATTCCGAAATCTCAGGCTGGATTTAGAAAGGGATATTCTACAGCAGATCACATGTTTACTCTGCAATGATCCAGAAAGCACTGTGAAAACGGCAGCATGAATTCAAGTCAAGTCTTTTATTTGTCTATAGACCACAGGCCCGTATACAAGGTATATCAATTTACACTTCATATGTACATCTAAGCTTACAGTGCATGAATATAGAGGTAACCTGTATGATCATAATCTACCAAAACGTAATCCTACTACTAAAGTAACAAGCGTTTCAATTCTCTTAGTTCAAAGGGATAGTAAAAATATTTACAGCGGTTTCAGAAAAGCTTTTCATTATTGGTAGTTAAAAATAATTTCATTTTGAAATAATTAGGATTCGAACATAAACAGATGGTAAATATTTCGACCTAATAGCATCATGAACAGGACAAACAAAAAGAAAGTGGTATTCATCTTCGACTCCTTAGTTACAAATTGACATAAACGTTCTATTTTACTGAAGCTTTTCCATCTACCTTCATTATACATAGCTTAGTTATTCGACATCTAAATCTTGTCAATATCTTACGGAATTTACTGTCAACAATGCATGATAACTTTTTTTCAGGAGATTAAAGGCTTTTGAACTCTCTATACATACAATTTCTTAAACTTTTCTCTAATATACTTGTCCATGATTGGAAAAACATATTAATGGCAACTGATTTGAAAGTATTAACAAAAGCAACTTCATCACCGACTCTCTGTGAAATCCAGATATAACCAAATCCATGTGAAAAAAGCATAAATCGAATATATGAAGCATAGGTATTATATCCACAGTTGTCATAGTATAGTATTTATGCATACGGATTATTCTTTACCAATAGCTCAAGCCCCCCCCCCCCCGGAAAACAACAATATTACGAGAAAATATTCAAAACAATGTAGTTGATTCTGTAACCCAGTGATTGAATAACAAAACATTATCTGCAAACATTAGGAATAAATTTTCTTATATATCTGGAAATAACTGTACACCATATTTTCCGTTATATGCTAATTTGTTAGCTAGGTCATTTATGAATAGAAAAAAGTAAAGGACTAAGAACACAACCTTGCTTCAAGCCCATCGGACTATTCAGTTAAACTTTTATCTTTTCTAACACAAGCTCTAACAGAGCTAAAAATAGTCATAACAGTTATGGCAGTTAACAGTTTCCTGTTTAAATAATTTCTTTCGTTGTTTCAGGAGACATTTTTCTATTAATCCATTTAAAGTTAAAATGTCATAAGTTATTAAATACCCTTGTTTGAAACCAGCTTGGGTTTCGAGTATTCGATTCCATACATTACCCCAAATTGACATACGTATGTCATTTGCTTAAAATACATAATAAAGAAATTGTACATAGCTTTTGTAGATTTAAAAAAAGATTTTGACTCTGTTAATCATTTTAAATTATGGCAATGTTTACTTGAGGCAGGCTTACAGGGGAACATTTTCAACATTCTGAAATCAATGTATTTAAATATTCGAGCTTGTGTGCGTTGTACAGATTGAGTAACATATCTCTTGGATTGTCCTTTAGGTTTAAGACAAGTTGCTGCTTAAGTCCAATTCTGTTTTCATTTTTCATTGATGAATTATATCATGATATCGGTAGAGGTGGAAAACATGGTATCCAAATGTGTTAAAGTTTTGTAGAAATCCTAATGCTTCTTTTGAATGACGATGTAATTTTGGTCTCTGACACTGTAGCCGGTTTACAAAATCAACTAAATATCTGAGAGAATTATACTAAAGAATGGAAATTAACTTAACATAAGTAAAACAGAAATTGTAATATTTAGAAGGGGTGGCCCTGTAGCGGCAAGAGATGGTTAGTTTTATGATGGCAATTTGATCAATATTTCTAATCATTATTCTTATTTAGGATTTTTGTTTTCATACATATAAACAATTGCGCACAGAATTTAGCTTTACTCGGTTATAAAGCTTTAGTACAAGTTGTATCAGTTTTAAGCAAAGTTGGAACCATGTCTCCAAATGTATTCTTTAAGATATTAAACTCTCGGATACAACCCATTTTATTATATGGGTCTTAAATATGGGGTTTCAACGTTTTGTTTGTATAGAGAGAGTGCATCTTTTAGCCTAAAAAAAGTTCCTTGGTGTAAGCTCACAGACACCTAAATGCATTATGTGGCAGGTTTCCATTATACATTAATTCTCAAATACGATGTTTTAGGTTTTGGTTCATGATTTAACTACATGTATGCACAAAAAACTTCTACCTAGATTAGCTTATAACATGCTTTTATGTCTTGATAATTTGGGAAAATATACTTGGGCAAGCGATATTAGGAATTTATTATTTTCACTTGGTTTTGGTTTCATATGGTTGTGCGAAAAAATTAGGGACGTTAACAGATTAATTGATGAGTTTCGCCATCGAGCAATAAATATGTTCAGTCAAGATTGGCATTCCACTTTAGATTCAAGTTCACGATATGAATATTACATTACCTTCAAAATTTTACTTCAGCCAGAAAAATATTTATCAATAATACTTCATATCACATAAGAAATGTATTTGTAAAATATCGCTTGGGTTTTCTAAGTTTAATGATCAAAGAGGGGAGGAAAACGGCTATTGAGAAAGAAACAATATATTGTCCTTTATGAAACCAAGGAATATAAAATGAAATGCATTTTACATTTTCATGCCCTTGTTATTTTGATTTAAGATAGAAATATATACCACTCAACTTTCTAGATAAACAAATAAGGGATGCTTATACTTCTATACAAATTAATATCGAAGCTATTATTGTTCAATTATCATTATATTTAAAATATGTACTAGAAAAGATAGATGGTATTGTAGTAGAACATTGTTTTACATGACAATATATATATTGGATAGCTTTCAAGTACTATACTGTAACTCTTTTGTATATGGACCGGAAGCCTTTGACTTTAACTTTGACGTCTAAATCTATAAGGGGCGGCGTCTAGTCCGTCTGTGCTGAGAAATAGGTCTTGAGTATTTTCTTTAAGTTTTGATTATGGTTATGAACAAAATGATATAATCGTGCCCATGACATTCTTTGTTTACAACACTCGGGCCTAAATATCAGTATATCTATCGCTATCGCTCGTGAAATACTAAAATTTAGCCACTCGTAAACATACATGTAGTATGTCATGGACGCTCTATATAAATTGGATCTAAAAATTTATCACTTTTAAACTGAAATCCTTAAAAAGTATTTTATAAAGATAGTGACAGTAAACTTTGCAATAAAAGCGCAGCGTCCCTTAACTTGTGTAGCGCATCATCCCTTAATTTGTGTAAGAACACATGTAGACGCAGGAACGTCGTATGCTATAGGTGTACGTACAGGGAGGCTACGGATAAGTGAAATCTAACAACTAAACTCTGAGTGGTTGCAAATGCATGGTAAATGGCAGAAAATACCTAAATGTTAATATACAGCGATTGTAAAGGTTATATACCTTGCCACTGATTGCAGAACACTAAGTCTTTCTAAAGAATGTGCTTCAGTTAAACCTGATTTTCCAACTTATGAACCAGCTATGAAGGTTAAATAGGTATACTCAAAGAGCCATAAGGATTGCTCAAGCAATATTATGTTTTTTTAGATGCTCACATTTGTCTTGAGCATATTAAGGTTTGATCTACTGTTTTTTCTCAATATTCATGCATGATAGTACAGTCAAAACATATCAAAATGATAATCCATATTTTTATCCCTTCTCACTTTTTCGAAACGTTTTCTGTCTTTCAATATTTATTGGATTGGTTGATATACTTGAATGACTATATCGACCTTCTAGCGCTTTCATTATTTCAATTGAGTTATAACTCTCTTTTGCTGATGAGTTATTAATTGCGAAAATCATAGATCATTTGTTACAGGTCCTTTGAATTCGACAGATAATGTACACAAAATAGAGCAACGTTGGTATTAACCCGATTTCTAGGAAATTTGTAATTCATTACATGTTGACGCACAATAAAATAAGTATTCCACTCACCAATTCCAAAAGCCAAGACAATGCTGAGTAAGAGACAAACATACTTCATCTTTATACAGAACATCTTTGGACATTAGGTTCATGTTCCTGTCAGTTAATCATTTATTGACTTGCCTGAATAACCAAACCAATGATAATAAATAATCATCTACATCTACGGCACGGATCTATTTCCGTGTGTCTTTTCAGCTGCAACTGAATAAAAGAAACACCATAATGTGTTACTTCATTGAAATTCAATTGAGTCTTAAAATTACAATAAAACGATGTGGTTTCATCAATTCTATTGAAAAAGGACTATATGTATTGATAGAAAATCCACATGATAATGATAAGACTACAAATGCCCTGTAACACCGTAAAAGGTGTTCACACAGTAGCATTGGTGAATAATTGTTGTTGTTTTCTACTAGATGTGCGCTTTTCTTTATCAAGTTATCAAATATAAATTAACGATAATATTATTCCTAGTAACATATTTCAAGGAGTTGTGTAGTATAGTCATATACACGGTGGTACAGTGGTTAGCGTGCTGGCCTGTCACGCCGAAGGCCCGGGTTCGAATCCCGGTGGAGACACCAAACATTTGTAACCTGGGCTTAACACTGTGTTGTGTCCTTGGGCAAGGCATTTCATCCACATTGCACTCAGTTCACCCAGCTGTATAAATGGGTACCTGAACATGGGGAAAGTACGGACCTATATGGTCGCGCGAGGCGCTTAGTAGCTTGACTCGAAAGTACAATTCCTTCAGGGTAATAATATACATTGTACAGCCATTGTATCGCCGTTGAGCAGTCCTGGACTGGATACTAGGCGTTAAAATTATTATAATTATTATTATTATTATTATTATATATTTATCATTTCTGCATTAACTAAAATGACCCCCTTGAATTCGTTTCAACAAAAATACCCCGTTTAATACTGAAAGCAGCATGATAAAGCTCGATTGGCCAAAGCATGCAGTCTGTTTTGGTAAGTAGGCATATTGGTTACCCAGTAAATAAAATGATTCATAAAAACATTTTAAAGCTGTATTTTTTTAATCATCGCTTTGCTTTAGTTCCATTTATGACTAAAGTAATGTTTGTTCAAAGGCAGTCATGACTAACACAGTTCGAAATAATAACACTTTATCACATATATTCCTTGAGGTTTAGGTCTGAAAACATCATTGTAATTTAGTTTCATTAATAAAACTTTGAAATACACAGTATGAAATTTATAAAAGCAAACATTGACATAATCTAAGATTTTTCTCGATTTCAAATTTATTTTGATATATTGAGATTATAAGTCTGTTAATACTACTGTCACAATCATTGCAAGTCATGCATGAAAGTGACGTCTTCAAATTCCGTATTGCATTCCAGAATCCGTATTGCACGCCATGCCGGTTCTACTTTTTTCAAGCTTCTGCAATTCTTGGAATTTTAGCAAGTAACAATCATTTTTCTCATTAAAACATATAAATTAATGTATCTCAATGCATTGGTAAAAACCTACTGACTGTGAAGAATAATATAGTGAGAAAATAGAGTTATCATTAGTAAAGAATCTCCAAAAACACTTTGAAAAAGGAAACCCTTAACTAAATCGCTTGCGATACTCGTCATTATTACATCATAGCCTACAACGATGATGACGTCATTTCTATGGTGGCATCGTTTGAATGAAACCCGTCGCTCGATGAACTGAACTTTGAATATTCAGGACTATATAAATATTGGCTAGGGAAAACATTTTATCACGTTATTTTGTTTTGACAAAATTCTCTCTTTCGTTTAACTACCCAGAGTAATGAACAAATAAAAAGATAATTGAGGTATCAAATCATCAGTCGAGCGTGTTCTGGGTCATCGCTGTTTTAGCATTATTTATAAATGCTCAGTGCGTCTTCTCAGATAATGTAAGAAATTAAAATTTTACTTGTAAAAAGGTTTAAAAGAGTATATAATAAATACAGAACGTCATCCTTGTGCATTCGGGTCGTTTGTATTGAACCCGAAACTTGTTGTTCCTCCGCGTCCATGACATCTACTCGTTCAATACAAACGACCCAAATGCATACCAATAACGTTCTGTATATTTATAAAATGAAAAGTGTATGTCTGTATATCTGATTATATAGGAATTACCATCCCTTTGCTACAATGAAAAGAAGCACATACACATACAATTGATAAAGTATATAGTTTTGGAAATGTGTTCTAATTATACTTCATTGTCACCAATGAAGAGATCATGTACTGTCATGTTTTTTGTGGGCAATTTAAACTTTAAAAGAAACAGTTTTTTTATTTTTTGTTAAATAAACGAAGCTACTGGATATGAACATTTATAGATTAACAAGTTAATTTTTGTTATTGCAAATGACGTTCTTATATAGAAAAAGAACATTTGCGTCTTTGAAATCCAAACATACAATTTTATACAACTTTAGGATTGATAAAAAGTAGGTCATGGTCACCATGAAGGTAAAGAATTGTTGTATGACATTATTGAATCGATTCATAAGGACAATGAGAACAACTTGTATCCCAGAAAATATTGCAGGGCTAAAGGCTCACTAACATAGACCAGAATTTAAACTGTCATTCACTTGTGAATGACGAAAAGCAAATATGTTTGCTATTCTTCATTATTATTGTTGTGCTATTTAAATAAGGAATAGCTAATAACAGTCTAAATTCTGGTTGCCCTCACTTAAAGTTTTGCTCGGAGAGTGGATTTGTGATATTAATAAAAATCGAAAAAAATCTGAATTTTAAGAAAATGTCCCCTACGTACCAATATTCTAGCTTTTCTACTTGCGACCAGACTATTCAAAAACTAGTAACATGATGGTTATTATGCACATTATTTATGAAGGATCCTTTGTTAGTTCTGTATTAATTTGTCGTAAAAACCATAGGGAAATTATATGTTATTAACATTCAGAATCACAAGGAAATGAACACATTTAAGGCACGCAGCTGTACATGTTGATCTGTAATACTTTTTATAAAAGGAATTTTATATTATCAAGAATTCAAATAAATATCCAAATATACTACCAGATAACAAATTATAAAACTTAAACTTAAGGCCACATTCGTCAACCAGAATATGTTGCAACGTTAAATCTTGCCTTTTTTTATGTGTGTTTTTATCACATCGAATGCTTAACATGGCAGGTGGCGATAGTTACCCTGTAAATCCGTAACAGATAAGCTTTTGAGTTATATCTTGCTTTAAGGGGCGAAAGGGTTAATTCAGGGTTTATGCGAGATAAAACTTGTCAGTGAAGTAGAGATATCTTCAAGTATGCAGCAATTGACAAGTGTATGAAGTGAATGATAAAGTTTGGACAATGACACCTTTATCAAAGGACTTTGTTATCAGTTGTTTCATTAATTACCCTCTGTTGTTTATCATTACAAGCAAACTTTCCTTTGTTTTCTCTAATTCTCACCATACTTACAAGACAACGATTAGTTTTGGAATTGTATACCTTAACATTCAGTTTATTAAATATTTAGAATGGAATTATAATTTGTGTTTTTCCAGTTGTAGTGATTTATCAATTTTATAAGCAAGCTTACAAAGACTCATTTGTATGACAGACTACTTCAAGCAAACACTTCTTCATTGCATTTATGGTAATGTTTATAAAGAGCGTGGATGTAACGTCCATTTCCACTATCCCTTGTGTCTGCACAGGCATCAGTCCGATCTAATCTTATGACATGTCCAGGCAAGGTTCTGTTTGGCTGTTCACTCTTCCTCATCAACCTTACAGTAACATAATCATACTTGCATGCGGTTCGGGATGACATTTAGCTATTGAGAATATAGATACATCACTCTGTAGACAATTCTTTCGTCGAAATTTTGATATCACATGTACATTTTTTTATCAACAATAACATACCTATTTCGACGTAAGAGCACATTACTCCCAGTAAAAAGGGCAAAGCATTTAACGAACCCGCTTTCAGTGAGGTAATCATTATGCTTGTAGGATTTACACCGTGTCTCAACTACCGTAAATTGTGTTCGATGGATATCAAAATTTGCAGCAACGAACTTCTTATTCGGAGAAAACGAAAATAAAATCTAGTCGTGCGCGACAAAGACGTTTTTCAAGCGTATATTTAGAAACCGGAAGTTGCGAGATGGCCACACTTGATTCGTCTTTATGTCGGGTGCCGTTTCGGTCAATTTGGTAAATTATCTCCTATTTTATGAATTTTGGTCCGATTTTCCCTAGGTTGGTTGCAAACTTTTGCTAAAAATACAAGGAAAACAGTAAAGTTACTTTAAAAAATATTGAACTCTGATTATGTTACTTTAATAAAAGGAAACAAAAACCTATTTTACCGAGTTTATTACCAAATTGTCGGTCATGAAATAAAGAAATATAGTTTGAAAAGCAAACAAGGAAAATAGCTATCTATTTATGAGTTTTTGTATCTACACTCAACGGAAATAGTAATGACACCTAATACTATTCAGAGCCAAAGTAAATGTCATGACTAAGTCTATGATTATACAATATTCATCAGGGTATTGACTAATGCAACATATGTTCAACCGACTTTTAGATCATTTGGTTATTGACTAGAGAGATCGATGTAGATTTACAAAGCTATGGATTGAGAAACATGCACGTAATTCAATTAAAATATATCTGTTTACTTGATGTAGTTTCAGTTTAATTCTTACTGTACAAGTCTTGAATACGCCAACACCAAAATAGAGATCACAAAGACACAAACTCCGGATCCAAATGTCAGCATGACCCAGTGATTAGCTGAACATACGAAAAATTGAATTGTGTTAATGATACATAGGATTTTAATTAAATATAAGACTCACCACAGCAGATGATAAATGAATACACTCAAAAAACGAAAAGGAATTTAAAAAATATTATGCTTAAATATCATAACACTTTTGGTGAATTCACCACTTCAAATACTATTTGCAATCAAAGCATACACAATAATATATATGTTACACTCTCAGCATGACAAGTAATTTCCTGCTATATGTATCTGTACCATTATAACCATTAAAAGGCCATTTCCATGACAGATCGTGGTTTTTCTGTTCCAGTATCAATATGATAAGGCAAATATAATGTTACATAACAGCTATTATTTTCCCCTACAGACCTGTATGAGTGAAGGACGTGTCCTCTAGACAAGTGCCAGTTCTTTTATCACAGACCTCACAGTTAGATCCACAGCTAGTGCAGTTGGTCACATAGTAGGAGTCCTCACACCCAGACACACATCTCGACTCCAGCTGACAGAATCCGTCCTCGCATTCTCGAGGACATTTCTGACATTCCTTATAATGAATACATGGTATACTGCATCTTCTACCATAAAACCCTGCTTTACAACCAGCAGATTGCAGCAGCAAATAAACTATATAAGTAACTTTTGTTCAAAATGGGGAATGAGTCTTAACCTTTCAAAATCTAAAATTTTAGATTTCAGGAACGGTGGAAGATTGAGAAATTTCGAAAGGTGGTTCTATGAAGGAAAGGAAATCGAAACTGTCTCATATTACAAATATCTAGGAAATATTTTTACGCCAAAATTAGTATGGACGAAGACTATAACAGTGCTAGCACAGCAAGCAGAAAAGGCCTGTCTTCTTATCTACAGAATTCACTTCCTGCGTGGCGGCTTACCCATAGACACTGCTATCAAGATGTTTGACACTATGGTTCTTCCTATTTTAACATATGGAGCAGAAATCTGGGGATACCAAATCTATGACAGAATTGGACAAGTACAGACTTCCTTCCTTTAAAGAATTTTAGGCCTTCCAAAATCAACCACTAATGCCGCCGTCTTAGGGGAAACTGGTCGTCACAGAATTCACATTCATCTCATACTAAAATGTATAAAATATTGGACTAAACTTTTAATTATGGATCTCAACCGCATTCCTAAACAAATGTACCTGATGTTGTATGGACTAGATGAAGCTGGACGCACATCATGGGCAGCTCACATCAAAAACATTTTATTTCAATATGAGTTTGGTTATTCATGGATAAGTCAAGACGTTGGGGACGTCGGATTATTTTTATCAAATTTTAAACAGCGTTTACAGGACTCTGGATCTCAGCAGTGGCATAATGATCTTTTTGAAAAACCCAAATTAAGAACAAACTCTACCTTTAAAATGAATCTACAATTGGAACCATATTTACAATAAATAAATGATAAAGCCTTTAAAGAAACTCTCACACGATTCCGATGTAGCTGTCACCAACTCCGAATCGAAACAGGACGTCATAAAAATGAAGAGGAAAATGAAAGAACATGTTTCTACTGTGCAAGATCAGGATTAGCGTTTATAGAAAACTCAAAGTAAATACACAATATGTCAGTTATCCAAGTTCATATTTTTTGCCTTAAAGTACAGAACGTCACTAAAAACTTGATGAATTTAATGTTTATTATGTATATTTGTGTATATTTTGTATTGATATGTTCATTGGGCCTGTGGCCTTCAAACTTCATTAATAAACACCTCACAGCCAAAAAAAACACCCAGCAACACATTTTTCTGTCCCACCTTTATCTAGAATGCACACCCTGTCTTAACACCCCTGACTACAGCTGATTACACCGAGGTCCGTAGAAGCCTGTGAAGCACAATGGTCTATAGAGTCTTCACAAGATGAGCATTGTTGACCACTGGTACAAGTGAAGGTTTTAGAAGGTAATACTGAAACTGATTTCTTCATAGGTCAAAATGACAGGCAGCAACATTTCTGAAAGTTGTTCTGAATACTTTCTTAAACAGTTTTGTTGTCAGAATGTGTTTGTAACGTGCAAGAAGAAATATACCACACGTTTCATTTGAAAATAATCTGCATGAAATGTGTGTAGTCATTACAAAAATAGTATGCCTGTGATAATGGAAAATCAGTCACTGCTATTAGACATGTACAAATATAGATGGCATCGACATTTGAGAGAAAAGCCTTGAATAATAGATAATCAACTAGGACTTACTGTTTGCAATTGATGTAGTCAAGATGTACAAAACAAAACTCTTCATATCCGCCCTTGATGAGTTGTCCTTTGTACTCTTGCTTACTTTTTCTTTGTATTATAAACCTTTGTCAGTTCAAATTCATTGTGTTTGCATGCTGTCCAAATAAATGTTTCCTGTTTGGCAGATCTATAAGCATTCACGCAAAAAAGAAACTTCCCTACAAAAAATCTGAAATATCAAACTGCGAGTGCTTAATGTGATATCATGTCCGTTCATGTTTTTGAAAAAAAACTTTTAAGAAATCATCCTTTTGGAATCTTATTACTTAAAAGGATTTTTATAGAGTCAAAAAGAACTTTTTGCTTGTATTGTTTTTGTAAGTTTTTACATTTCTGAATTCTAAACTTTATATCTAACTATTTTGGCGGGGAAACATTATGTAAAATTTATTTCAAGACACTTGTTCATATCTTGAAATAAAAATATCATCATCTGATGTATGAAGTTGTGGCTATCCCTTTTAATACTTGTCACTGGATTTAAAGTCGCTTATGTGACAGCAATATCTTAAAATTGCCACTACTTGATTCGTTGTGTGGTGGTTTGGATGCTTAAGTGACCTAAAGGGCTTTCAAGCTTTGTCCAAACTTGATGTTTGAGGGGAAAAGTCTGAAAAAAATTGAGTCGTTTTACTGACTGATTTTTCTATTCCGTAGAAATTCTTCAAGAACTGTTCACTCTCATTTAAATGGTAATATTAATGTGTTGAATAACAGAAATATTGTTAAAAAACATGTAAAATCATCAGTTTGGGACACTTTGATTTAGTCATCATTTCTTGAAAAATTACTTTTAGACATCAATACGTACATTGATCACATGTACACTACATATGTAATGGTAAGATATATGGTGTCCAAAGCTGGCATTAAAAACACCTCATAATTGGAAAATAGATTTTAATATGTGAACAAATTTTCACCGGAACTCAGTCGAAATAGACTTGAATATCTAGCTCTATAATATTGTTGATAATTTTTATAAACACTCAATTTGACCTCTCCCTGAAGCATCAGGTAGCCAGGAGGTCATAAAATCCAGAAACAACATACGCAGCACAAACTTCTGTTGGACTGTTGGGAATCATGGTGAAATTACTTCTCACAAAGCTAGTACATCGAGCTCATGTCACATACACTATATGCATTGTATGTACACAACAAAAGCAGGACATTGCGAGGGACAAGTATTACTACGAGAAACACCCTTCTGCAGCTAAAGATGTGAGTCACAAAGTGCTAAAGTTTTATGCAAGATGTAATTTAAAGCTGGATGTTGGATGCACGTATGTCGATGTTTTTTAATGTTAATTGTTTTTCTTACAGGAAATATAATAAAAAGACGTTGTTCGTCCATAGATTCCTCTTGTCTTTCCAATATTTCAATACAACAACCTTTTTTCACTAGGACCGATGTTGCATTTTCTAAGATTATGGAATCTTTTCTTAGAGTATACCAATAATTCTACCATCAAGAAATGACTCTATAAACAGCATTTTGAGTTAATTATTTTCGTCCTGGTAATACAAAGAACACTCTAAATCAAAGGAATTGCTGTTGGTTTTTGGTCAAAAGACACTGATTATCCTTGCAAGCTGGCGTGTTTGATGAAACGTTGCTCTAAAGCATTTAATCAATGGTTTTTTTTATCAAAAGATCGTTTGCACTAATGCCATACCTGTGTTATACCCACTGACGTACCATCAAGTCTGCATTTGTATGCCTCTGAATCGGAGATTCTGGGGGTATATTGTCTGTCCGTCCACCCGCTTGTCTGTCTGTCACAACAACCATTAACATTGGTCATAACTTGTGATTGCTTGTGGGGAGACCTTTGATATTTCACATGTGCATCTACATGTATTATGATAAGACCTTTCAGAAAAGGTAATACTGTTTTGACCTCGTGACCTTGACCTTGGCGCAGCATTAAGCATTAAGCATTTATCGAAAACTTTAACCTTGGCAAGAAACTGTGATTGGAAAGAGATATACTTTTGATATTTTACATGTGCATCTATCATGAAAAGACCATTTTAGTCGAGTCAATAATTTTTTACCACGTGACCTTGACCATGGCGCAGCAAGCATTTCTGGAAAACTTTAACCTTGGCCATTACTTGTGATTGGATAGAAATAGACCTTTGATGTGCATCTATCATAAGACCTTTTAAATGAGGTCATAATTTTTGACCTCGTGACGACCTTGACCTTAGCGCATTAAGCATTTATCGAAAACTTTAACCTTGGCCACAACTTGTAATTGGAAAGACATATACTTTTTGATATTCCACATGTACATCTATCATGATAAGACCTTTTAGATGATTTGATAGTTTTTGACCACGTGACCTTGACCTTGGCGCAGGTAACATTTCTCAACAACTTTAACCTAGGCCATAACTTGTGATTGGATGAAGATAGACCTTTGTTTATTTAGATGTCTCAGGTATATATTGACACAAAAATATACATTTACAGTTTTGTGATATCCGGGGCCATCAGTGTTTAACAAACACATATAGATTTAACTTGAACTACTGTCTCAAAGGCGTTTTAACATTTGTAATCACACTTGCATAAGTGGTTGTCAGTTTGTCAATGTGTGTACTGTTACGTGTCTGATAGCTGTTTGAACTTGGAAAACCCTAATCTACATATGATTAAAACATACCACACAACAATTTCAGAACTGCAAAAGGGTTTAATAAAATGCTTGATGAGCTTTGGATTACATTAGAGATAAAATCACAAAAACATCCATCGACTTTTCAAAATATCATTTTCCTATGAATCAGTTTGTTGATTTCAAGGTCCGGTTTCATAAGTGTTGTCAGTTTCATATCATAATGTTGAGGAAATTGTTCACTCTCTGTCTGTTGTTCAAATAATACCATTGCAATCGCGACATTATGCATAACATGCCTTATCTCTTGTCGATTAACTATGTTAATTGAGTTATTCTGTTTCCCTTATGCATTCAAAATGTCAAGTATATATATCAGGAATATTAATTCATGTCATTTTGATTCTACGACTTGAAACGAACACAATTATTGTGGACATTTCTGAGACGCATGTTTTCTAGAACATGTATTTATGTTAACATATCAAACAAGGATGTTAAGAATACATTGTGTGTATATGTACATATATTGATAATAATAATAGTTTATTTCGTTTTTAGGCCATCGGCCCATGTACATCATTTTACACACATAAACATTTTACAAGTGACAGGTAATACGTTATGGCAGTGACAGGCAGTGTTTCACATATTTTGCTACATTTAGGATAATATCATGATTTTTACTTGATACAAGCACTTTATAGGAATAAAATGTAGGATTTACAAAATATCTTTGTGGTATATATTTACTTCTTATCAAATCATACTTAGGGCAGATAAACAAAAAATGTACAACATCTTCAACTGCATTATAATTACAATTCTTACAGATACACATATATTTATCTAAACCTTGTCGTCGACCAATAGTTGTTTGAATAGGCAGTTCATCTAATCTTAGCAAGCAAAAATATCTCCTTAATTCCCTATTTCTAATATTCATAATATAATATTCTGTATCAAAAACTGATTTTATCTGAAGATAATAGCTTAACCGATCAGAAGAACGTATGTTACTGAAAATTACTTGTATATTACAATCACATAAGCGTTCCCTAAAAAACTTGAAAAACATATCAATATTGCCAATATCTTGAAAAAACCACACATCACCGAATCCGGAACTAAAAAGTAATTGTCTAACATAGGTTGCCCACGTTGTTCTGCCAGATTCATCTAGTCTCTTCATCAAAAGATAACTTTGCCTAGGATATCTACTATTTTCCATCCTCAAAAGTTTACACCAATACTTCACACATTTAACATGATAATCTACATATAACTGATGTCTACCACACTCTGCTAAGATAACATTGCTAGAATTATATTTACTTACACCTAACACAAACTTACAATAATTACTATAAAATGATTCAAGAACTGAATATCTTTGAAATCCCCAAACTTCGGCACCATACAATATCACTGGTTTGATTTTAATGTCAAACAGTTTAAACAGAATATTTGCTGGCAGTCCTTGGAACTTAAATAGTAATTGTTTAATGAAAAATAGAGCCTTATTGCCTTTAATTGATAAAGTATCTATACATTTTGACCAACATAATCTATTGGAAAACAAAACACCCAAATAATTATAATATGTTGTTACCTTTATCTGAGAACCGCTATAAAACCATTTTTCATAATGCCTTAATTTACCGCCGTTTCTGAAAACCATAACTTCTGTTTTATCCAAATTTACATGAAGACCCCAAGTTTTACAAAAATTATCAAGAATATCTATTTTTCGCTGCAAGCCAATGACAGTATCGTCAAATAAACATAGATCATCCGCATACAATAATAACAAAATTTCCATAAATTCAGGACCAACAGATACACCACGAAGAGTCGAAGATTCGATCATACTCTGTAATTCTAACATAAACATTGAAAACAACAAAGGACTCATGATACAACCTTGGCGTACACCACTTAATGAATCAAAGAAATCTGAAACCGAGGTATTAGATATCTTAACTGCACACTGAACTTTCGAATACAAATCTTTAAGAACTACTAATATTCGACCATGAACACCACTCCTCATTATAGAGTACCAAAGAAGTTTTCTGTTAATGGAATCAAAGGCTTTTTGGAAATCTACGAAAATACAATAAAATCGTCCTCCCTTTTTCGAAAGATATTTCTGAATCAAACACTGTAAAGTAAATATATTGTCAATAGTACTATAACCACGTCTAAAGCCGGCCTGTGATTCTGGAATCTTTTCATACAAATCAGCAAACTTAATTAACCTATTATTTAAAACCGTTGTAAAACATTTTCCCAACGTGTCTATCAAACTTATACCTCTATAGTTATTTATATCTTTTACGCTTCCCTTCTTATGTAATGGAATAATAATACCTTTAGTCCAAATCGATGGGAACACTCCCGTACGCATAATACAATTGAACAATACAGTCAGATATGGTGTTAAAATATTACAACATCTTATTATCATCTCAGGTGGGATACCGTCTTGACCCGGTGCGGTTCCACACTTCAAACTGTCAATAGCGGAATTTACTTCAGAATATGAAATATCAGAGTTTAGAATGTCATTTATAGTTTCATCTTGACAGACGTTACAGTTCTCCTCCACATGACTAGTTTCCAAACGATCAGCAGATTCCAGATTATCAGAATCAACATTGAGGTCGACCAGATTAAGGATCGATTTAAAGTACTCTGTCCAATCTCCAGCGGAGAAGTTATCACTCACTGTCTGTCTTTGGGGCTGCGTCATGGAATTTAATTTTCTCCAGAATAATTTACCATTCTTACTTTTTGACACGAGATCATTAATAGAGTCATCTTCATAATCATTTTTCTTTCTTCTACACACACTTCTGTATTCGTTCCTAACTCGTTGATACTCTGTAAGGGTTTCCTTACTTCCTGTTATTCTAAAATTGTCTAAAGTCTTAAACTTGTTCTGTTTCAATACAATACACTCTTCGTCATACCACTTTTCAGTTTTATTAACATTTGCATTATAGCCAGTAGATGAATGTTTCTGAAGTCCACAGAGGCGAGCAGATTCTTGGATGATGTTAACAAGTTTATCGACAGCAACATCAATGTCTGTTAAACAACACTCCTCACAATCAGATAATGTAAAATTAACGAAGAAGTTTGACATGCGATTGAGGAGTGAAGCGCACATGCTATCCTTCCATATAAACTTGGGTAGTTTTGGGGTATTGTCATTCCGCTTTGAATGTTTGTGTTTTTCAACATAAACTGGCATAGTCATAGTTATTGGAAAGTGATCGGACTCACATCGAGTTTCCACACTGAAATCTATGTCGTACAAAAACACGCTACTGGAACACAAGCAATAATCAACCACGCTCGCCCCCTCGCCGCGTATGCAGGTGTAAGCGCCATTAGAATCACACGGGCAACGTCCGTTTAGCATGTGAATGTTTAACGAAGCACACAATTCAAGTAACTCCTTTCCGAATTGATTCACTACATTATCTCTGCTAATGCGAGACATGTTAAAGGTGTCCGACACGTAGTCCATATCTTCGAGGCTGGGGATATGTCTATTATCATCATCGATCACATAATCAGACAGAGTGCCAGTTCTTGCATTGTAATCACCAAAAGCAACAATTTCACAATCAGGAAAATCGTACATTACAGACAATAAACAGCTTTCAAAATACTCTATACCCTTACATGGCCGGTTATCAGTTTGAACAGATGTATTGATTGGATGAACATAAACAAACAATAGAATAACATCTTTATCAAAAGAAAAAACCTTCTTGTCAAAAACAATAAATATTATATCATGAAAATGGGTAATAACCTCTTTGACCCCACTGATAACAGAAGAGTGAATACAAACTGCCACGCCCCCTCTTGGGTTATAATCTCTGTGATTCACAAATACATCATACGAAGGAAAAGCAGCTACAATAGCGTCTTTATCACAACTTTTCCAAATCTCCAACAAACCGAAAATGTAATATTTGGTACAAAAGTGTATGAAATCATTGTTAATTAACTTATTTTTAAGTCCATTAATGTTCCAGCACATACAGTTAACCCGCTCCCGGGAGGGGGCAGGTGTACCGTTACTCAAGTCTGACACACGGGCCGAGCCGTTATGCTAGGTTGTACCACGTGACTCATTGTCAGCTGGCGTCTGATGTGCATTTGCACGTGATGGTCGTGTTCTAGATCCGCGTTGATTTAGCTGAATGACACGCCCCTTGTCGATATCATAAGTATACACCTGGTCCTCGATATAAAGCTTATCAAACCTCATCGATGTACGTTTTTCCTCTTTCTTTGCATCTAGCATCATAGGTTTAAGATGTTTGCGCTTTTCCCTCACCGCCAGTGAAAAGTCTTCAGATATCCACATTGATGTCGATTTCAATTTCTTTGCCGATTGGAAGATTTTCCGTCTGTCGTGGTCATCCGGGATTTTGACGATGATTGCTTGACCTTTCATAATTCTATGAGCGCGGTTAAAAGTCACACTGCCGTCATCAAGTTCAAGATTTTTCGTTAGAACTTCCCTTACGACGTTTTCACAGTCCTGCCACGATTCAAATCCAATCGGCTTCGGTACGCCATGAAAGATGATGTTATCACGTCGACTCTGGTTCTCAAGGTAGTCCAGTTTATCCTCCAACTTGAAGACATACTCCTTCAACTTGACATTTTCCTGTTCGATGCCCTCACACTTGGTAGTGAGATCATCCAGCTGTATATTGATAAGATATATACGAAGTCAAAATTGTATTGATTGTATCAAAGCGGAAGCTGTTGCCTTAGATCAAAGTAGGCTAAGATATCCTTAATCTAACAAGCAATTTGATAAAAATATCATCCTGCTAGTTTCTACTTTCGATCCTAATCTCTTTGTCTTTCCGTTTGTCAATAACTTAATATAAAAATGCATTATGTGTAAATAAACAGATTGTGAGTATTGAATAAAGCATTACATTTTTCTTCATGATGCTAAATAAAGCCCTTTCGATAAATAATAAAGTAAGATTATCAAATACCAATTTCTTCTTCATTCTTCATGATGCTAAAATAAACCCTCTTGATAAATAATAAAGTAATCAAATACATGTTTCGTCTTCATTCAGTAAGGGTCATCGACTGCCTGGATGTAATTCCCAATTCTCCTTAAAGCAGTATAGCCATCAGTTTCACTCGAGCTCATTCTTTGAGCCGACTGGATCCTAGGACGTTGTCTTCTCTTCTTCATCGATAATCTGATTTTAAAGAAAAATGCTTAAAGACAAGTAATAAATTTTGAATTATGAAAAAATGAATGAAGACCTTAAGAGGTTTACCTTTAAATTTAATCAAAAGGGTATTACAGTGGAAGGGATATTATTATGTCACCTGAAAAGCTTTGTTGGAGTTATTATGGTTTCGGTTCCGATCTTGATTTCATGGTTCCGTGATTTTGATTGATTTTCTTTCCGGCCAATATAGAATGGTCAAAACTGTTTTTACAAATATTTGCAAATGGCTCAATATATAGTGAAGTGATGCCTTTTGATACTTTGGTTATTCTGTTTTGTTTTGTTGTCTCCATTGAAACAATTGAGATTTGTTTTACGCAACTTGATATATGAGTAGATATTGTGGTGAAGTGGTGCATATTTGGGTTATTCTGAATTTTTAATTTTTTTGTTGGTTTCCATGGGAAAAAAAGTCTGAATTCGATGAAATGTGCCTTACGGTCCTTTTCAAGCATCTATTTCAAAATCTATTGAACACTTTTTCCACAAAATGTGGTACGTGGTTAGATTGAACTGTCAGATGAAAGAAAGTAAATTAACCATACATGTATGTAACATTTTCATTAAAAGTATTTCGAGTTTTTGATGTCGTATTATCAAACTGATCAGAACAAGAGTTCTGGAGCGGTATTCAGATAAGCTATTGCTTGTTTACCAATCCAGTTCTTCTAAAGAAATAAATATGTTTAAACCAAGAGTTAAGTCATTGTTCAAAGAAGCTTTCTAAGTGTTAATAAATTCTTCGAAGATTAATTTGGATGTAACAAAAATTTTCACCAAAAAATACGAATGTTTTGTTGTTGTGAATATCAATAACTGTGCCTTATTTTAAGATGTTGACAATACTTTTAACGTGGTAGAGGTTTTGATAGTAAATTTTACTACATTAAACAAAAGTATTTAAAAATATTTTTTTTTACTGATACCAATTATTGTATTCCAACCACTGCAAATATGTGTTATTGTAAACCTAAAATAATCAGTTATATCATATGTCTCTTAGAATAAAGTAAATTTAGACAAACTGATGTGTGTATTTTCCTTTGCCTGGCAATTTAGAAATAGAGTTGTGCTTTTTGCTACTTTGGTTCTTCTAAAAGTTCCTTTTTTTCTTTGAACTTAGTTATAGGGGGCAGGTCATTTTTCCGACTTTCATTCAAAACGAATGTAAACGATCTATATTAATTTTGTTATTGAACATGGGTTTTCATTTAGAAATATAGATTAGGCCTATCAGATCCATACCTAGCATGTCCTATTGCGAATATGACTCAATATGAGATGAAAATATGTAGATGAAAAAGGTAGTTGTAGTTCAGAGTTGAAGACAAAACCGATCAGGATATTCTAGCTTCTTGTAATGCTGCGGCAAGATTCGTAGAACATTACTCCATACTCCATGTCCATAATATTTTCCATGAAAGGTGCCAGTGTCCTGTGTAACAACCAAACAGCATTTCTGATACAATACAAGCGGTTCCTTATTCAAAGACATTCATCCAAAAGCCAAAACAAACCCACATCTGATGTGAAATATTGTTGACAAGACATTTACTTTATAATTTGCATGTAATTCAACATGCAGTATTTAACTCATTTATTACATTAAATGCAGATACATCCAGCAATTAAGTTCTTTCAATTTATTTCAATTGATGTAATGAATGTATGATCTTTTATATTATTATCTTTACCTATTTTATGAACACCACAAGTGAGACAATCACAAGCGCAGATACTCCGGCAGTCAACAAGGACACGTTGAAGATGCTCATCTGTGAGTCCTTGATTTCTTCATCTAAAACATATTACTCAGCAATGATGAGATCAGCATAAACATGTATGATTTGATGGTCAGCATATGTAGGGACACAGCTATCAGAAGCATAACATCCTTAGTTTCTTACAACTGTCAATAAGCTTTCTGAAATAACAGGTTATTTCTTCTTCAACAGAAAAATAATCTGTCAGGCAAATAAAGTAGGGTTAGGGTTTTTTTCAGAATTGATCAAACGTATGATTATCAATTACTCATATTTTGAGTTTTTGATATCATATTTTCAAACTGATAAGAAAAAGAGATCAACCATTGTTCAAAGAGTATGTTTATGTGTTTTAATAGTTTTTTCGAAAAAATATATCTCAATATTCATAAATTATTCTAAAATTAATTTAGATATAACAAAAAATGTTTTTATCAAAAGGGAAGACATATTCTATGTGAAACTCAATATACATGCCTTTTTGTTCACACATTGACAATATTGTTATCATGGTATTCAAAAATCTATTTCTTACCCCTGCCTACATGATCAGAGATATTTTAGCGAAACATGAACCAGACACAAATTATTTCATTGAAACGACTGCAAATATGTGCTGTTGTAAAAGTGTCATAACGTAATACATCTAATGTCTCATAGATATTAGGTAAATTTAAACAAACTGTTTATGAACTTTCTTTTGTTTGGTAGTTTATGTGATAAGATGAATATGTTCTCAAGATTTTCTTCCACTTTCTTTAATGTTCAATTCTTTCTGTGAAAAAGGATTGTCACTATACTTAAAACGCCAAATATCTGAAAGTTTTGTGCCTAGAATGTTGATGTGTTATGCTTATAATCTAGTTGTTATTAATAAAATAATTAGTTCCTTAAATGGATTGATTTTTCTATCAACAAAATAAATAGATAAAATGAAAATTTACCTTATGCAACAGACTTATACATACTATGAATACAAAATCAAAAACACATGATCTTATATATATTATGTATATTATGTGTTTGTCCAATGTCAACAATGCTGTTTAAATAAGAAATATAATGGACACCTGACACTAGTACAGTTTGTCTAAACGTTTATCACCTGAATCTTTTCGTGTTGTATTACCTGTCGCAGACACAGTGGTTTGCCTTCCATCTTGACACTGATCTTGTTCATGGCAGGAAAAGAATGGACACCCGTCTCTACAGTTGTAGCATCTGTCCGTGTATCTGTTACACACCTGACAGTCAGATCCACAGGTAAAGCAGCCTGTTCCATAGTAGGAGTCAACGCATCCAGACACACACCTGGAGCCAAACTGACAGAAACCATCATCACACTTGGAGGGACAGTTTATCTTACGAGTTTCAAACAGGTTATAACCGTGTGGTGAACAATATTATGAAATTCATTTCTTATAAATTCCAACGTTGTATTTAAAGTGAGAAGTTCTTTTTATATAATTTGAAATTGAATTTGATTCTGTAGTAACGCTGCTTGTCGCACTGACCTAGATATCAGTTATACCTAGGCAATCTCTACCAGTTTCAAGCGCATGCAAAAATAGTTCATATCAAAAAAAGAAAAGATACACTTTTTTATTCTACAAATAATCCGTAATGTGTATCATGTAAATAACAATGATGATATTTAAGGAAAAAGTAAAGAAATTAACGTTTAATTTCAATATTTCAAAATTAACAATTTGGAATCGCGTATTGATACTGTCCTGTATCGAGTGTAGGGTATCAGCTGTGACAATGAATGTAAACATAAAGTTATTAAATGTCCCTCAAGACAAAATGCCACTTGCAGGACCGCCGATGTTAGACACTGTCATCGACAATGACGAGTTCATGTTTTCAAACACGCCAACATCGTTTGATCACCCTGGGCCACGAAACTGTCAATGAAGGCAGAGAGCGCGCCACGACACTCTTTGGTGTGTATGGAAAGGGGGTGCCTTGAAACTGTGTTGCCACCAATCGTGTCATTCAGAATGGAGCTTAACTCATGCCAGTTATGAAATGACGTACATACCGTTGTGTAATTCGCCCACTGTCCTAATTTCTGTGTCCGGAGATGCACATGTACAACTTTATTTATTTGTAACTTAATGTTTGTTCTTCAAACATCAAATACAGATTATAAGGGCGAGTGATAATATTACAGAAATAATATTTGTATATAGTGAGTCTAAGTGACGACCATCAAGACTGGGGTCAGCCTGGAATGGCTGTAAGATCAGGAGAATCCCCGCGAAATGTAGTTCCGGCACGATATCGTATAACCTTCATTTACTGAAAGTTATTTTGTATAACCTGCAATTTAGGGTTCATTGAAATGTATACCGATCGCATGACCTTGTTAGATCCAATCAGAATTGAGCATATCGGTAACATTCAAAATCTGAATTTATTTTCAAATATAAAATTCACATATAAACACTGTGCCGAACACAGCTACCGGTTGAGCAGATCTAGAAGTCTGATGATTAACATGCATGTAAAGAGGCAGTATGAATCCAAAATAGAAGATCCTTTACTAACGATCAGTATCAGTTTATATATACTATTTAACATGTAGTAACATTAACAATATTGGAAAGTAAAATTTTACATTCACCTTGGTTACAAAGGTAGATTTCCTTTATATATTTTCGATTTCTTGGTTCATTAATCCATGAATAGTAAGTGATGTACAATAATAATCATTGTATTTGCACACAAGAACACTAAGAATAGTAAAACAGCTAACTTTATACATACCACTGAATTTTATCAGTAACAGTAATCAATTAACAATTTAAATATTACTTAAGGATTAAAAAAGGAAAAACTATTCACAGAAGTTTAGAATAATATACTCTTCAAAAAAATAAACACATGAATGCATGAATGCAATATCACATAATTTCAATGGTAAAAAAGTGAAATTTAACAAGGCTGTAGACAAAGTGTTGGCAAACACGTCGACATCAGTTTTTGTTCTGTTCTTGTGTGTTACTGTGGCGCCAAAGTCAGTTAATTGTTAGTTATAATATAAAGCTATTCTTGATTGACATATTTCTGTCAATGAATGCATAAGGTAAACAAGTCTGTTTAACAAAGTTCTTCCAGCAATTCAATGGCCAGTTTTTGAAGTGATTAAAACGTATTGTGACGTTGATGTGCACATTAAAATGTTCATAACATTTACGTTCTAAAGGGCTTTTGATACATGAGAGAGTTTGTGCAGGACTTTGACCTTGTTCTTGACATAGATGATAGAAGCCACATTCTGTATGTGAATGAAAGCCATCATGCTTGAAACTCCCCCTGTCAGACCAAAAACCTGATGCATTTTACGTTCGTGAATGGTGTTGATGCTGAGAGCATCAGCCAAGATCTCCTAAAACAGTGAATTTAGCAGATCTTGTGTGTTTAATATTGTAACTTACATTATCACAACCTTTCAACCGAATCTGTCGACCTTTCAAATTAAAATTCTGGGCTAATTTGAATTTTCATTAAGTAAACGAAACTAACGAACGCTGTTTTTCATCTCACAATTTTGAATGAAAGTGAGGTTGATCACCAAACCAGATTTTCCTAATAATGAAAAGATTGACTCTCCGGTTTTTAAAACGCCATTGACAGCGATTTAACATTTTGAAGTTTCTCAAAACAGTGTCATGAACTAGCTCTCTTGGTCGAATATCCACTTCAGGAAACGGCTCCCTAAAGTTTTGTCGACTTTGTTTCACAAAACATGTACTTGTTATATAATCTGAATGGCTGAGACAAGACGACGACTCATGTAAGTGACCCGGATGTAGATATGTTTGGCTTTGAAAGCACTCTTTGTCACAAAAATTTTGGCATCTTTTTGTCGAAAATTGGTTTGCAGGAAACAACATAATTTGACTAAATTTTGTGCTCTTTGAACATTCCAGTTTAACACCACAGCATATTTTTTAACTGAAGTTATATTCTGACGTACAACGATGTTTCCTATTTTCCCAATTTTGGCATTGCACAATTGTATCCTCACATTCATGTTTAAATAAATAAAAAAATTGAAACAATATTTGACTTTTCTAGGTAATTAGTTCCACAAGATTTTACGCTTTCCACATGTTGTAATTGCTTTCAAAATTTCCTAATCACAGATTTAAAAAAACTGTTTTTATTGCTTCTTTAAAGAACTAAATCGTTAGAATAACTACATTTTTGCACAAAAGCTGTAATTAATCACGTTTAGGGAAAAGATATTAATCTATTCTATTACTCCTGTCACATAAAACTCTAAGTTGAATTTTTAATATTCATTCCTTCTAAACGTTGTTTTATTATTATTATCATTATTATGATTACTTTAAATAGTAGTAGTAGTACTAGTAGTTGAGGCGGTAGTAGCAGTGTCGGTGGTAGTAGACGTAGTGATAGTGGTACATGTAGTCAACATTGAAGGTGCCAATTCAAGCATATGTTCGGAACTGTTTTACCACATGGCTGCACAAAATGTGTGGTTATTTTCTCTTATTCATTTATTATAAATGATTTTGTAAAAAAGAGATGTTTCATCTAGAAATAAACGTAAACCAATCTAGTCTATTCAATTTCAGATTCTTTATTCAAGCAGAGAGGTAAGGGAGCGGTACATTTAACCATCCATAAACACACTATTAAGTCAAATTAGTGAGATGACCTCGAAGGTTTTGAGAAAAACTTTAAAATTCACATCACTTGATGTTGAAATGTCTTTCGCAAAGTAACAAACAGCTAAAGATTATAAAATGAAATAGTTCTTTGTCACCATGCTGAACAAAGCAGTCTCAGAAAAAATTTATCAAATAGTTACTTCTTCATACACTTCATCATAAGGGTCATTGACAGCATGGATGTAATTCCCAATTGCGCTTCTTCGTAAAGCTGTATAGCCCTCCGTACCACCGGAACTCACTGTTTGAGCCAACTGGATCCTAGCACGTTGTCTTCTCTTCTTCATCAACAACCTGATTTAAAAAAAATGATGTACAAGATAACGATTTAAGAATTTCTCATGTAAATAACTATCTTGTTTACAGGAAGAATGGATGTTTTGTGTGTACGATATCAGAAGATATCAAGTGAAGTAAAAACAGGGTAAAGGGTATAAATTATCTATATTCATAAATACAAAGGGGTTTCAATTGAAATTTCAGATTAGTCTGACATTTTGGATAAGTTAAGAGTTGAACACAAAATCAATCAATTTATTCTAGCTTCTTATAATACTGTCCTCAAATTATAGTGGGCTGTCTAATTCAATTCAGCTGTTATTCAGAAAGATGAATAAGGACTTGTTCCACTTTATTCTTATGTATAGAAATTCTCCAACACAATATTTTGTCTTCAATCTTTAATAACTCTTAATTGTGTATTAGAAAACAGGATCGTTCATAATCATCATAAATCCAAAAAGATAATCTGTTACAGGTGACTACCGTATTAGTGACAACCGAAATGGCAGTTTAATTGTTTCTTCAAGTGCATATACACAATAACAATTACACATAATATCAAATCCTGTTGACATTGCGTTATGGTATAGTTAACTTATTTGCATGTAATTCAACATGCAGTATTTAAACAATTAGCCTAAACATGCAGCTATGATTTTATATAAATGATATTAATCGATATACATGTATCATCTTTAAAACCTACTTTATAAATACTACAAGTGAGACAATCACGAGAGCAGATATGCCGGATGCAGCAGTCAACACTGATACATATACTTTTCCACCTGAAAGTAAGGAGAGCATGTCAACATATGCTTTAATAGGCAATGCAAGTAGGAGCATTACCATAATATCCTGAGGGTCTAATTCCCGATTGATCTCATAAAAAACAGGCAATTCTTATTTGAAATTGAAAACACTTGAAAGATTAAATAAACTCTCAACACACGAAAGATCAATAGAATTATATCACTTCTTCATTGTCAACCAAGCTGTTAACATGATTGCCATTTTAGTTTTGAAAACTGAAAGATTATGATGCCTTAAGGTGGAAATTTTATACTTATAATCAATAATGTTAAATTAGATTATTACATTAGTTTCTCTATCAATTAACATTTTAAAATGAAACATATACATAAATTGTATTTAATGTATCCAATTAAATCAATAATTAGATAAATACAATCTAAAGCTTAAAATTCACATTATCTTGACACCTGTCTCTATAAGGATAATTGACCCCATTATGATAGGAAAGATAATGGACGCCCATCAACAGTTCAGTTTGTCTACACATTTACCTGTCGCAGATACAGTAGTGTGCCTCCGATCTTGACACTGATCTTGTTCATGGCAGGAAGAGAACGGACACCCGTCTGTACAGTTGTAGCATCTGTCCGTGTATCTGTTACACACCTGACAGTCAGATCCACAGGTGAAGCAGCTTGTTCCATAGTAGTAGTCCACGCACCCAGACACACAGCTGGAAGCAAGCTGACAGAAACCATCATCACACTTGGAGGGACATTCTTGACACGAATCACCAGGAGGTTGACAGGGTATCTTGCACAAGGACCCATACCATCCCGGTTTGCATCCATCTGTGCAAGGAAAGGTTCCATCATCATCAAGTCTGCATGTTCCATTATTGCATCCTGGGCTGCACTTCAATCTGCAATGGGTCCTTTGTTTCGAGGGGTACATGGCTCATCTGAGTAAAAACATAACAACAAACTGTAAATCTCATCTCATGGACATCTTTCTACCATTCCTCACAGTTGATTTAACAGGTTTGGGAGGTACTTAAAGTTTTAATGGTAGAAACAAATAATTAACATATTTCTCTTCAAAATCTTTATGAAATAATTGATCAAAAGCTTTAGACACCAGTCATGCATATCTGTTTGTTTGCACCAAGTCATGCATTCATGTCATTTTTTCCCAAAGAATAGAGAAAAACCTTTCGGTTTAGAGCTGTAGAGAAGATAAGTATAACAGTAAAATTTATAGCAGTTAAATTACACTAACAATCGGAATAATTGTCAAATAATTGTTGATTTAATATAAAATCTCTCTACGCACCTGTCCTAGATTCACAGCGATCTTGTTTGAAGCAGGAAGAGAATGGACACCCGTCTGTACAGTTGTAGCATCTGTCCGTGTATCTGTTACACACCTGACAGTCAGGTCCACAGGTGAAGCAGCTTGTTCCATAGTAGGAGTCCACGCATCCAGACACACACCTGGAAGCAAGCTGACAGAAACCATCCTGGCACCTTCTAGGACACTTCTGGCAGAAATCTCCTGGAGGTTGACAAGGTATCTTGCACTGTCCACCATACCAACCTGGTTTGCATCCGTCTGTACATTGTGACACTCCCTCTTCATCAAGCTTGCATTTCTGTTCTTGGCAACCTGGGCTGCACTTCAAATCGCAGTTGGATCCATAGAAGCCGGGTTTGCATGTACTTTCTAGGACAATCGAAACATTTAAACTCGCCTTTAAACACATTTCAATAACAGTTTACTTTAGAAATTAATCAAACCTTTTTTAACACGCACGAAATCTTAAATTACGATATGTTAATCTAATAAATCATCAGGGTGCTATTTTTTCATTGTGACCAATTGTTTCGTTTGTGTTCGAGAATCGCTCTGGGGTTCTCCGAGGAAGTTGCTTTTGAGCTCTGCTACTTGTTTAAAACCTTCTTGTATTTCAATATGACAGCTAGCAGCTTTCAAGTTGATCTGGCTTTTCTTCGTCGTATCAATTTTAAAAGGTTCCTCGAGAAATATATATAAGGTCGTGAATTACGTATATCAAGACTATGCCATTGTATTATCGAACATTATTTTTATCTCATCGAGTGAAATGAGAAAGTGATATTTCACGAGTGGGGCGAGTGAAAATGACACTTTCTCACTTCACAAGAATTGATATTCGGCGAAAACAATCTTATAGTCTATTTATTATATAAGTTAAAGCTCATAATATGCAGTCTGAAGGCAAAGTTTTGATGTTGACAGTCTAGCAACTGAAATTTTATCATTTCTCGGTAAATAATAGTTTGATAAAAATAATTCGTTATTTAATTAGAAATAGTTTTTAGGAAAACATATTATATTTTTATGTTTATTAATAAAATATGTTTTACTTATAACTAGGTGAAACAAAGGCTCATTATGTTTTATGGAAAGTCAGTTTGGGCGCGAACTGATACAGCGCTGTGTCGGTGAAACAGATCTCTCGCTTCGTAAATTTATTTTGCGACAAAATGAACAATTTTTAACTACAGCAACAATATATGAACTTCGGGTGGCTTTTCGATATCGAAGGATACATTGCCACTGCAAAATGTTAACAGTCACATACCGAAAACATTGGTAATAGTCGTTTTTCTTCAATCCTAACAAACGCCGTGAGGCGAGGTAAGCCTTCAATTTCCTCAAAGGGAGATAATCATGTTTCAAAGGGAGGTAATAGGTTAGATCCCACTTTTCTCACTGCAGTGAAAAAATGGACTTTCTACTGTTTTTTTCTTGAAATATGGATTATATTTTCACTGTATAAAAACCCTTTATTTCATTGCTAATTATATAATAAATTAATATTATTCTATTTTTTATTCACAGAAAATGTAGATACATGCAGTTTAAACAACAAATCTTATTAGATTTACAGTTTGAGACAATGCTTTATGGACATAATCTGTCTTATAATGGAATATTACACCTTCACAATGTAGAAGATCGTGAATTGAACTAAAAGTCAAATGAACTTAGCATTGGTGACTTAAACTATAAATGGTGGCTTAAATAGTTTTGAAATCAAACTGAATACCTCGTCTTGAAAAGCGACAAGGAGTAAGTCTTTAAACTATTTTAACAGAAAGCTTAATAAAAGGACACTCACCGCCTGTTGTCACCTTATAAATGGTAAAGGAAAGGAACAGAAACACAAGAGCACTATGCAGCATTTTACACATTGTAGCGTTTTGACGACCTGTGGTTCGAAGTATTACGTGTGGTGTTGCTATTGCTTCCTCATCACATGTGTTTCCGTTTCCATGTAACAGGAACATCCTTGTTTATAGGACACATTTCATTTTCATAATCATTCAAACTCTACTGAGACCCAGCAGGGTTACTACAAAACTTATTCATACACTTTCGAAAATGGCAAACAATTTCGACTGAAGTTATTGGATGTAGGATTTAAAATAAAAATCTGCAAACGTTATGCTTTTTGTCATTTTCAAAACAAATCTTAAACGCAATAGAGGCTCAGCAGAATATAATACAAATTAGGCTTATTATTTTGCATTTAGAATAAAAGTAAGAACCTTTAGATGTAATGCATTTTGTCATTTTCAAATGCACCAATCGCAATTATTTTTGATATACTGTGAGAAACAGTTGTGTTTCGAGGCAAATAGAAAACAAGACTTTCTTAGGGAAATTGCGTCCTATAGGCTTCAAGACCTCAATTTGAAATCCATTTTTGATTAATCATATCATACATAGAAAAGCCGAGAATTTGCTTAGAATTTACTGTATAGCGCGAATAAAATGTTCATCGATATCACCATGTTCAACCCAATGTAAGAGAAAGAATGTGTTTTAATATACATATCTAAACACACTTACCAATGACAGAAACAAAACTGAATTACAAAAAGACAAAATGATAAATGACATGGTTTGAGTTAAGTCGAGTGAAGACAATACAGGACAGCAAAGTAAAAAAGATCAATATTTGCCTGTGGTATTCATAAGTTGATAAAGCAATGACAACAAATTTACACTATGTTATCTTCTGCAAAGGAAAAGGAAAAATGTTATGCTTATGTTGACAATTTTTTACTGACTTGTTTGTCAAAAAATCAAGAGCTCTTAAAGGGCCCTTTTACCACATTTAGTAAAGCAATCTTTGCTACAGTAACTGTATCCCTCCTCTAAAATTGAAAAAAAATCAACATGAAGTCCATCTTCATTTACTGATTATGAAACAAACTCCTCATTTCAAGAAGGGAGATCGAACTGTTAATAACTTTAGATCAATATCACTTTTAAGGTATTACAATAATTATTTTTCATTTTATTTTTAATTAGTTCAACATAGAAAAACTTTTGTATGAACTTCAATCTGGTTTTCAACCAGGACATTCCATTGCTCTACAGGTAGGTTAGTCATTTCACAAGGTCTGTGAATCTTTTGATAGGAAAGAAAACGTTATAGGGGCAGTAGCACGTTTTTTGACAATTTTATTTTTTCATTTTTTTCACTGATAATTGTACGTTAATGCTAAATGTATTACTTTATAGTGTCAAAAATCTCACTACACAACCCAATCACCCTTGGTCAGAGAACACATTATTAAGATTCACATAAAGTCTATTGGCAGCCATCTTTGTGTGAACACCTTTAATTCATTTTGTGTAAGAATAAGATATCGCATGGGTTCACTGTACATTATATGTTTGATTTATCACTGCTTCATTTAGTTTTAATACATGGTCTTTAGATTGGGACCATTTATTTTCATTTTCCCGACCTCACCTTATATTCCTCCTAAAAACGTGCTACTGCCACTTTAAATTGTGTATGTTTTTATGCGATGTATTGATGACATTCGATCGTGTTTGGCACAAATGTTTACTTATAAACTTTGAAAGTTACGGAATGGTTGCTTTGGCTGGCTAAAACGTTACATAAATGATAGGAGTCAATGTGTACTTGTCTATCAATTCTTATCAAAGTTGAGGTTGCTAAATGAGGGGTGCCACAAGTGGTCAATGATGGACCTTTTTTTCACTGTATAAATTTCCACTCCCACTCGACGTTGCTAATCATATTTTAGATTTGAAACTTTAAAAAAAAAATTAAAGAGAGAAACCACGATTTTACATTGAAATTGCGATTCCGCGTGGTGAAGACATCACTCACTGATTTGACATTAACATAATAAGACGGAGACGGAGGGTCAGGAGGGAAATAAAACGTGAAAAAGAAAAGGTAAAATATATAAGTGAGAGAGAAGGAAAATAGTGAATTAGATAAGCGAGAGAGAAAGCAAAGGGTAAAATAGATTTGATGTAGAGAAACAACCAGCCCATTTCCTGATAAATGCTGGATCATCTTTACCAAATATGTATTTTTCAAAGTTACTTTATAACTTTGAGGGCGTGGTCAAAATTTAAATCTACCAATGCGTGTTTACATTTGTATTTATATTTCTTCAAAAGTGTGTACAAGAGGTTAACAAGAATCCGTTTCATTGGGGTTTTCAAGTAGAAATGATGAGAGACTAACTTTAAATTTGAAATTCGTATCGTTTTCGAACCATCGAAAAAATTTCTTGATTAAATTCTTCACTTTTGAACATTAAAAATTCATAAATGTTCAAATGTTTCAATTTCCGTTTCACAGAGAGAACAAAATTGATCATTACTTTTCCCCAACTCATATAGAAAGGATTTTGTGGGAATTATTCGGTGAAATAACTTATATTGAAAAATTCACGTGGAGTTGATTTTGTATTGGTTGCAAAACAATATGATAAATTATCTTGTGATATATTGTAATTAATCTTTCTTTCCCATTTTCTACACAGCCTTTCCAGTGAGATCTGTTTATTTTCACACAGTAGTATGTAAAAATGTTTTTCTATCATCTGTGTGGAGTAATCGGAATAAAAAATCCCAGTTCTTAAGTTAATAATTGTAGTGAAATTGTTTGGAAGATTTTTGATAATCGAAAGCCATGTCTTGGGAAGATGTTTAAGCAAATTGAAGTACAGTATCACGAATATCAAACTCAGTTTTTAAGGAATTAAATTATTTGATTTCTCTTGTAAATTTTTGATAAACATATGATAATCCTTTATTTATGGAATGAAATTCATTATTGGCATTTTTATGGAATGAAATTAATTATTGGCATTTGTTAAAAATCAGTCAGACTTGAAATGGGCTAATTTCTGAGATCTACATTCAACTGGATAGAATTTATAAATTTATTGTCAATTTTTGGGTATATTTGCAATGACGCGTTTTTGAAAGTTAAAAATAGTCAGATCATGACATGGATAAATTTTGCCAGATGCCGTCTATGGCGATTCGTTTGATCCACTTAATTTTCAAGATTTTTTTCAAGATGTTTATTACAGTAATACAGGCCTCCAGCCCAAAGTACATGTTTTGAAAACAGGATTTACATAATAAAGAAATAATACAAACATATAAATCAAAGGCAATATCAATAATGTAGAACAATGCAAAAAGGCATACAGGCAAGAAGAAATATGTGATATTTTATGTACGCTTTAGTCGCTTTTGGTTTCCAAATTGTCTCCCTTCAACATCTTATAAGTCAAGTATTGTTACTTGTTAAAAGGGTATTTCTCTGTTTTGTTGCAGAAACAATAAATTTGGAGCTTTCAACTTTGTAATTGTTCATAGCGTTGATGAAGTTGGCAGTGTAACTCTTATGGTTTCTCATCCAAGGTAATTAATTCCTTAGTTCCTGATACAAAGGGCACACAGCTATGAAATGCAACTCATCCTCACTTACACTCTGCTTCAGTTGATATTTACAATTTACAATCTTCTTCCACCGCCCAACTTCTACTTCAAGTTTGTGGTTCGAACAGCGAAACCGTGTAAGTGTTCTTCTCAGGTTCTTGTCTTTGATGTAAAGAAGATATTTTTCAGGTTCAAGTTGAGATTTGAACTGGCTGTAACATGATAGCCTTGGGCTTGCTATTAGGTCACTTAAGAACTGTTGAGTGAAACTGTCTGAAAGTCTAGATGTGATCAGTGAAAGAAACATATCGACATCTCCCACCCCTTGCTGTGACCAAGAGTAAATCAAGCCAAGTTTATTAAGGAGATTTCTCACATGAGTAGCCCAGGCACAGGAACCCGATATTGTAAATAAAATGTAGGCAAAACGTGGGTAAGAAAGACCCGTCCCCTCTATAAATAGAGTAAAGGAATAAAGGCATCCATGTTGCCGATCTCGACTCGCTTCCGAGTTTAGTCAAAATTATCGCTTCAAATTGGTGACATCTCATACACATACACAATAACCTCTCAGTTATACATTTCTCCGCAAAACTTGGCTTATTTCCAACACATGTCACCCTTCAAATAACTTTTATATCTATTTAAATTCGCAAAACGACCGCAGAAACCTCTCGGGTGAACGTTACTCCGCACCAAATGCCTCTAGGGCTATCTGATTGGTCCGTTAAACAAAACGGCATGGTTTGGACAGTGCAGTGTTTCGGGAATGATTTCGCTATCAATTTCTGATCAGAAGAGTGCTTTATCTTTAGTAGAAATTACACATTCTGTTGTTATCATTGGGCAGGCACCTGTTATACTGTCTTGTTTGTTTACGTAAAAATTGAAAGAAAGTATCAATGAATATGTCGAAACTCTTCTGGCTCAGTGATGTACGTTTCACTAAAGTTGAATTGCCAAACTTTCTGTCCAGTGATGAGAAGAAACATAAGAGTGATTTTCCACAGTTATTTATCTAAATATTAATGTCATACATCTAGTTATTAATTTCTGATGTTTTATTCTGATATTTGTGCTTTTCAGTTTTCAGTGTCATGTACAACAACATCCCCAAACATCAAAAAAAAATTCAATACGTTTATCAATCGGCTGTTTATTCTGAAATAATGTTAAATTAACATTTACAAAACAAATCTGTCTGAAAGTATATTTATGATTGCCAGCATTTTGTTCATTATGTTAACAAAAAAATGCATTTACAGTTTTGGTATAAAAGAGTATTTCTTTGATGCCAAATTGACATTAATAAAACATATGCTTAAACTATCTTTTACATAACGTAACTGGTAAGAACCATCAAATCACAATTTTCAGAAAAAAATTATCATTCCACAGATTGTGTTAATAGTGTTTGATACACTTTTGTATAACTAAATCTATTGGTTGTGCTTTATTCACTTGAAATAATTCACTGATATATTGGTAATAATACATCAATTTAAATTTACTGATATGTAAAAGTTTGTATTATGAATTATTTAGATATTTATTAATTCTTGTAATTATACACATGAGATAAACAAATTTTGAACCTCTCTTTTTTAGATAATGAAATGGGAATTTCCATTTAATAATTCTACAGTGTGTGACGACAAGAGCGTGGCAGTGACAATCCCCTAGTGCAAAAATGATTCCACATACCAAAATAAAAAATCTTTTGACTCCATTGTCACAACCTGGCTTGAAAATGGTGGAACATCCATAAAAATCGCCTTTTAAATTTTGCGCGACTTTTAGAAATTATCTAGAGAAAATCGCCCTTACGTTTAACGGACCTATCAGATCGCTCGAGGGGCATTTGGTGCGGAGTAACGTTCACCCCAGAGGTTTTTGCGGTCGTTTTGCGAATTTAAATAAATATAAAAGTTATTTGAAGGGTGACATGTGTTGGAAATAAGCCAAGTTTTGCAGAGAAATGTATAACTGAGAGGTTCTTGTGTATGTGTATGAGATGTCACCAATTTGAAGTGATAATTTTGACTAAACTCGGAAGCGAGTCGAGATCGGCAACATGGATGCCTTTATTCCTTTACTCTATTTATAGAGGGGACGGGTCTTTCCTACCCACGTTTTACCTACATTTTATTTACAATATCGGGTTCCTGTGAGCCCAGGTCACTCTTCCAACATTATCCAGCTGTACCATAATAGAATAACAAGCTTTGGGATATCTGTGTTCAGGCGAAGTTGATACAGTCAGCCAGTACTTTATACATCTGGTCATATATACAACATGGAGAGGGTATCTTCCTAGCTCACCATAGACAGCTGAGTTATGTGTGCTTGAGTTCAGGCCCAATATCTTTCTGCAGAATTTCAGGTGAATTTGTTCTACACAATGAACAGTCTGAAAACCCCAAATGTCTGAAGCATATGTCAGTATAGGAACTATCATTCTGTCAAATAAGAAGAGTGCATCCTTGTGATTTAGATTGGCTTTGTATATAAACCTGAGCAACATATTCATAGCCTTCTCTGCGTGTTGAGAGAGAAATGAAAGGGCTAAGCTCCATGAGAGTTTACTTGAAAAGAATACACCTAGATATTTGTAGGAGTTTACAACTTCTAGTCTTTCACCTTTATAGTACCACTTCTCATTAGCTCTCAGTTTTATCCAAATTCACTTTCATGCCAAAGTGATCGTTTGATCCACTTAATTTTCATATATCTATTAAAATTGCGAAAATCAATCATTTTCAGTCCCCCATTGTGGTAGTCGTTTATTAGCATTTGTCACTTATTTATTGTTATATTTATTATTAAAACATTATCAAGGTTTGGAAGGGATGAAAGAGGTGTGTAAAGAGTGGGAGAACTTGTAAATTTATTATTGCACAATTACCGCTTAAAGTGAGGATTCTCGTGGACTATGAGAACACTAATTTCCTAGCCTTTACCAAGTGTTTTTCAAAGTCTATTTCGAGACCGAGGTTGAAAATGATGCCAAGAATTTTAGAAAGCTTTTTTTGACCAGCGCAAGGGGATGTGTGGACAGAGTTTTTCATCACTATTTCTTTTTGATCCAATCCAAATAATCATACTTTTATCACAGTTAATATTTAGACACGAACATTTAGCAATTTTTTTTCAGAATTTCATTAAGTTATGATATACTGGTTTGGAATGCAATATTCAACTCCCTTTGGTGTTATCCCTTTCATTTCTTTATTTTTATTGATACACATCGAAAGTAATTCGGCCCAAAAAATATAAAGATAGGGGAAACTGGGTCACCTTGTCTACAGCCCCTTTCAAGATTAAAGAATTCAGAAATGCTTCCCGCATTTATCACATCAACTTTTGCTACTATATTTAAAAAAGTTGAATCCATTTTCTAAAAGATTTGCCAAAATTAAATGTTTCAAGTGCTTTGTCTTTAAAATTCCATTCAATGGTATCAACAGCGTTTTCAAAATCAACAGTCACTAATATTCCTGGTATTTTATTCACTTCACAATGACTCATTAAATCATAAAGCAGTCTAGTATTTTCTGAAATGGACTTATGTTTTTAGAAAACCAGTTAGGGTTTCGCTTATAATATCTGGTAAAACTTTTTTCATTCTTTTAGCGAAAACACCCGACGCTATCTTATAGTCAGCATTAAAAAGTGTCACGGTTGTCTTTAGGTATACAGGTTATGATACATTGCCTCTGAAATTCTGACAAAGATCCGTGTTCATATGCGTATTGAATTGAACAAGAAAAGGTGATATTATATATATTATTCCAAAAGAACTTATACAATTTAGCTGTGAATCCATCGGAGTTGTTACTTTTTTTTAATTCTCAATATTTTTAATACAGCGAAGCATTCATCAACAGTTACCTGTGCTTCACATAGTTCTTTTTGAGCATTTGATGGCTTTGTATGTAAATCTCGTGAAAATATCGAGATCGTCGACAAAATTTGGTCAAGGTCATGGTTTGTAGAATCTCAATGATTATCTGCTTTACAAGTCACCGATTTGTTATTTTCCCATATTAGTTTGGACATATTCATGTAATTTCTTCTCAAGATTTAAAAAAATATTCTGATTTTTCTCTCCATCTTCAGACCATTTCGCCTTACTTCTAAAAATCATCACCTTTTCATTACCTTCGGCTCGTCGCATAACATCAGGCTCGATAAGCACCATATCTCCCCATGTACCCAGCCTCTGAATAGTATAACTTATTATGCCGCTTTCATTTGCATAATAGCATTGTGAGCTTGTAGATTGTTCCCATATTTATAACTAGATTAGCGTTTGCGGGATACCGCAAAAGCAGAGCAGCCCCGGAACTTTGGGTTTCACCTTACCCTGTTCCACCTTTTACAGGCCTCACCAAATTGGGAATTTTCTCGTGACCTTGACCTTTGACACTCAAGGTCACACAATCAATGAACACATTTCATTGAGTATAACATTATTGTCATGAAATAAAGTGTTAAAAATTAAATTAATCCATTTTCTCCATATATGTTGACCTTGCTGTGACCTTGACCTTCGACAGTTAGTACCCAAAACTTTTTGAAAATGTTGTACTTCTCAAGAGATAATATATACAAAATCTAAACTTCATAGCACAACAACTTTTCAAGTTATTGTGTTTACAAGGAATTGCAATAACTCATATCTAATGACCTTGACCTTTGACCTTCAAGGTCACACAATAATTGAACACTTTTTATTGAGTATAACAATCATGTATTGATTAAAAGTGATCATAGTTAAAATTAAGCATTTTCGTTAAACCATGCTTAAGTCATGGCCTTGCTGTGACCTTGACCTTTGACAGATTGTAGCCGAAACCTTTTCAAAATTTTTTACTTTTCCAAGGATGATATATACCAAGTTAGAACATTATAGCACAAAAACTTTTCAAGTTACCGTGTTTACAAAGAATTTTGTGGTGATTTTATAACTCGTGACCTTGACCTTTGAACTTGAAAGTGAACATGTCATAATGATTCCCTGGAAGTATTAACATTTAGACATGTTCATGAGTTCTGAAAAGCTAAATGGGATAAAGTTATACCCCAATTTAGTGCATTTTGTAATAACTCATATCTCATGACCTTGACCTTTGACCTTCAAGGTCACACAATCATTGAACACTTTTTATTGAGTATAACAATCATGTATTGATTAAAAGTGTTCATAGTTAAAATAAAGCATTTTCGCTAAAACATGCTTACGTCATGACCTTGCTGTGACCTTGACCTTTGACGGATTGTAGCCAAAACCTTTTCAAAATTTTTTACTTTTCCAAAGATGATATATACCAAGTAAGAGCTTCATAGCACAAAAACTTTTCAAGTTATCGCGTTTACAAAGAATTCTTAGAGTGAATACATAGCTCGTGACCTTGACCTTTGACCTTGAAAGTGAACGTGTCAAAATCGTTCCCCCGAGGTATGAGTAGTAAGGTATGAATAAGAGTTCTTGAAAGCTTAATGGAAAAAAGTACGAGTGCGGCGGCGGCGGCGGCGGCGATGGAAACTTCACAAAAACTGATAGCAGCCCCGTCCTTAGACGGTGCTGCTAATTAAATGTATCGAGTTCGTAGTTTGGTTCAACGTTCCAATCTCCAGCGAGGATGAGGCTTCCTTGGAGTTGAACTAGTTCCAACATCATGTTAATGAAAAAATAACGGGTGTGTCGGGATTCGGACCATAAAGATTCAAGATAGATACGCGCATACCTTCTATATAATAAAATAAAAAAAGCGGCCGTTTTCATCAATTATTATTTCGTGCACTGATACTCGAAGTTATTTTTTATCAATATCACTGTAAGAGCCACATTTTGACGAAAGCATTTTTGTTAGTTTTAAAGGATTAGTCCCACGATGCTCATCAGTGTTTTGGTAGCCCGACCTCCTGAAGTATGACACCACCATAAAGTTCTCTCTAATGTGGAGCGCTGGTGTAGTGGAGACACTAAAGATTTGTGACTTGGGTCGAAAGCTGTGTAGTGTATTTTTTGGGCAAAGCACTTCATCTACATTGCACTCAGTCCACCCAGCTGTACAATGGGTACCTGGTTATACGGTAAGGCAAGCAGCTTTGAAAAAGTACAATCCGTCAGGGTAATAATGCACATTTGTGAATCGTCGGTGAGCAACTCGTAAGAGATGGATACTTGACGTAAATTTATCATTACTATTATTATTATAATGTGTTTGTAGCGATACAGCCAAATTGTTAAGATATTTCCAGGTCGTTCTGTAAATTGACTTCGGCTTTACCGGTAAAGTGTTTAATTATCCTGTCATTTTCTGAATTGTCTAAGTAAAAGAACTGCCTAGCTAAGAGAGGAAATACATCCATTTGTTTTACTTGCTTGATATTGTCCATTAGGATTCAAGAGGAGGTCGACAGGTACAAGCTGTACAAAGAAAAAAGAAGCTTGTTATAATTTTACCCGTATAATAATTATTTTCTTTAAAAGAAAACCCTATATAAACCTTAATTTGTTACACTTTAGACTTGTTTACATTATTCATATATGATATAATTACAAAATATACAGAAACAGATTTTTCCGGATTTTAAACCAGCAACACAATATGTACATATATGGCGATGAAATACATATACTTACAAAATTGTGCGGGGCTTTTTCCCTACATATTTGTTTAAACATTGAAAATCAATTACGCTACCACAGCAGCGGAACTACATCGAAGTTTATTTTTTGACTGGGCCTCGAGGCCCGATGCGCTGCGCTAATAACTTGTCAGCCCGGATCACTAACCGGGACTAATAAAAAAAATAGCACATTAAATGTTTGAAACGATGTATAATGTTACACACTGCAAGGTCGAACTTGGTTTTCAAGAGCATTACCATGATACTTATGCGCATTGACAGTGCCCAGTCGCCTTGTGCGTTAGACCGTGACGTGCGAGAGACACGTGAAAATAAATCCAATATTCCGATCCCTGTTATAAACTCGCGGGCAAAAGAAACTATACCAACGTTGTTTTGTTGTTATCAACGTTATCAGATATGTCACATAAATAATGTGATACTCGTTTGAAAGGCAATTTAACTGACCATGTTTTGATTGAAATTTAGAAAAGGTGGCACGTACAGTTAATGCAGTAGAATGCAATAAATGGCACTGAGGTAAATGTCAATTTGCAAAAATAAACAAGTCTTTTTAGAGACTACAAAAACGCTTTAATTCACAAAGGGAACACTGGAAAACTGTCATTATCTGGTATGGACTCCGTTGCTTTGAATACAGGCCTGAACACGTCGACGCACAGAATTTACAAGGCGCTTGATGACGTCATTAGGGATGGCTTGACATTCTTCCACGAGTGCCTGGGTTAATGTTTGCCGACTTGACGGAGGTGGATTTCTCTGCCTTATTTGCCTGTCCAAATGATCCCACAAGTGTTCGATCGGTGATAAATCCGGTGATCTCACTGGCCATTGTAAAAGGTTGACGCTGTTTGTTGTAAGGAAGTCTCTGGTGACTCTGGCTGTGTGGGGTCGAGCCTTGTCTTGTTGGAGGATTACTCTTGGGTTTCTCAGGAGGTAAGGGAGCACCACAGGACGTAAAACGGTGTCGATGTAGCCTTGGGCATTCAAAGTACGATCAAAGACAACAAGTTCTGTTGTATGGTCCCTGCACATTCCACCCAAACCATGGCGCTACCCCCGCCGAATGGCACAACCTCCTGGACACAACACGGGGCCGTTCTCTCTCCTCTCCGACGATAAACACGCACTCGACCATCAGCTCAGTGTAGCTGGAACCTGCTTTCGTCAGTAAACAAAATTCTTTGTCATTCCTGTTCTGCCACTGCTGGACCATTCTTGCCCACTGGTGACGGTTACGTCGGTAACGTCGGTAACGTCGGCTCAGCATCATCCCGCGGAAGGGCCGGTACGCTCGAATGCCATGTTCAAGAAGCCGTCTGGTCACGGTCCTTCTGCTGATAACACGATGTAACGCTGTTGCTGCTGATGACGTCACTGTGACGAAACGATTGCGTAGGTGAATCGAGCGGATGTAACTTAATTTTAGCTACGAAACAAAGGCAAATTTTCTTCAAAGTCGTAATTAATGTTAAAAATACGCCTGTATGGAAATATTTATCATATGAGTTTGCCATTACATGTATATTGCTCTCCGTAATACAACAATCGGCTGTAAAATATCTGTATAATGGGCCTGTAGTCCCTTTACGAAATATAACATATCAAATTCATCGTTAACATACATAACAAAGCAGGCTATTTAGATTGCATAGCCAACCTAAGAAAGCTGACAATATTGAATAGAAGTATGAAAAGAATAGAAACACCCTGATTAGAGAAAAGCTGTCATATTCTCGACTCTCATAATGCCGAAAGTTTATTTTGATTATGTTGAAGTAAGGAGGATTTTAACAAACATAAGCAGCTTAAAATACTTATTGCAAGTTATAGAAATCAGCGGATCATATTCAAACTATGATACAAAGAGTTTCAAAAATAGTTATCTCAATGCGACTTTTGGAATATGAGTTGTGAAGGGATATCATCAATAATATTGTAGGTATACTCTCATTAAGATTTCTATCATGATTATTCGTATACATCTTGATTATGTTAATGAAGGTAGGGACGGTTGTACTCTCGAACAGACAGTAAGCTATAAAAGATTCAGTAACAAGATAAGTTTCTGGTTTACCAAAGTATACATCAATTAGATAAGGATGAAGCGAAAATCGTGTTTGATGTATAATTTTACGCCCCGACATCTGAATAAAAGTCCAGGAAGCGCACAAAATATGTCAATTATACCTATAACCTATCTAAAAAAGTGAACTCAAGTGTTTATGTTAGGGTTAAAACACGAGAACGAGGTTATGCTTGGGATTTCAAAACCTGAGGAAAGAAAGCTGAGCGGAAAGTAAGACCGAAAGCGAAGCATAACCGAGATCGAGTGTTTTAACTAACTTAGATGCCGTTATTAACAACCCGTAATCATTTGTCCATATTGTAGTATATGTAATCATATTTTCAGACTGATCATAAAAATTGAGAAAAAAAACAACAAATATCAAGAATTCATGTTCGTCGGTTAATTTTAACATTTATTATTGGATTACATTACTTTATACTGTCGCTTCAGTTCTGAATATAAAAGATTAAAATTAATTTCCTTCAAAAAAAGCATTGTGTTCAGACGACTTTTTGATATTGACATAGCACATAATGCACGTGCAAAGCATTCTTCGAGGTGTAAGGTTTTACAAATGACAATCGACAAGTCACGTGGTTGACACCGTATTTGGATCCTTTAAATTTATCACAAATGAAAAGGTGTAACACTGTTAATATCCATTTTGAATGTTTGTATGCATTTAAAATTGGAATTAAAGTGCAATTGGATTTCCTAATGCTTTAGGGCCGATTTTTTGTACCGAAATCTGATCTTCAATCAATAGATTGTTTAACATAACCGTCACTTCTAACTGGCCCGTTAGAGTAGTGGTTATAGTGCTAGCTTACGGTTCAGAGGGTTGAGGGTTCGAATCCCGCACATCGGAAGCATTGTAAGTTTTTTCAAGATAATGTGGACTTAGGGGTTAGGTTACACATAGGAATATAAAACCTTGACTTTAAAATATAAAAACCTTCCAACCCCCGAGTAGGTGTTACATATGAATATAAAAACCTTCCAACCCCCCGAGTAGGTGTTACATGTGAATATAATGCCCTGACTTCCCAATGTAAACCCTCCTTAGAGGCTATTACGGGAATACAAGAGACCTCCAAAACAATAGACGAAATCCCCGATAGGTTTCTAAGTGGAAATCCTTGAAGTTCTTAAAATTCTTGTTAATGTTCTGTTAAATGCCCACTGTAAAGACATCAATATTAAACTCCTTATTATCTGTAGAGCGTATATGTACATTAGCAGGTATACACTCTAAATAAATTTAGATCAACAGATTTTTTATTTTGTCAAACTGTTGATCTAAGATTGGCACGTAAGGCGGGTCATCCCGGTGACCTCTGAAATCAGCCGCTCAGCCAATCAGAAAAGATGCCCTAGCTCGCTGGAAGTAAAAACAACTCAGCAGCACATCTTTTGAAATGGATGATGTTCGGAGCTCTGTCATTTGGAGCGGAGCATGCGCAGAGCGATGAATTATCCGATTGCTTTGATGTATTAATAGATTACATTTTTTAATTTTAAAATGATTTAGCGTATTTGCTAGTTGTCAATGACAAATGATGATTGCACTCCGCACAGATGCTAACGTGGCGAATAATAATCACAAAGTTAGAGCACGATAAATGTCAATATTTACGAAAATCCTCATGCAAGGGGAGGTAACTCCTTTTTTTATATCAAAATCGTTTGTACTAATTTCTTCATTTCCATCCAAATAATTAAAAATTTTGTATTTTTTGTCAATCATAAAACAAAAAATATTTCATACAACCAAAATAAAATCAACCTACCGATATTTTTCTTATCAGTATCAAAAACAAGATTTATTTTTCTCAAGGCACACTATTATTTAGAACAGGCCATAAGCTATTATATGTTTCTTCCCTTCACACCTTGAATGAGCGACTATGAACTGTTCGTGTTTGTCGAATTTGATTGATCAAATCGCGAATTCCTTATTTGCATACGAAAGGTCACCGGGACGACCTCTCACACTGGTCAATCTTAGATCAACAGTATGACCAAATATAAAACCTGTTGATCTAATTTTATGACCAAATATAAAACCTGTTGATCTAAATTTATTTAGATTGACCACCTATATGAACTACATGTAAACTGAACGCCAAAAGAAATGTTACACCTCTTTGATTTTGAATATAATAAAAAGTTACTTGTCCAGAGGATTTTTCTTTGCTGTGTTTTAATACTCCATCAGTTTAGTGTTTTGTGCTCAAATAGCAGACCTGTAACTTTGGTGGTAAATAAGTTATCTCCAGATCTTCATTGGTGGGGTCAATTGTCATATTTCCGATCATGCACAAAAACAACAAAATCTAAGAATAATCATTAGTTTAATGACAAATTGTATGTGTTCAGTATCTGGTATGTCCGCCGTTGGCATTCAAACATGCCTGAACTCTTTGTCTCACGGAAATCGTCAGTCGTCTGATGAAAGCAGGTGGTTTGTGTCTCCATTCGGCCATCAATGCAGCAATAGGTTGTTGACGTGTGTGTGGTTTCTGTCAACGTTGACGGATCCTTCGAAGGATGTAATCCCCGAGGTGTTCGATGGGATTCATATCGGGCAATCTGGCAGGCCAAGGCAAAGCGTGGACGTTGTTGACGTTGAGGTACTGTACTGTCACTCTGGCTATATGAGGACGAGCATTGTCCTGTTAAAAGGGGTGTTTGGATGGCGTTGTAAGAATGGGATGGCCTCTGGCTGTAGAACCCTGTCTATGTACCTCTGCGCCGTCAGATTGCCGTCAATGACAATGAGGTGGGTGGTTGCGTTGTCAGACCATGATGCTGTCTCCGCCGGAAGGGATAACTTCCTGTACGCAGCAGCGTGCCTCCCTCTCATCCTGGCGACGGTAGACCCTCCTTCTCCCGTCTGCTACGTGCATCTGGAACCAACTTTCGTCGGAAAATAACACTCACTACCAGTTTTGGTTGAGCCAACGTCAAACATTTCTGGCCCAAAGAACCCTGTTTTGTCGATGTCGGCGCGTCAACAGCATTGCTTGCATCGGTCGGTATGACCCCAGTCCATGTTCTTTGAGTCTTCTTCTCAGCGTCTGGGGACTGATTCGTTAGTGCAGTAGAAGCTGTCGTTGTGGCGGCTTGAACGCGGTTCCTGATATGCAGTTGAAGCAGATACCGGTCTTCATTTGGGGTTGTCACTGGCGGCCTGCCGCTTCTAGTGCGGTCTCGAGTCGATTAAGTCTGTTGTAGACGTCCCCGCAGCCTAAGCATGGTGAAACGATGATATCCGAATACGGCAGCGACTTCTCCATATGTGGACCAAGTCTGCAGCATTCCAATCGCTCTTTCCCGCCCTCCAGTTGTTAATCTCGACATTGAAATCGAAAAATGGTGTGAAATAATGAATACAGGGGCCTTTTGTACCCGTTATTAACTGATTTCAATCGCATGTTATGCGTTGTAAAATTTATACGGCTACGTTTTGGTGAAATGATCCTTCTGATGAAATCCAAAATGTTTAAGAAGTTCACTATTTAGAAAGATTTAGAAACAAATCTAGTCCCTAAACATGTGCAATAGCTTCCTAAAACAGCCGAAGCACATTTTTAACAAAAACGTTTCCTTTGAATCTTATGGTTGTGTATAGAATAGAAAAATAACAAATCTCAATATTCCGTCATTTTCAGACAAAATAACGAATAAATGTTTCCAAAAACATAACTTATTTCCTTATTTTTGTGAATGTGCATTCATTATCATAGAAAATAAAGTCAGTTTGGTTAATTTTTACAATTTTCACTTCAATTATTGCATGATCGGAAATAGGATAATTGACCCCACCCATGAAGAACTGGCTATAACTTATTTAAGTTACAGGTCTGCTGTTTTAGCACAAAACACTAAACTAAGGGAGTGTTACAACACAATAAAGCGAATTCCTCTGAACACGTCACTTTATATGATATTCAAATTCAAAGAGGTGTAACATTTCTTTTGGCGTTCAGTTTATTTAGTTCATAACAATCGTCAATTCGTAAGAGTTTCATAAAACTATATCGGTATTTTTCTTTCTTGTCCCGTTACTACCTATATGTATCTGTCTTCAAGTTCATCCTCTGTCATCTTTATATCTAAAACTACTTGTACACCTTCCATGTACTTATGTTCTAATTCACTCTGTTCAACCGAACATAAAATATTTACTATGACAACATACTCCACTAATGGGAAATGCCTACCGCAGCTCACGGGCGAACGGGTTTATTACAAAAGAGAAAAACAAAGGAACAGAAGGGACCGGAACCGGAACCGGAACAGAATTCTCGTCTAGCAGTGACTCCACCTGAAATATAATAACATCCTTGAGGTGGATAAATACTTGTTAGAATAGCAGGGAAGAATTTACTTCGTGTGAATAAGTTTTAGATTATTTGAATTATATACACTTAAAAGTATATATATAGCTAAAAGCTTATATCTAAAAACAGGTTGAATATAATATGTATATAATAGGTATATCCAATGAATTTTTTCGAAAATACCAAAATCAACCAAACTTGGTTTGTTGTAAGAACAATGTTTGAATAACATAACACAACTTCAATTTTCTAAACAAAAAATTTCATTTAAAAGATATTTGATTTTAAAGGCACCCACCCTCTTGAAAATCTTTATCAATTTTTTTCAGGTGAAATATTTTTTGGCTCTGGCGATTTTTAGATATTTCTACACTTTAAAAAAATACTATTGAGTACTCAATTTCTTTATTGGTGTCTCGTCTATACATTGTGACAGTTAAAAACAATCTTGAACACATACAATAGGAAATTATGACCTTCAAAGAGGAGTACCGTATTATCAGTTTTACTTGTTTTTTTCAAGACATTTACATATAAATGTAAATAAATGTCTAAATTGCAAAAAAAACATGTATTGTTTGTAATCGTTATTGCAAAATAGGATGTTCTAGCTATGTAGAGTGAAATTGAACCAAAATGTTGGTGCCATTGACTATGTAGATCATCAGAGTTTGTCGCATGATTCATCATTTGGTTCCGGCAAGCGTACATTGAGGGAAATGTTTTTATGATAAGTTACACAAAATATGCAAGTGTAATTTGTTGGTAAAATTCTGCCCAAGATTTCCTTTTACTCTAAAGATGTTTTTATTTGAAACTGAAGAAATCCTAACTAGAGTGATTGTAACTTGTAGAACATTTAGCCTCATATCAATAGTCATACTCCTAAAGGCTATAAATAATTGAATTATAAAAATACAACTACAACAATGCATGAAGTCACTTATCAATGCTTTATACATACATCCATACAGCTTAAGATCTACATACTGTAATAAATCGAGGCAAAATATATTTTCTATAACCGAGATTCATGATCTGCAGTATGTATTATTCATCAACCTAAATTGTTCCCCTACAGTAAATAATAAACTTTTAACTTCTGTGCACAAGTTTAAATGACATAAAAGGCAGTTTTGATAAATAATCAAGAGGTTGATGTTTATTTCATAATGACAAGAGGCATATGTTGATTTGTTTGTGTCATTGTTGGTTTAACTCTGTATCATAATGGTAAATCACCATATCATGATAATACTTTATCTTGTATTTTGGAACGGTAGTGTTTTACTTATTTATTCATCCAATTCTTTATTATCCCCCGGTACGAAGTGGAAGGGGGATATATGTTTGGGCTCCGTCCGTGCGCCCTTGCGTCCGAGTTAAAGGGGACAGCTTTTCCCAGAAAATATTTAAAAATAGGATTAGTAATAGATACATGATGACATAAGGGGTGTATACGAAATATCAGCGAGCTATCATCTCACGAGGGGGCGGAGCCCTCGAGTGAGTGATAGCAGGCTGATATTTCGTATACACCCCGTGTGTCAATAATGTATCTGTTTTATCCAATGAGCAACGTCGTGCGATCTTTCACCCGACATCAACATTCCCTGCATTACCAACATTTAGATTAGTCTGAAGGAATCGTCCAGCGACGAATGACCAAATTTCCTTATTTTTTTCGTAGCGATGAATAATATTGATGGGTTTGGATTACCAGACATTCTCTCATCCATGCAGGCATATGCAACATATATTTACTGAAATAAGGTAACACGTGCACTGATTTGTTTTCAGACTGGATTTCATTTTATAGTGAAATGTTAATTTTATTTGAGGTCTTATCAATATTAAAAGAATTGTTGATTTTTCACCAACGTATTTATGTACCTTTTTACTACATATTTGGGAGGGGGTTGACCTCAATTACCGAACAGTTTGGATTAGAAATGTCAGCTCGAAAGTTCGACATATATCTATATTTTTCCGCGATGCCAATGAATTTCTGTAATCGTTGGTACTTTTTTAACCTGAAATTTTTTCACTGTATTACATATTATGGTCAGCTTGTTATTTTTCTCATTTAGTGACTGGTAATGTTAATATTTTGGTCGCCTGAGCGGTTTCCATTCCTTTGATCTCGGCTACGTGTTTGAGGATGCAACAATGTTGAACTTTCTCAAGGTCGTCGGCCCGATATTGCTAGCTCCGCCCTTAAGCTGCCTCTCTCCTTCATGATTGTCGAATCAGGACGTCAGAAATAACTGTGGTGATATTTTCGTGACGTAATAGATATCAGCTTGAGTTTTCTTGGTACATGATTTACAACTGCGAAAAGATCAAAGTAAAATATGCCGCCCATTGGATAACCAAATTTGCTGTGTGTCTTCAGGGTATCAATACATTGATGGAGTTTGAAAATCAGTACTGCAAAGTTATTTTTTACAGAGTTTTTGCCCTTGATTTGAGTTTTTGGACTGTGTTCGAGTGTGTCATCAAAGGGGACAACTTTTCTCAGTAACTATTTATGATAGGATAACCAAACTTGCCGTGTGTCTTTATTGTATCAAAACCTTGATGGAGTTCGAAAATGAAGTAAATACAATTACTTATTACAGAGTAACAGCGAATGTAGGAAAATATTTGGAGCTTTAATGAAAACTTTTTTGGCGGCGGATGTTGATGACCATGTCTCCTTTTTAGTTCAAAAAACGATTTTGCAGACATAAATATCAGTATCAGTTTTAAACTTTCACGATGTTCATCATAGTGACATTTTCCTAATTGACATTACCAAATATGACTGTTTCAAAACTGAAATTTGCCTAGTTTTGATTAATATGTAATGATCATTGAAAGCTTTAATCATCATTGTAATTTGAGAATATACTTTTCATTTAACATTAATCTAGAAAAAAAAATTATCTAAAAAAAAAAGAAATAGAAATCTTACCACATTGGCCAATATAAGCATGTCACTCTATTCTATAAGTAGAGTGTAGTGCTATATTTCTATATTTCATATTGAATACATGGTTATAGTTAAGTGAAAACAACACATTTGCATAGAAGTAATGTGTGACTATATGAAGAATAAATATAAAGAGGGTGCGGCTCCAAGTTATTTTACTGACCACTTTGAAAGTTTTTTCCCTTTCAAAGTTCATATTTCAGAAAACAATTTGACAATTTGCACCCCTCCTTAAGTGTTTCAACTTTTCTTTGCCAAAGTAAAAAATTATTGCTCGTAGCTAGGATAATAAAGAAAAATCGTAAAAGACACCCACTATTTTGAGGCTTTTTTAGGACCAATTTTCCTGAGTGATTTTTTGATAGGCAAGAGTTACCTCCCTTCTGTGGATATTGCTATATATAATACAAAGCATATATATCTATTTATGATTTATGAAAAAATGGCCGTTCAGGAAAGAAAACTTATCTGTCACATCTGAAGCAGTAACTCCTCGATGAATCCTCCGGGGTACTATACCAGAGTCTGTACCACTCTGTAACCGTTCGAAATGTAGCCTTCTCCATGACATGCAGCGTACATGCATCCAGCGACGTGAACACATCACACGTCGGTCCCCTGAAATCAAAAACACTCCCGCCCCGCAATACTGCGATCTCCCACTGTGACTCCACCTTGGAAATATTCTAAAGCCATGCTATACTGCAACAAGCGCCATTCGGCTTGGATTCTTTTTGCAATACTGTGAATCTGAACAGAGATTCCGTCTTAAGGAATAAAACGCCTTGAAATAAAAGAAACTACGTTCACCGTGTGAAGCGAAGGCTCGATTGACCACTGTCGTGTACCAGGTATGGAGTGGACTAATAGCAATGGCGGACGGGACAGGTCAACAGAGGTAGGTGTCTGCTTTCAGTGCTCCCTTCTCCTAATCGACGAGGTTTAGATGGTCACCTTTAACTGTGGTAGTCAGGAATAGAATCTTAAATACATTCCCTATGAGTTTTGGTTCACAAACTGCAAGAAATGTGAGTATTTAAGATGTCAAGTTGATGTTTATCTCACTTTCATTTTCGAAGCGGAGGAGAGACTTTTAAATTCCCCTTTTCATGCCCTTAACGACCTTGAATCTCATACATGTTGTCGCGCATATCAGTGCTTGGTTATAATAAAGATTTCTGTTCAATTTGAACTTATTTGGTTCAGAAACTACGAAGTTATTGACAAAATAACAAATCAACATGGCAGCGGAGTGGACTCGCCGAATAGTAAGCGGAGTGGACCCAGAAAGTCGGGTAGGGAGGGGACATTTTTGGATATGGAGGGGACACATTTGGATATGGAGCGGACATCACTTTTAAATTGAATACTGTAGTTGAGACAATACCCATGGTAATACACAAACTCCTTTGTAAAGTTAGCCAAATGAAATCCACAGAATATGTAATCTAGTTTCATAAGCATTATCATCAACCTTTTCATTTACAAATGAGTGAAATAATAAACAATAAGTTGGTAATTTGTTCGTATGTTATGTGGAACAATATTTTCGGTTTGTTTCGCAATTGCTACATTTTACGTTTCAATAGTGCAGATCAACAACACACATACACGTCGCACATACTTCAACGAATTTCATCGCATTACAGGAGGAGTAAGGACCAGTTGTGAAGTGGAATTCTTTGTCTATTTTTATTTATATAAGATTAATGTAAGATTATATAAGAAAAAGACTATTACACAATCCAATACAAAAAACCATCTACATTGAAGGAAAATACATTGAGTTAATTTGTACACAAAATACCATATGGGTAACTCTTCTTCGTGTGAAACTTGTTTTATACAATATAATAGGTGATTTATTGACGAATTCAGCTGTTTACTATTGTGTCCGAAGAGGAAACTTGTCAAGTTGACAAGTTGGAAAACGCTCTGTCCTGTAAGTGTTTTAGTACTTCTTATCTTTAGGCTTTATTATGTTTTTCTTTTCCCCTGACATTTTGATATCGCGTCCAGACCTCAGTTTCACCTTGACTGATGCTCGGTCCTGGTCACAGACGCCAAACATCGGCCAAATTCTGTCACCGATATTGATATTTGTTTTCAACAACTCTTTAGGCACCCCAAAATCATACACCCCAAGACGTTTGTTTTCCTTATTCAGACGAAACCCAATGTTGACCTTTTTTGAGATATCCAGCTGTTGTATACATACGGGCTTATCACCGTGAGTGAAAACTAAGCATATGGCCGTGTGGTTCGTGCAGCCAACAGCCTCTACCACACAGCATGATTTATTGCCTTCTGTGAATGTATTTGCATCTTTGTCTTTTTCTTCACAAAATCCAATCTGCAACAAAATCTCTCCTCCCTTAAACGCCTTGTAAAGAGTGATATAAAATACAGCCTCGAAGTATTTGTAGAAGCCTGTCTTTTCCAATGGGTTAGTGCATGTTGTACCTTGGAAAGTCTTAAATCTTCTTTGTTCTTGTTTTCCTTTGTTTCTATAAGGACTTGGATCTGGACTATTTATCAACGTCATGTTTTCACTAACATGAGCAACCTTGAGATTGACCGCTTCCTTATCGAACTTCAGATTGGGACCTTTAACGATATAAAATGGGTCAATTATAAAGTGGCAAAATATGCAAAAAAACTAATAAAGCAGTTTGAGTAAATAAACACTACTCATAATTAATTTCTGAAAATCATGATAAACGTTTTGTGGTCTATTTCATAACGAGCGTACATATGCCTTTATTGGAAAATAAAAGATAAACAAAATAAAATAAAAACAGTAAAATGTTTTCAAAAGAAATGAAGTAGAATAGTCAATTACAAAATAGTGTAAAAGTTGTGTGAAATAATGATAACGCGGTTGTCATTTCGTTTAATTAACATCCAGAAGGTAAAATTACCAGCTACATGCTCAACTCGGAAATTACTCATTCTCCAAATCTTTGAAAAAAGAATTTTAATAAAAAAAAATGTATTCACGATATTCACTTCATCTAAGAGGCATTCATTAAATGCGACTTTTATGAAGTATTTTTTTCATTTCATTAACACACTATGAAAATGGAGATAGACCTGTGAAAATATGAGGGTGTGTTTATGTATGAGGGTGAACGAGAGAACATAATCATGTAAAGTGTCATGAATCACTCCGACACAGGCATCATATGAATATCCTATTGAATGTCGTTTGATTCACATGTAGTGTAAATTGATTAAGTATGAAACTCGAAAGTAAAACACCATTAGTAAAAAGCAAAACCAGTGTTAAATTTGTTCTCCCTCGAAAATCTATGTCTGAAAATAATACCTGGGTCAACAAAATAGACTTGGCATTAACTAGTACTTAAAGTCGTTCATCAAATTAATCTAGTAATCGGGATTTACATTATTCATATCTTGGTCAAGCTACAGGAGATTGCAAAGAAAATATTTGAAGGATGTAAAACTTCTTAAACTTGGCCAATCGAGGTCATCTATTTAAAGGGGCAGTAGCACGTTTTTTGATGATTTTAAATTTTGAAATTATCACTGATAAGTGTATCCTAATGCTAAATGAATTATGTTGATAGTGTCAAAAATCTCATTGCACAAGCCAATCATTCACAGTCAGAGGACAAAGTTTGATGATTCACATAAAATCCATTGGCGGCCATTTTTTTGTGAACACCTTTTATTCATTTTCGAAAGAAAAAGGAATCGCACGGCTAAACTTTACATTATATGTTTGAATTATTACTGCTCCATTTAGTTTAAATACATTGTCTTTCAATTGGAACCATTTATTTTAATTTTCCTGACATCACCTTATATTCCCTCTAAAAACGTGCTACTGCCCCTTTAAGGGTGGGGATATGTTCATATTAGTGTTATATAATTTTGGGCCAATGGCATGAACAAGACAGGTATCCTTTTGCGAAAAGTAATACTCACACTGCAGCCAAATTGAGGGATCCAATTTGTTGCTCTTCATCTGATGTATTGTCGAATTAGTAGGAAATCCTTCGAGAAAAAGTATTAAGTCATTAATATCTCTCAAATAGTTACAGAGGATGACAAATCCAATCGGTTCACAACAAAGTTAATTTTCCATGGAAATCACCAATCTTCTTTAGAAGTTATATACATATGGAAAAAGTTAAGCACCCCCACGATTTTCAGCTGCAAAACCTGTTTTTGAAGAGATAAACAAATAAATCTGGCATAACAAGTTTATCATATGCAGTGAGGCTTTTTCTAATTTATACAATTTCACAATTTATACCTTCAACTGACAGTCACCTCTTTGAGTGATTAGCTCTTTCAAAAAATTTCGTTCCCTCTCATGATCTCCGTGACACACAATTTGTTATGACACATATGGGTCATAACACTTTAAAGTGATTTGATTGGCTTGCGGTGAACTTTGACATTCTCCGGACTACTTTATTCATTCATAAAACAACGTGTTTTCATTCACAACCAAATTCGAATGGAACTGAGTGAGACGGAGTCATTCTTAACACTTTCAGTTTATTTTTTTAATCTTCCTTACCGAATTGTTAAGGAATAAATCGGAGGACAACAGACCTGCAATAAAACATCTTACTGATATCTCAAGGCTCATATAAAGACAAAAGGGTTTAAATAAAGCACAATTTGATCACCGTTTTTAATTAATTTGATCCATGTCGCCCAAAAATGACACAGACAGACATTGCTTGTTATCTATAGAATATAAAGACAACTGAATATTCTTTAGACAAAATTTCTTCAAAACAAAACGCGTTTGAACAATGATAAGCATCTTAAACTTACTTTGAAGGCGGTTGTTTACACATTTTGACGAAAAGATACAGGCAAATGGCGGCCGCCATGACATGCCGTTGATCAAAGAAAGATAACTCTGACTGTTCTCGCGCAGTGAGATTTTATTTTCACGTACGCTTCGTTCACGACAAAAGTGCTTATTATTTACATTTCATCAGACACTATGAATTAACGTAGGGTAGAATATAGAAATGTGAATATTTAACGTCGTAATAGTATAATAATTGAGGCTGTGACGTGGTTTGATATTCATCCGCCGTTTCGTCTCTTTATAGGCACAATAAAAAGTTGTTTAAAAAAGCAATAAATCGTCTGAAATGTAAGTTGGTAATAAATAGGATACATAACTCGTTCCCCTTTCATATCAAGTTTATGTCCCTCGTGAAATAATTTTGTTTTGTCACTCGCCAAGGCTCGTTACAAAGCAAACTTATTTCACTAGGGACATAAACTTGATATGAAAGGGGAAGCTCGTTAGATATCCTATAAATATCACACTTTAACCTTAATTACCCCACTACTAGATCCCATTGTAAGAAACGTTTCATTTTCATAATGTAGGCTCATAAAAATAGAGAAAAGGCAAATCTAAAATTTTATAGCGTTACGACCAATAGTTTTCGAGATATTGATATGTTCCCATATGGGAACATTGGGACAGTTATCGCAAAACGTCAATAAATTGCATAATTTTTTAAATATGAATATATTTTGGTCAAAATGAATGCAAACATAATATTTTATTGTTCAAAATACACACAAGTCGCAATGGGGATGTACAATGATAGGCAGTATCCACATTTATGTACACATTGTGTTACATGAGAGAAAGACAGGAAATATACAGTTTGTTACATTTTGTCAAGCAAAGTATTGAAAAAGTTGTCAATGTGTAGTTTAGGGGTTAAGAAATTGTAATATTAAGTTGAGTAAGATATAGAGATTATTACCCGAGAAAGTGTGTCATAAGATTTTTACAAAAAGAGTGTGATTTTTTTATTACCCGAGCGAAAGCGAGGGTCATACACAATTTTGCAGTTTTGTTAAGGTCATATGACACACTTCCAAGGGTAATCATTTCTTTATTACGGATTCGATTCCATTTTACCATCTTAGAAATATTCAAGAAGCGGGCTGCTTCCCTTGCGACGACCGGCTACAGTGACGTCACGAACAATGGTGTGGAACAGGGGAAAAAAACGGGAACTCGTGCTACAACAATCACGACTAGGCGAAAGTGATATGTGCACTAATGCTCATATTGAGAATATGTCACTACTTATTTTCAACCATATGGGTAATAAAATATGCAGTAACATAAACCATGTCTGAACTACTTTGTTACATGTTCGAGGAAAATTTGTATTCGACCCTGACTGTCGTTAATAAATTTTGGATTACAATTGCTAACTAATAGAAGCGTGATAGTTTACTTGGTTTAAACATATTTATTCACTGAATGTGGTGGGATTGGCAAACAAGCATATCAGCGCTTATGTTAATGCCGCTCCCTACAAATAATGACCAAATAAGATGCATGACGTTCACAAACAAAATTACATGTCCTGCTTGCATTTCAAAGAACAAATAATAAGGCAGATATTAATGAAAGGTACACAAATGCAGCTGAAGGCACAAATATGATTTGTAGTCGGTAGTTGTTAATGAAATGGCAAGGCATTGGTTAACTATAATTAGGAGAATTCCAAGAATCTACGAGATTTTGTCATAAAGTTATGAATTGATTGTAATAGTTCATCGTTTACTTGCTGAGTTGCCCCAGCATTTCCATGAAGAATTGATTGTAAATTGAAACCCTTAGTAAAAAAGTATTCGTTAATTCTTAAATGACTGTAATTGGGGCAAACAAGAAAGAAGTGGAGTGCATCCTCCAAGCGTTGTCCGCATCCACATGCAGATGTATTTGATATAAATCGAGCGAACTTGTCTCCGTTTAGATCGCTACATCCAAGCCGAAGGCGAGAGTGGATTACCTGACAAAATCTTGATCCAAGATAAAGATTAAAATGGTTGGGGATGACATTTATCTCTTTTAGTTTGTTTTTAAACTCTCCAAATGTGCGTGCATTTATAATGTCTGACGGGAGGGAATTCCAGATTTTTACAGTATCCGGTAGAAACGATTTGGAATAGGTATTAGTATTACATGGTTTAAACATATTTATTCACTGAATATGGTGGGATTGGCAAACAAGTACATCAGCGCTTATGTTAATGCCGCTCCCTACAAATAATGACCAAATAAGATGCATGACGTTCACAAACAAAAATACATTTGATACTTTGTAAATTGGAACTGTTTCTCAAATTGTATCGACTTACGTCCGATACATTTTCGGGAACTAAGTTAGATAAGTAGTCGGGAACAAGTTTATTTACCATTTTGTAGAATATGTATAGTTTTTTAGGTCGTCTCCTTTCTTCTAACGAGGTAATGTTTGTCTCTGCGTACAATTTTGAATGGCTTGTGCCGCGGACTGCACCGCAAATGGTTCTTAGTGCGTCTAAGTTAAGATTTTCAAGAAGAAGTGATTGTTTTTGTGTGCAATTGTCCCAAATGTGACATGAGTAGTCGAAAATTGGTAAAATAAATGATTTGTACATTGTCTGAAGAGTTTTTCTGTTGAGACGGTACTTAAAACTTCTTAGACAGTTTATCATTGGACTAACCTTTTTGACAATGCTATCAACTTGGCTATGCCACATGCAGTTTTCTTGTATAGTTATTCCTAAATGTTTATGTGATGATACCTCATTTATGATGGTGTTATTCATATATAAAAGAGGTTTGGTAGGCTGGGTATGGTTACGGGAGAATTGAATAGAAACAGTTTTACTTGGATTGAAGTCGACCTGCCATTTATTCGCCCAAGTACTAATAACAGATACATCTCTATTAAGGCTATGCGCAGCTGTAAGAGGGTCATTAATAATCACATATAGCGATGTATCATCGGCAAATAACCGTATATTGCTGTCAATGTCATCAACGATGTCATTGATGTAAATTAAGAACAGTAATGGCCCTAGTACAGAACCTTGAGGGACACCGGCAGATCTGAACTATAACCATTGATAACGACACATTGTAATCGATCTTTGAGGTAGCTTTCAAACCATAAAAGAAGTTTCCCACAGATACCGTAAGATCTAAGCTTATGAATCACCGGGAATAAAACCGGACTGAAGATTAGTTAATAGTATGTTATCTCTGAAATAATTAAAAACATATTTAAAAACACATTTTTCGAAGATTTTAGCTAAACAGCTTGTCAGAGCTACAGGTCTGTAATTGTTACATTCATGGATATTGCCTTTCTTATAAATCGGAATTACTGACGCTATTTTCCAAATATTTGGAAATACTGATTTGTCCAAGGAGGCGTTATAAAGTTTAGATAATGGATCTGCTATTACGGAAGCGCACAGTTTCAATAGGCGGTTTCCGATACCATCGGGCCCGGTCGCTTTGGTACTGTCAACTGAAAGTAATATATCGTTAACTTCCTTGGCAGTTAACTGGATAGAGAATAGAGTCTGGTCTGTTTTTCTCTGTTATATCTGGCAAATTCCTTTCAGGATCTTTAACAGAAGCCTGTTCACAGAAATACTTATTCATAACTGAAACAATATCGTTTAGGTCATCATAGACTGAATCTTGATACTTGATTGGTGGGAATATTGTAGTATTACCAGTTGATTTCATATAGTTCTTTACTAAACGCCACCAAAGTTTGCTACCGCAGGAGTCGTTAATCTTTCTGTCTATTTTAGATACATATTTTTTCTTCGCAGCACGAACAGCCGATATAACTTTATTACGATGTTTGCGAAAATTTGTCCAATCTGAAGGTCGGTTGTGTTTTTTAGCCATTTTATGTAGACGATTTCGTTTTCTTATCAAACCGCGAACTACACCAGTAATCCATAGTGGGTCCTTTGGTCTAACAGTAACAGTTTTGTTTGGGACGTGTTTGTCGCATATATCGATAAGACACTTCGAAAAGGCTGCAGCTGCTTCATCAATAGTATCTAATGACAAGATGTCTTTCCATTCAACTGAGTGTATATTTTCAGTTAGGTTTTCTTTATCAATCATATTATAATGGTAGATTTTTCTTTTGAAATGACAATTCTTGGGAATTTCATCCTTAATTGTTACACTTATAGGGCAATGATCGCTACAAATTGGATCAGACACACATGAACTGAGCCAGTATCAACATTTGATACAAATAATAAATCAATCAAAGTTCTAGAAGTGGGTGTGACCCTAGTTGCATCGACAATAAGTTGTGTTAAGCCGTACATGGCCTTAAGAGTTTCAATTTTATGATTACTTCCATTTAGAATATCGATGTTGAAATCGCCTGTAATGATGGTTTGCATATTTAATGCCATTGCATTGGAAATTAACTGGTCTATTAAGTTCCAATATGCATCACTTTTATCTGCCCGGTAGATATTGCCAATTAGATAGTCTTTGTTTTTGCCTTTTAACTTGATCCATTGTGCTTCTAGTCCTGGTATAGAGAGATTGTCCATACTATTGACATAAATGTTCTTTTTTACGTATATGGCCACACCCCCACCTCGGCTTGGTCGATCGTTACGAAATGGCAAATGAAAATTGGGAAGGGAAATATCCTTTTGGGAAATGCCGCCGTGCAACCACGTTTCGGTCAGACATATTACATCGTACAAGTGGAATTCAAGTGCGAGTTGGTCAACTTTATCTTTTAAGCTTCTAACGTTTAAATGGACAACTTGAAGATTACCTATTTTAATGGGGCCAGGATTTTGGTGAATATCCCCACAGCATAACAACAGAATAAAGATGTAAATGGGTGTTTTCAGCTTATAGAGACATGCATAGGAGAGCAAAATTGATGCACATAAAAATCTGCCATTTGCCTTACTAAATGTATTTAAATTAAATAATCCAACCGCCCGCCTGTACTGGACTATGTCACCCGGCATCGATTATTATCAAAAGTATAAAACAAGGCGGTGGTTGGATTGGAGTAATTTGGAAATGAAAACTTAAATGTAGTTCATATTTTAGCCAACAGCTTGCATCGATGTAATGTGATACATGAACAATCAAAAGATATACTAAGTGAACAAAGCACTGGACAAAAGAGTTGTAACGAATCACCCAAAAGTATTTGGATGAAAAACAAAATAGAAGAAAAAAATATAGTCGCAGGATTCAACAGGATTCAGCCGAAAATCTTACATATTGGTTACAAAGATGATAATGTAATCTATCATTCCTGAAAGTTTCATGAAAATATCATTACAAGATAAGGTACAGCAGCATTAGAAAGGATCATTTACAGTTTTTTCTGACGGAGCTGACCCCATATTAGGAAAATGCGTCATGGCGGCCGGAAATGACTGTTCGCAAGCGATTTTATTTTTTCATTTTGAAGACCATATTAAGGGCTATCTCTCGTGCAAAAATCATAAAATTCTATGGTCAGATTTTTGAATCTGCCCTTGAAGTTTGCATTTTTAGATTTTGGTCAAATTTGAAAGGTCACAGCAAGAAAAGTATTATTGTTAGGACTCTCAAAAGCCCAAATTCTAAATTACTATGCTTCAGCTACATTGAGTATGAGTTTCAGCTCTCTAGAGCAAATATCTTCAGAGAAGAAGATTTTTTAAGGCGGGTGGGGTCGGAAACAGTCGTAAATGCACTAAAACCAAGATGGCGGCCAAACCACGTGACCTATGAATTTGTCATGATTTTATTTTTGCATTACTTTTTATTGCGCATCTTTTAAAAAAAGTTTCAGGTCTCTAAGTGCATTTTGAAAAAAAAATCAATGTTAAATTTTTGATTTTGTAATCGAACTGGACCTTTAATGTATGGGTCGAATTGGCCCAAAAGCTTCTATTCCCGATTCCAGGGTTAGGGCTATCAGATTGTAAAGTTTGGTTGTATTTGCTTCATTCGTTTTGGCTGTAACTTTGGTCAAACTTTTGTGGAATAATAATAATAAACACGCCAATAACAATAAGGATTCAGCCTTATGGCTGAATCCTTAATAAAACAACAGATTATAATCATAATCTGCGATAAAGAAATGCATAGTTTACTTAAACTGTAAAGAGCTCCAACCCCCCACCATGTTTCTAATTATTCGACCACTGCCTCATCAATGATCCACTTACAGTGAATTATACTAAACAGTAGTAACTTCTTTTTTTAGCCCACGTACCATGGTGGTCGGCACAATGTAGGAAAGTTTTTTGATGCCTCGAAATAAGGTTCATAGGGGAAGAACATTGTATAAAAAAGAGTATGATCAGGAAGTTATCATTCTCTTAGCATTAATATGAAAACCTAGACTGTTCCTGGCACTTTTGACATACTGTACATTTTTTGTGTATCAAAATAATAAATGGCATTTGGTCTTGCAGTGCTTGTCAGAAATATCTTTTTCCGTCACATCTTTTGAAATGTATTCTATTTGAGACGGTCTCTAAAAGAATTGCAAATTATCAATCCAAACTTCTCCATCTAGATTAAAACTCATGTATGTTTTAGGGAGGTCCTACAAATCACTACCCTGGATCTGTCAAACACCAGCATTTGGAGGGAGATTGATTTAATTTCTTCTCCGGCAACATGAATAGTTGGATAATTGTGAAAGAATGACTTGACTAGTTTTTCAAAGTAGCAGATCGATTCGTGTTACAGTATAATTCATTTTCTTGTTCTGCAAAAAAAAACCTGACTATGGCGTTAACTTTGTGTTCAGCGATACTTTATTGATTGCAATGAAATATACGCCTTTTTAAAAAATGTTTACAGTTTCCGAGATTTCATAGTTTTAACAGATGAAAACAATGTCCTAATCAATATTTAATACATTACCGGTAAGTAAACTTTAACAAAGACCAAACCTTTTTTCACATCAAAGTATTGTTCAACCATGTATTCCATCTTTTTATATTTTACAATCTGTTTACATCCTAGAGTTAAACAAAATTGCATAATCTCAGTGTATATGTTTTCAGCTCCTTATTCCATTTTTTGAATTTACATGTTTTAATGCAGAAACAATTAAAGGGAACACCATCTTTACTCTTGCTCTAAGTAATTAACAAAGGACATGGACGCTTTACGCACAGCATATGACAGAAATTGGTAAGTTTTGGTTTTACTTTATATTTATCAAGTTCAGACACATACATGCATACTTCTAACAAACTGTTATGAGAAGTACAAACTATCTTTTGTTTCGTGTAACAGATATTTATTCTCTGATGGGCTAAAACACACTTGGTTTTACACTGGACCTAAACAAACGATGTGTAAAAAAACTTTCGCTAAGACTTCTTGTGACGAGTATTTAAAAAAGGCCAATCTAGTTAAAACTAGCTGTAGTGTATACGCCCCCTAACTCCTTACGTTACACCTAGCTACTGGCCTCAGGTCACAGTTATTTTGACCCGGTAGTGGTTGAAGGAAATGATGAAATAGTAGGGTGTTGTGGGATATTATTTTCTAGGCTTGTTTACATTGGAGACATATGTTTCCGGATTTCATGGAGAGGTAAGATTTGGTCCTTTCAGCGGTAATTTTAAAAAAAATTTGGAGTGAATATTTTTGGATTGGTGGGGATCATAGATTTTGCATATTGTGGGCAGTTTCATGTGCTTTCTCTGGCATGTCAGTGTATATTGACATTTTTCATTCATATTTCAAAATCGGCATGGTCAACACCAAGTTTACTCTGCGATTTTGTAGTGTCGAGAGGTTGTATTTTCATTTCAAAACAAGTCCCCCAGTCACGCAATGTCAGGTAGCTTTGTAGCGACCAATATCACTAATGATAAATGCACTGGAAATTAATTGTGGACTGAGGCCTGATATAGAATGGGGGGTTGGTGTGTTTGATGTCAAATAACTTTGTCAGTTTTCAATATTTTTGCTTGAAATTTGGCATACTTATTCACTATTTGTGTTTGTATAAGGCATTTTATGCATTTTTCACTAGAACTTAATTTTTTTTAATTTTATGATATTTTGTAAAAATGTTGTATTTTTATGCCTTTTCTACAAGATATTTTCTTAGAAATGCAAAAAAATCTTTTTTCTTCTAAATATGGAACATTTTTGTATTACCAGACCAAGAATAGCAGGAAATGCATTTGTTAGAGAGGTGGTGGCTTTTTTTCTCAAGCATCAGGCTTTGATTCTAATGAAAAACAAGAAAAAGAAGGTGAGTGTATGATTTCGCAGAGAGCTCTAATCCCCTCTGGCTTTGGTATCATTCAATATTTATCTTCTTTTATAAATAATTTGCATACAGTATATACACACAGATTAAGGGACATAGTTTTTTAAAGTATATCAAGTCCTCATTTCACAATCAATAAATTTTAAAGATATGATCACCTTGAAAATGAAATGACCCAAGTACTAACTGGTAGATGATTTAGCATCAAGCTGACCATTCCTGTAATCACATTTGTTTTTCCTGGATGTTTTGGCCTATATGAAACCAGCAATATGCTGCTCTTGTTTTAATCATCTTATCTTAACAGCAGCACTGTCCCTATTGTAATTTTTTGGATAGTCTCCTTCCTTATGTATTTTGCGCAAAGACGCGACTGATCGCAGAGAGTGGTGTACACCAAGACACTTCTTTTTCTCAATGACAGAGGTCCTGGGGTAAATTTTCAAGCTTGTGGATACTCGACGATAGTCGCCAAAGTAATTTCTAGAGAAATTGTCATTTTTAAGTAGAGATATACTCATATTTCTGTTTGCTGCCTCACATTTTATATGCCTGTATAAACTGTCAAGTTCTCTGCCACTTCAACACTTAGTTTTATCTTTAATATTTCATGTAACTGATGTTAAACACTGTAACTCATGTTGAATTTTGACATCTTAAACTTGCAGAGGTGTATGGATCTAGTCCAGCAACTACAAGAGGAATCACCACTGCAGAAAAGTGACTGACGCGAACATAGGAAACAGCACCCAGAATGTCACAGAAGCGTCGCTCCATGGACTTTAGGTGAGATACTGTACAATGAATTTGTGTGACCAGCATAGGTTTTCGCCACTTCCCTTACACATGAAACTGCACCAGGCCTTCATATCCATACTAAACAATCACCGTCGTTGCTTCAATTGCTCATCAATTGCTCACAGTTGGTGAGTGTTAACAAATGTATCAAAATGTTAGGTTAGCGCAGTCAAGACGTCGAAGGCGGTAACTCACATTTCGGCAATTGGCCATGTATGGACTGTCGACCAATCACAAAAACCTTAAAGAGCATTAAAACTGCCTTATTTATGACTTGGGCCGCCCATCCGACCAAGGGCGAAGCAAACATACAAAGCTGGAGATACCCTCACAGTCTAGTATAGAAATAAGAGAGGTTTCAGACCTACACTTGGCAACAAGTTTTAATGCTCAGCACTCATCCTTGTGACAGGTTTTGGTTGTGTTTTGTTATGGGAGGTCTGATCCTTCATCAGACTCAAGAGTTAGCCCTTTTTTCCATGGAATGTTGCCTTTCTGGCAGTCTTGAGCGTGCCGCTTCTCGTCTCCTCATGTTCGATAGCAAAGTTTTAATAATTGTGCACTGCTGGCATGTGCTTATTTCAAACACCATTCCTGCAGTTTGTCTCTTCACTGACCATTTATTGTATAAACTGCCACTTGGAATTGATTGATATCACCAGGCACATGCTTATTGGCTTGCACAACATATTACCTATACGACGCCTATACGAGTATTGGCTAACTGCAAAGACTGATGGGTAGCACTCAAGAGCATCTACCAATCATGAGGCAATTAGCAGTTGACTGAGTGTGGACTCATATTGACCAGAAAGAAAATGTCTTTCAAGCAGTACCAAATTTTGCAGCTTCAAATTTTATTTTCCAAGTGAATTTTGATGACAAATGTCAAAAATAGTAAAAAAAAATATGAAATTTTTAAAAAATTGTAAAAAAAATTATTTTTGGTCCTAATTTAATCATGTTTAGTTTATTTTATAGTATTTGATTCACATTTGCAGGAAAAAGTTACTTTGTGATGATATCTTTTCTGGTTTCAGAGTTATGAGCGTTGCGCTACCCCGCCGATCCAGATCGACCATCCCTCGAAACCAGATGACAGAGCCTGATGAAGGTCCCCTGTCAGGATACTTATGTTTGCACCTGAGACCTGAGCTTTTGTGCATTAATTGGTAATTGGATGTACTTACTACCTGTGAAGTTTTATTGAAATTCGACAAAAAAAGTGTCCCTTATAGGCCTCAGGTCACAGTTATTTTGACCCGGTAGTGGTTGTGGGAGAGAAGGAAATGATGAAATAGTAGGGTGTTGTGGGATATTATTTTCTAGGCTTGTTTACATTGGAGACATATGTTTCCGGATTTCATGGAGAGGTAAGATTTGGTCCTTTCAGCGGTAATTTAAAAAAAAATTTGGAGTGAATATTTTTGGATTGGTGGGGATCATAGATTTTGCATATTGTGGGCAGTTTCATGTGCTTTCTCTGGCATGTCAGTGTATATTGACATTTTTCATTCATATTTCAAAATCGGCATGGTCAACACCAAGTTTACTCTGCGATTTTGTAGTGTCGAGAGGTTGTATTTTCATTTCAAAACAAGTCCCCCAGTCCCGCAATGTCAGGTAGCTTTGTAGCGACCAATATCACTAATGATAAATGCACTGGAAATTAATTGTGGACTGAGGCCTACTAACCCACCTGGTCCGTGTCACGCATGCGCGGAAATCAGCCAATGAAAAAAGAACTGGCTGATACCTTTGAATCGGACAATCTAGTTAAAACTAGCTGTAATGTATAGTTCCAATAAGTCATATATTAAATCATTAATATTTATGCTCATAATGTGTAACATGCAATATAAATCCTAACGACACCCGATTCAAAGAGATCAGCCAGTTCTTTTTCGATTGGTTGATTTCCGCGCATGCGCGACACGGACCAGGTGGGTTAGTAGCTAGATGTAACGTAAGGACTTAGCTATAGGGGTCGATAACATTACAGCTAGTTTTAACAAGATTGAAAAAAGGCATACTGTTATTAATATGGATCATAGAGCATGTTGTTAGCTAGCAAATATACTGGACCCTATGACATACAGTTCATGTCAAAATGAAAGTATTTTACATTCAATGTATAATCAGAATGTTACATTTGTATCACTTGTTATCAATATGAAAATGTCTGTAATCATTATATTTTTCTTTTATGGGAAAAACGTTACATCAGCTGAAATTGCTAAAACGACATTCCAGAAACCACAATCCTGTAGTCATATGTTACCCACAAGATGAAGAACAAGTAAACGTCACAAAAAGACCAAGAAGCACATCCTATCAACCTAATGAACCTTAAAATAAATCAATAGACCACTTTTATCATGTGTTTTTAATTCCTTTAGTAAGATTAACCAGTTTTGTACACTTTCACGGTGTTCGTCCCAATGTTCCCATACGGGAACAATCAACTTTAACGATTTTTATCTACTTTTTTGGGTATTATGATAGCACCATCATTTGTCTTTCATACAAAATTACCTAAATGATTTTTGATTTTTTAAAAATAGGATATATACCCTTCTTAAAGTTTTTGTCTAGATTTGATTTTTAACCATTTTTGGAACATCATCATTTCACAGAAAGAAATTTCATAAGCTTTCTCTCCCTACCAAATTGTAGGTTATAATGTCAATATCAATATGACGAAAGCAAAACATTATTTTATTGAAAGGAAAAAAAGTAACAGGAGTTTAAAGGACATGTTCCCATATGGGAACACTGGGAGGAAAAGGTTAGGATAGCACGTTTTTTGAAAATTGTATATTTTAAATTGTTCTTTGATAATTGTATGGTAATGCTAAATGTATTATTTTGAAATAGTGTCAAAAATCTCATTACAGAAACCAATCATCCATAATCAGAGAACAAATTATAAAGATTCACTTAAAGTCTATTGGCGGACATTTTTGTGTGAACACCTTTAATTCATTTTGTCTAGGAAAAAGGAATCGTATGACTGAACATAACATTATATATTTGATTTAGTACTACTTCATTTAATATAAATACATTGTCTTTCAATGTGAACTATTTATTTTCATTTTCTTGATGTCACCTGATTTTCCCCCTAAAAACGTGCAGCTGTCCCTTTAAATGAAATTTTTATATGATTACATTTACGCTAAATGATTTTCATTACATCTATTTTGGCTTTCATACGAGTCAAAATAGCAATAATGTTTTTTTCCGTTCAACACATCACACATATTCTGATTATTACTCAGTAATATTGCCTTCATCATCCTTTATTATATCAATGCCTTGGTTTATCAGAATGGAAAGGAAAGGAATCGTGTCCAAGATATAATTGTGATAGTGTTAGAATCGAGATAAACTATCTTTAAAGTGACACAGTATATCTTTCTAAAAAAATTATTTGGTTTTGATAAGCTACACAAATTCTTTTATGCTGATTGAAGTTCATATATCATCACTGGACTTGCAAATATATCCTTGTATGCATAATATCTCTAAAATGCTTGATTTTATGGAAAATTCAAGAAAACATCTTAAATACGTTTAATATTCGAAATTATGCATCCAATTAATCTACCTAGTAGTTACAATACCTAATAAACAGTATCGAATCAAATATGTCATCCTGGCAGCTTATGACATGGTTTCAAAATTACGTTTTCGAATTTGCGCGCGCAACTCGAGCCACATTGTCCGGTTTTCGATCAAAATCTTTGAATGGCCGTATTTTCGCTCTAATGTACTGATTGACCTTTTACTTTTTATTTTCAGTAACAGTTAGTGGTTCCCCATGTAATAACATCGATTTCAAAATTTGACATTTGTGATCCTATCAACATGCTCTGTGTCTCTTAAACGCAATAATTTGATGACGACTTATCTTGATAGTTAAACGATGTTGTTAATAATATACGGTTTAAGTTATGTCATAGATAAAGTTCAGACAATTGTATTGTGTTATCACATGAAATATGTGCACGATCTGTTGTCAGTTAGAGCTAAGTTATATAAACTTTGATTATTACGAGATTTTAAAGTCGTAATTACGAGATTAAAAGTCGTAATTACGAGTTTAAAAATATTCTTATTACTTTTCAATTTTGCAGGAACAGGCTTTCGTAGAAAGAAGGCGATGTGGTTGTAGAAATAATCGTATCTTATGATAGAACCATAATTTAGCAGTTAAGGGAAGAACGTTTCATCCTGATAACGTTTCGCATCTTTTAGATATTTGCATTCCTAAGATTGTTGTAGTTTTATGTCAAAAAACAAGTTACATTATTCTGAGAAAAGAAGGTTGTTATTGGTAGTTGTGATGTGGGAAATTCAAAATTTTCAAGCCCTCCAGTCAAACTTTAGTATCAACATTTTACAAAATTCAAGGAAAATGGTTTAATAACAAAAGATGGTCAGTGTTAACTGTAATGACCCCTGGAAATCGACGAGAAGTGTTTGGTTAACAGATTGAATTGAAAGAACCCAAAGATTATTCCAAAAACATATGATTCCAGCCCTTTCGTCCGTAATTTACAATAACTGTTGAAAAAAGGGATGCAATTTCAACGACCAGTTACTTCCTTATTCCAAAGACCTTTTGTAAGATAAAAGATGATTTGATGTGTGGAAGTCAAGTTGGTAACACAAATGTTACTTTTTGTGTCTGAAACCCATTGTTTATTGCCTAGTTTTGGCACTACAGCCATACTTATTTTGGGTGAAATTTCAGTACCATTTCAAATATAATCGTAATTTCATAAAATGTCTACATCGACGATCTTTCTTTGAAGAAACTATTAACAAAATCTACATTTTTATGTTAGGAGACATGAATTAGTCACGGTACTGTAACTTTGCCATAGCATAATTTTTTAGTTTTCGAATTCAGGGGGTGCTTAACATTTTTCCGTATGTATATATACCAAACAGACAGTCGGACAGGGTGATAGCTATATTTCACGGTATAACATACCGGTGGAATAAAAACTGTTACACTTAGTTCAATGCAATGATATTTAAAATTTATATATGTGCATTTTGGGGTGTTCAGATTCATGCTTATTACCCTTTACCATTACCAAGTTGGCCCGTCTACCTTCTTCGTCACGGGGTTATAACAAAGGACGTTCACACTTTTATGGTCACCTTTCTAAAGTCATGTAATGCCATGTTTTGCCCTTCTTCAATATTTGGTCATTCTAAAACTTAGCATGATTTATTGCATTATATATTCAAAAACAAGAATATGCGCTTAAAAAGAGAATAGAGATTTGAGTATACTTACCAAGATCGCACAGGGTCTGGTTGATCTGAAGAAAAAGTGTAAAGTTTGAGTTGAAATATCAACACTGAAATCTGTAATGATGTGGTTCGTCTATTTTCTTACTATTGTGAAAAGGGTATTCAGAATAACGAGATTTGCTTACAATACCATTTTTCTATTTGAAACTAAATTAAATTATCATTTGTCCTATCTTCAATATCTTCATTTGCTAAATAAAAGCACAAATTGAAGACAACTTCAAAATGCAACTTATACGTTTTCATTGACAGAACTTTTCCGGAACATGAATACAGATAGACATTGAATGGTAAGTGGTGGACAACATCTTTTGTTCAATTTCATGTGTTACTACATTCATGCACACTATCAAGGTATATATTTTGGTGAATGCAGGGTAGAAACCCGTTGAAAGCTGGCGTTTTAGGTGGGGGTTATTCCAAATAGATAGTTGGAGGTTAGGGACGTTATATTTGAAATTAATTGGATGAAGTGTAGCCGACATAGTCTACTTCACAACTCACCTCAGCAAAATACTTTTCTTCCAGCACGCATTTCTGTAATACAGAAATTTCAGTTATAAAGCGAGATTCTTAAAAGTTTAAACTTTTTGTCGAAAGGTCAGTTTGATTAAAATGGAACAAGCTCCGAGGAATTAAAAGCAAAAATGCTGTTTCAGAGAGGAGAAGACATCCCGGCTTGTTCGAACCCAAATAGAGACAACAGTTTTGCCATTTTTATCCTCGGAGCTCGGTCGAATTTAATCAGGCTGGTCGAAAGGTTAACATCAATTCTGGTGATAAAATATTAATGCAGCATATTTATATTAAAAGCATCATACATTTTAGTTTTACGCTCACCCTTCTTTATTTTTGTCTTGCTCTGTTTCTGTCTTTACATGATAAAAATATTCTCTTTAATAATAATAATAATAAAAATTAAAATAATAATAATAATAACTAGGACTGCGGCGGCAGTACTTATGTCTTCAAGACATCCTGTTTGACCTTCACATGACGTTTTTTCTGAGATTTAAAAAGTAACTAATACATTATCAAAATGACCACATTTCACTTGATACTCAACGTTTAGGCCTGCATTTGTGTATGTACTTTGATAGACATTAATTTCAAATTCGAATCCGAAATCCTAATGCATAAAAAAATATATTTTACGCCATTTAACTCCAATGCAACCAAAATATGTTCTACCTAAGCACAAAAATAACAAGTTCGATCTGCAAAAGTTTGTCGACTGAAGCCGGACTTGAACCCTAAAAGTTAGCACTCTGAATTCAGAGGCAAAGGCCTTAACCACTAGACAACGAAGCTAGCTGTGTTTGGATTGGAATTTTAGCACTAAGACTTTAGGTTCACGAAGGCAAAACAAACAATCCCTCATCCAAGAATGAGTTCAATGACGGAGTCGTGTAAGGGAGGTGCTTTTGAGAGTTTTGAGCTGTTTGATGTCTTGTTTGAGGTCAGAACGTGCTTTTGACCATTTCGAGCTCTTTGATGTGTTGTTTTACGTGGAAATACGATGTCTAGCGAGGCTAGTGCTATTCTTAGTACACAGAACGTTGTATCTACGTCTTCCGGTGTCCCCTGGCGAAATGCAAGGAATTAGTCACCAAAATCGAATGTACACGTCTTGACTGCGTGTTTGCATCAAATGCTTGCAAACACAAAGTGTGGAACATGCGGCCGGGAGGAAATGCATATTTCAAAGTTCCACGAGGGCGATAGGCATTTTGGAAAAAAGAGTTAATCGAGGACGTCACACCCTTGCCAGTGGAATCTGCCGAGCACTTAGGCAGGAATCAGGACGCCCTATATCTATTGACCAAGAGCACTTAGGCAGGAATCAGGACGCCCTATATCTAATGACCAAGAGCCCAAGAGCTGTTAGTGGCCGTCATTATGCCCTTTTCGTTAAGGGAAGGTACATTCGCTTGTACCTACGCACCCACCTGTGCCTTTGGTCTTGAAAATAAATCTCGACCATAAAGGCTTTCAAAGTGTGTTTAGTCCACTTGCACAATTTATTGTCAGTCCCAAACAAAGAGTTTAATTGACAATGTGAAGAGCTTTTCGTCACATAAGTAGTATTATACGACCAGAATGACGGTTTGCTAACCGCAGGGAACCGAAGGGACAGTAATTTATGCAGCGTAGCTCATTAACAAGCTAATAGATGCATGACGTCACAGGTCGGAAAGGTCGACCAATCAGTTGAGAGTAAAATGCAAGGATGCTCATTAAGCTATTCATCGTCATGACTGCAAAACAAAGCTTTCTTTAAGCCAACCCTCAATCACACAAGGTCGTCAGTCCTATCAGAAACCGGTTTTGAATTGGCGCGCTAGAACTATCTTTAGCGACACGTGTCATGACTCAGAGCCGAGAGAGTTGGCTACAGCGCTGTTGGAGGACAAAAGACCTTTATTCATATCGGTTCATCCTATCCCGTAGAAAAGTTTCTTTAATATCCATATATTATAGAGGTCAAATGTTTATTTCTAGTTGTATTCCGAGTCGTATTTCTAGAAATTGTTGATAGATAAAATAGTGTTAAATATAATGTTCATACAGTGATTTCATTTACACAAATCTTACAGCTGGTTTTCTAGAATGATAGTATACGTTTAAAGACGTTTTATCCTACCTATATAGCTTCATTGAAATGTGTTACATATTTTATATTAACATGTTCAGACACGGTCTATCATGTGACTGCGACGTATCACCCGACTTATAGGCGAGGAGTACAAAGTCTCCTGTCCACTAGAAGCAATACATTAAGTTGGAGATCATGAGTCGAAAGAAGGTGAAAACGGTTGAGATGTATCGAGGCAGAAAGGTGCATACCTTTGAAGGTGTAAAGTTTTTGAAACGCTCAGATGGTTGGGGCTCTTATGCTCATTCCGAAAAATTATCAAATGGACGTTATTATGTTTCCTTGAAAAACTATGAAAAAGGGAGGACTCCATATTTGTGGTCACAGCTAAAACGACATGCCCGTCGGTTTGCTTCAAAGACCATGCGAAATCTTAAGAACTGGAAGTGTGTGGTTCGACAAGCTCAGCATCGTGAAAGACTAGATCAACTTATCATCTCTCTGAGACTCCACGGTTGTGGAAAGAGTTTGAAGCAATCAGAACTTTACCAAAGCGCAAGGGAAACTATGAGGAAAAGACATACTTGTCCTACTTGTCAAGTTGAGGGTATGGTTGAGAGGTTTGAAAGCCGCTCATGTCAATGCAGCACTTGTGAAAATTGGTTTGGATGTGGTCGAGAACCTTCTAAAATACTTATCTTTCGGTGTTTAACGTGTGGTCATACAAGTGGGTGACGTACGGGGAGCAGATACCAACCCTATTATCTATACAGGCACGACAAGGTCAACTGAGACCTATATAAATTGTGTGACATCTACTTTGAGTTCATTTCCAGCGTAGTTCAACAACGGATCAGTTATCACTAGGTGCCCGCAGTTCTCAACAGATCATGGAGAGGAAATTGTATATTGCCGATCCCAAAAAGTTTATAAAGTTTTTTGAGCGTCGACGCGAGGGACAGAAAGGAGGCCAAGCTCAACCTGGTTCCCGTATCATCACCATGACTTCCCCAACGACTGCTGACGAGAACTCTCATGAAGGCCAAAAGACTAAGAGATCTCCAAAGCGAACCAACATGATAAAACGCAAAGTCGAAGACAGATCATCTCCAGAAGGGCAAAACTCGGCTAAACGGTCTTTTGTGGATAACCCATCCAATCATCCCAGAGATTTCTTTTTAGAGTAACAAGGCCAACTGAGCATGCGTCCAACTATCTACACGGCGCATGCGCCTCATTTAAATGTAATCATCCATGAGAAAGAGCGGTTATCATTCAAGATGTCCTTCCAGTGTACTGTCTGTCTTGGTTTGCTCCCTGTAGATGTTCTTGGGGAAGATAACAGTGGATGTTTTACTTGTGTGTACTGCAAAACTAAGTTGAAGTATACTTACCACCGGTTCTTGGTTCACAGCGATAAATGTACCGTGAAAAGAAAACTATCACGTCACATTCCCTCGTGTATTTGTTACAGCCCTAAGACAGCATAAAACGCGGTCACAACAGGCTCTAGGTGTTCATTTATCTGTAACCAGCAGACAGATCACACCTATGAAAATGCAGAGAACGTCAGTAGTGAGACGCAAGGACATTTTCAGTACCGGTGATAAGGTCATAAAGCCCAGGAAACCAAAGAGTACTTTGAAGAGACAAATCAAGACGAAACAGGCTACCTCTAAAAGGAATAAGCAAAGCAAACCGACTGAACTTCACATAAAACCCATCTCGACCACACAAGGCGTTGTGAACAGGGCGAAAGCTGCCTTGAAACGACAGCGGATCCGGCAAGGGTATAAAAGGAAGCTTGAGAAACACTAACTCTTTATACATTCTAGGTCGCCATGACGGTGGTCACCTGTCCGGATTGTGGGAAGTCCTTTTCAAGAAAAGATGTTATGTATCGACATAGGAGGAATATACACTCGAACACAGCTACGCTGCCGCCACCGCCACCGCCGCCACCCTCAGTGCATTACACTACGCCGCCGCCACCACCGCCACTGCCATCCTCAGTGCAGTACACTACGCCGCCGCCATCCTCCGTGCAGTTCACTACTTCGCCGCCGCCGCCGCCATCTTCAGTGCAGTACACTACGTCGCCGCCGCCATCCTCGGTGCAGTACACTACGTCGTCGCCGCCCTCAGGGAAGGTCACGTCATCCCTGGTGACTTCATCACTACCGCATCCGCACACATCTTCTCTAGAACGACCCTTCCGATTTGGGATACCCTCCAACGGCCTGTTGGTCGGTCCGAGTGGCTCGGGTAAGACAACCTTCATGTTCAACGTACTACGACAGGGACTGATCAAGCCCCAGCCCGACCATATCACCTGGTGTTATAATGTATGGCAACCTCTGTACGATCGTATTCTTCAAGTCTTACCCTATGTGCAGTTTGTGAAAGGAATCCCTTATAATCTCGAGGATGAACATTACTTTGATGCCCACCAACAGAACGTGTTGATCCTGGACGACTTTCTGGCTGAAGCCAAGAATGACAAGCGAATTTCTCGTCTGTTTACTCAAACCTCACATCACAAAAATGTTCTGATCTTTTTACTCCTGCAAAACCTGTTCCCCAGAGGCAAGGAATCTCGTGATATTGCTCTCAATTCTCATTATGTGACTTTATTTAATTCACCCGTGGACAGACAGCAGATTAAGGTATTTGCCAGAAGAATATTCCCCTAGGACATATCTAAATTTATGAGTCTTTACGAAACAGCGATGGAAACGCCTTATGGAAACTTAACAGTGGATCTTAAACCTGCTACGAGCGAGAAGAACAGGCTACACATGAATATCTCGACATCTCATCCAGCCACCACCACAACTACAACAACAGGTCATCAGCAGGGTGGGACGTTAGTTCAAGACCACCAACGAGAGATAAAAGCGATCCCACCAGCCTTAGACAATCAGTCAGGTCGAGACCTTCTTGCTGAACAGACGTTTCTCGACGACCCCATTGAAACAGCTTCCCCTAAGAGCAGTGAGGAGTCGGGACCCTTCACTATGGCTACAGCTTGCGCCGATTGTGGTGTACTCATAGACAACATGCACGATTTACAACGTCACATCAAGTCCTGGTGTCCAGCTGTTAATGACAAGGCATTGACGCCCAACAAGAGAAAACGGGTCAGATACAACAGTGAAGATTCGGATGAGGAACACCCTATGCAAAAAGGGAGTGGTATGGATGATTCAAAACCACTTCCTCGTTACTGGAAACCCATAAACGACATGGCAGCCGAGGAGTGGCAAAACGTGGGCCTGCAGCGTATCTGGAAGCGAGTGTACGAGCTTTATCAAGGTGAAATGGCACTCAACAGGAGGAAATATAAGCGGCTGGGTCGGACGGCAGACTGGATAGACAGAAAAATGAAACAGCTTTGGGATACTAAATTGATGGACACTCTCAACAGCGTCCTCGAATTTACTCAATATTTTAAAGAAGCGCCCCTGTTTGTACCCATCCTCAACAGTCTGGATGAGATAGATCCGTCCTCAGAACAGAGCATGGTGAAGGGGAAAATCAAACGCTTTATCAATCCTAAATTGAAAGACATTCTCACTCGACTGGATAGGTCTGAATTGGACACTGACGCGGAATCAGACGTGGCTACAGATGGCAGTGCGGCTGGTGATGAGGAGAGTGATCAGGACTGATTTATTACAGAAGGCGTAGACTCATCCACTGTTAGTTCAGTCTTTACCTCTGCTGAGATAGGATGTATAAACGAAACTTGCTTCATGTGGTGAAATCACCAAACCCACTCCAAAGACAGACCCACAAGAACGATAAGAAAAAACCTGTTTCTCTCTATGTCAAAGGGGTGATGAAGCGAGGACCGCCTGGGCGACGGATATTGGATAGGATAGAGACCAAAGGATAGAGATCAAAAGATAGATATGCATCCAAAAGAGACAATTTTATAATTCATCTACCTGTGTACAAACCCTATATCCGGAAATAGGTGTAGTCAAACGTGTTCCTAACATGTATACCCTGACTAACTGTTTGTATCATGATTTAGTTACTTAATGAATTAATGTTATATCCTGACTTATGCCTAGATTGAATAAATATGTTAGAAGAATGTATGTGTTTGTTCTCAATGTGGATGGTATTCAAACTCGAAACAGACAGGGAGTCATAGAATATATAAAACCAAGTGAAGCAAATATTACCCGTGCTTATAGACTTACTTATGATTCATATACAATCATTTCAACGATAAACATATGGTTGTATAAAACACAAATGTAGTTGTCTGTACATAGTTGTCTATATATGAAACAAAAATATCCCCCCTGTATAAGCATTTTTCATGACTTGATACATCGAAAGTCATGCAATTATCATGATTAGTTTTGCTAGATCCGTCCCATGAAAGCAGGTTTCATCAGAACGCATGACCATAGGGTTGTTGCGGGCTTTCCTCTTAAATTTATACCACCCATTGTGATCTAGAGTTTAAACAGGATGAAAAGTTTTCACTCACTCACTACACTAGTCCGAACAGGAGTTTAAGATGGGACAGAGTTTTATTTGTTAAAAAGGCTTATTACATTCTCACAGTAACATTACAACACATTATCTTGTAAAATGAAAATTAATTTATCACATATGAAAATTACTGACTCGCTCCAACACATGTATGTTAAACCTCTCTGTCCATGAACCGTGTCTACAAACGGTGAGGCGAGTGGAGTGTGTTTTCATGACAACGACACCTTCAATGTTTACCTTAAAGGTTATGCTGAAATTCCTCTGTATTCATGATACCCTATATTTAACACAATCATTACAGTGCATTATTAGTTGCTTGGGATATTTCGGAGAAAATACGACCTGGACTCAAAGTCAGGGTTTCTATTCCTTTTCCATGATTTATTTTACTTATGTCTTTAACATATCATCAGTGTGGATATAACTCATATGGAATATTTAAAGCTCAGTAAGATAAGAACTGCTTTATATGTTTACATAACAAACTGAATTTTTAAACCTAAAATACCTAAAATATCTGTACCCATCAATGAGATTGAACCTGTACCAATTGAAACATGAATGCAATACAAAGCAAAAGTTCTCCTGTCTTCTTCTTTAGGTTTTCATTTCCATAAAATATACCTGATAGAAAAATATCCTTTTTAACTGAAGATGTGAATGAAATACGACAACTATCGGAACAAACATGAAAATTGAAATATATGTTTTGTATCAAATAGACGTTCACCAAGCAGTCTCCCCTTAAGTTAGCACGTTACGGGTGAATGATTCGTCAACAGAGCAATGGACGTTGTCCTCGCGAGGTCAGATCCTAAAAAGCAAATAAGACACGCTTTCATAACTTCTGCTATATTTGTCCAATGGAATGTGAGGAATATATACTTGGATGGCGAGCAAATACTGGTTGTGTGTGTCGTTTGAAACTGAATCATCTTACCAGTTTAACACCTTCATTAATATGAATGGAGAGGGGTATCTGCCTCGTTATAGTGCATAGACCCAAGTCTAGGTATGAAAACTGGTCAAGCAAACATGACAAGCCGAGTTGGACTGACTTGGTTAAATGAATAAACCGGGGTCTTCTAACTGCTAAACTTTAGACTTCAACAAATATGTTTTGGATATGGAGTTGACACTCCTTTTTGAGAGACAGTTATGCTATAAATTATGTTTAAGCTTTTCGTAATTAACTTACGGTTTCTTGACCATGGTTATGTTTATATTTAGGGATTACTGATCCCAGTCAAGTCTAGATTATTTAGGGATGGAGTATACGACTTATTTTCTTTAAGATATACACTTCTTTCCAAGTTCTTGTTACAAAATAAGCAATACGATTCTGAACACGTTTCAACGAAGCTATATAGCTATGATAAAACGTCTTTAAACGTATACTATCATTCTAGAAAACCAGCTGTAAGATGTGTCTAAATGAAATCACTGTATGAAACTTAGTATCAAGAATATTTTATGTGTCAACAATTTATAGAGATAGGACTCGGGATAAAACTTAGAAATAAACCTCCTTTATAGGGGATAGGATGTACCGATATGAATAAAGGTCCTTTGTCCTTCAGTAGGTCAAAACCTTTCCTGAAGCTATACAGCGCTTTGTCCACATCTCGGCTCTGAGTCATGACACGTGTCGCTAAAGATAGTTCTGGCGCGCTCATTCAAAACCGGTTTCTGATTGGACTGACACCAATGTGTGGTCTAGGGTTGGCTTAAAGAAAGCTTTGTTTTGCAGTAATGATAATGAATCGCTTCATGAGCATCCTTGCATTTCACTGTCCACTGATTGGTCGACCTTTCTGACCTGTGACGTCATGCATCTATTAGCTTGTTAATGAGCTACGCTGCATAAATTACTGTCCCTTCGGTTCCCTGCGGTTAGCAAACCGTCATTCTGGTCGTATAATACTACTCACATAGCTTTTTGTTCTAAAATAAGTATTGTGTGAATGCACGCAATTTCATTGTTATTTAAATGTACCAAATCTATCAGTGTAAAGTTTTTCTATTTTTTCCCCAAAATTAACCGACGGCACTCACCGTGCAGCATTCCTATCTGCCGAACCATTAGAGACATTTCACAATTGATTTTACCATTGCATACATTATTTCTTTATGAGCATGGAAAAGTAAGGAAACGGTGAGCGATGCGACATCTGCCGCAAATAACACATTTTCCATCCAAATTAGCAATCCCCTTGCGCCCTCTATGCATGTACCTCCCGAACCATGAAAGATATCTTCATATTTGTTTTCACCAGTGAAAAGAGGAGAGATTTGTCTTTATATGCATACATTATTTGTTTATGAGCATGAAAAAGTAAAGAAACGGTGAGCGATGCGACATCTGCCGCAAATATCAAGCTTTATCTAAAAAAATTAGATAATTTAGCTTATGAGTCATTTACTGTGAAAATTTTTATAATGAAGTACTACACAAAAGGTTTTTGTCTTCAACAAGCTAAGCCATCGATGTATAGTATGTTTTCCTAGTGTTTTATTGTCAATCAGGTACAATTTTTCAATCATTCCTATATCAGAATCCTTCAAAACGCAAATAGGATTGACCACATTCAAATGCTCCGAATTTCAATGTAATGTTTAATCTAATTTTAATGAGATTTATCGCAGATTGTATGATCTTTTGGCTTTCTAATGAGATATAGAAAAATCAATTATCATGTGTCATTAATTGGCACTGAGTATTCAAACATAACCACTAAAACATCAATTTTCCAAAATGCAAACTTTGACCCTTCCTCCTGACCGGACATGACTGTTCGCGAGCGATTTTATTCTTTTATCTGAAAGACCATGCTCATGTCTAACTCTCATGCAAAAATCATTCAATTCTATGGTCTGGTTTTTGAGTTATCTGCCCTTGAAGTTTGCGATTTTGAGATTTTTGTCAACTTTGAAAGGTCACAGCACAAATAGAATTAAGGTTAGGTTTTACAACTTTACGAATTCAAATCTACAATACTTAAGCTACATTCAGTATGAATTTCAGCTCTCTAGTGCAAGTATCTTCAGAGGAGAAGATTGTCAAAGGTGGGTTGGGTCGGAAACGATGAAAATTGCACTAAAAGCAAGATGGCGGCCGAACCACGTGACCTACGAATTTGTCCTGATTTCATTTTTCCATTATTTTTCATTGCGCTTCTTTTAAAAAAAAAAAGTCTCTAAGTGCATTTTGAAAAAAAAATCAATGTTAAATTTTCGATTTTGGATTCGAACTGGACTTTTAATGAATGAACCGATTTTGTCCAAAAGCTTCGCACGTCGATTCCAGGGTAAGGGCTATCTGCATGCCAAGTTTTGTCAAATTTGGAGCAGCCGTTTGAGCTGTAGCTTCCTCACAAAAAAAGTACAAATAATAATAATAAACTTGAAGAAATCGGATAAAAACAATAGGTCTTCAAGACTTTGTCTTGAAGACCTAATATCCTCAGTAAATACATACATATCGGAACAGCGCCAGTTAATGCGTTGTTCTGCCTTTACAATGCTGTGTGTCAAGCAAGACAGTAACAACTCCCACCTTTTAACGTCTTTTTGTATGACGCGACCGGGAATCGAACCCCGGTCTTCCGGGTGACGAGCGGACACTCTACCACTGAGCTACGTCCCAGGGTGTGAGCAGGCGTTATTAGACCTCTTACACAATGACAAAGTAATGTGGAGTTGAACACTATATCATAAAACATGATTTGTAGATTTGAATATTGCAAACCCTCAGTATAAACTAACCTCTTCTTCATGCTTTTCTTCTATCTGGCGTTTCTGTAATAAAATTAAATATATGAAAACCTTGATTATATGTTTGCTAGGCTTGTTCTGTCAATGTTATCAAGTTTCAACCAATTTCGTTAATTATTTAATTTTTTAAACGATTTTTTAATATATATTTTGAACTTTCAATATCAGAATTTGTCCGACCAATTACAACTGTTGGTCTGATTCATATGAAATGTTGCATACAATCAGGGGTGCAGTTCCCAATCTACAAGCGTTTTTGTATATTTGAATTGTTTAAACAGTTTTTGTACTTACTGTAGTTATTTTCAATTAGATTGTAAAACAATTATTCTCCCAATTGATTCCAAATTTTGCACATGACTACTACCTAACTTGAAGAGTGAAGAGCCAAATTACAAGCGATTATTTCGTTATTTTAAAAGTAAATTTCCATGTTTTGTCCTTAGCTGTTTTCCAATATCAGAATTTGTCCGATCTATTGTAGAAAAACTATTCATCTGATACATTTCAAATTTTGTATATGTCTTCAAACATCTTCGGAGGGTTGCAGTGTCAATTTACAAGCGATTTTGTATATTGTATATTTTAAAAAAAACTTTGATTGGTGCAAAATTCATCCAAATACGTAATAAAATGTGATATAAAATATGTAAGATTAATAGTATTAATGGTCTGGATAATAGGATGGCTAAGTTATGGGAAATAAACAGTAGTTTAGGTGGTCAGTGTCCACGGATGCTTGCTACTTCGAAAAATTAATGCAAAACATTTTGTGTCATTTATTGGAATAAATACAATAGAAGTGTGAAATATTAACTTCTCACTTCACGTCAGTCTGATTAAAATCTGCCAGTTCCGAAGAATATAATTTGAAAAATATTAACACTATGGGAATCGAACCTGTTATTTCGAGAGGTATCCTCTCCACTGAGTCAGAAAGCAATTCCGGAAGCAATTCAGAGACAAAGTAGTCACTAGTTGATAAGTAATGGATAACACCCACATGAGAGAGGGAAGGCCCGAGAGCGCGTTAGCGCACGAGGGGCTTCTCGTAGGCAAAGGCCTCTCTAAGCTAGAACGCCCGAGGATGTGGGTGTTATCTTTCTTATATACCGAAAAAATCACAAATAATAATTTTTATGGCTTCTCTAACCGATGTCCGAAGCTAAGCGTTTGTTTTTAACCAACTAGAATTTAGTGTGGTTTAATTGAACACAGCCCCGAAAACAATTATCGCATGATCATCCATAACAATGTCCAAGGGTCTTGTTTTATTTAATTCACAAACCGTCAACTGAATATCATTGCGTTGATTTAACTGATAATTCAAAAGGAAAGACGGCCTTAAAATATCACACGGACCTAAATATGAACATAGTTATAAAAGGGTCTAAGAATGCAATCCAACCATCTCATCAGTCGTGGTGTAGTGGGTAAGACCGTCGGCTTTGGCGTGGCGGGTATTATAGACACGGGTTCGAGACGGCATATCGCCAAAACATTTGCAGTGTGGAATATGATTTCAGAGTTATTTTTCATAAGTTTAACTTATAATGGCCTTATAATGGTTAATACCCCGCTTGGAGGGCTTCATTTCGTCTAAGGCCTTCAAAGCAGGGTATTATACAGTACAAGGCCCTCTCGGTAATGCCCTATTCCCCTTCACAGGTATGTTCTACCGGATTAGAAACCTATCGGGGATTTCGTCTATTGTTTTGGAGGTCTCTTGTTTACTCGTAATAACCTCCAAGGAAGGTTTACATAGGGAAGTCAGGGCATTATATTCACATATAACACCTACTCGGGGGCTGGAAGGTTTTTATATTCATATGTAAGACCTACTCGGGGGTTGGAAGGTTTTAATATTCATATGTAAGACCTATTTGGGGGTTGGAAGGTTTTTATATTTCAAAGTCAAAGGGGTTTATATTCAAATATATAACCTTACCCCAAAGTCCATACTATCTTGAAAAAATCTACAAAGTTTCAATGCTTCCAAAGTGCGGAATTCGAACCCTCAACCCTCTGAACCGTAAGCAAGCACTCTAACCACTACTCTAACGGGCCAGATAGAAGTGAAGGCTATGTTAAACGATCTTTTGATTGAAGTACAGATTTCGGTAAAAAAAGGTCGGTCCTAAAGCATTATGATATCCAATTGCACTTGATTCCAATTTTAAATGCATACAAACATTCATAATTGATATTAACAGTGTAACACCTTTTAACTTGTGATAAATTTAAAGGATTAAAATACGGTATCAACCACGTGACTTGTCGATTGTCATTTGTAAAACCTTACACCTCGAAGAATGCTTTGCACGTGCATTTTGTGCTATGTCAATGTCAAAAAGTCGTTTGAACACACTGCTTATTTTGAAGGAAACTGATTTAATCGTTTTTTATTAGAATTAAAGCGACAGTATAAAGTAATGTAATCCAATAATAAACTCTCTCAAAAAAGAAACGCAACCCCTCTCTCAATATCTGACAACAACCTCTGACAAAAATGGTGAATGTGAATTGGATTTTTTTGTCATGTATTCTTAATTTGTTCTTGTTTAGTTAGTAATAGCTACCAAAAGCAGCCTTTTTAACGCACGCTGACTGTTTATCCGATTTTTTTTCGAGAATGTGCGAAACAGTCATGTGCATAATGCTAAAAGTGAACTGCACGTACAATTCAAGGAAATCACAGTTTAAGCCAAGGTATCAAAAAGTAAACGTAGTTTGGCAATATATTCAATTGGTTTACTCCGAAGATCAAGGTTGAAAATGCCTCTTTTGAATATTGCAGATCAAAATATTGCCATTTGTCGGATTCAGGCCGGGCAAAGTTTTTAAACAGTTGTCCGCCAGCTAAATTTTCATGATACGACGATCATCTGACTTTGGAATCGCTACAGACAGTTCCATGCAACCGAAGACCGTCCTAATAGTGGTAGACCAATGATCACCACAACGGCTCAGGATCGTTTCATCGGGATCACCCACCTACGTAATCGGCAAACCACACCAACCCTCAATGCAAGACAAGTGTCTAGTTTGAGGAGATTGTTGGCCCAAACCATCAGTAACCTTTTACGTGAGGCTAATATTCATGCATGACGACCATTTGTCGGACCTCTTCTGAGACGCCAACATCGACGTCAACATCTCAGATGTTGCACTAACTTGAGGATATGGACCCTTAGAAACGGGATACGTGTCTGGTTCAGTGACGAGTCCCGTTTTCTACTTCACAGACGTGACGTCAAGAAACCTGTATATAGACGAGGAAATGAACGTTTCGCACCCAACTGCGTTCAACAGGTCGACAGATTTGGAGGAGGGAGCGTCATGGTGTGGGGAGCCATGTCTTACAACGGACGATCACACCTGGTCATCATTTCCGGCAATTTGACGGCCCAACGCTACATCAATGATGTTTTACAGCCACACTCCTTTTGATAATCAACCAATAGATGAAGCTGTTTCAACAGGACAATGCCCGCCATCGCACAGCTCGTGCAGCAGTGGATTTTCTACAGAATTCCAATGTCGAATCCTTGTCATGGCCCTTCAGGTCGCCCGACATTAACCTCATCGAAAATCTTTGGGACTATCTTGATCGTCGTATCCGTGCACGTACACTACCACCGTAGACGTTAGATGCACTGGCCACAGAACTGCAGGATGTGTGCTGAGCAATACCACAGGAAAGGATTTGTCGTCCGATCCGTTCTGTTCCAAGGAGGTGCATTACTGTGATTACAGCTTGTGGCCCCGATACTAGATACTGAAGAAAGCGCCCCCTAGTTTTCGTCGAAAGCATAATAGAGACCTATGAAATTGAGACCTTATACTACACATACATTTGTTTCACCATGTAAAATTTCGTTGTATTATCTTTGATAATCTATGTGTTAAAAAAAAGTTAAAGACTGATATCAACACTGCATAAAATCAGGTGTTGCGTTTCTTTTTTGAGAGAGTTTACATGTAAATGTTAAAACAAAACGACCAAACATAAATCCTAGATATTTGTTGTTTTTTCTCGTTTTTTTATGATCAGTCTAAACATATGATTACAAATACTACAATATGGACAAATGATTGTGTTTGTTTAATAAATGTTTAATAACGGTATCTAAGTTAGTTAAAACTTCGCTTTCGGTCTTACTTTCCGCTCAGCATTCTTTCCTCAGGTTTTGAAAACCCAAGCATAACCTCGTTCTCGTGTTTTAACCCTAACATAAAAACTCGTTTCAAATAGTGTTAAATGGACCTTGAGGCTTTTGTCAGTTTATGTAGTTAGATAATATTTTTCTGTATTGATAGGCCTATTTGAACGATTGTATGTTATCGTTATCATTATGGCTTATGTTGAGTGCTTCATGACAAGTTTCAACGAAAATTGTTTTGAAAAGATATGACTACATCAGGAAATATTCTCAAGTTCAAAAGGCGTCATCGAGCGTCCACTGTTGATTTTATATTATTAAATATCCCATAATGTTTTTAATAAAATATTGAAATGACAGTAACATGCCAGTTTTATTGTGGATAATGTAATTGTTTCTGAGAGAAAAATAATGATTTCATTTCTTTTCACTCATGAATCGATAACACGGGCACGCTTGTCTGATGGGGTTTGGCCGTATTTTTTTTTCACTTGCTTTTGATGTTATTTTAAATACAGTCGCAATTGGTACTTACCTTGAGTATTTTTTTAATTATAAAAATATCCTGGTTTCTTGGCAGACATCTCGGTTAAATTCTTCACTTTCGGGAACATTCACAAATGAAATTGCATATCTGAATAATGTTACCCTAACAGGCTTACACTAAAAATGGGTTAGATCTAAAGACGGTTGGTTAATTAACAAATGATCACGAGGGTTATAGAATACGTTTTGGACTTTGGAAATTAACTTGAAATTCACTGCTACCCAAACAACTTAGAGTCAATTGGTCACGTAAACAATGGACTGTCAAAAATTAAAAACAAAATGATCTTGTTGGGTCCAAGGGTTAAATAAGATCATCGAAATGAATTCAAGTGTTTGTAGTCTTAGTTAGTTAGTAGTTCTTTCCAAACTGCAACATGCATGTCAATCTTATGGGGTCCAAGGGTTAAAAGATCGTCGAAATGTAACCAAGGGTTAGCATTTATCACAAACCTTTTTTGAAGTGCAACCTGCATGTCAATATCACTGACATTATCAGTGACAAACGCACGACTGGGAAAACCTTAAGGCATGCCGATCGGGGAAATACTTCGCAACGATTGAAATTCTTGAAAACATGACTGTACGAGCCCTGAAAAATACTTAGCTTCAGACAGAATGTTAGCATGCGACCAAAGGCTAAATAATACCATCGATGGGTACCGATAACGGCTTAAATTTCTCAAACTTTGTCGTCAATAAAATTCACGGTAAAAATAAATGGCATCATTTGAAAGTCTCGCTTCGATGAGAAATGACGTCTGCGCATGTGCGGTAAGTAAAACATTCGAAAAGAATGAAAATGTGACATATTATGGAAAATGCTTATTTGGTGAGGGATTCTAAAGGTAGGCCAAAAATCGAGGTAAAGATTATGAAAACAATTAGGATTCTTAAATCTTGAGAAGAGCCCAGTATATAAATTTTCGTCACTGTGGTCCTTTTAAAGGTGACATTTTCCCCTCATAGATTAGGGAGACTATAAAGAATTAAAACATTATCCAGAAGGAAGTGTTTTGGGGTCTACCCAGGAACTATGTTTTATTCAAACAGGTCGCAAAATCTTTAATTTCATTTCAAGAAAGTGCAGTTATTTATTTTATCAAATTTCTCAGCACACCAATTAATGCAATAGTTCAAAGGTGCAGTAGCACGTTTTTTGATAATTTTATATTTTAAATTTTTCACTGATAATTGTTTGTAAATGCTAAATGTATTACTTGATAGCGTCAAAAAAACTCATTACACCAACCAATCATCTATACTTAGAGGACAAAGTATGAAGATTCACCTAAAATCAATGGGCGCCCATTTTGTGTGAACACCTTTTAATTCATTTTGTGTAAGAAAAAGGAATCGCATGGCTAAACTTTACATTATCTATTTGAATTATTACTGCGCTAATTAGTTTTAATGCATTATCTTTTAATTGGAACCATTAATTTCCATTTTCATGACATCACCTTATATTCCCCCTAAAAACGTGCTACTGCCCCTTTAAACACTCAATGTCTATTTTATGAAACATATTTTCTCTGATACTATGATAACATCTTATACTGACTTGACTGAGACTAATTGCTATTTGAATCCGAAGGTCCAAACCAAATTAAGTTAGTCATAATCAATTCAATATGACACAATTCTCTTGTATCAAACAAAAATCTAGTATGTCCATAATATTCAATTTTGTGTTTTGCAAAGGACGCTTTTCAATAATTCATAAAATTTATTGTTATGAGTTGGTAACAGTGAGAGGAACAGTTTACTTTTTTTCAACTTCAACCTACATGTATGGTAGATAACCCTATTTCAAAAGTTTTATATATTTATCTATACAAGTGGATTTTTCTATACATTTACAGGTATTTTCTAACGTTCACAAATCTTACTACCATTTGACTATTTCAAATTCAAATCTACTGAGACAATAACTAAAATGCATAAGATAACGGTTAAAGAGTAAAGGTTACCATGAGAGGAAACAAATTGATAAAAGATTCGCATCTAGCATGTTCAGCTTCTTTCCAAATATTTCTTTAACTTTTCTGACTTTACAGATTTTAAATAAACAAGCCCTTTTTCATATTTTCATGAGAACGATTACTTCATTTGACATACTCACAGGCGTGGAGGATTATTTCGCAAGTCAGAATATCAAAATTCGATTTTCATCTGTACATGAAAGAAATCAACATCATCTTCTTCTCACCTCATTTGTATGCCTTTCGTCCATTTGGTGTTTCTATAAAAGGAATTTTGATGGATCGTCAATTAAAGAGTAATACTACTTTGCTGATATACAATATAGTACTTCAGTACTTAACCTTGATCTTTGTAAAATCGGTTTCTTTATTTTGACATTAGAATTTTGTTAATTAATTTATATATCACCGTAGTATTGACATTTGTTTTAGCATTTGTTTAAATTTTTGTTCCTCTAGCCTTTATGTAATTGTGCAGAAATATTACAAAAGATACACTCGATTGAACAGCACATTATGTTAATGAGGAATTAAGTTCTTTGTTACATTGCAAATATTCCCAGGGTTGTTTCCACAAAGCCATTACCGACATGCAGGATCACCTTCCTACATGTAGTGTCACCTTAATGAATCGATATTTCCCCTTCCTACATGTAGTGTCACCTTTATGAATCGATATTTCCCCTTCCTACATGTAGTGTCACCTTTATGAATCGATATTTCCCCTTCCTACATGTATTGTCACCTTTATGCATCGATACTTCCCCTTCCTACATGTAGTGTCACCTTTATGAATCGATATGTCCCCTTCCTACATGTAGTGTCACCTTTATGAATCGATACTTCCCCTTCCTACATGTAGTGTCACCTTTATGAATCGATATTTCCCCTTCCTACATGTAGTGTCACCTTTATGAGTCGCTATTTCCCCTTCCTACATGTAGTGTCACCTTTATGAATCGATACTTCCCCTTCCTACATGTAGTGTCACCTTTATGAATCGATACTTCCCCTTCCTACATGTAGTGTTACTTTTAGGAATCGATACTTCCCCTTCCTACATGTAGTGTCACCTTTATGAGTCGCTATTTCCCCTTCCTACATGTATTGTCACCTTTATGCATCGATATTTCCCCTTCCTACATGTAGTGTCACCTTTATGAGTCGCTATGTCCCCTTCCTACATGTAGTGTCACCTTTATGAATCGATACTTCCCCTTCCTACATGTAGTGTCACCTTTATGAATCGATATTTCCCCTTCCTACATGTAGTGTCACCTTTATGAGTCGCTATTTCCCCTTCCTACATGTAGTGTCACCTTCATGAATCGATACTTCCCCTTCCTACATGTAGTGTCACCTTTATGAATCGATACTTCCCCTTCCTACATGTAGTGTCACCTTTATGAATCGATATTTCCCTTTCCTACATGTAGTGTCACCTTTATGAGTCGCTATGTCCCATTCCTCCAAGTAGTGTTACCTTTATGAATCGATATTTCCCCTTCCTACATGTAGTGTCACCTTTATGAATCGATATTTCCCCTTCCTACATGTAGTGTCACCTTTATGAATCGATACTTCCCCTTCCTACATGTAGTGTCACCTTTATGAATCGATACTTCCCCTTCCTACATGTAGTGTCACCTTTATGAATCGATACTTCCCCTTCCTACATGTAGTGTCACCTTTATGAATCGATATTTCCCCTTCCTACATGTAGTGTCACCTTTATGAATCGATACTTCCCCTTCCTACATGTAGTGTCACCTTTATGAATCGATATTTCCCCTTCCTACATGTAGTGTCACTCTTATGAATCGATACTTCCCCTTCCTACATGTAGTGTCACCTTCATGAATCGATACTTCCCCTTCCTACATGTAGTGTCACCTTCATGAATCGATATTTCCCCTTCCTACATGTAGTGTCACCTCCATGAATCGATATTTCCCCTTCCTACATGTAGTGTCACTCTTATGAATCGATACTTCCCCTTCTTACATGTAGTGTCACCTTTATGATTCGATATTTCCCCTTCCTACATGTAGTGTCACCTTTATGAATCGATATTTCCCCTTCCTACATGTAGTGTCACCTTTATGAATCGATATTTCCCCTTCCTACATGTAGTGTCACCTTTATGAATCGATACTTCCCCTTCCTACATGTAGTGTTACTTTTAGGAATCGATACTTCCCCTTCCTACATGTAGTGTCACCTTTATGAGTCGCTATTTCCCCTTCCTACATGTATTGTCACCTTTATGCATCGATATTTCCCCTTCCTACATGTAGTGTCACCTTTATGAATCGATATTTCCCCTTCCTACATGTAGTGTCACCTTTATGAGTCGCTATGTCCCATTCCTCCAAGTAGTGTCACCTTAATGAATCGATATTTCCCCTTCCTACATGTAGTGTCACCTTTATGAATCGATATTTCCCCTTCCTACATGTAGTGTCACCTTTATGAATCGATATTTCCCCTTCCTACATGTAGTGTCACCTTTATGAATCGATATTTCCCCTTCCTACATGTAGTGTCACCTTTATGAATCGATATTTCCCCTTCCTACATGTAGTGTCACCTTTATGAATCGATATTTCCCCTTCCTACATGTAGTGTCACTCTTATGAATCGATACTTCCCCTTCCTACATGTAGTGTCACCTTTATGAATCGATACTTCCCCTTCCTACATGTAGTGTCACCTTTATGAATCGCTTTTTCCCCTTCCTACATGTAGTGTCACCTTCATGAATCGATATTTCCCCTTCCTACATGTAGTGTCACCTTTATGAATCGATATTTCCCCTTCCTACATGTAGTGTCACCTTTATGAATCGATACTTCCCCTTCCTACATGTAGTGTCACCTTTATGAATCGATACTTCCCCTTCCTACATGTAGTGTCACCTTCATGAATCGATATTTCCCCTTCCTACATGTAGTGTCACCTTTATGAATCGATATTTCCCCTTCCTACATGTAGTGTCACCTTTATGAATCGCTTTTTCCCCTTCCTACATGTAGTGTCACCTTAATGAATCGATATTTCCCCTTCCTACATGTAGTGTCACCTTTATGAATCGATATTTCCCCTTCCTACATGTAGTGTCACCTTTATGAGTCGCTATGTCCCATTCCTCCAAGTAGTGTCACCTTTATGAATCGATACTTCCCCTTCCTACATGTAGTGTCACCTTTATGAATCGATACTTCCCCTTCCTACATGTAGTGTCACCTTTATGAATCGATATTTCCCCTTCCTACATGTAGTGTCACCTTCATGAATCGATATTTCCCCTTCCTACATGTAGTGTCACCTTTATGAATCGATATTTCCCCTTCCTACATGTAGTGTCACCTTTATGAATCGCTTTTTCCCCTTCCTACATGTAGTGTCACCTTTATGAATCGATACTTCCCCTTCCTACATGTAGTGTCACCTTTATGAATCGCTTTTTCCCCTTCCTACATGTAGTGTCACCTTCATGAATCGATATTTCCCCTTCCTACATGTAGTGTCACCTTTATGAATCGATACTTCCCCTTCCTACATGTAGTGTCACCTTTATGAATCGATACTTCCCCTTCCTACATGTAGTGTCACCTTCATGAATCGATATTTCCCCTTCCTACATGTAGTGTCACCTTTATGAATCGATACTTCCCCTTCCTACATGTAGTGTCACCTTTATGAATCGATATTTCCCCTTCCTACATGTAGTGTCACCTTTATGAATCGATACTTCCCCTTCCTACATGTAGTGTCACCTTTATGAATCGATACTTCCCCTTCCTACATGTAGTGTCACCTTTATGAATCGATATTTCCCCTTCCTACATGTAGTGTCACCTTTATGAATCGATATTTCCCCTTCCTACATGTAGTGTCACCTTTATGAATCGATACTTCCCCTTCCTACATGTAGTGTCACCTTCATGAATCGATATTTCCCCTTCCTACATGTAGTGTCACCTTCATGAATCGATATTTCCCCTTCCTACATGTAGTGTCACCTTTATGAATCGCTTTTTCCCCTTCCTACATGTAGTGTCACCTTAATGAATCGATATTTCCCCTTCCTACATGTAGTGTCACCTTTGTGAATCGATATTTCCCCTTCCTACATGTAGTGTCACCTTTATGAATCGCTTTTTCCCCTTCCTACATGTAGTGTCACCTTCATGAATCGATATTTCCCCTTCCTACATGTAGTGTCACCTTTATGAATCGCTTTTTCCCCTTCCTACATGTAGTGTCACCTTTATGAATCGATATTTCCCCTTCCTACATGTAGTGTCACCTTTATGAATCGATATTTCCCTTTCCTACATGTAGTGTCACCTTTATGAGTCGCTATGTCCCATTCCTCCAAGTAGTGTAACCTTTATGAATCGATATTTCCCCTTCCTACATGTAGTGTCACCTTTATGAATCGATATTTCCCCTTCCTACATGTAGTGTCACCTTTATGAATCGATACTTCCCCTTCCTACATGTAGTGTCACCTTTATGAATCGATATTTCCCCTTCCTACATGTAGTGTCACCTTTATGAATCGCTTTTTCCCCTTCCTACATGTAGTGTCACCTTCATGAATCGATATTTCCCCTTCCTACATGTAGTGTCACCTTCATGAATCGATATTTCCCCTTCCTGCAAGTAGTGTAACCTTTATGAATCGATATTTCCCCTTACTACATGTAGTGTCACCTTTATGAATCGATACTTCCCCTTCCTACATGTAGTGTCACCTTTATGAATCGATACTTCCCCTTCCTACATGTAGTGTCACCTTTATGAATCGATACTTCCCCTTCCTACATGTAGTGTCACCTTTATGAATCGATATTTCCCCTTCCTACATGTAGTGTCACCTTTATGAATCGATATTTCCCCTTCCTACATGTAGTGTCACTCTTATGAATCGATACTTCCCCTTCCTACATGTAGTGTCACCTTCATGAATCGATACTTCCCCTTCCTACATGTAGTGTCACCTTCATGAATCGATATTTCCCCTTCCTACATGTAGTGTCACCTTCATGAATCGATATTTCCCCTTCCTACATGTAGTGTCACCTTTATGAATCGATATTTCCCCTTCCTACATGTAGTGTCACCTTTATGAATCGATATTTCCCCTTCCTACATGTAGTGTCACCTTTATGAATCGCTTTTTCCTCTTCCTACATGTAGTGTCACCTTTATGAATCGATATTTCCCCTTCCTACATCTAGTGTCACCTTCATGAATCGATATTTCCCCTTCCTACATGTAGTGTCACCTTTGTGAATCGATATTTCCCCTTCCTACATGTAGTGTCACCTTTATGAATCGATATTTCCCCTTCCTACATGTAGTGTCACCTTTATGAATCGCTTTTTCCTCTTCCTACATGTAGTGTCACCTTCATGAATCAATACTTCCCCTTCCTACATGTAGTGTCACCTTTATGAATCGCTATTTCCCCTTCCTACATGTAGTGTCACCTTTATTAATCGATATTTCTCCTTCCTACATGTAGTGTCACCTCTATGAATCGATACTTCCCCTTCCTACATGTAGTGTCACCTTTATGAATCGATATTTCCCCTTCCTACATGTAGTGTCACCTTTATGAATCGATACTTCCCCTTCCTACATGTAGTGTCACCTTCATGAATCGATACTTCCCCTTCCTACATGTAGTGTCACCTTCATGAATCGATATTTCCCCTTCCTACATGTATTGTCACCTTTATGAATCGATGTTTCCCCTTCCTACATGTAGTGTCACCTTCATGAATCGATACTTCCCCTTCCTACATGTAGTGTCATCTTTATGAATCGATATTTCCCCTTCCTACATGTAGTGTCATCTTTATGAATCGATATTTCCCCTTCCTACATGTAGTGTCACCTTTATGAATCGATATTTCCCCTTCCTACATGTAGTATCACCTTTATGAATCGATACTTCCCCTTCCTACATGTAGTGTCACCTTTATGAATCGATATTTCCCCTTCCTACATGTAGTGTCACCTTTATGAATCGATACTTCCCCTTCCTACATGTAGTGTCACCTTTATGAATCGATATTTCCCCTTCCTACATGTAGTGTCACCTTTATGAATCGCTTTTTCCTCTTCCTACATGTAGTGTCACCTTTATGAATCGCAATTGTTCCTTCCTACATGTAGTGTCACCTTTATGAATCGATATTTCCCCTTCCTACATGTAGTGTCACCTTTATGAATCGCTTTTTCCTCTTCCTACATGTAGTGTCACCTTTATGAATCGCAATTGTTCCTTCCTACATGTAGTGTCACCTTTATGAATCGATATTTCCCCTTCCTACATGTAGTGTCACCTTTATGAATCGCAATTGTTCCTTCCTACATGTAGTGTCACCTTTATGAATCGATATTTCCCCTTCCTACATGTATTGTCACCTTTATGAATCGATATTTCCCCTTCCTACATGTAGTGTCACCTTTATGAATTGCTTTTTCCCCTTCATATATGTAGTGTCACCTTTATGAATCGCAATTTTTCCTTCCTACATGTAGTGTCACCCTTATGAATCGCAATTTCCCCTTCTTACATGTATTGTCACCTTTATGAATCGATATTTCCCCTTCCTACATGTAGTGTCACCTTTATGAATCGCAATTTCCCCTTCCTACATGTAGTGTCACCTTTATGAATCGATATCTCCCCTTCCTACATGTAGTGTCACCTTTATGAATCGATATTTCCCCTTCCTACATGTAGTGTCACCTTTATGAATCGATACTTCCCCTTCCTACATGTAGTGTCACCTTTATGAATCGATATTTCCCCTTCCTACATGTAGTGTCATCTTTATGAATCGATACTTCCCCTTCCTACATGTAGTGTCATCTTTATGAATCGATACTTCCCCTTCCTGCATGTAGTGTCACCTTTATGAATCGATATTTCCCCTTTCTACATGTAGTGTCATCTTTATGAATCGATACTTCCCCTTCCTACATGTAGTGTCACCTTTATGAATCGATATTTCCCCTTCCTACATGTAGTGTCATCTTTATGAATCGATACTTCCCCTTCCTACATGTAGTGTCATCTTTATGAATCGATACTTCCCCTTCCTGCATGTAGTGTCACCTTTATGAATCGATATTTCCCCTTTCTACATGTAGTGTCATCTTTATGAATCGATACTTCCCCTTCCTACATGTAGTGTCACCTTTATGAATCGATATTTCCCCTTCCTACATGTAGTGTCACCTTTATGAATCGATATTTCCCCTTCCTACATGTAGTGTCATCTTTATGAATCGATACTTCCCCTTCCTACATGTAGTGTCACCTTTATGAATCGATATTTCCCCTTCCTACATGTATTGTCACCTTTATGAATCGATACTTCCCCTTCCTGCATGTAGTGTCACCTTTATGAATCGATACTTCCCCTTCCTACATGTAGTGTCACCTTTATGAATCGATACTTCCCCTTCCTACATGTAGTGTCACCTTTATTAATCGCTATTTCCCCTTCCTACATGTAGTGTCACTTTTATTAATCGCTATTTCCCTTACCTCTTCTTCAAGCTCTTTGATTCTTTGCGACAGTTTCTCCTTTTCTTCATTGTTCTTCCAACACAAAAATCAACATATTGTAATGTTATAAAGCAGAGTAAAAGCGAATTTATGATTCAACGTTTTAGACACAAAGAGAGCTTCATCATACTAGCTATATGATGTCAGCGAGAACAAATAATACAGGTACATAATTATACTATCAGTTTGTTCACTTGCTTGTATATATTAATGCAGATATCATGTAATTTAGGTTTGGACGTAAATTAAAAAACACCAGAAGATAGATAAACGATTAGTGATTAGACAGCATCCATGCCTATCTCTTCATATGTGTAACTAATGAGCAACAAATATATATGTTTAATGAATATACACGTTTCTTTTTCACGGAACGATTAGAGTTATCCTTCTTGCTCGCTAGAGTCGCTGACGTCATCCGCCATTGAGGTGCTGAAGATCGGCGTGATGATATCATGCCGGGTAAAGCCAACACGCAAAACATAAGGGGAAACGCGAAATAAAATGTCTGAAAATGTAAGAGGAATTTGATAAGGGGATCGAAGATAATTTAACAAAATAGAAGAAAAATAATAATATAAAGAAACATTTTTGTTCCCAATATTTATTTGCAAAAGAGGAGAGAAATATCTTAGAATAGATGCCACAACGAAAGAAAAATACAGAAATAAATGGAAAATTATCATTAAATATTTCTATTATAATAATATAAATTGGGAAAATAAAAATATTAAATAAACCAATTAAAAATATTCAACGTAAGTTTAATTAAAACATTAAAAAAGATAATAGTGCCCGGGGAAAATCTTACTTAGAGGTATATGCTAACATAAACTAAAAAAAACTAAACTATATATACAATATATATTTATTTATATATATATATATATATAAAGATATTTTTGATAAATAGGCCTATAGAGTTTCCTACACTTTTTATTTATTTCAGTTTCGGACATTTTCCTCACAATCTCAATGATTTGAATAAAAACCAAAACATTACTTAAATAGGCCTACGGAAAAACTGGCTGAGGTCCGGATATTGCTCGGATTTAAATATTCTTAAAGAAACAAATGATTATATAAAGAAAGCTCAGCAAGGTATATCAGGAAATAAATCAATCTTGTTGATTCCAATTGATGTTCAAAGGATTGTATGAAGAATAGCTGAAAATGATGGTTCAGCATGTGTAAGTGTTTGAGCTTCAAACAATAACAAAGCCAAGGTACAAAATTAATTAATATTGTCGCCTCATGAATTATTTTATGATTAACATACGACATATTCTAATTTGATGACGACTCAAGGACGGAAAATAACACGGAGGCGCCGAACTTAATGTTTTCAAAATAGTAATATCTGTTAGATATGTTTCTTTATGTTTCCCAGACATATTGTAGGACAATACTTATAGTATATGACCTTTATAAAAAGACAATTGATATAGCCCGAACCATGAACATACAAGTAGCCTAATTAACTGAAATCAGAGCATACCAAAACTTATCCATATCAATAATAATTTTCTTCTAAAGTATCAGCATTTATAAGAGATTATATAGAAGTTTCTTATTTAACATAAATATTTTTTCCCCAACCTACATTCCCTTGACTGCACTGTGGGTCAACATTGACATTCAAACACATACACATCGTAGATTCCTTTCTTGAAGATCTCCGCTAAAGTTTGTTGAAAAATATAAATGATGACAACATTTTTATGCAAGCAATAAGTATCACAATATTTGGCAACATACTATTTTTAAACTAAATTAATTTCATGATTAATTAAAGTTGTTCGAAGTTCAGGCGGCTTCACCGATATCACTGATGAGTTTGCTCTAAATATGACCGATTCTTTTGATGATTGGAAGTTACAGATGGAAGTTTTTACAATAATATAAGCAAATTTTTACTTTATAACTTTTTACGCCAAATGATAGTTTACAAGGAGCCATCCATTCGTATCCGATATTTTGTTAACCGATGATGAATGTCATGCAAGTAAACGAAGACAATATTCGCGATCATTTCATCAAATGCGTTTTATGACTATGAGACTATAATAATAAGTGTTTCTAATAACTCCCGCTTTTCCTAGGCTTCAACCTATATTAAGAAAGGTTTTCGTACAATTTATATGTTAGTGTTCATCTTTTCCATAATATAATATATATTATATTTTTAAAACTATAAAGTGTAAATTATTTTGTATTTCTCCGATAATGTGAGTTAACATTTAAGGTATTTGTTCAAACATTTAAATAAAGATGGTTTTTCGTAATTACTAATACTTTTAAAAAATCGTGTTAATTCAATTTCTTTAGTTTAGGTGCCTGCACATTATTATTTACAGATTAAGGAATTTCTGTTTCAATTCAAGCGGTATTGAAGCTAACCTTACTGCTGCTGGCACTAGATATTATCAATAATTCTTATTTATTTCTTAAAAAGTTTTCCTTCATCCTGAACAAATCTTTGTATCTTCTATTTTCACTATTTATTTTATCAAATGTTGGTAATAGCAAAAACTGCGAATTTCATCTTTGAGTTATTATATTAATATATCTTAATAAAAAATGTTTAATTTTTGCAATTACAATAAGTTAATACAATAATTATAATGTTTATAATTATAAAAATCTTAATTTGATCATTTAATCTTGATTTTACAAGTTGTTCGGATATGATAAGCGAAGAGTTTTACGCCGCTCCCCTACGGACGTCAGGCCGTTTGGCGTTTTCTTCAGCACCTTAATGGCGGACGGTCACGTGACACCAAGATGGCGGCGCCCATGACTTTGGGAATAGAAATGTGTAAATTGCATTATTGATAAACCATTTAAAACTACGCAGCAAAACAAAGTATAAGTGCGTAAAATCAGTTTTTCCTAAATGTTTCATAACGGGTGAATAAAGTGTGTTCACAAAATCATTGTCTGAGAAGGACACGGGTGTAATCAAATCGAAGAAACGGATCCTTATTAATTGTGCCATGAATAACGTCAAAATGGTAAAACGCGTTTTAAGCCATTAGTTCTTAATGCACGTACTGAAGTAGAGTATCGATATGCCCATAATTGGTTGGAAACTAAGCTGGTGAAAGCACACAAAGGACCTGTCAAGACTAATTGGATGGGAGCAAAAACGAGCTGTTAGTATGCACGAAATTTGGGCAGCTCTGGTACACGATATCAACTATGGCAATAATCCTTCAATGACACCAGCAAACAGGCAGGACCCAGGACACAAGCCACTAACCGGAAGACTACGGGTCAAAACACCACTGGAAGATCTACACGTACGACGCATTCACTTGTGCAACCGATTCTTCACTGCAGCGTCAACGGCAGCAACAGCTTTAGGACGTGAGAGACTGCGATGGGCGTCACAATGTTCACGTTGTGCCCTTGCCTGCCTGTTCTCTTGACTTGAACCCAATAGAGCAATTATAGGACCATCTTGACAGACAAATATAGAACCGTCAGCGGGCGCCTGTGAAGATAAATCTGATCGAAATGCCTCTTAGGGTAGCATTGAAATAATTTCGACTAACGTCATCAGATGTATGACGTCATCGATGAGGAGATTTTTCCTTGCCTGCATCGATGCCAAAGGTGGACATACAAGCACCTAAAACCCGTTGTGTAACGTTTGAGAAATTTTACATCAAAAAAATATCGATTCTGATATCGCTAAATTTTTTTACCCCATCACCGTTCAATGAGCGCCCACTTTCCATGTGTAGGGTGTGCGTATCATAATGTGGATCAATAATGTTATGAAACCATTTTTTTTACAAACTAAACAGTACACTGATATCGTTTGTTTTGTTTTCTTTATCCTATACTTGCTTTTAAATACAGAGATTGTGAATGTACGATACCCCCTTAGTCGAGCAACCTGCATCAGGCCGCAGGGCATATCACCTGTATCAGCCCGTTGTCTAGGACAAAAGCCTGTCGTCATGGGACTTGAACATGAAACCGTAGGCAACGAACGCGAAACATTAGTCGCGAGGTATTTAGAGTTGTCTCCCTTTGTACAGCTGACGTTTGAACATGGCCGACATCGCAAAGAATATGCAGCAGTCACTTGCTGATAGGATTTGCCAGCTTGGTTTATAATCTAACTTTCCAGTTTGGAAATTCAACAGGGGAGAGGAGTAGGTTCATGAGCTTTGATAATCGATATTTCATAACATTAGCCGTTTTGTTTTCGCAATTCTTTTGTCTCAAAGGTATACGATAAACTAGGATAGGCAGGTATGTAAACTTTCGGTGTACATTTATTTACAGTTATGTGTTAATGATTGGATATAAATGTTTATATCTTACCTCCGTGACATGACGATCTGACTGTTGATCTATTATTAAAACAAAATCAATATCAACAAGTATCAAACATACCATTTAAAACCAAACACAAATAATCTTAATGTTATAACAACAATTCTGATGGATCGACAACTTCTTCATTCGGTATAAGCGACGTTTCGGCATAGATTCTAATGTCGTTGTCATCACTTGCTTGACAACGACATTAGAATCTTTGTCGAAACGTCGCTTACACAGAATAAAGAAGTTGTTAATCCATCAGAATTATCCTTATTGTTCTACGACGATTTAGCAAATAAAAATTATACTCTCCTCATAGTGGTAGATAAAAGCATAAAATGTTGGTATAGCCTCTGTTCCAATTAGTCGACTTTGTGCTTTATAATGGTGGCTGCCTGATTGGATGTAATCAAAGGTAGTTGTGCAATCAGCGACGCTGGCCTTAAATCATCATTCTATACATTCGTTACAATGCATTTTGGCATGTCCACGTTAGAAGTGTTCTTGTTTGCAAAAATATGTTAAAATGAATTGTTGTGCATATTTCCACCAGGGGAAACTGGTGGAAACCACGGATTTGGTCTAATTCGAACAGAGGTTGGATCAACATTTTATGTATGATCCTCCTCTGTGGGGAGAGAAAGATCAGTATATGAGAGAGGCAAGATTACCTTTTGATGGAGCTTGGTCTGTTGCTGCTTTTGCTGTTTGTTCTGCTTGTGGTGCTTGTCCTGTATGTTCTGCTTGTTCATCTTGTGGTGCTTGTCGTCTTAACTCAACGGTCTCTGATAGAGGTAGAGTATTACTTTACTTTTATGATACTAAAATAGATGCGAGATGATATGGAAAAAAGACGTATGGCAAACAAATCTATCAGCATTGGTGTACCTTACACGACCATAGTTGACACACATAGTTTACATCCTTATAATTTACAACTTGTCTCATCGTCCTAATTGTAGTTCGTTAACCATCTTTAAAATTTATCATTTCTTTACATTAACATACCTACATTGTAAAGATATTTTTTAAATTTCTAACCGTGTTCATCTTGTCCAGTTATTTCCGTTTCTTTCCCACTACGTCCAGGCCACCTAGGGAAGTTATGAAATCTTCTGTTGTTTGCACCTGAAGCTCAACGTGACTTTATTAATATATCTGTCGTTAATCATATTTGTAAAAAATGAATTTAAAGCAACTCATTCAACTTTCATACTCGTCGAAAACTAAAGAAAATGGATGAAGATTAAAATCTAGGGGTGGATTATATAACGAGTCACATCCATGAGTCCCTGTTACATATACACTAATTAGATGATATATTAAGTTTTCTTTGTGTCTGCTAAAGCTTTCCCGAATTATGTTTGGATTATTCGCGGGCATAATTGTACAGTTGTAGACCATCACTAATGACTTTATCTTACCAAGTAAACACATGAGCCTCGAATGTTAGTTTTTAGCAATAGTCACTTTCGTTGTTGAACTTACACAAGTTGCAATTCCTGAGATAGACAAAGAAAATAATCTATGTTCAATTAATAGAAACCGTTATAAAACGCAAATTAAAGGCATAGGGACAATTGTTCTTTGAGATGCTAAAATAAATATGAATACAAAATATATTTTTTACAGACCACCTTGAAGCCTGTTTATGTTACATACATACATACATACATACATCCAAGTACTTCTATAGCGCTAATATCTGGCATAAAGCACCGCTCAAAAGCGCTCAGCTGAGTCTGACAAACAGTGTGTTAATTTTCTTAACAGAATGCTATTCGGTAGAGGTGTGTTTTCAGTCTTCTTCCTCAACCTGCATTCTAATATCTACTGGAAGTTGGTTCCAGAGTAGGGCCCGGCATGCTGAAAGGCACGATCACCAAATTTCTTTGTGCGAGATCTTGTAATTTCCAGCAGATAAGTGTCACATGAGCGAAGAGCGCGAACTGGTTAATATTGTGAGACAAGGTTAACTAAGTAAGTAGGAGCATAGCCGTGTATGCATTTGAAGATAAGGAGCATGAGTTTGTAGTGGATCCTGAAAGTTATTGGCAGCCATTGTTAGTTCTGAAGAATAGGAGTGGTGTGTTCGTGTCGGCGAGATCTGCTTACTACTCTTGCGGCAACATTTTGGACTTTCTGCAACTTGGCCAGGAGATGTTGAGGGAGACCGTACAGAAGAGCGTTGCAGTAGTCAAGGCGGGACGTTGTTGTTGCTGCTGTTGTTTCCCCGTCAAGGTACCTCCTCACCTGGCTGATGTTACGTATGGGGAAGTAGGCTCCCCTACATACACTGTTGACATGTGCCTCCATACTTAAACTGGAGTCAAATATCACACCAAGGTTTCTGGCTTCTTTGCTTGGTACAATAGTATTGTCGCCGATGACAAAGTCTGGCAGAGAAACACTTCAGCGTATATACTCGTACGAGTTGCGCATGGCCAGTTCTCTTATCGCAGAAATACGCATGCGTACGCAATACACGTTTCTTGTTCGTCGGCATGCGCTAAGACCATTTCATGCGCTTGATAGTTTTGGACATGCTCAAAACTATGCTGCTATGATTCAATGCAACACAAGAGCAATGTATCAGTTTTTCATAGGGGGGGGGGGATAAATCTCGTTTCGTACATGTACGTTAAATAATCTTGGTGGGTAGATTTCCCGAACCAAAGAATTGATAGCGCATAGAAGACGCGCACAAAAAGCTCATTTAACAAATGTAGCACGTATGTAGGATGATCATAAACCGAATGATAACAATTGAAAATGCATTGTCCAATTTTCCCTTATAAATTACTCGTGACAAGTGTAATCAAAGAGTACAGCTGCGTATCTTAAGTTTGTTCACTTACCTGCGTTTTTAGTGCAAATATCATACTTGGAATGTCTTTGGGGCATCCTCGCATTGCGAAAACGAAACGGATAATGTTGAAATTTGAGTACATAAGTTAACACTCAGTTTGCGTTAACATATTCGTATGTAACCTTAAAGATAACCGTAACATATTTGGCAGGGCATTGAAGTTACCAGGGGTCAAAATTTCGAAAACACTATTTTATATCTTTCTCTACAAAATTCTTAATTAGACATTAATGATATGTAATTGTACTGATTTCTTTCTTCCAAAGTATGGAATATTGAAATAGAGATATCTTAAATACGAAAATCTGAATTTCACAAATATCACCCCATCTGTCTATTTAATCATGCCAAATTTCTTAATTCAGTACCAGTGACAAGACGATCACGAAGTACGGTTTGGGAATGAGTATTTTACTAACGGATAATTGGTTTTTGTTTTTAGGTGATCCAGGAGATAATTAATGGACGTCAAAACGAAACCTAATTTACATGATATTTGCACTTAGATACACAAGCAAATGAACAAACTTAAGGTACGCAGGTGTATAAAGAAACGTCGAGGATTTTATATAGATTCCATTGCTAAAAGGTGGTTGAGCATAATACCTCGGTATACTAGTTGCTAGGGGAGAGGCGAGGGGCGGGGTTTGAATACATGTAGTTGTTTAACAAATGTTAGTAATTTTGGAAAAAAGCAGGTCTGAATCAAAAGCATCGAAATGTCATATCTCATAATCATCATCAAGGGGAGGGGGAAGGGTGCATGTGACAGAAAAGATCCCACCATATCTTGTATTGGGCAGAAGCATTTTTTCTCTGAAACAGAAAGTCTAAAGTAGGAAGCGAAAATTGCAATTCAAGTGGGATACCTTTTGATCATATGTGATAGAGAAATGGATAAAATTACATAATTTTACTCAATAGTTCCAATTGGTACAAAACATTTCAGTTTCGAGAGATCACTTTGTTTATCCAAATTCCCTAAGAATTGATATGACAAAGCAAATTGCTTGCTCAAGACATGCGGTAGACAGAAGTTGTGTGCGGCCGCAAAGAATGCGTTAAGTAAATTTTTGAGCGTACAGGTTGCGTATGAACAATTTTCCATAAACAACTTATATGCACTTGCTATACGCTAAAGCATGACAGGGCACTTCTAAACTTCTAATTTGGTAAAGATGAAAGTTACCTGTGTGTGAGCTGTGTTTCGTTCTTTGCCTGACAAAAAATAAAAATTCATAATTGCCACCATGATGAATAGGCAAGAAACAAAAGGGCATTGCAAAATGGATGACAAATGAAAAAAAATATTTTGCCTGCTTCCCTTTTGCTGTTGCATATAAAGTGGTGTCATAAATTATATTTTTATCCCCCGCCGCGCGTTAAGCGCGAAGCGGGGGATATAGTATTGGGCAGCGTCCATCCGTACATACGTACAATTGAAATTGAATAACTCAAAAACTATAGACCAGATTCTTTTCATTTTTTGTACATAGCTTCATCACCGCGAGAGTAGGGTCCCTATTGAGGTTCATGACCTTGACCTTCATTTCAAGGTCATTACGAGACTTTTAAATTTTACCCATGGGTGTCAGCGGGATATCTCAAGAACCTTTCACTGAATTTTTTTCATAACTTGCATAAGAATGCATCTTATTGGGAAGGTGCCGGGTCCAGTCGAATTTGGTGACCTTCACATTATTTCCAAGGTCACAGCGAGGCTTAAAGAATTGCGGCATTGAAACCTGCATTTTAGGCTTGTCAGCGGGATATCCCAGGAACTATTAACTGGATTCTCTTCAAAACAACATGTAACACATTGCATCTTATCTTATCGTCGAATTTGGTGACCTTCACATTATTTTCAAGGTCACAGCGAGTCATTCCCTGGATGTTTTTAATTCGGCAGCTTCCTGTAAGAGATCAAACGAGTGGGCCCACATTTACCGAAAGACATTATTTGATTATCAATATCTCTAAAATGGTCGATATATATACGTAGAATCAATGTCACGACCCTTGACCTAGGTCCTGACCTTTGATGTGACCAAGGACATCACTCATTAATATGCATGAGCTGTGTCTCTTTCGCGGAGAATTTAAATGTCGTTTCTGATGGAGAAAAAAAACAAGAATAATATTCATTGGTAATGTTTATTTCGTATGAGAACATAAAAGTACTGTTTCTAGAATGTTTCCCCTCCAGATAAGTTACTTTTTCTACAGTTGCCCGCTTGTCAATATGCGAAATCGTCTGTATCGTGATGATAACAAATGTGGGCCCACGTCATCTCGGCTCTATATAGGAGGCAGTTCAAGTGGGCCCACAATTACGATAACCCAGAAAATGAGGGACCTTTGCTGATATAGTCACTATTACTAAGTAAGAAAACATGATAAACGTACTTAGTACTAGTATGGCTTAATTTACTTGTAATCAATTATTTATTTGTGAATACGGAACTAAGTGGCATAGCTTCCATAGGTTCAATCAGAGTTACTTCCCTTAGAAGCCAGAAGGTGAATAAATCTCTTTTAGGAAGACACCGGGTCAATTTGGTTTTGGTGACTTTCACATTATTTTCAAGTAACAGTGAAGCCAACGTGATTTTAAACCTTATTATAAGGCTGATATGCCAATTCTATAAATCTACATTCTCTTCTTTTTTTACGCAAGGCTTCTTATGTGGAAGACCCAGGGACCAGTCGCCCTCTAATTGACATCTAGTAGCATGACAAGTGTAGAAACATGTTTCTATGTATATAGTATGTTTTTTGTAAACATCAATTTGCGGCGGGGGATCTTGTCACCTTTGTGACAAATACTTGTTTTAATTTTGGACACTTACTTTACTGAAGCCTCCTTATACACAGTAATTCGTTATACCGTATGAACCTTACTGCTGTAACAAATTACAAAATTCTCATGCATTCATTCATAGTTGATTAAATTGTCATACCTGACGGTCTTGAATAGAAGCATCCCGATGACGGTCAAGAACAAAAAGACGCTGTAAATAAACAAATTCTCACTTAAGCGCCTATGAATATGCAAGCTCGAATCGATGATAAATTAATTACTATATCAAAAAGTTATATTTATTTCATGCGATAAGATCTCATTCGGCGCAATTCTTGTTTGAAAATAAAATATTTTTCTGTGAACAAAGTACTGCCGTTTAATTTTCAGAACTGATTGATTTTATCAGAACTCCCCAATTGGTTTATTTTGTATTGTCCTGTGTTGTATTGTGAATTTATACTACCACGAGTAATGATCTAAGTGACATTATGTTGTAAAATTAATAATGAAATCAATCTTTATACAAAATTCGAAACATCGCACTTATTCAATAAACCGTCCCTATTTATTTAAACAAATTCATGCTTTATAAACAGTAATCAAGTAGATAATAATCTCAAAATTGTAGGAAAATTTAAACCAATAACTTTTAAGTTATTTGATAAGCAAATATCTTCCATACGTTATCAGAGAAAATATGTCAGCTGACAGATTCCAATAAATGCCGATTGACACAATAATTTAGGGAAATTGTATCGAACTCACCAATGAGACGCAGATATTGTATTCATGTTAAGCTCATTTTGTATGAAGCTCAAATTATTTTCCTGAGATGCCTTTTCATTAACAGTTATAAACACTAACAGGCAAAGAATTCTTCACAAACTTAAAGCTCCAAATCTTTGGTAAAAGTTCTCGAGGATATAGAAATACAATGTTTTTTGGGCCTATATTATTTGTATTACTCTTCTACTAAAATTTAATTCTGTCATACGTTGAAAATACCAAGTAAAATTAGTTCATCTTGCCCTTTTACGGTTAAAAATGTAAAATATTTGGAGATATGCTACAGATTACGTCAAAATCAGTACTGCTGTGACAATAAACCTTCAACACCATTTTTCACTGGAATTTCCAGTTTTACGTGCGTTGCCACAGTAACAGTGCAATTAACAACATATCTCGTGAATGAACAGTAATATGAACAGTGATACGTATGTTTAGGTATGAAACATAAAGGAGGAACACATACATACTTTTTCAATAATTTGATGCATTCTTATATCACATAAGTTAGTGGAGGACATACAATAATTAAATATTTTACCTTAAACAAAGCATATTACAGGACTGTAGTGATATAAAATCTTATCTACATACTAAAACTTGCATCAGACATATTGAAATAATTTCAAGGCGTAAAATTACTTGTTTTTCTCTCCTGTAGTCTTAAATATTACGGGTGATTTTACACAAACTGTCTGACATTAAAGTTGGGAAAAACATTGTGAATGAATATTTAAAATTTAATATTTCAAGTTTCTTAATAATAAAGAAATATCCGTCAGTAAACATTGATTTCTATGTCCGTTAGTACTAAAGTACATACGTGAAAGCAAGGAATGTAATCCCTATGACACGCCATACTGTTGGAACGCCTTCACATACATACACAGCCGGTCCTTTTGTTGCTGGAAATAAACATTGTCACAGACTTTAAAACACTATTGTTAGAAGTTTAGGTATAATGATATAAAATAACTCTCCATTTAAAAGAGATACTTGAATAAGCAAAGGGTAAAGCGCCAAGGCCAATTTTGTCATAAATGGTGAGTTATGATGTCATCAAGCTAACGCGTTCAGCTCCGAATGACATCAACAGGTATCGAATCTACGTTAGACCACGAAAATTAAAAAACAGAGTAGGTTTATCTCCTAAATCACTTCGAATAATTGATAGTGAGAACAATGGGATGACGTCACAGTTGTACCTGAACCACAGTTTATAAATGATACATTCCTCCTCATTAATTAAGAAATAAAGTTCGCTCTACCCCAATGTGTTTTGTAATAAAGTATAGTTTTGCCCTGAACTATTATAGTTAAAGCACGAGGACGGCAGTCCGAGTGCTTTAACGTTGTAATAGTACAGGGCAAAACTATACTTTATTACAAAACACATTGGGGTAGAGCGAACTTTATTTCTTTTCTAAGATACCAAACTTATTTGCAGGGAAGTATAAACATTCTTATAATTTCAAATTAAAATATTGTTAAAATAACTTAGATTATAATATCCACGAACAGGGCTAACTGCTGGCTATTCCATGTTTAGAACTCACCCCCTATTTAAAAATATTGTTTATTGGTGAAACAGTTGATTATGTAAATGTAGCAGTTTTATTTTCTCATTTATAAAGTTTAAAATTGTATTCTCTTGTTATTTTTTCATTGTTCAAACAAAACAAAAATAGCAGACAACTCATGTTTAATCAAACGTTACTTTTGAACAGTCAAGTTGTGCGATCATGCAATGCGGGCCACACTGCCCATATAAGGCGTATCACGCGATATTGACATTCCACAAAGAATTATGGGTATGTTTGTCAGGAAGCGTGTTAATCGAGATCTATCGTTCTTTATTTCTGTTGTCATAAAAGTTAAAGTTGATGGTACTACCGCTAGTATTAGCTGACTGGAGGAGCTCTACATCATGAAAAGGAGTACAAACTGTATTGGTTGACCTATGTGACACGTTGCTTGGCAGAGACGGTTGACGTGTGTCAACGTCACAAATGCTACGGGGCGCCGTGACCTGACGTGGAATGTCAACGTGGTCACTCGACAAGCATGTTGGAGGCAGAGCATTGGTCGCAGCGTTGTTCCCCTGTAAGATGGAGTTGTTATGTAGCTTTTCAACAACTGCTCATGTCTGTGACCAGTGACGGTCATGATACCAAGGGCCCCAACCCCGGCTTCGGAAGCGCCATGTTGATTGATAGAACCGAGACCAAAGGTTACCATGGACACGCGTGATAACGAGGGGGCAGCTGGGAAGAGCGGATGGCGTCATTCAATTGTTACGTCATGTAAAAACTATACCTTTATTGTCTGATAAAGTACTTTTTTTTCGATTGTTCTAACCGCTAGGCATCTTAGAATGTTTGATAACCAATTATCTGAACATTTCGAGATACATTTGTACGATGGAGGAACATCTCTTTTTGAAATTAAAAAGCTCGTTCGTCAAAGAAAGTTCATTCAAAAAATATTAAACAAAATTGTACGTGATATTGGGCCAATGCAACAAGATTCAACACACTTACAGCCATTTCTGATGGTTGTTGTATTCTGGGTAGTTCTGTCAGTGGTTGCACTGATTTCTAAACACTTCCCGTTCTGCTGATAACATACACCGGAAGCGCAGGAACATCGTTTGTCACACTGGTCTCCATAGTAACCCCCTTGACAACCTTCAGAGCACTGTCCAGTGTTCTTGTCACACGGGAAGGTCTGGAAAGGGCGGCAGGTCTTTGAGCAGGTCAGCTCACAGTTGTCTCCATATGAACCTCCCATACAGAAGCCGACCTGGGCTGGTGAAATATATAAAACATAATTCAAATAATTTCCACCTTTTGATACATTGAAACATAGAATAAGAAAAACTACCTCGATAACTAAGGAGATAATTTATCTCTTCAGCAACTAAAGTACGTATTTGTCAGGGCTTGACACTGTACAACACCTTGATATTTAAAATACCTTGTATTGATAAAGTTGAGAAGGAGATATTCCTATTGACTAGTTTCTTACAGGGAGGGAAAAACATTAACATCAAGAAGATGAATTTAGATACTGATCCTGATTTACTTTCATCGAACGCACAACAAGTATATATGTAGGACTCATATCTATGGCGGGTCTCCAATCCGTGGCGGATTTCCTAAACCATGGCGAGTTTGATTGTCTGATGGTTTCTTGACGTCATGTTAAGTGACCTTATTGAGTGATGACGTCATAATCGCTAACTGTTCTGTCGCAAGTCGAATCGCCGTTCATTGAGAAGGCAAGATATTTTCAAACGGTCGCTAAAAAGAAATCAGCTGGCATTGCAGCCAGAGAAAGCATAATTTAGTTACAATATGCTACTTATTCCCGTCATACTGTCTTTTTTAAAGCCTTGGATTTACATCAGCTCTCTCTTGTAGCCCTTGAATTCACTGCAACTGTTTTTTTAGCTTAATTTTCTTGCAACTATATTCTTTAGCCTTGGGATTCAAAGTAAATGTCTACTTTAGCCCTTGGATTCATTTTGTGATTTCTTAACCGTTGTAGTTAACGTTAGGGTTAGGGTAAGTTTTAGGTTTAGAGTAAGAGTTGTTGTCGTTTACTCCAGGATTTTCATCAGATGTCTTCGATGGCCCTAGGGTTAGAATCATGTGTTATAATTTCATTGATTCATTTCAATGAGAAGTCGTGAATGAAACTTTTAAATGTTCTTTGAATAAATGTTGCAAACCTTTTCCCTCTCTCGTTTTTATCTGAAGGATTAGTATGAAAGGGAATTCAAAATGTGACAACGTGCAGAGTTATAATACAGTTAAGTACATGTAGGAAAACACATAAATTGAAAGTTGTTAACACAATTCTACCCTGCGGAAAATCTCTCGGCACAATCAATATGAAATCCGCCACAGATTTTGACAGGTACGGGAATATCCATGCATTTCAAAATCCGCCACGGATTTGAGGCCTGCTATGGATTTGAGTCTTACATATATATCGGGTATATATATATATATATATATTCACAAAAAGTTAATTGTCCAGGTGTATGGTCCAACTTCGTCTAATAAATATTAAATAAAAACATAATGCCGGATTTTTCTCCTTCATAGGAGATATTTTTGTAAGGATATTTTTCAAAGGAGTATACATCTATGGTTTGGTGTTATAATCTATATGAATATCTTCTCCGTCAAAGGAACGAGCCTTTGTTACACCATCCAAAATGATGTTATCAGGGTACCCTCTGGCTTTTAATAATATCTCTAATTCTCTCGGTATATATATTATTTGAAAATAACAAACTGAAGATTGGTCTTCATATAAGTTCATTACCAACCGGTAGTGATCATCAGGGTAACTTATACATTGTGTTGCCAATCGTATAGCGTTAACAATGGCAAGGGACGTAATTCATGATGTCATATGCATACCACTAACATATATATAGTAAATGCGACGTCAACATGATTTCATAATAGTTACAATTCAATTTAGGGATATAAAGAATCATTCTTTTATTTTCCTCAGCTCTTTATTATCTGAGTGCATTTTGTATATAGGACAGATTGTGAACTGGGGATTGCAATTATTTGCACATTCATCTATATGTGCGCTAAGGAGTATACATCTATGGTTTGGTGTTATAATCTATTGTTTATGCACCCGGACTCTCGCCCTTAATGTATCCCCCGTTTGAACAATATTCTCTTCGTAACCAACCAGCGCATGTTATTACATATATTATATGTCTGGAGGCGCAAGACATATTTTCAATTATTTTGACTTTTGAATTATTCCTATAGGTGAATGAATCAACCTCCAAAATGTGTGTACATGTGCTGCAATTCGGCCTATTACATTTTGTGATACTTCCACCTAATTCAGGTTTTGGATCTTAAAAGCACGCTTTTGATAACAGTTGTTTCAGGTTTTTGCTCTGCCGTTTAATGTTTATCGTTTTAGTATCTTTTAGAGCGTGGTTTAGTTTTCGACATGCGTCTAGCGCCTGTAAATAGTTTTTCACATTTGGATAGATATTTGGATTACAGGGGTTAAATGTATGTTAACTTGTTTTCCTGTTTTCTTTGTTTAAGAATATCTTCTCCGTCAAAGGAACGAGCCTTTGTTACACCATCCAAAATGATGTTATCAGGGTACCCTCTGGCTTTTAATAATATCTCTAATTCTCTCGACCTCAAGTTTAGATAAGTAGGGTCTGATACTATGACATATTCTACGGGTTAGGGAATATGAAATGCTTTTTTTAATATGGCGTGGATGGCAGGACCTATAGTCTAACTACTGTTTGGAATCTGTAGGTTTGTAATAGATATCAGTTTCTATTTTTCCTGATTTTATGGTTACCATTACATCTAAGAATGCTAACGTTTGGGTACTATCTTCCATTGTAAATGATAGACTTGGATGTTAATTTTGAAGTATATAATGAAGGTATTTCAAGGAATCATTATCTTGTGTCCATAATATTAAACAGTCATCCGAAAACCTTTTCCAACCTTTTTGGAATTCGTTTTCGATTTCATCTCCAAACTTTTGACCAACCTTACGGTATAATAACTCGTCTAGGTATCCTAGCACAAGTGTAGCTTACATTTACAAGTTTCGTTCCCATGGCTGTCCCCTTTACTTGTTTGTAATAGTTTTCATTAAAATGAAAATTATTATGGGTAAGGATAAATTTTTACACTTTCAATAATGAATCTTTAATTTGATATGTGTACTGCGTTGCGCTTTTTTTCAACAGTATGAAAAGACAGTAGATCAACTTTTCTTTATTTGAGTTAATTTATGAGAAATTATGAAGACGAAAAGGAACTGCAATAATACGTGAAAAGTACTTGGGTATCCCCGATCACACTCAAAATCATAATTTTTCTGATCAATGCCGAGCACTGATGTTAATGGCCGGAATAACTTTACACCCTGCATTTAAGGTCTAGGCCATGTTAATGTAAAGTTTATATACGATTGGCAGCTTATGTATACTTTAGAAACTGTACTACGATACACAGAAATGTTAATCATATTGTTAAAAAGGCTATCATAAGTCGACATCACAGATCAGACAAAAAGGGTGTTGGTATACCTTTCATCGTTAGCTACCACGTGTAACTAATATTAGTCAGGGTGCTGGAGCGTACTCACCAAATGATGTTCTGGCAAACATGACGAGAACAAGCAGTTCGTACAACGTCAACATAGTTACCTGAAATAAATAAAAAACTAAAATGAAGAAGTTTGACAAAGTCTAAACTCGTATCATTTCAGTTTGGTAGATAGTGTTTCTTATGGACACTACTTTATGCATGTAGATATTTGCTATATATAACTGTTATACTACACTACATTGAGAATTGAGACGAAGTGGGGTTTATCGCCGCTTTCATTAGTATTTCACTTATTTCGAAGCTGCTAGTATTGTTGCAGGGAGAAAGCCCGCAACACAATTGTGGCTATGCATTGCCATGAAACCTCCGATCATCGGCTGGAACTAGAGAATCATGGGTGGTACAATGCTGGAATTCAGTTTAGCACTGCACCAAAACCGGACTGCGTGTAGAACAGTTATCTACTGCAGACAAAGTTGCCGAGCCTCTGTCGGGAATCGAACGACTGACCTCCTGATCCGAAGCCGAACGCGCTAACCACTGCGATATCCCGCTCCCCCACATTGAGATCTTTTGTCACTATGAAACGCAGTTTCTATTGTGCAATGGTTGCACAAAAGCGTCTTTGGTATAATACAAAAGGATCGATCGCGCCAAGAAACTCTTTCAATAACCACCACTCCTTAACAACTTGGACTCTTTCAATTGCATTGAGCTGTTAAGATACAAACCAGTTACAAGTACAAAACGACTTACCTACGATATTGTCAATAGGTTTCGTTTCGAATCCCATTTCCCTTTTAGCAAGTGAGTGCTTAAACATATATGTTTGAAGTGCAGAGACATTTACATGGCTATGTAAAGAGTTAATGTATGTCAGGTTTATATTCAAACTGTATATAGTAGTATACGTTGCTTAATGTTCCGTTTGTTAAACTGTGAAATATTTCTTATATTTCTTAATATATAGAGATAATTACCCGAAGAACTGTGTCATATGACGTTTACGAAACGAGTGTGAATCTATGTATTACCCGATCGAGAGCGAGGGTTATACACATTTTTGCACGAGTTTCGTAATTTTAAGTCACATGACACACATCCGAGGGTAATAATATCCTTATTACCGATTCTATTCCAATTTAATATGAAAATATCCAAGAAACGGGTCGCTTCCACTGCGACGGCCTGCCAGAGTGACGTCACGAACAATTGTTTCATGACGTCACAGGCAATACTACAGGAACTCGGGCTACAGCAACCGTTGCTAGGCAAAAGTGATATGTGCACATGTGATCATATTGAAAATATGTCACTACTTATTTTAAACCATAAGGGTAATAAATACATTATAAAACGTTGATTTGGTCACCTTTTCATATAAAACATTTTATCATCAAAACGTTTGGATCAAATTTTTATCGCTTATGTACATGTATCATTTTTTATTTTGTAATTGGAAAATTAATTTTCTTCATGTACCCTTACAAAAGTAACTTTTTCTTAAATACTGATTGAATGAGTCGACCTAACGTACATCATATTGCAGGATATTTGTCCTAAGCTCAAAAGCAATTCAACACACTTTTTTAAGCAACTGTAGAGAAAAAGAGTATTGATATTTTGTTCGTAATGTGTTTTTAATGACACCTATTGTTTCACAATCGCATGAAACTAAACAAACAGTTACTAATGTTTCTTAGTACTCACTCATCTTGTATTTTGTCACGCCCCTTTGGATCTGGTTTTGTACATCATAATTACTTTACAACAATACTTTATTGAATCAGTACTTTTTTAAAAACATTTGTTGATATTCAGAAAAGCAATTTTGATTTTGAATCAATGACACTAATTCGATTGATAGCTCTAATGCGTTACTCAATGTCGGAAATGATCTTCATGTAAGTCATTGTTGTGTATATCATATACATTGTACCTTAAAACATTCATATTCAGTTATACATCATACGTTTAACATTCCAAAACATTAAATATACTAATTTTACCAAATTCAATAAACGTACAATTTGGAAATCTCTCCAAGGATGTTTGCACAAAAACGTATAACATATCCATTTCAACCATATAATGATATTGTGTGATTTTTAGTCAATTTTGACAGGCGATTTTCCTTTTCAGCTTACATAAAATCTGTTTAACAGTTATAACATCCACAGCAAACCTAATATAAACGTTCACTCAAGATAACAATCATGAGCATTATTCCCGAGGAACATCACTCGAGCTACGTCACTGAGGAACATCACTCGAGCTACGTCACTGAGGAACATCACTCGGAGCTACGTAGACTCTAGCCTCGGAAGATAATATGTTCTTGTTTTGTAAATTTGTTAAACACTTGTAAACTCTTAACCAAATAAAATAAATGAATAAAATATATTATTAAAGTTGCTGAACAATATATGTATATAAACAAGGAATTACTATGCTAATGTAGTATTTCTACATGTATTGTTTGAATCTGTATGTACATTAACAGAAATGAATAAAAAGAAAAAAGTCTTATAAAAAAGTACGTACTACAAAACGTTCTACATGTTTGTTTGATAAACATGTTGGAATTTGTATATGAACGAAGAGATATGAAAGATTTAAGAGCTAGACTCAGTGCGACTCAGTGTTATACAGCGAGCAGATATAACAGTGAAACCTTTGTACTGATAACCCTTTGACCTCAGCAGTATGATATCATTCTGTTGGTCTATGTGTAGTGCTATTCCCGAGGAAGTCTCTTTTCGTCTTACGCTTGTATGTTTAATATTTAGCCGAAAATATATCGGGTTTGGTAACATGCATGCTTATTTATGTCCGTCATATACATATATCTTAGTGAGGGTAATGTCAAATATTACTTTGTCAAGAAACATGACCTTATCTTTCGATGTCAAAGGTTAAAATCAAAAGTAGAAAAAGGATCAAAAATACAAATGATACGCTATGAATAGAACTATGAACGTTTTGGTTTTAAGCAAAAAACGACATAATCTATGAATACTATGATATACAGAGGGAAACCTTCAACAACATAGATATTAAAAATGTGTATTATTAGACACATACCTTCAAAGGTATATCTTAACGAAAGCAGAGAAAGGACGATTAATGAAGCAAAATGATGATATAACATGATGTAATGAAACCAATACTAAACGAACATTAACATAAAAATCACAGCTGTTAATGCCATTTCACAACATAAGCAAGTAAACTCACAGTTGATCAGATAGAGCACTGTGCAGAGGGGCGTATACACACCTCTCGTGTCTACTTCCGGGTTATGCAACAGCATGTTTCTCAAATGTATTATATGAGGGGCAGTATGTAGTAGTTCACACATTCCTTATTCTTCATTCGATATTCGTTTTTTTCCAGTTACTTTTTCGAAAAAGATATTTTAGTATACCAAGGAATATTTGTATGAACTTATAAGTATATTCACAATAAAAGTAATCCAATTGCCTACCCAGTGAGGTATCCTGAGTCACATAACATAGAGGCGGCCAAACCGTAAAATACCCAAACAATTGTACACCTACTTCGTAGTAGTTTCAAACAACAACTTCTAAAGGTAACAAGGAATATGTTCACCACTTTCTAAGTATTATAAATTGAAGATAATTCAAATGCCTTTTCAGTGAGGTAAGTACGCACTACCTTCCTTCATGATGTAGCATTTGTTTTCACTTTCACAAGCTGACGAAATAAAGCACATCCTGAAAAATGAGTCAAATCCTTAAAATTTCGTACATGTTTCTTATCTCCTTAGCATTGTTTGTGTGTGCTTAAAGAGTGTTTTGTAGATGTTTGATTTGATTTAAACATATTTATTCAAGTGAAAGGATTGGGTACAAGTTATCCAACTTAGTGAAACCCTCTCCTATGTACAGTGCTTACATATAATATCGAAACATAATAATGCATGTTTATGTACATTGAAAATAACGAAAGATACAGGATTAAGGTATATACATATATACAAGAGTACAGACAAAGTCACAATCTGATTTTGGTACAATATTAAAGAGAAAATGTTCCTAATTATCGAATCTTTTAGAGAGTGATATATATTTATGAACTTCTCGAAAAATCATAATATTTTCATTATAAGAAAGGTCTATGCGGCCATTTAATAATAAGTCAACATTTACAATTACTCTACTATTGAATACTTTGCTAATATTACAAAGCATCTGATATCTTATATTGGAATATCTAGTACATTCCATGAAAAAATGATAAGTGTTTTCAAAATCAGCTTTGCAATTGCATCCCGGGTTGTCCAATTTTATAAAGATCATCGTTTAATCTACTATTTGAGTATCTCAACTGTGTATGAATTATATTGGTTTTTCTTTTACCAAATGAGAAATACGCGGGTGCTTTAAACTTACGTTGTGATATATACGATTTGAAACTGTTAATGGAGTCAGCTTCTCTTATGTGCATTGGAAGGTTATTCCAGAGTTGTGAACATGATGGGAAAAAAGATTGCATGTAAAGAGATGTGCGTGCGTGGGACAGAGAGAGATCTCGCGAGTTTCTAAGGTTGTAATTGGTCTTAGTTTCAACAGCCCGGGGCATGAGATCACAAAGGTACGCTGGGACATTGTTGTTGTATATTCTATAAAATAAAGACATTTTGCGATGACTTCTTCTTTCGTTTAAAGATTGCCACCCTGTTTCAAAAAGTAATGATTCACGAGTAGCATATTTAGGAAGACCGGTTACTATTCTGGCCGCCTCAAACTGGACCTTTTCAATTTTATCTGATAAATCTAACGAACAGCCATCCCACAGTTCACAAGCGTATTCAAGATGGGGTCTTACAAACACTATATATATCTTATTAAGTGTTTCTCTGTTTAACATAAACTTTAATTTTCTCATAGATGAAACCATTGAGGAAGTTGTTTTTACAATGCTGTCCATATGGTTGTTCCATTTACAATCGGATGCAAATATTATCCCAAGGTGTTTGTGAGAATTTAAAAAAAATACATTCTGATTTTCCAAAGTTAAGTTTAAATTTGTATTTTTATCTTTTAAACTAAAAAGAACAGCTTCTGTTTTGCTGGGATTATAGGCCACAAGCCATCGTTTAGCCCAACATGATATCGTTTGGAGATTCTTATTTAGCGCATCTTGCATAAGCTTGTGATCAATTGATGATATCCCCATTGACGTATCGTCAGCAAACAAGTGTGCAGCACAATCTAGTTCATCTGCGATATCATTTACATACACGATAAATAGGAACATTGTAGATGTTTATTTATTATCTTGAGTTAGTTATATTACAGCTGCGTACTTAAAGTTTGTTCACTTACCGGCCTCATCTAGTGGAAATATCATGAAATTTGAGGCATCGTAGCTTTAATAAAACAAAACGAATATTGTTGAAATTACACCACAAAAGTGAGTGATTCATTGTACCATAACATAATGAATATCAAACTTCCCAGTCAACCGTCACATTTCATAAGGTCATAAAGGTCACCAGGGGTCGAAATTTCGCAAACTCTTTTTGTTATTTTTGTCTACATAGTCGTCCATAAAATATCATTGTCTGATGTATGAAGTTGTGACTATTCCTTTTAATACATTGGGTTTGTCACTGTGATTTCAAGTCGCCTTTATTTGACAGCATTTAGGTAACTGTTAAAAATGCCACTACTTGACTAAATATATCGTTGTGTGGTGGTTTGGATGCTTAAGTGACCTAAATAGCTTTTTAAGCTTTGTCCAAACTTGATGGTTGACGGATAGAACCTGACAAAATTTGAGTCTTCTTTATATTAGGGGCTTTCTCACAATTTGCCCTTTCCTGACTGTTTTTTTCCCGTAGCCCTTTTCTTCCTGATCTGTTTGGATTTGGATGGCAATATCAATGTGTTGAATAACAATAAAGTGAATACATGCAAAGACTGTTATAACATTAAAACAGAATAAATATGATCATTGGCAATGCTAATTAATGTGTGTTTATACGGTAAGAGTTCCTATGTAAAATCATGAGTTTGGGACATTTTGAATTGGTCAACATTTTTTGAAAAATTACTTTTTCGTCAAATCTTTTGGATATCAATATATATATAGAACGTCATTCTTGTGCATTTTTTCGTTTGTATTGAACAAGTACATGTCACAAAGAGCAAAGAAACGAGTTTCTTTGCTCTTTGTGACATCTCCAAGTTCAATACAAACGAAAAAATGCACTAGAATGACGTTCTTTACAGCTGCATACCAAATGTTTGTTCACCTGCTTGTGATCTTAGTGCACTTATCATGTTATTTGGGTTTCGTTTTGACGTTCATCAAATAACTCCAAGACCACTTACAGAAATCATCAATTGCCCATGTGAAAAATAACCATTTCCAAAACTCATTTTCGGGATCGTCTTGTCACTGGTGCTGAATGTCAATATATGGCAATGTTAAATAGACAAATGGGGTCATATTTGTGAAATTCGGATTTTCTTCAATTTCGATTTAAATCATCCATGTAAACTTTGTAGGGAAAAATTCAGCACAGTCATGTTGCCGTAACGCAAACTAAGACATATGAATAAGATCTAGACTGTTGATCACTCAAGAAGGATTTTGTAGAGCAAAATAGAAGTCAGTGCTTTCGAAATATTAACCCCTGGTCACTTCAATGACCTGCCAAATGTGTTTCAGCTATCTGCTAGGTATGACATACGAATATGTCAACGCAAACTGAATCATAACTTATGCAGTGAAATTTCATCATTATCGGTTTCGTTTTCACAATGCTAAGATGTCCCAAAGATGTTACAAATTACATGATTATTGCACGAGAATACGAATAGTTAAAACAATGTAATCAAGGCAATAAACAGTGATTGAAAAATATAACTTTTCAAAATAGCTCATCGCTGCACATTGATGATCGTTTTTAACGCCTATATCAAGAGAAGCTAGCATGCACATTCTTAAAGTAGAAAAGTAACAATATATAGAGGATACTTAATGTAGTTTTCCAAATACCAGGTTTATTTCATCGAGTGTTATGGGTAAAGTTGATATTTTACAAGTGGCGCAGCCACGAGTGAAATATCAACTCTATCCATGTCACGAGATGAAATAAACCTGGTATTTGGAAAACTACATTAAGTATTCTATTTATTATATGATTTTTAATGAAATATGTAATTAAGATGACTTTAAAACTGGAAAGTTGCCCCCTTTTGTTCACATGGCTGAAAGTAGTTCCGGCACCTGATCAGTGACGATATAATATATCGTCACTGGTCACAGTGAAAATATAATATATCATCACTGTTGCCTGATAGACAGTCTATTTCACTGATAAACCCAAGTATTTCATCACGGATCATATAATAAATTGCAATACGTATTCCAATACGCTTTTCTGTATCACAATATATTGCCAAACAGAAATGATGAACTATACCCATCCTTAGTTGTCATCAATACAATTTCCCTTGTATATGGAATATTTCAATATGACAACTCATTTTCACAAACATGAACTTATTTAAAAGGGCAGTAGCACGTTTTTTGATAATTTTATATTTTAAATTGTTCACTGATAATTGTACGTTAATGCCAAATGTATTATTTTGATAGTGTCCAAAATCTCATAACAGAAATAAATCATCCATAGTCAGAGGACAAAGTATAAGGATTTATAACATAAAATCTATTGGCGGCCATTTTGTGTGAACACCTTTAATTCATTTTGTGTAAGAAAAAGAAATCGCATGACTAAACTTAACATTATATATTTGAATTATTACTGCTTCATTTAGTTTTAATTCATTTTCTTTCAATTAGAACCATTTATTTTGATTTTCCTGACATCACCATATGTTCCCCCTAAAAACGTGCTACTGCTCCTTTAACATATTCTAAAGGTTATAATTTTTTTTGTTAATATGTATGTTTCTATAGTTCTACCGCCAAGAAATAACTTCATTTACAGCATGTTGAGATTGAATATTGTCGTCCAGGTTATGCAAATAACATTTTATTGACATCAAGTGCTGGTTCGAATCTTTTGCCCAGCGGAATTATAGAAATGCTATTGTTGTCGTTGAATTTGGTCAACAAATACTAGTTATAACCCGAACTGTTTGTTGAAACTGTGCCCTAAAGCGTCTAATCAATTTTTTTTATCAACAGAGCGTTTGGGCAACTCGTCATAGTTGTGTTGAACCCTTTGTCGTACAAGGGAAAATCCTAATAGATCACAAGTATTAAACACATATAACAAATTAATTTAAGAACTTGAAAGAGATTGAACAAAACGTGTGATGAGCTTTTTGCATTACAGATAGTTTCAACTGGTTGTGATATATTGGTACAAAATGATAGACTGGCAGACAAACACTGACCTTGTTCATACACAACTGATTTAGATATATACCCCCTTTTAAAAAATTCCTGAGGAACAGTTAAATCCTGGGAGTGAAGCCACTACGAGTTTTTAGACAAAGACTTTAAAAAAAATATGTTACAGACTCAATAAATGTACAATACTCTGAATCTAAACTATTGCTGCTTTAAGCTGACATTTTCTTATGGAACAAGAATAAGATATACATCAACTACAGATACGCGTTGATATGTATGTTTATCACGTACTGTTAGCAGTGTGGAGGTTTTCATTATGATTAACTTATCTGCTTAGCCATTCTCTCCCAACAGAGGCAGATCAAGTCATGTTATGTTGATATAGCCTCTGTTCTATTACGCTGACTTTGTGGGATCAGCGACGCTGTTCTAAAATTATCATTTTGGCTACTGAATCATGGCAAAAGCATTAACAAATGAACAACCCTTTGCATGATATAAGCGTTATCATTTGATGAAAAAATGCAAATGGATTGTGGTGCAATTTTTTTCCGCCACGGGAAACTGCCGAAAAACACGGATTTCGGCGTAATAGAACAGAGGCTGTATCCTCATTTCATGACTTGATCTGCCTCTGTGGGGAGGGAATGCTGCTTAGCTGCAACATGTAAAAACTCTTAATCTTGGTATTCTCTCTACCTATTTTGGTAGTAAAAACTAATTATCAAGACAGAGACAAGACAAGACAAAAAGTTTATTGTATTTTAGGCCACCGGCCCATATACAAGAGAGTTACATTCAAGTAAACAGCAATTATTACAGATCACATGACAAAGTGAGTATTGTAAGTTCTCTTTGCGACGTTCAAGTGCGTGTTTAACAAAGAGAGCTAGATTACATAATGTGGAGTCATTTTTAGTTAGTAATATCGCGGTAAATGCTATTGATGATGGCTTCGATAAATACTATTCTGGGATATATTTATTTCGTAACTCTTGATAGGATGGACAGTCAAACGTAAAATGGATTTCGTCTTCTACTGTAGAATTACATAAGGGACATGATCTTTCATGTTTGTTATCATAAACCTTTTTGTTGGTAAAACATTTTCTGATATATGCTTACGTCTTTAAGTCTTTGTGATGTTTCAACGTTTGCAATCGTTTTATAAATGTTCCATTTAGTTCATGCAACATTTTGAAATATTGCTCTACACGGCGCTTAACAGTAACACAGACACCTACGGATAGGAATCATATAAACTCATGTCCAAAAGAAACGATACCAAGTTTTCAAAGTCGTCCGAAACAAAATTCTATAACCTGACAGAGTCGAATTTAAGTGTGTCTAACAGGCATATATCTTGTAAAAAAGTATGCACATTTTCATTCTTCAGGAAAAATTACTTTTGATTTTGTGTCTTTTCAGATGTACATGGAGTGCATAAATCGAAATTTCAAATTGTTTTATGAACAGAACTTTTGTCATTTCACTTTAAAATTGATAAAGTATTGAATTTATGTCAGAAAAAAATGTTGTTGATATAATACACTGTATTTGACATAAATTCGTTGACGCGTCACTGCACTAGAACGTTTTAAAACAAGCGAAAGTGTCCAATTTCTCTCTGCTATCTCGCCTAGTTATGGAGATTCCAGATCGATGATTTTTTCAAATGCATGTTTCTCGCAAACATGAAAAGATAATGTTTCCAAATTTTGCATAGACGTAAGTTGACTACTGAAGAAATGATATTACTATGTTTTAGTCTTATTAATCTGCAGTGGATTGAGTTATTTTGGGATTTGTATGGTATCTATTCTTTTGGACATGAGTTTAGTAAATGGCACATATGATACAAAGCTGAAACAAACGTGATAATGAGATTTTATTTCAATCATTAAATGCAAATTAATTTTAATGTAATAAAAGTTATCAGTATCATGATATACTACATGTAAATGCATTGCTGTGTAAGTTTCGGAATATCATATTCACACATAACACAGTAGCTGGTTCAGAAAATCTTGAAGTCGAAAGATTAATATAAAAATAACTATGAGAAAATAGAGTTGATTTTGATATTATTTGATCCTTAATAATACTAAGCGTATAAGAAAATAACCATTTACCTAACTTTGAATATTTTAAATATCATGATTTATTAAACCCCGAATATGAAGCAAAGTCTAATGATAACAATTATAACTATACAAAAAAGCTTCATAAAAAAGTTGGCTTCAACGTTCAACTTCGTGTTAGTCAGTAACAGTAATCACGTAAAAAGGTTAAGATTACACAATAATATTATTTTTACAAATAAAGAATTATTATCAAAGATTCAAGTTGATTATTGTTTAAAGGGGCAGTAGCACGTTTTGTGATAATTTGATATTTATTTTTTTTCACTGATAATTGTAAGTTAATGCTAAATGTATTATTTTGTCAAATATCTCATTACACAAGCCAATCATCCATAGTCAGAGGACAAAGTATGAAGATTCATATAAAATCCATTGGCGGCCGTTTTGTGTGAACACCTTTAATTCATTTTGTGTAAGAAAAATGAATCGCTTGGCTAAACATTACATTATATATTTGAATTTTTACTGCTCCATTTAGTTTAAATACATTGTCTTTTAATTGGAACCATTTATTTTCATTTTCCTGACATCACCTTACAATCCCCCTAAAAACGTGCTACTGCCCCTTTAACACATGGTTTGACATAGTTACACCAGTGAACTTCATATCATGACTTCCTGTAGTTTTGTCTTTCGAATTATATCCTTGATTTCAAAGTCCGGTTTCATAAGTGCTGTCAACTTCATATCATAATGGTAAGGAAGTTGTTTCTTTTTTCAAATAAGACACCATGCAATAGCGACATAATGCATAATGGATACTGCTCAACATGTCTCATCCCTTTCCCATGTATAATGTTGATTGAATTATTCTATTGCTCTTAGTCATTCAAAATGTCAAATACTTCTACAATATATCATCATGATATTTTGATTCTATGATTTCGAATAACAAAGGCATGCAGTGCAAAAGTTTATCTTTACCTATCAAATAATGATGAACAAATCTGATATTTCAATTTAAAATGTCACTACATACTTACAGATTGATATACACACTATTCTATAGACCTAATTAGAAACGTTCTTCATGTCTTGCATTCGAATTCATTATCAGATATTGTAGTCGTTTCTAAACAAATATGTACTTTGTCTATCAAATATTGCCGATGAGAAGACTTTCAAAACAAGAATATGTCACTTTAGGGTTTGGCGACAACAGATTTATTTCAAAGATTTTTAGAAAATTTGAAGATCATTCTCTTAGATGTATGATTGTATTTCATCATGGCGTGGAATATTTTTACGTATATCTATACTACATTTCACTTAAAATGAAGATTGTTTACGAAATTTGTTTTCGTTTTTCAGAAATAGCAGTTGTATCAGTATTTGTAGCTGCAGTAGTAGTATTAGTAGTAGTAGTGGTGCAAGGTTTCCCATATAAAGTTGTGACCTTCATGGAAAACTTTTACGTATTTTCTACTATTTGTTTGATAAATATGAATTACTTTTGTGAAGAAATAAATGTGTAGCCTTTCATATTCTTGAATCATCTTGGATTAACCATAACACATATCTTCAAATAATATAACCTAGTTTTTTTCCAGGACAACAGGATGTTAATTAAACCGTCCAAAAAGACATAATGAAGTAAGGTTCGAGAGATAAACTTCCTTGTATTTGAACAACTTTTATCACTTATCACTTTTATCTGCATAAACTATACCTTATCTATAAAACAAAAAGTTAAAGAGTATCACGTCATGATGCTTAACAAAGCCTACTGAAAATACGAATAATCACAAAGTGTCTTCTTCATACACTTCATCATAAGGGTCATTGACAGCATGGATGTAATTCCCAATTGCGCTTCTTCTTAAAGGGGTATAGCCCTCTGTACCACCGGAACTCACAGTTTGAGCCAACTGGATCCTAGCACGCTGTCTTCTCTTCTTCATCCACAACCTGATTTTCAGAAAATGTCGCATGAGATAACAACTAATGGATTAAACAGGAAGATCTTGACAGGAATACCTTAAAAATTAAACGGTAACGTTAATTATGTGTATAACATTCATTATAGTAATTTTACAGATTATATCAAGGAAAGAAATAAAACATTTAAATGATTATAAATGATCCACATTAACTTTTTAATTTCATCAAGTAAGTGTGTAACACCCACGATTCAAATAAATTACAGAAGAATGCAAACACATCCAAATATGAATTAGTTTCAATGAATATAATGAATATTTTATCTATTAAACCTACTTTAAGAAAATCATAAGTGATACAATCACAAGCACAGATATTCCGGATCCAGCAATCAACAGAAACAGGTAGAAGATCCTCATCTTTGCATTCTTGACTTCTCCACCTGAAAGTAGTTACTTTTACTTATTGCAATAATGAGATCAACATCAATCTTAATAAATCAAGATCTATATAGCTTCACAATCTGAGCATATACATCTCACCAGCCTATGGGGCTGAAATTTTAAAATGAAAAGAATAGATAAACTGACACCTAAATGATTTAAATTTGGAATACAAAATCTAAATCTGAATCTCATTATCAAGTGTTTGTCCCAGTTTCAGTTATTTTATTTAGATACGAAAGAAAAGTGACGCTCTTCACCAATATAGTTTGTCTTTACATTTATCACCTGTGCCGTTTCCTGTTGTATGAACAACTGTCGAAGACACAGTGGTTTGCCATCGATCTGGACATTGATCTTGTTCATGGCAGGAAGAGAATGGACACCCGTCTGTACAGTTGTAGCATCTGTCCGTGTATCTGTTACACACCTGACAGTCAGGTCCACAGGTGAAGCAGCTTGTTCCATAGTAGGAGTCCACGCACCCAGACACACAGCTGGAATCAAGCTGACAGAAACCGTCATCACACTTTCTAGGACATTCCCGACAAGGACCACCAGGGGGTTCACAGGGTATCTTGCACAAGGACCCATACCATCCCGGTTTGCATCCATCAGTGCAAGGAAAGGTCCCATCATCATCAAGTCTGCATGACCCATTTCTGCATCCTGGGCTGCACTTCAAGCTACAATTTGGTCCATTGCTTCGAGGGGTGCATGGCTCATCTGAGATACAAACATGACAACAAACTTTGAATCAGATCTCATGGCCATCTTTCTGCCATAAGTTTGTATGCATTACTATTATGTCTTTACATGAAGAAATGGATATGGAATGAAATAGGCATTGCATATCTTTTACTACGTGTTATTTGATTGATATTCTCTAAATATTAATCGTTTTTAAAATAATGATAATGTATCAGCCACAAATGTAGTTCAATGTCTTAATCCGCACTTTGTTTGATAGACTTTCCGTGAGGTATGGTTTATGTCAGTTCTAAAGACAATCAACTTTTTCACTTTTCTTGAAATGATATTGATTAAACTCAGCGGACAGTGCTATTATGTCACAAAGGTTGATGATGTTATTGTGGGTGGATATATTTTGTTTTCAGTGTGATATCACTTATTTCTCATAAAGTGACAGGGTAAAGCCAGTATTTTCAGGAGTGCATAGGATTTGAACCGTCACAGTGATTTGTGCCCAAAATTCAAAATGTTTCTTGGGACATCATACCATTGTTGTATCATAACTTGGCAATAGTGATGACATTGTGTTCATTGTAGAAATGAAATTAATTAAAAAAAATTGTCTAAGTGACGTAATCACCTCTGTGATATTTCACAGAGTTTAAAAAGTGATATTTAAATATGGCAAAATGATCAAAATCTCACTCTCTTACCAATTAGTATTTGATCACCCTAGGTATAATGACTTTTTACTAATGCAGTCTTAATGCCTGACTTAGATCACAAATAAGAACCATAATGACTGATCACAACTGATTTACTCAAACAGAGTTAGATGGAACATTTTCACCCTCGTATCTCATGTTCCTAAAAAACAATAAAATTTAATTTAATTTAATTTAATTACAAATTGCTTTGCAAACATTGGATATTTGTTTCATTATTGAAATGCTTATGATATTTGATAGTAGAAAATCCTTGCGTGAGATTCTACACACCTGTAGGTTTGGAAGACGTGTCCTCTAGACAAGTGCCAGTTCTTCTATCACAGACCTCACAGTCAGGTCCACAGCCAGTACAGTTGGTCCCATAGTAGGAGTCCTCACACCCTGACACACATCTCAAGTCCAGCTGACAGAATCCGTCCTCGCATTCTCGAGGACATTTCTGACATCCTTCGTCCTGAATACATGGTACGTGTATGCTGCATCTTGTACCGTAAAATCCTACTTTACATCCAGCACCACATTTTTCTATTCCATCTTCATTTGTTACACATAGATTGTCTTTACACCCCTGACTGCATGTTAGCTTACACTGAGGTCCGTAAAAACCTCTGAAGCACCCTGTTGTACAATGGCCTATAGAGTCTTCACAAGATGAGCATTGTTGACCACTGGTGCAATTACAGGCTGCAGAAGGAAATACTGAAGCAAAAATAACAACAGGGTCTAATTAACTAAAGCTTAGTCTCCTTTCTTTCCAATCCCAATATTACGAAAGTTTGTAAAAAACACTGAGTTCAAATATCACCTTATGGCGCATGTGAACCAAGCTGCCATGGTAACCATGAGTAACTCAATTCATTCACTAAATAAAGGATATTAATGAGTGTCCATGACAAACTTGTGTATTGCAATTAAATATAAGAATTTCCCGAGCAAGAGAGAGGGACAAAGTGAAATTAAGGCGTGAGTGTCATAAACAAAGTATGTCATGTGCACAAATATAATGTTCTGTTTATTATCAAAGTGCGAAATTAAAGAAAATAATTTCAAATAAGCTATTAAGTAATGGTGGACAAGTGCTGCAAGCTCATATAGAACCTATTATCAAAGTCAATCCGTACCAGCATTGTTTAGTTTGTGACGTTACAACAAGATAGTGATACTTCCCTGTAATCTTTGTCAGTATACCTTTCTGACCCTCAGCAATATATGTTGGCTTCCTTATGCTCATAAAAGTTTCGATTGCATGATAAATGTATATATGTTTCTTACTTTGTATCTTTGGTCCAAATATAAATTATGAATTAAGTAAATCCATTATAATGCTTTCTAAAATTACTTAATTAATACAGTATACCCATGTCGTGATTTCCCATTATCAACCTTTTTCAGCATAATCATTCCTCTTGAAGTCAAACCTTTAGCTTAAACGTTTTAATTGTTGTTACATGTAGGAATATCATCAATTATTATCTACATGTACGAGGGCAGTCGCGTCTTTTTTATTTAATTTCTTTTATTTTCCATATGTTTTATTTAATACAGGCAAAGACATGTATTGAAATGTTTACAATTAGCACATGTATACAAATATGTCATCCACAATATAGGCAAATAGAGAACATTGACTAAGTTATAAATCAGTACATGCATACAAAAACGTTAATCCACAATTGGTTGGTTCACTTTAAGCTAAATATGATAATTTCTAAGTATTAAATGCAAAGTAGACCAATTTACAGGCTTATTGTTCTTTCCCTTCATTCCGAATACCATAATTTTACTTGAGAATTCCAATTTGAGTTGAACCGAGTTTAACAGAGATTCTATTTCTTTCCATAACCTAAAGATGGGTTCACATTACCATAACATATGGTTGATTGTTTCTTTATAGCAAAATGGACATTATGGTGATGATTTATATCCATTTCCGAGAGTGTCTTGTTGGGAGAATATTATGAATAATTCTGTTTTGTAACTATTTTGTACCTGTCCTTTTTGAACATTCATCTACAATGATGTTGAAATTGTCCAATCCTTTTAATCGAATCCGTTTTTAGAATTTTCCCCATTTAGCTCGCAGGGCTAATATTTGAATATTTCATCCCTTTATGTACCGGATATCACATCATAACAACCGCTTTACTTCACGTTATAAACAATGCGTTGACGTCACGGTTCACCTATGACCTAAAATGCTTTTAGACATATGTTATGCATTCCAAATATTCATTGTTAAAGGAAAAGTTTTTGTGATCTGCAAGGGGAGTACATGTATACATGTACCTATGGTGCAAAACAAGGTGCAAGTGTGAATGATTATTTTATATGTACGCCTGATTTCTTCCAGTATGTCGACTTGTTGATTATTGACGATCGACAGGATTCTGACCATTTACCTGTTGAACTGACTTGCAAATTTCCGCTCTCTAACCGTAAAATGATTTGTGATATCGCGCCTATAAATACGAAACGGTTTGTTTGGAATGATAATTCTGCTAACACATTCAAATAAAATAACACTTGTTTGAAAAAAATATTTTGGAGATGATAGATACGGATGTAAACGGAGTCATTGATGACTTTTTAGAACTTTTGTCTTCTTCAGTCGAGTGTATGCTTAAGTGTGTCAAACCTAAAACATTTAGAAATGCTCTTAACAAGATTATCCTACCTCATTTAAGAATCTCGATCTCTGATTGGTCCACGTGACCCTGAATAAATACTGATATCCCTCTCTTGAGCCGGGGAATAAATCATTTATACCCCGGCACATAAAAAGCATGAAAAAAACGTGCAATTTGAGCGTCTTGAAATGTACAATGTATGTTACCTTAAACACATGATTAAACTGGTTACTTTTGATCAACTGATATGTAGCTTTGAACAAACTATAGTAAAATGACTTACGAATTTCTTACCCTTTAACTTCATAGTGTATGCTTTTTGTTTAAACATTCGGTAAGATAAATTCGTTATACCATTCAAAGGCGGGGTACACGGGGAGATACCCGCCTCTCGCTTGTTGGTATGCAACTCGCCTTCGGCTCGTCGCATAACACCAAGCTTGAGCCGCCTTTGAATGTTATAACTTATAATGCAGGACCGGGAAACGAAAAGCTCGTAGCAACTACGATAGACATAAATACTGCGAAAGTAGAAATAAGTACAAAGCTCATTGTCGAAAATTTAAATTTGATTTGAAGATGCGTAATCGAGACTAGTTAGAACGATCTATAGCACTGTGCAAAAAAACCCGGAAACTTTAAACTTTACATATTTTAATCTTCACAGGGTCCATTTCAATAAATACAGACTCATTTTAAAGCTTTGACATTCATTCAGGTTGTAATTTTACATTTATAATCTGTTCAAGCTCCTTGTCGCTCAATGCACTGGGTCATTCGTCGCCTCATACTCCCAATTATGTCTATGGTTTCCTGAGAGGTCCGTCCATGTTCGACAGGTCGCATCTCCCCAGCATCTAAGATTTCCTGGCTGTAACTTCTCCACAGCATCCTTCATTAACAGCCACACATTCTCAATCGGATTCAAGTCAGGGGAAGCATCCAGAAAAACTATCATAGTGACATTATCACGAAACCATGCACCATGCACGGGTGAAGGCCGAGGTGTTAGGACGAGCGTTGTCTTGCTGGAGAATGAAGGGGACATCACTTTCACCAATCGCCGACTCCAACAGTCCTTCCCGGAGAATCTGACAGTTCTCTGAGTTAATGGTTCCCTCAACAAAGATTAGAGGGGTAATGCCCATTTGTGAAATGCCACCCAAAACTGTTAGTTTCGGTAAAAACTTGAAAGTCTTCCAACCAATTGACCATTTTTCTTGGTTATCCGATAAACTGAAAGACAGACTCATCTTTAAAAATCATATTGGTGAGGTCTGCATGAAGTTTGTTGTGATACCACTGCAGCTTTTTCTCCGTGTGCGCGTCGGTCATAAGAGGATTTCCATATTCCAATGTCTCGCAGCGTTCTGTTTACTTTCCAATGAGATACAGAAGGACCCCCTCTTTTTAACCTCAAAATCAAGTTGTTTTGTTGACCACATCGGATGCGACAAGGCTAGTTGAGAGACACGACGCCGGTTGTTGACATCGAAAATCGGCGGACAGCCTGATCCAGCTTTACGTGTCGCGCCCATGCCTGCTTCAAATTATCATAAATTGTAGACAAGGGAATACCTCTCTGGACATGCAACTCCCGGGCTGTCTGAACACCTGCATTATACAAATAATAAAGACGATTTCTGCGATCAAGTTTTAGCCATGACGTTTTAACAGGGAAGTGTCGTCTGCTTAGGTGTCATCACGTGACTTTTCTTAACAACAAGAGAGATAACTCTAGAAACGTGTATACACATTTGCAAAAGGGTTATTTGACACTTAATAGTATCTAGATTAATTTTAACTCAAACAAACCGGATTCTTTTGCACAATGCTATTTTAACAGCCCCTCAATGCCTTTTTGAAAAACATTCGTTATTTACAAAAAGAAACCAGGCGAAGAACAACATAACGAAATCTCAGTGGTTAAAGCATAAGATGTGCACTCAAACGACAACATATTGAATCTGACTTTCGAAAATACATATAAAGATGTAGATCCAACCAATAATGATTTGACAGAAATAGATCAAATTATCCTGGACTGTCCAATTTCTGAACAGGAAATATAAGATTCTGTCAGTTACTTAAGAAAGGGAAAAGCTGCCGGACCTGATATCATATATCATAATCGAAATGACAAAGTGTTCCAAATCTGAAATTCTGCCGTTCTTAAAGGAATGTTTCAATAGGCGGTTTGAAAATGGAATTTTCCCACGTAGTTGGTCTAGTTCAACAATAGTCCCGCTTCATATAAAAGGTAAAAGAAACGATCCAGATAACTACCGCGGTATATCATTAATGAGTGTATTGGGTAAAGTGTTTAACTCGATTTTTAATAGAAGATTATCAACCTGGGCGAATACGCATGAACAAATACCGAAATCTCAGGCTGGATTTAGAAAGGGATATTCTACAGCATGTTTACTCTGCAATGATCCAGAAAGCACTGTGAAAACGGCAGCATGAATTCAAGTCAAGTCTTTTATTTGTCTATAGACCACAGGCCCGTATACAAGGTATATCAATTTACACTTCATATGTACATCTAAGCTTACAGTGCATGAATATAGAGGTAACCTGTATGATCATAATCTACCAAAACGTAATCCTACTACTAAAGTAACAAGCGTTTCAATTCTCTTAGTTCAAAGGGATAGTAAAACTATTTACAGCGGTTTCAGAAAAGCTTTTCATTATTGGTAGTTAACAATAATTTCATTTTGAAATAATTAGGATTCGAACAATAAACAGATGGTAAATATTTCGACCTAATAGCATCATGAACAGGACAAACAAAAAGAAAGTGGTATTCATCTTCGACTCCTTAGTTACAAATTGACATAAACGTTCTATTTTACTGAAGCTTTTCCATCTACCTTCAATATACATAGCTTAGTTATTCGACATCTAAATCTTGTCAATATCTTACGGAATTTACTGTCAACAATGCATGATAACTTTTTTTCAGGAGATTAAAGGCTTTTGAACTCTCTATACATACAATTTCTTGAACTTTTCTCTAATATACTTGTCCATGATTGGAAAAACATATTAATGGCAACTGATTTGAAATTATTAATAAAAGCAACTTCATCACCGACTCTCTGTGAAATCCAGATATAACCAAATCCATGTGAAAAAAACATAAATCGAATATATGAAGCATAGGTATTATATCCACAGTTGTCATAGTATAGTATTTATGCATACGGATTATTCTTTACCAATACCTCAAGGTTATACATAAAGGTTTTGATAAAAAGAGGGTACCGTCCCTTCTCACTGTAAACACTGTAAAATTTATGCATTCCCAAAGCTCTGTACCATATAGCAATATCGGTGTGTGATTGGTGATAAACTTTTAAGAGTTTGCTTAGAGCCCACCACCCCCCGGAAAACAACAATATTGCGAGAAAATATTCAAAACAATGTAGTTGATTCTGTAACCCAGTGATTGAATAACACAACATTATCTGCAAACATTAGGAATAAATTTTCTTATATATCTGGAAATAACTGTACACCATATTTTCCGTTATATGCTAATTTGTTAGCTAGGTCATTTATGAATAGAAAAAAGTAAAGGACTAAGAACGCAACCTTGCTTCAAGCCCATCGGACAATCAAAATATTCAGTTAAACTTTTATCTTTTCAAACACAAGCTCTAACAGAGCTAAAGATAGTCATAACAGTTATGGCAGTTAACAGTTTCCCGTTTAAATAATTTCTTTCGTTGTTTCAGGAGACATTTTTCTATTAATCCATTTAAAGTTAAAATGTCATAAGTTATTAAATACCCTTGTTTGAAACCAGCTTGGGTTTCGAGTATTCGATTCCATACATTAGCCCAAATTGACATACGTATGTCATTTGCTTAAAATACATAATAAAGAAATTGTACATAGCTTTTGTAGATTTTAAATTTTTTTTTGACTCTGTTAATCATTTTAAATTATGGCAATGTTTACTTGAGGCAGGCTTACATGGGAACATGTTCAAAATTCTGAAATCAATGTATTTAAATATTCGAGCTTGTGTGCGTTGTACAGATTGAGTAACAGATCTCTTGGATTGTCCTTTAGGTTTAAGACAAGTTGCTGCTTAAGTCCAATTCTATTGTCATTTTTCATTGATGAATTATATCATGATATCGGTAGAGGTGGAAAACATGGTATCCAAATGTGTTAAAGTTTTGTAGAAATCCTCATGCTTCTTTTGAATGACGATGTAATTTTGGTCTCTGACACTGTAGCCGGTTTACAAAATCAACTAAATATCTGAGAGAATTATACTAAAGAATGGAAATAAACTTAACATAAGTAAAACAGAAATTGTAATATTTAGAAGGGGTGGCCCTGTAGCGGCAAGAGATGGTTAGTTTTATGATGGCAATTTGATCAATATTTCTGATAATTATTCTTATCAAGATTTTTGTTTTCATACATATAAACAATTGCGCACAGAATTTAGCTTTACTCGGTTATAAAGCTTAAGTACAAGTTGTATCAGTTTTAAGCAAAGTTGGAACCATGTCTCCAAATGTATTCTTTAAGATATTAAACTCTCGGATACAATACATTTTATTATATGGGTCTTAAATATGGGGTTTCAACGTTTTGTTTGTATAGAGAGAGTGCATCTTTTAGCCTAAAAAAGTTCCTTGGTGTAAGCTCACAGACACCTAAATGCATTATGTGGCAGGTTTCCATTATACATTAATTCTCAAATACGATGTTTTAGGTTTTGGTTCATAATTTAACTATGCACAAAAAACTTCTACCAAGATTAGCTTATAACATGCTTTTATGTCTTGATAATTTGGGAAAATATACTTGGGCAAGCGATATTAGGAATTTATTATTTTCACGTGGTTTTGGTTTCATATGGTTGTGCGAAAAAATTAGGGACGTTAACAGATTTATTGATGAGTTTCGCCATCGAGCAATAAATATGTTCAGTCAAGATTGGCATTCCACTTTAGATTCAAGTTCACGATATGAATATTACATTACCTTCAAAATCTTACTTCAGCCAGAAAAATATTTATCAATAATACTTCATATCACATAAGAAATATATTTGTAAAATATCGCTTGGGTTTTCTAAGTTTAATGATCAAAGAGGGGAGGAAAATGGCTATTGAGAAAGAAACAATATATTGTCCTTTATGAAACCAAGGAATATAAAATGAAATGCATTTTACATTTTCATGCCCTTGTTCTTTTGATTTAAGATAGAAATATATACCACTCAACTTTCTAGATAAACAAACAAGGGATGCTTATACTTCTATACGAATTAATATCGAAGCTATTATTGTTCAATTATCATTATATTAAAAATATGTATTAGAAAAGATAGATGGTATTGTAGTAGAACATTGTTTTACATGACTATATATATTGGATAGCTTTCATGTACTATACTGTAACTCTTTTGTATATGGACCGGAAGCCTTTGACTTTAACTTTGACGTCTAAATCTATAAGGGGCGGCGTCTAGTCCGTCTGTGCTGAGAAATAGGTCTTGAGTATTTTCTTTAAGTTTTGATTATGGTTATGAACAAAATGATATAATCGTGCCCATGACATTCTATGTTTACAACACTCGGGCCTAAATATCAGTATATCTATCGCTATCGCTCGTGAAATACTAAAATTTAGCCACTCGTAAACATACATGTAGTATGTCATGGACGCTCTATATAAATTGGATCTAAAAATTTATCACTTTTAAACTGAAATCCTTAAAAAGTATTTTATATAGATAGTGACAGTAAACTTTGCAATAAAAGCGCATCATCCCTTAACTTGTGTAGCGCATCATCCCTTAATTTGTGTAAGAACACATGTAGACGCAGGAACGTCAAATGCTATAGGTGTACGTACAGGGAGGCTACGGATAAGTGAAATCTAACAACTAAACTTTGAGTGGTTGCAAATGCATGGTAAATGGCAGAAAATACCTAAATGTTAATATACAGCGATTGTAAAGGTTATATACCTTGCCCTTGATTGCAGAACACTAAGTCTTTCTAAAGAATGTGTTTCAGTTAAACCTGATTTTCCAACTTATGAACCAGCTATGAAGGTTAAATAGGTATACTCAAAGAGCCTTAAGGATTGTTCAAGCAATATTATGTTTTTTTAGATGCTCACATTTGTCTTGAGCATATTAAGGTTTGATCTACTGTTTTTTTCTCAATATTCATGATAGTACAGTAAAAAAATATCAAAATGATAATCCGTATTTTTTTTATCCCTTCTCACTTTTTCGAAACGTTTTCTGTCTTTCAATATTTATTGGATTGGTTGATATACTTGAATGACTTTATCGACCTTCTAGCGCTTTCATTACTTCAATTGAGTGATAACTCTCTTTTGCTGATGAGTTATTAATTGCGAAAATCATAGATCATTTGTTACAGGTCCTTTGAATTCGACAGATAATTACACAAGTTTATACAAAATAGAGCAACGTTGGTATTAACCCAATTTCTAGGAAATTTGTAATTCATAACATGTTGACACACAATAAAATAAGTATTCCACTCACCAATTCCAAAAGCCAAGACAATGCTGAGAAAGAGACAAACGTACTTCATCATATCTTTATACAGAACATCTTTGGACATTAGTTTCATGTTCCTGTCAGTTAATCATTTAATGACTTGCCTGAATAACCAAACCAATGATAATAAATAATCATCAACATTTACGGCAGGGATCTATTTCCTTGTGTCTTTTCAACTGCAACTGAATAAAAGAAACGCCATGAATGTGTTACTTCATTGAAATTCAATTGAGTCTAAAAAATTCAATTATACTCGTACACTGTGGTTTCATCAATTCTATTTTGAATTTGAAAAGGAACATATGAATTGAATGAATATCCACATGATAATGACCAGACTAAAATGCCTTGTAATGCCGTAGCAAGGCTTTCACACATGTAGCATTGATTACATTGATGAATAATTGTTGTTTTTTACCAAGCTATTAATTAACGATAAATGTTGTCCCTAGTAACATATTTGAAATGGGTTGTGTTGTAGTCATGTATTTATCATTTCTGCATTTACTAGAATGACACCCTTGAGATAAACTCTTCGAATGAAATTTTCAGAGAAACATATCAACATAAAATTGTTAATAACTGTTACAAATTAATATTTTGGAAAATGTGTTGTATTTTTTTTATTATCATCATGAGGAGATCATGCACCGTCATGTTATTTGTGGGCATTTCAAACTTGGAAAGGAAGAATAAACATTTTGACGTTGTTTAAAAAAGACACCATCAGAAATAAAATTTTATAGATCGACAAGTTAAATTATGTTTTTGTAAATGACGTTCTAGTATAGAAAAACAAAATTTTGCATCTTTGAAATAAAAACATACCATTTTATACATACATTTATAGATTGATACATTTATAGAATTGGAGATGCCTGATTGGAGGCAATCGAAGTTAGTTGTGCAATCAACGACGCTGTTCTTAATTCAGAATTTTGGCTACTGAATTATGGCAAAGGCATTGTGAACCACCCTTTCCACGCGAGAAGAGTTGTCATTTGATAAAAAAATTATACTGTATTCTGGTGCATTTTTTTCCGCCAGGGGAAACTGCCGGAAACCACGATTTCGGCGTATTATAACAGAGTCTTTATCAACATTTCATTACTTGATCTGCCTCTGTGGGGAGAGAAGAAAGAAAGGATGCACGCAAGTGAGTAATAATCATATGTAATTTAGAACAAAGTAAATTTTTAAACGTTTACTTTCTTTTGCCTCTCGGTTAACGTTTATATCTGAATTAGTGAAACACTCCCACTATCACATCAATAACAGTACCCTTGTCACTGTTTCCTGTAATGATATCATGCTGAAACATCAAGGAGAAAGATAAAGTGATAAACTTCGATCTTCTTGATTGCACCTTTTCTACTCCTTCCTGCATAACAAAATGCGCTAAGTTATCAGCCATCAGGTCATTGACATTAGCTGGACACAGCCCACAATTACATCGACTAACTTTTACCTCAACCCGGAAGCAATTCAGAGACAAAGTAGTCCCTAGTGGATAATTTTTAAAAAATACTTCCAGACACTTTATTGTGACATGTGATGGTGCAAATGAAAGATCTGACTCTCTAGTATGTGTGTAAATTTTTCTGGGATTTGGAATTACTGCTAAAGTGTTGGTGTGAGCAGGCAAAGTGACCCCAAGTTGAAGGTCATGTCATGCTGAACGGCCTTGACGAAGGGGTCATATTTGTTTACACTCTCTACCGGCCTTCGCTGCCGCAAAAGGTGTGCTCAATTTTTGACTGAAAAGTGGTCTATGGCAGGTAAGTCAGTGTGCAAAAGCTGAACGCCCAACGAAATATAGGGAAAAGGCTGTATTAGAAAGACAATGATGATAAAACTACTGTAAAATAATTGTGGTCTGTGGCCTGATATGGAAAGCACCAAAAGGGGGGGTAGATGTATTTGATTGCTTATAACTTTGTCAGTTTTAAATCTTTTTGCTTGAAAATTGGTACACTTATTCAGTATACACATATAAATCAGAGAGTATAATAATTTTTTACTAGAATATTCATTTTGAATTTTGAATTTTTTTTAAAAATATTGATAATTTTTAAATGTCTATAATATCATTAGATTTTCTTAGCAGGTCAAAAAAGACATATTAGGTACTTCTAAATATGGAATATTTCTGTATTACTACACCCACTATAGCAATTATTGCACATGTTCAAGATGGAGGCTTTTTTTAATAAGTATCAAGCAAAGATTCTGGAAAATAGTAGGAAAGAAGATGAGTGTATGATTTGGCAAAGAGCCCTAAAGCCCTCTGGCTATGGCATCATAAGATACTCATCTCCTGTTACAAATAGATGGCATACAGTAAATGCTCATAGACTGAGCTACATTGTCTTTAAAGAAAAGTTTATAGAAGATCATCTCCATGTCAGCCATTTATGTCACAATAAGAAATGTATTTTGATTACGCACCTATCCGCAGAACCACCCAGTGTCAATGCCGATAGGTGCAAATGTGTAAATAGGCATGTCTGCACTGGTCATGGTGCATATCAGGACTGTCTTCTCCAATATCACAAAGAATAACAGGCAAATATATGATGATAATTTTGTTTTTATTGATTTTTGTAAACATTTGTACAATTCTTCCATTCATCACATTTCAATATTACTATCACAACACAGTTTCAGGTAGCTCATGTGGATAGAAAATATACATGAAGCAAGCATTAATTTGTAGAAATCATGAATTAGAGTCAGTTTGTTTGCATGGTAGAACAATGAAGTAGAATTCCCAGTCCTCATTTCACAATTAAACATTGTTAATACAAAGCATCACTTTGAATAGGAATGATCTCTGTCCTGACTGGTAGATGGTTTAGGATCAAGCTGACCCTTTCTGTAATCACATTTGTCCTTCATGGATGCTTTGGCCTTAATGTAACTGCCAATATGCTCTCCTTGCTGTAATAATCTTCTCTTAACAACAGCACTGTCTTTATTGTACTTTTTCTGATATTCTGTCTGCTCATCCATTTGGTGCAAAGCGCGAACAGATCCCGCAGAGAGGTGTACACCGACACACTCAGTTTTCTCAATCGCAGATGTGCCAGGTCCATTGTTGAGTCTGTGGATGGTTGACGATGCCCGTCCCATGTAATTTCTAGAGAAATTCACATTCTTAGGTAGAGATACACTCAGAGATCGGTTTGCTGCTTCACATTTTTGAGTGTCCGTATAAAATTTCATCTGTTCTACAACTTCCACACTTAGTTTCATCTTCAAGATTTCTTGTAGCAGATGTTTATCACTGTCATTCATGTTGAAACTTGAAATCTTGTTCTTGCAGAGGTGCATGGACCTAGTCCACCAGCTACGGGAAACACCGCCACTGCAAACCACAGAGTGACGGGCACATCGGGAGCAGTCCCCAGAATAGCACAGAAGTGTTGCCTCGAGGACCCTAGGTAAGATATTCCTAAGTGCATTCATGTCACCAGCATGAGTCTTCATCAGTTCCTTAAGAATGAGACTGCACCGGGCCTTCACATCCTGACTTAAAACTCGCTGTTGCTGCTTCCTCTGCTCTCGGGTGGTGCCCGCAAACATCTCAGGACTTAAACTAGCCTTGTAGCAGTGGCGGAATTGTCCTTGAGCCAAATGTGTCGGGTCAGCAAGTCGTTCGACTCTCCACATAGGGTCAACTGTCTTCATGGCACTGTCTACACCCTCAGCGGATCTCGAATCTCCATCAGTGGTGACATACTTGATCAGCATACCCTGTAGGGCCAGTTGAGCACCTATGTCTTTTCCCATATTCTTCTCTGAGAAGGGAGCAAATGTTGACATAGTTGATGTACACTCTGCATGCCCTCCAGGACAGGTCACTTCCAGTCCCTTCCCCCTCAGCCAGGCTCCAGTCCAACACAGCTTGTTTTGAAAGGAGGCACCGATGATGTACTTTTTGTCAGTCACTGTTTCACAGGCGAGGCCGATGGCTTGGGAGGCATTTTTACCAGGCTTCTTCCTGCTGGTTATAGTTGTGGAATTGTATCGGCCGTCCATGGCAATGTTCACCTCACTCATCTCGACTCCTCTATTGCTGTTGACTTGCTTGATGAGTTGTCAGCCATATCCTTCGTGTTGAGTTCAGTCACAGCCTTTCCAACTTGATTGGCTGTTCTCTGCATGCTGCTTTTAGCCGGGGGGACTATGTCCATCGTAGCCATGAGAAGCCTTGCTCTTGTTGTGCTCATCGGTGTATCTTCTAACCCCACAGCCAAGGCTAAGTTAGCTGCTGCTGGATTGGGTCCTGGCTTGTCTTGCTTCACCTCCTTGTAGAGCTTCATCTCAGGTGTTTTAAAGTCACATGCAGTGCATTTCAGGACTACCTTCCAGCAGACACCCCATTTCCTCTCCTTATGTATAACAAGGTTTGGGTTTTCGCAGTCGGGTGACGTCGAGTGGTGAAGGCGGATACTCTCATTCCAGCATTTGGCCATTTCTTCACTGTCAACCAGCCGCATACCCTCAGAGACTTGAGAACTGCCGTCCTGTGACTTGGACTTCTCAGCCGGCAAAGGACGAAGCAGACGAACCGAGCTAGAGATACCCTCACAGTCTGGTGTAGGGAGAAGAGAGTCTTCAGACCTTGACCTGGCAACCAGTTCAAACTGCTCAGCACTCATCCTGGTGACAAGCTTTGGTTGTGTTTGCTGTTGGAGGTCTGATTCTTCATCAGAATCAAAAGTTAGCCCTTGATTCCATGGAATGTTGCCCTTCTGGAAGCATTGAGTGCGCCGCTTCTTGTCTCCTCTCATGTTCGATAGCAAAGTTGAAATGATGCACCACTGCTGGCAGCAGCTCATTTTATACACCATACCTGTGATTTGTCTCTCCACTGACAATTTAGTGTATACAATGCCACTTGGAACCTATACTTGTCACCAGGCAAATGTATATTGTCCGGCAGGAGAGATCACCTACTTGACACCTATACGCGTATTGGCTAACTGCAAGGTGTGACAGGTAGCACTAAACAGCACCTACCAATCAAGAGGCAATTAGCAATCAACTGAGAGTGGTCTCATTTTAACCACTGATAAAATGTCTTTCAAGTGGTACCAAATTTAGCAGTTTCAATTTTTATCTTTAAATTGAAATTTGATGAACATTTTGAAAAATTGTACCAAAATCAATGAATTTTTAAAAAAATTGTAAAAAATATTAGTTTTGGTCCTAATTTTTTCAAGTGTTGTTTATTTGAAAGTATTTGAGTCATATTTGTAGGAAAATGTTACTTTTTGAATATATCTTGTCTCATTTCAGAGTTATGAGTGATGCGCTACCCTGCAGACGACAAATCTTGCAGATCAACTGGCCTTTGAAAGCAGATGAGAGAGCCTGAAGCAAGACCCCTGTCAAGTTGCTTGTGTTAGCAACTGAGACCCGAGCTTTGGTGCATTAATAGGTAATTGGATGTACTTACTACCTGTAAAACTTTATTGGATTTCGACAAAAATAGTAGCTCTGATAGGACACAGCCCACAATTACATCGACTAACTTTTACCTCAACCCGGAAGCAATTCAGAGACAAAGTAGTCCCTAGTGGATAATTTTTAAAAAATACTTCCAGACACTTTATTGTGACATGTGATGGTGCAAATGAAAGATCTGACTCTCTAGTATGTGTGTAAATTTTTCTGGGATTTGGAATTACTGCTAAAGTGTTGGTGTGAGCAGGCAAAGTGACCCCAAGTTGAAGGTCATGTCATGCTGAACGGCCTTGACGAAGGGGTCATATTTGTTTACACTCTCTACCGGCCTTCGCTGCCGCAAAAGGTGTGCTCAATTTTTGACTGAAAAGTGGTCTATGGCAGGTAAGTCAGTGTGCAAAAGCTGAACGCCCAACGAAATATAGGGAAAAGGCTGTATTAGAAAGACAATGATGATAAAACTACTGTAAAATAATTGTGGTCTGTGGCCAGCTATAACCAGCCAGGGGAGATAACCAGGACAACTTTCTCGCAGGCTTAAAAAGTTGGTTAGAAATCGAGGTCGATTTTTTCGTACCGTTGCCTCTTATTGCACAAAAAATCAAAACACTAGAAAAGAATATAGGATAACAAATCTAGAGACAATTATTTTAAGATTTTTATTTACGTGACGTCAAACGTGGACTTTGTTATGAGGAAAACTTCAGAAATGTAAGAAAACGTATTTTCGCAAAGCGCACATGTCAACAAAGAATTCATGATTTAGAATAATTATTCAGCTACCATTTGCACTATCGATCGGTTTTTTATAACAACGTACTCACATCAAATTAAATATAGGAACGACCATACCGTCTCCATAGGAGTAATTCCCGCATGCAATCGCCCGCTTTCATTGGCTGTCACAATAAAAGCGTAAGCTAAGATTGTGTTTGTAATCATCGTTTGTACGACTAAATATATGGTAAGGAACACCTTTCCCGAATCTAATGAGCGGTTTCTTGAGTAGATAGACAGATCAAAACTTAAAATGAAGTTTCAAAATTTATAATTGAAAAGTTTTAACAAACCATATAATAAAGGATTAGTAAATATTGAACCAACATATGTCACAATAACAAACTGTTTTTAAACTTTTTACCTAACAGTAATTGTTCTCTACGTGTACAAATCCGAAATTTAACTTGCTCTGTTTCATAAACCACTTAGATTAAATTAAATTAATCAAATTCTATCAATCGTTTAGGCATTTTATGTATCGAAAATTACTTTGTTAACTCTACATGTTTTACATATATATGTATTTTTTAAAGGTTTTTATAAATAATATCCCACCACTGGACTCATTACCTTATCGTGGTGTGGTGGTTTGTGTGCTTCGACGACCCCGAGAGCTATGCCAGCTGGAGCTTACATGCTCCTGGTAGGGTCAACCCAAGCTGGACAGGTCGACGGGTAGAAGCCAGACCAAATTTGAGTCCTTCTAAAACCTGCTTTCTATCTCTTACTATGCCTTTCTTTTCGTCTTTTCCCTCATCCTTTCGATCCCTTTCTCTCTGATCTGTCTACTCTCTTTTGGATGGCAACATCCACGTGTTTAATAACTGAAATATTGTTCAAAACACGTTAAACACCATCTCACTCACTCACTCACTATAAATAATATTAAGGTGTTTTGATAACTTATACTTAAATGTGGCTATACATGATACTTCTGTTTTTTTTTAAACTTTGATATGTACATTCATCTTTAGGTCTTTTAACTGCAAAGTTAAGTCTCATCTTAAATCGGTTGTAAAATATTCTGTGTTAACTCTAATTTCTTATTTTCGGGCTAGACAGACTCTGGTGACAATGGCAGTGATCATGACAACATAGTTTGTGGAACTTTTGAATAATTATTGACAATATTCAAGAACAAATAAGGACATGTTAAGAAACGGGATGGGGGTATTACTCTTAGAGGGTCAAATTTTTAAATCAAATGTGACTATTGATTTTTTTAATAGTCATAATTGATAGACAAGAGAACAACGAAGACATTGAAAGCTCAATGGTATTTTTATGATGTGTAGAAATATTTTTATAAGACCCAAACCAAAACAGTGGTTGAAAAATAAATCAATTTATTGTTTTAGAAGGTGGGTGTCTTTGAAATCAAATATCTTTTTAATTAAAATTTGTATTTTGAAAATTGAAATTGCATGTTATTATTCAAACTTTGTTTTATCTACACACCAAGTTTGGCTTATTTTGGTTGGTTAGTAAAAAATGACTGATGCCTATTGACCTGTTTCGAAGGATTATTATTATTTCACCGTTCTTTGTGAAATCATTCAGCACTAACGGCTGATGTTATCAAGGCCAATTTTGCATGAAACTACCCCTTATTATGTATATCGTATGTTTGAAAAATCGTAACTCGGCAACAACAGATCATAAATCATTGTTCAATATATCATCAGACACCCACATGAACATAAAAAGTAAATAGAGGTCATTATGCGAGTGTGTTTGGGGATCGTAAATATCCTGCTTTACGAATAAACATTGTATTTTGCGAGCCTTGGCGAGCTAAATACATAGTATTTATTCCTTATGCAAGATATTTACGATCCCAAAACACACGAGCATGATAACTTCTTTATCATACAATGTCATTTTAATGCCTGAAACTATTTTAATAGTTGAATTTGTTTTAAGATTCGCGCATTGATATATGAAAGTGAAAAGAGCAATGACTCTGACGGTGAATTGACAAAATATAATTCCTCCTTATATATGTCTTTTATTGCCGTTTGAGTTATTTTGTCAATACTCCAAAGTTTTGAAATTTTAAAAATCTATAAAATACGATGATTTTAAAAATTAGACACATTTTAAATGGTCTTTGGCGGGATCGAACTAACGTTCTTAAATCTGACATCATCGACAAGACGAGTCAATCTCACCAAGGGGCAAGAGTTGCTTCCCTTCGCCTACGTTACAATGGCAGCTCTCGTTGAGACAGCGATTGTAATGAACATTGATGGCCGGAGAGCTAAACTAGATGATGTATGTGGATTTCCGATCCAAACAAAACTATTTTAAAGTAAAGAACACCGAAGATGGGTAAATGACGTTTTTGAACATGAGACTTGAACTGCCTTTGGTACCTGTGAGTAAATTGTTTGGTTGGTTTCATTGAAATCGTGATGTCAGTGTTTTAGCACTGTAAGTCGTACATATGACTAAAGACCAATACAGTTTTGTTGTTATTTCTTAGATTGATGTTTATGCAATGTATCATTCATATTGTAATGCCTCTCTCTGTTACTAAAGGCGTTCAAAATGTTAACGCTTGTGACGTCATCGGAATTTTCGAAAGAAGTTCCGACCTTGACCTTTGAAATTTGCATCGGTATCCGTATATGACCCTTAGCCAGGCCCAACGGATATCGAAAATATCCGTTGGCTTTATTATGCCGAGGACACTATCCATTGTATGATAAATTCAAATATGTGCATAACATTAAAAACTGGACTTTTGAATAATGTCAATTGCATTTTCGTTTTAAATGTTATTGATAAGTGTATGTTTCACGTATCGTTGCTCACCAACATCAAAGCATTAGGCATTGTCTAATATTTCATCAAACAGTTAAAAGAATATAGATTCTGATAAAATTCACAATACAATCAGATATACCCCCCATTAACATTTTCAAACAGACAGTTAAACACTATCAATGCTACTTTCATTTTCATAGAGTTATCCCCCTTTAATTGTACTATATATATATGTTCATTGAACGCAGAAGAATCCAAAGATTATTCCAAAATCGTAAGATTCCAGCCATTTTGTCAATAATTGACGATCACTGTTGGTAATAGGGATGCCATTTCAACGACAAGTGACTTCCTTATTTTGCAAGATAACAGATCGTTGATGTGTGAAAGTCAAGATAGTTACACCCCTACTAAATTGGGAAAGGTAACTGCAGTACTAGTTACTTTCTCAAAAAATGACGGAAGTGGAAAACTTCGCCGATCCCGAGGTTTCTTCAAATGCATTTCACAAAATCATACTATTTGAGCACTTGTCTTGGGCATGTACTGTGGAATGATTAGATGATATGTCAGCGTTCCGGTAGTGTGTAAATATGTCACAATCTGTGTTTTAAAACTCAAGCGAGGGAAACGTAACTGGATAAGAGAGAAAAAGGTAACCGTTTGAAGAATGAGAACACAGAGAGAGGTAACTGTTAAAAATTCTTAGCGTTGACGTGATAGAATGGACAATGAATAATGAAACATAGCATTGACACTTTCATTTAGAAACAATTATTATTATTAGTTACCATGTGTTCGCGAGTTTGATATGGAGATTTATCATGTGTCCGAGTTAAATATCAAACGAGAACGAAGTTTGATATGGAGATTTATCATGTGTCCGAGTTAGATATCAAACGAGAACGAAGTTCGAGTTTGATATGTAACTCGGACACATGATAAATCTCCATATCAAACTCGCGGACACATGGTTACAAATTTATCTCGACGAGCACCTTTTCTAAATGCTTTAAATCTTGATTGAAAGATGAGATTGACAAAAATGGCGTCTGATCAGATCTTTGTTACTCGTTTATTTAGGTATTTACAAATATGATTTTAAACCATCGTGTTTATGAAAAAAATAATGGTCTAATACCGGAGCGAAGCGCATTAACTAAAAAAAAGGATTAACTAAAAAAAAATCAAAATACCGAGCAATGCGGGCATTCCTAAATTTTGATTGTTTGGTCATGTGACCTCGTGCATTCGCACAACATTCGATTTGAAGTGGCCGTAGAAACCCCGTTACAGTCATGGCGGACTGCCGAGTAGGGCCGAGCGAGTTTGATTTTGTTGGAGTTATAGAAAAGACAGGCGTCATAGCAGATAGCAGGTTGATTTGAGAGTACAATAAACAAATAGCGGTGACTGATATTCATAGATCGGCTTGCTGTTTGCATAACTTGAATCTTTAACTTTTTAGCGGTACCAATCTTTTACTTGAAGAACATTACACTTATACCAGTAAAGTTATTACATAAAGCTGACTTTAGCATGTACAGGGCAAGTCAAATTGAACGATGGGCAATTAATGTTATGCATGAAGTTTTGACACAATATACCGTATTTCCTCTAATCAGCGCCGGGTCTCCAATAAGCACCGGCCCTCTAATAAGCGCCGGGGGTCATACTGATGATCTTAAAGGGGGGATATAAGGTGATGTCAGGAAAATTAAAATTAATGGTTCCAATCGAAAGACAGTGTATGTAAACCCAATGGTGCAGTAATAATTCAGATATATAATGTAAAGTTTAGCCATGCGATTCTTTTTTCTTACACAAAATGAATAAAAGGTGTTCCTACAGAATGGCCGCCAATGGATTTTATGTGAATCGTCATACTTTATCCTCTGACTATGGATGATTGGCTTGTGTAATGAGACTTTTGATACTGTCAAAATAACACATTAAGCGTTAACTTAATTATCAGTCAAAAATTTAAAATATGAAATTATCAAAAAACGTGCTACTGCCCCTTTAAGAGGTAAAACTTGCTTCCCTTGTCAGGAAAAAATTCTATCAAGGATCATGTAATGAAATAAACTCTACTCAGTTTGGGTTTTATTTTCATTGGTATGAAATATCAAAAAACGTGCTACTGCCCCTTTAAGATATTAGGTAAAACTTGCTTCCCTTGTCAGGAAAAAATTCTATCAAGGACCATGTAATGAAAAAAACTCTACTAAGTTTTGGTTTTATTTTCATTGGTATGAAAATTATCAAAAAACGTGCTACTGCCCCTTTAAGATTAGGTAAAACTTGCTTCCCTTGTCAGGAAAAATTTCTATCAAGAACCATGTAATGAAAATAACTCTACTCAGTTTTATTTTCATTTGGTCTCGATTCAGGATTACTTTTGGTTCATGCCTCTCGTGTCATTTTTTCTAACTTAGTTTGAAGATACATGTACTTCAAAACGTTTAACATTCATTAGTAAATCAATTGAATTACCTTATGTAGTTACGAAATATGCAAGGTAGCATTTTTATTGTTAGCCTTACTTTATAATACACGAACGGATGACTGAATGTAAAATCTCAACAAATAGTTTAACGGTGTGCAAATACGCCGAAAGTTAGCATAAATCATAGATGAAATTAATACTTATCAGACAGGAGGGTTAAAGTTGTTTAGTTGAAAGTTTCTTTAGTGCATTGAATTCTGATTGGAGGCAGTTCAAGTTAGTTGTACAATCAGCCACGCCCTTTCGAAAGTTGTCATTAACAAAGCCTCGGTCATTTCCGTATGCCTCGGCAAAGCTATGAATGAAATTTAAGAGCAAGGGGAGATAACTCTTCCTTGTACAAAATATCACTTTTTACCTTCTCATTAGTTTAGGTTAAATTGTAAAATGAAACTTATAATAAAACAAATAATAATTAACACAGTTATAAAACATTTACTATCTTAAAAAACAGAATCCACATTTGATTTTTCAAATAATTTCCCCCTCATACCGTTAACTGAAACTCATAAAGGCATGATATATTTCTCGTAACTATACCACCGTTTAAGATGCCCCGAGTCAAATTTATGCAAGATTTGTTTCTTTGGCTACACAAATAGGGAGATATCTTGAGTTGCAACTTTTTGCCGCTAGGGAAATTGGCGGCCGGAACCCGGGATCGAGGATAATTAGAACAGACGCTTTCAGTGACTGAGCCGCCTCTGCGGGGAGGGAATTATGGAAAACTAACTAACTGTTTGTCAAACTATGACATAATATTCTATGTAGTTCCTTTGTATAAGTACTGAAGACAAAAATAATATCTGTCCCTCAGTTTTTTTCTACGAGAGTTACATGTCGGAGTTTGTATTTTAAATACGAGGCGCTAGGGCATAGACAAATATTTTTATTGTGACGTCACACATGGGCTATGCATTTATGTCATAGGTCACTGACAACGTTATTTATTTAATGCATCGCCTAAACCGCCAATACTGTGGTATATTTTGATAATGTGTTATTTCACAGCTTTATAGAATATTGTGTTATCGCTCCTGACATACTATGTTCATATTAATGATAGAATATGTTACCCCCAAATCCCTTGTGTCATATTAGGCATGTATTACATAAGGGAATGGTAACAGTAAGAATTCTGTTTGGAGAACAATGGCATTAACTTCCCTTTTCCAACAAGAATGTTATTGGTTTAAAGATCATGTATGAAAATGTAACAGTCAAACTAACTTTTCCTAATATTTTTTACATCATTGTGCAAAATGCAACAATAATGAATCGGTGTGATGTAAGTTATTTAAACGTTACATGTAAAATAAATGTTGACCAGAATAATGTTCTTCCTTTGACTTTAAATATATGATAATATGAAAATAATTATGTTGTGTTTCAAGTTTGAAGCGTGTTTGTAGCAGTAGCAGTCGTGGTAGTAGTAGTAGTAAAAGTAGTGCTATAAGTAGTAGATTAAGCATTGATGCAGTAAGAGTAAAATTCCCCTTGCGTTTACTATTTTATTTACTCAAAACTTGGGACGTCTATAACATAACATGCAAGTTGTCACAGGCTCAACATAAAAGTAGTTCATGAAATCCATAAATTACTACCCTCAACCAAGGCGGTCTAGGTCTTTTCTTTTGGGAATGAAGATAAAATATATTTAGTAATGATTATGACTCAACTCTCTTCCCACAGAGGCAGATCAAGACATGAAATGTTAATCGACCTATTCTACCCCCACAAACATGGCTAATAAGAACAGAGGCTCGATCAACATGGGTTGACTTGATCTGCCTTTTTTTGGGAGAGAGTGGTTTGAACTCAGCCCCTGGGGCCTTCAAAAGGGATCACAAGGCCACCAAATCTAAAAATTATCATTTCCAATTTCAAAGTATCTGTGCTAAACATTTCAGTTTTCTAGGCCATTTGGTTCGTCTGTAGTAACATAAAAGAGGTTTTGAGGGAGCTATTTCTTTTTAATAACAAGATTAGCGTTTGCAGGACACCGCAAAAGCAGAGCAGACCCGAACTGAGGGTTTCACCTTCCCCTGTTCCGCCTTCTACAAAACCTCAGTAAAACAAGCATTTGTTAAGAACACAGTGTATATAACACAAAATGGGATCTTGAACTTTGATATTAAATGAAACCAAGTCAAAAGAATTCCCTGAGGGAACATTGTAATAACTCTGATCTCGTGACCTTGACCTTTGACTTTCAAGGGCACACAATTAATGAACACTTTTTATTTGGTATAACAATCAAGTGATGACTGTAAGTTTTAAAAGTAAAAATAAAGCATATTTTCGTTAAACAATGCTTCAGTCGCGACCTTTAATTGTAGGAAAACCTTTCCAAAAAAAGTATACATGTAGTTATAGGTAAAGAGTTATGTAAACGAGTTCTGGAAAGCTTAGTGGAAAAAGTTAGAACGAGTGTGGTGGAAACTGTACAAAACCTTACACCCCTACGGCGGTTATATCCCTTCTTTTTTCAATTGGGTTTAACTCGTAACTACCTTCCTATAGGTATTTACCCTTTACACCCCTTGGGAAGTTATTGCCTTTACTTAAGTTGAATGTTTTATGTCGTGAGGTTGGTTATATCGGTTATAAGATTGTAAACAATCGCAAACATTTGGACTTGTAAAATTTGGATTTTTAATCGAACAAGAAAGTTAAGATTTATGAACAAGGAAAGTGGGATTCGAACCAGGGACCTCTATGTTGTCAAGCAACGCTCTTACCTGTTGAGCTACCGAGGATTCATGCCAGTTGATGTACATTTTTGTGTTTCATGTTTGGTTTTTTATTTTCCCCTATAAATATATATTAATATTGCAATAAAATAGCTATTAATGTAAGGAATTACGTTTTTAGTTCTAAAACCCTAAGCAGGGGGTAGTATAAGTAGTCTAAAATAGTATCCTATCAAGACATATCAAACCCGCAAAAAAGATTACTAAAATGTTTTTCAAATATTTGTATGTAAACCAATTTAGTTGAAACTCTGTAATAAAATAGTTTTTATTGTAGGAAATCAAGCGTTTATTTGTAAAACCCTAATCTGAGGGTATTTAAATATGTTTCTTATCAAGACATGATAAACTAGCTAATGATAGCATTAAACGTTTTCAAATTAACCGAATAGGAACAAATTAAGTTGAAACCATTGCAGGAGTCTTCCGCGGGAGTCAAATAATAACCCGTTTGCCTCTCGTTATGGAAATAACCTCTGCTCGGGCTACGCCCTCGCGAGGTTATTTCCCATAACCCCTCGGTACCGGGTTATTATTTACTACTTATAACAGTCTGGACTGCTTATGAGTCGAAAGTGTTAATAGTTTATATACGGACGCCATGCCATGTCATTAGCCACGATTCAAAATTGGAATACATAACACTTCTAGTACTAAAGTACTATTTTCAAAATGTTACAAAAAAATCTACCTTGACGTCGCTAATATGTCAATACAAGGAGAGATCTGCGATTCAGTTTCAACTCATCTGATTTTCAGTTGTTGATTTAGTCATGGCCTGCAAGCTCCCTGAGAGTGTACAGTCGCTTTATTTTACGGGTTCATTATATCTCATGAAATAAACACAAAATCATAATTCATATCTAATGGTACATAGTTACATTTTTCGTAAGTAAAATAAATGTGCCACGATTATCTAAAAAGTCCAGAATCGTATATCATCATTATTGTTATATTTCTACAAGAATTATGTTCGCAAATTTAACATATTTCGAATGTTATGGAGAAAAGATGTAAGAAAAAAATAATTTGTGAAATATTTCTTAATGTACGAAAAATGGAACAATTTACGGTTTTTTACATTTTCGAAATTGTTACATTTACGTTGCAACAGTGCAGGTCAACACACACATACACGCCTTCAACGACTTTTCAACTCATTACAGGAAGATGAGGGACCACTATTGAAGTAGACTTAGCCTTTTTTATTGAGAAATAAAAAGCTTCTTAATACAAAAACATATACATTGTTGGAAGACATAGGATAAAAATGTTTTAAAAGACTTCAGTTTCAAGAAGATATTGACAGCCCAATTTCAGAGTCGAGTGGTAAATAGCGGTCGACCTTTGAAATATGGTTTTAACTATAGAAGCAGAAGTTAAACCTTAAACAAAATATGAAACCAAGTACTTGGAGAATGGATCATTTGATTATGAACTGACAATACACTATCAATTTACACAAATGTAATGTTCTGACTTACAAATGACTATGTTATTCTCAAAATGGTGTGTTAGTTAAATTATCACAGAACAGCTGGTTTGATTTGAATTTCTTACATTCAACTTTTCAATACACTCAACCTAATGTATTCTCTAATACATGATACGGTTCTATTAAGACCATATGGATGACTCTTCTCCTGCATGTGAATCTTGTTTGTAACAATCTAGTAGGTTATATATTGACGACTCCAGCGGTTTACTATTGTTTCCGACAATAGATGTCCCTGTACTTATTACGTCTATGATTATTATGGAAACGAACCTTGTCACAGGATGACAAGATGGAGAACGGTCTGTCCTATAAATGCTTCTTATCTTTCGGTTTGATTGTGTCTTTCTTTACTCTTGACATTTCGATATCGCGTCCAGACCTCAGTTTCACCTTGACTGTAGCTCGGTCCTGGTCACAGACGCCAAACATCGGCCAAATTCTGTGACCGATATTGATATTTGTTTTCAACAACACATTTGACTTCCCAAAATCATACACTCCAATGCGGTTGTTTTCCTTATTCAGCCGAATCCCAATGTTGACCTTTGTGCTTGAATCAACAGTGTTTTCATTTAGCTGAAGTATGCATTCGGACTTACCACCTTGAGTGAAAACTAAGCATATTCCATCGTGTTTCTTGCAGCCTACAGCCTTTACCACACAGCAGGATGTCTTGCCTTCTGTGAGTTTATTTGCATCTTTGTCTTTTTCTTCACAAAATCCAATCTGCATGACAACCTCTCCTTCTCTAAACTTCTTTTTGAGAAGCATGTAAAATATAGCCTCGAAGTATTGAAAATATCCTGTCCTGTCCAATGGGCTAGTGCATGTTGTACCATGGAAAGTCTTAAATCTTCTACTGTTGTTTTCACCAGCAATTGGATCTTTTGGACTATTTATCAAGATCATGTTATCATCAACATGTGCAACCTTGACATTGATCGTTTCCTTGTCGAACTTCAGATGGGGACCTTTAACGATATACAATGGGCAAATTATGAAGTGAAAAAAGATGCAAATACACAGTTAACACCTTTTTGGGCCTTCCGTAAATAAAAACTACTGATAATCATTTTTAAAATAATGATAAGTAACAATCAAAATGTTTCTGTGGTATATTATATGACGAGCATATAACAGCCTCTATTGCAAAATGAACATATACAAAAAGAAAATCAAAACAGGTACAGGTTTTCGAAATAGAATGAAGTAGAATAATCATGTCGAACATTTCATTTAATCATATCACGATATCAAGAAACGATATAAAGCGATCAGAAAGGGATCGTTGTTTCAAGTTTCAAACAGTGAAAAATAAAACATATATGAGGGTGAATGAGAAACATGAAAATGTTGAATGTCATAAAAATGTCAATATTTGGCTTCCGACAAAGGGCCATTAGTCTAAAACTAACCACAAACAATCCCAATGAAAGGCTTTTGATTAAGACATAGCGTTGTTGAATTGACTTACTGCCATGATTGATACTATCATTTATCATATAATGGGCAGTGTTATCTGTGCAATAAACCCATCTTGTAATCATGTTATCAGATCCCTGATAACAATGCAAATGAGGTCAAAACCCGAACTATTTTCTCAAAACTCCATGCATGTCATGCGAGTCCTAAACTGGTCTCTAAACATTGATAACGTCGTCGGGAGTTTTCAGGTTTTGTGGGTTTTTTATCGAATAAAATATCGTAAACAAAATCTGTCAAAACTTATCACGCATTCGTATTTTAGAAATAGCTTGGTTATCGAAGCATTTCAAATTGTTTTCATTGTGCGTTTAAAAATAAAACGACATGCAGCTAACAATATCGGCTATCGAAAAAATAGGTGCTTCAATTTTCGTGCATAACATAGGCCTAGATAGCTTTGGTCGTGTCGGTTACCAACTTATCAGCATAAACAAATCATATTCTAGTGATAGTACAGATTATCTAGTAGCGTAGTTACAAACGCAACAACCTCACCTTCGCAAATAGTCGACGTTTAGTCTTAGGATACCGTAACTGAACTGGCGTAACAACAATGACAATGCAGCTTTTCAAAATGCAGTTAGAGTTTCTTCCCCTGTTGTAGCGACGTTGACAACTGGATCTTACACATTTTGTGTTATTAAAAATACAATGTTTAGCCTACTCGTGCATTGGAAATCAGACTTAAAAATGTTCATAGATTGAAGGAGACGTTTCTATCACTGTGAAAAAAATCATTTCATGAAAGAATATTTCTAGACTGTTCACAACTGTACATCGCCGACAATATGACCTTTTATTGTGAAAGCAATTACTCCGCGAAATCTAGGTCAAACATATTTTTAGAAGGTATCATATTTTCGTTTAAATCCTTTTATTTCAAAATGACATTATATGATAAAGAAATTATTAACCTCGTGTGTTTCCGTATCATTAATATCATATAATAGGAATAAAAATATATGTATTATGCTCGCCAAAGGCTCGCATAATATAAATTTTATTCCTATTATATGATATTAATGATACAGAAACACACTCGGTTAATAATTTCTTATTTCTATTTATCATCCAAAACTGTGTTCCACAGGAGATATCGCTTGTGAAAGATCAAGCGATATCTCCTAGGAGATATCGCTTTGACATTTTTGTACATTTTTCATGCTTATGTGATATAAAATGATTTTAGATGATAAATAGAATCTCACCCTCGTGTCTTCTGATATCAAATATATCAACACTCGTTGATAAAAGTAAAATATACTCGGCAAGCCTCGGATATTTGTTACTTTTATCAACTTGTGTTGATATATTTGATATCAGAAGACACTTGGGTGAGATTCTCTATGTATCGGTACAGATTTTCATTTTCCAAAGGCAACGATACATCAATTCATCATTATTTATGATCAGTATCATCGTTGGAAAGCGACCTTAAACAAGACTCCGCATTAATTTAAATTGTAAATCAGGTCGATTATATTGAAATGTATCAACAAGGATAATCAATATAAAAGATATATTTATCGATTAACTATTGATGCCTTCAGTCACGCTTTCCGGTTTTGACCTGTAGCATATACTGTACATAGATTCCTTTTTGTTTCACACAAAAAGGAATTTATGTACAGTATATGCTATAATCATGTGAGTGTTATATCGTGTTTCCTGTGGTTCAAACGCATTTACACACTCACACTTTTATCACGAAGGGTCAGAACGCATTGACCGACCTTCATTTGTCTTCTTCTTGGGAAAAAATAATACTCACACTGCAACAAAAGTGAGGGATCCAATTTGTCGAAAATCGTCCGATGTATTGTTGAATCAGCAGGTAATCCTTAAAAATAAAAATAGAAGGTCATTATCACCTTTAACACATATCATTATGCCATACCGAGATATATAGTCATCAGAACGACCGTTCGGGGCAGTACTAAAAATTGTTAGACCTAGTTCGATGCAATAATAAAACAATTCGATGTATCTGTGCAATTTGGGATATTCACTGTCTTAGTCATTTCAATAGTACGTGCTTAAAGGGCAATCCTATTGTGGTATTTTTGTTAATCAAAATTCACGAGGACTTCAAGGTTTATACTTATTTATGATCATAACATGATAACTACAATGCATACTTATTTTCATATATCTTAATAAGTGTAACATTATTTGTTTTAGATTTAACAGTATGACAACGCATAGAATGCATCACTGCGTCCTCTTAATTTCCACAAAGAATACCCCGATAGGACTGTCCCTTTAAGAATGTATCTGAGCAAAACTTGAAAACTGATCTCAACGCACATTAATGACACTTGATAAATCAACATGTGCTGTCTTTTGATTTATTGGGAACCAGTGGGTCTGAAATTTTCTTATGACTCTTGTCATATGAAGGTTATTTTTAAACTTTATACTAAACTTTACGAAAAGATGTATGATTTTGCCGTTTTGTTATTTAAAAGAATTTGTCCAAACTACTGAAGTTTACAGCAAGGATAAAACTATTCTCCTAATAAAGATTTAACAGGCACACATAATATAAGTTACCATGTGTTCGCGAGTTTGATATGGAGATTTATCATGTGTCCGAGTTAAATATCAAACGAGAACGAAGTTCGAGTTTGATATTTAACTCGGACACATGATAAATCTCCATATCAAACTCGCGGACACATGGTAACGAATTTATCTCGACGAGCACCTTTTTTAAATGCTTTAAATCTGGCTTGAAAGATGAGATTGGCAAAAATGGCGTCTGATCAGATCAGTGTTACTCTTTTATTGAGGTATTTACAAATATAATTTTTTAACCATCGTGTTAATGACCAAAAGTATGGTCTAGTACCGGAGCGAAGCGCACGGTACTAGACGGAAATTTAGGATTAACGAAAAAAAATCAAAATACCGAGCAATGCTGGCATTCCTAAATTTTGATTGTTTGGTCACGTGACCTCGTGCATTCGCACCACATTCGATTTGAAGCGGCCGTAGAAGCCCCGTTACTGTTATGGCGGACTGTCGAGTGAGGGCGAGCAAGTTGGATAGTGTCGGAGTTGTAGATAAGACAGGCATCATAACAGAATGTACAGGTTGGTTCAATAAACAAATAGCGGTGACTTTTAATTTAACTGATGTTCATAGTTTGGCTTTCTGTTTGCATAATTTGAATCTTGAGCTTGCTGATAGACAACCTCGCTGCGAGTGAGCGGGTCAACATGCCGTTGAGATACCGTATGACTTGCTAATGTATTTTAGCGGTACCAATCTTTTATTAGAAGAACATTTTACTTATACCAATAAAGTTATTACATAAAGCTGACTTTAGCATGCACAGCGCAATCACCAAGCATACATGACGTTACAGCAATCGAGCGTAGCGTGGCCTTGTTTACCGAACAAAGGGCAAGGGAGATAACTCTTGACACTCCGTCCGTTGCTTGTTACTAGGGGAGCGCGTGGCCCAGTTTGACATAGCTAAATATACCTACGGCACGTGACCGGTTTTGACCAATGGTAAGCCGACATTGCTGTGCAAGTCGAGATAATCGGCCATATCCCTATCAAAAAAGTCTGAAATATATTGAACAATGATATTTGAACTGCAATTCGTTTTCAAAGTTTAAAACTTTCACCAAATACAAGATAATGTTTTAACATATACTACTCAAAAGAAGTTAAGGATCGAAACAATATATCTTCATGACATCTTCACAGAGGAAGAGACATTGGTTCGCTGCAGGGTTCCACATAAAGAAATGTTGCACCGAGATAACGTTGAAGCCAAAAAGTGAAATCTCCTCTATTGACACACTTTGTAAACACGCATAACTTTCTTCACCTATCGAGGCCTTTTTTCTTACATCTTATCATGACGATGTTTCAATTGAATGCACCATCATCGATGTTGTGTTTTTTTGTGCTCAAATTGTTCATGGAAACTCGGTTTATTTCTTCTCGTGACATTGGTACAGTTGCTATTTAACTCGGATGGAGACACAAACAATACGTTTTTCCGCAAAGCTTTTACCTCGAAGGGACTGTTATGCGTTGTTTTTTTGTCAATTATTTTGCAATTCTTGTTATTTTACAAATTTCAGAGAAATTCTTGCATATAAAATTCGAAACATGCAAACGTGATAAAAGAGTGTAGGAAAAGATGAGAGAATACTTACCAAGATCTAACAAGGCCTGGTTGTGCTACAAAAGATAGAAATATTTTTTTTTCAATTGAAATAACAACATTAAAGGGACAGTAACACGTTTTTTGATAATTTTACATTTTACATTTTAAACTTTTCACTGATAATTGTACGTTAATGCTAAATGTATAAGTTTGATAGTGCCAAATATCTCATTCCACAAACCAATCATTCACAGTAAGAGAACAAATCATAAAGATTCACATAAATTCCATTAGCGGCCATTTTTGTGTGAACACCATGAATTCCATTTTTTGTAAGAATTGGGCATCGCATGACTGAATTTAACATTATGTTTCATTTATTACTGCTTCATTTAGCTTAAATACATTCTCTTTCAATTGGAACCATTATTTTTTATTTTGCTGACATCACCTTTGTTCCCCCAAAAACGTACTACTGCCCCTTTAAGAAAGGATAAATATCCATTTTTACAGGATATCTAACGATATTCTTTTTAAATCATGTTTATGTCCCAAGTGAAATAATTTTGCTTTGTCGCAAGCTATTACCAACTAACCTACCAACTGAATATTTAACCATGTCACAGCTCCAAGTTGATTATTTTACCTCGTTAAATATTCACACTTCTTAATTCTACCCTCGTTAATTCAAAGAATGTGGTAACATGTAAGTAATGATCACGTGAAAATAAAATCTCTCTACGCGAGAACAGGTTATTTTATCAACGGCATGTTTTTATCAACAACAACAACAGCCTTAAAAAGTATGTTTCAGATGATTATCATTGTTGAAGCGCGCTTCATTTGGTTTGATTATCTATAAAGTATTTAGTTATACAATACAGGCAAACCTTTCCAAGTCATTTTGCAGCAAGAAGGAGCAAATTAAAAAGAATTTTTGTGCTCTTGGTTTTGTAAATAAGCCTTGAACAATTACAGATATCAATGAGATTTTGCATTGTAGTACTATAAATCCTTTACTTTACAATGCTCGTAGGTTAGATTCATAAAATAAAGTGAAAGTTTGATGAATTACTCGGTTACATTTTGAATTTGTTAATGAAAACATTCATTTTTATGAATGAATAAAGTAATCCGGACAATGTCAACGTTCACCGCTAGCCAATCAAATCACTAAATGGTGTTAGGATGCATTTGTGTCATAAGTAATTGTTATGAAACTCATTTGCGAAATATCACGTGGCAATAAACTAGTTTATATCATAGTTATTACACTTTTGCACAGAAATCAATTGACATTTGGCGTCAAAAATGACGAAATTGAATAGGGAGAAACAATGAAACCGAAGATACGGTAAGGGTGGTTGACCCTGATAGGAAGGACAATTATCCTAACTCTCAGGGTCTACAATCTTACCATACACCATATCATACCATATCTCCATATCATCAACCGTTGAAGTTAATAAATCTGTAAAATTCAATCATAACATCCAAACAAAAAACGCAATTCACTCACGCAAAAAAGTGCACAATTGAAAATGTGTTTTTCGGAAAAATCGAATGTCAATATCAGACTCTATTATACATATTGTTTGAACTTCTTGTAGTCATAGAATATGATTATGAAGTTTCATCAAATAATTCCAACCAGATTTATTGTTATCGCTGTCCAAACATGACATGTCAATGTCTCAGAATTAAACGTTGTAATGCTATTTGTAACTGACCCTGATACCACACCAATCAACCTCCTACTAACACTAAACACTGTTATCAAGTTAAGTTAGATTTTAGTGTTAAAGCGATAATACATTTTGACAAATCTAAATTTTAGACTTTGAATATATTTATATATTTCCCGCCTTTTCTAATGAAGGAATCTGTGAAAAACAAGCAAAAACCTCGAAAATGTGTCAACAAACAAAGGTTTATTTATTATGTTAAACAAATCAATAGTTTCTTCCTGAAAACGACCAAAAAGAAACAATATGTATGTGTAATACTCAATTGTCAATAGCTGCAAAACATCTGACCATAACGTAAATTACATTACCATTACAAAGTCACTTTGAAACGATATATTCAGTTTCTATCTACACTTTTACAAGCTGAAGAGTTTATGACCCTTTCAAACCAATTAGATATCCTCTCTCGCAAGAACTAGGCGTTATTTTTCAGTAAAACTTAAAATTCAACTGTTTTAACTTTTGATTAACAGTATTTAATATCTATAAACGAATATCAAGTCTTTTACCGGTAGTCTGAAAATAATAATGGCGTAGTACACATGTCTTCAACCGCTATATAAGGGCTGATATAAGCCTATTGGTTTTTATTATTACGTGAAACAATACCATCTTTACACATATTAGTTCAATAGATTAGAACTTTTTTGTATGACTATTGATGAACTATTGTTTTTGATCGGGGCCCGTGATCGAAGAAGAAGAGGCTCAAAACGTAAAATACAAGATCGATTTCCATAATCAAATAGAATGGTACTAAGTTCATGCAATGTTGTGTTTGTCTGTTTACAAATTTACAATCAAACTTGAGAAGCTGACAGAACTTTAATTTTATCCTATGTCGTTTAACTATTTAAGTTTTCGGACATTTTTAGGCCTGTTTTACATATTTAGATAGCCTAAAGCGTAGATTAAAACCTAAATCACACGTTAATTTCATAATTCATTTTTTAAAGAAGAAAGTGACTCTTACTTCAATAATAATGTTTTTTCTTACATTTCTGATCCAATACACGTTTCGATATCTGCAATACTCCCCGGTATTTGGTAATTTGGTACAGATAACGAACGCAAACATAACGTAAATTAAATAACGTAAATTACAAATCGGGTTTTCTTCGAGTCAAAAAAATATTATGGCTGTGTTGGAGCGATTTTGTTTTTGTACCAGCAAACTTAGGAACTTATTTCATCTTAAAAACAATTTTTGAGGACATTACTATTTTCAATATTTACAAGAAAGCCATAACGTAAATTACAGCCTTAACTATACGCCTGCTCCTTAGCGGATATCAATGTCAGAAACACCAGCAACTATGTTAACAGTGACATTTGTTTGGATTTTATTTTTAATCACTATACAACTAACGGGAAAATTATATTTACCCATATTCACTGCGCATAACCTTGGTTTAAAGCTGATTTTAAAGAACCATAACGTAAATTACATAAAAACAGCGACATTAACCAAACTTCATTTTTGGAAAAGTTTAGTAAGCAAGTCTTATATGATCACTTAAAAAATAAAGAGAACAGGTTTTTCTATATCTTGAGCATTGTTATAGCTTCCCAGACTTATACCTGCATTTCAGTTGTTTTTGTCAACGTAAATATCTCTTGTTGGCGACATTACCAATTTGGCATGTTCCTATAGCAATTAAGGCTTCTGTATAAATATGATAAGTAGAATATTTATATTTTTCTTGATTTTCTAGTGAATTTCTGATGATATTGATATACAAGTACGACATACTTACGTTGTATTTATGGAATTTTAAACTATTTATCAAGACGACGTCAGTTTTTACAAATTGTGCACTTTCAATGAGAATGAGTGAATAATGCCTTTTATTACATGATTGAGGGTGAGATACTCTGTTCTATCAGTGAAATAAACCCTCTATCTGGCTACAGTGGCGATAACCTTTATTGTCACACTACTGAGTGGTGATAAACTTTATCACCACTTTATCACCACTCGAGTGACGTCAAGTTCAAGAGTTTGACGTCATGTAACAATGGTCTGACGTCATGAATACTCATATCTCGTCACACTTTTACCGCGGTGACGGGCTCTTCCAAGTGGTCGCTTAACATGAAATTGGAGTTTTTTAACGTAATTAATAATTATAATAAATAGACAAATACCATATTTATCTCTTCTCGTGAGGTAGAAAAGTTAAACATTTTCACTCGTGGCTGCGCCACTCGTGAAAATATAAACTTCCTACCTCACTCGATGAGATAAACATGGTATTAGTCAAGAAAAGACAGATATCATCTATAAATTAAACTCCGGGAAGTACGGTGTACCAATGCGGCGATCGATGACAGTCTCTAGTTTCCCACCCACTACCGCGTTTTAAAGGAGTACGTCTCCCTCATTAACCTTATAATGAAATATTAGGGAAAATAATGATACTTTAAGAAGTGCAAGGCTGAATAGAGTTATTTAGCCTATCTGTTTCATCGGCATCGAATTATTTTCAATTGTAAATCTTGTGTAAGGGTTTACAATCATTGTAACCCCTCCTCATATGGCATATCCGTGTCCGTGTAGAGTTCTCTTTAAGGAAACCACAAGGTTGTTTGTGAAATTTCGAATATCACATTATGTAGCTAGAAGGTTGATACAAATAGATATTTGGTTGTTGTGGGACTCTAACATATTACTACATGTAAGAAGTGTAGCCCACAGTCAAGTTAACAACTCACCTCAGCTTTAAAATTGTCTTCTAACTGGCGTTTCTGTAACAGAAATTTCAGTTGTTTAGCTAGGTTCTTAGAAGTAATATAATTTTGTCGAAACGTGATCTTTCATTTCATTTACATTGATTAATATTCAATAATTATGTAATGTATCACGTTCTACATTCGCCCTTCTCCTGATTCTTTAATTGTTGATTTTCCGTCTTTACAAAATTGAATTAGATACATTGCAAATAAAGATTCTATTCTTGTTCAGTTTTTGCCTTTAAACAATGAAATAAGATGAATTGTAATTAAGGAGGTTGGATACAAAATATCGAGGTCTTAAGAAATGGCTAAATTTGGTCTTATTTTGTTGAAAAATATGTCTTGAATCAAATTGTGTCATAAAAATACCATGTCACCACAGTTATTGTTCGAAAAAGGGCCCATCCGTTAGGGCACCCAATGATGAAAATACAATAATTTAAAAACTCCTTTTCAAGATAACTTTGGAATATAATTGTTATTTAAATGTTTTTCTATTAAGCCATTGCAGTATGTAAGTAAACTAAGTCGGAAAAAGGGAACTTGAAACTAATATGAAGAAAAGACATGCAAATAACCTTTTTCTTTGTATGATTATTTTTGCAAAATAAAATTCTTTTATGAAAAAAAATCAATTTCTCGTATTAAGATTTTTTTAAAAATTAGATATTTTATAGTTAATACACACTAGAATAAGATTAAAAAGAAAAAAAGATATGTCACCAGCGGATAACAGAGATATTCACATTCAATCAAGCCACATCAATGAAAATCAACATCCAGGGGAGATAACTCTTCATTGTCAACATTACCCTTTTTAGAATTTTTCATTAGTTTTTAAGGTTAATTAGTGAAATAAATTTTATCATAAAACAAATACTTATGTTCACAAATATAACATAGTCATTGTTTTTTTGTTAAACTAAATCATTATTAAATTTTTTAGTTTTTTAATCTCACACTTGCAGTGAAAAATAAACAAAATAGCATAAACTTTAAAAACAGCTCAATCTGATTATCTGACTGTTGCGGATGTGCAGAAACAAAGGTATCCAACCTCCTTAAGATTTCAGTCTTGTTCGGTTTCCTTCCTTTAGATTTGAAATAGATAGTTAGACAAGATAAATAGATAGAAAGAGAACCTAAGACAGAAAGATAACTTTCAAAATATTTTCCCAAACCACATTGTTAATTAATCAGGATATTTTTCAAAAATATTCTTTTTATTACTCGAGACTTATCTCATTGGAACAATGACAAAATAATGAGTATTATAGTCCATGTAATATACTACATGCCTATGCATTTGACATCAGGGGTTATCCATAAACAAGTGCCTTATGCAATTCACTTGTCAAATGCTCATGAGAAGTCCATGGACAGTCTTGAAAATTAAGCTTTTTTCATTATTTGGACCCTCTAGTATCAGAAACAGTGGTTTGTTAATGTGATCGGATGAAAAGTATAAGTTTTCCCCATGTCACAGTTACTAAATTTATGCTCAAACATATAGATTAGACTCACTAGTTCTTACGAAAACGATATGGTATTACATCAAGCACTGAGTTTAAACTTTTGTAGAGTAGTATACTTGGGCAAATATGAATATTGGAAATCGTCATTTAAACCCAACCTAATCTCCATTCTCATATTCGATCTAAATAAAAATGAAATAAAAAAGCATGTACACATGTAAACTAAATATGTAGGTAATGTGATTTCAGATAGAAATAATCAATTCAAAAATGGAATTGCTAAAACATTCTAGGAAATGTAAGAAATGAGTAAGAAGGCTTACAACTGGTATAGTTCCAAAGGTTCACAAACCCCTTCATCAAGGGCCACAAGGTCACCAAACACGAATCACCATAAATGAAAGTCCCCATTACAAAAAGAGTCTGTCTAAAATGTTTAAGCTTTCTAGGACATCCTCCCTTGGAGAAGAAGATGGAAATAGGTGTTAAAAGCGTAGCCCCTTATTTGGGTCCACAGGGTCATCAATGCTATAGATTATACTCCTCGCTAGTCGAGGAGTCCATACACAAAATTCCAATTCTTCAAGGCCATATGCTTCCGGAGAAAGAAGCCGGACACCATACCATGCTTACAGGCTGATGAGCTAATCCAATCTCACCAGCGTATTTGTCAGTATTGATCCAAAAATCAAGTAACAACTATCAAGGCAAATAAATTTATATACTTTGTTTTGATAAACTCTAAATTGGTATACTGAAAGCATAATTTTCTCACATATATATTAGCAATATAAAAGTTAAAGCAATATGGTCAACATCATCAACTCTCACCTCAGATGTATGTTTTTCTTCCATTTCGTTTTTCTGTAAAAACATTAATGGATTGTCAATGATAAAAGCAATAACAGCATGTTGAACTGAAATTGAGTAATAGCGTTAATTAAAACCTTCTATTCACGAAACAAAAACCTGTATGTTTCATATTTTGAACTTTTGTCCCAATTATTTATTTCCCTATTAACCTTTTCAGTCTTTTTCAGTTATTACTTTTCCATACAAATTGCACTATATTATTTCAGAATCAAGAAGGAATCACGGTAACTTTGACATTAGAATTTCGGGATCACTTTCAGTTTTTGTTACTCTAGCTGTCCTATGCATTTATGCAATTAGGAACTATTAATTTATTTATTCAAAAGTCGTGGTGCATTGTACAGAAATAATTCGAAACGTGCACTCCAATGAACAGGACATTTATGAAGATGAGGAACTAAAATCTTGGTTACCATGACAATATTCCCAGGGTTCTTTTAACAATGCAAATACCCAGTGTCACCTTTATGTAACGTTATTTCCCTCACCTCATATTCAAGCTCTTGAATTCTCTGCGTCAGTTTCTTCTTCACCTCCGCTAGCTTGCAACATAAAAATCAGCATCGTCCTTAATGTTGAAAAGCAGAGTAAAGGAGTATCAAGTGCGTATTTATTCTGCTTTAGGTCACACTAAGAGAGCTTCAGTGACATCATGGTATCTATTGGGTAAGCAAGAACCTATAATACAGGTGTGTACCTTCAGTTTATTCACTTCCTTGTGTATATTAGTGCAGATATCATGTTGTGAAGGTTGAGTTTGAACGTAAATCAAATAACATCAACAGGACTGAAAAAGGGTCACAGGAGATAACGATAAAAAGAACAAGATGTGTTTGTGAAACACGAATGCCCCCGGATGCATCCTGCTCGCTGTGTCAAGATCAAGGTCACAGGTCAAATGTCATGGTGTCATCTGAAAGGTCTCATCACAAGGGATACACATGTCAAGTATCAAAGACCTAGCACTGACAGTATAGAAACTATAGCCAAGGTTAAAGTTTTCGGAAAAGGCTCGCTGTGTCAAGGTCAAGGTCACAAGGTCAAATGTCATGGTGTCATCTGAAAGGTCTCATCACAAGGGATCCATATGTCAAGTATCAAAGAGCTAGCTCTGACCAATCAAAAGTTATGACCAAGGTTAAGGTTTAAAATGCTCGCTGTGTCAAGGTCAAGGTCACAAGGTCAAATGTCATGGTGTCATCTGAAGGTCTCATCACAAGGGATCCATATGTCAAGTATCTCAGACCTAGCTCTGACCAATCAAAAGTTATGACCAAGGTTAAAGTTTTTGTGGACAAACGGACAGACAGACAGACGGACAGACAGACGGACAGACGGACAGACGGACATGTGAAAAACAATATACCCCCGGAATCTCCGATTCGCGGGCATAAAAAAGTGTTTACAGAATAACAACCTCTGGTGACTTTAATGACCAACCAAAACAAGAAATGACACACATATACGAATGTATTATATGCCAAGCGGTGAGAGACTGAGTTTTCTCAGTTCTAGACAAGTGCTCTCGCCACTTTTTCAAGTCAGTGAAAATATCACATAGAGGATGACGTCATGTGTACAATGGTTTGACGTCACTTCTACAATCAATGTCATCGCCGTCGCAATGTTGCGAACAACAATGATATGATGTCGCAGGAAAAAACTCGAGTCAAGACCTTTTGGACAGAATTTACCACTTTTTCGACCACAGAGGCTCCACTCTGAAAATACTGGCTCTACCCCGTCACTCTACCCCGTCACACTAAAAACCAAAGATATTCTCTATATGTCAACGCAAAATGGACAGAGAAAGTTCATTAATATCCGTTTCGCAATTAGGATGTTTCAAATACATCCCATAAACATGAAAGTATGTGTCAAAGTAAGTAAGTGAACTAACTTAAGGTACGCAGCTGTAAGATAACGATAATAGATTAGAAAGCAGTTATGCATAAGCTGTGAACCTTAAGTTTGTTCACTTAGTTTATGTTAGTGCAAATATCATGTCATTTTTCTCCGGAAGCACTGTCAAATGATATTAAATTTTCCATATGGAAATAACCATTTGCAAACCAGATTCTGGTATCGCTTTGTCACTGGTGCCCACTTTTGAAATTTGGCACGGTAAAATCTACAGATGAGTTCATAACAAGAAAAGCCTTTAAAAAGGCAAGCTTTGGGGCATCCGGTTATGTATCATATATAGAACCAGGATATTTAGGATAGGGAGGACGGAGACGGGGACTTTTACTTGAATAAATTGTTTCAATCGGAGACGCATGTTCTTTGCTCTTTGTTTTGATAGTTTACACTATGTGTACATTCCGCTTAATTTCCACCCAATGTAGATACGTCTCCTAGCTATCACAATTATGATATGAATTTTTAAACATTATTTAATCACGGTAATTCAAATTTATGTTGCTTTAAAAGATAGCTGACGGTGAGTTTGACACAAGAGCCAGTGATTAACTAACTAACTAACTAAGATAAATAGTTGCGCTAGTAAACTTTCCGGGTTCCATTGCTTTCCAATATACTCGCAAATTTAGTTTAAACCCGACGAATTTCCCATTGACTTTCAGGTAAATTACATGTCGCAAGAATAATTTTCCTTAATTGAGTGTTGATCGAATTACAGCCGAAAGTTGCTGATAAATTTAGAAATGATCTCAGCTACAAGTTCATAATTTTCATTATGTTATCGGATGACATTTAAAACTATTTTATCATAATTTAGGCTCTATGTCGATATATAGCCTACTTTCTTCGAAATACACCTTTAATCGTAAATAAATCATCCATAACGTTATGTTTTGAAACATGAAATTTGATAATAGCCTGTTCAGTACCATTTTTTTCGTGAAGCGATGAGATGCATTGAGTGAATGATAAGTCATTGACAAGGCGGGACATTCAGCGCACGCGTTTAAAATATTGTAGGAACCGAATTCCTAGTTGATACAAGAATGGAATGTAGTTTCCGAATGTGGAATGCAAACAAATACACCGAATAACTTACAAAACAGCTCACATGCATATATGCAAAATTGATATTTATTAAGGGTGTAAACGCTCATCCAGATATATTTTTGAAAATATACGATTTATTTAGCTTCATAATATTATTATAATAATCAGTTTCCAAATTAAAGCTTGCCAATTATTTCGTACCACCCACATGGTCACGTGGGTATAAATTTGCTACAGCTCTGTCAATTGGTCGTTCGAAATACCAGGATATGCTTAAAACAAATATCATTGGCTGAAACTTCTCTTTGAAGTTTCCAAGAGTAATATAGAGAGAAACTTCTGCCATTAGTTTTCAATATCAAATGTTACATAACTTTGGGTTCTCTGGACCCCAAAGCAATAAGGATTTTGCGCTTTTACATTTTGGTTAAGATATTCCATATAGACTCTCGGAGAGAAAAAACCAACACAATGACATTGACTTTGTTCAGCGGTGTAAAGTAAGCTTAGCTCTAAAGCTGTTGATCATCATGAAGGATATTGTGCAGAAAAATAGAAACATTTCTTTTCGAAATTTTGACCCCTGTTCACTTCAATGGCCTGCCAAAATTGTAAGGGATAACTATTTGGTATGACATATGAATATGATTACTTAAAATGGATTTTTACTTATGTAGTGAAATTTCTAAATTGTCATTTTCGTTTTTGCAATGATAGGATGCCCAATTGACATTGCAAATTACATAATATTTGCAATAGGCTGGTAAGGGAACAAACATAAGCTACGCAGCTGTATGTGTACCCCATGGTCTGTAATGTGTATAGTTTGATGGTTGAAAGTATATATTATGCGTTGCATAATGATGTTATAAAATCGGTTTTGTAAGGAATATATTGCCATAGTTAATAACCCATTCTATTAACAAAAACGCCTTCCATTGCATATGTTACGGCTGCATGCACAATCAAGTTAAAACAAGCTTTAATATTAAATTCACTTAAGTCCTACATTACGGACTTCGGGACGTTTTATATTGCAGCAAGTTTGAACTAGATTGTTGTATACATGTACCAAAGGTTTGTTCTTAACTAATTTCGAATCTTTGCATTATCATATTTTCGAATTTCAGATTTCTCTAAATCTCGATACTCGATGAAAGATCAACCGTCTACATTCATTCATTTCAAGTGAACACATATGACATTCTTTTTTTTTTGCACAATGTTGTATATGATATTTTGATCCCCCGTCTCTTCGATTACCTACCAACTCTGGTTAACTTTGGGGCATGATATATGAACATGTACTTGAACTACGAAATGCAGGTATGTAAACAAACTTTCGGTAAGCATTTGTATACAGGGATGTGTTAATGGATAGAAATGTATTATCTTACCTCCGCCACATGACGATCAGTCTGTTGATCTATGATAAAAACGTAATCATTAATATAAACAAGTATCGAACATGACGTTATAAATCAAAAACACAGATAGTCCGAATGTCATATACATCTTGCCAAAATACTGTGGAACCAAGATAACCTTTAAATACTTTCAGGTATTTAATTTGAAATTGTAGACATTGTACTTTTACAAGAAATCGATGACAGTTCATTCTCTCCCCACAAAGGCAGATCAAGTCATGTTGATTAAGCCTCTGTTCTAATAAGCCGAAACCCGATGGTTCCGGTAGTTTCCCCTGGCGGAAAAAAACTTTCATCTCAATACATTTGAATTTCTTTATCAAATGACAAGGCTTCTCGCATGGAAAGGGTGGTTCATATCACAATGCCTTTGCCTTGTTTCAATAGCCAAAATGATGATTTAAGAAGAGGGTCGCTGATTGCACAACTAATTTTGATTGCCTCCAATCAGGCATGTAACATTCTATCCCACATACTCGTCGTAATATAACATAGGCTAAATCAACATGACTTGACCTGCCTCTGTGGGGAGAGAATGGTGACAGTTCAGCATATCAGTATATGAGAGAGGCTAAATTACCTTCTGATTGAGCTTGGTCTTGCGCCAATTCATCTTCTTCTGCTGCTTGTTCTACATGTTCTGCTCCTAACTCTTGTACGGGTGCCGTATTTACTTCCGTTAAGGACACTAAACAATACAGGTGAGAAAGACATGTTGGACAAAATCTATAAGCATTGATGTACCTTTCAAGGCTATAATTGACGCACATTATATAAATCCTTTAAATCAACAACTTTGTCTTACTCTTCCTATTTGTTTATCATCATTAACATGTATCAAGCTTTTACATGTACTTTAACCGAAAGATAATTTTAGAATTTCTAACCATGTTGTTCAGTTGTTTCGTTGTTTTGTCCACCAATTCCAGTACAGCAAGAGAGGTTAAGAAATCTTCTGTTCCTTGTACCTAAAACGTAAATAATTAAAGTATTCTTAGTAGAGTATCACTTGACTATCAGTAGCAAGATATCATTTTACTAATTTAAGTCTAAATCAACACACTCCTTTTGCAAACCCAAAATGAAACGCAAATCATAACCATATGGTCTAGTGCTCTTTGAGATTTTAAATGGGACAAAGAAATATGGATACAAAATATATTTGTCATAGGCCAGCTTGAAGCCTATCATCTTTAGGAAGGCATATTTTTTGACAACATTTAGACAATTAGGTACTTCTCATTTCGAAGAGAAATAAGATTTACCTGTGGGTGGACTTCGTTTCATTCTTCGCCTGGAGAAAATGAGCAAGTTATAATTACCGTCATGACGAAAAGTATAGAGGGACAGCATGTCATTAAAGCATCTATTTTTATTTATTTTGTTATTTTATTTAATAAAATACAAAGAATCGTCATAACGAACACACCATACAGCTGTATTGCATTGACAAATTGTTATGCATTTATTCATTTTAATTAAATGATTTGTTCGTACCTGACGGTCTTGAAAAGAACCATCCCGATAAGAATCAAGAACAATATGACGCTGTAAATAAACATTCCCACTTAAGTGTCTATATGAATATGCAATCTCGAGTCGATGATAAAACAATTACTTTATCAAATGATTTTTTTTATTTCATAACAGAGACAAGCGATAGGATCTTATTTTGCGCAATTCTTGTTAAAAAGCAAAATATGTGTCTTTGAACACGGTACTACAATTTCCTTTTTAGACCTGATTTACTTTGTCGGAACTTCTAAATGTGTTTGTTTTGTAATTTCGTCAGGAGAGTTCTTAATACTAAGTGTCATGAATTGATAATTTGCAGGCGTAAAATGGAAGTTTTTTTCTCCTTCAAACTCATTTATTTCAAATGATTTTACAAAAACTGTCTGACGCAAAAGTTAATATATTTAGAATTCAAGTTTCCTCAAAATAAAGAAATATTCGACAAAAAGTCTTTTTGTTATTTCTTTTCCCGCTAGTGCTATAGTACATACGTGAGGACAATGAATATAATCCCTACGACAAGCCAGACATCTTGTTCACCATCACATACACAAACAGGTTCTTCTGTTGTTGCATTGATCTCTGGCGCTGAAACAGTTTTGACAGAGATTTATGTATGCATGTCAGAGAGATACTTGAATGAGCAACGGGCAAAATGATATTGTTTTCAGAAATGATGAGTTGCGTGGTCATGTATCTACTTAAATTTTAAATTATTTCCAATAAAAACGTAATATTGTTCTATTAAATGACTTTATTGTGAAGTATAACTGTAAACTACTTGAAATAACGGAAATGAGAACAATTTAAGATGACGTCATAATTGTAATCTGAGACAGGAGATCTGAAATACATGTATTTAAATGATATTTTCTCCTGTATTCATTTATATGAATTATATTAACAACAAGGGACTTGATTCGCAAGTATCTGAAACTTTCGAGCTGAAAGTATCAGAGGTGTTCATTATCTTTTGAAACATGTCTGTTTTAAAAATAGAGAAGTTGATTTTCAAGGAAAGTTCCATGTCATTCTAAAACTAGATAAGCGTTTGCAGCCCCGAAATTGGCGGTTTCACCTTCTCCTGTTTCGCCTTCTACAGGCCTTAGAAAATTGGGAATTTTCCCCGTGACCTTGACTTTTGACATTCAAGGTCACACAATCAATGAAACATTTTTATTGAGTATTACAAAAAATGTAATGAATAAAAGTGTTAATAGTTAAAATAAAGCAGTCTGTTACACCATGCTTACTTCGTGATCTTGCTTGACCTTGGCCATTGACAGATTGTAACCGAAACTCTTTCATAATTAGCAGCCCCGTCTAAGGACGGGGCTGCTATCAGTTTTTGTGAAGTTTCCATCGCCGCCGCCGCCGCCGCCGCCGCCGCCGCACTCGTACTACTAGCTATAACTTTTTTCCCCTAAGCTTTCCAGAACTCTTATTCATAACTTACTACTCATACCTCGGGGGAACGATTTTGACACGTTCACTTTCAAGGTCAAAGGTCAAGGTCACGAGCTATGTATTCACTCTAAGAATTCCTTGTAAACGCGATAACTTGAAAAGTTTTTGTGCTATGAAGCTCTAACTTGGTATATATCATCCTTGGAAAAGTAAAAAATTTTGAAAAGGTTTTGGCTACAATCCGTCAAAGGTCAAGGTCACAGCAAGGTCATGACGTAAGCATGTTTTAGCGAAAATGCTTTATTTTAACTATGAACACTTTTAATCAATACATGATTGTTATACTCAATGAAAAGTGTTCAATGATTGTGTGACCTTGAAGGTCAAAGGTCAAGGTCATGAGATATGAGTTATTACAAAATGCACTAAATTGGGGTATAACTTTATCCCATTTAGCTTTTTAGAACTCATGAACATGTCTAAATGTTAATACTTCCAGGGAATCATTATGACATGTTCACTTTCAAGTTCAAAGGTCAAGGTCACGAGTTATAAAATCACCACAAAATTCTTTGTAAACACGGTAACTTGAAAAGTTTTTGTACTATGAAGCTCTAACTTGGTATATATCATCCTTGGAAAAGTAACAAATTTTGAAAAGGTTTTGGCTACAATCTGACAAAGGTCAAGGTCACAGCAAGGTCATTACTTAAGCATGGTTTAGCGAAAATGCTTAATTTTAACTATGATCATTTTTAATCAATACATGATTGTTATACTCAATAAAAAGTGTTCAATTATTGTGTGACCTTGACGGTCAAAGGTCAAGGTCATGAGATTTGAGTTATTGCAATTCCTTGTAAACACAATAACTTGAAAAGTTTTTGTGCTATGAAGTTTAGATTTTGTATATATTATCTCTTGAGAAGTACAACATTTTAAAAAAGTTTTGGGTACGAACTGTCGAAGGTCAAGGTCACAGCAAGGTCAACATATATGGAGAAAATGGATTAATTTAATTTTTAACACTTTATTTCATTACAATAATGTTATACTCAATGAAATGTGTTCATTGATTGTGTGACCTTGAGTGTCAAAGGTCAAGGTCACGAGAAAATTCCCAATTTGGTGAGGCCTGTAAAAGGCGGAACAGGGTAAGGCGAGACCCAAAGTTCCGGGGCTGCTCTGCTTTTGCGGTATCCCGCAAACGCTAATCTAGTTGTATACTGTACTTCTCCAATGATGATAAATACCAAAGAAGAGTTTCATAGCACAAGACCGTTTTAAGTTATCGTGTTTACAAGGTATTCTTATAGTGATAACATGACTCGTGACTGTGACCTTTGACCTTGAAAGTGAACATCTCAAAATAATTCCAAAGAGATGTAAACAATAAGTTCTGAAAAACATAATCATAACTAACTCATATCTCGTGATCTTGACATTTGACATTCAAGGTCACACAATCAATGAACATTTTTCGTTGTGTATATATTCATGTTTTTAACAAAAGTATCCATAGTTAAAAATATAGAAATTTTGGTAAAACATGCTTTGACCTTGATCTTTGATTGATTGTAGTGGAAACTTTTGAAATTTGTGTACTTCTCCAAAGATCCTTTGAACTAAGTTATCGTATTTACAAAAAAATCTTATAGTGATTACATAACTCGGTACCTTGACCTTTGACCGTGAATGTGAACATGTAAAAATAGTTCTCACGAGGTATTGGCAGTACGTTATGAATGAGAGTTCTGGAAAGCTTAGTGAAAAAAAGGTTATACCCAGTATTATTACCCTTAAGATAAATTTCTCGAATTCTGATTGGTCAATAGCCAAAGCATACATACCCGTGTAGTCGGATTTGGCAGGGTGTACGAAGTGTAGACCCGTCAAATTTGTCACGTGACATACCAAACGGGTCATACGGATGACCTTGACCTCAGATGGAATGCGGAAGTAAAACGGCCGCTCGACTGACAATTTCAGAATCAAAATTTACAATGACCAACATCAATTGAGAGATTTTAATGTTATGTCATTGTTAATTTCCATTGTGTTATTACATTCATTCAATATGAACACATGTTTCTCTTTAATTATTTCATTTAACAACACTTTAATTCGGATATTATTAGTCACAGAGTTATCTCCCTTTATATTACTGCCGTTAGCTCCGTACAGCGACTCTTGATGTTCACACTGTGCTGAGCTTGGACCGCAGTCCAGTTATGACTTATTTTGGTCGAAAATGAGTAAACTGTGTTGAAATAAAAGATCTTAAGGGTAATAAATTCGTTACACGGCGTTTTGACAGGGTGTACGGGACTGTAAGACCCTTGTACATTGTGTATTTCCTTCGGCTGCGCCTCAAATAGTACAAGTGTGGCGGGGGCGGTGGCGCCGGTTTTGCGCTATAAAGCTTTAGATATTTGTTAATGTCAAATTTAAAAGACAACTTTTGTACGTGATATTGGGCCAATGCAATAAGATTAAAAAAACTTACATCCATTTCTGATGGTTGATGTATTCTGGGTTGTTGTGGTTGCACTGATTTCTAAACACTCCCCGTTCTGCTGATAACATACACCGGAAGCACAGGAACATTGTTTGTCACACTGGTCTCCGAAGTAACCCCCTTGACAACCTTCAGAGCACTGTCCAGTGTTCTTGTCACACGGGAAGGTCTGGAAAGGGCGACAGGTCTCGGAGCAGATAAGTTCACAGTTGTCTCCATAAAAACCTTCCCTACAAGAGTCGGTCTGGGCTGAGAAATATATAAAACAAAAATATTTGATTTTCGTCTTTTGATAAATCGAAACAGAGAGGAAGATTTGTGACGGATTGACTACCTCGATAACCGAGTAGATCATTTTAAATACCAACAATTAAAGGAAATATTTGACAGGGTTTGACACAATGAAACACATAAATACTAGCTAATATCCTGTCTTGAAAACGTTGTTTATTTTAGGCAACGCGATCAAAAGGATATATGCAATAACAATATTTTCTTCTTTACATATTGAAACCTTGATAGGGATTTGGATAAGGATTTAATTCGTCGATGAGTTAATTATTTTCAGTCCATCTATTAGAGTCATTATCATACAGGTATTTGTACAAACTTACAGATTAGGCTAAACAACTTCCGGTCTACTGATATAAGTAAACTAAATTTAATCCACGAAATAGATTGACGAGTTTCATGCTGAGAGGCAAAAACATTGTATTGAGATAATGGTTTACTATCTTATATGAAACAAAATTTATATTGATATACAATATCTGCTTTATATAATTTTTGAACAATTTGAAAAATCGATTAATTGATATTCCTTTCTTTGAGTGAATTTATGAAATTACATGATGAAGAATAGAGTAATGGTATTGCAATAATATATTCAAAAAGATGGTTCTCTTAACATAATATACTTTAGTCACTAGTCAATTTATTGAAATACATGTTTGTTTCTCCCTGCAATCTAATGGTCATGGTCAATTGTCGGGATTTTTTATACTTTAAAAAATGTTCCCGGGACAGAGAGTTAATGACACCAATAACACTACCATTGTAAGAATAGGTAATAGAACTATGCCATGTCCTATCATAATTAAGATAAAAACAAGGGTGTCGCCGCCTCTTATATAATTTCTAAACACCTGCACAAATATCTTTCAGGGTTCTAGTATTTACTCACCGAATGATGATCTGGCAAGTATGACGAGGACAAACAGTCTGTACAACACCAACATAGTTACCTGGAAATATCAGATAAAAAGGTCAGACAGAAAGTGGATCTAATTTTTATTGTTTTTAACACACTGTCCTATTTTTGTGGGTTGATTTAGAAATTTAGACACACCTACAGTACCCGACTGATCTGCGATAAAAAAAATTATTCAATCAATCAATCTTTATTCACTCGAAACCACCAACGGTGGTACAAGAGCAAGTTAACAATACATAGATTAAACATATTATACATGCGTCTTATGCACTATTTCTTAACAGAGACTGTAGTTTAGTAATGAATTTAGAGAAACATTTTAGTTCTTTAGTACATTTAGGTGTCATAATTTTACAGAGCGAATATACATTTGCATAATGATATGTTTTAGTAAAATACAAAATTCTATATGGGAGTAGAGTTTCACATCTGAAGAGATAGTGAAACTCATCTCCAATAACATTTTTGTTACATAACTTGCAGAGTCGTTTTTCCCTCGCAATAGTATGGTTTCGTTTGGAAACTAGTTTATGCATTAATATGTTTGCTTTATGTAACTGTCATACTAACTTCCCTTGAGGGCTATAAAATACAGGTCTATAAGGGGAGCACATAGGCGTCTTTGCTATTATACAGTAGAACCGATCGCGCCAAGAAACTCTTTCAACAATCACGACTCCTTCACAACTTGTTTCTTTAAAATGCATTGATCTATTGAGATACAACATGGTTACAGATATCAAACGACTTACGATCTTGTCAATACGTTTCCGTTGTTGAATCTATTACTATTAGCTAGTGAGTGATTCAACAGAAATGATTGACGTGCAAATACATGACTATTATGTACAGACTTAGTGCATGTCAGGTTTTAGCTATAAATGTTATACAGCTCATACTGAAAAGGGTTTTATGTTCCAGTTTGGAGTGTATTGTATGGGTTCTCATTTAAGAATAAGTTATGAATGGTTTTCCAGTATGAGTCCCACCTATGATTTTGGTATTATAATACGGCTGCCTACCAAAGTTTGTTTAACTGTGGACGATTTCCAATGTCATATCATCATTTTTACATGTTCAACAGATTATCGATATGAAGTTCTTTATTTGTTGTTAACGACACCAACTGTTTCAGCACCGATAGTTACTAAACGGCCATTTACCAATATATCTAAGGTTTATGCCCAAATTATGCCACGCCCCTTAGAACATATTTTGATTACGTCAAAACAACTTACAACAATACTTTATTGAATCGTCAAAACCCTTGCAAACTTTCTGCAATATATTATTTTAACATTTTGCTTTATTTTGTTTGCAACGTAACAAGGTTGCCAATGTTAACAATAGCAATACGGAGTTTTAATCAATGACACTTATTTAAATGAATAACTGTTAATTAATAACTGATGTTCACACAATTTCGGGAATGTTCTCGATGTATATACATGTAAGCCTTTATATATTTATCTACTTACCTGAAAGAGACAGTTATACGTTACACGTTTAACATTCCAAAATATTTGTTTATATAAACTAATTGTATAAACTTCAACATGAGTACAATATGAAAATATTAGCATATTCTTAATGATGTTTGCACAATACGTATTCATTACAACCTGTGTGAACTTCATTCATATTTTAATTTCAGCTCAAATAAAGTCTGTTCAACAGCAAACCACACTTTAGATAAGAATCAACAGCATTAATCCCAAGCGACATGTACTTTAACCCGTGATATATACGTACATTGTTAAACTCATGTTAGCTCTTATCTTTTTGAAATTGAACCAAAATTCAAATTCTTTTCCCAATGAATTATTGACATTCTCAAACTCCGAGTATATAACAAGTTATTACTTCACCACTTTAGTATTTCTCCATATACTTTTAACATATACTCAGTAAAAAAAATAAAGGAACATAGCAAAGTGTAAGCAATTATTTATTCAGATTTACATGATTTTATTGACAATGGGTAAACAAATCAATATCTGGTGTGTCCCCCATGCTTCTGAATCACTGAAGCACATCGTCTTGGCACACTTTGGATGAGTTTCCGGATCACAGCACGTGGAATTGCGTTCCATTCATTTCTCAGTGCGTTGAACAGTGCATCCAAAGTCTGTGGCTTCATCGGTAGTTCTCGCACACGACGACCTAAGACATCCCACAGATGTTCTATGGGATTTAAGTCAGGACTTTTAGACGGCCATGGAAGGACGTTCACGTTGTTTTGCTGGAGAAATGTCCTCGACACATTTGCAGTGTGAGGCCTGGCGTTGTCATGCTGGAACTCAAATAATCTTCCAACTCGTTGACGAAAAGGTACGACAACAGTCCTCAGAACTTCATCTCTGTACCGAACACCAGTCACACGTCCATCCAAACGCACCAATTCAGTTCTGTTGTCGTAGGTGATGCCACCCCACACCATTAATGATCCCCCTCCATATCGATCGTGTTGACGAATCGTACACGCGTGATGGCGTTCGTTGCGGCGTCTCCATACACGGATGCGACCATCTGCAAAGTCTAAATTAAACCTTGATTCATCCGAGAACATGGTGTGTCTCCAGTGTCGTAATTGTCTTGCACCATGACGCCTGGCCCATTCAACACGTAAGCGCTTGTGTTGTGCTGTAAGTCTGACTCCAACCACTGGACGACGTGATTTTAACTTGGCAGCTTTAACACGATTACGGACAGTTTGATTGGAAATCCGTATACCAGTGATAGCCCTGAATTCAGAGTTTATTTTGCCAGAGGATTTAAACCTGTCTCTGAGTGCAATCAGTCGTAGATGACGATCATTCCGCTGATTGGTTTTCAGTTGTCTTCCTCGACCTCGTCTCATCTTCACATCACCTGTCTCTCGGTAAAGGTTCCAAAGTCTGGAAATGACGCTCTTCGACTTGTTAAGGGTCCTGGCTGTTTGGCAAATTGAAATTCCACCCCTTATGCTGCCAATTGCCTGCCATTTTTGGTTCTCTGTTAGATACTGTCGAGGCATTATTCTCTCTTCTGCAAAGCATTGATTCAATGACTCGAGAAAACGAGTTCGTCTTTTATAGTGTACTGATGACCAATTCTCACGCACAGCACGTGCAGTATCTTCATCTGGGTGCGTTTTGGCGCAGTTATAACACCCAGTTTAAAAGTAATGACTTTTTTTCCAAAGCATATATTGTTCAAACATACTATAAAGACTTGTATGTTCCCTTATTTTTTTTACTCAGTATATATGTTTGAATTTATATTACATTTACAGAAATGCATAGAACGAACAAAACCATATTGATAAGTACTTACTTAAATAGTTATACATGTAGTTTTGACATTCATTTTTCTTTTTTTTTCAACTTACTAAATGCGTTATAGAAATAATAACTAAATGTTGAGGGTTGTTTGTTAAAATAGGCTCCCGTTAGGGCTAGATCGTATCATGTCAAGCGACAGATATGCAGCGAGCAGACATAGTGAATCCATTGTAAAGATAACCCCTGACCCAAGCTCTATGATATCATTCTGTTGGCCTACATAAAGCCTTATTCCCGGGGAAGTCTCCTTTCGTCTTACAGTTGCATTCTTTTATTCAACCTGAATGGACAAGAAATTGGTGAGATAGATTTTAACTATGTCGTGCTGACGCAAAACTTAACAGATATGGGAACATGCTTATTTATGTCCGTAATACACATTTACACTGGGTGGGTAAAGTCAAATATAATCATTTCAAGAAAAAACATATAATTTATCTTTACATGTCACAGGCCATTACTCAACAGTAAGAAAACGGAACAAACAAGATGTGTTTGTTAAACACTGATGCCCCGGATATCAGAAAAAATTTTAATGTATATTTTTCTGTCAATATGTACATGTACCCAAGACATTTCTGAAATATTAAAGGTCTATCTCTATCCAATCACAAGTTATGGTAAAAGTTAAAGGTTTCTAGAAATGCTTGCTTCGCCAAGGTCGAGGTCACAAGGTCAAATTATTACCTCATCTAAAATACCTTATCACGATAGATGCACATGTGAAATATCAAAAGTCTATCTCTTTCCAATCACAAGTCATGGCCAAGGTTAAAGTTTTCGAAAAATGCTGTCAAGGTAAAGGTCACGAGGTCAAAAATTATGATCTCATCTGAATCGCGTTATCATGATAGATGCACATGTGAAATATCTAAGGTCTACTCAAAAGCAATCCAAAGTTTTGACAGACTGACAGACAGACATACAAACAGACAGACGAACAGGGGAAAACAATATACTCCCGGAATCTCCGTTCCGGGGGCATAAAAATACAAATGATCCACTATGAATCAAACTTTAAACGTTTTGGTTTCATGCAATCAACGACATGAGCTATACATACTATCAAATACAAAAAGGAAATCTTTCAACAACCTTAAACGTTCAAGGTGTGTATTTTTAGACACATACCTTGAAAGGTATATCTTAACGCAAGCAGTAAAGCGAAAGGACGATAGAACAAGACTCAGGATAATATAACGTCATTTAGTAATTATAACCATACTAAAAGAACATCAATTGTCGACACTTATGTAAAAAACTCAGCTGTAAATGACATTTCACAACATAAGCTAGTAAACTCACGGTTGATCAGAGGGCGGGGTGTACAGAGGGACGTACACACAATCTTCGTCTCGACTTCCGGGTTGTGCAACAACATGTTCTCAATGTATTGTATGAAGGCTGTAAACGGACGGTTGATCATGGCTCATAGCAACGACGATGAAAGGTTAAAAATGCAAATTATTTCATGATATTCATATAGTTTTACTTAAACAGTTTGTATTTCCAAAATATAAAGATTAATTGCTAATAAATTGGGATATATACAAACGTAAAGGAAAGCTGATAAGCAAACATGCTAAGGCGGCCTACATAAATGTCCCTACTTAGAAACAGTTACACAAATAATTTTACAAAATACACTGTTATGAAATATGGGATTTATGCAGATCATAATGAAAAGACATACACGTATATCCTTTACATATCCTAACGTTTACTATTAAGGTTTAAATCTAGTCAGTATGCCTATATTCGTACTATTCGATGTAACATAGAATAACTTGGTAACTTAGAAGGCATGTTTTCATAGAGCACTGGTTGTGGGAAATGTAAAAATGCTTTACGAAGTCACGTACATAACGGCGAAAAAAAATAGATTTTAAAAGGAATATTATATAAGCTGTAGCTTTAATTTCTCGATATAATCGCTGAAACACACGTCTAAGGAAACATTGTCCTTATTTAATCTTTCGAGCTATCCAAGCCTCTCTTTAAAGGGGCAGTAGCACGTTTTTGAAAATTTTATATTTTCAATTTTAAACTGATAACTGTACGTTGATGATAAATGAATCATTTTGATCTCATTACACAAACCAATCATCCATAGTCAGAGAACAAATTATAAATATTCACATAAAGTACATTGGCTACCAGTTTTGTGTGAACACCTTTAAATCATTTTGTGTAAGAAAATGAATCATATATTGTTGAATTTTTCATTGTATATGTGATTTATCACTCCTTCATTTAGTTTAAATACATTGTCTGTCAATTAAGACCATGAACTTTTATTTCCTTACATCACCTTATTTACCCCCTAAAAACGTGCTACTACCCCTTTAAAATGTCAAATTGACCTTAAACATGTTATAAGATTTAAACACTTGAAAAGGAAGCAAGTTGTAGCATGAACCAATCAGGGTCACTACATGTGAATTAGATACACTCCGAGAGCAAACGTTCGTACATTTAGGTCACAGAAGATATGACACAAGGCAACACATTTGCTATCAATTGATATTGCGCCGTGTACATTGATATTATTGATAACATTGACAGTTAATATTATATTCACAGTATATGCTACATTCGTTCTAGTTTCGCCTTCAGTGTTTCATAAAATATATTAACAGTTAATTACCAAAAGGGGAGTTCATTTCAAATTTTCACAGTCATGAGTTAACGAATATACAACAATCTAAGAATAAAAGGGAGATAGATTCATACATGAGATATACAATCAATATTCACTTTTCATACAAGGCTATAGAGGAATTGAAATAACAGAAACGAAAGCGTGACAAAAACAGTTTTATCATTTTTATCTTTGCATAGTCTGAAAATAAGACATTTGATGTTACTACGGCGTCATGAACAATCTTCACGATCACGATCACATAAGTATACACAATCAGAGACACCAGTGTCTATAATAAACCAGAGACATATATATACAGAGACCCGCAACTCCGCTTAATCATCTCAGACGTCCAGTACGTCACGGTCCAACGCACAGGGCGGCTGGGCGCTGTCATTGCGCATAAGTGCCTCGGTAAAGCAATTTGAGAACCAGGTGACCATTGTAAACAAATCATTGCAGCAGAGCAGTTCGACCATTGCTGAGCGAGATTGATTAACAAATACGTTGTTTGTTTTTCGTGTCAGCGCGGGAAATCAAAGTGAAAGGTAAGTTAGATAATGTTTATTTTGTTATGACAAGCCCACTGTGTATTTTTCATTCTTATTTGTAACATAACGGTTTAAAAAAAGAACAAGAGCCCTGCAAGTATGGTATAATTATGTTGAGACGAGACTGGCTTCAGGCCGGAAGACTTTAGTTTAACTCTAAAAACTTTTTAATTTTAGTTTCTAAAATATTTTCGATGGACAACAAATGAAGTTAAATGAATTATGGCTGTAGAGAAGCAAGTTAAAAGTTTGAAAAATTTGTTTACAACATGTACGAGCGATTGTAACTGGAGTTGATATTTACCGGGTCAGCCATTTTGCCTTCAATCTATAATATCGAGATGTGACCGGATGCCGTTAGTTTAACTCTAAAAACTTTTTATTTAAAGCATAAAAAATTATGTCAATAACATGCAATTAAAGTTGAATGAAACATGGATGTAGAGAAGCAAGTTAAAAGTGTGTATATAGCGTCCCTGAATAAACGTATTGCTTTTTTCAATGACAATAGTAGAATTGGAATTACGAAAAAGGCGTTCCATTTATATTAGCAGCATGAAATAACAACTATCCAATTTCACAATAGATTTCCCCTTAATTCATGAAAGTGTTTTCTTATAGAGCTCACGTGACTTCTGGATCCCTATACATCGAATATGCATATTTTAGAATAGATAAAATATGGATTACAAATTCACACTTGCAGCAAATATGCCCAAATGTTAACTTAGTTACAGTCTACACCGGCATCTACAATGATGTCAAGATGAAATATAACACATTTTCGCTGCCGTACCCAGAAGATTGAGTTCAGTGAATGTCCATTGCATCTTCTCAAAATATCTCACAAACTGTGTGCAACCTAGAATATGGATATCAAGGAATGGCAATTGTCCAACTTCTTACAATAATCAAAGAAGCTCATGAGTACTGTGATATTTGTGGAATGAGAGATTCATGAAAAGGTTTTTATGATATTTGTATCATGTTTGCTGTTATTGTTCCTGTCATGACCATGTTCCATATATATATACACAAAGAACTTAATTAAGCACCGCCCATTTTGTAAAATGAAATTGGGAGCTCTTTGAATATTGTGATATATTTGATGTATTGACCACTCTAGATATAACAATTGCCGTTTTATTTACTATTTAATTGACGTAAAAATCATTATAATACAAAATAATTGAAAATATGAGAACAAATGTGAGACCACTGAAATTTGGCTAAATATAACTATTGTCATTGGTGAGAAACCACGCATAAAACATTGTATTTTTTAAATCAAAAATAACATTTATGATCCCTAGTTGACATTCAATTAGAGAAACCTTTTTTATCATGCGCAATAAAAGCCTAGCAGGACATTGAATTTTCATTACTTTTTTCAACCATAATTGAGAAAATTTCGAAAACTTTCAAATCTGTGAGTAAATTTGAGATTCTTTTAGTTGGACTTGTTGGTCAAACACTTCTTCTCACTTCAGATAAGCCATTATCTTAAAGAGTCGCCACTTTTGTCTTAAGGAAGCTTTTTTCAAATTTAATATTTGATAATTTTGTGATTTTGAAGGATCATACTGCTCTAACGACTAACATTTGCTAAGAGATCCTTACTAAAAATTATCAATTCAGTCAAGAGAATAATCATTACCATATTGCAGCAAAAAATATTTACTTTCATTTTCAATTATAAGTAAACTTGGATTTTCAAAAATACCAAGCCGGGGAAAAAAGTTATCCAAAGACAGTGAATCGTAAATTGAGTAAAGTTTTCATTTCTACTCTGCTAAATGATCGTTCTATCGAAAAACCCTTATTGTTTTTCTGGAACTTTGTATGGTTTATTAGCAGAAGCTTATTTTCTGAAAACATTGGGGGTGCTTAACTAAGTTCTTTGTGTATATATATATATATATTTGTTCTTTTCGCGGTCTTCATTTAAGTTCATTTGAGCTTGTACAATTCAGTATATGTTCTTTTCAGTAGGTTTAAAAGCATTGTCTGTTCTGTTATTATTGATTGGAGAATAAGATTTTTAACATTTATTATCATTTTCGATTTCATGAATCACGAAATTCCTAATGGAACATAACACTTTAAAATCAGATAAAAGCAAAATATAAACATAAATAGACTCGAAATTTGTCACATTTGTCAATAGAATACAAGTATGACATAAAATATTCAGGCACCTTCCTTGTCTCAAAAATACAATTATATTTTAAATATTTCAGAGAGACAGACAGACATTTTATTCAGTATTGAGGCCAAAGGCCCAACATACAAACACACAAACATATTGGAAGTGATACAAGCGCACATAAAATATTTATGGTTTGACAATTTAGCTCTACTTTTATCTATCCATTTGAGAAAGATACACCCATTTATAATTATATTTCTATCTTCACTGTTAAGAATGTATCTCAATTTAATATTGTTGACAGAACTGTACAATAATGGGGTAATAAACTTTTTTCTTGCATCTTCATACAATTTACAATCAAATAAAATGTGACATTCATCTTCAATACAATTAATATTATGCATAGAGCAGTAGGAGCAGACTCTGTCAGAAATTGGTACATTATTGTATCTTCCTGTTTCAATGCCTAGTCCAAAATTGCTACACCTAAATTTTGTTAAAAGAGATTTAAGATAGGGGGAAATAGATAATGTGAGATAGCTTTCTACATGTAGTAATGATTTAAAATGCTTGTAGGCAAATTCCGAAAGATTATAAATATTAGCAGACCATGACTGCTGAAGAATATCTGAAAGCCGAAATTTAACCTGATGCATAAACACCTTGCTATCGCCCACATCCTGTGAAAGCCATACAAATCCAAAACCAAATTCAAATAAGATATTTGTTATGTATGTGGCCCAAGTCAACCGACCTGAATTGTCAAGAGATTTTAACATAGTATAGCCCTGAGATGGGAGTCTGTGTGAATATTTTATGAAGCATGTAAGTAATCAATCGTTTTTTGTAATTTTATTCAACATTAAATGGACTACTTTTAACCCAGTTTAATGCACTTGCAACTACAATGCTAAATCATATATGCTCAACGTTAAGAAAGGTAAACCTTATATACAGCTACTTGTAGCTAATGCTCAACTAAGGAGAAATAAAGAAACCTAATGACTGCTTGTAGAAGTTTGAAATTGAAATCTTCTTTAAGAATCTATTTGTTACTCCTCTGTGGTCCCTCACGTAGATCAAGTAGATGGTATCTTAAATACACTATTATCCAGTCATCTTCACATTGGTACCACACGAGAATACAGTTTATCAAGCTAACAGACATAACCACGTTGACATTATAAGCATTCCCTTGCTACAGATAAGGCAAGTCAATTAGCATTTATCCTACATGAAGTTTACTGAGTTTGTAGATAACACCATGACCATTCCCTATAAAGACATAAATATAAATAAACAGCAATATCTTATATTTACTAAGCATAGATAGCCCTTCTACTTGACGATTTGGAGGCAGCTGTTAATAAAAAAAAATCACTCAGTCAACAATACAAATGTTACCCTGAGTCCTAAACACATGAGGTTTTAAACACCTTACGTTTTAATGTCACGATGATGACATATGGCTTTGGTTTAGTGATGAAAGAGACTACATACTACTATACTCATGAACTATGCGCTGACAGGGTAGCTGCTGTCAAAGAGCAAATCAAATATATAATTTTCTTTTGCTCAAGAAATCTCTCGTCTGAAATAAACGCCCTCACACAAGAAACGTAGCTACATTTTAACCGAAGTAAAAACAAAATATGCTTTCAGAGAAAGGTGACGTTGAGTACCCGACACAGACACACTCATAAACACATACATCAGTGTATCAAACGTTTATTGTTATGTCTTTTCAAATATTTCTGAATTATCTGATTCAAATTGTTTTCAGTCTCAAATTTTTGGAATAATGATAAAAAAGGATAAAATGTAGAAATTTTAATAATACAAGATGTTATCAACATATAAGACCATCTTCGAAATGGTTTTTTATATATCTTTTTCAAGGAAATAATAACTACATGTATCAAAACTCGTCTATTTGTTGGGATAAGCGTGTGTTTTAAAAAAAATGAACATGTATTGTTTTAAAATGAATAATTTAGTTTTGTTGGTACCGAAGACATGTTCTCTGTTTCAGTCGTCTTGAAATCTTGTGGTCTGAAATATCTCGTACATTGTCTGGTGACGTTTCTTTTGCTCGTGAATATGTAATTAATGATAAATTGATATCACAAATGACAGCTTATTGTGTATCCAGGTGAATGCAGCCTCATTACATAAAAATATGTTGATAGTAAGCGAATCATGTCTTTTAACAGCCTGTATGGTATTCCATGAATCTTAAAGGATCGTCATGTAACCATAACCATCAGATGTTTTCAGCCAAACCCATCATTCCTTCAGTATATATATTTCTCGTTTCGGACATAACAATATTTCCTTAGATGTCTGCGTTTGGACCGAAAATTCACAAACACATCTATATACCTTAGGGAGACATTGCTTAATCTCATTCAAGATATCTTTTGTGTGGTATAATAGCTCTTTATTGATGAGACCTTTGGTGTGTAACCAGAGTGATTCCATCTTCTGTATATATGCATTAGTTAACATTGAGGTATATAGATTGCGAAGATAGACTGAACAATATCTTTTATCATCAGTACATCCAGATGCAGGTTAACATTCAAAAGACATAAATCTCCTTGAATTTGAAAAGATATTCTGGAATTTGCTTTTTGAATGTATTCATTACGACAAAATGTAATTTTCTAGGTATTCATAACCACCAAATGTCACCCAAAAGGATTCTTGTAGTGTATATTTTGAGTTTCGGGAATAATGATGTTTCTGATGCTTCTACAGTTTCGACCTTTGTTCACAACAGGTCAGATACAGATATTTGTTGTTTATGTGGAATTTATTTCGAATTTGTATTGATAACCTTTAGCATAAATGCATTCAGGTTCACAGGCCAAACACAAAATCGTTGTTACGACTGTATACATATCAAATACCTTTTATCATCCATCATAAAGAACTAACCAGCTGTTAGGGTTTCATATCTTTTCCAACAATAACTTTAACGGGAAGAATTTCGTCATTGAACACATTTCACAGATTTACATAGGCCGCTATAACCATTGATTTTGGTAGTTAGTTAATGTATGATCAATTCACTTTAAAGAAGGAAAATAGTGTCAAATAGTAACTTAAATTTCTAAACATCATCAAACATGTGTTTTAAAACCAAAATTCTAGGATCATATAAACGTAAAAATCCAAAAGAAGTGACGCGTTATCTGCATGAATTGTTCCTTGTTAAATTGTTAGAAAAAGACATTGTCATAAAACACTTTTACTCACTGAACTAGTGTGTCTTCTCTCTTATAAGACAACCGTAGGTGGTTGTTAAGATAGGAGGATCTGTTTGTATCAAGTATACTACAGGCGGCATACCATTTAACACGGTACCCAAAGTGATTTTTATAGCAATTAAGTTGGATCTTGTTTAATTCATCTTCTTCGTCAAATGTCAAGTACTTTTATACTTTAATAATTGTACAAATGCTAATAACTTCTGCATCCTTAACTAAACCTTTCAGTACGGAGTTGTCTTGTCCCATTAAGCCACAAGATTCGATGTGAGGAGAGGAAAAACTTAGGACTAACCATCAAACTGCCTTGGACCGGACTGTTGGCGTGCATGGACATGTGTGTGGATGATGGGCGGGGATGTGCTATCATGAAATGGAACCAGAAACGGAGAATATGTTTCATTTTCAGGGCTCAGCATAGCTTGGTCCTAGGCGGGAAGTGTATGGGCTTTCAAAGAAAATGCTCTGATGACTCAGGTTAGTTCTTATGAAGGTCAATTTCTGTGAAAATCATTTTGTTCTTAGATTCTGTTATCAATGTTCCTAATGAAAATATGGAGTATGAACTCTAATGTGGAGCACAGTGGTGTAGTGGTTAGCATGCTTGCCTCTCACGCCAGAGACCCGTGTTCGAATCCCGGTGGAGACACCAAATATTTGTGACTTGGGTCTCATTCTGTGTTGTGTCCCTGGGCAAGACACTTCATCCACATTGCACTCAGTTCACCCAGCTGTACAAATGGGTACCTGAACAAGGGGGAAGTATGGACCTATACGGTCGCGCGGAGCGCTTGTTAATAGGCGGCACCGAAAGTCCTATCCCTCTAGGGGAAATAATACTCATGGCGCTTTGAGCATGCTCTGCCATGGATATATGCGCGGTATAAGAAAGCTATTATTATTATATTCTTACCAATGTTGATGATCCATTTTGGATTTTGTTATGACATATGTATAAATTATATAATTACTATGTACTGTGAAACACATTGGCTTATGCTGGTTACAAAAGAATTGAACTTATTTGCAAAGGAGAGTCATAACACTTTCAACAGAGGAATAAAGCAGACTGCAGGGTTTTGGTCAGAGTGTATGTAATTGAAGTGTTAAAAATTGTAAATATATAAAAATTGTATTCTTAAAGATGTAATCATCATTACAGTCGGAACCCAGCAAACAAGCAAAATAGCCAGTTTGGACTCTCTAAGCTTATGGCCTTTTACAAAGACGAGTTTGTTTTTGTTTTTCAGAATCATTGACACATGATATTTCCAAATATTCATTTATAAAATGGCATCTGAATTTTTTTCTATGTGTCCTACTAATATTCAAAGATATTTCCCTATTCATAACTAATTTGAATATTTCAGATTTTCTTGAAATGCAACGACTAACCAGCATGCCTTCCAAAAAAGTGGTTTTCAAGTATAAAATGAACACCAGTAAGGAATGCAGAATCTTGTGCACTTTTTGGTCCACGTGTTGGGGGGTTACATGGAACAGCCAGGGAGGAAGATGTATCCTTCACTCCGAGCACCAACCGAATAAGAATACTGAGCCATCAGGCAGGATGACTCAGAGCTATGAATACTTCAAGAAGAATACAGAAAAAATTAAGGATTATGATTTTTTTCCTAATTTCCTTGATACTTTTATTTTGCAAAATATGGTTTTAGAAATAAAATAATATATGTAATATGTTTAACTCGAACACAAACTGTTGAAAAGTGATTCATGAAGTTTAATCGTCAAAGAAGAGTAAGGTTTGTCATTTTGGAGATTTTTGTTTAATTTTGATAATGTGCACAATGTATGTGATGGCTTGCTTAATCGATGGGGGTAGGGGAACGGAAAAGAAGAAAGTTAACCACTTTTCAAATACGATTATATATGAAGTACATTTAACCAGCCCAACATAAGTTAACATGAATATGATTAGGTTCATGTACAAAGTGGAATATGAAAATACCTTTCGAATGAGCACAGTTACAAATACTTACAGAGAATTCCAATACTTTTGAAAACAATCTATTTTCTATCTTATCCAGATGCCCGCTGCTTATCACTGAAAGCTCATGCAGTATCAACTGTAGATTACAATGTTTTCAAAATGAGGTCCCTACCAGCGTGTCTAGAGTACCTGACATCACGTGACCATATTAGGGCAGTTGCTTGGTTAGGAATGGGACGCTTTTGTGGAACATTCGCTATCAATACAAAGATTCGCTACTTGGATCCACACTCATCGTCGTTGTATCTTATAAAGCTTGACAATTGTGTGCCAGAACTCAAGGGTAAGCAAACATGATATTTGAAGAAAAAAAATCCATATCTCCATGTGCAAGAAATGTAAAATTTCGTAAATTCATCTGATATTGTTTTTTCTTCTCATTTTTATTATGAAGATTCATTGATTTATGAATATAACACATATAAATGTATTCCTGTGTAATAAGTATTGGTATAGGTAAGCGACATACTTTGTTTAATAAATGGTCCGTTACCTTGTGAATTTAATAAGTGCTCATGTAAAAACGGCGGTTTTGACCCAAATTGAGGAGCAAACTGCTACACAAATAATAAAACGATCTGGTTGACTCTCCAAGATAAACTAATTGTGACAAGTCGAGTACCTTCTGGCATGAGCTTTTACCATTTGACCAGATAGATAAATCTCCAAGCGTAGACAGAGAAAAACATTTTGTGCATTATTTGTAATATTTCTTGTCAGAAACACCCAAATTTAGAGAGTCTTCACGACAAGATAATGAAATAGCGATATTCTTTCGAGTATATTTCGAGCTGCTATTGAATGCATTTTATAATTTATTGAAAGTGTGTTCCCGACAAGAAAATGAAACAGCGATGCTTGGTGGCTACCGTATCGGAATAATGCCCCAAAAAGACTGTTTCTCAGTTTGCAAGCTTGTCAGAACATGTGTAGCAGCAACCTTCTACAGCCAACGGAGCAACAAGCTTATGGGCAGGTGCTGTTTTCATGGTGTTCTACGCAGAAGTGAAAGTATCCCGGGATCGACCACACTTCAAATTGTTCAATGTCAGGGTGGGTATGATTTAACAATCGAGTTCTATGTCTCTCATGTCATGTTATGCAGCACATAGACGATGTTCACCATGACTTCAGATTGATCTTTGAGAGGATTGGTGTTTTTTCAGCAATTTACCATACGTTAACTCATAATTTTCAAAGTAATCATATGTTTACTACAGGAGTGTCCACAGTTCACCAAGTGTTTGTTATACCAAGGGCTTCTTATCAATTATGATGATTTTCCGTAGGAGGATATTAATGATCTTAATGACTTTTGACATAATCTTTCTTTTGTATTTGTAGCATTCTCATTTCATCCCCTGTGCCCACATACATATGGTAATGAAACAAATGTCTTCATTGCAGATTCCCTAGCATCAGAACCATTCCTTGAGTCTAGTTACAGTAAGAAGATCTCTGCCACTCTTAAACAGACCCAGGGCTACCAACAGAGCAACAGCTCCATGTTCAAGCAGTGTGCTCTGTATACAAGAGACTCTTGGCTTCACTCTCTGTACACGTTTATGATAAAAAGTTAAACCCTTGATGTTAGGATGAAGATTAAACATACAATGGACAGTAACGTGATGTTTTAGTAATTTACGTCACTGTTTTGGCTTCTCTCTGTACAAAGCACAATCATATGTAAAACATTAAAATTTAGAATTACGAGTTTTCATTGGATGGGCAAAGAACATTAGGCAGTGTTCAGCAAAAGTTTAATATACTACTAATTATTATATATAGGTATCCATATCTTTCTCTCTTTGTGAACTATTTCTCTTTGATCATTGAGGTTTTAATAAATATTGAAAACAGTACCATGTTCAAGAATTCCTGTTTACAATGGGCTTGCATGGTAAAGCCAGTATCTTGTGATAGGAATATCTTTCTTTGAAGTTTGATTGTAGTTTGAACGTGAAAAAAGAGACTAAGTTTACTACAAAATTTGAGCTTGTCATTCGTTATAATCCATAAAATAATAGGAATCTGTTCAACAACAGCACCTTGCTCCTGCCTTATATCTGGTTGATAATTTGATAAATTCGATATCAAAGAAACTTGTCATTTACCTTACAAGACTGATAGGTAGTCCAATTAAGTCCTACCACTCATGCCTCTGGGATATTCCATGTCAACAATAAACAAAAACTGTTCTCGTCAAACTGTTTATAAAATTATTTATCAGTTACAGCTAACAGCTTCAAATCCATGGCGGTTGACTGTGTGGTGTAATTAGCACTTGTCCATCAGGCTACTTCAGAAGTTTTAACACAACGAACGTTTTCATCAAGCCTTAACAAACACATCTCAAGTAACCTATAAACACCGATATATCTATCAAAACACAATTAAAAAAATAGCACATTTGCTGAACAAGAATAAGAATTAGCGTTGAAATAAGAAAGGACATATTTTGAATATAGGCACAGGTGCACATATCAATTTTACCTGTCAACTGTTGTTGTTTGCTGTTGCGCAGATTCCCGATTATCTAACATATGGGACGTTATCAAACCATTGTGTGTGATGTCATTTTAGCCGTTTTTCTGGATGTTTCTAATAGAACAGAGTCGGTAATAAATAAATTACTACCCTCGTAAGTGTGTCATATGACTTTCCAGAAACTCCCTCAAACTGTGTACAACCCTCTCTCTCACTCTGATAACACAGAAATTCACAATCGTTTCATTAAAGTCATATGTCAACCTTCATCGATGATAATCTCTTTATAAAGGCATAACATTTTTTAAATAATCAAAAAATAAAAAGTGGTTTAAACGCTATTGAATTTATGAAAAGTTACGGATAAAAAAATCATAAAAAAATAATTATCTTGAAGTTTAAGATAAGTAATCCATTTTTTTATACTTCAAAAGGTAGCAAACTTAATCACAACTATTAAGATCTGTACAGACTGCAAACTAAGACATAACAACAATTAACAAGTGTTTGCCACTAACGTGGCAATGTCTCCGGCTGCTTGGATATTTAGATAGAATTGTCAGAATAAGCAAATGCTATATTCCTTTTGACAATAAGTGGAATGGTTCAAGAGATATGGCGTTAACAAGAGTTTCAAAAGTGGTCAAAGTGCCGTTCTGACCTTGAAGATAAGGTCTAGGTCATCTAATGTGACTGGTTTCTGCGTAATTCCCCAATGTAGTCTCTGATCAGATTTGAAGATATTTGGTGAAGGAGTTTGAGATATCTGCTAAGTCCCTCAATGTAGGCTGTGACCAAATTTGATGACATTTCATGAATCTGCTCATAAGATATTTAATGTTTCAAAACTTCGGAAAGAACTGTAGTGACCTTGAAAATTGAGGTCAAGGTCATCCAAAGTATTTGGTATCTGCGTAGTCCCACAATGTAGGCTGTGACTAAATTTGAAGACATTTTATAAAACGGTTCAGGAGATATTGTGTTAACAAGAGTTTCACCAAAGTGCCGTAGTGACCTTGAACATAATGTCAAGGTCACCTGAAGTGACTGGTGTCTTTGTAATCCTCCAATATAGGCTGTGACTAAATTTGAAGATATTAGGTGCAGCAGTTCATAAGATAAGACGTTAACAAGAGTTACAAAAGTAGCCAAAGTACCGTAGTGACCTTGAAAGTAATGTCAAGGTCACCCAAAGTGACTGGTGTCTGCGTAATCCCGAAAGTCAGACTGTGTGAAAATCTGAGGACATTGGGTGCAACGGTTCTTGAAATATTGGGTTAACAATGATTCGGACGCACGGACGCAGCTGAAAACAATGTCCCCCGTTCTGTGTTGCGGAAAGGAACAATAAATTTGTAACAGTACCATATGTTTAACATATCATATTTCATTCATTACAGCACAGAAATAATTTGAAAGCTTACAACAGTATCGCAACCATGTTGAAATTGGCACATGCGTTGTGACGAATATCAGAGTATACATATATATATATATATAACCATGAACAGCCAGCTGTTTCGGTCTTTCGGACCTCGTCAGCATGGTGTGTGTGGAACATGGTTGAACTTTCAGCAATGCAACGTTATCAACGAGGCAAAGCAGTTTAAGAAAGTTCCACTCACATGCATAGAGTGCTCAAACTGTATTTCTACAGTGGGCTAGCGCAAGGCCGTAGCAAATGAGCATACCATGTTAGAGTGCTCAATCATACCAAATTTATGGTTGAGAGCTTTCACATAACCATGAACAGGCAGCTGTTTCGGTCTTTCGGACCTCGTTAGGATGGTGTGTGTGGAACATGGTTGAACTTTCAGCAATGTAACGTTATCAACGAGGCAAAACAGTTTAAGAAAGTTCCACTCATTTGCATAGAGTGCTCAAACTGTATTTCTACAGTGGGCTAGCGCAAGGCCGTAGCAAATGAGCGTACCATGTTAGAGTGCTCAATCATACCAAAATTATGGTTGAGAGCTTTCACATAACCATGAACAGCCAGCTGTTTCGGTCTTTCGGACCTCGTTAGGATGGTGTGTGTGGAACATGGTTGAACTTTCAGCAATGCAACGTTATCAACGAGGCAAAACAGTTTAAGAAAGTTCCACTATATATATATATATATATACTTTCTTGTTATGACTGTTCGAATATACATGGGGTCCTGAAATAGCTTTTTCAAAATGTTTGGGTCCTGAATGTTGTGAATTCAAGTTGAAATTCCATAAAATTTTGATTTCTATTTGATAAAGATGTTATTAACATTAATAACGTTTTTGGCCTATTTGTTGAAGCACTGATATCCAGAGAAGAAACATTCCTATTGCGTCTACTGACAGAGATTAGGTTTATTTTAGAAACGTGAACAGATGTTGTTAAGAAATTAATAACTTAGTTTAGTATGTAGTGACGATGTGATGTCTGTTTGTAGATTATAGGATTGAAATATCTCATATCTGGTGACGTTTCTCATGCTCTTGAATGTACAATTAATGACAAATTGTTGTTTTAATCATCAATAATGTGTATCCAGCCTGATTAATCAGTTATGTAAATTGATGCTTATGATAAAGTGAATTATGTCTTTTAAAAACCCATTTAACCTTTATATAGACACTAATCTTCTGATATATTTAAGACAAGGGTTTTCTACGTCGTGCTCTTCATGTAACCATATCAATGAAATGTGTTAAGTAAAACTATTTCTGCCGCTTATTTTATTTCGCATTTTGCACAGAAAATTGCTTCCTGTGACTTGGACTAAAATTGACAAATTCAAAACGGCTCCTTGAGGATCTAATACAAGATATCTTTTGTGTGGTATAATAGCTCTTTATTGATGAGACCTTTGGTGTGTAACCAGAGTGATTCCACCTTCAGTAGAAATGGATTAGTTTACATGTAGGTATATAGATTTTAAAGATATACTGAACACTATCTTAAATCATCTTAACATCAAAATGTACCTTAACATTCCAAAGGCATCAATCATCTGGTATTTCAAAAGAAAACCTTCTGGAATTGTTTTCTAGGTATTCATTACCACAAAATGTCACACAAAATAATTCTTGAATTATATGTTTTGAGTTGTGGAAGAATGATGTTACTTTCGCTTCTACTGCTTGGACTTTCGTTCCCAACAGGTCAGATGTGGAAATTCAATTGTTTATTATAATTCACTTTGAATTTCATAGTTTTTTCACTGATATCATCGGCATAAGGCATAGACAAAATGGTTGTTACTATGACAAGGTTCACAGATCGAGACACCTGCTATCGTCTCTAACAATTAAATAACAGCAAGAACTTACCAATTGTTAGGACATCATCACTTTTTAAACAGCTACAGGACGAATTTCGTCATCAGACGAAATTTAATGAGTTTGATTCATTCTAAATATGTCATTTTGAATGTGTATTCTACTTAAATCACTGAAGGCGTTTGTGCAAGTAGTATGATTACTTCACTTGAAAGAAGGAAATTACTCACAACATTCATTTATGACTTTCATCTGACATTATAATCCGTCATGAGTTTTAGCATCAAAACACCAGAAATTTTTAAATTGAATTGAACTGCTCCTGGCGAAACTGTTAGATGAAGATATTATCATAAACAGTTCAACTTTTGTAAAATGGTTTTCAGTGTTAAAAAACAATTGTTGCCATAGTTTTGACAAGGGGACGCTTTTTGTGTAACTGCAGGCGGTATACCCATTTAACAGTGATTTAAGGGAAATACATGTATATATATATATGGCAATGAAATTAACTTTTATTTGAGTCATCTTCTCTGTCATTACATTTTCAAGTTTTTAATCAAAAAGTCGTAACAAGATCTGTTACATCAACCTAAATCTTTCAGCACAGGGATGTCTTGTCCTTCTTAGCTACCAAATACGATGTGAGGAGCCCGAAAACATAGGACTAACCATCAAGCTGTCACGTACCGGACTGTTGGCGTGCATGGACATGTGTGTGGATGATGGGCGGGGATGTGCTATCATGAAATGGAACAGGAAAAGGAGAATATGTTTTATTTTCAGGGCTCAGCATAGCTTTGTTGTAGGCGGGAAGTGTATGGGCTTTCAAAGAAAATGTTCTGATGACGTGGGTGGGTTCATTTCAAAGTCACTTTCTTTCAAATTGTATGAATTTCAACGTTCTATTTCCATTGTTCCTAGTGAAAATATAGAATATTTATTATCTTCTTACCAATTTTGATGGAGCATGACATCATTTTGCTTAATGTCATGCCATATGCCTAAATCAATATGTTCTGTAATCTTGGCTTATGCAGTTTGAAAGTTAAGTTCTTCAAAGAGAAAAACTCAATACGCAAAGGGAAATCATAATATTTTTGTAGAAAACAAAATACTTTTATGAAAGAAAGGTGACTTCAAAAATTTTTTTTAGGAATATTTATTGTAAAGAAGTAGTCATATTGCATACATGTGAAATATTTATCATTTTGTTCCAGAGCAATAATTTTTGATGAACTGTTTCAGAGTATATGCAATTGCAGTCCTAAGAATTTAAACTACGGAATTATTTTTAATTATTTTATCTGTATTAATAACCACTTAAACATTATATTGCTAAATAATCATTACAGTTGGACTCCAGCAGAAAGCAAAAAGTCCATTGGACTACACAATATTGTCTTGTTATAAGGATTTCAAAACAACGATTTCTTTTATGTTTTTGTTTTTCAGAAACATTACCACATTATTACTGAGCTAGGTTGGTTTCTGTTGACATAAATATAATGTAATTTTTTGACAAGTTGGGGAGTCAAAAATGTATTGTGACGTTTCCAAAAGTCATTACTAGCTATTACGAGTATTCATGACCTTAGTTAATCAATTGAATTATTTCAGACTTTCTTGAAATGCAACGAATAACCAGCATGCCTCCCAAGAAAGTGATTTTTGATTATGAAATGGACAACAGTAAAGAATGCAGAATCCTGTGCACGTTATGGTCCGCGTGTTGGGGGGTTACATGGAACAGCCAGGGAGGAAGATGTATCCTTCACTCCCAGGACCAAGCGAATATGACTAATGAGCTAGTACCCTGGCTAATTCAGAACAATAATTACTTCATGAAGAATACAAAAAATAGTAAGGATAATGCGTTTCGTCCTTTATTTCCATAATAAATACATTTTTTTATAAATACGCTTTTGAAAATGATTGTATTGACAATGTTATATTTTGAACTCGAAAATAAATGTTGAAAAGTGCTTTTAGAACTATAATTGTAAAGAACAATACGATTTGTCATGCACATTGTTTTGTTTCCCTTCGCTGATATGTATAATCTAATTGATTGCGTCAAATGTGGAGGGGAGGGGGTGTATATGAAAAAATGGAGGGTATACCACATACCCATTACGATTATACATGTAGTAGAATTTCCAAAAACAGTTGAATATGTAAATATGTTTTGAATGAGCAAAATTGCAAATACTTGCAGAAACTCAAGTACTTATTAAAACAAATTTTGATCCATCTAATCCAGGAGCTCGCTGTCTATCTCTGAAGGCCCATGCAGCATCATCGGCGGGAGTTCAGGTTAAAGTCAAGTCTCTACCAGCGTGTCTAAACTACCTGACATCACGTGACAATATTACGGCAGTTGATTGGTTTGATGTGGGACGCCATTGTGAAACGTTTGCTAAGCATACAAAGTTTCGCTTCTTTGATCCACACTCATCGTCGTCTCATATTGTAAAGCTTGACAACTGTGTGCCACAAATCAAGGGTTAGCAACCAGGATATATATTTGTAAAACTCATTATCTCCACAAATTTATTTCCAAGAAATGTATAGTGTCCAGAATTTATGTGATGTTACATTTTTCAATTCTGATTGTAATGAAGATTTATAGATTTATTGGGAAAAAACAAGTTAATGTAATACAAAATCTTTCCCCTATAAAAAGTATGTTACCTTGTATATTTAACAAGTGCTCATGTAAAAACGGCGGTTTTCTCAATTTAACAGCAAACTGCAACAAATCATTAAACAATCTTGTTGACATTCCACGGTAAACTAATGGTAATCAGTCGAGTACCATTTTGACCAGATAGATAAATCTCAAAGCGTAAACAGGAAAACATTTTGTGAATTATTGGCATCATTTTTTGTCAGAAACACCCATTTTTAATCCTTTTATTTCATCATTATGTCATGACATTAAGAATTATAGCTGCATATTCGTTCAAGTATATTGGTGCTACTGAATGTATTTCCTAATCTATTTAGAGTGTCTTCACGACAAGATAATGAAATAGCGATATTCTTTCGAGTATATTGCTGCTACTGAAGGCATTTTATATTTTATTTAAGTGTGTTCCCGACAAGAAAATAAAACTGCGATGCTTGGTGGCTACCGTATCGGAAAAATGCCCCCAAAAGACTGTTTCTCAATTTGCAAGCTTGTCAGAACATGTGTAGCAGCAACCTTCTACAGCCCATGGGGCAACAACCTTATGGGCAGGTGCTGTTTTCATGGTGTTCTACGCAGAAGTAACAGTAACCCGGGATCGACCACAATTCAAATTGTTCAATGTCAGGGTGGGTATGACTTAACAATCGAGTTCTATGTCTCCCATGTCATGTTATGCAGTACATAGACGATGTTCACCATGACTTCAGATTGATCTTTGAGAGGATTGGTGTTTTTTTCAGCAATGTGGACCCTCTATTTACCATACGTTAATTCATAATTTTCAAAGTAATCATATGTTTACTACAGGAGCGTCCACAGTTCACCAATTGTTTGTTATACCAAGGGCTTCTTATCAATTATTATGATTTTCCGTAGGATGATATTAATGATCTTAATGACTTGTGACAAAATCTTTCTTGCAAATATCGTCATGATTCCACATACAACACGATGGTCATTTGTAGCATTATCATGTCATACCCTGTTCCCATATACATATGCTAATGAAACAAATGTCTTCATTGCAGATTCCCTTGCATCAGAACCATTCCTTGAGTCTATTTACAGTAAGAAGATCTCTGCCACTCTTAAACAGACCCAGGGCTACCAGCAGAGCAACAGCTCCATGTTCAAGCAGTGTGCTCTGTATACAAGAGACTCTTGGCTTCACTCTCTGTACACGTTTATGATAAAAAGTTAAACCCTTGATGTTAGGATGAAGATTCAATGTACAATGGACAGTAACTTGATGTTTCAGTAATTTACGTCACTGTTTTGGCTTCTCTCTGTACAAAGCACAATCATATGTAAAATTTAGAATTACGAGTTTTCATTGGATGGGCAAAGAACATTAGGCAATGTTCAGCAAAAGTTTAATATACTACTAGTTATTATATATAAGTATCCATATCTTTCTCTCTTTGTAAACTATTTCTCTTTGATCATTGAGGTTTTAATAAATATTGAAAACAGTACCATGTTCAAGAATTCCTGTTTACAATGAGCTTGCATGGTAAAGCCAGTATCTTGTGATAGGAATATCTTTCTTTGAAGTTTGATTGTAGTTTGAACGTGAAAAAAGAGACTAAGTTTACTACAAAATTTGAGATTGTCATTCGTTATAATCCATAAAATAATAACAATCTGTTTAACAACAGCACCTTGCTCCTGCCTTGTATCTGGTTGATAATTTGATAAATTCGATATCAAAGAAACTTGTCATTTACCTTACAAGACTGATAGGTAGTCCAATTAAGTCCTACCACTCATGCCTCTGGGATATTGCATGTCAACAATAAACAAAAACTGTTCTCGTCAAACTGTTTATATAATTATTTATCAGTTACAGCTAACAGCTTCAAATCCATGACGGTTGACTGTGTGGTGTAATTAGCACTTGTCCATCAGGCTACTTCAGAAGTTTTAACACAACGAACGTTTTCATCAAGCCTTAACAAACACATCTCAAGTAACCTATAAACACCGATATATCTATCAAAACACAATTAAAAAAATAGCACATTTGCTGAACAAGAATAAGAATTAGCGTTGAAATAAGAAAGGACATATTTTGAATATAGGCACAGGTGCACATATCAATTTTATCAATTCAACTGTTGTTGTTTGCTGTTGCGCAGATTCCCGATTATCTAACATATGGGACGTTATAAAACCATTGTGTGTGATGTCATTTTAGCCGTTTCTCTGGATGTTTCTAATAGAACAGAGTCGGTAATAAATAAATTACTACCCTCGTAAGTGTGTCATATGACTTTCCAGAAACTCCCTCAAACTGTGTACAACCCTCTCTCTCACTCTGATAACACGGAAATTCACCATCGTTTCATTAAAGTCATATGTCAACCTTCATCGATGATAATCTCTTTATAAAGGCATAACATTTTTTACATAATCAAAAAATAAAAAACTGATTAAACTCTATTGAATTTATGATAAGTTACGGATAAAAAAATCATAAAAAAATAATTATCTTGAAGTTTAAGATAAGTAATCCATTTTTTTATACTTCAAAAGGTAGCAAACTTAATCACAACTATTAAGATCTGTACAGACTGCAAACTAAGACATAACAACAATTAACAAGTGTTTGCCACTAACGTGGCAATGTCTCCGGCCGCTTGGATATTTAGATAGAATTGTCAGAATAAGCAAATGCTATATTCCTTTTGACAATAAGTGGAATGGTTCAAGAGATATGGCGTTAAGAGTTTCAAAAGTGGTCAAAGTGCCGTTCTGACCTTGAAGATAAGGTCTAGGTCATCTAATGTGACTGGTTTCTGCGTAATTCCCCAATGTAGTCTCTGATCAGATTTGAAGATATTTGGTGAAGGAGTTTGAGATATCTGCTAAGTCCCTCAATGTAGGCTGTGACCACATTTGATGACATTTCATGAATCTGCTCATAAGATATTTAATGTTTCAAAACTTCGGAAAGAACTGTAGTGACCTTGAAAATTGAGGTCAAGGTCATCCAAAGTATTTGGTATCTGCGTAGTCCCACAATGTAGGCTGTGACTAAATTTGAAGACATTTTATAAAACGGTTCAGGAGATATTGTGTTAACAAGAGTTTCACCAAAGTGCCGTAGTGACCTTGAACATAATGTCAAGGTCACCTGAAGTGACTGGTGTCTTTGTAATCCTCCAATATAGGCTGTGACTAAATTTGAAGATATTAGGTGCAGCAGTTCATAAGATAAGAAGTTAACAAGAGTTACAAAAGAAGCCAAAGTACCGTAGTGACCTTGAAAGTAATGTCAAGGTCACCCAAAGTGACTGGTGTCTGCATAATTCCGAAAGTCAGACTGTGTGAAAATCTGAGGACATTGGGTGCAACGGTTCTTGAAATATTGCGTTAACAATGATTCGGACGTACGGACGCAGCTGAATACAATGTCCCCCGTTCTGTGTTGCGGAAAGGGACAATAAATTTATAACAGTACCATATGTTTAACATATCATATTTCATTCATTAAAGCACAGCAATAATTTGAAAGCTTACAACAGTATCGCAACCATGTTCAAATTGGCACATGCGTTGTGACGAATATCAGAGTATACATATATATATATATATATAAAACCATGAACAGCCAGCTGTTTCGGTCTTTCGGACCTCGTCAGCATGGTGTGTGTGAAACATGGTTGAACTTTCAGCAATGCAACGTTATCAACAAGGCAAAGCAGTTTAAGAAAGTTCCACTCATTTGCATAGAGTGCTCAAACTGTATTTCTACAGTGGGCTAGCGCAAGGCCGTAGCAAATGAGCGTACCATGTTAGAGTGCTCAATCATACCAAAATTATGGTTGAGAGCTTTCACATAACCATGAACAGCCAGCTGTTTCGGTCTTTCGGACCTCGGTAAGGTGGTGTGTGTGGAACATGGTTGAACTGTCAGAAATGCAACGTTATCAACGAGGCAAAACAGTTTAAGAAAGTTCCACTCATTTGCATAGAGTGCTCAAACTGTATTTCTACAGTGGGCTAGCGCAAGGCCGTAGCAAATGAGCGTACCATGTTAGAGTGCTCAATCATACCAAAATTATGGTTGAGAGCTTTCACATAACCATGAACAGCCAGCTGTTTCGGTCTTTCGGACCTCGTCAGCATGGTGTGTGTGGAACATGGTTGAACTTTCAGCAATGCAACGTTATCAACGAGGCAAAGCAGTTTAAGAAAGTTCCACTATATATATATATATATACTTTCTTGTTATGACTGTTCGAATATACATGGGGTCCTGAAATAGCTTTTTCAAAATGTTTGGGTCCTGAATGTTGTGAATTCAAGTTGAAATTCCTTAAAATTTTGATTTCTATTTGATAAAGATGTTATTAACATCAATAACGTTTTTGGCCTATTTGTTGAAGCACTGATATCCAGAGAAGAAACATTCCTATTGCGTCTACTGACAGAGATTAGGTTTTTTTTAGAAACGTGAACAGATGTTGTTAAGAAATTAATAACTTAGTTTAGTATGTAGTGACGATGTGATGTCTGTTTGTAGATTGTAGGATTGAAATATCTCATATCTGGTGACGTTTCTCATGCTCTTGAATATACAATTAATGACAAATTGTTGTTTTAATCATCAATAATGTGTATCCAGCCTGATTAATCAGTTATGTAAATTGATGCTTATGATAAAGTGAATTATGTCTTTTAAAAACCCATTTAACCTTTATATAGACACTAATCTTCTGATATATTTAAGACAAGGGTTTTCTACGTCGTGCTCTTCATGTAACCATATCAATGAAATGTGTTAAGTAAAACTAATTCTGCCGCTTATTTTATTTCGCATTTTGCACAGAAAATTGCTTCCTGTGACTTGGACTAAAATTGACAAATTCAAAACGGCTCCTTGAGGGAGATCTTATCTAATACAAGATATCTTTTGTGTGGTATAATAGCTCTGTATTGATGAGACCTTTGGTGTGTAACCAGAGTGATTCCACCTTCAGTAGAAATGGATTAGTTTACATGTAGGTATATAGATTTTAAAGATATACTGAACACTATCTTAAATCATCTTAACATCAAAATGAACCTTAACATTCCAAAGGCATCAATCATCTGGTATTTCAAAAGAAAACCTTCTGGAATTGTTTTCTAGGTATTCATTACCACAAAATGTCACACAAAATAATTCTTGAATTATATGTTTTGAGTTGTGGAAGAATGATGTTACTTTTGCTTCTACAGCTTGGACTTTCGTTCCCAACAGGTCAGATGTGGAAATTCAATTGTTTATTATAATTCACTTTGAATTTCATAGTTTTTTCACTGATATCATCTGTATAAAACGATTGCGGTTTAGAAGGCATAGACAAAATGGTTGTTACTATGACAAGGGTCACAGATCGAGACACCTGCTATCGTCTCTAACAATTAAATGACAGCAAGAACTTACCAATTGTTAGGACATCATCACTTTTTAAACAGCTACAGGACGAATTTCGTCATCAGACGAAATTTAATGAGTTTGATTCATTCTAAATATGTCATTTTGAAGGGGTATTCTACTTAAATCACTGAAGGCGTTTGTGCAAGTAGTATGATTACTTCACTTGAAAGAAGGAAATTACTCACAACATTCATTAATGACTTTCATCTGACATTATAATCCGTCATGAGTTTTAGCATCAGAACACCAGAAATTTTGAAATTGAATTGAACTGCTCCTGGCGAAACTGTTAGATGAAGATATTATCATAAACAGTTCAACTTTTGTAAAATGGTTTTCAGTGTTAAAAAACAATTGTTGCCATAGTTTTGACAAAGGGACGCTTTTTGTGTAACTGCAGGTGGTATACCCATTTAACAGTGATTTAAGGGAAATACATGTATATATATATATGGCAATGAAATTAACTTTTATTTGAGTCATCTTCTCTGTCATTACATTTTTCAAGTTTTTTTATCAAAACGTCGTAACAAGATCTGTTACATCAACCTAAACCTTTCAGCACAGGGATGTCTTGTCCTTCTTAGCTACAAAATTCGATGTGAGGAGCCCCAAAACATAGGACTAACCATCAAGCTGTCACGCACCGGACTGTTGGCGTGCATGGACATGTGTGTGGATGATGGGCGGGGATGTGCTATCATGAAATGGAACAGGAAAAGGAGAATATGTTTTATTTTCAGGGCTCAGCATAGCTTTGTTGTAGGCGGGAAGTGTATGGGCTTTCAAAGAAAATGTTCTGATGACGTGGGTAGGTTAATTTCAAAGTCACTTTCTTTCAAACTGTATGAAATTCAACGTTCTATTTCCATTGTTCCTAGTGAAAATATAGAATATTTATTATCTTCTTACCAATGTTGATGAGGCATAACATAATTTTGCTTAATGTCATGCCATATGCCTAAATCAATATGTTCTGTAATCTTGGCTTATGCAGTTTGAAAGTGAAGTTCTCCAAAGAGAAAAACTCAATATGCAAAGGAAAATCATAATTTTTTGAAGAAAACAAAATACTTTTATGAAAGAAAGGCGACTTCAAATCAATTTAATAGGAACATTCATTGTAAAGAAGTAGTCATATTGCATCCATGTGAAATATTTATCATTTTGTTCCAGAGCAATAATTTTTGACGAACTGTTTCAGAGTATATGCAATTGAAGTCCTAAGAATTTAAACTACGGAATTATATTTTAAATATTTTATCTTTATAGATAACCACCTAAACATTATATTGCTAAATAATCATAACAGTTGGACTCCAGCAGAAAGCAAAAAGTCCATTGGACTACACAATAACGCTTGTTATAAGGATTTCAAAACGACGATTTCTTTTATGTTTTTGTTTTTCAGAAACATTACCACATTAGTACAGAGCTAGGTTGGCTTCTGTTGAGATAAATATAATGTAATGTTTTGACAAGTTGGGGAGTCAAAAATGTATTGTGACGTTTCCAAAAGTCATTACTAGCTAATACGAGTATTCATGACCATAGTTGATAAATTGTATTATTTCAGACTTTCTTGAAATGCAACGACTAACCAGCATGCCTACCAAAAAAGTGATTTTTGATTATGAAATGGACAACAGTAAAGAATGCAGAATCCTGTGCACGTTATGGTCCACGTGTTGGGGGGTTACATGGAACAGCCAGGGAGGAAGATGTATCCTTCACTCCCAGGACCAAGCGAATATGACTAATGAGCTACTACCCTGGCTAATTCAGAGCAATAACTACTTCATGAAGAATACACAGAATAGTAAGGATATCGCCCTTTATTTACATAATAAATACATTTTTATAAATACGCTTTTGAAAATGATTGTATTGACATTGTTTTATTTTTAACTTGAAAATAAATGATGAAAAGTGTTATTAGAACTATAATTGTAAAGAAGAGTAAGATTTGTAATGCACATGGTTTTGTTTCCCTTTGCTGATATGTACAATCTAATTGACTGCGTGCTTAGTCAAAGGGGGGTGTAGTCAAATGGAGGGTATACCACATAGCCATTTCAATTATACATGTAGTAGCATTTCCAACAACAATGGAATATGTTAATGTATATTATTGCAGAAACTCAGGTACTTATTAAAACAAATTTTGATCCATCTAATCCAGGAGCTCGCTGTCTATCTCTGAAGGCCCATGCAGCATCATCGGCGGGAGTTCAGGTTAAAGCTAAGTCCCTACCAGCGTGTCTAGACTACCTGACATCACGTGACAATATTAAGGCAGTTGATTGGTTCGATGTGGGACGTCATTGTGAAACATTCGCTAAGCATACAAAGTTTCGCTTCTTTGATCCACACTCATCGTCGTCTCATATTGTAAAGCTTGACAACTGTGTGCCAGAAATCAAGGGTAAGTAACCAGGATATTTGTAAAATTCATTATCTCCATAACTTTATTTGCAAGAAATGTATAGTGTCCAGAATTTATGAGATGTTACATTTTTCAATTCTGATTGTAATGAAGATTTATAGATTTATTGGGAAAAAAACAAGTTAATGTAATACAAAATCTTTCCCCTATAAAAAGTATGTTACCTTGTATATTTAACAAGTGCTCATGTAAAAACGGCGGTTTTCTCAATTTAACAGCAAACTGCAACAAATCATTAAACAATCTTGTTGACATTCCACGGTAAACTAATGGTAATCAGTCGAGTACCATTTTGACCAGATAGATAAATCTCAAAGCGTAAACAGGAAAACATTTTGTGAATTATTGGCATCATTTTTTGTCAGAAACACCCATTTTTAATCCTTTTATTTCATCATTATGTCATGACATTAAGAATTATAGCTGCATATTCGTTCAAGTATATTGGTGCTACTGAATGTATTTCCTAATCTATTTAGAGTGTCTTCACGACAAGATAATGAAATAGCGATATTCTTTCGAGTATATTGCTGCTACTGAAGGCATTTTATATTTTATTTAAGTGTGTTCCCGACAAGAAAATAAAACTGCGATGCTTGGTGGCTACCGTATCGGAATAATGCCCCTAAAAGACTGTTTCTCAATTTGCAAGCTTGTCAGAACATGTGTAGCAGCAACCTTCTACAGCCCATGGGGCAACAAGCTTATGGGCAGGTGCTGTTTTCATGGTGTTCTACGCAGAAGTAACAGTAACCCGGGATCGACCACAATTCAAATTGTTCAATGTCAGGGTGGGTATGACTTAACAATCGAGTTCTATGTCTCCCATGTCATGTTATGCAGTACATAGACGATGTTCACCATGACTTCAGATTGATCTTTGAGAGGATTGGTGTTTTTTTCAGCAATGTGGACCCTCTATTTACCATACGTTAATTCATAATTTTCAAAGTAATCATATGTTTACTACAGGAGCGTCCACAGTTCACCAAGTGTTTGTTATACCAAGGGCTTCTTATCAATTATGATGATTTTCCGTAGGAGGATATTAATGATCTTAATGACTTTTGACATAATCTTTCTTTTGTATTTGTAGCATTCTCATTTCATCCCCTGTGCCCACATACATATGCTAATGAAACAAATGTCTCCATTGCAGATTCCCTAGCATCAGAACCATTCCTTGAGTCTATTTACTGTAAGAAGGTCTCTGCCACTCTTAAACAGACCCAGGGCTACCAACAGAGCAACAGCTCCATGTTCAAGCAGTGTGCTCTGTATACAAGAGACTCTTGGCTTCACTCTCTGTACACGTTTATGATAAAAAGTTAAACCCTTGATGTTAGGATGAAGATTAAACGTACAATGGACAGTAACGTGATGTTTTAGTAATTTACGTCACTGTTTTGGCTTCTCTCTGTACAAAGCACAATCATATGTAAAACAATAAAATTTAGAATGACGAGTTTTCATTGGATGGGCAAAGAACATTAGGCAATGTTCAGCAAAAGTTTAATATACTACTAATTATTATATATAGGTATCCATATCTTTCTCTCTTTGTAAACTATTTCTCTTTGATCATTGAGGTTTTAATAAATATTGAAAACAGTACCATGTTCAAGAATTCCTGTTTACAATGGGCTTGCATGGTAAAGCCAGTATCTTGTGATAGGAATATCTTTCTTTGAAGTTTGATTGTAGTTTGAACGTGAAAAAAGAGACTAAGTTTACTACAGAATTTGAGCTTGTCATTCGTTATAATCCATAAAATAATAGCAATCTGTACAACAACAGCACCTTGCTCCTGCCTTGTATCTGGTTGATAATTTGATAAATTCGATATCAAAGAAACTTCATTTACCTTACAAGACTGATAGGTAGTCCAATTAAGTCCTACCACTCATGCCTCTGGGATATTCCATGTCAACAATAAACAAAAACTGTTCTCTTCAAACTGTTTATCTAATATTTATCAGTTACAGCTAACAGCTTCAAATCCATGACGGTTGACTGTGTGGTGTAATTAGCACTTGTCCATCAGGCTACTTCAGAAGTTTTAACACAACGAACGTTTTCATCAAGCCTTAACAAACACATCTCAAGTAACCTATAAACACCGATATATCTATCAAAACACAATTAAAGAAATAGCACATTTGCTGAACAAGAATAAGAATTAGCGTTGAAATAAGAAAGGACATATTTTGAATATAGGCACAGGTGCACATATCAATTTTATCAATTCAACTGTTGTTGTTTGCTGTTGCGCAGATTCCCGATTATCTAACATATGGGACTTTATAAAACCATTGTGTGTGATGTCATTTTAGCCGTTTCTCTGGATGTTTCTAATAGAACAGAGTCGGTAATAAATAAATTACTACCCTCGTAAGTGTGTCATATGACTTTCCAGAAACTCCCTCAAACTGTGTACAACCCTCTCTCTCACTCTGATAACACAGAAATTAACAATCGTTTCATTAAAGTCATATGTCAACCTTCATCGATGATAATCTCTTTATAAAGGCATAACATGTTTTACATAATCAAAAAATAAAAAACTGATTAAACTCTATTGAATTTATGAAAAGTTACGGATAAAAAAATCATAAAAAAATAATAATCTTGAAGTTTAAGATAAGTAATCCATGTTTTTATACTTCAAAAGGTAGCAAACTTAATCACAACTATTAAGATCTGTACAGACTGCAAACTAAGACATAACAACAATTAACAAGTGTTTGACACTAACGTGGCAATGTCTCCGGCCGCTTGGATATTTAGATAGAATTGTCAGAATAAGCAAATGCTATATTCCTTTTGACAATAAGTGGAATGGTTCAAGAGATATGGCGTTAACAAGAGTTTCAAAAGTGGTCAAAGTGCCGTTCTGACCTTGAAGATAAGGTCTAGGTCATCTAATGTGACTGGTTTCTGCGTAATTCCCCAATGTAGTCTCTGACCAGATTTGAAGATATTTGGTGAAGGAGTTTGAGATATCTGCTAAGTCCCTCAATGTAGGCTGTGACCACATTTGATGACATTTCATGAATCTGTTCATAAGATATTTAATGTTTCAAAACTTCGCAAAGAACTGTAGTAACCTTGAAAATTGAGGTCAAGGTCATCCAAAGTATTTGGTATCTGCGTAGTCCCACAATGTAGGCTGTGACCAAATTTGAAGACATTTTATAAAACGGTTCAGGAGATATTGTGTTAAAAAGACTTTCACCAAAGTGCCGTAGTGACCTTGAAGATACTGTCAAGGTCACCTGAAGTGACTGGTGTCTTCGTAATCCTCCAATATAGGCTTTGACTAAATTTGAAGATATAAGGTGCAGCAGTTCATAAGTTAAGACGTTAACAAGAGTTACAAAAGTAGCCAAAGTACCGTAGTGACCTTGAAAGTAATGTCAAGGTTACCCGAAGTGACTGGTGTCTGCGTAATCCCGAAAGTGAGACTGTGTGAAAATCTGAGGACATTGGGTGCAACGGTTCTTGAAAATATTGCGTTAACAATGATCCGGACGTACGGACGCAGCTGAATACAATGTCCCCCGTTCTGCGTTGCGGCGAGGGACAATAAATTTACAACAGTAACGGAACCATGATGTTGTTTAACATATCATATTTCATTCATTAAAGCACAGCAATAATTTGAAAGCTTACAACAGTATCGCAACCATGTTGAAATTGGCACATGCGTTGTGAAGAATATTTTTTACATCAGAGTATATATATATATATATTTACTTTCTTGTTTTGACTGTTAGAATATACATGGGGTCCTGAAATAGCTTTTTCAAAATGTTTGGGTCCTGAATGTTGTGAATTGAAGTTGAAATTCCATAAAATTTTGATTTCTATTTGATAAAGATGTTATTAACATTAATAACGTTTTTGGCCTATTTGTTGAAGCACTGATATCCAGAGAAGAAACAATCCTATTGTGTCTTCTGACAGAGATTATTTTTATTTTAGAAACGTGAACAGATGTTGTTAAGAAATTAATAACTTAGTTTAGTATGTAGTGACGATGTGATGTCTGTTTGTAGATTGTAGGATTGAAATATCTCATATCTGGTGACGTTTCTCATGCTCTTGAATGTACAATTAATGACAAATTGTTGATTCAATCATCAATAATGTGTATCCAGCCTGATTAGTCAGTTATGTAAATTGATGCTTATGATAAAGTGAATTATGTCTTTTAAAAACCCATTTAACCTTTATATAGACACTAATCTTCTGATATATTTAAGACAAGGGTTTTCTACGTCGTGCTCTTCATGTAACCAGATCAATGAAATGTGTTAAGTAAAACTAATTCTGCCGCTTATTTTATTTCGCATTTTGCACAGAAAATTGCTTCCTGTGACTTGGACTAAAATTGACAAATTCAAAACGGCTCCTTGAGGGAGATCTTATCTAATACAAGATATCTTTTGTGTGGTATAATAGCTCTTTATTGATGAGACCTTTGGTGTGTAACCAGAGTGATTCCACCTTCAGTAGAAATGGATTAGTTTACATGTATAGGTATATAGATTTTAAAGATATACTGAACACTATCTTAAATCATCTTAACATCAAAATGTACCTTAACATTCCAAAGGCATCAATCATCTGGTATTTCAAAAGAAAACCTTCTGGAATTGTTTTCTAGGTATTCATTACCACAAAATGTCACACAAAATAATTCTTGCATTATATGTTTTGAGTTGTGGAAGAATGATGTTACTTTCGCTTCTCCAGCTTGGACTTTCGTTCCCAACAGGTCAGATGTGGAAATTCAATTGTTTATTATAATTCACTTTGAATTTCATAGTTTTTTCACTGATATCATCTGTATAAAACGATTGCGGTTTAGAAGGCATAGACAAAATGGTTGTTACTATGACAAGGTTCACAGATCGAGACACCTGCTATCGTCTCTAACAATTAAATGACAGCAAGAGCTTACCAATTGTTAGGACATCATCACTTTTTAAACAGCTACAGGACGAATTTCGTCATCAGACGAAATTTAATGAGTTTGATTCATTCTAAATATGTCATTTTGAAGGTGTATTCTACTTAAATCACTGAAGGCGTTTGTGCAAGTAGTATGATTACTTCACTTGAAAGAAGGAAATTACTCACAACATTCATTAATGACTTTCATCTGACATGATAATCCGTCATGAGTTTTAGCATCAAAACACCAGAAATTTTTTAATTGAATTGAACTGCTCCTGGCGAAACTGTTAGATGAAGATATCATCATAAACAGTTCAACTTTTGTAAAATGGTTTTCAGTGTTAAAAAACAATTGTTGCCATAGGTTTGACAAGGGGACGCTTTTTGTGTAACTGCAGGCGGTATACCCATTTAACAGTGATTTAAGGGAAATACATGTATATATATATATGGCAATGAAATTAACTTTTATTTGAGTCATCTTCTCTGTCATTACATTTTCAAGTTTTTTATCAAAACGTCGTAACAAGATCTGTTACATCAACCTAAACCTTTCAGCACAGGGATGTCTTGTCCTTCTTAGCTACAAAATTCGATGTGAGGAGCCCAAAAACATAGGACTAACCATCAAGCTGTCACGCACCGGACTGTTGGCGTGCATGGACATGTGTGTTGACGACGGGCGGGGATGTGCTATCATGAAATGGAACAGGAAAAGGAGAATATGTTTTATTTTCAGGGCTCAGCATAACTTTGTTGTAGGCGGGAAGTGTATGGGCTTTCAAAGAAAATGTTCTGATAACGTGGGTAGGTTCATTTCAAAGTCACTTTCTTTCAAATTGTATGAATTTCAACGTTCTATTTCCATTGTTCCTAGTGAAAATATAGAATATTTATTATCTTCTTACCAATGTTGATGAGGCATAACATAATTTTGCTTAATGTCATGCCATATGCCTAAATCAATATGTTCTGTAATCTTGGCTTATGCAGTTTGAAAGTGAAGTTCTCCAAAGAGAAAAACTCAATATGCAAAGGAAAATCATAATTTTTTGAAGAAAACAAAATACTTTTATGAAAGAAAGGCGACTTCAAAACAATTTAATAGGAACATTTATTGTAAAGAAGTAGTCATATTGCATCCATGTGAAATATTTATCATTTTGTTCCAGAGCAATAATTTTTGACAAACTGATTCAGAGTATATGCAATTGAAGTCCTAAGAATTTAAACTACGGAATTATATTTTAAATATTTTATCTTTATTAATAACCACCTAAACATTATATTGCTAAATAATCATTACAGTTGGACTCCAGCAGAAAGCAAAAAGTCCATTGGACTACACAATATTGTCTTGTTATAAGGATTTCAAAACGACGATTTCTTTTATGTTTTTGTTTTTCAGAAACATTACCACATTAGTACAGAGCTAGGTTGGCTTCTGTTGAGATAAATATAATCTAATGTTTTGACAAGTTGGGGAGTCAAAAATGTATTGTGACGTTCAAAAGTCATTACTAGCTAATACGAGTATTCATGACCTTAGTTGATCAATTGAATTATTTCAGACTTTCTTGAAATGCAACGACTAACCAGCATGCCTCCCAAGAAAGTGATTTTTGATTATGAAATGGACAACAGTAAAGAATGCAGAATCCTGTGCATGTTATGGTCCACGTGTTGGGGGGTTACATGGAACAGCCAGGGAGGAAGATGTATCCTTCACTCCCAGGACCAAGCGAATATGACTAATGAGCTAGTACCCTGGCTAATTCAGAGCAATAATTACTTCATGAAGAATACAAAAAATAGTCAGGATAATGCGTTTCGTCCTTTATTTCCATAATAAATACATTTTTTATAAATACGCTTTTGAAAATGATTGTATTGACAATGTTATATTTTGAACTCGAAAATAAATGTTGAAAAGTGCTTTTAGAACTTTAATTGTAAAGTAAGATTTGTCATGCACATTGTTTTGTTTCCCTTTGCTGATATGTACAATCTAATTGATTGCGTCAAATGTGGAGGGGAGGGGGTGTATATGAAAAAATGGAGGGTATACCACATACCCATTACGATTATACATGTAGTAGAATTTCCAAAAACAGTTGAATATGTAAATATGTTTTGAATGAACAAAATTGAAAAATACTTGCAGAAACTCAAGTACTTATTAAAACAAATTTTGATCCATCTAATCCAGGAGCTCGCTGTCTATCTCTGAAGGCCCATGCAGCATCATCGGCGGGAGTTCAGGTTAAAGCTAAGTCCCTACCAGCGTGTCTAGACTACCTGACATCACGTGACAATATTAAGGCAGTTGATTGGTTCGATGTGGGACGTCATTGTGAAACATTCGCTAAGCATACAAAGTTTCGCTTCTTTGATCCACACTCATCGTCGTCTCATATTGTAAAGCTTGACAACTGTGTGTCAGAAATCAAGGGTAAGTAACCAGGATATTTGTAAAACTCATTATCTCCATAACTTTATTTGCAAGAAATGTATAGTGTCCAGAATTTATGTGATGTTACTTTTTTCATTTCTGATTGTTATGAAGATTTATAGATTTATTGAAATAACACAAATTAATGTAACACAAGATATTTCCTCTATAAATGGTCTGTTATCGTGTGTATTTAACAATTGCTCATGTAAAGACGGCAGTTTTGATTCTCAATTTAACAGCAAACTGCTACATAAAATAAAACCTTCTTTTTGACTCTCCAAGGTAAACTAATTGTGACAAGTCGAGTACCCTCTGGCATGAGATTTTACCATTTGACCAGATAGCTAAATCTCCAAGCGTAGACAGGGAAACACATTTTGTGCATTATTTGAAATATTTCTTGTCAGAAACACCCAAATTTATCGAGTCTTCACGACAAGATAATGAAATAACGATATTCTTTCGAGTATATTGCTGCTATGAAATGCATTTTATGATCTATTTAAAGTGTGTTCCCGACAAGAAAATAAAACCGTGATGCTTGGCGGCTACCAAATCGGAATAATGCCCCAAAAAGACTGTTTCTCAATTTGCAAGCTTGTCAGAACATGTGTAGCAGCAACCTACAACAAGCTTATTGGCAGGTGCTGTTTTCATGGTGTTCTACGCATAAGTAAAAGTAACCCGAGATCGACCACACTTCAAATTGTTCAATGTCAGGGTGGGTATGACTTAACAATCGAGTTCTATGTATGTCATGTTATGCAGCACATAGACGATGTTCACCATGACTTCAGATTGATCTTTGAGAGGATTGGTGTTTTTTCCAGCAATGTGGACCCTCTATTTACCATACGTTAATTCATAATTTTCAAAGTAATCATATGTTTACTACAGGAGTGTCCACAGTTCACCAAGTGTTTGTTATACCAAGGGCTTCTTATCAATTATGATTTTTTTCCGTAGGATGATATTAATGATCTTAATGACTTGTGACAAAATCTTTCTTGCAAATATCTTCATGATTCCACATAAAACGCGATGGTCATTTGTAGCATTATCATTTCATACCCTGTGCCCACATGCATATGCTAATGAAACAAATGTCTTCATTGCAGATTCCCTTGCATCAGAACCATTCCTTGAGTCTATTTACAGTAAGAAGATCTCTGCCACTCTAAAACAGACCCAGGGATACCGACAGAGCAACAGCTCCATGTTCAAGCAATGTTCTCTGTATAAAACAGATTCGTGGCTTCTCTCTCTCTACACGAATATGATAAAAAGTTACCGTTGATATTAGAAGATTGAAGGTACAATGAACAGTAGCTCGATGATCCAGTAATATACATGACTGTCCTGGCTTCTCTCTGTACAAAGCACACTCATATGTAAAACATTAGAAGGTGTAATTATTGGATGGTCAAAGAACATTAGGTAATGTTTCAGCAATATCTTTATATACTACAAATTATATATATATATAATGTATCTTTTGAAAGATTTCTCTATTTGTAAATTAGTTTTACTCTTTGATCTTTGAGATGTTAATAAATTTGAAAACAGTACCATATTCAGGAATTACTGTTTACAATGGGCTTGCATGGTGAAGCCATGCCAGTAGGAATATCTTTCTTTGAAATTTGAACGTAAAAAATAAAATTTGAGCTTGTCTTTCAGGATTATCTATAATATAATTGCAATCTGTGCATTTTGTACAACAACAGCACCTTGCTCCTGACTTGTATCTGGTTGATTATTTGATAAATTAGATATCGAAATAAATTTTCATTTACTCAAAAAGACTGTTGGGTAGTCTAATTAATTCCTATCATCCTTGCCTCTGGGATATTCCATGTCAGTTTATATAACAATAAACAAAACCTCTTCTGGTCAAACTGTTTATCTAGTTATCTATCAGTCACAGCTAACAGCTTCAAATCCATTATGGTTAACTGTGTGGTGTAATTAGCACTTGTCCATCTAGTCAATTCAGAAATAACAACACAACGAACGTTTTCATCATGACTCAATGACAAACACATCTCAGTTAACCTATAAACAAGGATATATCTGTCAAAACACAATTAAAGAAATAGCAAATTTGCTGAACAAGAATAAGATGAAGGTGAGCATTTTTAATATGTTTACTCTTAGTGTGGAAAATAAGTAGGGACATATTTTCAATATAGGCACATGTGCACATATCGATTCTACCTGGCAAAGGTTGTTGTAGTGCAGATTCCCGAATATTTACATATGTGATGTTATAAAACCATTGTTCATGACGTCATTGTAGCCATTTTTCTGGATGTTTCTAATAGAAGAGAGTCGGTAACTGTCGTGAGTGTGTCATATGAATTTCAAGAAACTCCTACAAACTGTGTACAACCCTCTCTCTCTGATAACACAGAAATTCACAATCGTTCCGTTAAAAAGTCATATGTCAACCTTCATCGGATGATAATCTCTTTATATATGGCAAAGTAATCTGTTGATTGTATTTGTCCTCTGTCTTCTTCACGTTTAGCAGAAGTTGAGTGTCATTATTTTAACATTATCAAAAATACCCCAACTCTATTCAATATACAATGTTATTGTTTCACTTATTCTCATACACTCAAGATATAGCAATACTCATTTACTTACAACAATAACCATGTAGCTGTTTTTACAAATGTATCTTATACATTTAGACAAAGGGGTAAAGCAAGAAAACCTTAACCACATTGAAGATATTACAAATTCTAGTGATTATCGCTTGATAAATTGATAGCACATTGGAGTTCTAGTTCAAGAGAAAATTTCAATTTAACTAGGATATGGATTTGACAACATATTTCTATTAATTATAAAGATCACATTTATCCATATGTATCGAATGACGCAAGTAAATCGTAAGAATCTGTAGTTTGTTTTCTTATGTTATTGGACATTGTAAGTTACAGCAGGACCTTATAGAAAATTCTGAAAAATTTCCAGTTACAGGCTAAATATCTTCAAAGGTTCAAATAATTTAACGGAAAATGAAGTTGCTGAGCTTAAGTGAACGTTATATACATGTAGATGCTACCTTTAATCAAAAATATTTCCCTGCATTTTGGTAATCTTAATGTTTATCCTCATAGATCACTTGTTTTACTTATCATTGGGATATTGCTCTTCCAAATATAAAGTCACTTGCTTTCGAGTTAACCATTAATGCAATTCAAGGAACCAACTTCAAAGATAACTTCGACTCTTTCATGCAAAATTCTGTTTTTTTTATCCATTTCGAAAAAGATAATTTATTTTCTGCTCCAAGTAAACAGAGGCTGATAAAAACACTCACATCTCATTGTTGATAATTCATCAACTCAACTGTTAACTTTTATCGGGCCATGACAAATGAACATAGTGTTGATTACGCTATATAGTTAAAATGAAGCGTCACGTTTGTAGAGCGACCAGATATTCAGGGTTGTCAAAGGATGATGTATACAGACGAGTATGATACACATTGGAGATACCTGCAAACGACAAAACCTGCTTTTGAACTCATAAAGAAGTCATTTTCTGCTTCTGAGTAAACAAAGATCTTCTTGATTTCGAAAGTCGAAATGTATTTCCATCTGGACAAACAATATTTCCCATCATCCTTCTTCTTGGATTTTCTGCCATTCGAGGTGAGATGTGCTATTGCTCACCTTGAGTTTAATATTGATGGTATTTGACTTTTAATCTCATCTAAATTGATCGAATAAGCAGAAACTCACGTGCAGAGTTTTACTTTCTGCAAAACAATGGTTAAAGAGAAAGGTGGCTTCGAGTACATACTTTATTGTTATAACTGTTCCAATGGGTTCCTGAAATAGCTTTAGCTGAAATAGATTTTGGTCTTAAATGTTTGGGATTCAAGTTAAAATTTCATGATTTTTAAAAATTTAGATGTTATTAACATTGATAACCTTCTTTGGTTATTTTGTAAAAGCACCAATATCCAGAGAATAAACATAACTATTGCGTCTACTGACAGATATAAGGCATGTTTTCAGAAACGTGAACAGCTATTGTTTAGAAATTCATTACTTAGTTCTGTATGTTGAAAGACATGTCTGTGGATGTGGGATTGAAAGGTCTAGTATTTTATCTAGTGACAATTTATATTTCAATTTTTAATATGGTGTATCCAGGAACTCATTAATCACTTATGTAAAATGCTGATGATAAAGTGAATTGTGTCTTTTAACAACTTATTTAACCTTTTTATAGACACCAATCTTCTGATATGTTAAAGGACAAGATCTTCTACGACGCCCTCCCTATGTATAGTCATCATATGTTTTCAGTCGAACTTGTAATTCTTTCAGCGTTTCGAGCAGAAAAAGATTTTTCCTATGTTATTTTTGAACTGACAATTTACAAATTCAAAACGGCTCCTTGAGGGAGAAATTGCTTAATCTTATACAAGTTAAGATATCTTGTGTCTAGTGTGAGTGATTCGACCTTCAGTAGATATGTATTAGTTTACATGTAGGTATATAAATTTCAAAGATAGACTGAATAATATATTTTAACATCATAACATCAAAATGTACGTTAACATTCAAAATACATCAATCTTCTGGTATTTCGAAAGAAACCCTTCTGGAATTAGTTTTTTAGGTATTCATAACCACCAAATGAGACTAAAAATAATTCTTGCATTTTATGTTTAGAGTTTCGGAAGAATGATGTTACTTGTGCTTCTACAGTTTGGACTTTCGTTCCCATTAGGTGAGATGTGGAAAATCATTTGTTTATAATTATTCACGTTGAATTTCATATTTTATTATTGATATCATTTGTATAAAACAATTGCAGTTTAGAAGGCAAAGACAAAATAATTGTTTCTATGACTAGGTTCACAGATTAAGACACATTTTATCATCTCTTACAATTCAATGATAGCAAGAACTAACCAGTTGTTTGGACGTCAACACTTTTTAAACAGTTACAGGACGAGTTACATCAGACAAATTTTAAAGAATTTGATTCATTCAAAATTTGCCTTTTGGAGGTTTATTCTGCTTAAATCAGTGACGTTTTTCACAAGTAGTATGAATAATTCACTCAAAAGAAGCAAATTACTCACAACATTCATTAATGACTTTTATCTGACATTATAATCCATCGTGAGTTTTTGCACCAAAACACCAGAATATTAAAACATAGATATTCAATTTGAATTGAAATGAATTGCTCCTTGCGAAATTGTTACATGACGATTTCATAATAAAACATTTCAACATTTTGTAAAATGGTCTTCAGTCTTACAAGACAACTATCGCCATGGTTTTGACATTGGGACGCTTTTTGTTTAACTACAGAAGGTTTACCCATTTAACAGTGGTTTAAGGAAATTTATATGCACATGGCAATTAAACTGACTCTTATTTGAGACGTCTTCTCTGTCATAACATTTTGTAAGTCTTTGATTAGACTTCTACACAGTTATGTTTGTGAAAGGGGAACAATATTTGTGACATCAACCTTAACCTTTCAGCACAGGGATGTCTAACCCCTCTTGGCTACAAAATACGATGTGAGGAGCCCAAAAACATAGGACTAACCATCAAGCTGTCACGTACTGGACTGTTGGCGTGCATGGACATGTGTGTGGATGATGGACGGGGATGTGCTATCATGAAATGGAACAGGAGAAGGAGAATATGTTTCATTTTCAGGGCCCAGCATAACTTTGTCGTAGGCGGGAAGTGTATGGCCTTTCAAAGAACATGTTCTGATGACGTGGGTAGGTTCATTGCAAAGTCACTTTCTTTCGATATGACTTGGTTTCAACGTTCTTTTACCATTGTTCTTAGTGAAAATATAGAATATTAATTATCTTCTTACCAATGTTGATGGCGCGTGACATCATTTTGCTTTATGTCATGCCATATGCCTAAATAAAAAACTTTTCAAAGACTCGCACGCAAACTCACAAGCAAAGGGAAATCATCACATTTTTGTTGAAAACAAAATAGTGTTAGGAGAGAAAGGCGACTTCAAATCAATGTAATAGAAACATGTGTTGTAAAGAATTAGTCATATTGCATACATGCGAAACATTTTTTTTCAGAGCAGAAACATTTATGAATTTTTTTTGGCCAGAGTATATGCAATTGAAGTTTAAAGAAATGTAAATGAATAAATTTTATTTGAAAGATTTTATCAGTATGAATTACCTCCTGAACATTTATGTGTTTACTAATCATTACAGTTGGACGTCAGCAAACAAGCAAAAAAGGCCATTTGATCACACATCATCTCGTTATAAGGATTTCAAAATAACGATTTATTTTAGGTTTTTTTTTTCAGAAACATTAACTCATCTTGTTTTAAAATTCATTACTGAGCTAAGTTGGCTTCTGTTGATATATTAGTTATAAGTAGTTGTTAAGAGTATTCATGACCTTAGTTGATAAATTTAATTATTTCAGACTTTCTTGAAATGCAACGACTAACCAGCATGCCTCCCCTGAAAGTGGTTTTTAAGTATAAAATGGACACTAGTCAAGAATGCAGAATCCTGTGCACCTTATGGTCCACGTGTTGGGGGGTTACATGGAACAGCCAGGGAGGAAGATGTATCCTTCACTCTAAGGACCAAGCGAATATGACTAATGGGCTAATAACCAGGCTGATTCAGGACAATGATTACTTCAAGAAGAATACAAAACATAGTAGGGATTATGATGCTTTTCTTATATTCCATAATACATTCATTTTTCAAAATAAAACTTAATAATTATATATAGTATGTAATATGTTAACCTCGAAAAGCCAAGAGGTCTGTGGTTCGATTTCCGCCAGGGGCTTGGTAACTTTGTCTGCAGTAGAGAACTGTTCTACAAGCAGTAAGGTTTCGTTGCAATGTTACACATAAGTTAAACCACATATCTATTACGATTATAGTGTACAAGCAATTCCAACAACAGTTAACATGAATTTGAATAGGTACAAAGTGGAATATGTTAATACCGTTTGAATGAGCAAAGTTGCAAATACTTGCAGAAACTCAAGTACTTGTTAAAACAAATTTTCATCCATCTAATCCAGGAGCTCGCTGTCTGTCTCTGAAGGCCCATGCAGCCCATGCAGCATCATCGGCGGGAGTGGTTCGGGTTAAAGTCAAGTCTCTACCAGTGTGTCTAAACTCCCTGATTTTACGTGACAATATTAAGGCAGTTGATTGGTTCGATATTCGGCGTCATTGTGAAACGTTCGCTATGCATACAAAGTTTCGCTTCATTGATTCACACTTACCATCGTCTCATATTATAAAGCTTGACAACTGTGTGCCACAAATCAAGGGTAAGAAACCATAACTATATTTGCAAGAAATGTATAGTGTCCAGAATTAATGTGATGTTACATTTTTCAATTCTGCTTGTTATGAAGATTTATAGATCTATTGAAATAACACAAATTAACGTTACACAAGATTTTTCCTCTATAGATGGTCTGTTCCCTTGTGTATTTAACAAGTGCTTATATAAAACCGGCGGTTTTGATTCTCAATTTAAAAGCAAACTGCTACAAATCAAATAACAATCTTTTTGACTCTCCAAGATAAACTAATTGTGACAAGTCGAGTACCCTCTGGCATGAGATTTTACCATTTGACCAGATGGCTAAATTTCCAAGCGTAGACAGGGAAACACATTTTGTGCATTATTTGAAATATTTCTTGTCAGAAACACCCAAATTTATCGAGTCTTCACGACAAGATAATGAAATAGCGATATTCTTTCGAGTATATTGCTGCTATTGAATGCATTTTATAATCTATTTAAAGTGTGTTCCCGACAAGAAAATAAAACCGCGATGCTTGGTGGCTACCATATCGGAATAATGCCCCCAAAAGACTGTTTCTCAATTTGCAAGCTTGTCAGAACATGTGTAGCAGCAACCTTCTACGGCCCATGGAGCAGCAAGCTTATCGGCAGGTGCTGTTTTCATGGTGTTCTACGCAGAAGTAAAAGTAACCCGAGATCGACCACACTTCAAATTCTTCAATGTCAGGGTGGGTATGATTTAACAATCGAGTTCTATGTCTCCCATGTCATGTTATGCAGCACATAGACGATGTTCACCATGACTTCAGATTGATCTTTGAGAGGATTGGTGTTTGTTCAGCAATGTGGACCTTCTATTTACCATACGTTAATTCATAATTTTCAAAGTAATCATATGTTGACTACATGAGTGTCCACAGTTCACCAAGTGTTTCTTATACCAAGGGCTTCGTATCAATTATGATTTTTTTCCGTAGGAAGATATTAATGATCTTAATGACTTGTGACAAAATCTTTCTTGAAAATATCTTCATGATTCTACATACAACGCGATGGTCATTTGTAGCATTATCATTTCATCCCCTGTTCCCATATACATATGCTAATGAAACAAATGTCTTCATTGCAGATTCCCTTGCATCAGAACCATTCCTTGAGTCTATTTACAATAAGAAGATCTCTGCCACTCTAAAACAGACCCAGGGTTACGGACAGAGCAACAGCTCCATGTTCAAGCAATGTTCTCTGTATAAAACAGATTCGTGGCTTCTCTCTCTCTACACGTATATGATAAAAAGTTACCGTTGATATTAGGTTGAAGATTGAAGGTAGAATGAACAGTAGCTCGATGATCCAGTAATTTACATGACTGTCCTGGCTTCTCTCTGTACAAAGCACACTCATATGTAAAACATTAAACTTTAAAAAAGGTGTAATCATTGGATGGGCAAAGAAGATTAGGTCATGTTTCAGCAATATCTTTATATACTACAAATTATAAATATATATATGTGTGTATCTTTTGAAATATTTCTCTATTTGTAAATTAGTTTTACTCTTTGATCTTTGAGATTTTAATAAATTTTGAAAACAGTACCATATTCAGGAATTCCTGTTTACAATGGGCTTGCATGGTAAAGCCATGCCAGTATCTTGTGATAGGAATATCTTTCTTTAAAAAAAAGGACAGTTTACTACAAAATTTGAGCTTGTCTTTCAGGATAATATATAATATAATTGCAATCTGTGCACTTTGTACAACAACAGCACCTTGCTTCTGACTTGTATCTGGTTGATTATTTGATAAATTAGATATCGAAATAAATTTTCATTTACTCAACAAGACTGATGGGTTGTCTAATTAAGTCCTACCACCCTTGCCTCTAGGATATTCCATGTCAGTTTATATAACAATAAACAAAACCTCTCCTGGTCAAACTGTTTATCTAGTTATCTACCAGTTACAGCTAACAGCTTCAAATCCATTATGGTTAACTGTGTGGCGTAATAAGCACTTGTCCATCAAGTCAATTCAGAAATAAAAACACAACGAACGTTTTCATCATGACTCAATGACAAACACATCTCAATTAACATATAAACAAGGATATATCTGTCAAAACACAATTAAAGAAATAGCAAATTTGCTGAACAAGAATAAGATGAAGGTGAGCATATTTATATATTTACTCTTAGTGTGGAAAATAAGTAGGGACATATGTTCAATATAGGCACTTGTGCACATATCGATTCTACCTGGCAAAGGTGTTCGTAACGCAGATTCCCGAATATTTACATATGTGATGTTATGAAACCATTGTTTGTGACGTCATTTTAGCCGTTTTCTGGATGTTTCTTATAGAACAGAGTTGGTAATAAATAAATTACTACCCTCGTAAGGGTGTCATATGAATTTCAAGAAACTCCTACAAACTGTGTACAACCCTCTCTCGCACTCTAATAACACAGAAATTCACAATCGTTTCATCAAAGTCATATGTCAAACTTCATCGATGATAATCTCTTTATAAAGGCAAAACATTTTTTACATAATCAAAAAATAAAAAACTGATTAAACCCTATTGAATTTATGAAAAGTTACGGATAAAAAAATCATAAAAAAATAACTATCTTGAAGTTTAAGATAAGTAATCCATTTTTTTATACTTCGAAAGGTAGCAAACTTAATCACAACTATTAAGATCTGTACAGACTGCAAACTAAGACATAACAACAATTAACAAGTGTTTGCCACTAACGTGGCAATGTCTCCGGCCGCTTGGATATTTAGATAGAATTGTCAGAATAAGCAAATGCTATATTCCTTTTGACAATAAGTGGAATGGTTCAAGAGATATGGTGTTAACAAGAGTTTCAAAAGTGGTCAAAGTGCCGTTCTTAACCTTAAGGTCTAGGTCATCTAATGTGACTGGTTTCTGCGTAATTCCCCAATGTAGTCTCTGACCAGATTTGAAGATATTTGGTGAAGGAGTTTGAGATATCTGCTAAGTTCCTCAATGTAGGCTGTGACCACATTTGATGACATTTCATGAATCTGCTCATAAGATATTTAATGTTTCAAAACTTCGGAAAGAACTGTAGTGACCTTGAAAATTGAGGTCAAGGTCATGCAAAGTATTTGGTATCTGCGTAGTCCCACAATGTAGGCTGTGACTAAATTTGAAGACATTTTATAAAACGGTTCAGGAGATATTGTGTTAACAAGATTTTCATCAAAGTGCCGTAGTGACCTTGAAAATAATGTCAAGGTCACCTGAAGTGACTGGTATCTTTGTAATCCTCCAATAAAGGCTGTGACTAAATTTGAAGATATTAGGTGCAGCAGTTCATAAGATTAGACGTTAACAAGAGTTAATAAAGTAGCCAAAGTACCGTAGTGACCTTGAAAGTAATGTCAAGGTCACCCAAAGTGACTGGTGTCTGCGTAATCCCGAAAGTGAGACTGTGTGAAAATCTGAGGACATTTGGTGCAACGGTTCTTGAAATATTGCGTTAACAATGATTCGGACGTACGGACGCAGCTGAATATAATGTCCCCCGTTCTGCGTTGCGGAAAGGGACAACAAATTTATAACAGTACAATATGTTTAACATATCATATTTCATTCCTTAAAGCACAGCAATAATTTGAAAGCTTACAACAGTATCGCAACCATGTTGAAATTGGCACATGCGTTGTGACTAATATCAGAGTATACATATATATATATATATATATATAACCATGAACAGCCAGCTGTTTCCGTCTTTGGGACCTCGTCAGCATGGTGTGTGTGGAACATGGTTGAACTTTCAGCAATGCAACGTTATCAACGAGACAAAACAGTTTAAGAAAGTTCCACTCATTTGCATAGAGTGCTCAAACTATATTTCTACAGTGGGCTAGCGCAAGGCCGTAGCAAATGAGCGTACCATGTTAGAGTGCTCAATCATACCAAAATTATGGTTGAGAGCTTTCACATAACCATGAACAGCCAGCTGTTTCGGTCTTTCGGACCTCGTTAGGATGGTGTGTGTGGAACATGGTTGAACTTTCAGCAATGCAACGTTATCAACGAGGCAAAGCAGTTTAAGAAAGTTCCACTCATTTGCATAGAGTGCTCAAACTGTATTTCTACAGTGGGCTAGCGCAAGGCCGTAGCAAATGAGCGTACCATGTTAGAGTGCTCAATCATACCAAAAGTATGGTTGAGAGCTTTCACATAACCATGAACAGCCAGCTGTTTCGGTCTTTCGGACCTCGTCAGCATGGTGTGTGTGGAACATGGTTGAAATTTCAGCAATACAACGTTATCAACGAGGCAAAGCAGTTTAAGAAAGTTCCACTATATATATATATATATACTTTCTTGTTATGACTGTTCGAATATACATGGGGATCTGAAATAGCTTTTTCAAAATGTTTGGGTCCTGAATGTTGTGAATTCAAGTTGAAATTCCATAAAATTTTGATTTCTATTTGATAAAGATGTTATTAACATTAATAACGTTTTTGGCCTATTTGTTGAAGCACTGATACCCATAGAAGAAACATACCTATTGCGTCGACTGACAGAGATTAGTTTTTTTTTAGAAACGTGAACAGATGTTGTTAAGAAATTAATAACTTAGTTTAGTATGTAGTGACGATGTGATGTCTGTTTGTAGATTGTAGGATTGAAATATCTCATATCTGGTGACGTTTCTCATGCTCTTGAATGTACAATTAATGACACATTGTTGATTCAACCATCAATAATGTGTATCCAGCCTGATTTATCAGTTAAGTAAATTGATGCTTATGATAAAGTGAATTATGTCTTTTAAAAACCCATTTAACCTTTATATAGACACTAATCTTCTGATATATTTAAGACAAGGGTTTTCTACGTCGTGCTCCTCATGTAACCATATCAATGAAATGTGTAAAACTAATTCTGCCGCTTATTTTATTTCGCATTTTGCACAGAAAATTGCTTCCTGTGACTAAAATTGACAAATTCAAAACGGCTCCTTGAGGGAGATCTTATCTAATACAAGATATCTTTTGTGTGGTATAATAGCTCTTTATTGATGAGACCTTTGGTGTGTAACCAGAGTGATTCCACCTTCAGTAGAAATGGATTAGTTTACATGTAGGTATATAGATTTTAAAGATAGACTGAACAATATCTTAAATAATCATAACATCCAAATGTACGTTAACATTCCAAAGGCATCAATCATCTGGTATTTCAAAAGAAAACCTGGAATTGTTTTCTAGGTATTCATTACCACAAAATGTCACACAAAATAATTCTTGCATTATATTTTTTAAGTTTTGGAAGAATGATGTTACTTTTGCTTCTACAGCTTGGACTTTCGTTCCCAACAGGTCAGATGTGGAAATTCAATTGTTTATTATAATTCACTTTGAATTTCATAGTTTTTTCATTGATATCATTCGTATAAAACGATTGCGGTTTAGAAGGCATAGACAACATGGTTGTTACTATGACCAGGTTCACAGATCGAGACACCTTCTATCATCTCTAACAATTAAATGACAGCAATTGTTAGGACATCATCACTTTTTAAACAGCTACAGGACGAATTTCGTCATCAGACAAAATTTAATGAGTTTGATTCATTCTAAATTTGTCATTTTGAAGGTGTATTCTGCTTCAATCACTGACGGCGTTTGTACAAGTAGTATGATTAATTCACTTGAAAGAAGGAAATTATATTACTCACAACATTCATTAATGACTTTCATCTGACATTATAATCCGTCATGAGTTTAAGCATCAAAACACCAGAAATTTTGAAATTGAATTGAACTGCTCCTAGCGAAACTGCCATAGTTTCGACAAGGGGACGCTTTTTGTGTAACTGCAGGCGGTATACCCATTTAACAGTGGTTTAAGGAAATATATTTATATATATGGCAATGAAATTAACTTTTATTTGAGTCATCTTCTGTCATTACATTTTCAATTTTTTAAACAAAAAGTCGTAACAAGATCTGTTACATCAACCTAAACCTTTCAGCACAGGGATGTCTTGTCCTTCTTAGCTACCAAATTCGATGTGAGGAGCCCAAAAACATAGGACTAACCATCAAGCTGTCACGTACTGGACTGTTGGCGTGCATGGACATGTGCGTGGATGACGGGCGGGGATGTGCTATCATGAAATGGAACAGGAAAAGGAGAATATGTTTCATTTTCAGGGCTCAGCATAACTTTGTTGTAGGCGGGAAGTGTATGGGCTTTCAAAGAAAATGTTCTGATGACGTGGGTGGGTTCATTTCAAAGTCACTTTCTTTCAAATTGTATGAATTTCAACGTTCTATTTCCATTGTTCCTAGTGAAGATATAGAATATTTATTATCTTCTTACCAATGTTGATGAGGCATGACATCATTTTGCTTAATGTCATGCCATATGCCTAAATCAATATGTTCTGTAATCTTGGCTTATGCAGTTTGAAAGTGAAGTTCTCCAAAGAGAAAAACTCAATATGCAAAGGGAAATCATATTTTTTTTGTAGAAAACAAAATACTTTTATGAAAGAAAGGCGACTTCAAAACAATTTAATATGAACATTTATTGTAAAGAAGTTGTCATATTGCATACATGTGAAATATTTATCATTTTGTTCCAGAGCAATAATTTGTAACAAACTGTTTCAGAGTATATGCAATTGAAGTCTTAAAAATTTAAACTACGAAAATTGAATTTTAGATATTTTATCTTTATAGATAACCACCTAAACATTATATTGCTAAATAATCATTACAGTTACTCCAGCAGAAAGCAAAAAGTCCATTGGACTACACAATATTGTCTTGTTATAAGGATTTCAAAACGACGATTTCTTTTATGTTTTTGTTTTTCAGAAACATTACCACATCATTCCTGAGCTAGGTTGGCTTCTGTTGACATAAATATAATGTAATTTTTGGACAAGTTGGGGAGTCAAAAATGAATTGTGACGTTTCCAAAAGTCATTACTAGCTAATACGAGTATTCATGACCTTAGTTGATAAATTGAATTATTTCAGACTTTCTTGAAATGCAACGACTAACCAGCATGCCTCCAAAGAAAGTGATTTTTGATTATGAAATGGACAACAGTAAAGGATGCAGAATCCTGTGCACGTTATGGTCCACGTGTTGGGGCGTTACATGGAACAGCCAAGGAGGAAGATGTATCCTTCACTCCCAGGACCAAGCGAATATGACTAATGAGCTACTACCCTGGCTAATTCAGAGCAATAACTACTTCATGAAGAATACACAAAATAGTAAGGATATCGCCCTTTATTTACATAATAAATACATTTTTATAAATACGCTTTTGAAAATGATTGTATTGACATTGTTTTATTTTTAACTTGAAAATAAATGATGAAAAGTGTTATTAGAACTATAATTGTAAAGAAGAGTAAGATTTGTAATGCAAATGGTTTTGTTTCCCTTTGCTGATATGTACAATCTAATTGACTGCGTGCTTAGTCAAAGGGGGGTGTAGTCAAATGGAGGGTATACCACATAACCATTTCAATTATACATGTAGTAGCATTTCCAACAACAATGGAATATGTTAATGTATATTATTGCAGAAACCTAGGTACTTATTAAAACAAATTTTGATACATCTAATCCAGGAGCTCGCTGTCTATCTCTGAAGGCCCATGCAGCATCATCGGCGGGAGTTCAGGTTAAAGCTAAGTCTCTACCAGAGTGTCTAAACTACCTGACATCACGTGACAATATTAAGGCAGTTGATTGGTTCGATGTGGGACGTCATTGTGAAACATTCGCTAAGCATACAAAGTTTCGCTTCTTTGATCCACACTCATCGTCGTCTCATATTGTAAAGCTTGACAACTGTGTACCACAAATCAAGGGTAAGTAACCAGGATATTTGTAAAACTCATTATCTCCATAACTTTATTTGCAAGAAATAGTGTCCAGAATTTATGTGATGTTACTTTTTTCATTTCTGGTTGTTATGAAGATTTATAGATTTATTGAAATAACACAAATTTATGTAACACAAGATCTTTCCTCTATAAATGGCCTGTTATCGTGCGTATTTAACATATAAAAACGGCAGTTTTGATCCCAATTTAACAGCAATTAAACTGCTACAAATAATAAAACAACCTTTTAAACTCTCCACGGTAAACTGATGTGACATTTGGAGTACCCTCTGACATGAGGTGTTACCATGCCACCAGATATATACATATCCAAGCGTAGACAGGAAAACTCATTTTGTGCATTATTTGTATCATTTCTTGTAAGAAACACACAATTTTAATCCAGTGATTTTGTCACTACATCATCATTGCATCTAAAATTGTAGCTGCATATAGTTCCAAGGATATATGTGCTACTGAATGTATTTTACAATCTATTCAAAGTGTGTTCACAACAAGAAAATGAAACAGCGATGCTTGGTGGCTACGGTATTGGAATAATGCCCAAAAAAGACTGTTTCTCAGTTTGCAAGCTTGTCAGAACATGTGTAGCAGCAACCTTCTACACCCAACGGAGCAATAAGGGCAGGTGCTGTTTTCATGGTGTTCTACGGAAAAGTGAAAGTATCCCGGGATCGACCACACTTCAAATTGTTCAATGTCAGGGTGGGTATGACTTAACAATCGAGTTTTCTGTCTAAGATTCCCCGATAGGCAGTACAATGTTACCAAGACTGGAGATCGTTGGTGTTGTTTTCAGCAATGTGCGCCCTGTAGTAAATATTCGGTAATTTATTATTTATTAAATCAAATCTATGTTTACTATAGGAGTGCCTACATATTACATTCTCGCTAAGTTATATTTTGTCAAGGGGCTTGGTATTGGTCATAATTGGCCCGAATAGGTCGAATTTATCACAATCAAAATGTCCTTTTACTTAAATTTCATCGCGTTCATCTTCAAGATTGCACATACCTCTATATAACAATTTTAGCAAATGTAGCCTGTGTCTATTAACATATGATATGCAAACATAAATGAATTATTTATAGATGCCGTGGTAGCACTGCCAGCCATTGCCTCTGTGTACAATAGGAAGATCTCTGCCACTCTTAAACAGACCCAGGGCTACCGACAGAGCAACAGTTCCATGTTCAAGAAATGTGCTCTGTATACAAGAGACTCTTGGCTTTACTCTCTGTACAATCATGTGATGATAAACTGAACCCTTGATATAAACGGAGACTATATGAACGCAGACAGTAACTTTATGTTCTAGTATTGTACTCTGTATACAATAGACTTTTGGCTCTCTCACTGTACAAGAAAATGAGTAATCGAGTGATGAATATAACATGTTGTCCTGTTCGAGCAATAGCACCACTAATTATTACATGTATGTCTCTCTTTAAAGACCTCTTTCTCTTTGTGAAGCAGTTTGAATGTACATAAGTTTTGTACATGTACTTATGATAGTTTAATAAATATTGAAATTGCATCAGCCAACACGACTGATAGACTTAATTAAGTCTTAAATTAATTAAATGTTTGTTTGGATAAAATATATTCTGGTCAAACTGTTTATGCAGTTATTTATCTGGCACAGTTGACAGCTTCAAAAGCCGTTCTGTTTAACTGTGTGGTGTAAATTTAGATTTTGTACTTGTTTTTTCGAATACACTTTAGAAGTAAGAACACAACGTTATTGCGTTTAAACACAAACACATCTCAGGCAACCTATAAACAAGGTTATGTCCGTCAAAACACAATTACAGAATGTTACTCAAGAAACCTTAGAAAGATTATTTAGTTTATAAACCGTTGAATGGAAAATAATGTTCACTATGTGAACATGTGCACATATACGTTTTGCCTGGCGACAGTTATTGTAGCGCAAATTCCTGTATACATTTACGTAAGTGTAGTCAACAAACGTGACGTCATTTAAGTCGTTTTCTAAATATTTTTAAGAGAATAAAATTGAAACAAATCGTTAACAAAAAACCTACTAACCTTGTGTGTCATCTGACTTTTACGAAACTCGTCCAAACTGTGTATAACCTTCCCTCTTACTCGGTTAACACTAAACTTCACAATCGTTTCGTAATAGTCATATGACACACTTAATAGGATGATGATCTCTTTATATATTACATAGTAATCTGTTGATTCTATTTGTCCTCTTTTATCTTCACGTTTAGCAGAAGTTAAGTTTCATTATTTTAACAATATCAACATTTAAATGCAAAAATTTATTTCACTTTTTAATTTTGAAAAGATTATGAATAAAAAGGAACATTAAAGAATAATCATCTTTCAGTTTTAGTAATCCAACTTTTTAAACTTATAAAGTTAGCAAACCTTATCACCACTATCAAGAGCTTACAAACTGTACATTAAGAAATAACAACAATTTGTAAATTAACAAGAGTATTGAAACCACGTTGGTGTTTAATCTCTTACATCAAGTCAGAGATGGTCATTAAGTTACAACAGTATGGGAACAATGTTATTGTTTAACTTATTCTATATCATACACCAAGACATAGCAATGCCACATCGCTTACAACATTATACGAACAATGTTGCTGTTTTTACTAATGTATCTTTAACATCAAGACAAGACAAAGGGGTAAAGCAAGAAGTTCACTTACCTGAACCACGGACTCTAGTGATTATGGCTTGAACAAGTGCCCAATAGAAACGCTTCCTTCTCCACTGGTGATTGAGACGACTAAAACATAGTTTTATCAATTCTCAAGAAGTCAACTTACTAATAAGGAAAATTGTGAAGCTTTTTCTTTTCATGTTTTTTTTTTGTGAAACACCCTTTTTAACAATTGATTGATTTGGAATCTCGATAACTAGGCAAGAAAGCAGAGAAAATTGAACTTTTCATTTCATAAATACCGGTACTACTTTTGATGGAAACAATTTCCAGCTTTTGGTCATTTCCTTTTTCATCTTCCTAGATCACTTGTTCAACTTATAATCGGGATACTGATTTTCTAAGTATATAGTCAATTGCTTTAGTGGTAACCATTTTATTCCATTTAAAGAACCAACTTCGATGATAACTTGCGCAATTCTGCTTTTTCTGATTCATTCCGAAAAAGAAATTATATTTTATGATCTAAGATAACGTCAGCTGATAAAAAACTTACATTTTATTGTTGATAATTCATCAGCTAACCTTTTACTTCTATCACGCCATGACGAAAAAAGACAGTGTTATTTTCGCAATATAGTTCAAATGCAGCCTCAGGGATGTAAAGAGATCAGATATTCAGGGTTGTCAAACAATGATGTATACAGATGACGATAACACACCCTTAAGAGACTTGCAAAGGACAAAACCTGCTATGGCACATTTAAAAGACGCCTTTCTCTTGAGATGAGTAAACAACAATCTTCTTGATATATATTTTGGTGTATGTTTTACCGCCAAATGTCATGCAGAAGGATTATTTCATTCTGTATAAATTTCCATCTGAAGAAACAATGTTTCCTATTATCCTTCTTCTTGGATTTTCTGCCATTCAAGGTGAGAACAGCTATGGCCCGTCTTCGGTTATATTGGATGTTTTATTACATTGAATGTCACCTAAATTGATCAAATCAGCAAAAATACATACATTTCCCCAAAAAAACTAAACATTGAATTGTGATTCTGTAATTTGATGATTTAATAGGTTTAACATCTGACACGTGTAAGTTAACCCATGAGACTAAGAATTAACTCGAAGTTTACATTACTCTTTTTCATGCAACTATATAGCCTTTATGACGATTTTGTGCTGGAATTTACAAAGTTTCAGCATTGATTTTATTAATAAGGCTTTATAGTATGCAGTGTCGTAATATACATATATGATTCTATTTAAACAAAAAAGTGAAAGTTGGCTTTTTTAATTTGATATTAAAGTTAGTTTTTAATTTGCCATTCTGAATGAACAAAGAGGTTTAGAATCACTCATGCCTGTGAATCAAATTAGATAAATTTCAGGCAACTGACATTGCATGGCCATTTCTGTTCTTTGAGAATTCTTAATTTTCAACTCCAAAGTTTCAGCATGGGAGTGTTTCTACCCACTTGTCGGCAGTATCAGATGTGAAGCACCAACAACCAGGGCATCTACCGTAAAGCTACCCAAGACTGGACTCTTGACATGTATGGACAAGTGTGTTGGTGCGGGACACGGGTGCGCTCATCTGAAGTGGAACCAGAAGAACAAAGTCTGCTACATTTTCAAGGACATTCATAAGGCGGATACACGTGGGCAATGCATCGGCTTTCTGCGGTTCGGCCCAATCGACTCTGGTAAATTGAATTTACATACATTGTTAAATACTACCCAAAAGTTGAAGAGTCAAACCAATATTGTTTACCCTGATATTTTTCTTTAGGTATACACTATATCAATATACAATTATAGACTGGTGATGAGGTCAATACCTGTTTTTATAGACCCGAGGAAAACAATATTGACCGAGGACGAAGTCCGAGGTCGATATTGTTTTCCTCGGGTCTATAAAAACAGGTATTGACCAGAATCACCAGTCCATAATTGTTTTATTATGTCTCGGTTAAAAAAACAAAAAGAATAGAAACTACAGCAATGAGCGGCATTTGGGCTCGATTGTTGGCGAGTACGGGTCAATGACGTCATGATAACAATAGCATGACGTCAAGAAACAACGGTTTGACGTCATCGGCTCTATTTTCAGTAACTCAAGTCAATATCACTTTTGGTCGGACTCGGGGTCACGGGGGTCAAGTCAATATCACTTTCTGTCGACTGTCACGTGACCGGTTATCGACCAATCGGAATGCCGGAAAATTACGCTCACATAATAATTGCAATTATTGTTAAAATTGGACCCCTAACTTCTAATGATTAACTGTTTACAATAATATGCCTTTTTATGTTAATTCAGGGGAATATATGAATGAAAACCTCTTTATCGTCGTTCTCCACCTCTGTTTGATAATTAGCTAACTATTGGTTATGAGTTCCATGAGCCAAACTCAAATCACTTACAAAAGGACCAGCCAATCAGTGGAAACGACTAAAGTTTAAAAAGACATAAAACGTTTATCAGATACTGTATGTAACAATCATTAATTTGAAGACATCCTCCTTGCGATGTTTGTGTTAACACAATCTCCAAGATTCCACAAATCCAGGGAGAAAGTGCAGGAAAGAAATCGATTAACCCTATCGTAGTAAAATCTCAAGAAATGTCCGTAAAAGTCACATATTTCTTTATATAAACCCATATTCGATAAGTTTTTACTGTGTTGAAATTGGATTCAAGATAAAAGTGAACAGTTCGCATTATCAACGATATCATAAAGATTTTGTCCGATTACCCCAAACAAATTATCATTGGATGGCGGTGGGTTGTCGTTTTAGTTAAAGTACAAGCAGAAACGTTTCATCATTGTAACTAACCGCTTCCCTAATATGTTTTGAAACAAAATATGTCAATGTAGATTATGATACGCCCTTTTTGTATGAAATCATATAACATATACTCAAAGAAGTTAACTGAGCACCCCCCCCCACCCAACCCCCCCATTTTTATCACAAAAACGGTGCTGAAATTAAACAAAACATATATTCTGACAAACAATTAGGAGTTTTCGATAGATAGATAATTAAGCATTATAGAAAACTTTACTACAAATAACTGTCTTTGTCTGCTACTTTCACCTAAAAGCAATTGGTACCATCAGGAAATACCTCACAAAAGAAACTGCGCATATTCTTGTCAGATGTCTTGTATCTTCCCGTCTCGACTACTGTAACAGCCTGCTCACTGGACTATCCAAAGATCAAATGAAAAAGCTACAAAAAGTTCAAAACACTGCTGCTAGAATTATTTCACTAACTTCCAAATTTGAGCATATAACTCCCGTTTTAAAATCTCTGCATTGGCTTCCTATCCAATATCGGATTGAATTCAAAGTTCTGTGCATTGTGTTCAAGTGCCTCAACAATGTTGCTCCCTTGTATCTCTCAACTCTCTTGTCCCAGTACGTGCCTTCCAGAACTCTCCGTTCCCAGGATCAACATCTTTTGACAGTTCCCCATGCTAAGTTGTCAGCGTTCGGAAAGAGAAGCTTCCAATATGTTGCCCCTGTCCTATGGAATGCTTTGCCACTCAGCATCAAACTTTCACCATCTTTGGATGCTTTCAAGACAGCTCTGAAAATCCACCTCTTCAATAAAGCTTTCAACTGAAATTCTCCCTTCTCCTTGTACATAGTTTTAAATGCGCCATGAGCATGCACTAGTGGGTGGACACTGGCGCACAAGAAATATTCATCATCATCATCATCATCATCATCATCATCTTTGGATAAGTGGTTTTGCAACGGCTTGGTATTTTTGAGTGAAATTCAAAGTTATCTCATAATTGAAAATGAAAGACAATTTGTTGCAATGTGATAATGTTCATTATCTTAACTGAAATGATGATATTTTAGTAAATGACCTTGTGACGACAAAAATTAGCCCGTAAAGCAGTATTTTGGTCAAATACCAAATGTAAAGAAAACTGCACAAAGTAAAACCCGGCAATTGTTAAAGAAAATCGCTTATCTAAAGGGAGGAGAAGTGTTTCATAAGCAAGTTCAACTCAAAGAATCTCAATTCTTCTTACAAATTTAAAGATGTAGCAATTTTCTAAAGCATTGATTAAAAAAGTACTGCAAAGTCTATGTTCTGCTTGCCTCTTCAGATTAATATATAGTACATGTACTTACAATTATAATACATAATACGTAAGCTCATGGTATAAGGTTTCTAAACTTATCCAACAAACATTATTTTACTGACAATGAAATTCACATAATATCAATTGTCATAAAGGAACAATGTAGTTTTGTCGTGGCTGAATCCATTGGTATGAAAGTGCTTTACCTGGTAGTGGATCCATTACTGTGAAACTGCTATTCCTGGTAGTGAATCCATTGCTATGAACGTGCTTTACATTGTAGTGAATTCATTGCTATGAACGTGCTATACCAGGTAGTGAATATATTACTATGACAGTTCTATACCTGGTAGTGAATCCATTGCTATGAACGTGCTATACAAGGCAGTGACTATATTGCTATGAAAGTGCTATTCCTGGTAGTAAATCCATTGCTATGAACGTGCTTTACCTTGTAGTGAATTCATTGCTATGAACGTGCTATACCAGGTAGTGAATATATTACTATGAAAGTTCTATACCTGGTAGTGAATCCATTGCTATGAACGTGCTATACCTGGTAGTGAATCCATTGCTATGAACGTGCTATACCAGGTAGTCAATATATTACTATGAACGTGCTATACCTGGCATTGAATCCATTGCTATGAATGTCATATACCTGGTAGTGAATCCATTGCTATGAACGTGCTATACCTGGTAGTGAATCCATTGCTATGAACGTGCAATACCTGGCAGTGAATCCATTGCCATGAACGTGCTACACCAGGTAGTGAATATATTGCTATGAACGTGCTATACCAGGTAGTGAATCCATTGCAATGAACGTGCTTTACCTTGTAGTGAATCCATTGCTATGAACGTGATATACCAGGTAGTGAATCCATTGCTATGAACGTGCTATACCTGGCAGTGAATCCATTGCTATGAACGGGCTATACCTGGTAGTGAATCAATTGCTATGAACGTGCTATACCTGGCAGTGAATCCATTGCTATGAACGGGCTATACCTGGTAGTGAATCCATTGCTATGAACGTGCTATACCAGGTAGTGAATCCATTGCTATGAACGGGCTATACCTGGTAGTGAATCCATTGCTATGAACGTGCTATACCTGGCAGTGAATCCATTGCCATGAACGTGCTACACCAGGTAGTGAATATATTGCTATGAACGTGCTATACCAGGTAGTGAATCCATTGCTATGAACGTGCAATACCTGGCAGTGAATCCATTGCCATGAACGTGCTACACCAGGTAGTGAATATATTGCTATGAACGTGCTATACCAGGTAGTAAATCCATTGCAATGAACGTGCTTTACCTTGTAGTGAATCCATTGCTATGAACGTGATATACCAGGTAGTGAATCCATTGCTATGAACGTGCTATACCTGGCAGTGAATCCATTGCTATGAACGGGCTATACCTGGTAGTGAATCCATTGCTATGAACGTGCTATACCTGGCAGTGAATCCATTGCTATGAACGGGCTATACCTGGTAGTGAATCCATTGCTATGAACGTGCTATACCAGGTAGTGAATCCATTGCTATGAACGGGCTATACCTGGTAGTGAATCCATTGCTATGAACGTGCTATACCTGGCAGTGAATCCATTGCTATGAACGGGCTATACCAGGTAGTGAATATATTGCTATGAACGGGCTATACCTGGTAGTGAATCCATTGCTATGAACGGGCTATACCTGGCAGTGAATCCATTGCTATGAACGGGCTATACCAGGTAGTGAATCCATTGCTATGAAAGCTATACCTTGTAGTGAATCCATTGCTATGAACGTGCTATACCTGGCAGTGAATCCATTGCTATGAACGTGCTACACCAGGTAGTGAATATATTGCTATGAACGTGCTATACCAGGAAGTGAATCCATTGCAATGAACGTGCTTTACCTTGTAGTGAATCCATTGCTATGAACGTGCTATACCAGGTAGTGAATCCATTGCTATGAACGTGCTATACCAGGTAGTGAATCCATTGCTATGAACGTGCTATACCTGGCAGTGAATCCATTGCTATGAACGTGCTATACCTGGTAGTGAATCCATTGCTAGGAACGTGCTATACCTGGCAGTGAATCCATTGCTATGAACGGGCTATACCTGGTAGTGAATCCATTGCTATGAACGTGCTTTACCAGGTAGTGAATCCATTGCTATGAACGTGCTATACCTGGCAGTGAATCCATTGCTATGAATGTGCTATACCTGGTAGTGAATCCATTGCTATGAACGTGCTATACCTGGCAGTGAATCCATTGCCATGAACGTGCTATACTTGGTAGTGAATCCGTTGCTATGAACGTGCTATACCTGGCAGTGAATCCATTGCTATGAACGGGCTATACCTGGCAGTGAATATATTACTATGAACGTGCTATACCTGGTAGTGAATCCATTGCTATGAACGTGCTATACCTGGCAGTGAATCCATTGCTATGAACGTGCTATACCAGGTAGTGAATCCATTGCTATGAACGTGCTATACCTGGCAGTGAATCAATTGCTATGAACGTGCTATACCAGGTAGTGAATCCATTGCTATGAACGTGCTATACCTGGTAGTGAATCCATTGCTATGAACGTGCTATACCAGGTTGTGAATCCATTGCTATGAACGTGCTATACCTGGCAGTGAATCCATTGCTATGAACGTGCTATACCTGGCAGTGAATCCATTGCTATGAACGTGCTATACCTGGTAGTGAATCCATTGCTATGAACGTGCTATACCTGGCAGTGAATCCATTGCCATGAACGTGCTATACTTGGTTGTGAATCCATTGCTATGAATGTGCTATACCTGGCAGTGAATCCATTGCCATGAACGTGCTATACTTGGTAGTGAATCCATTGCTATGAACGTGCTATACCTGGCAGTGAATCCATTGCTATGAACGGGCTATACCTGGCAGTGAATATATTACTATGAACGTGCTATACCTGGTAGTGAATCCATTGCTATGAACGTGCTATACCTGGCAGTGAATCCATTGCTATGAACGTGCTATACCAGGTAGTGAATCCATTGCTATGAACGTGCTATACCTGGCAGTGAATCAATTGCTATGAACGTGCTATACCAGGTAGTGAATCCATTGCTATGAACGTGCTATACCTGGTAGTGAATCCATTGCTATGAACGTGCTATACCAGGTAGTGAATCCATTGCTATGAACGTGCTATACCTGGCAGTGAATCAATTGCTATGAACGTGCTATACCAGGTAGTGAATCCATTGCTATGAACGTGCTATACCTGGTAGTGAATCCATTGCTATGAACGTGCTATACCAGGTAGTGAATCCATTGCTATGAACGTGCTATACCTGGCAGTGAATCCATTGCTATGAACGTGCTATACCTGGCAGTGAATCCATTGCTATGAATGTGCTATACCTGGTAGTGAATCCATTGCTATGAACGTGCTATACCTGGCAGTGAATCCATTGCCATGAACGTGCTATACTTGGATGTGAATCCATTGCTATGAATGTGCTATACCTGGCAGTGAATCCATTGCTATGAACGGGCTATACCTGGCAGTGAATCAATTGCTATGAACGTGCTATACCAGGTAGTGAATCCATTGCTATGAACGTGCTATACCAGGTAGTGAAACCATTGCTATGAACGTGCTATACCAGGTAGTGAATCCATTGCTAGGAACGTGCTATACCTGGCAGTGAATCCATTGCTATGAACGGGCTATACCTGGTAGTGAATCCATTGCTATGAACGTGCTTTACCAGGTAATGAATCCATTGCTATGAACGTGCTATACCTGGCAGTGAATCCATTGCTATGAATGTGCTATACCTGGTAGTGAATCCATTGCTATGAACGTGCTATACCTGTCAGTGAATCCATTGCCATGAACGTGCTATACTTGGTAGTGAATCCATTGCTATGAACGTGCTATACCTGGCAGTGAATCCATTGCTATGAACGGGCTATACCTGGCAGTGAATATATTACTATGAACGTGCTATACCTGGTAGTGAATCCATTGCTATGAACGTGCTATACCTGGCAGTGAATCCATTGCTATGAACGTGCTATACCAGGTAGTGAATCCATTGCTATGAACGTGCTATACCTGGCAGTGAATCAATTGCTATGAACGTGCTATACCAGGTAGTGAATCCATTGCTATGAACGTGCTATACCTGGTAGTGAATCCATTGCTATGAACGTGCTATACCAGGTAGTGAATCCATTGCTATGAACGTGCTATACCTGGCAGTGAATCCATTGCTATGAACGTGCTATACCTGGCAGTGAATCCATTGCTATGAATGTGCTATACCTGGTAGTGAATCCATTGCTATGAACGTGCTATACCTGGCAGTGAATCCATTGCCATGAACGTGCTATACTTGGTTGTGAATCCATTGCTATGAATGTGCTATACCAGGTAGTGAATCCATTGCTATGAACGTGCTATACCAGGTAGTGAAACCATTGCTATGAACGTGCTATACCAGGTAGTGAATCCATTGCTATGAACGTGCTATACCTGGCAGTGAATCCATTGCTATGAACGTGCTATACCTGGCAGTGAATCCATTGCTATGAATGTGCTATACCTGGTAGTGAATCCATTGCTATGAACGTGCTATACCAGGTAGTGAATATATTACTATGAACGTGCTATACTTGGTAGTGAATCCATTGCTATGAATGTGCTATACCTGGCAGTGAATCCATTGCCATGAACGTGCTATACTTGGTAGTGAATCCATTGCTATGAATGTGCTATACCTGGCAGTGAATCCATTGTTATGAACGGGCTATACCTGGCAGTGAATCCATTGCTATGAACGTGCTATACCTGGTAGTGAATCCATTGCTATGAACGTGCTATACCAGGTAGTGAATCCATTGCTATGAACGTGCTATACCTGGTAGTGAATCCATTGCTATGAACGTGCTATACCTGGTAGTGAATCCATTGCTATGAACGTGCTATACCTGGTAGTGAATATATTACTATGAACGTGCTATACCTGGCAGTGAATCCATTGCTATGAACGTGCTATACCTGGTAGTGAATCCATTGCTATGAACGTGCTATACCAGGTAGTGAATATATTACTATGAACGTGCTATACCTGGTAGTGAATCCATTGCTATGAACGTGCTATACCTGGCAGTGAATCCATTGCTATGAATGTGCTATACCTGGTAGTGAATCCATTGCTATGAACGTGCTATAGCTGGTAGTGAATATATTACTATGAACGTGCTATACCAGGTAGTGAATATATTACTATGAACGTGCTATACCAGGTAGTGAATATATTACTATGAACGTGCTATACCAGGTAGTGAATATATTGCTATGAACGTGCTATACCAGGTAGTGAATATATTACTATGAACGTGCTATACCTGGTAGTTAATCCATTGCTATGAACGTGCTATACCAGGTAGTGAATATAGTTCTATGAACGTGCTATACCAGGTAGTGAATATATTACTATGAACGTGCTATACCTGGCAGTGAATCCATTGCTATGAACGTGCTATACCAGGTAGTGAATATATTGCTATGAACGTGCTATACCAGGTAGTGAATATATTACTATGAACGTGCTATACCTGGCAGTGAATCCATTGCTATGAACGTGCTATACCTGGCAGTGAATCCATTGCTATGAACGTGCTATACCAGGCAGTGAATCCATTGCTATGAATGTGCTATACCTGGTAGTGAATCCATTGCTATGAACGTGCTATACCTGGCAGTGAATCCATTGCCATGAACGTGCTATACTTGGTAGTGAATCCATTGCTATGAATGTGCTATACCTGGCAGTGAATCCATTGTTATGAACGGGCTATACCTGGCAGTGAATATATTACTATGAACGTGCTATACCTGGTAGTGAATCCATTGCTATGAACGTGCTATACCTGGCAGTGAATCCATTGCCATGAACGTGCTATACTTGGTTGTGAATCCATTGCTATGAATGTGCTATACCTGGCAGTGAATCCATTGCTATGAACGGGCTATACCTGGCAGTGAATCAATTGCTATGAACGTGCTATACCAGGTAGTGAATCCATTGCTATGAACGTGCTATACCAGGTAGTGAAACCATTGCAATGAACGTGCTATACCAGGTAGTGAATCCATTGCTAGGAACGTGCTATACCTGGCAGTGAATCCATTGCTATGAACGGGCTATACCTGGTAGTGAATCCATTGCTATGAACGTGCTTTACCAGGTAGTGAATCCATTGCTATGAACGTGCTATACCTGGCAGTGAATCCATTGCTATGAATGTGCTATACCTGGTAGTGAATCCATTGCTATGAACGTGCTATACCTGGCAGTGAATCCATTGCCATGAACGTGCTATACTTGGTAGTGAATCCATTGCTATGAACGTGCTATACCTGGCAGTGAATCCATTGCTATGAACGGGCTATACCTGGCAGTGAATATATTACTATGAACGTGCTATACCTGGTAGTGAATCCATTGCTATGAACGTGCTATACCTGGCAGTGAATCCATTGCTATGAACGTGCTATACCAGGTAGTGAATCCATTGCTATGAACGTGCTATACCTGGCAGTGAATCAATTGCTATGAACGTGCTATACCTGGTAGTGAATCCATTGCTATGAACGTGCTATACCTGGTAGTGAATCCATTGCTATGAACGTGCTATACCAGGTAGTGAATCCATTGCTATGAACGTGCTATACCTGGCAGTGAATCAATTGCTATGAACGTGCTATACCAGGCAGTGAATCCATTGCTATGAACGTGCTATACCTGGTAGTGAATCCATTGCTATGAACGTGCTATACCAGGTAGTGAATCCATTGCTATGAACGTGCTATACCTGGCAGTGAATCCATTGCTATGAACGTGCTATACCTGGCAGTGAATCCATTGCTATGAACGTGCTATACCTGGTAGTGAATCCATTGCTATGAACGTGCTATACCTGGCAGTGAATCCATTGCCATGAACGTGCTATACTTGGATGTGAATCCATTGCTATGAATGTGCTATACCTGGCAGTGAATCCATTGCTATGAACGGGCTATACCTGGCAGTGAATCAATTGCTATGAACGTGCTATACCAGGTAGTGAATCCATTGCTATGAACGTGCTATACCAGGTAGTGAAACCATTGCTATGAACGTGCTATACCAGGTAGTGAATCCATTGCTAGGAACGTGCTATACCTGGCAGTGAATCCATTGCTATGAACGGGCTATACCTGGTAGTGAATCCATTGCTATGAACGTGCTTTACCAGGTAATGAATCCATTGCTATGAACGTGCTATACCTGGCAGTGAATCCATTGCTATGAATGTGCTATACCTGGTAGTGAATCCATTGCTATGAACGTGCTATACCTGGCAGTGAATCCATTGCTATGAACGTGCTATACTTGGTAGTGAATCCATTGCTATGAACGTGCTATACCTGGCAGTGAATCCATTGCTATGAACGTGCTATACCTGGCAGTGAATATATTACTATGAACGTGCTATACCTGGTAGTGAATCCATTGCTATGAACGTGCTATACCTGGCAGTGAATCCATTGCTATGAACGTGCTATACCAGGTAGTGAATCCATTGCTATGAACGTGCTATACCTGGCAGTGAATCAATTGCTATGAACGTGCTATACCTGGTAGTGAATCCATTGCTATGAACGTGCTATACCTGGTAGTGAATCCATTGCTATGAACGTGCTATACCAGGTAGTGAATCCATTGCTATGAACGTGCTATACCTGGCAGTGAATCCATTGCTATGAACGTGCTATACCTGGTAGTGAATCCATTGCTATGAACGTGCTATACCTGGTAGTGAATCCATTGCTATGAACGTGCTATACCTGGCAGTGAATCCATTGCCATGAACGTGCTATACTTGGTTGTGAATCCATTGCTATGAATGTGCTATACCAGGTAGTGAATCCATTGCTATGAACGTGCTATACCAGGTAGTGAAACCATTGCTATGAACGTGCTATACCAGGTAGTGAATCCATTGCTATAAACGTGCTATACCTGGCAGTGAATCCATTGCTATGAACGTGCTATACCTGGCAGTGAATCCATTGCTATGAATGTGCTATACCTGGTAGTGAATCCATTGCTATGAACGTGCTATACCAGGTAGTGAATATATTACTATGAACGTGCTATACTTGGTAGTGAATCCATTGCTATGAATGTGCTATACCTGGCAGTGAATCCATTGCCATGAACGTGCTATACTTGGTAGTGAATCCATTGCTATGAATGTGCTATACCTGGCAGTGAATCCATTGTTATGAACGGGCTATACCTGGCAGTGAATCCATTGCTATGAACGTGCTATACCTGGTAGTGAATCCATTGCTATGAACGTGCTATACCAGGTAGTGAATCCATTGCTATGAACGTGCTATACCTGGTAGTGAATCCATTGCTATGAACGTGCTATACCTGGTAGTGAATCCATTGCTATGAACGTGCTATACCTGGTAGTGAATATATTACTATGAACGTGCTATACCTGGCAGTGAATCCATTGCTATGAACGTGCTATACCTGGTAGTGAATCCATTGCTATGAACGTGCTATACCAGGTAGTGAATATATTACTATGAACGTGCTATACCTGGTAGTGAATCCATTGCTATGAACGTGCTATACCTGGCAGTGAATCCATTGCTATGAATGTGCTATACCTGGTAGTGAATCCATTGCTATGAACGTGCTATAGCTGGTAGTGAATATATTACTATGAACGTGCTATACCAGGTAGTGAATATATTACTATGAACGTGCTATACCAGGTAGTGAATATATTACTATGAACGTGCTATACCAGGTAGTGAATATATTGCTATGAACGTGCTATACCAGGTAGTGAATATATTATTATGAACGTGCTATACCTGGTAGTTAATCCATTGCTATGAACGTGCTATACCAGGTAGTGAATATAATTCTATGAACGTGCTATACCAGGTAGTGAATATATTACTATGAACGTGCTATACCTGGCAGTGAATCCATTGCTATGAACGTGCTATACCAGGTAGTGAATACATTGCTATGAACGTGCTATACCAGGTAGTGAATATATTACTATGAACGTGCTATACCTGGCAGTGAATCCATTGCTATGAACGTGCTATACCTGGCAGTGAATCCATTGCTATGAACGTGCTATACCAGGCAGTGAATCCATTGCTATGAATGTGCTATACCTGGTAGTGAATCCATTGCTATGAACGTGCTATACCTGGCAGTGAATCCATTGCCATGAACGTGCTATACTTGGTAGTGAATCCATTGCTATGAATGTGCTATACCAGGTAGTGAATCCATTGCTATGAACGTGCTATACCAGGTAGTGAAACCATTGCTATGAACGTGCTATACCAGGTAGTGAATCCATTGCTAGGAACGTGCTATACCTGGCAGTGAATCCATTGCTATGAACGGGCTATACCTGGTAGTGAATCCATTGCTATGAACGTGCTTTACCAGGTAGTGAATCCATTGCTATGAACGTGCTATACCTGGCAGTGAATCCATTGCTATGAATGTGCTATACCTGGTAGTGAATCCATTGCTATGAACGTGCTATACCTGGCAGTGAATCCATTGCCATGAACGTGCTATACTTGGTAGTGAATCCATTGCTATGAACGTGCTATACCTGGCAGTGAATCCATTGCTATGAACGGGCTATACCTGGCAGTGAATATATTACTATGAACGTGCTATACCTGGTAGTGAATCCATTGCTATGAACGTGCTATACCTGGCAGTGAATCCATTGCTATGAACGTGCTATACCAGGTAGTGAATCCATTGCTATGAACGTGCTATACCTGGCAGTGAATCAATTGCTATGAACGTGCTATACCAGGTAGTGAATCCATTGCTATGAACGTGCTATACCTGGTAGTGAATCCATTGCTATGAACGTGCTATACCAGGTAGTGAATCCATTGCTATGAACGTGCTATACCTGGCAGTGAATCAATTGCTATGAACGTGCTATACCAGGTAGTGAATCCATTGCTATGAACGTGCTATACCTGGTAGTGAATCCATTGCTATGAACGTGCTATACCAGGTAGTGAATCCATTGCTATGAACGTGCTATACCTGGCAGTGAATCCATTGCTATGAACGTGCTATACCTGGCAGTGAATCCATTGCTATGAATGTGCTATACCTGGTAGTGAATCCATTGCTATGAACGTGCTATACCTGGCAGTGAATCCATTGCCATGAACGTGCTATACTTGGATGTGAATCCATTGCTATGAATGTGCTATACCTGGTAGTGAATCCATTGCTATGAACGTGCTATACCTGGCAGTGAATCCATTGCCATGAACGTGCTATACTTGGTAGTGAATCCATTGCTATGAATGTGCTATACCAGGTAGTGAATCCATTGCTATGAACGTGCTATACCAGGTAGTGAAACCATTGCTATGAACGTGCTATACCAGGTAGTGAATCCATTGCTAGGAACGTGCTATACCTGGCAGTGAATCCATTGCTATGAACGTGCTATACCTGGTAGTGAATCCATTGCTATGAACGTGCTTTACCAGGTAGTGAATCCATTGCTATGAACGTGCTATACCTGGCAGTGAATCCATTGCTATGAATGTGCTATACCTGGTAGTGAATCCATTGCTATGAACGTGCTATACCTGGCAGTGAATCCATTGCCATGAACGTGCTATACCTGGTAGTGAATCCATTGCTATGAACGTGCTATACCTGGCAGTGAATCCATTGCTATGAACGGGCTATACCTGGCAGTGAATATATTACTATGAACGTGCTATACCTGGTAGTGAATCCATTGCTATGAACGTGCTATACCTGGCAGTGAATCCATTGCTATGAACGTGCTATACCAGGTAGTGAATCCATTGCTATGAACGTGCTATACCTGGCAGTGAATCAATTGCTATGAACGTGCTATACCAGGTAGTGAATCCATTGCTATGAACGTGCTATACCTGGTAGTGAATCCATTGCTATGAACGTGCTATACCAGGTAGTGAATCCATTGCTATGAACGTGCTATACCTGGCAGTGAATCAATTGCTATGAACGTGCTATACCAGGTAGTGAATCCATTGCTATGAACGTGCTATACCTGGTAGTGAATCCATTGCTATGAACGTGCTATACCAGGTAGTGAATCCATTGCTATGAACGTGCTATACCTGGCAGTGAATCCATTGCTATGAACGTGCTATACCTGGCAGTGAATCCATTGCTATGAATGTGCTATACCTGGTAGTGAATCCATTGCTATGAACGTGCTATACCTGGCAGTGAATCCATTGCCATGAACGTGCTATACTTGGATGTGAATCCATTGCTATGAATGTGCTATACCTGGCAGTGAATCCATTGCTATGAACGGGCTATACCTGGTAGTGAATCCATTGCTATGAACGTGCTATACCAGGTAGTGAATCCATTGCTATGAACGTGCTATACCAGGTAGTGAAACCATTGCTATGAACGTGCTATACCAGGTAGTGAATCCATTGCTAGGAACGTGCTATACCTGGCAGTGAATCCATTGCTATGAACGGGCTATACCTGGTAGTGAATCCATTGCTATGAACGTGCTTTACCAGGTAATGAATCCATTGCTATGAACGTGCTATACCTGGCAGTGAATCCATTGCTATGAATGTGCTATACCTGGTAGTGAATCCATTGCTATGAACGTGCTATACCTGGCAGTGAATCCATTGCCATGAACGTGCTATACTTGGTAGTGAATCCATTGCTATGAACGTGCTATACCTGGCAGTGAATCCATTGCTATGAACGGGCTATACCTGGCAGTGAATATATTACTATGAACGTGCTATACCTGGTAGTGAATCCATTGCTATGAACGTGCTATACCTGGCAGTGAATCCATTGCTATGAACGTGCTATACCAGGTAGTGAATCCATTGCTATGAACGTGCTATACCTGGCAGTGAATCAATTGCTATGAACGTGCTATACCAGGTAGTGAATCCATTGCTATGAACGTGCTATACCTGGTAGTGAATCCATTGCTATGAACGTGCTATACCAGGTAGTGAATCCATTGCTATGAACGTGCTATACCTGGTAGTGAATCCATTGCTATGAACGTGCTATACCTGGCAGTGAATCCATTGCTATGAATGTGCTATACCTGGTAGTGAATCCATTGCTATGAACGTGCTATACCTGGCAGTGAATCCATTGCCATGAACGTGCTATACTTGGTTGTGAATCCATTGCTATGAATGTGCTATACCAGGTAGTGAATCCATTGCTATGAACGTGCTATACCAGGTAGTGAAACCATTGCTATGAACGTGCTATACCAGGTAGTGAATCCATTGCTATAAACGTGCTATACCTGGCAGTGAATCCATTGCTATGAACGTGCTATACCTGGCAGTGAATCCATTGCTATGAATGTGCTATACCTGGTAGTGAATCCATTGCTATGAACGTGCTATACCAGGTAGTGAATATATTACTATGAACGTGCTATACTTGGTAGTGAATCCATTGCTATGAATGTGCTATACCTGGCAGTGAATCCATTGCCATGAACGTGCTATACTTGGTAGTGAATCCATTGCTATGAATGTGCTATACCTGGCAGTGAATCCATTGTTATGAACGTGCTATACCTGGTAGTGAATCCATTGCTATGAACGTGCTATACCTGGCAGTGAATCCATTGCTATGAACGTGCTATACCAGGTAGTGAATCCATTGCTATGAACGTGCTATACCTGGTAGTGAATCCATTGCTATGAACGTGCTATACCTGGTAGTGAATCCATTGCTATGAACGTGCTATACCTGGTAGTGAATATATTACTATGAACGTGCTATACCTGGCAGTGAATCCATTGCTATGAACGTGCTATACCTGGTAGTGAATCCATTGCTATGAACGTGCTATACCAGGTAGTGAATATATTACTATGAACGTGCTATACCTGGTAGTGAATCCATTGCTATGAACGTGCTATACCTGGCAGTGAATCCATTGCTATGAATGTGCTATACCTGGTAGTGAATCCATTGCTATGAACGTGCTATAGCTGGTAGTGAATATATTACTATGAACGTGCTATACCAGGTAGTGAATATATTACTATGAACGTGCTATACCAGGTAGTGAATATATTACTATGAACGTGCTATACCAGGTAGTGAATATATTGCTATGAACGTGCTATACCAGGTAGTGAATATATTACTATGAACGTGCTATACCTGGTAGTTAATCCATTGCTATGAACGTGCTATACCAGGTAGTGAATATAATTCTATGAACGTGCTATACCAGGTAGTGAATATATTACTATGAACGTGCTATACCTGGCAGTGAATCCATTGCTATGAACGTGCTATACCAGGTAGTGAATATATTGCTATGAACGTGCTATACCAGGTAGTGAATATATTACTATGAACGTGCTATACCTGGCAGTGAATCCATTGCTATGAACGTGCTATACCTGGCAGTGAATCCATTGCTATGAACGTGCTATACCAGGCAGTGAATCCATTGCTATGAATGTGCTATACCTGGTAGTGAATCCATTGCTATGAACGTGCTATACCTGGCAGTGAATCCATTGCCATGAACGTGCTATACTTGGTAGTGAATCCATTGCTATGAATGTGCTATACCTGGCAGTGAATCCATTGTTATGAACGGGCTATACCTGGCAGTGAATATATTACTATGAACGTGCTATACCTGGTAGTGAATCCATTGCTATGAACGTGCTATACCTGGCAGTGAATCCATTGCCATGAACGTGCTATACTTGGTTGTGAATCCATTGCTATGAATGTGCTATACCTGGCAGTGAATCCATTGCTATGAACGGGCTATACCTGGCAGTGAATCAATTGCTATGAACGTGCTATACCAGGTAGTGAATCCATTGCTATGAACGTGCTATACCAGGTAGTGAAACCATTGCTATGAACGTGCTATACCAGGTAGTGAATCCATTGCTAGGAACGTGCTATACCTGGCAGTGAATCCATTGCTATGAACGGGCTATACCTGGTAGTGAATCCATTGCTATGAACGTGCTTTACCAGGTAGTGAATCCATTGCTATGAACGTGCTATACCTGGCAGTGAATCCATTGCTATGAATGTGCTATACCTGGTAGTGAATCCATTGCTATGAACGTGCTATACCTGGCAGTGAATCCATTGCCATGAACGTGCTATACTTGGTAGTGAATCCATTGCTATGAACGTGCTATACCTGGCAGTGAATCCATTGCTATGAACGGGCTATACCTGGCAGTGAATATATTACTATGAACGTGCTATACCTGGTAGTGAATCCATTGCTATGAACGTGCTATACCTGGCAGTGAATCCATTGCTATGAACGTGCTATACCAGGTAGTGAATCCATTGCTATGAACGTGCTATACCTGGCAGTGAATCAATTGCTATGAACGTGCTATACCAGGTAGTGAATCCATTGCTATGAACGTGCTATACCTGGTAGTGAATCCATTGCTATGAACGTGCTATACCAGGTAGTGAATCCATTGCTATGAACGTGCTATACCTGGCAGTGAATCAATTGCTATGAACGTGCTATACCAGGTAGTGAATCCATTGCTATGAACGTGCTATACCTGGTAGTGAATCCATTGCTATGAACGTGCTATACCAGGTAGTGAATCCATTGCTATGAACGTGCTATACCTGGCAGTGAATCCATTGCTATGAACGTGCTATACCTGGCAGTGAATCCATTGCTATGAACGTGCTATACCTGGTAGTGAATCCATTGCTATGAACGTGCTATACCTGGCAGTGAATCCATTGCCATGAACGTGCTATACTTGGATGTGAATCCATTGCTATGAATGTGCTATACCTGGCAGTGAATCCATTGCTATGAACGGGCTATACCTGGCAGTGAATCAATTGCTATGAACGTGCTATACCAGGTAGTGAATCCATTGCTATGAACGTGCTATACCAGGTAGTGAAACCATTGCTATGAACGTGCTATACCAGGTAGTGAATCCATTGCTAGGAACGTGCTATACCTGGCAGTGAATCCATTGCTATGAACGGGCTATACCTGGTAGTGAATCCATTGCTATGAACGTGCTTTACCAGGTAATGAATCCATTGCTATGAACGTGCTATACCTGGCAGTGAATCCATTGCTATGAATGTGCTATACCTGGTAGTGAATCCATTGCTATGAACGTGCTATACCTGGCAGTGAATCCATTGCCATGAACGTGCTATACTTGGTAGTGAATCCATTGCTATGAACGTGCTATACCTGGCAGTGAATCCATTGCTATGAACGGGCTATACCTGGCAGTGAATATATTACTATGAACGTGCTATACCTGGTAGTGAATCCATTGCTATGAACGTGCTATACCTGGCAGTGAATCCATTGCTATGAACGTGCTTTACCAGGTAGTGAATCCATTGCTATGAACGTGCTATACCTGGCAGTGAATCAATTGCTATGAACGTGCTATACCAGGTAGTGAATCCATTGCTATGAACGTGCTATACCTGGTAGTGAATCCATTGCTATGAACGTGCTATACCAGGTAGTGAATCCATTGCTATGAACGTGCTATACCTGGCAGTGAATCCATTGCTATGAACGTGCTATACCTGGCAGTGAATCCATTGCTATGAATGTGCTATACCTGGTAGTGAATCCATTGCTATGAACGTGCTATACCTGGCAGTGAATCCATTGCCATGAACGTGCTATACTTGGTTGTGAATCCATTGCTATGAATGTGCTATACCAGGTAGTGAATCCATTGCTATGAACGTGCTATACCAGGTAGTGAAACCATTGCTATGAACGTGCTATACCAGGTAGTGAATCCATTGCTATAAACGTGCTATACCTGGCAGTGAATCCATTGCTATGAACGTGCTATACCTGGCAGTGAATCCATTGCTATGAATGTGCTATACCTGGTAGTGAATCCATTGCTATGAACGTGCTATACCAGGTAGTGAATGTATTGCTTTGAACGTGCTATACTTGGTAGTGAATCCATTGCTATGAATGTGCTATACCTGGCAGTGAATCCATTGCCATGAACGTGCTATACTTGGTAGTGAATCCATTGCTATGAATGTGCTATACCTGGCAGTGAATCCATTGTTATGAACGGGCTATACCTGGCAGTGAATCCATTGCTATGAACGTGCTATACCTGGTAGTGAATCCATTGCTATGAACGTGCTATACCAGGTAGTGAATCCATTGCTATGAACGTGCTATACCTGGTAGTGAATCCATTGCTATGAACGTGCTATACCTGGTAGTGAATCCATTGCTATGAACGTGCTATACCTGGTAGTGAATATATTACTATGAACGTGCTATACCTGGCAGTGAATCCATTGCTATGAACGTGCTATACCTGGTAGTGAATCCATTGCTATGAACGTGCTATACCAGGTAGTGAATATATTACTATGAACGTGCTATACCTGGTAGTGAATCCATTGCTATGAACGTGCTATACCTGGCAGTGAATCCATTGCTATGAATGTGCTATACCTGGTAGTGAATCCATTGCTATGAACGTGCTATAGCTGGTAGTGAATATATTACTATGAACGTGCTATACCAGGTAGTGAATATATTACTATGAACGTGCTATACCAGGTAGTGAATATATTACTATGAACGTGCTATACCAGGTAGTGAATATATTGCTATGAACGTGCTATACCAGGTAGTGAATATATTACTATGAACGTGCTATACCTGGTAGTTAATCCATTGCTATGAACGTGCTATACCAGGTAGTGAATATAATTCTATGAACGTGCTATACCAGGTAGTGAATATATTACTATGAACGTGCTATACCTGGCAGTGAATCCATTGCTATGAACGTGCTATACCAGGTAGTGAATATATTGCTATGAACGTGCTATACCAGGTAGTGAATATATTACTATGAACGTGCTATACCTGGCAGTGAATCCATTGCTATGAACGTGCTATACCTGGCAGTGAATCCATTGCTATGAACGTGCTATACCAGGCAGTGAATCCATTGCTATGAATGTGCTATACCTGGTAGTGAATCCATTGCTATGAACGTGCTATACCTGGCAGTGAATCCATTGCCATGAACGTGCTATACTTGGTAGTGAATCCATTGCTATGAATGTGCTATACCTGGCAGTGAATCCATTGTTATGAACGGGCTATACCTGGCAGTGAATATATTACTATGAACGTGCTATACCTGGTAGTGAATCCATTGCTATGAACGTGCTATACCAGGTAGTGAATCCATTGCTATGAACGTGCTATACCTGGCAGTGAATCCATTGCTATGAACGTGCTATACCTGGCAGTGAATCCATTGCTATGAATGTGCTATACCTGGTAGTGAATCCATTGCTATGAACGTGCTATACATGGCAGTGAATCCATTGCCATGAACGTGCTATACTTGGTAGTGAATCCATTGCTATGAACGTGCTATACCTGGCAGTGAATCCATTGCTATGAACGGGCTATACCTGGCAGTGAATATATTACTATGAACGTGCTATACCTGGTAGTGAATCCATTACTATGAACGGGCTATACCTGGCAGTGAATCCATTGCTATGAACGTGCTATACCTGGCAGTGAATCCATTGCTATGAACGTGCTATACCAGGTAGTGAATCCATTGCTATGAACGTGCTATACCTGGTAGTGAATCCATTGCTATGAATGTGCTATACCTGGTAGTGAATCCATTGCTATGAACGTGCTATACCAGGTAGTGAATATATTACTATGAACGTGCTATACCTGGCAGTGAATCCATTGCTATGAACGTGCTATACCTGGTAGTGAATCCATTGCTATGAACGTGCTATACCAGGTAGTGAATATATTACTATGAACGTGCTATACCTGGTAGTGAATCCATTGCTATGAACGTGCTATACCTGGCAGTGAATCCATTGCTATGAATGTGCTATACCTGGTAGTGAATCCATTGCTATGAACGTGCAATAGCTGGCAGTGAATATATTACTATGAACGTGCTATACCAGGTAGTGAATATATTACTATGAACGTGCTATACCAGGTAGTGAATATATTGCTATGAACGTGCTATACCAGGTAGTGAATATGTTACTATGAACGTGCTATACCTGGTAGTTAATCCATTGCTATGAACGTGCTATACCAGGTAGTGAATATATTGCTATGAACGTGCTATACCAGGTAGTGAATATATTACTATGAACGTGCTATACCTGGCAGTGAATCCATTGCTATGAACGTGCTATACCTGGTAGTGAATCCATTGCTATGAACGTGCTATACCAGGTAGTGAATCCATTGCTATGAACGTGCTATACCAGGTAGTGAATATATTACTATGAACGTGCTATACCTGGCAGTGAATCCATTGCTATGAGCGTGCTATACCTGGCAGTGAATCCATTGCTATGAACGTGCTATACCAGGTAGTGAATCCATTGCTATGAACGTGCTATACCAGGTAGTGAATCCATTGCTATGAACGTGCTATACCTGGCAGTGAATCCATTGCTATGAACGTGCTATACCTGGCAGTGAATCCATTGCTATGAAAGCTATACCTGGCAGTGAATCCATTGCTATGAACGTGCTATACCTGGCAGTGAATCCATTGCTATGAACGTGCTATACCTGGCAGTGAATCCATTGCTATGAACGTGCTATACCAGGTAGTGAATCCATTGCTACGAACGTGCTATACCTGGTAGTGAATCCATTGCTATGAACGTGCTATACCAGGTAGTGAATATATTACTATGAACGTGCTATACCAGGCAGTGAATATATTACTATGAACGTGCTATACCTGGCAGTGAATCCATTGCTATGAACGTGCTATACCTGGTAGTGAATCCATTGCTATGAACGTGCTATACCAGGTAGTGAATATATTACTATGAACGTGCTATACCTGGTAGTGAATCCATTGCTATGAACGTGCTATACCAGGTAGTGAATATATTACTATGAACGTGCTATACCTGGCAGTGAATCCATTGCTATGAACGTGCTATACCTGGCAGTGAATCCATTGCTATGAACGTGCTATACCAGGCAGTGAATCCATTGCTATGAATGTGCTATACCTGGTAGTGAATCCATTGCTATGAACGTGCTATACCTGGCAGTGAATCCATTGCCATGAACGTGCTATACTTGGTAGTGAATCCATTGCTATGAATGTGCTATACCTGGCAGTGAATCCATTGTTATGAACGGGCTATACCTGGCAGTGAATATATTACTATGAATGTGCTATACCTGGTAGTGAATCCATTGCTATGAACGTGCTATACCAGGTAGTGAATCCATTGCTATGAACGTGCTATACCTGGCAGTGAATCCATTGCTATGAACGTGCTATACCTGGCAGTGAATCCATTGCTATGAATGTGCTATACCTGGTAGTGAATCCATTGCTATGAACGTGCTATACCTGGCAGTGAATCCATTGCCATGAACGTGCTATACTTGGTAGTGAATCCATTGCTATGAACGTGCTATACCTGGCAGTGAATCCATTGCTATGAACAGGCTATACCTGGCAGTGAATATATTACTATGAACGTGCTATACCTGGTAGTTAATCCATTACTATGAACGGGCTATACCTGGCAGTGAATCCATTGCTATGAACGTGCTATACCTGGCAGTGAATCCATTGCTATGAACGTGCTATACCAGGTAGTGAATCCATTGCTATGAACGTGCTATACCTGGTAGTGAATCCATTGCTATGAACGTGCTATACCTGGCAGTGAATCCATTGCTATGAAAGCTATACCTGGCAGTGAATCCATTGCTATGAACGTGCTATACCTGGTAGTGAATCCATTGCTATGAACGTGCTATACCAGGTAGTGAATATATTACTATGAACGTGCTATACCTGGCAGTGAATCCATTGCTATGAACGTGCTATACCTGGCAGTGAATCCATTGCTATGAACGTGCTATACCAGGCAGTGAATCCATTGCTATGAATGTGCTATACCTGGTAGTGAATCCATTGCTATGAACGTGCTATACCTGGCAGTGAATCCATTGCCATGAACGTGCTATACTTGGTAGTGAATCCATTGCTATGAATGTGCTATACCTGGCAGTGAATCCATTGTTATGAACGGGCTATACCTGGCAGTGAATATATTACTATGAACGTGCTATACCTGGTAGTGAATCCATTGCTATGAACGTGCTATACCAGGTAGTGAATCCATTGCTATGAACGTGCTATACCTGGCAGTGAATCCATTGCTATGAACGTGCTATACCTGGCAGTGAATCCATTGCTATGAATGTGCTATACCTGGTAGTGAATCCATTGCTATGAACGTGCTATACCTGGCAGTGAATCCATTGCCATGAACGTGCTATACTTGGTAGTGAATCCATTGCTATGAACGTGCTATACCTGGCAGTGAATCCATTGCTATGAACGGGCTATACCTGGCAGTGAATATATTACTATGAACGTGCTATACCTGGTAGTGAATCCATTACTATGAACGGGCTATACCTGGCAGTGATTCCATTGCTATGAACGTGCTATACCTGGCAGTGAATCCATTGCTATGAACGTGCTATACCAGGTAGTGAATCCATTGCTATGAACGTGCTATACCTTTTAGTGAATCCATTGCTATGAACGTGCTATACCTGGCAGTGAATCCATTGCTATGAAAGCTATACCTGGCAGTGAATCCATTGCTATGAACGTGCTATACCTGGCAGTGAATCCATTGCTATGAACGTGCTATACCTGGCAGTGAATCCATTGCTATGAACGTGCTATACCAGGTAGTGAATCCATTGCTACGAACGTGCTATACCTGGTAGTGAATCCATTGCTATGAACGTGCTATACCAGGTAGTGAATATATTACTATGAACGTGCTATACCAGGCAGTGAATATATTACTATGAACGTGCTATACCTGCCAGTGAATCCATTGCTATGAACGTGCTATACCTGGTAGTGAATCCATTGCTGAAACGTGCTATACAAGGTAGTGAATATATTACTATGAACGTGCTATACCTGGTAGTGAATCCATTGCTATGAACGTGCTATACCAGGTAGTGAATATATTACTATGAACGTGCTATACCTGGCAGTGAATCCATTGCTATGAACGTGCTATACCTGGCAGTGAATCCATTGCTATGAACGTGCTATACCAGGCAGTGAATCCATTGCTATGAATGTGCTATACCTGGTAGTGAATCCATTGCTATGAACGTGCTATACCTGGCAGTGAATCCATTGCCATGAACGTGCTATACTTGGTAGTGAATCCATTGCTATGAATGTGCTATACCTGGCAGTGAATCCATTGTTATGAACGGGCTATACCTGGCAGTGAATATATTACTATGAACGTGCTATACCTGGTAGTGAATCCATTGCTATGAACGTGCTATACCAGGTAGTGAATCCATTGCTATGAACGTGCTATACCTGGCAGTGAATCCATTGCTATGAACGTGCTATACCTGGCAGTGAATCCATTGCTATGAATGTGCTATACCTGGTAGTGAATCCATTGCTATGAACGTGCTATACCTGGCAGTGAATCCATTGCCATGAACGTGCTATACTTGGTAGTGAATCCATTGCTATGAACGTGCTATACCTGGCAGTGAATCCATTGCTATGAACGGGCTATACCTGGCAGTGAATATATTACTATGAACGTGCTATACCTGGTAGTGAATCCATTACTATGATCGGGCTATACCTGGCAGTGAATCCATTGCTATGAACGTGCTATACCTGGCAGTGAATCCATTGCTATGAACGTGCTATACCAGGCAGTGAATCCATTGCTATGAACGTGCTATACCTGGTAGTGAATCCATTGCTATGAATGTGCTATACCTGGTAGTGAATCCATTGCTATGAACGTGCTATACCAGGTAGTGAATATATTACTATGAACGTGCTATACCTGGCAGTGAATCCATTGCTATGAACGTGCTATACCTGGTAGTGAATCCATTGCTATGAACGTGCTATACCAGGTAGTGAATATATTGCTATGAACGTGCTATACCTGGTAGTGAATCCATTGCTATGAACGTGCTATACCTGGCAGTGAATCCATTGCTATGAATGTGCTATACCTGGTAGTGAATCCATTGCTATGAACGTGCTATAGCTGGCAGTGAATCCATTGCTATGAACGTGCTATAGCTGGCAGTGAATATATTACTATGAACGTGCTATACCAGGTAGTGAATATATTGCTATGAACGTGCTATACCAGGTAGTGAATATATTACTATGAACGTGTTATACCTGGTAGTTAATCCATTGCTATGAACGTGCTATACCAGGTAGTGAATATATTGCTATGAACGTGCTATACCAGGTGGTGAATATATTACTATGAACGTGCTATACCTGGCAGTGAATCCATTGCTATGAACGTGCTATACCTGGTAGTGAATCCATTGCTATGAACGTGCTATACCAGGTAGTGAATATATTACTATGAACGTGCTATACCTGGCAGTTAAACCATTGCTATGAACGTGCTATACCTGGCAGTGAATCCATTGCTATGAACGTGCTATACCAGGTAGTGAATCCATTGCTATGAACGTGCTATACCAGGTAGTGAATCCATTGCTATGAACGTGCTATACCTGGCAGTGAATCCATTGCTATGAACGTGCTATACCTGGCAGTGAATCCATTGCTATGAAAGCTATACCTGGCAGTGAATCCATTGCTATGAACGTGCTATACCTGGCAGTGAATCCATTGCTATGAACGTGCTATACCTGGCAGTGAATCCATTGCTATGAACGTGCTATACCAGGTAGTGAATCCATTGCTATGAACGTGCTATACCTGGTAGTGAATCCATTGCTATGAACGTGCTATACCAGGTAGTGAATATATTACTATGAACGTGCTATACCAGGCAGTGAATATATTACTATGAACGTGCTATACCTGGCAGTGAATCCATTGCTATGAACGTGCTATACCTGGTAGTGAATCCATTGCTATGAACGTGCTATACCAGGTAGTGAATATATTACTATGAACGTGCTAAACCTGGTAGTGAATCCATTGCTATGAACGTGCTATACCAGGTAGTGAATCCATTGCTATGAACGTGCTATACCTGGCAGTGAATATATTACTATGAACGTGCTATACCAGGTAGTGAATATATTGCTATGAACGTGCTATACCAGGTAGTGAATATATTACTATGAACGTGCTATACCTGGCAGTGAATCCATTGCTATGAAAGTGCTATACCAGGTAGTGAATATATTACTATGAACGTGCTATACCTGGCAGTGAATCCATTGCTATGAACGTGCTATACCTGGTAGTGAATCCATTGCTATGAACGTGCTATACCTGGTAGTGAATCCATTGCTATGAACGTGCTATACCTGGCAGTGAATCCATTGCTATGAAAGCTATACCTGGCAGTGAATCCATTGCTATGAACGTGCTATACCTGGCAGTGAATCCATTGCTATGAACGTGCTATACCTGGCAGTGAATCCATTGCTATGAACGTGCTATACCAGGTAGTGAATCCATTGCTATGAACGTGCTATACCTGGTAGTGAATCCATTGCTATGAACGTGCTATACCTGGTAGTGAATCCATTGCTATGAACGTGCTATACCTGGTAGTGAATCCATTGCTATGAACGTGCTATACCAGGTAGTGAATATATTGCTATGAACGTGCTATACCAGGTAGTGAATATATTACTATGAACGTGCTATACCAGGTAGTGAATATATTGCTATGAACGTGCTATACCAGGTAGTGAATATATTACTATGAACGTGCTATACCTGGTAGTTAATCCATTGCTATGAACGTGCTATACCAGGTAGTGAATATATTGCTATGAACGTGCTATACCAGGTAGTGAATATATTACTATGAATGTACTATACCTGGCAGTGAATCCATTGCTATGAAAGTGCTATACCAGGTAGTGAATATATTACTATGAACGTGCTATACCTGGCAGTGAATCCATTGCTATGAACGTGCTATACCTGGCAGTGAATCCATTGCTATGAACGTGCTATACCTGGTAGTGAATCCATTGCTATGAACGTGCTATACCAGGTAGTGAATCCATTGCTATGAAAGTGCTATACCAGGTAGTGAATATATTACTATGAACGTGCTATACCTGGCAGTGAATCCATTGCTATGAACGTGCTATACCTGGTAGTGAATCCATTGCTATGAACGTGCTATACCTGGTAGTGAATCCATTGCTATGAACGTGCTATACCTGGCAGTGAATCCATTGCTATGAAAGCTATACCTGGCAGTGAATCCATTGCTATGAACGTGCTATACCTGGCAGTGAATCCATTGCTATGAACGTGCTATACCTGGCAGTGAATCCATTGCTATGAACGTGCTATACCAGGTAGTGAATCCATTGCTATGAACGTGCTATACCTGGTAGTGAATCCATTGCTATGAACGTGCTATACCTGGTAGTGAATCCATTGCTATGAACGTGCTATACCTGGTAGTGAATCCTTTGCTATGAACGTGCTATACCAGGTAGTGAATATATTACTATGAACGTGCTATACCTGGCAGTGAATCCATTGCTATGAACGTGCTATACCTGGCAGTGAATCCATTGCTATGAACGTGCTATACCAGGTAGTGAATCCATTGCTATGAACGTGCTATACCAGGTAGTGAATCCATTGCTATGAACGTGCTATACCTGGCAGTGAATCCATTGCTATGAACGTGCTATACCTGGCAGTGAATCCATTGCTATGAACGTGCTATACCTGGCAGTGAATCCATTGCTATGAACGTGCTATACCTGGCAGTGAATCCATTGCTATGAACGTGCTATACCAGGTAGTGAATCCATTGCTATGAACGTGCTATACCTGGCAGTGAATCCATTGCTATGAAAGCTATACCTGGCAGTGAATCCATTGCTATGAACGTGCTATACCTGGCAGTGAATCCATTGCTATGAACGTGCTATACCTGGCAGTGAATCCATTGCTATGAACGTGCTATACCAGGTAGTGAATCCATTGCTATGAACGTGCTATACCTGGTAGTGAATCCATTGCTATGAACGTGCTATACCAGGTAGTGAATATATTACTATGAACGTGCTATACCTGGCAGTGAATCCATTGCTATGAACGTGCTATACCAGGTAGTGAATCCATTGCTATGAACGTGCTATACCTGGCAGTGAATATATTACTATGAACGTGCTATACCTGGCAGTGAATCCATTGCTATGAACGTGCTATACCTGGTAGTGAATCCATTGCTATGAACGTGCTATACCAGGTAGTGAATCCATTGCTATGAACGTGCTATACCTGGCAGTGAATCCATTGCTATGAACGTGCTATACCTGGCAGTGAATCCATTGCTATGAAAGCTATACCAGGCAGTGAATCCATTGCTATGAACGTGCTATACCTGGCAGTGAATCCATTGCTATGAACGTGCTATACCTGGCAGTGAATCCATTGCTATGAACGTGCTATACCAGGTAGTGAATCCATTGCTACGAACGTGCTATACCAGGTAGTGAATCCATTGCTATGAACGTGCTATACCTGGTAGTGAATCCATTGCTATGAACGTGCTATACCTGGTAGTGAATCCATTGCTATGAACGTGCTATACCTGGTAGTGAATCCTTTGCTATGAACGTGCTATACCAGGGAGTGAATATATTACTATGAACGTGCTATACCTGGCAGTGAATCCATTGCTATGAACGTGCTATACCTGGCAGTGAATCCATTGCTATGAACGTGCTATACCAGGTAGTGAATCCATTGCTATGAACGTGCTATACCTGGCAGTGAATCCATTGCTATGAAAGCTATACCTGGCAGTGAATCCATTGCTATGAACGTGCTATACCTGGCAGTGAATCCATTGCTATGAACGTGCTATACCTGGCAGTGAATCCATTGCTATGAACGTGCTATACCAGGTAGTGAATCCATTGCTATGAACGTGCTATACCTGGTAGTGAATCCATTGCTATGAACGTGCTATACCAGGTAGTGAATATATTACTATGAACGTGCTATACCTGGCAGTGAATCCATTGCTATGAACGTGCTATACCAGGTAGTGAATCCATTGCTATGAACGTGCTATACCTGGCAGTGAATATATTACTATGAACGTGCTATACCTGGCAGTGAATCCATTGCTATGAACGTGCTATACCTGGTAGTGAATCCATTGCTATGAACGTGCTATACCAGGTAGTGAATCCATTGCTATGAACGTGCTATACCTGGCAGTGAATCCATTGCTATGAACGTGCTATACCTGGCAGTGAATCCATTGCTATGAAAGCTATACCAGGCAGTGAATCCATTGCTATGAACGTGCTATACCTGGCAGTGAATCCATTGCTATGAACGTGCTATACCTGGCAGTGAATCCATTGCTATGAACGTGCTATACCAGGTAGTGAATCCATTGCTACGAACGTGCTATACCTGGTAGTGAATCCATTGCTATGAACGTGCTATACCAGGTAGTGAATATATTACTATGAACGTGCTATACCAGGCAGTGAATATATTACTATGAACGTGCTATACCTGGCAGTGAATCCATTGCTATGAACGTGCTATACCTGGTAGTGAATCCATTGCTATGAACGTGCTATACCAGGTAGTGAATATATTACTATGAACGTGCTATACCTGGTAGTGAATCCATTGCTATGAACGTGCTATACCAGGTAGTGAATCTATTGCTATGAACGTGCTACACCTGGCAGTGAATATATTACTATGAACGTGCTATACCTGGCAGTGAATCCATTGCTATGAACGTGCTATACCTGGTAGTGAATCCATTGCTATGAACGTGCTATACCTGGCAGTGAATCCATTGCTATGAACGTGCTATACCTGGCAGTGAATCCATTGCTATGAACGTGCTATACCAGGTAGTGAATCCATTGCTATGAACGTGCTATACCTGGTAGTGAATCCATTGCTATGAACGTGCTATACCAGGTAGTGAATATATTACTATGAACGTGCTATACCTGGCAGTGAATCCATTGCTTTGAACGTGCTATACCAGGTAGTGAATCCATTGCTATGAACGTGCTATACCTGGCAGTGAATCCATTGCTATGAACGTGCTATACCTGGCAGTGAATCCATTGCTATGAACGTGCTATACCAGGTAGTGAATCCATTGCTATGAACGTGCTATACCAGGTAGTGAATCCATTGCTATGAACGTGCTATACCTGGCAGTGAATCCATTGCTTTGAACGTGCTATACCAGGTAGTGAATCCATTGCTATGAACGTGCTATACCAGGTAGTGAATATATTACTATGAACGTGCTATACCTGGTAGTGAATCCATTGCTATGAACGTGCTATACCAGGTAGTGAATCCATTGCTATGAACGTGCTATACCTGGCAGTGAATATATTACTATGAACGTGCTATACCTGGCAGTGAATCCATTGCTATGAACGTGCTATACCTGGTAGTGAATCCATTGCTATGAACGTGCTATACCTGGCAGTGAATCCATTGCTATGAACGTGCTATACCTGGCAGTGAATATATTACTATGAACGTGCTATACCTGGCAGTGAATCCATTGCTATGAACGTGCTATACCTGGTAGTGAATCCATTGCTATGAACGTGCTATACCAGGTAGTGAATATATTACTATGAACGTGCTATACCTGGTAGTGAATCCATTGCTATGAACGTGCCAAACCAGGTAGTGAATCCATTGCTATGAACGTGCTATACCTGGCAGTGAATATATTACTATGAACGTGCTATACCTGGCAGTGAATATATTACTATGAACGTGCTATACCTGGCAGTGAATCCATTGCTATGAACGTGCTATACCTGGTAGTGAATCCATTGCTATGAACGTGCTATACCAGGTAGTGAATCTATTGCTATGAACGTGCTACACCTGGCAGTGAATATATTACTATGAACGTGCTATACCTGGCAGTGAATCCATTGCTATGAACGTGCTATACCTGGTAGTGAATCCATTGCTATGAACGTGCTATACCTGGCAGTGAATCCATTGCTATGAACGTGCTATACCTGGCAGTGAATCCATTGCTATGAACGTGCTATACCAGGTAGTGAATCCATTGCTATGAACGTGCTATACCTGGTAGTGAATCCATTGCTATGAACGTGCTATACCAGGTAGTGAATATATTACTATGAACGTGCTATACCTGGCAGTGAATCCATTGCTTTGAACGTGCTATACCAGGTAGTGAATCCATTGCTATGAACGTGCTATACCTGGCAGTGAATCCATTGCTATGAACGTGCTATACCTGGCAGTGAATCCATTGCTATGAACGTGCTATACCAGGTAGTGAATCCATTGCTATGAACGTGCTATACCAGGTAGTGAATCCATTGCTATGAACGTGCTATACCTGGCAGTGAATCCATTGCTTTGAACGTGCTATACCAGGTAGTGAATCCATTGCTATGAACGTGCTATACCAGGTAGTGAATATATTACTATGAACGTGCTATACCTGGTAGTGAATCCATTGCTATGAACGTGCTATACCAGGTAGTGAATCCATTGCTATGAACGTGCTATACCTGGCAGTGAATATATTACTATGAACGTGCTATACCTGGCAGTGAATCCATTGCTATGAACGTGCTATACCTGGTAGTGAATCCATTGCTATGAACGTGCTATACCTGGCAGTGAATCCATTGCTATGAACGTGCTATACCTGGCAGTGAATATATTACTATGAACGTGCTATACCTGGCAGTGAATCCATTGCTATGAACGTGCTATACCTGGTAGTGAATCCATTGCTATGAACGTGCTATACCAGGTAGTGAATATATTACTATGAACGTGCTATACCTGGTAGTGAATCCATTGCTATGAACGTGCCAAACCAGGTAGTGAATCCATTGCTATGAACGTGCTATACCTGGCAGTGAATATATTACTATGAACGTGCTATACCTGGCAGTGAATATATTACTATGAACGTGCTATACCTGGCAGTGAATCCATTGCTATGAACGTGCTATACCTGGTAGTGAATCCATTGCTATGAACGTGCTATACCTGGCAGTGAATCCATTGCTATGAACGTGCTATACCTGGCAGTGAATCCATTGCTATGAACGTGCTATACCAGGTAGTGAATCCATTGCTATGAACGTGCTATACCTGGTAGTGAATCCATTGCTATGAACGTGCTATACCAGGTAGTGAATATATTACTATGAACGTGCTATACCTGGCAGTGAATCCATTGCTATGAACGTGCTATACCAGGTAGTGAATCCATTGCTATGAACGTGCTATACCTGGCAGTGAATCCATTGCTATGAACGTGCTATACCTGGCAGTGAATCCATTGCTATGAACGTGCTATACCAGGTAGTGAATCCATTGCTATGAACGTGCTATACCAGGTAGTGAATCCATTGCTATGAACGTGCTATACCTGGCAGTGAATCCATTGCTTTGAACGTGCTATACCAGGTAGTGAATCCATTGCTATGAACGTGCTATACCTGGCAGTGAATCCATTGCTATGAACGTGCTATACCTGGCAGTGAATCCATTGCTATGAAAGCTATACCTGGCAGTGAATCCATTGCTATGAACGTGCTATACCTGGCAGTGAATCCATTGCTATGAACGTGCTATACCAGGTAGTGAATCCATTGCTATGAACGTGCTATACCTGGTAGTGAATCCATTGCTATGAACGTGCTATACCTGGTAGTGAATCCATTGCTATGAACGTGCTATACCAGGTAGTGAATATATTACTATGAACGTGCTATACCTTGCAGTGAATCCATTGCTATGAACGTGCTATACCAGGTAGTGAATCCATTGCTATGAACGTGCTATACCAGGTAGTCAATATATTACTATGAACGTGCTATACCTGGCAGTGAATCCATTGCTATGAACGTGCTATACCAGGTAGTGAATCCATTGCTATGAACGTGCTATACCTGGCAGTGAATATATTACTATGAACGTGCTATACCTGGCAGTGAATCCATTGCTATGAACGTGCTATACCTGGTAGTGAATCCATTGCTATGAACGTGCTATACCAGGTAGTGAATCCATTGCTATGAAAGTGCTATACCAGGTAGTGAATTACTATGAACGTGCTATACCTGGCAGTGAATCCATTGCTATGAACGTGCTATACCAGGTAGTGAATCCATTGCTATGAACGTGCTATACCTGGCAGTGAATCCATTGCCATGAACGTGCTATACTTGGTAGTGAATCCATTGCTATGAATGTGCTATACCTGGCAGTGAATATATTACTATGAACGTGCTATACCTGGTAGTGAATTCATTACTATGAACGGGCTATACCTGGCAGTGAATCCATTGCTATGAACGTGCTATACCTGGCAGTGAATCCATTGCTATGAACGTGCTATACCAGGTAGTGAATCCATTGCTATGAACGTGCTATACCTGGTAGTGAATCCATTGCTATGAACGTGCTATACCTGGTAGTGAATCCATTGCTATGAACGTGCTATACCAGGTAGTGAATATTTTACTATGAACGTGCTATACCTGGCAGTGAATCCATTGCTATGAACGTGCTATACCTGGTAGTGAATCCATTGCTATGAACGTGCTATACCAGGTAGTGAATATATTACTATGAACGTGCTATACCTGGTAGTGAATCCATTGCTATGAACGTGCTATACCTGGCAGTGAATCCATTGCTATGAATGTGCTATACCTGGTAGTGAATCCATTGCTATGAACGTGCTATACCTGGCAGTGAATATATTACTATGAACGTGCTATACCAGGTAGTGAATATATTACTATGAACGTGCTATACCAGGTAGTGAATATATTACTATGAACGTGCTATACCAGGTAGTGAATATATTACTATGAACGTGCTATACCAGGTAGTGAATATATTGCTATGAACGTGCTATACCAGGTAGTGAATATATTACTATGAACGTGCTATACCTGGTAGTTAATCCAGTGCTATGAACGTGCTATGCCAGGTAGTGAATATATTGCTATGAACGTGCTATACCAGGTAGTGAATATATTACTATGAACGTGCTATACCTGGCAGTGAATCCATTGCTATGAACGTGCTATACCTGGTAGTGAATCCATTGCTATGAACGTGCTATACCAGGTAGTGAATATGTTACTATGAACGTGCTATACCTGGCAGTGAATCCATTGCTATGAACGTGCTATACCTGGCAGTGAATCCATTGCTATGAACGTGCTATACCAGGTAGTGAATCCATTGCTATGAACGTGCTATACCAGGTAGTGAATCCATTGCTATGAACGTGCTATACCTGGCAGTGAATCCATTGCTTTCAACGTGCTATACCAGGTAGTGAATCCATTGCTATGAACGTGCTATACCATGTAGTGAATATATTACTATGAACGTGCTATACCTGGTAGTGAATCCATTGCTATGAACGTGCTATACCAGGTAGTGAATCCATTGCTATGAACGTGCTATACCTGGCAGTGAATATATTACTATGAACGTGCTATACCTGGCAGTGAATCCATTGCTATGAACGTGCTATACCTGGTAGTGAATCCATTGCTATGAACGTGCTATACCTGGCAGTGAATCCATTGCTATGAACGTGCTATACCTGGCAGTGAATATATTACTATGAACGTGCTATACCTGGCAGTGAATCCATTGCTATGAACGTGCTATACCTGGTAGTGAATCCATTGCTATGAACGTGCTATACCAGGTAGTGAATATATTACTATGAACGTGCTATACCTGGTAGTGAATCCATTGCTATGAACGTGCTATACCAGGTAGTGAATCCATTGCTATGAACGTGCTATACCTGGCAGTGAATATATTACTATGAACGTGCTATACCTGGCAGTGAATCCATTGCTATGAACGTGCTATACCTGGTAGTGAATCCATTTCTATGAACGTGCTATACCTGGCAGTGAATCCATTGCTATGAACGTGCTATACCTGGCAGTGAATCCATTGCTATGAAAGTGCTATACCAGGTAGTGAATCCATTGCTATGAACGTGCTATACCTGGTAGTGAATCCATTGCTATGAACGTGCTATACCAGGTAGTGAATATATTACTATGAACGTGCTATACCTGGCAGTGAATCCATTGCTTTGAACGTGCTATACCAGGTAGTGAATCCATTGCTATGAACGTGCTATACCTGGCAGTGAATCCATTGCTATGAACGTGCTATACCTGGCAGTGAATCCATTGCTATGAACGTGCTATACCAGGTAGTGAATCCATTGCTATGAACGTGCTATACCAGGTAGTGAATCCATTGCTATGAACGTGCTATACCTGGCAGTGAATCCATTGCTTTGAACGTGCTATACCAGGTAGTGAATCCATTGCTATGAACGTGCTATACCAGGTAGTGAATCCATTGCTATGAACGTGCTATACCTGGCAGTGAATCCATTGCTATGAACGTGCTATACCTGGCAGTGAATCCATTGCTATGAAAGCTATACCTGGCAGTGAATCCATTGCTATGAACGTGCTATACCTGGCAGTGAATCCATTGCTATGAACGTGCTATATCAGGTAGTGAATCCATTGCTATGAACGTGCTATACCTGGTAGTGAATCCATTGCTATGAACGTGCTATACCTGGCAGTGAATCCATTGCTATGAACGTGCTATACCAGGTAGTGAATATATTACTATGAACGTGCTATACCTGGCAGTGAATCCATTGCTATGAACGTGCTATACCTGGTAGTGAATCCATTGCTATGAACGTGCTATACCAGGTAGTGAATATATTACTATGAACGTGCTATACCTGGCAGTGAATCCATTGCTATGAACGTGCTATACCAGGTAGTGAATCCATTGCTATGAACGTGCTATACCTGGCAGTGAATATATTACTATGAACGTGCTATACCTGGCAGTGAATCCATTGCTATGAACGTGCTATACCTGGTAGTGAATCCATTGCTATGAACGTGCTATACCAGGTAGTGAATCCATTGCTATGAAAGTGCTATACCAGGTAGTGAATTACTATGAACGTGCTATACCTGGCAGTGAATCCATTGCTATGAACGTGCTATACCAGGTAGTGAATCCATTGCTATGAACGTGCTATACCTGGCAGTGAATCCATTGCCATGAACGTGCTATACTTGGTAGTGAATCCATTGCTATGAATGTGCTATACCTGGCAGTGAATATATTACTATGAACGTGCTATACCTGGTAGTGAATTCATTACTATGAACGGGCTATACCTGGCAGTGAATCCATTGCTATGAACGTGCTATACCTGGCAGTGAATCCATTGCTATGAACGTGCTATACCAGGTAGTGAATCCATTGCTATGAACGTGCTATACCTGGTAGTGAATCCATTGCTATGAACGTGCTATACCTGGTAGTGAATCCATTGCTATGAACGTGCTATACCAGGTAGTGAATATTTTACTATGAACGTGCTATACATGGCAGTGAATCCATTGCTATGAACGTGCTATACCTGGTAGTGAATCCATTGCTATGAACGTGCTATACCAGGTAGTGAATATGTTACTATGAACGTGCTATACCTGGCAGTGAATCCATTGCTATGAACGTGCTATACCTGGCAGTGAATCCATTGCTATGAACGTGCTATACCAGGTAGTGAATCCATTGCTATGAACGTGCTATACCAGGTAGTGAATCCATTGCTATGAACGTGCTATACCTGGCAGTGAATCCATTGCTATGAACGTGCTATACCTGGCAGTGAATCCATTGCTAAGAAAGCTATACCTGGCAGTGAATCCATTGCTATGAACGTGCTATACCTGGCAGTGAATTCATTGCTATGAACGTGCTATACCTGGCAGTGAATCCATTGCTATGAACGTGCTATACCAGGTAGTGAATCCATTGCTATGAACGTGCTATACCTGGTAGTGAATCCATTGCTATGAACGTGCTATACCAGGTAGTGAATATATTACTATGAACGTGCTATACCTGGCAGTGAATCCATTGCTATGAACGTGCTATACCAGGTAGTGAATCCATTGCTATGAACGTGCTATACTTGGCAGTGAATATATTACTATGAACGTGCTATACCTGGCAGTGAATCCATTGCTATGAACGTGCTATACCTGGTAGTGAATCCATTGCTATGAACGTGCTATACCAGGTAGTGAATCCATTGCTATGAACGTGCTATACCTGGCAGTGAATATATTACTATGAACGTGCTATACCTGGCAGTGAATCCATTGCTATGAACGTGCTATACCTGGTAGTGAATCCATTGCTATGAACGTGCTATACCAGGTAGTGAATCCATTGCTATGAAAGTGCTATACCAGGTAGTGAATTACTATGAACGTGCTATACCTGGCAGTGAATCCATTGCTATGAACGTGCTATACCAGGTAGTGAATCCATTGCTATGAACGTGCTATACCTGGCAGTGAATCCATTGCCATGAACGTGCTATACTTGGTAGTGAATCCATTGCTATGAATGTGCTATACCTGGCAGTGAATATATTACTATGAACGTGCTATACCTGGTAGTGAATTCATTACTATGAACGGGCTATACCTGGCAGTGAATCCATTGCTATGAACGTGCTATACCTGGCAGTGAATCCATTGCTATGAACGTGCTATACCAGGTAGTGAATCCATTGCTATGAACGTGCTATACCTGGTAGTGAATCCATTGCTATGAACGTGCTATACCTGGTAGTGAATCCATTGCTATGAACGTGCTATACCAGGTAGTGAATATTTTACTATGAACGTGCTATACATGGCAGTGAATCCATTGCTATGAACGTGCTATACCTGGTAGTGAATCCATTGCTATGAACGTGCTATACCAGGTAGTGAATATGTTACTATGAACGTGCTATACCTGGCAGTGAATCCATTGCTATGAACGTGCTATACCTGGCAGTGAATCCATTGCTATGAACGTGCTATACCAGGTAGTGAATCCATTGCTATGAACGTGCTATACCAGGTAGTGAATCCATTGCTATGAACGTGCTATACCTGGCAGTGAATCCATTGCTATGAACGTGCTATACCTGGCAGTGAATCCATTGCTAAGAAAGCTATACCTGGCAGTGAATCCATTGCTATGAACGTGCTATACCTGGCAGTGAATTCATTGCTATGAACGTGCTATACCTGGCAGTGAATCCATTGCTATGAACGTGCTATACCAGGTAGTGAATCCATTGCTATGAACGTGCTATACCTGGTAGTGAATCCATTGCTATGAACGTGCTATACCAGGTAGTGAATATATTACTATGAACGTGCTATACCTGGCAGTGAATCCATTGCTATGAACGTGCTATACCAGGTAGTGAATCCATTGCTATGAACGTGCTATACTTGGCAGTGAATATATTACTATGAACGTGCTATACCTGGCAGTGAATCCATTGCTATGAACGTGCTATACCTGGTAGTGAATCCATTGCTATGAACGTGCTATACCAGGTAGTGAATCCATTGCTATGAAAGTGCTATACCAGGTAGTGAATATATTACTATGAACGTGCTATACCTGGCAGTGAATCCATTGCTATGAACGTGCTATGGATCCATTGCTATGAACGTGCTATACCTGGTAGTGAATCCATTGCTATGAACGTGCTATACCAGGTAGTGAATATATTGCTATGAACGTGCTATACCAGGTAGTGAATATATTACTATGAACGTGCTATACCTGGTAGTGAATCCATTACTATGAACGTGCTATACCTGGTAGTGAATCCATTGCTATGAACGTGCTATACCTGGCAGTGAATCCATTGCTATGAACGTGCTATACCTGGCAGTGAATCCATTGCTATGAACGTGCTATACCAGGTAGTGAATCCATTGCTATGAACGTGCTATACCAGGTAGTGAATCCATTGCTATGAACGTGCTATACCAGGTAGTGAATCCATTGCTATGAACGTGCTATACATGGCAGTGAATCCATTGCTATGAACGTGCTATACCAGGTAGTGAATCCATTGCTATGAACGTGCTATACCTGGCAGTGAATCCATTGCTATGAACGTGCTATACCTGGCAGTGAATCCATTGCTATGAACGTGCTATACCTGGCAGTGAATCCATTGCTATGAACGCTATACCTGGCAGTGAATCCATTGCTATGAACGTGCTATACCTGGTAGTGAATCCATTGCTATGAACGTGCTATACCTGGCAGTGAATCCATTGCTATGAACGTGCTATACCTGGCAGTGAATCCATTGCTATGAAAGCTATTCCTGGCAGTGAATCCATTGCTATGAACGTGCTATACCTGGCAGTGAATCCATTGCTATGAACGTGCTATACCTGGCAGTGAATCCATTGCTATGAACGTGCTATACCAGGTAGTGAATCCATTGCTACGAACGTGCTATACCTGGTAGTAAATCCATTGCTATGAACGTGCTATACCAGGTAGTGAATATATTACTATGAACGTGCTATACCAGGCAGTGAATATATTACTATGAACGTGCTATACCTGGCAGTGAATCCATTGCTATGAACGTGCTATACCTGGTAGTGAATCCATTGCTATGAACGTGCTATACCAGGTAGTGAATATATTACTATGAACGTGCTATACCTGGTAGTGAATCCATTGCTATGAACGTGCTATACCAGGTAGTGAATCCATTGCTATGAACGTGCTATACCTGGCAGTGAATATATTACTATGAACGTGCTATACCTGGCAGTGAATCCATTGCTATGAACGTGCTATACCTGGTAGTGAATCCATTGCTATGAACGTGCTATACCAGGTAGTGAATCCATTGCTATGAAAGTGCTATACCAGGTAGTGAATATATTACTATGAACGTGCTATACCTGGCAGTGAATCCATTGCTATGAACGTGCTATACCTGGTAGTGAATCCATTGCTATGAACGTGCTATACCTGGTAGTGAATCCATTGCTATGAACGTGCTATACCTGGCAGTGAATCCATTGCTATGAAAGCTATACCTGGCAGTGAATCCATTGCTATGAACGTGCTATACCTGGCAGTGAATCCATTGCTATGAACGTGCTATACCTGGCAGTGAATCCATTGCTATGACCGTGCTATACCAGGTAGTGAATCCATTGCTATGAACGTGCTATACCTGGTAGTGAATCCATTGCTATGAACGTGCTATACCAGGTAGTGAACATATTACTATGAACGTGCTATACCAGGCAGTGAATATATTACTATGAACGTGCTATACCTGGCAGTGAATCCATTGCTATGAACGTACTATACCTGGTAGTGAATCCATTGCTATGAACGTGCTATACCAGGTAGTGAATATATTACTATGAACGTGCTATACCTGGTAGTGAATCCATTGCTATGAACGTGCTATACCAGGGAGTGAATCCATTGCTATGAAAGTGCTATACCAGGTAGTGAATATATTACTATGAACGTGCTATACCTGGCAGTGAATCCATTGCTATGAACGTGCTATACCTGGTAGTGAATCCATTGCTATGAACGTGCTATACCTGGTAGTGAATCCATTGCTATGAACGTGCTATACCAGGTAGTGAATATATTGCTATGAACGTGCTATACCTTGTAGTGAATATATTACTATGAACGTGCTATACCTGGTAGTGAATCCATTACTATGAACGTGCTATACCTGGCAGTGAATCCATTGCTATGAACGTGCTATACCTGGCAGTGAATCCATTGCTATGAACGTGCTATACCAGGTAGTGAATCCATTGCTATGAACGTGCTATACCAGGTAGTGAATCCATTGCTATGAACGTGCTATACCTGGCAGTGAATCCATTGCTGTGAACGTGCTATACCTGGCAGTGAATCCATTGCTATGAAAGCTATACCTGGCAGTGAATCCATTGCTATGAACGTGCTATACCTGGCAGTGAATGCATTGCTATGAACGTGTTATACCAGGTAGTGAATCCATTGCTATAAACGTGCTATACCTGGTAGTGAATCCATTGCTATGAACGTGCTATACCTGGTAGTGAATCCATTGCTATGAACGTGCTATACCAGGTAGTGAATATATTACTATGAACGTGCTATACCTGGCAGTGAATCCATTGCTATGAACGTGCTATACCTGGTAGTGAATCCATTGCTATGAACGTGCTATACCAGGTAGTGAATATATTACTATGAACGTGCTATACCTGATAGTGAATCCATTGCTATGAACGTGCTATACCTGGCAGTGAATATATTACTATGAACGTGCTATACCTGGCAGTGAATCCATTGCTATGAACGTGCTATACCTGGTAGTAAATCCATTGCTATGAACGTGCTATACCAGGTAGTGAATCCATTGCTATGAAAGTGCTATACCAGGTAGTGAATTACTATGAACGTGCTATACCTGGCAGTGAATCCATTGCTATGAACGTGCTATACCAGGTAGTGAATCCATTGCTATGAACGTGCTATACCTGGCAGTGAATCCATTGCCATGAACGTGCTATACCTGGTAGTGAATCCATTGCTATGAACGTGCTATACCAGGTAGTGAATCCATTGCTATGAACGTGCTACACCAGGTAGTGAATCCATTGCTATGAACGTGCTATACCTGGCAGTGAATCCATTGCTTTGAACGTGCTATACCAGGTAGTGAATCCATTGCTATGAACGTGCTATACCAGGTAGTGAATCCATTGCTATGAACGTGCTATACCTGGCAGTGAATCCATTGCTATGAACGTGCTATACCTGGCAGTGAATCCATTGCTATGAAAGCTATACCTGGCAGTGAATCCATTGCTATGAACGTGCTATACCTGGCAGTGAATCCATTGCTATGAACGTGTTATACCAGGTAGTGAATCCATTGCTATAAACGTGCTATACCTGGTAGTGAATCCATTGCTATGAACGTGCTATACCTGGTAGTGAATCCATTGCTATGAACGTGCTATACCAGGTAGTGAATATATTACTATGAACGTGCTATACCTGGCAGTGAATCCATTGTTATGAACGTGCTATACCTGGTAGTGAATCCATTGCTATGAACGTGCTATACCAGGTAGTGAATATATTACTATGAACGTGCTATACCTGGCAGTGAATCCATTGCTATGAACGTGCTATACCAGATAGTGAATCCATTGCTATGAACGTGCTATACCTGGCAGTGAATATATTACTATGAACGTGCTATACCTGGCAGTGAATCCATTGCTATGAACGTGCTATACCTGGTAGTGAATCCATTGCTATGAACGTGCTATACCAGGTAGTGAATCCATTGCTATGAAAGTGCTATACCAGGTAGTGAATTACTATGAACGTGCTATACCTGGCAGTGAATCCATTGCTATGAACGTGCTATACCAGGTAGTGAATCCATTGCTATGAACGTGCTATACCTGGCAGTGAATCCATTGCCATGAACGTGCTATACTTGGTAGTGAATCCATTGCTATGAATGTGCTATACCTGGCAGTGAATATATTACTATGAACGTGCTATACCTGGCAGTGAATATTTTACTATGAACGTGCTATACCTGGTAGTGAATCCATTACTATGAACGGGCTATACCTGGCAGTGAATCCATTGCTATGAACGTGCTATACCTGGCAGTGAATCCATTGCTATGAACGTGCTATACCTGGCAGTGAATCCATTGCTATGAACGTGCTATACCAGGTAGTGAATCCATTGCTATGAACGTGCTATACCTGGTAGTGAATCCATTGCTATGAACGTGCTATACCTGGTAGTGAATCCATTGCTATGAATGTGCTATACCAGGTAGTGAATATATTACTATGAACGTGCTATACCTGGCAGTGAATCCATTGCTATGAACGTGCTATACCTGGTAGTGAATCCATTGCTATGAACGTGCTATACCAGGTAGTGAATATATTACTATGAACGTGCTATACCTGGTAGTGAATCCATTGCTATGAACGTGCTATACCTGGCAGTGAATCCATTGCTATGAATGTGCTATACCTGGTAGTGAATCCATTGCTATGAACGTGCTATACCTGGCAGTGAATATATTACTATGAACGTGCTATACCAGGTAGTTAATATATTACTATGAACGTGCTATACCAGGTAGTGAATATATTACTATGAACGTGCTATACCAGGTAGTGAATATATTGCTATGAACGTGCTATACCAGGTAGTGAATATATTACTATGAACGTGCTATACCTGGTAGTTAATCCATTGCTATGAACGTGCTATACCAGGTAGTGAATATATTGCTATGAACGTGCTATACCAGGTAGTGAATATATTACTATGAACGTGCTATACCTGGCAGTGAATCCATTGCTATGAACGTGCTATACCTGGTAGTGAATCCATTGCTATGAACGTGCTATACCAGGTAGTGAATATGTTACTATGAACGTGCTATACCTGGCAGTGAATCCATTGCTATGAACGTGCTATACCTGGCAGTGAATCCATTGCTATGAATGTGCTATACCAGGTAGTGAATCCATTGCTATGAACGTGCTATACCAGGTAGTGAATCCATTGCTATGAACGTGCTATACCTGGCAGTGAATCCATTGCTATGAACGTGCTATACCTGGCAGTGAATCCATTGCTATGAAAGCTATACCTGGCAGTGAATCCATTGCTATGAACGTGCTATACCTGGCAGTGAATCCATTGCTATGAACGTGCTATACCTGGCAGTGAATCCATTGCTATGAACGTGCTATACCAGGTAGTGAATCCATTGCTATGAACGTGCTATACCTGGTAGTGAATCCATTGCTATGAACGTGCTATACCAGGTAGTGAATATATTACTATGAACGTGCTATACCTGGCAGTGAATATATTACTATGAACGTGCTATACCTGGCAGTGAATCCATTGCTATGAACGTGCTATACCTGGTAGTGAATCCATTGCTATGAACTTGCTATACCAGGTAGTGAATATATTACTATGAACGTGCTATACCTGGCAGTGAATCCATTGCTATGAACGTGCTATACCAGGTAGTGAATCCATTGCTATGAACGTGCTATACCTGGCAGTGAATATATTACTATGAACGTGCTATACCTGGCAGTGAATCCATTGCTATGAACGTGCTATACCTGGTAGTGAATCCATTGCTATGAACGTGCTATACCAGGTAGTGAATCCATTGCTATGAAAGTGCTATACCAGGTAGTGAATATATAACTATGAACGTGCTATACCTGGCAGTGAATCCATTGCTATGAACGTGCTATGGATCCATTGCTATGAACGTGCTATACCTGGTAGTGAATCCATTGCTATGAACGTGCTATACCAGGTAGTGAATATATTGCTATGAACGTGCTATACCAGGTAGTGAATATATTACTATGAACGTGCTATACCTGGTAGTGAATCCATTACTATGAACGTGCTATACCTGGTAGTGAATCCATTGCTATGAACGTGCTATACCTGGCAGTGAATCCATTGCTATGAACGTGCTATACCTGGCAGTGAATCCATTGCTATGAACGTGCTATACCAGGTAGTGAATCCATTGCTATGAACGTGCTATACCAGGTAGTGAATCCATTGCTATGAACGTGCTATACCTGGCAGTGAATCCATTGCTATGAACGTGCTATACCAGGTAGTGAATCCATTGCTATGAACGTGCTATACCAGGTAGTGAATCCATTGCTATGAACGTGCTATACCTGGCAGTGAATCCATTGCTATGAACGTGCTATACCTGGCAGTGAATCCATTGCTATGAACGCTATACCTGGCAGTGAATCCATTGCTATGAACGTGCTATACCAGGTAGTGAATATATTACTATGAACGTGCTATACCTGGCAGTGAATCCATTGCTATGAACGTGCTATACCAGGTAGTGAATCCATTGCTATGAACGTGCTATACCTGGCAGTGAATATATTACTATGAACGTGCTATACCTGGCAGTGAATCCATTGCTATGAACGTGCTATACCTGGTAGTGAATCCATTGCTATGAACGTGCTATAGCAGGTAGTGAATCCATTGCTATGAAAGTGCTATACCAGGTAGTGAATATATTACTATGAACGTGCTATACCTGGCAGTGAATCCATTGCTATGAACGTGCTATACCTGGTAGTGAATCCATTGCTATGAACGTGCTATACCTGGTAATGAATCCATTGCTATGAACGTGCTATACCAGGTAGTCAATATATTACTATGAACGTGCTATACCTGGCAGTGAATCCATTACTATGAACGGGCTATACCTGGTAGTGAATCCATTGCTATGAACGTGCTATACTTGGTAGTGAATCCATTGTTATGAACGTGCTACACTTGGTAGTGAATCCATTGCTATGAAAGTTCTATACTTGGTAGTGAATCCAAAGCTATGAAAGTGCTCTACCTGGTAGTGAATATATTGCTATGAAAGCTCTACCTGGTAGTGGTTGGCTTCATAAAGACATTTTTTGCTAGAAAATGTTTAATAAATTTCACAGTTACAAAATGTATCCAATTTTCAACAAAAACATTGATTTAATTTTAACATTAAAACTCAGTATGCAACACAGTATGAACTTCAAGCAAATATTTACTTTTGAGTTGCATACATTAAAGTTGTAGCAAATAATAAATACGACTATAGTGCTCTTTCAATTCCTTTGAGAACGTCTAAAATTTCAGATGTTCTTGAAATGGAACGACTGAGCAGCTTTCCGTCACGGAGGGTTGTATTCGTATACAAACTTGACACCAGTATGCAATGCAGAATCCTGTGCAGCTATTGGATCACGTGCTGGGGGGTTACATGGAACAGCCAAGGAGGCAACTGTATGCTTCACTCCAAACAAAAGCTAAACGTGACCATAAAGTCTATTCATGGATCTGAATACTTCATGAAGAATATCAATAAGAGTAAGGATATCATTTTGTTTTATATTTTGTTTCAAGAAATGAATAACCTTTATCACATCTATTGCTTTAACGAGCCACTCCGTGAGAAGTATCAACCTTGGCAGGAAAGCGTCATTTTAGATAGACGTTGAATATTGACAATAGTAAGTTTTGAAGTCGGAATAGTAATAGAAACCCGGACAATAACGCCTGTCTATCAGTCAAGAAGGTTTGGTAGGTAATAACACGAGTATTCATGTAAAATGGCGACGTGAAGTTGGCTTCAATGATAGTAATCATTTGGGGATGATGTGAGATTCGGATTCATGCCATTATTATGCAATGTACGTTCATTTAGAGGAAAACCTGTGTGTGATTTTAGTTTCTCTTAAAGGTACATATGATTGAGATATTATGATTGTCGATATAAATCTTGCTGCCTGACTGATGGCTATACCAAAGGGCAGGAACAATGCAAAAAATGTATATCTTAAAATTTCACTAATAGATATAGTTTTGCTCAATCTATTACCTTTAATTGGTCAAAATCAAGTCTTTCAAGCCATTGAATTTCAGTCATAGATATATTTCTGAAAAATGAATGCGGCCAGAATTCATAGAAAAAGGATTCGCTTATCTCAATCAACAATGATGCAGCTGTCACATTTGATGAAAACATTGTTTGTCTTCAAATTAGTAACGCTCATTTTTGTCAGATCATCAACATAAACATTGCTTCTTCCACTTTACGGCATATATGTATCGTTTGTATTGTATAAATAGAATGAACTGAAAATATATATCGAAAAATCCCTTTCCAAATAATACCAAACGTCCAGAAAATCAAATTAAAAATATAGGAAGAAACTGGATGTAGTTCACAAACTCAAACATTTAATATCTGTTTTAAGGCTTCAAGCAAAAGCATCCTTTAGAATCGGAGCCGTGAAGTGAATAGTAAAGTGATCAAAAATTCATTTATGAAATAATATGCTATTATGAAAAGAAATAATTTACTTCATTTCAGAGGCCCGCTGTCTATCTGTAAGGCCCCATGAATCTTCACCTGATGGAGTTGCTGTAAAAGCCAAGTCCCTACCAGAGTGCCTAAACTACCTTACATCACGTGACAACATAAGGGCAGCTGATTGGTTCGAGACCTTACGTCATTGTGAAATCTTCACCAACTATATCAGATTGGGTGAAAATATATTGTCTCTTCTTTTCATAATGATGCCAAACTGCGTAGGACATATCAATGGTACGTATTTGACTTTTATAACGCTTTCAAATCAAGATCTAAGTGTTATTTCAATTAATTGTTTAAAAAATCCTGATTTTCAAACTTCAATAAATTAATTAAGGGGATCAACAACCTGGCTCGTGAAACCTCATTGACCATCGTTAACAAGAGCATCCAGACGGGTAAGAGGGGGTCACATGACACAAACTTGGTACCGGCTGTCAGCTGTTAGCGGTTCGCAACCAAACGATTTCGTCCCTACCGAGTATTTACGACTCTTGCGGGACCCTGTTAATAAAACACTGGAAGTTAAAAATTCAGGTTGCAGACCCCCTTTAAAAAGATTCTGACGAAAAAAACTTTTTAAAAGCAATTCGTATTCTCAAACTGACAAGCGATACGTCCTTCAGAATATCTAAAGAAATATATCACAGGAAACGGCGATACGTGTTTGTGAGACGTTTTTAATTTTGTCATGATTACAAATTAATATCATTCCACTTGCAAACCACAAGATTAGATCTTCAAATAAACTACATCCGTCCCGTAATTACACCCCCAAACGGAAAGACGTTCAAGAAATAGTATCTTGCTCAAACTTAACAATAAGGACGACTGATAAACCAAGTAATAAAAAATAAATCATTAATGATCCTATATTTTCTAACATATAATCAAGGATATGTTAAGCAGCATATTGTCTCATGATACTTGATACTGGACTTGAACTGACGTTTAAGGTTTTGTGATAGTCATTTATGAATCGAATGTTAGTTAGGGTAAAAAAACACTAATAATCCAGCAAACGGTGTATCACTTTTCTCCTCTGAAAATTTAAAAACATTATCAAAAACCATCTTTGATACAAGGAAACGTTTTTGTTCCTTCATTTGTATTGGTAACACGGCGTGGCTATGCAGAGAGTTGTGAGGATTTCTGAGAACCCTAAAACACAAGAACAGTACCAATTACTGCATGAGGGCCAATATATGTAACCTTTGACCACAAACGTTATCGTGACGTATTGATAGTAAACATCAAAAGTCGGCAACTTGTTTTGTTATCGTGTACTCCAGGAGCTTGGACAGGTGTATTGAGAGGTCATCGGCTGTGATTGACATTGGTCACTTATATAATATAGCTTATTATTTCATTCGAGATAAGAACGTCAGGATTACTATCCAATAATAAGATATATCTGCGAATGTTAAACTTTCTGGTCGCTGATCACACGATTCAAAGTCGTTTCAAAATGAGATGTTAGACTTTATTAATACCTTCCCATTAATTGGACATGTTCCAATGCAGATTTAATGGGAAGGCTGAAACAGCTGACAAGTGAAGAAATTTGACGCTTGAATGTTCCGTTAGACATGGCGGTTTGGGAAACAATGATATGCAAATAATTCAAACCTGGTACAAAAATAACACATTCTATATCTAAGAATTAACTGCGTAAAAAGAATTTCCATATTTGATTTATAAGAAGAGATTTGTTTTATACTTCTATTGCTTTTCGTTCTGTAATCGGAATGATTACAAAAAGTGGCAAAGTCTGTGTTGGACGGCAGTTTATTTCATTTTCTACTGACAGTACCCGTGTGTTCACAACAAGAGGATGACTCGGCGATGTATGGAGGCCTCCGTGTAGGCTCTATGTCTCATCAAGACTGTTTCTCCATCTGTAAGCAGGTCAGGACATGTGTAGCAGCCACTTCCATGTACATCAGCAAAGAACATAAATACGGACTGTGCTACTTTCATGTTATACTGCGCCAAGTATACAATAAACAAGGATCATCAACAATTAAGATTGTCCAATGCAAGGGTAAGTCAAGATTGTAAGCAATTTAAGCATCTGTTGTTGGTTTGCCATATTTAGTTGAACACAGGACCTTCTGCAATTTACTAGCTCGGGATATAGAACGAGAACACTGGGTGGTACTGTCCGAACCTCAGGCGAATTGACATACACAACTAAAACAGTTATAACCCACAAACATTTCTCCAAATGTACATAGTAATCAGCACAATTTGCAGTTTTCTCCAAATAATACTTTAATACTTGCAATTAAATTTGGACATATTTGAATCTGAACACTGTCCGATTACTACCCAAGCAGAGATGTCAATTGTTTTTATAGCCCGAATGACTGATATGTTTTGAGCAGAAGCCAGGGCAATAGTTTTTTTCTGGCACGTGATTATATATCAAAGCTATTTGATATTCCGCCATTGTGTTAATTTTTTTATTAACCATATCGCCAGACAGTCAAACGTATTAGAATAGTCAAACCATTGTCAATGGTGAAGCCATTCGATACTTAAATATATCTGCTCTAGCTCGGTTGTGGTAAGTACAGTTAAAAGACAAGTTGAGGTGCGCTGTTCTCGTAGAACACATTTTGTAGGGTTACCGTATTTAGCGGTATGCAGCGCAGTGCGCCAATAGTGAGTTATGGAACTTGAGTTAATTACATATGTCTGCGACCGAGTCTTGTCAATGTTCACGTCCCTACGCTTATTTTGAGAATAGAACACATTTCAAATGGAAATATCACTGTGTAGCTCATCTGGCCTGTAAGGCCCGATGGGCTTATGGCATGGCACGGTGTCCGGCGTCCGTCCGTCTGTCCGTCCATCCGTCCGTAAACTTTGTGGAATTTCGACTTCTTCTCCAGAACCATAAGGCCTAGAAAGCTTAAACTTAGGTACAGACTCCTTGACTAGTGAGGATTATAAATTGTAGCTTTGGTGACCCTGTGGTCCCTAATACGGGCCACAGGGGCCACGCCCTAAATACCTATTTTCATCTTCTTCTCCAGAACCATAAGGCCTAGAAAGCTGAATCTCTGTCTACAGACTCCTTGACTAGTGAGGATTATAAATTGTAGATTTGGTGGCCTTGTGGTCTCTTTCTAATACGGGCCACAGGGGCCACGCCCTAAATACCTATTTTCATCTTCTTCTCTAGAAGCCATAAGGCCTAGAAAGCTGACACTTTGTGTACAGACTCCTTGACTAATGAGGATTATAAATTGTTGCTTTGGTGGCCAATTGACCCCAATCAAGGGCCAGAGGGGCCATGCCCTTAAAAGCTTTTTTTCATCTTCTTCTCTAGGGACAAAAGGCGCAGAAGCTGAAACCTTGTGAATATACTCTTTGACTAGTGAGGATTATGATTGATAGATTTTGTGGCCCTGTGGCCCCTAATAAGGGCCTCAGGGGCCACAACCTTTAACCTCATTTCACATTTGCCACACCCTAAAGCAAAATTGATATGATGCCTGATGAGCTACAGAGCCACTGGCTCTATTTTTTATCTATCAATGTCAATGATAACAAGCATAAAACAAAGCAAAATTAATATTCTACTTTATTTGAAATCAGGCTTGAATGTCAAAATAAAGCAGATGAATCGACACGATTGCTCTGAATCACCCATACATACATGTATATGCACGTCTATTATTGAAATATTAATCTTTACAAGATTCCCCTCCATTTGGACTCGGTACATATGATACTAAATTATCATTCTCTACGTTTACCGTTTACCTGGATTCAAAACAAGCCCAGTGTACATTGATACTGACACAATAATGTCTCAGTTACAGATTCTCTGGCATCAGAACCATTCCTTGAGTCTGTGTACAGTAGGAAGATCGCTGCCACTCTTAAACAGACCCAGGGCTACCGACAGAGCAACATCTCCATGTTCAAGCAGTGTGCTCTGTATACAAGAGACTCTTGGCTTCACTTTCTGTACAAACATATTATAAAAAGTTAAACCCTTGGTTTATGGTTGTCGAATAAGAGTAAAATGGACAGTTCCTTCATGTTCTAGCAATATACTCTGTATAAAACACACCCTCTGTCTGTACAAGCAAGTGTGATAAAGTTAACCCTTGATGTGTGAGTGTCGCATAAATATTTAATGGACAGCAACTCAATTTTCCAGCTCAATGGATCACTGACTATAGTTCTCCCCTATCCTATCATTTTTCAATGTCTCTCTTCCTGTAAATAAAATGATGAACCAATTTTCGTTGATGTATGAGAATATGAGAGAAATAGTATCATTTAGAGAATAACCAACGAGGTACGAGCCTTGGCGAGCGACTGAACATTATTTTGACGAAGGCAGATATCCCTCTAATCACTCGTACCGAGTTGGTTATTCTATATATTACCCATTTGTAATGAAATATAATCAAAAAAGACTGAAAACATGCGATTGAGAAATCGTAGTAATGCTGTAGTAAGTGATACCAATCAGCTGACCAGTATTCATACGCGTGTCCAACCGAACATCTCCAGAGTGAATTAGTCAACAACGCATCGGAATCTAGTTCAGTTTCAAAACAATACGAACATGACGAAAATATTGTCCCTGAATGATATAATACATTTTCAACCTTGAACAAATTAACACACATAAAACTCTTAACAAACAACATTATTTGATAAAGCTAATAAGTATTTGAATCAGCCGATCGTCACGCCGTACTACCACTGTGATGTGTTGTTGACGGCACAATGTTGTAGGCCTAACGAAAATGTCAAAAACCTGTCATTTTTTTAAAACTATAATTGATAAAAGTGGCAATATCTTTAAGAGAAACTTACAAAGAATGCATCAAAACAAGTCTGTATGTCAGGATAATCAAATAACCTGAAGTTTGAACAACATTTGTTTCTTTCAACGTTACTTTCATTCACGTAGCAAGTGTCAAGAACGATAACTCTAATCGATTTGTAAAAGTTATTGAATGCCGGGCGCATATAGGTCATTTGTTGGCCCAACGTCGCCCTTAAATTCCACCTACCTACCTACCTACCTACCTACCTACCTAAAAGTTATTGCTTTCATGAATGTATGTTTTGAATTTGAGTCCCTATGGTTTTTATGTGTTGATAATTACTAATGGATCAGTGAAATTCTTGTGCTTGGATAGATTTCATGAATTTTCGATGGCAGCCATGTTTGTTTACAAACAGACAGCGCTTATTGTACCTTTGGAAAAAGCACAATCTTGAGATCACAATGAAATTTAACACGTTGATGAATAGATTGCAATAATACTGCGTTTAAATATCAACCTGTAAGTTGTATGATGCACAGTAATATTCATCGTTCTATGATTTTATTTTTAACCTAATCAACATACGTTCGACACGTTCAATTTATCAATGACCAATCGTCTTTCATTCTCTTAGGCACCGACCAATCAACGTTGAGAATCACTAAAAAGCACATGTGTATCCCCGCCTGTATGGGTAATATAATAAAGAAATCTATGCGTGAACAATTTACCGACAATAATTTCATTCTTTAACTTAGATAGTAGATGTACAAAACAACAAGACTTTATTCGAGAATATTGTCATCTTAGTGCCCAAACTATCTGTGTACCATCTGATGATAAAGAGTACCTGCTTCTGATTTATGACATCTAGAAATATATAAACGTTCTTACTATTTTGACTTGACTATTTGTTGATAACAAATATCAACTTGTCGAATTTTCTCGGTGCCACATAAGTAACGACAAAAGTGATAATCATAAATTTCAGCATATGACGTACAGATGTCCAACTGACAAGCATTTGCAAAAAGCGCTACAAATTGTTAACACAGCTATAGACGCAACCATGTACATCCCTTATTTCGGGTACTCATCTTCACAGATAAGATAAATTACGTAACTCGACATAGTGTGACACCAATGTATGAGACCGTATCAAGTCAAACGTTTTCGGCGTCTCCGGGATTCGAACCTTTGCCTTGGCGTGAGAGGCCAGCAAGCTAACAACAATACATCTCTGCTCCACAGTTGATCCCAGTCACTCCAAACTTCTTACCAAACTTCTTACCTTAGATATGTCACTCCAAACTTCTTACCAAACTTCTTACCTTAGATATGTCACTCCAAACTTCTTACCTTAGATATGTCACTTCAAACTACTTCTCAGTTTTAGTTATCCAGCTGCAAAACTATTTAGAGTTACTGTTGGGAATGAATGTAGATGTTGCTTTAGTCACACTAAGATGTCACAAAGACATGACAAATTATATTAAATCTAGAGGTATTAAAAAAACAATTGCAGAATGAAGTTCTAAAACTTAAATATGTTCCATCAAAAACGCTGGGTAAACATACTTGATATTTTACAGGAAACAAAAAACAAACAATAAAAACATAAACAAATCAGCTCAGTGGCGGATCCAAGTGGGGGATGAGTTGCGCTTGTAAAGAGTATTCGACCCTCGAGAGTTAACAACCACCTTTTATAAAGGTTAACCATCATCAATCAATCACTGCTATATTTCAATTAGATATTTTTGCTGTTTCTCTGAGGGGATGATGTAATATCGTTTGGAAAAAAATCCCTATTAATGTTATATTTTTTGACTTACTGAAAGAAAACACTTTGTATGGTTTATTAGCAGAAGCTTATTTTCTGAAAACATTGGGGTTGCTTAACTAAGTTCTTTGTGTATATATATATATATATTTGTTCTTTCGCGGTCTTCATTTAAGTTCATTTGAGCTTGTACAATTCAGTATATGTTCTTTTCAATAAGTTTAAAAGCATTGTCTGTTCTGTTATTATTGATTGGAGAATAAGATTTTTAACATTTATTATCATTTTCGATTTCATGAATCACGAAATTCCTAATGGAACATAACACTTTAAAATCAGATAAAAGCAAAATATAAACATAAATAGACTCGAAAGTTGTCACATTTGTCAATAGAATACAAGTATGACATAAAATATTCAGGCACCTTCCTTGTCTCAAAAATACAATTATATTTTAAATATTTCAGAGAGACAGACAGACATTTTATTCAGTATTGAGGCCAAAGGCCCAACATACAAACACACAAACATATTGGAAGTGATACAAGCGCACATAAAATATTTATGGTTTGACAATTTAGCTCTACTTTTATCTATCCATTTGAGAAAGTTACACACAATTATAATTATATTTCTATCTTCACTGTTAAGAATGTATCTCAAGTTAATCTTGTTGACAGAACTGTACAATAATGGGGTAATAAACGTATTTCTTTCATCTTCATACAATTTACAATCAAATAAAATGTGACATTCATCTTCAATACAATTAATATTGTGCATAGAGCAGTAGGAGCAGACTCTGTCAGAAATTGGTACATTATTGTATCTTCCTGTTTCAATGCCTAGCCCAAATTGCTACACCTAAACTTTGTTAAAAGAAATTTAAGATAGGGGGAAATAGATAATGTGAGATAGCTTTCTACATGTAGTAATGATTTAAAATGCTTGTAGGCAAATTCCGAAAGATTATAAATATTAGCAGACCATGACTGCTTAAGAATATCTGAAAGCCGAAATTTAAACTGATGCATAAACACCTTGCTATCGCCCACATCCTGTGAAAGCTATACAAATCCAAAAACAAATTCAAATAAGATATTTGTTATGTATGTGGCCCAAGTCAACCGACCTGAATCGTCAAGAGATTTTAACATAATATAGCCCTGAGATGGGAGTCTGTGTGAATATTTCATGAAGCATGTAGGTAATCAATCGTTTTTTGTAATTTTATTCAACATTAAATGGACTACTTTTAACCCAGTTTAATGCACTTGCAACTACAATGCTAAATCATATATGGTCAACGTTAAGAAAGGTAAACCTTATATACAGCTACTTGTAGCTAATGCTCAACTAAGGAGAAATAAAGAAACCTAATGACTGCTTGTAGAAGTTTGAAATTGAAATCTTCTTTAAGAATCTATTTGTTACTCCTCTGTGGTCTCTCCCGTAGATCAAGTAGATGGTATCTGAAATACACTATTATCAAGTCATCTTCACATTGGTACCACACGAGAATACAGTTTATCAAGCTAACAGACTTAACCACGTTGACATTATAAGTATTCCCTTGCTACAGATAAGGCAAGTCAATTAGCATTTATCATAAATGAAGTTTACTGAGTTTGTAGAAAACACCATGACCATTCCCTATAAAGACATAAATATAAATATACAGCAAGATCTAAAATTTACTAAGCATAGATAGCCCTTCTTCTTGACGATTTGAAGGCAGCTGTTAATCAAACAAAATCACTCAGTCAACAATACAAGTGTTACCCTGAGTCCTAAACACATGAGGAATAAACGTTGTGTTTCAATGTCATGTTGATGACATATGGCTTTGGTTTAGTGATGAAAGAGACTACATGCATGTACTCATGAACTATGCACTGACAGGGTAGCTGCTGTCAAAGAGCAAATCAAATATATAATTTTCTTTTCACTCAAGAAAGCTCTCGTCTGAAATAAACGTCCTCACACAAGAAACGTCGCTATACATTTTAACCGAAGTAAAAACAAAATATGCTTTCAGAGAAAGGTGACTTTGAGTACCCGACACAGACACACTCATAAACACATACATCAGTGTATCAAACGTTTATTGTTATGTCTTTTCAAATATTTCTGAATTATCTTATTCAAATTGTTTTCGGTCTCAAATTTTTGGAATAATGATAAAAAAGGATAAAATGTAGAAATTTTAATAATAAAAGATGTTATCAACATATAAGAACATCTTGGAAATGTTTTTTTATATATCCATTTCAAGAAAATAATAACTACATGTATCAAAACTCGTCTATTTGTTGAGATAGGCGTGTTTTTAAAAAAAAGAAGTGAACATGTATTGTTTTAAAATGAATAATTTAGTTTTGTTGGTACCGAAGACATGTTCCCTGTTTCAGTCGTCTTGAAATCTTGTGGTCTGAAATATCTCGTACATTGTCTGGTGACGTTTCTTTTGCTCGTGAATATGTAATTAATGATAAATTGGTATCACAAATGACAGCTTATTGTATATCCAGGTGAATGCAGCCTCATTACATATAAATATGTTGATAGTAAGTGAATCATGTCTTTTAACAGCCTGTATGGTATTCCATCAATCTTCAAGGATCGTCATGTAACCATAACCATCAGATGTTTTCAGCCAAACCCATCATTCCTTCAGCATATATATTTCTCGTTTCGGACATAACAATATTTCCTTAGATGTCTGCGTTTGGACCGAAAATTCACAAACACATCTATATACCTTAGGGAGACATTGCTTAATCTCATTCAAGATATCTTTTGTGTGGTATAATAACTCTTTATTGATGAGACCTTTGGTGTGTAACCAGAGTGATTCGATCTTCTGTATAGATGCATTAGTTTACATTTTCGTATATAGATTTCATTAGACATTTAGGTAGATAGACTGAACAATATCTTTTATCATCAGTACATCCAGATGCAGGTTAACATTCAAAAGACATAAATCTCCTTGAATTTGAAAAGATATTCTGGAATTTGTTTTTTGAATGTATTCATTACGACAAAATGTCATTTTCTAGGTATTCATAACCACCAATTGTCACCCAAAAGGATTCTTGCAGTGTATATTTTGAGTTTCGGGAATAATGATGTTTCTGATGCTTCTATGGATGTTTGGACCTTTGTTCACAACAGGTCAGATACAGATAGTTGTTGTTTATGTGGAATTTATTTCGAATTTGTATTGATAACCTTTAGCATAAATGCATTCAGGTTCATAGGCCAAACACAAAATCGTTGTTACGACTGTATACATATCAAATACCTTTTATCATCCATCATAAAGAACTAACCAGCTGTTAGGGTTTCATATCTTTTTCAACAATAACTTTAACGGGAAGAATTTCGTCATTGAACACATTTCACAGATTTTACATAGGCCGCTATAACAATTGATTTTGGTAGTTACTTAATGTATGATCGATTCACTTTAAAGAAGGAAAATAGTGTCAAATAGTAACTTCAATTTCTAAACATCATCAAACATGTGTTTTAAAACCAAAATTCTAGGATCATATAAACGTAAAAATCCAAAAGAAGTGACGCGTTATCTGCATGAATTGTTCCTTGTTAAATTGTTAGAAAAAGACATTGTCATAAAACACTTTTACTCACTGAACTAGTGTGTCTTCTCTTTTATAAGACAACCGTAGGTGGTTGTTAAGATAGGAGGATCTGTTTGTATCAAGTATACTACAGGCGGCATACCATTTAACACGGTACCCAAAGTGATTTTTTATAGCAATTAAGTTGGATCTTGTTTAATTCATCTTCTTCGTCAAATGTCAAGTACTTTTATACTTTAATAAATGTACAAATGCTAATAACTTCTGCATCCTTAACTAAACCTTTCAGTACGGAGTTGTCTTGTCCCATTAAGCCACAAGATTCGATGTGAGGAGCCGAAAAACTTAGGACTAACCATCAAACTGCCTTGGACCGGACTGTTAGCGTGCATGGACATGTGTGTGGATGATGGGCGGGGATGTGCTATCATGAAATGGAACCAGAAACGGAGAATATGTTTTATTTTCAGGGCTCAGCATAGCTTGGTCCTAGGCGGGAAGTGTATGGGCTTTCAAAGAAAATGCTCTGATGACTCAGGTAAGTTCTTATGAAGGTCAATTTCTGTGAAAATCATTTTGTTCTTAGATTCTGTTATCAATGTTCCTAATGAAAATATGGAGTATGAACTCTAATGTTGAGCAAAGTGGTGTAGTAGTTAGCATGCTTGCCTCTCACGCCAGAGACCCGTGTTCGAATCCCGGTGGAGACACCAAATATTTGTGACTTGGGTCTCATTCTGTGTTGTGTCCCTGGGCAAGACACTTCATCCACATTGCACTCAGTTCACCCAGCTGTACAAATGGGTACCTGAACAAGGGGGAAGTATGGACCTATACGGTCGCGCGGAGCGCTTGTTAATAGGCGGCACCGAAAGTACTATCCCTCTAGGGGAAATAATACTCATGGCGCTTTGAGCATGCTCTGGATATATGCGCGGTATAAGAAAGCTATTATTATTATATTCTTACCAATGTTGATGATCCATTTTGGATTTTGTTATGACATATGTATAAATTATATAATTACTATGTACTGTGAAACACATTGGCTTATGCAGGTTACAAAAGAATTGAACTCATTTGCAAAGGAGAGTCATAACACTTTCAACAGAGGAATAAAGCAGACTGCAGGGTTTTGGTCAGAGTGTATGTAATTGAAGTGTTAAAAATTGTAAATATATAAAAATTGTATTCTTAAAGATGTAATCATCATTACAGTCGGAACCCAGCAAACAAGCAAAATAGCCAGTTTGGACTCTCTAAGCTTATGGCCTTTTACAAAGACGAGTTTGTTTTTGTTTTTCAGAATCATTGACACATGATATTTCCAAATATTCATTTATAAAATGGCATCTGAATTTTTTTTCTATGTGTCCTACTAATATTCAAAGATATTTCCCTATTCATAACTAATTTGAATATTTCAGATTTTCTTGAAATGCAACGACTAACCAGCATGCCTTCCAAAAAAGTGGTTTTCAAGTATAAAATGAACACCAGTAAGGAATGCAGAATCTTCTGTAGTTTGTGGTCCACGTGTTGGGGGGTTACATGGAACAGCCAGGGAGGAAGATGTATCCTTCACTCCGAGCACCAACCGAATAAGAATACTGAGCCATCAGGCAGAATGACTCAGAGCTATGAATACTTCAAGAAGAATACAGAAAAAATTAAGGATTATGATTTTATTCCTAATTTCCTTGATACTTTTATTTTGCAAAATATGGTTTTAGAAATAAAATAATATATGTATTATGTTTAACTCGAACACAAACTGTTGAAAAGTGATTCATGAAGTTTAATCGTCAAAGAAGAGTAAGGTTTGTCATGTTGGTGGTTTTTGTTTAATTTTGATAATGTGCACAATGTATGTGATGGCTTGCTTAATCGATGGGGGTAGGGGAACGGAAAAGAAGAATGTTAACCACTTTTCAAATACGATTATATATGAAGTACATTTAACCAGCCCAACATAAGTTAACATGAATATGATTAGGTACATGTACACAGTGGAATATGAAAATACCTTTCGAATGAGCACAGTTACAAATACTTACAGAGAATTCAAATACTTTTGAAAACAATCTATTTTCTATCTTATCCAGATGCCCGCTGCTTATCACTGAAAGCTCATGCAGAATCAACTGCAGATTTCCATGTTTTCAAAACGAGGTCCCTACCAGCGTGTCTAGAGTACCTGACATCAAGTGACCATATTAGGGCAGTTGATTGGTTAGGAATGGGACGCCTTTGTGGAACAATCGCTATCAATACAAAGATTCGCTACTTGGATCCACACTCATCGTCGTTGCATCTTATAAAGCTTGACAATTGTGTGCCAGAACTCAAGGGTAAGCAAACATGATATTTGAAGAAAAAAATCCATATCTCCATGTGCAAGAAATGTAAAATTTCGTAAATTCATCTGATATTGTTTTTTCTTCTCATTTTTATTATGAAGATTCATTGATTTATGAATATAACACATATAAATGTATTCCTGTGTAATAAGTATTGGTATTGGTAAGCGACATACTTTGTTTTATAAATGGTCCGTTACCTTGTGAATTTAACAAGTGCTCATGTAAAAACGGCGGTTTTGACCCAAATTGAGGAGCAAACTGCTACACAAATAATAAAACGATCTGGTTGACTCTCCAAGTTAAAATAATTGTGACAAGTCGAGTACCCTCTGGCATGAGCGTAGACAGAGAAACACATTTTGTGCATTATTTGTAATATTTCTTGTCAGAAACACCCAAATTAAGAGAGTCTTCACGACAAGATAATGAAATAGCGATATTCTTTCGAGTATATTTCGAGCTGCTATTGAATGCATTTTATAATTTATTGAAAGTGTGTTCCCGACAAGAAAATGAAACAGCGATGCTTGGTGGCTACCGTATCGGAATAATGCCCCAAAAAGACTGTTTCTCAGTTTGCAAGCTTGTCAGAACATGTGTAGCAGCAACCTTCTACAGCCAACGGAGCAACAAGCTTATGGGCAGGTGCTGTTTTCATGGTGTTCTACGCAGAAGTAAAAGTAACCCGAGATCGACCACACTTCAAATTGTTCAATGTCAGGGTGGGTATGACTTAACAATCGAGTTCTTTGTCTCCTATGTCATGTTATGCAGCACATAGACGATGTTCACCATGACTTCAGATTGATCTTTGAGAGGATTGGTGTTTTTTCCAGCAATGTGGACCCTCTATTTACCATACGTTAATTCATAATTTTCAAAGTAATCATATGTTTACTACAGGAGTGTCCACAGTTCACCAAGTGTTTGTTATACCAAGGGCTTCTTATCAATTATTATTATTTTCCGTAGGAGGATATTAATGATCTTAATGACTTTTGACATAATCTTTCTTTTGTATTTGTAGCATTCTCATTTCATCCCCTGTGCCCACATACATATGGTAATGAAACAAATGTCTTCATTGCAGATTCCCTAGCATCAGAACCATTCCTTGAGTCTATTTACAGTAAGAAGATCTCTGCCACTCTTAAACAGACCCAGGGCTACCAACAGAGCAACAGCTCCATGTTCAAGCAGTGTGCTCTGTATACAAGAGACTCTTGGCTTCACTCTCTGTACACGTTTATGATAAAAAGTTAAACCCTTGATGTTAGGATGAAGATTAAACATACAATGGACAGTAACGTGATGTTTTAGTAATTTACGTCACTGTTTTGGCTTCTCTCTGTACAAAGCACAATCATATGTAAAACATTAAAATTTAGAATTACGAGTTTTCATTGGATGGGCAAAGAACATTAGGCAATGTTCAGCAAAAGTTTAATATACTACTAATTATTATATATAGGTATCCATATCTTTCTCTCTTTGTAAACTATTTCTCTTTGATCATTGAGGTTTTAATAAATATTGAAAACAGTACCATGTTTAAGAATTCCTGTTTACAATGGGCTTGCATGGTAAAGCCAGTATCTTGTGATAGGAATATCTTTCTTTGAAGTTTGATTGTAGTTTGAACGTGAAAAAAGAGACTAAGTTTACTACAAAATTTGAGCTTGTCATTCGTTATAATCCATAAAATAATAGCAATCTGTTAAACAACAGCACCTTGCTCCTGCCTTATATCTGGTTGATAATTTGATAAATTCGATATCAAAGAAACTTGTCATTTACCTTACAAGACTGATAGGTAGTCCAATTAAGTCCTACCACTCATGCCTCTGGGATATTCCATGTCAACAATAAACAAAAACTGTTCTCGTCAAACTGTTTATCTAATATTTATCAGTTACAGCTAACAGCTTCAAATCCATGACGGTTAACTGTGTGGTGTAATTAGCACTTGTCCATCAGGCTACATCAGAAGTTTTAACACAACGAACGTTTTCATCAAGCCTTAACAAACACATCTCAAGTAACCTATAAACACCGATATATCTATCAAAACACAATTTAAGAAATAGCACATTTGCTGAACAAGAATAAGAATTAGCGTTGAAATAAGAAAGGACATATTTTGAATATAGGCACAGGTGCACATATCAATTTTACCTGTCAACTGTTGTTGTTTGCTGTTGCGCAGATTCCCGATTATCTAACATATGGGACGTTATAAAACCATTGTGTGTGATGTCATTTAAGCCGTTTCTCTGGATGTTTCTAATAGAACAGAGTCGGTAATAAATAAATTACTACCCTCGTAAGTGTGTCATATGACTTTCCAGAAACTCCCTCAAACTGTGTACAACCCTCTCTCTCACTCTGATAACACAGAAATTCACAATCGTTGCATTAAAGTCATATGTCAACCTTCATCGATGATAATCTCTTTATAAAGGCATAACATTTTTTACATAATCAAAAAATAAAAAACTGATGAAACTCTATTAAATTTATGAAAAGTTACGGATAAAAAAATCATAAACAAATAATTATCTTGAAGTTTAAGATAAGTAATCCATTTTTTTATACTTCAAAAGGTAGCAAACTTAATCACAACTATTAAGATCTGTACAGACTGCAAACTAAGACATAACAACAATTAACAAGTGTTTGCCACTAACGTGGCAATGTCTCCGGCTGCTTGGATATTTAGATAGAATTGTCAGAATAAGCAAATGCTATATTCCTTTTGACAATAAGTGGAATGGTTCAAGAGATATGGCGTTAACAAGAGTTTCAAAAGTGGTCAAAGTGCCGTTCTGACCTTGAAGATAAGGTCTAGGTCATCTAATGTGACTGGTTTCTGCGTAATTCCCCAATGTAGTCTCTGATCAGATTTGAAGATATTTGGTGAAGGAGTTTGAGATATCTGCTAAGTCCCTCAATGTAGGATGTGACCACATTTGATGACATTTCATGAATCTGCTCATAAGATATTTAATGTTTCAAAACTTCGGAAAGAACTGTAGTGACCTTGAAAATTGAGGTCAAGGTCATCCAAAGTATTTGGTATCTGCGTAGTCCCACAATGTAGGCTGTGACTAAATTTGAAGACATTTTATAAAACGGTTCAGGAGATATTGTGTTAACAAGAGTTTCACCAAAGTGCCGTAGTGACCTTGAACATAATGTCAAGGTCACCTGAAGTGACTGGTGTCTTTGTAATCCTCCAATATAGGCTGTGACTAAATTTGAAGATATTAGGTGCAGCAGTTCATAAGATAAGACGTTAACAAGAGTTACAAAAGTAGCCAAAGTACCGTAGTGACCTTGAAAGTAATGTCAAGTTCACCCAAAGTGACTGGTGTCTGCGTAATCCCGAAAGTCAGACTGTGTGAAAATCTGAGGACATTGGGTGCAACGGTTCTTGAAATATTGCGTTAACAATGATTCGGACGTACGGACGCAGCTGAATACAATGTCCCCCGTTCTGTGTTGCGGAAAGGGACAATAAATTTATAACAGTACCATATGTTTAACATATCATATTTCATTCATTAAAGCAAAGCAATAATTTGAAAGCTTACAACAGTATCGCAACCATGTTCAAATTGGCACATGCGTTGTGACGAATATCAGAGTATACATATATATATGGTTGAAATAATGACCGCTGACTGAGTGAATATCTGTGATAACCATCGAGCGATCAGCGAGATGGTTATCACAGATATTCACGAGGTCGAGGTTATTATTTCACATACACCACATGGTTATTGTTAAAACTGTTTTCCATTTTTAATGAAAATATCAATATGAGCCGAATATAAGTTTGTTGATAATGAGTTCAAAAGTGACAATGGTGTCTAGCATGGTTAACTTCCACTCCTGAGGAATGGATCAATTTCATTTTAACACAGCGCGTATTTCACGTGCAGTTTGAGATAATACTGGCGAAACTGTCGGTAAAACAATTCTAAGCTGTTTACCAACTTTTCATTTTATTCTTTTCCCGAGCTATTAACCTTAAAATGTCACAATGAACTGAACTATAATTTAATTATTTTGATACAAATTTTAAACGGACGTCAATGGAATTTTGTTTGGTGGCAAATGATGTAAAATGTAATAATCCGTCACTAGTCAAAAATTGTGTGACTGCACGGACGTCGTCAATTTCATCTTGTGATGCACGGACTTCTTGTACGTCCCGTTGCTAAGCAACTCCTCAAAATTCACGTGCAGCACACAACCAAAAGCACATGGTTTCAAGATGGTTGGGACAATGGAGTGCTCTCCGCGGCCGGTGTCAAACAGATATATTTGCCGGTGTTTCGAGGTCTTTCCCGGAGGCAATTAAGGTGAGATTGATCTCAAAGTATACTTTATTTATTGTTTCATGTAATAGAGTCGGATATATGTTTATAGCATTTACAAGGAATCAAAAGAAGCGTGTACGCATGTTTTAGAAATGCTTCTTAGTATTGTAATATGTATATAAAATGAAGAAACATTTGGGTATTAGCTAGATTTGTTACTGTGAGATCAGTTTGGTATGTTATTATCTTCAATAAATTTCGTGTGAGCGTTGAAACTATCACTCGTCCATTAAACAATAGGATACTAAATTATTCAAAAGTTGGTGTTAGAAATGACAGTTCCAAACTTAAGTTACTATTTCGGGTAAAGCATGATGATATGAAATATGCATGTATGTAAATGGAAATGTGTTTTGTCAGCACTTGAAATCAGACTGTTTGTAGCGTTAAACCTTTGAATGTTTCAGGAACTACGCATGGATGATAGCAGGACAATTAATTGTTTGGTGATACTGAAGTCGGCGTCTTGTGCATTGTTTCAAAAGGACCATTTCAAATGCATGTGACCTTCCGACAACTGACTTCCTATTAAGGATTTGGAACATTAATTGAAGAGAACACTAGCATAGATACTGAGGGCCAACGGGATTGTGTGTGGGAGTGTTTGAAAAAATGTAAATGTTTGCATGTTTCAAGGAAACCAAATGGCAAGAATTGAAAGCAGTATGAACATGTAATATGAAAATGACTTCAAAAGTTCTGTGTAATAAAGAGTATTTTTTCTGTCTTTTTTTTCTTTTATTATCCTTCTTGCGGCCTTTGATATTCTTCAGAATGGCATATTAAACTAAAGACATAATATATCTGAATGCACAGGTGAAAATCACAACAAATTCTAAAGAATATCAAAAGTCACAATTAGAGGCGAAGGGTCATTTAGACCCGTAAGCCGAGGGTAAGTTTTATTCGAGGTGCGATACGGTGAAGATGGCGAGGCGTAGCCGAGACATGTTCACCGTATCGAACCGAGAGGTCGGTTATGAAGAGGTTGGTTATCAGATAACCAACCTCGTGATAACCGACCTCTTGGTTGATCTGAGGTCAGTTATCTAAAAATAACTACCTCTGATATTGACCCGATAACCGCACCACGTGGTGTATATATATATAACCATGAACAGCCAGCTGTTTCGGTCTTTCGGACCTCGTCAGCATGTTGTGTGTGGAACATGGTTGAACTTTCAGCAATGCAACGTTATCAACGAGGCAAAGCAGTTTAAGAAAGTTCCACTCATTTGCATAGAGTGCTAAAACTGTATTTCTACAGTGGGCTAGCGCAAGGCCGTAGCACATGAGCGTACCATGTTAGAGTGCTCAATCATACAAAAATTATGGTTGAGAGCTTTCACATAACCATGAACAGCCAGCTGTTTCGGTCTTTCGGACCTCGTTAGGATGGTGTGTGTGGAACATGGTTGAACTTTCAGCAATGCAACGTTATCAACGAGGCAAAACAGTTTAAGAAAGTTCCACTCATTTGCATAGAGTGCTCAAACTGTATTTCTACAGTGGGCTAGCGCAAGGCCGTAGCAAATGAGCGTACCATGTTAGAGTGCTCAATCATACCAAAATTATGGTTGAGAGCTTTCACATAACCATGAACAGCCAGCTGTTTCGGTCTTTCGGACCTCGTCAGCATGGTGTGTGTGGAACATGGTTGAACTTTCAGCAATGCAACGTTATCAACGAGGCAAAGCAGTTTAAGAAAGTTCCATTATATATATATATATATATATAAATGTAGTATACAAGTCGATGTTTTCTACATTATCAATATTTTCTATCACTACAGCTCTGTTTCATGCTGAGTGCATTTGTCAAGTGATAGATTATGTCAGGTTTTGGCCACCTTTTGTTACATGTGTGCGCTTGGGCTTGTTGACTGATTGGCGCCCATTGGTTGCGTTTTGGCTATGTGTTTCTTTGTTTCTTGGGTTGCTGCGTTTTGGGGCTGGTTTTTGACTTTGGCTGTTTCTGAGCAGAAATTTATTGTTGTGTCTACATGTGTTGACCAACTCGTTACGTTTGTTAAGGGTTGCCATTTGAGGTTTGCAGATGATAATAAATTTTTCGTTTATGCAGAGGTTGCATCTTTTGCTTGTGTTTGAGTATGGATTTGCCTTGCCAATGATTGGCCATTCCATATTGAAGTCTGTGTTTTCATCTTTTAGCAGCCAGATGTATTTGCTGAGTTCTGTGACGTTCTTTTTGCTGGGGTTGTTGAAGGATGTTTTGTGGTTGTTAAACCTGGTTTTAAATTCTGTTTCTGTAAGGCCAACGTAAGTTTCAGTTTTGTTTTCTGTTGTGACTTTAGCCTGGTAGATTACTGATTTGGCAAGGCAGTTTCCTTTAAGGGGGCAAGTTTTTGGACTTCTGCAGTTGCAGGTTTTTTCAGTTGGTTTTTCTTTGGTTTTCCTGACGCTTTTGTTGTTGCTGTCGATGATGTTTTTCAGACTTGGCATGCAGCTGTAGCTTAGCTTGACTGTATTTTTGTTGAATATTTTGCTGAGGGTATTTGTAATGGGAAATGATTTTTGGAGGATGCTGAGGAATTTTTTGCCGACGTTTGTTTTGACTGCGAGGTCGAAAGCCAACTGAAAAAACCTGCAACTGCAGAAGTCCAAAAACTTGCCCCCTTAAAGGAAACTGCCTTGCCAAATCAGTAATCTACCAGGCTAAAGTCACAACAGAAAACAAAACTGAAACTTACGTTGGCCTTACAGAAACAGAATTTAAAACCAGGTTTAACAACCACAAAACATCCTTCAACAACCCCAGCAAAAAGAACGTCACAGAACTCAGCAAATACATCTGGCTGCTAAAAGATGAAAACACAGACTTCAATATGGAATGGTCAATCATTGGCAAGGCAAATCCATACTCAAACACAAGCAAAAGATGCAACCTCTGCATAAACGAAAAATTTATTATCATCTGCAAACCTCAAATGGCAACCCTTAACAAACGTAACGAGTTGGTCAACACATGTAGACACAACAATAAATTTCTGCTCAGAAACAGCCAAAGTCAAAAACCAGCCCCAAAACGCAGCAACCCAAGAAACAAAGAAACACATAGCCAAAACGCAACCAATGGGCGCCAATCAGTCAACAAGCCCAAGCGCACACATGTAACAAAAGGTGGCCAAAACCTGACATAATCTATCACTTGACAAATGCACTCAGCATGAAACAGAGCTGTAGTGATAGAAAATATTGATAATGTAGAAAACATCGACTTGTATACTACATTTATCTTGCTCCATTCACAAATGTCGAGCACTCTTCCAAACTCCTACAAGGCTAAACAACACAAAACCACTTTGGTTTGTGCTATTTGTCTATATATATATATATACTTTCTTGTTATGACTGTTCGAATATACATGGGGTCCTGAAATAGCTTTTTCAAAATGTTTGGGTCCTGAATGTTGTGAATTCAAGTTGAAATTCCGTAAAATTTTGATTTCTATTTGATAAAGATGTTATTAACATTAATAACGTTTTTGGCCTATTTGTTGAAGCACTGACATCCAGAGAAGAAACATTCCTATTGCGTCTACTGACAGAGATTAGTTTTTTTTTAGAAACGTGAACAGATGTTGTTAAGAAATTAATAACTTAGTTTAGTATGTAGTGACGATGTGATGTCTGTTTGTAGATTGTAGGATTGAAATATCTCATATCTGGTGACGTTTCTCATGCTCTTGAATGTACAATTAATGACAAATTGTTGTTTTAATCATCAATAATGTGTATCCAGCCTGATTAATCAGTTTTGTAAATTGATGCTTATGATAAAGTGAATTATGTCTTTTAAAAACCCATTTAACCTTTATATAGACACTAATCTTCTGATATATTTAAGACAAGGGTTTTCTACGTCGTGCTCTTCATGTAACCATATCAATGAAATGTGTTAAGTAAAACTAATTCTGCCGCTTATTTTATTTCGCATTTTGCACAGAAAATTGCTTCCTGTGACTTGGACTAAAATTGACAAATTCAAAACGGCTCCTTGAGGGAGATCTTATCTAATACAAGATATCTTTTGTGTGGTATAATAGCTCTTTATTGATGAGACCTTTGGTGTGTAACCAGAGTGATTCCACCTTCAGTAGAAATGGATTAGTTTACATGTAGGTATATAGATTTTAAAGATATACTGAACACTATCTTAAATCATCTTAACATCAAAATGTACCTTAACATTCCAAAGGCATCAATCATCTGGTATTTCAAAAGAAAACCTTCTGGAATTGTTTTCTAGGTATTCATTACCACAAAATGCCACACAAAATAATTCTTGCATTATATGTTTTGAGTTTTGGAAGAATGATGTTACTTTTGCTACTACAGCTTGGACTTTCGTTCCCAACAGGTCAGATGTGGAAATTCAATTGATTATTATAATTCACTTTGAATTTCATAGTTTTTTCACTGATATCATCTGTATAAAACGATTGCGGTTTAGAAGGCATAGACAAAATGGTTGTTACTATGACAAGGTTCACAGATCGAGACACCTGCTATCGTCTCCAACAATTAAATAACAGCAAGAACTTACCAATTGTTAGGACATCATCACTTTTTAAACAGCTACAGGACGAATTTCGTCATCAGACGAAATTTAATGAGTTTGATTCATTCTAAATATGTCACTTGAAGGTGTATTCTACTTAAATCACTGAAGGCGTTTGTGCAAGTAGTATGATTACTTCACTTGAAAGAAGGAAATTACTCACAACATTCACTAATGACTTTCATCTGACATTATAATCCGTCATGAGTTTTAGCATCAAAACACCAGAAATGTTTTAATTGAATTGAACTGCTCCTGGCGAAACTGTTAGATGAAGATATTATCATAAACAGTTCAACTTTTGTAAAATGGTTTTCAGTGTTAAAAAACAATTGTTGCCATAGTTTTGACAAGGGGACGCTTTTTGTGTAACTGCAGGCGGTATACCCATTTAACAGTGATATATTAAGGGAAATACATGTATATATATATATGGCAATGAAAATAACTTTTATTTGAGTCATCTTCTCTGTCATTACATTTTCAAGTTTTTTTATCAAAACGTCGTAACAAGATCTGTTACATCAACCTAAACCTTTCAGCACAGGGATGTCTTGTCCTTCTTAGCTACAAAATTCGATGTGAGGAGCCCAAAAACATAGGACTAACCATCAAGCTGTCACGTACTGGACTGTTGGCGTGCATGGACATGTGTGTGGATGATGGGCGGGGATGTGCTATCATGAAATGGAACAGGAAAAGGAGAATATGTTTTATTTTCAGGGCTCAGCATAACTTTGTTGTAGGCGGGAAGTGTATGGGCTTTCAAAGAAAATGTTCTGATGACGTGGGTAGGTTCATTTCAAAGTCACTTTCTTTCAAATTGTATGAATTTCAACGTTCTATTTCCATTGTTCCTAGTGAAAATATAGAATATTTATTATCTTCTTACCAAATTTGATGGAGCATGACATCATTTTGCTTAATGGCATGCCATATGCCTATATCAATATGTTCTGTAATTTTGGCTTATGCAGTTTGAAAGTAAAGTTCTCCAAAGAGAAAAACTGAATATGCAAAGGGAAATCATATTTTTTTTGTAGAAAAAAATACTTTAATGAAAGAAAGGCGACTTCAAAACAATTTAATAGGAACATTTATTGTAAAGAAGTAGTCATATTGCATGCAGGTGAAATATTTATCATTTTGTTCCAGAGCAATATTTTTTGACAAACTGTTTCAGAGTATATGCAATTGAAGTCTTAAGAATTTAAACTACGGAATTATATTTTAAATATTTTATCTTTATTAATAACCACCTAAACATTATATTGCTAAATAATCATTACAATTGGACTCCAGCAGAAAGCAAAAAGTCCATTGGACTACACAATATTGTCTTGTTATAAGGATTTCAAAACGACGATTTCTTTTATGTTTTTGTTTTTCAGAAACATTACCTCATTATTACTGAGCTAGGTTGGCTTCTGTTGACATAAATATAATGTAATTTTTGGACAAGTTGGGGAGTCAAAAGTGTATTGTGACGTTTCCAAAAGTCATTTCTAGCTATTACGTTGATAAATTGAATTATTTCAGACTTTCTTGAAATGCAACGACTAACCAGCATGCCTACCAAAAAAGTGATTTTTGATTATGAAATGGACAACAGTAAAGAATGCAGAATCCTGTGCACGTTATGGTCCACGTGTTGGGGGGTTACATGGAACAGCCAGGGAGGAAGATGTATCCTTCACTCCCAGGACCAAGCGAATATGACTAATGAGCTACTACCCTGGCTAATTCAGAGCAATAACTACTTCATGAAGAATACACAAAATAGTAAGGATATCGCCCTTTATTTACATAATAAATACATTTTTATAAATACGCTTTTGAAAATGATTGTATTGACATTGTTTTATTTTGAACTCGAAAATAAATGATGAAAAGTGTTATTAGAACTATAATTGTAAAGAAGAGTAAGATTTGTAATGCAAATGGTTTTGTTTCCCTTTGCTGATATGTACAATCTAATTGACTGCGTGCTTAGTCAAAGGGGGGTGTAGTCAAATGGAGGGTATACCACATAGCCATTTCAATTATACATGTAGTAGCATTTCCAACAACAATGGAATATGTTAATGTATATCATTGCAGAAACTCAGGTACTTATTAAAACAAATTTTGATCCATCTAATCCAGGAGCTCGCTGTCTATCTCTGAAGGCCCATGCAGCATCATCGGCGGGAGTTCAGGTTAAAGCTAAGTCCCTACCAGCGTGTCTAGACTACCTGACATCACGTGACAATATTAAGGCAGTTGATTGGTTCGATGTGGGACGTCATTGTGAAACATTCGCTAAGCATACAAAGTTTCGCTTCTTTGATCCACACTCATCGTCGTCTCATATTGTAAAGCTTGACAACTGTGTGCCACAAATCAAGGGTAAGTAACCAGGATATTTGTAAAATTCATTATCTCCATAACTTTCTTTGCAAGAAATGTATAGTGTCCAGAATTTATGTGATGTTACTTTTTTCATTTCTGATTGTTATGAAGATTTATAGATTTATTGAAATAACACAAATTAATGTAACACAAGATATTTCCTCTATAAATGGTCTGTTATCGTGTGTATTTAACAATTGCTCATGTAAAGACGGCAGTTTTGATTCTCAATTTAACAGCAAACTGCTACATATAATAAAACCTTCTTTTTGACTCTCCAAGGTAAACTAATTGTGACATGTGGAGTACCCTCTCGCATGAGATTTTATATTTCGACCAGATATATACATATCCAAGCGTAGACAGAGAACAATTTGTGAACTATTTGTATCATTTCTTGTAAGAAACACACAATTTTAATCCAGTGATTTTGTCACTACATCACCATTGCATCTAGAATTGTAGCTGCATATAGTTCCAAGGATATATGTGATAAATACTGAATGCATTTTATAATGATTTAATTTTCTCATATAATTGTACCATGGGCCATGTGGCCTTAACTACTGAAATAAACATGACTCTGATGTATTTTATAATCTTTTTAAAGTGTGTTCCCGACAAGAAAATGGAACAGTGATGCTTGGCGGCTACGGTATCGGAATGATGCCCCGAAAAGACTGTTTCTCAATTTGCAAGCTTGTCAGAACATGTGTAGCAGCAACCTTCTACACCCAACGCGGAAATAAGGGCAGGTGCAGTTTTCATGGTGTTCTACGGAAAAGTGAAAGTATCCCGGGATCAACCACACTTCAAATTGTTCAATGTCAGGGTGGGTATGACTTAACAATCGAGTTTTCTGTCTAAGATTTCACGATAGGCAGTACAATGTTACCAAGACTGGAGATTGTTGGTGTTGTTTTCAGCAATGTGCGCCCTGTAATAAATATTCGGTAATTTATTATTTATTACATCAATTCTATGTATACTATAGGAGTGCCTACATATTACATTCTCGCTAAGTTATATTTTGTCAAGGGGCTTGGTATTGGTCATAATTGGCCCGCATAGGTCGAATCACAATCAAAATGTCCTTTTACTTAAACTTCATCGCGTTCATCTTCAAGATTGCACATACCTCTATATAACAATTTTAGCAAATGTAGCCTGTGTCTATTAACATATGATATGCAAACATAAATGTATTATTTATAGATGCCGTGGTAGCACTGCCAGCCACTGCCTCTGTGTACAATAGGAAGATCTCTGCCACTCTTAAACAGACCAAGGGCTACCGACAGAGCAACAGTTCCATGTTCAAGAAATGTGCTCTGTATACAAGAGACTCTTGGCTTTACCCTCTGTACAATCATGTGATGATAAACTGAACCCTTGATATAAACGGAGACTATATGAACGCAGACAGTAACTTTATGTTCTAGTATTGTACTCTGTATACAATAGACTTTTGGCTCTCTCACTGTACAAGAAAATGAGTAATTGTGTGATGAATATAACAGGTTGTCCTGTTCGAGCAATAGCACCACTAATTATTACATGTATGTCTCTCTTTAAAGACCTCTTTCTCTTTGTGAAGCAGTTTGAATGTACATAAGTTTTGTACATGTACTTATGATAGTTTAATAAATATTGAAAATAGCATCATTCTACTGAATTCTTGATTACCATTTGCTTGTAATATTTTTTAGGGTACATAAGTCTTTGATATGAACGTAGATTGATTGGATATTGATAACCAGATATATGTTGAAGTTTTTTTTGCGAACATATACAGGCCTCTATCTCAAGATAGGAAGCTTTTTCTTTGACGTCTGTATGTAGTTTAAATGTACAAATAACTGATAAAGACTTTGTTCGAGAATTGATATATGTGAACTAAGAGATTCAGGCTTCGGTATTATTCAAGGATACAACACCTTGTTCAACACAACCACCTTGCTCCTGGTTTGTTATTGTATTCGATGTAAAATAAGTTGTCAATGAGCCAACACGACTGATAGACTTAATTAAGTCTTAAATTAATTAAATGTTTGTTTGGATAAAATATATTCTGGTCAAACTGTTTATGCAGTTATTTATCTGGCACAGTTGACAGCTTCAAATGCCGTTCTGTTTAACTGTGTGGTGTAAATTTAGATTTTGTACTTGTTTTTTCGAATACACTTTAGAAGTAAGAACACAACGTTATTGCGTTTGAACACAAACACATAACAAGGTTATGTCCGTCAAAACACAATTACAGAAATAGCAATGTTACTCAAGAAACCTTAGAAAGATTATTTAGTTTATAAACCGTTGAATGGAAAATAATGTTCACTATGTGAACATGTGCACATATACGTTTTGCCTGGTTATTGTAGCGCAAATTCCTGTATACATTTACGTAAGTGTAGTCAACAAACGTGACGTCATTTATAATTAAGTCGTTTCCTAAATATTTTAAAGAGAATAAAATTGAAACAAATCGTTAACAAAAAACCTACTAACCTTGTGTGTCATCTGACTTTTACGAAACTCGTCCAAACTGTGTATAACCTTCCCTCTTACTCGGTTAACACTAAACTTCACAATCGTTTCGTAATAGTCATATGACACACTTAATAGGATGATAATCTCTTTATATATTACATAGTAATCTGTTGATTCTATTTGTCCTCTTTTATCTTCACGTTTAGCAGAAGTTAAGTTTCATTATTTTAACAATATCAACATTTAAAGATTATGAATAAAAAGGAACATTAAAGAATAATCATCTTTAAGTTTTAGTAATCCAACTTTTTAAACTTATAAAGTTAGCAAACCTTATCACCACTATCAAGAGCTTACAAACTGTACATTAAGAAATAACAACAATTTGTAAATTAACAAGAGTATTGAAACCACGTTGGTGTTTAATCTCTTACATCAAGTCAGAGATGGTCATTAAGTTACAACAGTATGGGAACAATGTTATTGTTTAACTTATTCTATATCATACACCAAGACATAGCAATGCCACATCGCTTACAACATTATACGAACAATGTTGCTGTTTTTACTAATGTATCTTTAACATCAAGACAAGACAAAGGGGTAAAGCAAGAAGTTCACTTACCTGAACCACGGACTCTAGTGATTATGGCTTGAACAAGTGCCCAATAGAAACGCTTCCTTATCCACTGGTGATTGAGACGACTAAAACATAGTTTTATCAATTCTCAAGAAGTCAACTTACTAATAAGGAAAATTGTGAAGCTTTTTCTTTCCATGTTTTTTTGTGTGAAACACCCTTTTTAAAAATTGATTGATTTGGAATCTCCATAACTAGGCAAGAAAGCAGAGAAAATTGAACTTTTCATTTCATAAATACCGGTACTACTTTTGATGGAAACAATTTCCAGCTTTTGGTCATTTCCTTTTTCATCTTCCTAGATCACTTGTTCAACTTATAATCGGGATACTGATTTTCTAAATATATAGTCAATTGCTTTAGTGGTAACCATTTTATTCCATTTAAAGAACCAACTTCGATGATAACTTGCGCAATTCTGCTTTTTCTGATTCATTCCGAAAAAGAAATTATATTTTATGATCTAAGATAACGTCAGCTGATAAAAAACTTACATCTTATTGTTGATAATTCATCAGCTAACCTTTTACTTCTATCACGCCATGACGAAAAAAGACAGTGTTATTTTCGCAATATAGTTCAAATGCAGCCTCAGGGATGTAAAGAGATCAGATATTCAGGGTTGTCAAACAATGATGTATACAGATGACGATAACACACCCTTAAGAGACTTGCAAAGGACAAAACCTGCTATGGCACATTTAAAAGACGCCTTTCTCTTGAGATGAGTAAACAACAATCTTCTTGATATATATTTTGGTGTATGTTTTACCGCCAAATGTCATGCAGAAGGATTATTTCATTCTGTATAAATTTCCATCTGAAGAAACAATGTTTCCTATTATCCTTCTTCTTGGATTTTCTGCCATTCAAGGTGAGAACAGCTATGGCCCGTCTTCGGTTATATTGGATGTTATTTTACATTGAATCTCACCTAAATTTATCAAATCAGCAAAAATACATTCATTTCCAAAAAAATTAAACATTGAATTGTGATTCTGTAATTTGATGATTTAATAGGTTTAACATTTGACACGTGTAAGTTTACATTACTCTTTATCATGCAACTACCCTAATGACCATTTTTGCTGGAATTTACGAAGTTTCAGCATTGATTATATTATCAGGCTTTATAGAACGCAGTGTGGTAATATACATGTATGATTCTATTTAAACAAAAAAGTGAAAGTTTTTAATTTGATATTAAAGTTAGTTTTTAATTTGCCATTCTGAAATGAACAAAGAGGTTAAGAATCAGTCATGCCTGTAGATCAATTTAAATAAATTTTAGGCCATTTCTGTTCTTTGAGAATTCTTAATTTTCAACTCCAAAGTTTCAGCATGGGGGTGTTTCTACCCATTTGTCGGCAGTATCAGATGTGAAGCACCAACAACCAGGGCACCTCCCGTAAAGCTACCCAAAACTGGACTCTTGACATGTATGGACACGTGTGTTGGTGTTGGACACGGGTGCGCTCATCTGAAGTGGAACCAGAAGAACAATGTCTGCTACATTTTCAAGGACAATCATAAGGCGGATACACGTGGGCAATGCATCGGCTTTCTGCGGTTCTGTCCAATCGAATCGGGTAAATTGAATTTACATACATTGTTAAATACTACTAAAAAGTTGAAGAGTCAAACCAATATTGTTTACCCTGATATTTTTCTTACGTATACATGATATCAATTGCAGTTATTGTTAAAATGGGATCACTAACTTCTAATGATAAACTGTGTACAAATAATATGCTATTTTTTATGTTAATTCAGAGGAATATATGAATGAAAACCATTTTACCGTAGTTCTCTACTCTGTTTGACTATTAGCTAACTATTGCTTATGAATTTCATGGGGCAATCTCAAATCACTTACAAAAGGACAAGCCTATCAATGGAAACGACTAAAGTTTAAAAAGACATAAAACTTTATCAGATACTGTATGTAACAATCATTAATTTGAAGACAACCTCCTTGCGATGTTTGTGTTAACACAAACTCCAAGATTCCACAAATCCAGGGAAAAAGTGCAGTAAGGAAATAGATTAACCCTATCTTATCACAGATACGGTGCTGAAAATAAACAAAACATATGTTCTGACAAACAATTAGGGGTTTTCGACAGATCGATAATTTAGCATTATAGACAACTTCACTACAAATAACTGTCTCTGGATAAGTGGTTTTGCAACGGCTTGGTAATTTTGAGTGAAATTCAAAGTTACCTCATAATTGAAAATGAAAGACAATTTGTTGCAATGTGATAATGTTCATTATCTTTAAAAAATTAGCCCGTAAGGCAGTATGAACCTTCAAAATCACAAAATGGTCAAATACCAAATGTAAAGAAAACTGCACAAAGTAAAACCCGGCAATTGTTAAAGAAAATTGCTTATCTTAAGGGAGGAGAAGTGTTTCATAAACAAGTTCAACTAAAAAAATCTCAATTCTTCTTACAAATTTAAAGAGGTAGCAATTTTCTAAAGCATTGATTAAAAAAGTACTAAAAGTTATATGACCTGCTTACCTCTTAAGATTAATATAAAGTACATGCACTTACATTTATAATACATAATACGTGAGCTCATGGTTTAAGTTTTCTTAACTTATCCAACAAACATTATTTTACTGACAATGAACTTCACATAATATCATTTGTCATAAAGGAACAATGTAGTTTTGTCGTGGCTGAATCCATTGCTATGAAAGTGCTATACCTGGTAGTGCATCCATTGCTATGAAAGTGCTATACCTGGTAGTGCATCCATTGCTATGAACATGCTATACCAGGTAGTGAAGCCATGGCTATGAAAGTTCTATACCTGGTAGTGAAGCCATTACTGTGAAACTGCTATACCTGGTAGTGAAGCCATTGCTATGAAAGTTCTATACCTGGTAGTGAAGCCATTACTGTGAAACTGCTTTACCGGGTAGTGAATCCATTGCTATAAAAGTTCTATACATTGCAGTGAATCCATTGCTATGAACATGCTATACCGGGTAGTGAATCCATTACTGTGAAACTGCTATACCTGGTAGTGAATCCATTACTGTGAAACTGCTATACCTGGTAGTGAAGCCATTGCTATGAAAGTTCTATACCTGGTAGTGAAGCCATTACTGTGAAACTGCTATACCTGGTAGTGAAGCCATTACTGTGAAACTGCTATACCTGGCAGTGAATCCATTGCTATAAAAGTTCTATACCTGGTAGTGAAGCCATTACTGTGAAACTGCTGTACCTGGTAGTGAATCCATTGCTATGAACGTGCCATACCTGGTAGTGAAGCCATTACTGTGAAACTGCCATACCTGGCAGTGAATCCATTGCTATAAAAGTTCTATACATTGCAGTGAATCCATTGCTATGAACGTGCTATACCGGGGAGTGAATCCATTACTGTGAAACTGCTATACCTGGTAGTGAATCCATTACTGTGAAACTGCTTTACCTGGTAGTGAATCCATTGTTATAAAAGTTCTATACCTGGCAGTGAATCCATTGCTATTAACGTGCTATTCCTGGTAGTGAATCCATTGCTATGAAAGTTCTATTCCTGGTAGTGAAGCCATTACTGTGAAACTGCTATACCTGGTAGTGAATCCATTGCTATGAACGTGCTATACCGGGTAGTGAATCCATTACTGTGAAACTGCTATACCGGGTAGTGAATCCATTACTGTGAAACTGCTATACCTGGTAGTGAATCCATTACTGTGAAACTGCTATACCTGGTAGTGAAGCCATTACTGTGAAACTGCTATACCTGGTTGTGAATCCATTACTGTGAAACTGCTATACCGGGTAGTGAATCCATTGCTATGAAAGTTCTATTCCTGGTAGTGAAGCCATTACTGTGAAACTGCTATACCTGGTAGTGAATCCATTGCTATGAACGTGCTATACCGGGTAGTGAATCCATTACTGTGAAACTGCTATACCGGGTAGTGAATCCATTACTGTGAAACTGCTATACCTGGTAGTGAATCCATAACTGTGAAACTGCTATACCTGGTAGTGAAGCCATTACTGTGAAACTGCTATACCGGGTAGTGAATCCATTGCTATGAAAGTTCTATACCGGGTAGTGAATCCATTGCTATGAACGTGCTATTCCTGGTAGTGAATTCATTACTGTGAAACTGCTATACCGGGTAGTGAATCCATTGCTATGAAAGTTCTATACCTGGTAGTGAATCCATTGCTATGAAAGTGCTATACCGGGTAGTGAACCCATTGCTATGAACGTGATATTCCTGGTAGTGAAGCCATTACTATGAAACTGCCATACCTGGTAGTGAAGCCATTACTATGAAACTGCTATACCTGGTAGTGCATCCATTGCTATGAAAGTTCTATACCTGTTAGTGAATCCATTGCTATGAACGTGCTATATCTGGTAGTGAATCCATTGCTATGAAAGTTCTATACCTGTTAGTGAACTGAATCCATTGCTATGAACCACTATACCTGGTAGTTTATCCACTTATGAAAGTACTATACCTGTTAGTGAATCAATTGCTATGAACGTGTTATACCTGGTAGTGAATCCATTGCTATGAAAGTTCTATACCTGTTAGTGAACTGAATCCATTGCTATGAAAGTGTTATACATGGTAGTGAATCCATTGCTATGAAACTTCTATACCTGTTAGTGAATCGATTGCTATGAACGTGCTTTACCTAGTAGTGAATCCATTGCTATGAACGTGCTATACCAGGCAGTGAATTTATTGCTATGAAAGTTCTATACCTGGTAGTGAACCCATTGCTATGAACGTGCTATACCTGGTAGTGAATCCAATTCTATGAACGTGCTATACCAGGTAGTGAGTTTATTGCTATGAAAGTTCTATACCTGGTATTGAATCCATTGCTATGAACGTGCTATACCTGGTAGTGAATTCATTGCTATGAACGTGCTATACCAGGCAGTGAGTATATTGCTATGAACATGCTATATACTAGGTAGTGAGTATATTGCTATGAAAGTTCTATACCTGGTAGTGAATTCATTGCTATGAAAGTGCTATACCGGGTAGTGAACCCATTGCTATGAACGTGCTATACCAGATAGTGAATATATTGCTATGAAAGTTATATACCTGGTAGTAAATCCATTGCTATGAACGTGTTATACCTGGTAGTGAATCCATTGTTATAAAAGGGCTTTACCTGGTAGTAAGTATATTGCTACGAACATGTTATACATGGTAGTGAATCCATTGCTATGAAACTTCTATACCTGTTAGTGAATCGATTGCTATGAACGTGCTTTACCTAGTAGTGAATCCATTGCTATGAACGTGCTATACCAGGCAGTGAATTTATTGCTATGAAAGTTCTATACCTGGTAGTGAACCCATTGCTATGAACGTGCTATACCTGGTAGTGAATCCAATTCTATGAACGTGCTATACCAGGTAGTGAGTTTATTGCTATGAAAGTTCTATACCTGGTATTGAATCCATTGCTATGAACGTGCTATACCTGGTAGTGAATTCATTGCTATGAACGTACTATACCAGGCAGTGAGTATATTGCTATGAACATGATATATACTAGGTAGTGAGTATATTGCTATGAAAGTTCTATACCTGGTAGTGAATTCATTGCTATGAAAGTGCTATACCGGGTAGTGAACCCATTGCTATGAACGTGCTATACCAGATAGTGAATATATTGCTATGAAAGTTATATACCTGGTAGTAAGTCCATTGCTATGAACGTGTTATACCTGGTAGTGAATCCATTGTTATAAAAGGGCTTTACCTGGTAGTAAGTATATTGCTACGAACGTGTTATACCTGGTAGTGAGTATATTGCTATGAACGTGTTATACCTGGTAGTGAGTATATTGCTATGAACGTGCTATACCTGGTAGTGAATCCATTGCTATGAACGTGCTATACCTGGTAGTGAATCCATTGCTATGAACATGCTATACCAGGTAGTGAATCCATTGCTATGAAAGTTCTATACCTGGTAGGGAATCCATTGCTATGAAAGTTCTATACCTGATAGGGAATCCATTGCTATGAACGTGCTATACCTGGTAGTGAATCCATTGTTATAAAAGTGCTATACCTGGTGGTGGATCCATTGTTATGAAACTGCTCTTCCTGATAGTGAATCCATTGCTTTGAACGTGCTATACCTGGTAGTGGTTGGCTTCTTAAAGACATTTCTTTGCTAGAAAATGTTAAATAAATTTCACAGTTACAAAATGTATCCAATTTTCAACAAAAAAATTGATTTAATTTTAACATTAAAACTCAGTATGCAACACAGTATGAACTTCAAACAAATATTTACTTTTGAGTTGCATACATTAAAGCAAATAATAAATACGACTATAGTGCTCTTTAAATTCCTTTGAGTATGTCTAAAATTTCAGATGTTCTTGAAATGGAACGACTGAGCAGCTTTCCTTCACGGAGGGTTGTATTCATATACAAACTTGACACCAGTATGGAATGCAGAATCCTGTGCAGCTATTGGTTCACGTGCTGGGGGGTTACATGGAACAGACAAGGAGGCAAATGTATGCTTCACTCTAAACACAAGCTAAACGTGACCATAAAGTTTATTCGTGGACCTGAATACTTCATGAAGAATATCAATAAGAGTAAGGATATCATTTTGTTTGATATTTTGTTTCCAGAAATAAATAACCTATATCACATCTATTGCTTTAAAGTGCCACTCCGTGAGAAGTATCAACCTTGGCAGGAACGCGTCATTTTAGATAGACGTTGAATATTGACAATAGTACGTTTTGAAGTCGGAATAGTAATAGAAACCCGGACAATAACGCCTGTCTATCAGTCAAGGAGGTTTGGTAGGTAATAACACGAGTATTCATGTAAAATGGCGATGTGAAGTTGCCTTCAATGATAGTAATCATTTGGGGATGATGTGAGATTCGGATTCATGCCATTATTATGCAATGTACGTTCATTTAGAGGAAAACCTGCGTGTGATTTTAGTTTCTCTTAAAGGTACATATGATTGAGATATTATGATTGTCGATTTAAATCTTGCTGCCTGACTGATGGCTATACCAAAGGGCAGGAACAATGCAAAAAATGTATATCTTAAAGTTTCACTAATAGATATAGTTTTGCTAAATCTATTTCCTTTAATTGGTCAAAATCAAGTCTTTCAAGCCATTGAATTTCAGTCATAGATATATTTCTGAAAAATGAATTCGGCCAGAATTCATAGAAAAAGGATTCGCTTATCTCAATCAACAATGATGCAGCTGTCACATTTGATGAAAACATTGTTTGACTTCAAATTAGTAACGCTCATTTTTGTCAGATCATCAACATAAACATTGCTTCTTCCACTTTACGGCATATATGTATGGTTTGTATTGTATAAATAGAATGAACTGAAAATATATATCGAAAAATCCCTTTCCAAATAATACCAAACGTCCAGAAAATCAAATTAAAAATATAGGAAGAAACTTGATGTAATTCACAAACTCAAACATTTAATATCTGTTTTAAAGCTTCAAGCAAAAGCATCCTTTAGAATCGGAGCCGTGAAGTGAATAGTAAAGTGATCAAAAATTCATTTATGAAATACTATGCTATTATGAAAAGAAATAATTTACTTCATTTCAGAGGCCCGCTGTCTATCTGTAAAGCCCCATGAATCATTTCCTGATGGAGTTACTGTAGAAGCCAAGTCCCTATCAGCGTGCCTAAACTACCTAACATCACGTGACGACATATGGGCAGTTGATTGGTTCGAGACCGTACGTCATTGTGAAATCTTCACCAACTATAAGAGATTCCGCAACTTGGGTGAAAATATATTGTCTCTTCATTTCATAATGATGCCAAACTGCGTAGCACATATCAATGGTACGTATTTGACTTTTATAACGGTTTCAAATCAAGATCTAAGTGTTATTTTAATTAATTGTTTAAAAAATCCTGATTTTCAAATTTCAATTAATTAATCAAGGGGATCACCCGGCTCGTGAAACCGCATTGACCATCGTTAACAAGAGCATCCAGACGGGTAAGGGGGTCACATGACACAAACTTGGCACCGGCTGTCAGCTGTAAGCAGATTGCAACCAAACGATTTCGTCCCTACCGAGTATTTACGACTCTTCTGGGGCCCTGCCATCTTCCTACGCAGAGCCTAAAAGGCCAGTTTCCAAACTGTCATTTTATGCCTTGCTGCAGAGACTTTACTTTTCTGTGCTGCTATAGTGCCCCTACAGACTAGAGAGCAAGCACAGAAAACTCAAGGCTATGCAGCAAGGCATAAAATGACAGTTTGGAAACTGGCCTTTTAGGCTCTGCGTAGGAAGATGGGGCCCTGCTTATAAAACACTTGACGTTCAAAAGTTCAGGTTGCAGACCCCCTTTAAAAAAGATTCTGACGAAAAAAACTTTTTAAAAGCATTTCGTAATCTCAAACTGACAAGCGCTACGTCCTTCAGAATATCTAAATACAGGAAATGGCGATACGTGTTTATGAGACGTTTTTAATTTTGTCATAATTACAAGTAAATATCAAACCACTTTAAAACCTCAAAATAAGATCTTCAAATAAACAACGTTCGTCTCCTAGTTACAACCCAAAACGGAAAGACTTTCGTGAAATTGTATCTTGCTCAAACTTACCAATAAGGACAACTGATAAACCAAGTAATAGAAAATAAATCATTAATGATCCCATATTTTCTTACATATAATCAAGGATATGTTAAGCAGCATATTGTCTCATGATACTTGATACTGGACTTGAACTGACGTTTAAGGTTTTGTGATAGTCATTTATGAATCGAATGTTAGTTGTTAGGGTAAAAAAAACCCACTAATAATCCAGCAAACGGTGTATCACTTTTCTCCTCTGAAAATTGAAAAAAATTATCATAAACCATCTTTGATACAAGAAAACGTTATTGTTCATTCATTCTATTGGTAACATTGCGCGGCTAGATCTAGAGTTTGTGAGTATGTCTGACAACCCTAAAACACAAGAAAAGTTTAATTGACTGCATGAGGGCCAATAAATGTAACCCTTCACTAACGTTATCGTGACGTCATTGATAGTAAACATCAAAGGTTGGCACCTTTTTTTGTTTTCGTGTACTCCAGGATCTTGGACAGGTCTTATCAGGGGTCATCGGTCATTCCATTGCCATTGGTCACTAAACATGGATATAAAGCTAATCTCATGCGAGATAAGAACGTCGGGATTACTATCCATTCTACCATGAATGTGATGAATACTAGATTCTGATTGGTTCTCAAAAAAATCAAGCGTGATCAATTTTGGATTGAACGTCCTCTGATTTTGAGGCCGCTTCACCGCGCATTGATACAGCCGACTGGCAATTTCAGAGCTGGTATTCTGCTGTTTACTGATATTAAAACTTTTAAAAAGTTATTTAACATGTTTTATTTACGTGTGTTTACGGGGGGTGACCTAATAATTTGAAGTAGATAGAGTGGTTTATTACAAATAAGAAGTTTCAGTGGTCAATCAGGGCCACACGCAGCTGGCTTCTTCGATTACAGGAACAATACAGTGACGTCATTTACGTCACAGTGGTTTTCTGTTAGAATCATATATTTGATTGATAGGGATATCTCAGTCTATTCTGGCAACAAGTAATGGAAACACATGTTTTAAACAGTACGATATTAATAGCTGCGTTGAACAAAGTGAAAATCTATTTGATGGACACCCAATAATAGATTTACCTTTGCTCACGGCTAAATGTTATTTTAAATACCAAAGAGCGAAACCCCCGGCACAGACGAGTTCATTTTTGTTGCCGGAAGTGAGGACATTTTACAAAGTGCATGTTGCTTATACAAAGAGTTCATAATTAAAATCGTCATGGTAGAATGGAGATAAACCTAGTGTGTTTTAAAATCAGAGACATGTTATACTGGATTGATAGCGAGTAAATCCAGTATAACATGTCTCTGATTTTAAAACACACTAGGTTTATCTCCTAAATAAAAACACTGTCTGCGAATGTTAACTCTCTGGTCGCTGATTACACGATTCAAAGTGTTTTCCAAATGAGATGTTAGACTTTATTAATACCTTCCCATTAATTGGACATGTTCCAATGCAGATTTAATGTGAAGGCTGAAACAGCTGACAAGTGAAGAAATTTGACGCTCGAATTTTTCGTTAGACATGGCGGTTTGGGAAACAATGATATGCAAATAATTCAAACCTGGTACAAAAATAACACATTCTATTTCTAAGAATTAACTGCGTAAAAAGAATTTCCATATTTGATTTATAAGAAGAGATTTGTTTTATACTTCTATTGCTTTTCGTTCTGTAATCAGAATGATTACAAAAAGTGGCAAAGTCTGTGTTGGACGGCAGTTTATTTCATTTTCTACTGACAGTACCCGTGTGTTCACAACAAGAGGATGACTCGGCGATGTATGGAGGCCTCCGTGTAGGCTCTATGCCTCATCAAGACTGTTTCTCCATCTGTAAGCAGGTCAGGACATGTGTAGCAGCCACTTCCATGTACATCAGCAAAGAACATAAATACGGACTGTGCTACTTTCATGATATACTGCGCCAAGTATACAATAAACAAGGATCATCAACAATTAAGATTGTCCAATGCAAGGGTAAGTCAAGATTGTAAGCAATTTAAGCATCTGTTGTTGGTTTGCCATATTTAGTTGAACACAGGACCTTCTGCAATTTACTAGCTCGGGATATAGAACGAGAACACTGGGTGGTACTGTCCGAACCTCAGGCGAATTGACATACACAACTAAAACAGTTATAACCCACAAACATTTCTCCAAATGTACATAGTAATCAGCACAATTTGCTGACAACAGTTTTCTCCAAATAATACTTTAATACTTGCAATTAAATTTGGACATATTTGAATCTGAACACTGTCCGATTACTACCCAAGCAGAGATGTCAATTGTTTTTATAGCCCGAATGACTGATATGTTTTGAGCAGAAGCCAGGGCAATAGTTTTTTTCTGGCACGTGATTATATATCAAAGCTATTTGATATTCTGCCATTGTGTTAATTTTTTTTAACCATATCGCCAGACAGTCAAACGTATTAGAATAGTCAAAACCATTGTCAATGGTGAAGCCATTCGATACTTAAATATATCTGCTCTAGCTCGGTTGTGGTAAGTACAGTTAAAAGACAAGTTGAGGTGCGCTGTTCTCGTAGAACACATTTTGTAGGGTTACCGTATTTAGCGGTATGCAGCGCAGTGCGCGCATAGTGAGTTATGGAACTTGAGTTAATTACATATGTCTGCGACCAAGTCTTGTCAATGTTCACGTCCCTACGCTTATTTTGAGAATAGAACACATTTCAAATGGAAATATCACTGTGTGGCTCATCTGGCCTGTAAGGCCCGATGGGCTTATGGCATGGCATGGTGTCCGGCGTCCGTCCGTCTGTCCGTCCATCCGTCCGTAAACTTTGTGGAATTTCGACTTCTTCTCCAGAACCATAAGGCCTAGAAAGCTTAAACTTAGGTACAGACTCCTTGACTAGTGAGGATTATAAATTGTAGCTTTGGTGACCCTGTGGTCCCTAATACGGGCCACAGGGGCCACGCCCTAAATACCTATTTTCATCTTCTTCTCCAGAACCATAAGGCCTAGAAAGCTGAAGATCTGTCTACAGACTCCTTGACTAGTGAGGATTATAAATTGTAGATTTGGTGGCCTTGTGGTCTCTATCTAATACGGGCCACAGGGGCCACGCCCTATATACCTATTTTCATCTTCTTCTCTAGAAGCCATAAGGCCTAGAAAGCTGACACTTTGTGTACAGACTCCTTGACTAGTGAGGATTATAAATTGTAGCTTTGGTGACCCTGTGGTCCCTAATACGGGCCACAGGGGCCACACCCTAAATACCTATTTTCATCTTCTTCTCCAGAACCATAAGGCCTAGAAAGCTGAAGCTCTGTCTACAGACTCCTTGACTAGTGAGGATTATAAATTGTAGATTTGGTGGCCTTGTGGTCTCTATCTAATACGGGCCACAGGGGCCACGCCCTAAATACCTATTTTCATCTTCTTCTCTAGAAGCCATAAGGCCTAGAAAGCTGACACTTTGTGTACAGACTACTTGAGTAATGAGGATTATAAATTGTAGCTTTGGTGGCCAATTGACCCCAATCAAGGGCCAGAGGGGCCATGCCCTTAAAACCTTTTTTTCATCTTCTTCTCTAGGGACAAAAGGCGCAGAAGCTGAAACCTTGTGAATATACTCTTTGACTAGTGAGGATTATGATTGATAGATTTTGTGGCCCCTGAGGCCCCTAATAAGGGCCTCAGGGGCCACACCCTTTAACCTCATTTCACATTTGCCACACCCTAAAGCAAAATTGATATGATGCCTGATGAGCTACAGAGCCACTGACTCTATTTTTTATCTATCAATGTCAATGATAACAAGCATAAAACAAAGCAAAATTAATATTCTACTTTATTTGAAATCAGGCTTGAATGTCAAAATAAAGCAGATGAATCGACACGATTGCTCTGAATCACCCATACATACATGTAAATGCACGTCTATTATTGAAATATTAATCTTTACAAGATTCCCCTCCATTTGGACTCGGTACATATGATACTAAATTATCATTCTCTACGTTTACCGTTTACCTAGATTCAAAACAAGCCCAGTGTACATTGATACTGACACAATCATGTCTCAGTTACAGATTCTCTGGCATCAGAACCATTCCTTGAGTCTGTGTACAGTAGGAAGATCTCTGCCACTCTTAAACAGACCCAGGGCTACCGACAGAGCAACATCTCCATGTTCAAGCAGTGTGCTCTGTATACAAGAGACTCTTGGCTTCACTTTCTGTACAAACATATTATAAAAAGTTAAACCCTTGGTTTATGGTTGTCGAATAAGAGTAAAATGGACAGTTCCTTCATGTTCTAGCAATGTACTCTGTATAAAGCACACCCTCTGTCTTTACAAGCAAGTGTGATAAAGTTAACCCTTGATGTGTGAGTGTCGCATAAATATTTAATGGACAGCAACTCAATTTTCCAGCTCAATGGATCACTGACTATAGTTCTCCCCTATCCTATCATTTTTCAATGTCTCTCTTCCTGTAAATAAAATGATGAACCAATTTTCGTTGATGTATGAGAATATGAGAGAAATAGTATCATTTAGAGAATAACCAACGAGGTACAAGCCTTGGCGAGCGACTGAACATTATTTTGACGAAGGCAGATATCCCATAATCACTCGTACCGAGTTGGTTATTCTATATATTACCCATTTGTAATGAAATATAATCAAAAAAGACTGAAAACATGCGATTGAGAAATCGTAGTAATGCCGTAGTAAGTGATACCAATCAGCCGACCAGTATTCATACGCGTGTCCAACCGAACATCTCCAGAGTGAATTAGTCAACAACGCATCGGAATCTAGTTCAGTTTCAAAACAATACGAACATGACGAAAATATTGTCCCTGAATGATATAATACATTTTTCAACCTTGAACAAATTAACACACATAAAACTCTTAACAAACAACATTATTTGATAAAGCTAATAAGTATTTGAATCAGCCGATCGTCACGCCGTACTACCACTGTGATGTGTTGTTGACGGCACAATGTTGTAGGCCTAACGAAAATGTCAAAAACCTGTCATTTTTTTAAAACTATAATTGATTAAAGTGGCAATATCTTTAAGAGAAACTTACAAAGAATGCATCAAAACAAGTCTGTATGTCAGGATAATCAAATAACCTGAAGTTTGAACAACATTTGTTTCTTTCGACGTTACTTTCATTCACGTAGCAAGTGTCAAGAACGATAACTCTAATCGATTTGTAAAAGTTATTGAATGCTGGGCGCATATAGGTCATTTGTTGGCCCAACGTCGCCCTTAAATTCCACCTACCTACCTACCTACCTACCTACCTAAAAGTTATTGCTTTCATGAATGTATGTATTGAATTTGAGTCCCTATGGTTTTTATGTGTTAATAATTACTAATGGATCAGTGAAATTCTTGTGCTTGGATAGATTTCATGAATTTTCGATGGCAGCCATGTTTGTTTACAAACAGACAGCGCTTATTGTACCTTTGGAAAAAGCACAATCTTGAGATCACAATGAAATTTAACACGTAGATGAATAGATTGCAATAATACTGCGTTTAAATATCAACCTTTAAGTTGTATGATGCACAGTAATATTCATCGTTCTATGATTTTATTTTTAACCTAATCGACATACGTTCGACACGTTCAATTTATCAATGACAAATCGTCTTTCATTCTCTTAGGCACCGACCAATCAACGTTGAGAATCACTAAAAAGCACATGTGTATCCTCGCCCGTATGGGTAATATAATAAAGAAATCTATGCGTGAACAATTTACCGACGATAATTTCATTCTTTAACTTAGATAGTAAATGTACAAAACAACAAGACTTTATTCGAGAATATTGTCATCTTAGTGCCCAAACTATCTGTGTACCATCTGATGATAAAGAGTACCTGCTTCTGATTTATGACATCTAGAAATATATAAACGTTCTTACTATTTTGACTTGACTATTTGTTGATAACAAATATCAACTTGTCGAATTTTCTCGGTGCCACATAAGTAACGACAAAAGTGATAATCATAAATTTCAGCATATGACGTACAGATGTCCAACTGACAAGCATTTGCAAAATGCGCTACAAATTGTTAACACAGCTATAGACGCAACCATGTACATCCCTTATTTCGGGTACTCATCTTCACAGATAAGATAAATTACGTAACTCGACATAGTGTGACACCAATGTATGAGACCGTATCAAGTCAAACGTTTTCGGCGTCTCCGGGATTCGAACCATGGCCTTGGCGTGAGAGGCCAGCAAGCTAACAACAATACATCTCTGCTCCACAGTTGATCCCAGTCACTCCAAACTTCTTACCAAACTTCTTACCTTAGATATGTCACTCCAAACTTCTTACCAAACTTCTTACCTTAGATATGTCACTCCAAACTTCTTACCTTAGATATGTCACTTCAAACTACTTCTCAGTTTTAGTTATCCAGCTGCAAAACTATTTAGAGTAACTGTTGGGAATGAATGTAGATGTTGCTTTAGTCACACTAAGATGTCTCAAAGACATGACAAATTATATTAAATCTAGAGGTATTAAAAAAACAGTTGCAGAATGAAGTTCTAAAACTTAAATATGTTCCATCAAAAACGCTGGGTAAACATACTTGATATTATACAGGAAACAAAAAACAAACAATAAAAACATAAACAAATCAGCTCAGTGGCGGATCCAAGTGGGGGATGAGTTGCGCTTGTAAAGAGTATTCGACCCTCGAGAGTTAACAACCACCTTTTATAAAGGTTAACCATCATCAATCAATCACTGCTATATTTCAATTAGATATTTTTGCTGTTTCTCTGAGGGGATGATGTAATATCGTTTGGAAAAAAATCCCTATTAATGTTATATTTTTTGACTTACTGAAAGAAAACACTTTGTATGGTTTATTAGCAGAAGCTTATTTTCTGAAAACATTGGGGGTGCTTAACTAAGTTCTTTGTGTATATATATATATATATTTGTTCTTTTCGCGGTCTTCATTTAAGTTCATTTGAGCTTGTACAATTCAGTATATGTTCTTTTCAGTAAGTTTAAAAGCATTGTCTGTTCTGTTATTATTGATTGGAGAATAAGATTTTTAACATTTATTATCATTTTCGATTTCATGAATCACGAAATTCCTAATGGAACATAACACTTTAAAATCAGATAAAAGCAAAATATAAACATAAATAGACTCGAAATTTGTCACATTTGTCAATAGAATACAAGTACGACATAAAATATTCAGGCACCTTCCTTGTCTCAAAAATACAATTATATTTTAAATATTTCAGAGAGACAGACAGACATTTTATTCAGTATTGAGGCCAAAGGCCCAACATACAACACACAAACATATTGGAAGTGATACAAGCGCACATAAAATATTTATGGTTTGACAATTTAGCTCTACTTTTATCTATCCATTTGAGAAAGTTACACACAATTATAATTATATTTCTATCTTCACTGTTAAGAATGTATCTCAAGTTAATCTTGTTGACAGAACTGTACAATAATGGGGTAATAAACGTATTTCTTTCATCTTCATACAATTTACAATCAAATAAAATGTGACATTCATCTTCAATACAATTAATATTGTGCATAGAGCAGTAGGAGCAGACTCTGTCAGAAATTGGTACATTATTGTATCTTCCTGTTTCAATGCCTAGTCCAAATTGCTACACCTAAACTTTGTTAAAAGAAATTTAAGATAGGGGGAAATAGATAATGTGAGATAGCTTTCTACATGTAGTAATGATTTAAAATGCTTGTAGGCAAATTCCGAAAGATTATAAATATTAGCAGAACATGACTGCTTAAGAATATCTGAAAGCCGAAATTTAAACTGATACATAAACACCTTGCTATCGCCCACATCCTGTGAAAGCCATACAAATCCAAAACCAAATTCAAATAAGATATTTGTTATGTATGTGGCCCAAGTCAACCTGAATCGTCAAGAGATTTAACATAGTAAAGCCCTGAGATGGGAGTCTGTGTGAATATTTTATGAAGCATGTAAGTAATCAATCGTTTTTTGTAATTTTATTCAACATTAAATGGACTACTTTTAACCCGGTTTAATGCACTTGCAACTACAATGCTAAATCATATATGCTCAACGTTAAGAAAGGTAAACCTTATATACAGCTACTTGTAGCTAATGCTCAACTAAGGAGAAATAAAGAAACCTAATGACTGCTCGTAGAAGTTTGAAATTGAAATCTTCTTTAAGAATCTATTTGTTACTCCTCTGTGGTCTCTCCCGTAGATCAAGTAGATGGTATCTGAAATACACTATTATCAAGTCATCTTCACATTGGTACCACACGAGAATACAGTTTATCAAGCTAACAGACTTAACCACGTTGACATTATAAGTATTCCCTTGCTACAGATAAGGCAAGTCAATTAGCATTTATCATAAATGAAGTTTACTGAGTTTGTAGAAAACACCATGACCATTCCCTATAAAGACATAAATATAAATATACAGCAAGATCTAAAATTTACTAAGCATAGATAGCCCTTCTTCTTGACGATTTGAAGGCAGCTGTTAATCAAACAAAATCACTCAGTCAACAATACAAGTGTTACCCTGAGTCCTAAACACATGAGGAATAAACGTTGCGTTTTAATGTCACGATGATGACATATGGCTTTGGTTTAGTGATGAAAGAGCCTACATGCATGTACTCATGAACTATGCGCTGACAGGGTAGCTGCTGTCAAAGAGCAAATAAAATATATAATTTTCTTTTCACTCAAGAAAGCTCTTGTCTGAAATAAACGTCCTCACACAAGAAACGTCGCTATACATTTTAACCGAAGTAAAAACAAAATATGCTTTCAGAGAAAGGTGACTTTGAGTACCCGACACAGACACACTCATAAACACATACATCAGTGTATCAAACGTTTATTGTTATGTCTTTTCAAATATTTCTGAATTATCTTATTCAAATTGTTTTCGGTCTCAAATTTTTGGAATAATGATAAAAAAGGATAAAATGTAGAAATTTTAATAATAAAAGATGTTATCAACATATAAGAACATCTTAGAAATGTTTTTTTATATATCCATTTCAAGAAAATAATAACTACATGTATCAAAACTCGTCTATTTGTTGAGATAGGCGTGTTTTTAAAAAAAAGAAGTGAACATGTATTGTTTTAAAATGAATAATTTAGTTTTGTTGGTACCGAAGACATGTTCCCTGTTTCAGTCGTCTTGAAATCTTGTGGTCTGAAATATCTCGTACATTGTCTGGTGACGTTTCTTTTGCTCGTGAATATGTAATTAATGATAAATTGATATCACAAATGACAGCTTATTGTGTATCCAGGTGAATGCAGCCTCATTACATATAGATATGTTGATAGTAAGTGAATCATGTCTTTTAACAGCATGTATGGTATTCCATCAATCTTCAAGGATCGTCATGTAACCATAACCATCAGATGTTTTCAGCCAAACCCATCATTCCTTCAGTATATATATTTCTCGTTTCGGACATAACAATATTTCCTTAGATGTCTGCGTTTGGACCGAAAATTCACAAACACATCTATATACCTAAGGGGGACATTGCTTAATCTCATTCAAGATATCTTTTGTGTGGTATAATAACTCTTTATTGATGAGACCTTTGGTGTGTAACCAGAGTGATTCGATCTTCTGTATAGATGCATTAGTTTACATTTAGGTATATAGATTTCGAAGATAGACTGAACAATATCTTTTATATCATCAGTACATCCAGATGCAGGTTAACATTCAAAAGACATAAATCTCCTTGAATTTGAAAAGATATTCTGGAATTTGTTTTTTGAATGTATTCATTACGACAAAATGTCATTTTCTAGGTATTCATAACCACCAAATGTCACCCAAAAGGATTCTTGCAGTGTATATTTTGAGTTTCGGGAATAATGATGTTTCTGATGCTTCTATGGATGTTTGGACCTTTGTTCACAACAGGTCAGATAAAGATATTTGTTGTTTATGTGGAATTTATTTCGAATTTGTATTGATAACCTTTAGCATAAATGCATTCAGGTTCACAGGCCAAACACAAAATCGTTGTTACGACTGTATACAGATCAAATACCTTTTATCATCCATCATAAAGAACTAACCAGCTGTTAGGGTTTCATATCTTTTTCAACAATAACTTTAACGGGAAGAATTTCGTCATTGAACACATGGCCATTTTGAAGGCCGCTATAACCATTGATTTTGGTAGTTACTTAACATGTAATGTATGATCAATTCACTTTAAAGAAGGAAAATAGTGTCAAATAGTAACTTCAATTTCTAAACATCATCAAACATGTGTTTTAAAACCAAAATTCTAGGATCATATAAACGTAAAAATCCAAAAGAAGTGACGCGTTATCTGCATGAATTGTTCCTTATTAAATTGTTAGAAAAAGACATTGTCATAAAACATTTTTACTCACTGAACTAGTGTGTCTTCTCTCTTATAAGACAACCGTAGGTGGTTGTTAAGATAGGAGGATCTGTTTGTATCAAGTATACTACAGGCGGCATACCATTTAACACGGTACCCAAAGTGATTTTTATAGCAATTAAGTTGGATCTTGTTTAATTCATCTTCTTCGTCAAATGTCAAGTACTTTTATACTTTAAAAATTGTACAAATGCTAATAATAGCTAATATCCTGAACTAAACCTTTCAGTACGGAGTTGTCTTGTCCCATTACGCTACAAGATTCGATGTGAGGAGCCGAAAAACTTAGGACTAACCATCAAACTGCCTTGGACCGGACTGTTGGCGTGCATGGACATGTGTGTTGATGACGGGCGGGGATGTGTTATCATGAAATGGAACCAGAAACGGAGAATATGTTTCATTTTCAGGGCTCAGCATAGCTTGGTCCTAGGCGGGAAGTGTATGGCCTTTCAAAGAAAATGTTCTGATGACATAGGTAAGTTCACTTAAAGGTCAATTTCTGTCAAAATCATTTTGTTCTTAGATTCTGTTATCAATGTTCCTAATGAAAATATGGAGTATGAACTCTAATGATAATGTGTCGAATTTTTTTTTATCGAATGAACTTGGTATATTCTTACCAATGTTGATGAAGCATTTTTGGTTTTGTTATGACATATGTATAAATTAAAATGTACTGTGAAACACATTGGCTTATGCAGGTTACAAGTGAAATTCTAAAAAGAAATGAACTCATTTGCAAAGGAGAGTCATCACACTATCCACAGAGAATAAATCAGAGTGTCAGAGTTTTGGTCAGAGTGTATGAAATTTAAAATCATACTCTCCCAATTTTGACCCGATTTCATATCAAAGTAAACATGAATCCTAAACAGTACCAAGCAATAATTTTCACCTGTGCAAAACAATTAATGAATTATTGTTAATTTCTTCCGTTAACCGACGCGCTATTTTTAGACATATTGTGCCGTTTCCATATAAGGAAAGTTCTAAACGGCCTTGACCTTAATATCAGTGAAGACGGAACCAAGTCTAGACTATCTGTCAATCGCCGTGAGGTAGTGTTTTGAGTCAAGAAGAACAACGCACGTCGACAAAGAGAATCTAATGCAGATAGTTGTTTTAATTTCAGTGTTTTAAAAACGAACCAACAAAGTCAATTTATCTAGTCACGAGTTCTTGGCTCGTAGTGCGATTCTGATATCCATATTCCATGATAATTAAAACACATTCGATCGGCTTCAGTCAATTTTTGTCACGGTGTCTGATTCACTGGAGAAATTGTTTATTCCTGTTGTTAGTATGCAACATATGCAACATTCAAGAATTGTTTATCACTTATTCTGTTGGCCTAAATCTAAATCATGTTTGTTGTCAAGTGACAGGCGACTGTCTCTAGCGGAGACTATTTTTTTTTAAAAATTGCACTGCAGAGAGAAAAATTCATTCATTCATTCATTAATTCGAGCTTAGTTTTTTTTTCAATAAAACAGAATACGTTACATCAAAAATTTATTTACAAATAATTTTTTTTTACGGTGATTCACCAGCGCAAGTACAAATGTGAAAGATAATACCAGTATGTCCAGTGAAATGAAGGTAAAATATTCACACAATTTTTTTTTTAAATTAAAAAAAATAAATAAATATAAAGTTTATACCATTTTATATATATATTGTATCTTAAAGTGTAGATTACTTTTTCTTAAACTGTAACTAATGTTGTGAGCTGATTAATTGATTACTTGACTATTTTGAATTGCCTTTTTAGACCCTAGAATTTAAGAATGTCAATATTTATGATTTAAATAACCAATTACAGGTATTCATCTACCTATGTAATAACCGTGTGTATGTTTTCTGGATTATCAAATAGGGAGTTGATGATACTATTAAGAGGATATTAATTGAAGATTGGGGATGTGTATGTGTTAAGAAAAGGGAATTTAGGAAAAGTTCTCATCAAATTTTAGTGTTTTAGACCAATGCTAAAATACAAGTATTTGCCTTGTGGCATTGAGTCACAATGTAAGAGTCAAAAGTAGTGATTTGTTTTAATTCATGAAAATTTGAAATTATCAATGAATAAAATCATTGATGTAACTATTCAGATTGAATCAAAGCTAACATATAGGTGTTTCTATTTTCTATAAAACAGATTATATTTTGTTCTGACACAACTCAAAAACAGCCACTAAGGTTATTTGCCTTAACCCCTCTTTTCAGGAACTAAATTAAATTAAATAGAATCTAGGACTGTCAGTTGGTACCAAGGGCTTTTGGACATTCTGCTGTTGAGTCATGGATGATCTATCTCTGAAGATATGTTGTACAAAAAGTATCAAACTATGTGAACACACCTGTTTCATTCATGATACTGTGTACAAGGTGATTGGTCCTATCAAAATCCTAAGAAATGTTGTACTTCACCAAAAAAATGACTTAAAATACATACACACTTAATGAAATCATGAAACCTTTAACTTTAATTAGCTTTTGTTTTGCATTTGAAATTGATAATCATGCTAACATGTACCTTAAAAACTTAATTAAAATTATCATTTGTGATTCATCTGTCAAAAAAGTTTGACACATCAAAACACATTTTAAACAGAAGTCTTTTTTTTCTTTTAAACAGTCTTAAATTTAAGTAACAAAATAACTGTAATCATATAAGCATATTTAGGACTTGTAGAGTTTTCTTTGAACAAATTGACTTTTCGATAACTTTTTTTGATTATGTAAATGCAGTAAAACTTGTGATACAGATACATGTATGTGTCTCTTGTCAGCAATTACATTACTACCGGTAGTGTGTCGACCTACATGTGACATCTTACATCTTACATTTTGACAGAACTGTTTTGTGTACCTTTCTCAATGGCAGTTGCAGAAAGCACTATACTGATAATTGACGTGAACTCTTAAAAATCAAAGCCATTGGTTCTGTAGCTCATCAAGCATTATATGATAGCTTATACAAATGACCACAGATTTACCTAATAAGAGAAATTGAAAAGGGAGAAAAAAATTAGCCCGGTCAATTATAACAATATTTATTTATAATAAAGTATTGAAGACAGACTTTAAAATCCCCAGCATCCTAATTAATTTTATATACAACAAACTTATTTATTTTTTAATCAGATCTTTTATTTTGTTTATGTTTAATGAAGCGCAAACCCACATCCCATTAGTTAATGCCAATTCTGTATCTTCTCATTTGGCTTGTTTTCTTCAACTGGTCCTCCCTGAAAACATCGCATCACATCATCTGTCTAGGAAACTACTGTCCCAAGTCACATCTTCCCCTTTTCACTTCTCTTTCCTCTTGAAAACCCTTCAAACAAAAAATTTAACATAATACACAATTGAAATAATAAATTAGTCATACCAGTATTGTAATGTTGATAATAAACTCTTCAGGTGCTTATAGATTGTTGAAAAGATAAAAGTTTGATGAAATTGATGTCTTAAAATTCCCAGTTTTTATCTTTAATGGAAAAGAGCATAGAATGGTGTTTCCAACAAAACAAACATGAGAGTCAATGGCTCTGTAACTCATCAGGCTTTATTTCATTTATAAAATGCATGGTGAATTTGGGTAAATCGCCTCTTTCAAGTTTTCTTTTCTATCACTGCTAGTATTATGCGGGGAGAAAGATTGCAAAACTATTGTAGCTATGCAATCAAGAGATCCATGGTTCGAATCCCGCCAGGTGCTCTGCAGTCTGTAGTAGAGAGCTGCTCTAAGAGCAGTAAGGTTTAGGTGCAATTCTAAACTGAATTTCAGTGCAGTTCCACCCATGGTTTGCTTGTTCCAGCTCATGCTCGAAGGTTTCACTGCAATGCATAGTAGGGCTGGGACGCGTGTTAATTTCCTACCCGGGTACCCGACCCCCTATTACCCTACCGTACCCGGACACCTTCACAACACTGTTTTGAGTTAATCTTGTAGCCAGAACAAAATTACTAGTGTTTCCAACTTGTCTCATCCACAAAGGAGAGGGCACAGCATCTCTAATAAATCTTTTGAATAACAAATACCCCCTTTAAAATATATCAAAAGTTTTTTGCAATATATCTTTCTATTGTACTTTTGACTTGTTTGACAATATAAATGCTTCTTAGGTTACTAGAACTACAATATGTTGTGAATCTAAATTAAAACAAACACTTACACACATTTAATTAATTCTTCACCTTTTTCAATGTTTGTCACATGATCAAAACGGGTCCGGGTAATTCGACGAGTACCCGGGTCCAACTCATTACCCACCCGTCCGGGTACCCGGGTTACCCGTCCCAGCCCTAATGCATAGCTACAATAGTGTTGCAGGCTTTCTCCCTGCATTAAAACTTGAAAGGGATGTTAAACCCAAAAGCACCTGTACACAAAGTTTCAATTTTAATTCAGCATTTTGCTTCATAGAAGGATAGGAAAACAGACTTAAGGGTGTGGCCCAATTTAACCTTATTTTGAGACACCAATGAATTGAAATGAGTTTTTGAAAAACAGCTGATTTACATGGAATTAATGTTCCAGGGTGGTAATCTATGAATAAAACTAAGAGATAGGACTGACCCAAAACTTTCCCTTCCCTAGTATCTATTATTTAATATCCCTATCAGGTAATAAGGAATGTGCAAAGCTTTCTAATCTGGACCTTTAGGTTTGTCAAAATTGTAGCTAAGGCCATAGAAAAAAAGGTAATTTGTTTCTGGTTTCTGCCCGCGTCAGTTTCAAATCCCCACATCAAGCCTTTTTTCAAGATGTTGACAATGGCCCAGAAAACATCATTGAAACACAGGCTCTTAAAATGTTACTTGTTTCTGTCTGTGAGCGCCTTCAAAAAAGCACTGAAAAAGTTATTCCAAAGTTTTATTAAATTTTTTTATTCATGCTAAAATTTGTTTTTATAAATTGGAAATAAAGAAAATCTGTGTCATTGCATCATTTGTGCTTGAATGTAAAGCCCAGAAACATTTGGGGGGGGGGGGGGGGAGGGGGCGGGGGGTTGAAAATTGAAAAGTTGAAAATACCAAAACATTAAGACCATCTGGGTTAAATACCGGGGGTAAGCTAAAAAGCAAACAATTAATTTGTGACCCAGTGCAATCTGGAAAAGAACAATAAGCCTGTTCAATGAACAAAGCATGAACTTTAAACAATGTTCTTGCACTTTCAGATTTCATTTTAAATTGTTTTAGCATTTATATATTGTTAACTAACATACCCTATACAGTTAACTCCTTCAGAGATTCCATGCTGTCTTATCATGCAGAGTTTTGTTTCACATTTCCCAGTCCTCCTCACTGTTGTTCTCATCACCCTTGTCCACACTGTAACATTTTCAGCATAAACATTATATATACACACACACATCACAAACAATCCTATAATACAAAGTCTGTTCAGAGTTTTTATTTCATACAGGCTTTAAGGAAATACAGTGGAATACAGACAATTTTTTAAGCAGATTTGATTACATCGTTAATCTGATTTAAAATGTGAATACAGAAATTAAGATAAACTATCATAATTCCTTTGGTTAAAATAGGTCAATAAAATAGATTTGATATTGATCTTAATATAATGAAAATTAGTAAAAGAAGAATAACTTTTCTAAAAAGAGATGAAATGATTTAATTATTATCAATTTAATTTTAATATTACACATGTTCATGTCAATTACACAGAATCAAGTGAATCCAGTTTAGCACTACAACTGAAAATCTGTTATAACACAATGTAAAGAAGAAATAATGATTAACTTGAAAGAATATTCAAGAAGAATATCAATAAAACCAAAAGCAAGAACTATTTATATAAAGTTTGTTTTTGTGTGTGTGTACTTAAACAAAAGAAATATTGACATGAATTAAAATCACATAAAATGCACTTTAATTTCAATTGTTGAACTGATAAGCCAAAAATGCATCTTATTGGTAAATGATATAGCGATTAATTAAAGTCCTTTGAGGTTTATCCTATTTTAGCCCAATCTTAATTTTATATTTTGTGTGACTGAAAACTTTTTACAAGGAAAACAATTATGGTAAATAATCACTTGTCAAGACAAACTAGTGTAACTTTAATACAATCAAAATAAAAACATACATGTATGCTTATCATCAAATCAGTCATTTATATAACAAAAATCTTGATACATATTATAGATATGATGTATTAAGACATTAAAATATGTGGATAAAAAAGTAAATAAAGACTAAAAAAAACATTAAACTACCTTCTCTTCTAATAAAAGGAGTGACGATAAAGATTATTCATAGAAATACCATACACTGACAGATCACAATATCTTAATTTGTTTTACAAAATAAAACATTAACTTAGCAATTTCAAAGTTAACTTTACTTATCACAATACAAAGAATGTATCACTATACATGTATTGTCACTATTCACCAATAAGAGTGTGAGTGTGGAGAGTTTTGACAAAATATCAATACATCGAGAATCTTGATACCCCAACCTGGCGAAATAAGTATTGTTATATGACACTGGGTGAAATGAAGATATTTATTACCTTTACAAGATATTTATTTTTTTGTAAATATCATCTTTACAAGATATTTATTTCTTTGTAAATATCATCTTTAATCCTTTGTAAATTTTTGTAAATATTTGTAAATATTTGTAAATTTTTGTAAATTTTTGTAAATATTTGTAAATATCATCTATAATCTGTAATGTAGACTTTGAAAGTAAAAAAATTGGTAAATGTTGACTTTGAAAGAAATATTTGATGAAATGTTGACTTTGGATAGAAATAATTTGTGAAAGGATGACTTTGGAAAGAAATAATTTGTGAAATGATATCTTTGAAAGAAATAATTTGATGAAATGTTGATTTTGAAATGAAATTAAGTTGAAATATTGACTTTGAAAGGTATTAATTTGAAGAAATGTTGGCTTTGGAAATTAATGATTTGATGAAATGTTTACTTTCAAAAGTAATAATTTGGTGAAATGATGACTTTGAAGAGAAACAATTAGTGAAATGATGACTTTGAAAACTAATATGTTTGGTGAAGTGTTGACTTTGAAAAGTGATAATTGGTAAAATGTTGACTTTAAAAAGAAATAATTTGATGAAATTTTTACTTTTAATATCAACAATTTCATCAAATGGTAACTTTGAAAAGTACAAATTTTATGAGATGTTGACTTTCAAAAGTGATGATTTCATGAAATGTTGACTTTGAAAAGAAATACAAGAGGAATTTGTTGAGTTTGAAGAGAAATATAATTCTTCGAAATGTTGGCTTTGAAAAGAGATAATTTGTTTAAATGATGACTGAATAGGAATAATTTGGTGAAATTATGACTTGAAGAGGAATCATTTGATGAAATGATAAATTTGAAGAGAAATAATTAGTGAAATGATGACATTGGAAACTAATAGGTTGGTGAAATAGTGAAAAAATGCTTTGAAAAGTAATAATTTGATGAAATGTTGAATTTGAAAAGAAATAATTGGTGAAATGATGACTTTGAAACGAAATGATTTGCTGAAATAGTGACTTTGAAAAGTGATTATTTTATTAGATGTTTACTTTGAAACGTGAACATTTTATAAGATGTTGACTTGAAAAGAAAAGAAGTAATTTGGTTAAATGATGACTTTGAAGAGGAATAATTTGGTAAAATTATGACTTGAAGAGGAAGAATTAGTGAAATGATGACTTTGGGAACTTATACGTTTTGTTAAATGTTGACTCTGGAAAGTAATAATGAATGATATGAAGACTTTGAAAACGTATAAGTTTGGTGAAATAATTACTTTGAAAAGTAATAATTTAATGACATTTTGACTTAAAAAAAGAAATATTTTGTGAAATTTGTGAAATGATGACTTAGAAAAGATATAATTTGATAATTTCCTTATTTTAACTAATATGAATAATAAATACAGTGTTGAAAAATGAAAACAGCTTGTTGGAAATTATTTCCACTCATTAGGTTGTAGCTTAACGAATACACTTGCTAAATAACTCATTAGTCAAGGTGTTGATTGTCTATTGAGTGACAATGCTGTTACATAATCAGTTCGATGAATTCATTACGCATTTAATGGGTGTTAATTTTTCAGATGGAATATTAACTTTTAAGGAAAATTTGATAATTTCAAATGTTGACCTTTTGTAAAACATAGACTTATAAAATCCATTGAATGAAGATTTGTAATGGTGATTTCGTTGAAACAATTTTTGATGAAAAATTAATCATGAGATACTGGAAATGTTTACTGTTGTCTTTAGTTTGTGAAATATTTTCACATTTTCATAAGAAAAAGAAAAACTAATCACTGATTTGAGGAATCCAAACAGCTTACTAGAAGTTAAATTCCCCTCACTTGTAGGTAGCTTAACGAATACACCTGTTGGAATATCTCATTAATTAAGATGTTGATTGTGTATTGAATGGCAATGCCGTTAGCTCATGCTTGATATGCTTCATGGCTCAACGCCTGGATCAACTCTCAGCGTAAAAGCCTACCCTAGCACTGTTCATTTGGATCGACCATCTTGTATGCCGGGCAAATGTTGTTTTATGTATATGGTGCTAATTTTTTATGTATACGACATGTCAACATTTGCGTGACACAATAATAAAATAATTAAAAAAATATCTCATTGCAGTTTTTAATTTCCTGTCGGTGAGGTGTCCATCAATAGTTTATTGACGTTTACATAAACGCCTTACACTGCAATAGATCTTTAAAACTTGTTTGAGTGTAAATGTGTTTAAATGTTAAATATCATATAACCACAAACATAGGTTGCTATTTTCTTTTGAATATAAGTATGTCTGATTAAATATTTTATAGTGTGTCAAAGGTTGATACTCAATTATGTTCAGTTTAGTAACTAAAGCCGTTTTTGAATGCCGACTTGATGGGCAGTTAGATCTGTCTCGCGACAGACCCGTGAATGCATGACTGGTCACACGCCATTTTGAGACGTCATATATACAGAATGACTACAACGAGCTCTATACATCTATCTTAACGAGATCACCAAATAAACCCATTCATTAACGATTTTCAGAAAATGTTAAACACTCAGTTGGATTAGTCATTTGACGATGTAACACTATTAAGCGTTTGAAGTAATAAAGATATCAACATCACTTGTAAATAAACAATTATTTAAGGCGGTATTTCAGTTCAATTAATGATGCGCTACTCTATATAGTCTGTTTATTACGTCACACCCGCGCGAGTTTTATGGCCCCTATCTCAGGTAGGTTTTTTACAGCCGTTAATTACGCAGTCTTAATAAAAAGCTAATTGAAGGTGTTTATTGGACAAATTGACAAAAAGCACACCCAGTTCTTATTTAGTTGAAATATCTTTGAAAGTAAATCGAAAAGTGATCGAGGTTAGCGGTTGTTGCAGTTTTTAATTTCCTGTCGGCGAGGTGTCCATCATTAGTTTCTTGACGGATACATAAAACACCTTATACTGCAATAGATCTTTAAAACTTGTTTTAGTCTAAATGTGTTTAAACGTTAAATATATAGTAGGTATTAGAAATTGTCAATTTCAATTCAATTCAATTCAATTCTTTATTAACCTTAAGTTACACAACTTATCGGCGGTTACATAAAGTGATACAAAAAGTGATACAGGTGGACGGTGATTGCAGCGTAGATACATATGGAGAATGTACATTGTTATTTTAAGTACTAACTAACTAAGTAGTAACTAATGAATTAAGATGGTAAAGTTGATACGGCGCCGGATACCCCACCGGATCCTCACCCAGGCATAAGAGTAGACAATAATGAAAGAATGAAAGGTTTTTCGTAATTTGGTGCATTCTCTACCTGATGTAGACCTATTGTTAGAAAAACCAAGCATCAAATAGTTAACATGATTTATCTAATGATTTTGAGAAATAGGTTGAATCAATGAATTGATGATTTCATTTAATCAAATCATCTACTTAATACAACATATTTGTTAATTAATTAATCAACCGTAATTGTTGATTGTTTAGATATAATCATAATAAATAGAATTTCAAGATTTTATGTTCCAATCAGTTATCCTAAATGTAAAAGGTTTTTACATGTAGCTTTACACTTTTAAGTCTTCATGCATGCATACCACTTTACTACCTAATAAACACAGTGTGTCACTGCACCTGTTATGTTATTGTTAGTGCAATAAACTAAATAATGAGAATCAAATATCTTTACCCATTAAAGGCTCATCGAATGTATAGTACAAAAATCCTATATTTGCCACACACACAAAAAATGAGGAGATAAATCCTAATTTCGTAAATAATGATTCTATTGAAATGTTGACTTTGAAAGCAATTAGGTTCAGTTGAATATTAACTTATTGTTTATGTTATTGTTAATCATAGTAAGGGTATTGATTCTGTGTTGTTTAAAATTAGTGATCAGCAAGATATACTGTAGTACTTGTCTTTGTCTGGGTGACATATTCACATTGATAGTATATTACACTATATCATGTTACCATATACATCATGGTGTCACTTATATTTTGATTATGAAATACATACTGCTTCATGTGTAAAATTTACCAATTCAAATTCAACAATATAATGTTGAGGCCACTTTGTCCCGTCAAAGGGATATCAATGCTCTTAGCATCAATCTATAGTCTGCTAACTGCTCTGACTCCAATACCTGTCTTGTTAAGTTTAACGACATTCAATCAATATATAAGATGATAATACATGAATATACAAACAATTTAATGTAACTACTTGACAATCAAGCTTGGAGAGTTTTAATCAATGTTTATCTTGGAGAAGTTAACGCTCAGACAAAGTGAAAGTTTGAAATTCTGACTTTCAAATATAATTGAATTTGGTGTACATTATTGGCTCTGAAGCTGTCATATTGTTCAAAGGTTATTTCCAAAGTATAGCCCGTATGAAAAAGGGCTATTTTGATGGTTTATAATTTTGATGAAGTGTTTACTTTGAAGTATAGTTTGATGTTGTTGACATGCTAGTTCAGAAAAAATTGTTATTTGTGAACGTTTAATCTATTTTTATTATCTATTTGTATTATGTAACCAGCGAGTGCAAGTTGAATAGATATCATTGTCTTTCAGTTTGTCTGTATTACAATTGTTGTGATAACTACTTTGTGAACATATTGATGATGTATTTTTTAAAGTTCAGCTTCATGGGCAAACGTATTGAGTAATTTTCATTTCATGACTGCATATTTTTGAGAAAAATATTCTCAATGAGACTTTTTATTTGCAATGTTTCTGAAAGAAAGTTTACTTTGGATTATTTTATTTTGTAAATATGTAGCGTCAAAAACATTTTGACCTTGATAGACATATTCATTATTGTGTAAAATCTACCAATTCAAATGTTACCATATACTATTTTAGGCCTCTTCGACCTGTTCAAGGGCAATCAATGCTATTTCCATCAATCTATCATCTGCTACATGCTCTGACTCCGATACCCTCCTCGTTAAGTTAAACGACATTCAATTAACAATAATCTCAGATGACTATACCTGAATATACAAACAATCAACAAGCAACTACCCGACAATTAAGCTTGGCGAGTTTTCACTAAATGTATATCTTGGATTATAGAGTAACAATTATCAATCTATCGTCTGCTACCTGCTCTGACTCCAATACCCTCCTCGCTAAGTTAAACGACATTCAATTAACATAAAGCTCACATGACTATACCTGAATATACAAACACTTAACAAGCAAGTACACGACAATTAAGCTTGGCGAGTTTTCACTAAATGTATATCTTGGGGTTTAGAGTGAAAATCAATACTCATACAAAATGAAAATATGAGTTCTGACTTTCAAATACATTTGAAATTAGGAAGTTGTTGACACTGAAGTTGTTATATTGTTCACAAGTGATTTCCAAAGTAGATGCATCATAATTATTGGCTATATTGAGAGATGATACTTTTGATGAAATGGTTACTTTGAAATATAGTTGATGTGGTTGACATGCTAATTTTGAAAAATATCTTGTTATATACGAATGCTAAATCTGTTTACACGTGATGGGCCTGTTCTATATTTCTGGTGAGCAAGTCCTGTAACTTTACAGCTTAAACAGATTGACTTATTGTAGTTATATCTATATCCTTTTGTCCCTGTATGAATTCTGCATATGATGTAAAATATGTATTTTGTATTAGTAATGTCAGATCCGAGATGGTGTGAGGGTTTGGTCTCTGAATGCCGGCAGACTGGATTTTGGTAGGCAAAGCAATGAAGCGTGCTAATTGGTAGACAATAGGGGATTACGGGGGGCATCTCCTAATCTTTGGTGAGCGAAATTCAGAAAATGAAGAATGTTTATTGCCTTGAGTGAACGAAAGTTCAATTTATTTGAGTGAACGAAAGTTTACTTACATTTGAGTGAACGGAATTTTTAATGGTAATTTGATTAATGAATAAACTCACTGCCTATATAAGATCATCACACCATCTGTCGATCATATCAAAATGGCAAATGCTCAAGTTAACATACGGTTTATTGCAAACAGAAGAGGTGGCCGAAATTTAGTCATGGGTGGCTACAAATTTAGAATCAAAAGTAGAAGACAAACTAACATCCATTGGACTTGCTCAACGCAGGGCTGTTCAGCAACTGTCAACACGAGAGATGACCTTGTGACTAAGCAAGGTCAGCCCCACAACCATCCGTCAGATGATACCAGGATCGTTGTCGACAGTTTCCTCTCCAATATAAGGGAGATGGTTAAAGAAGGCGCCACACCTGTTTCACAGATTTTCAGAGAAGAAGTTGGAAGTAAGTAGAGTAATAATAATTAAGTTAAATAAAATGATATAATTGGTTAATTCAGTGTAATGATAATTTACTTTGATATTAAAATATAATTGGTTACGTGAGTTAAGTACTGGCGTTTAACATTGTTCTAACCAATTTCCTCTATTTTTCCAGATCTTCGTGCCGCAGAGGGAGATGAGACCATAAAACGTGTTCCAACGTTTTACTCCGCCAAAAGCAGCCTCTACCGGTCCCGATCTAAGGAGTTCCCGGTTCTGCCACAACGTCGGGCAGATATTGACATCCCTGATGCTTACAAGACGACAGTCAACGGAGACAACTTTCTTCTGTCAGCAGAAGGAACAGACAGGAAGATTCTGACATTTGCCACACTGGGAGAGGCGGATGTCTACTACTGCGACGGTACATTCGACATGGCCCCGTCATTGTACCATCAGATGTACACCATCCACGCCTTCGTTGAAGGAAAAATGGTTCCCCTCGTTTATGGCCTTCTCCCAGACAAGAAGCAGCAGACGTATCTTCGGTTTTTCCGTGGCATCAAGGAGAAGGCAGAAGAAATTGGTGTCATCTTGGCCCCATCGAATGTGTTCACCGATTTTGAATCAGCAGCCCAGAATGCCATACGAGAGGTATTCAACACTGAGATGAAGGGGTGCCTCTTCCACTTTCGGCAATGTATTTGGCGGAAGGTCCAGCAACTGAAACTTGTGACTGAGTTAAATAACAACGAAGAAGTGCAAATGCTTGTTAGACGGGCGTCTGCTCTACCTCTCTTGAGACAATGTGACATAAGTGATATGTGGTTGCGTGCCTTGGGTGACGCAAATCTTGACGACCCAAAAACCTCCAAGTTTGCTGACTATGTGACGGAGCAGTGGGTGGAAGCACCTGACCAGACCATGTGGAACCATTTCCACACAACCGGCCCCAGGACGACCAACCATGTTGAACGCTGGCACTCGAGCTTCAACAAGCGTGGCGCAAGTCACCCAAATCTCTTCAAATTCATTGACTTGCTGCGACATGAGCAGAATGCGACCGAGATCACCATCCTGCAGGTAACTGCTGGAGGTCGTATGCCACCCAAGAAGAAGAAGTATAGAGCACTTGACAGTGCTCTTGGGTTTGCGAAAACTCAGATTATGAATGGACAAATGTCAAGGGAGCAGTACCACGACACTGTTGCACATTATGTTGGCCTGTAATGTACTATGTATTAATTTGTTATTTCATGTCCATGTATATTGTATAATTGCAAATGTAATAATAAATAGATATATGTATGTAATGTATATAATTGTGTATTGTATATAAATCAAAAATAAAAACTGAGAAATTCCTTTCTGAGTTTATCATTGTTTGCAATTTCCACAGAGGTGGCTCTGAATATTTGCATGTTTCATTGGGGGACGCCGGCAATAAGACATGCCGGCAATATAAAGTTTTTTGATACGACCCCCATGCTTGTAACAACAAGGATTAGTTCACCAACCATGACCTGCCGGCATTCAGAGACATCCCCCTTGAGAGATATGTGGCCCTCACGAGGAGGATCACCCTAATTTGCCACATATATTTCGGAGGTAATGAGTAAATTAATGAATATTGACGGATGCATTGTTATTATTTGTTCATTCAGAAAAAGTCATCTAAGACTATGCTGATTGCATGTCGTTTAGGTATTGGAGAAAGAGAGGGTGAATAACAATCCATAGATTGATAAAAATAGCATTGTTTGCTCGCTAACAAGACAAAGTGGCCCATCTTATTATGGTTTGTCCATCATTTAGCAATGTATAATATTCATTACTTCCATCTTTAGATACGTTTATATCACTGATATCATAAGAACATAAACAACTGCAGTGGATATTTTGAAAGAGTGTCAAAACCTGTCTAATAAACCATTCATTCACTATTCAGTATAGCGTATTGTTTAACTGTACACTTACAATAATATACTCAATGAAGGATTATTTTTCATTGGGAATGTTAACTGAATTCGAATATCTTTAAATATATTCTAAAAACATTAAAAAGAGATAACATACTTTTCATATTTATCAAAGTTAACTTTTAAACAACATCAAACTAAACTTCAAACTAAATATTTCATGAAAGTTATCATCTCCCAAAATAGCCAATAATTCAATAATAATTTGATATTAGAATAAATTGAAAATAAACTTTGATCAATTTCAGAACATTTTAAGAATTAAAAAAAAAATGAAAGTCGGAATTTCATATTGTCATTCTGTATGAGTGTTAACTTCTACTCAATGCTCCAAGATAAACATTTATTGAAAACTCGCCAAGTTTAATTGTCGGGTAGATGCTTGTTAAGTGTTTGTATATTCAGTTTAGTCATCTGAGATTTATATTAACTGGATGTAGTTTAACTTAAAGAGGAGGGTATTGGAGTCAGAGCAGGTAGCAGACGATGGATTGATGATTTCTATTTTATGCTCCAATTAAACATTTATTGAAAACTCGCCAGTTTAATTGTCGGGTAGTTGCTTGTTAAGTGTTTGTATATTCAGGTATAGTCATCTGAGATTTATGTTAATTGGATGTAGTTTAACTTAACAAGGAGGGTATTGGAGTCAGAGCAGGTAGCAGACGAAGGATTGATGGTTTTTTCTCTATGCTCGAAGATAAACATTTATTGAAAACTCGCCAAGCTTAATTGTTGGGTAGTTGCTTGTTGATTGTTTGTATATTCAGGTATCGTCATCTGAGATTTTTGTTAATTGAATGTCGTTAAACTTAACGAGGAGGGTATCGGAGTCAGAGCAGGTAGCAGACGATGGATTGATGATTTCTTCTCTATGCTCCAAGATAAACATTTATTGAAAACTCGCCAAGTTTAATTGTCGGGTAGATGCTTGTTAAGTGTTCGTATATTCAGGTTAGTCATCTGAGATTTATGATAATTGGATGTAGTTTAACTTAACGAGGAGGGTATTGGATTCAGAGCAGGTAGCAGATGATAGATTGATGGTTTCTATTTTATGCTCCAAGATAAACTTTTATTGAAAACTCGCCAAGTTTAATTGTCGGGTAGATGCTTTTTAAATGTGTGTATATTCAGGTATAGTCTTTGAGATTTATGTTAATTGGATGTAGTTTAACTTAACGATGAGGGTATTGGAGTCAGAGCAGGTAGCAGAAGATAGATTGATGGTTTCTATTTTATGCTCAAATTAAACATTTATTGAAAACTTGCCAAGTTAAATTGTCGGGTAGTTGCTTTTTAAATGTTTGTATATTCAGGTATAGTCTTTGAGATTTATGATAATTGGATGTAGTTTAACTTAGCGAGGAGGGTATTGGAGTCAGAGCAGGTAGCAGACGATAGATTGATAATTGTTACTCTATAATCCAAGATATACATTTATTGAAAACTCGCCAAGTTTAATTGTCGGGTAGTTGCTTGTTAAGTGTTTGTATATTCAGTTTAGTCATCTGAGATTTATATTAATTGGATGTAGTTTAACTTAACGATGAGGGTATTGGAGTCAGAGCAGGTAGCAGAAGATAGATTGATGGTTTCTATTTTATGCTCAAATTAAACATTTATTGAAAACTTGCCAAGTTAAATTGTCGGGTAGTTGCTTTTTAAATGTTTGTATATTCAGGTATAGTCTTTGAGATTTATGATAATTGGATGTAGTTTAACTTAGCGAGGAGGGTATTGGAGTCAGAGCAGGTAGCAGACGATAGATTGATAATTGTTACTCTATAATCCAAGATATACATTTATTGAAAACTCGCCAAGTTTAATTGTCGGGTAGTTGCTCGTTAAGTGTTTGTATATTCAGTTTAGTCATCTGAGATTTATGTTAATTGGATGTAGTTTAACTTAACGAGGAGGGTATTGGAGTCAGAGCAGGTAGCAGACGATGGATTGATGATTTCTATTTTAATGCTCCAATTAAACATTTATTGAAAACTCGCCAAGCTTAATTGTCGGGTAGTTGCTTGTTGATTGTTTGTATAGTCATCTGAGATTATTGTTAATTGAATGTCGTTAAACTTAACGAGGAGGGTATTGGAGTCAGAGCAGGTAGCAGACGATGGATTGATGATTTCTTCTCTATGCTCCAAGATAAACATTTATTGAAAACTCGCCAAGTTTAATTGTCGGGTAGTTGCTTGTTAAGTGTGTGTATATTCAGGTTAGTCATCTGAGATTTATGTTAATTGCAGTAGCAGTGGCAGTAGCACGTTTTTTAATAATTTCATATTTAAGATATTTCACTGATAATTGTGAGTTATTGCTAAATGTATTATATTGACAGTGCCAAAAATCTCATTACAAAAGCCAGTCATCCATTGTCAGAGGACAAAGTATGAAGATTCATATAAAATCCATTGGCGGCCATTTTTGTGTGAACACCTTTAATTCATTTTGTGTAGGAAATGTCATCGCATGGCTAAACTTTACCTTATACATTTGAATTATTACTACTTCATTTAGTTTAAATACATTGTTTTCAATTGGAACCATTAATTTTCATTTTCGTGACATCACCTTATATTCCCCCTAAAAACGTGCTACTGCCCCTTTAAAGTCAACATTTCATCAAGTTATATATTTCAAAGTCAACATTTCACCAAACTATTACTTATCAAAGTAAACATTTCACCATTATTTCTTTCCAAAATCAACATTCCATCAAAATTATTAATTTTCAAAGTCAACATTTCATCAAATTATTACATATCAAAGTCAACATTTCACCATTATTTCTTTTGAAAGTCAAGATTTCAAAAAAAATATTTATTTCAAAGTCACCATTTCATATTTTTTTCTCTTCAAACTCAATATTTCATCAACTAATAACTTTTAAAAATCAACATTTCATCAAATTATTTCTTTTGAAAGTCAACATTTCACCAATTATTACTTTTCAAAGTCAACACTTCTTCAAACATATTAGTTTTCAAAGTCAACATTTCACCAAATTATTACTTTTGAAAGTAAACACTTCACCATTATTTATTTTGAAAGTCAACATTTCAAAAAAAGTATTTATTTCAAAGTCACCATTTCAAAAAATTTTCTCTTCAAACTCAACATTTCATCAACTAATAACTTTTTAAAATCAACATTTCATCAAATTATTTCTTTTGAAAGTCAACATTTCACCAATTATTTCTTTTCAAAGTCAACACTTCTTCAAACATATTAGTTTTCAAAGTCAACATTTCACCAAATTATTACTTTTGAAAGTAAACACTTCATCAAATCATTAATTTCCAAAACCAACATTCTTCAAATTAATACCTTTCAAAGTCAATATTTCACCTTAATTCTTTTCAAAATCAACATCTCATCAAATCATTTCTTTCAAAGTCTACATTTCACAAATCATTTATTTACAAAGTCATCATTCACCAAATTAATTCTTTTCAAAGTCAACATTTCATCAAATTATAACTTTTCGAAGTCAACTTTTCACCATTTATTACTTTTCAAAGTCAACATTTTTCAAATTATTACTTTTCACCAATTGTTACTTTTCAAAGTCAACATTTTTCAAATTATTTCTTTTCAAAGTCAACATTTTGCCAATTATCACTTTTCAAAGTAAAAAATAATCAAGGTAATAAATATCTATTAAAGATGATATTTACAAAACTTTACAAAACTTTACAAACCTTTACAAACCTTTACAAACATTTACAAAATAATAAATATCTTGTAAATATCATCTTTAATAGATATTTATTACCTTGATTATTTTTGTAAATAAGTACTTTAATCTTTGTAAATATCTTGTAAATAAGTACTTTACAAGACATTTAATCCTTTGTAAATATCTTGTAAAGAACTTCTTTTCATGCAGTGTGATATCTGTATTGTGATACTTATCATTGACTTAAAACGACTTACTAAGCCTAAGTTGTTGTTTTTTCTCTCTCAAAAACCCTGAAAATAATATATTGTGACATGTCTATCATATTGAATCATATCGTTCTTTAATACTATGATACGTATCATATCGTGACATGTCTGTATCTTCACAACTCTAATTTCATCATGCTTCAGACCATCTAGGCCTAATGAGGGTATCCCAGACTTGAAAATTTGGTGATCATGAATATTCATAAAATTTACTAAACACTCAACAAATGAACATAGAAAATGATGAAGAATTAAGAAAATAAAATATGTTTTTAAAAACCCAACAATATAATAAGCTTAAAATGTTTTCATGATTTTGGAAAGTATTAGTAAAAGTATCATTGAGTCATTTTTATATTTTTTCAGAATTATCACAATCACTATTATCTATGCAATTGTAAATTGATAACAACCATATAGATATTAAATAATATTAATATTATGACAAATTGGTCCAACCTTATTCCAAACGTCATGCCCCTCTAGAAAACATCCCCATCCTCCGTGTTTTGATCTGTGAGTGGGATCACTCAGTCAAGCAAGATATTTCCTCGTGAGACGGTTCAGGCCTGAAATAAACGTAAATAGGTAATACACATCATGGTAACGATCGTTCCTGATTGTTTTTAAATCATATCATGCTCGATTCGTGGAATTATATTATTAAGAAAAGACTGATTTTTTTCAAAATTATGGTAGTCGAAAAGGTGACAATACAGCTTGCTATCCGAGAAAAGATCTAGAGCATTCGTGCCAAGTTTCGGTTTAGGCCTAGGCGGCTAGGGCAAACTGATATTGTCACTTCGTGTTGTCGACGGGATCCCCGCAATATTCTCGATTTATCTTAAGTTCATAGCAAATTTTATAAGTGATATCTTACTATGCAGCTAGAAGTCGCTCTGCTGGAATCTCATTGAGTCCTCAAAATTAACATCAATGGTCTCCCTCAATATTTTTCATCGCTCAAATTGAGCCCGCTGACTAACTCGACCGATGGCAGCCATATTGCAAAGGTATTTTTAGCGCAAGCGAACGCGCTAACCAGTTATGTGAGATTTCCCTTCAATCTGGGCATGCGCAATGCTCTTTGACCTAGATAATGTCTACAGCCAATTTCCGCTGGCCACTAGCCGGATTTTTAAATCCGCTCTTATCGCTCTTTTTGTGAACAATCAGTGTGTAAGATTAGTCTAAATCGATTATACACAGTATGTTCTTCCATTTTCTGCAATAAAATTTTTTTCCCAAAAGGTCAATGTTAAAGGGGACAGTATGATTTTAAGTGTTAAGAATTGTAAATATATAAACATTTTATTCTTAAAGATGTAATCTTCATTACAGTCTGAACCCAGCAAACACGCAAAATCGCCAGTTTGGACTCTCTTATGGCCTTTTACAAAGACGAGTTTGTTTTTGTTTTTCAGAATCATTGACATATGATGTTTCCAAATATTCATTTATAAAATGGCATCTGAGTCTTTTTTTCTATGTTTCCTACTAATATTCAAAGATATTTCCCTAGGCATGACTAATTTAAATATTTCAGATTTTCTTGAAATGCAACGAATGACCAGCATGCCTCCCCTGAAAGTGGTTTTCAAGTATAAAATGAACACCAGTAAGGAATGCAGAATCTTGTGCACTTTGTGGTCCACGTGTTGGGGGGTTACATGGAACAGCCAGGGAGGAAGATGTATCCTTTACTCCAAGGACCAAGCGAATATGACTAATGGGCTAATAGCCAGGCTAATTCAGGACAATGATTACTTCAAGAAGAATACAAAACGTAGTAAGGATTATGAAGCTTTTCTTAATTTCCATAATACATTATTTTTTTTTAAAAAACCTTAATAATTATATATAGTATGTAATATGTTAACCTCGAAAAGCCAAGAGGTCCGTGGTTCGATTCCCGCCAGGGGCTTGGCAACTTTGTCTGCAGTAGAGAACTGTTCTACAAGCAGTAAGGTTTCGTTGCAATGTTACACATAAGTTAAACCAAATATCTATTACGATTATACGTGTACAAGCAATTCCAACAACAGTTAACATGAATTTGAATAGGTACAAAGTGGAATATTTTAATACCGTTTGAATGAGCAAAGTTGCAAATACTTGCAGAAACTCAAGTACTTGTTAAAACAAATTTTCATCCATCTAATCCAGGAGCTCGCTGTCTGTCTCTGAAGGCCCATGCAGCATCATCGGCGGGAGTGGTTCGGGTTAAAGTCAAGTCTCTACCAGCGTGTCTAAACTCCCTGATTTTACGTGACAATATTAAGGCAGTTGATTGGTTCGGGCGTCATTGTGAAACGTTCGCTATGCATACAAAGTTTCGCTTCTTTGATCCACACTCATCGTCGTCTCATATTGTAAAGCTTGACAACTGTGTGCCACAAATCAAGGGTAAGAAACCATGATATTTGTAAAACTCATGATCTCCATAACTTTATTTGCAAGAAATGTATAGTATCCAGAATTAATGTGATGTTACATTTTTCAATTCTGCTTGTAATGAAGATTTCTAGATCTATTGAAATAACACAAATTAATGTAACACAAGATCTTTCCTCTAAAGATGGTCTGTTCCCTTGTGTATTTAACAAGTGCTCATGTAAAACCGGCGGTTTTGATTCTCAATTTAACAGCAAACTGCTACAAATCAAATAACAATCTTTTTGACTCTCCAAGATAAACTAATTGTGACAAGTCGAGTACCCTCTGGCATGAGATTTTACCATTTGACCAGATAGCTAAATCTCCAAGCGTAGACAGGGAAACACATTTTGTGCATTATTTGAAATATTTCTTGTCAGAAACACCCAAATTTATCGAGTCTTCACGACAAGATAATGAAATAGCGATATTCTTTCGAGTATATTGCTGCTATGAAATGCATTTTATAATCTATTTAAAGTGTGTTCCCGACAAGAAAATAAAACCGCGATGCTTGGCGGCTACGGTATCGGAATAATGCCCCAAAAAGACTGTTTCTCAATTTGCAAGCTTGTCAGAACATGTGTAGCAGCAACCTACTACAGCCCATGGAGCAACAAGCTTATTGGCAGGTGCTGTTTTCATGGTGTTCTACGCAGAAGTAAAAGTAACTCGAGATCGACCACACTTCAAATTGTTCAATGTCAGGGTGGGTATGACTTAACAATCGAGTTCTATGTCTCCTATGTCATGTTATGCAGCACATAGACGATGTTCACCATGACTTCAGATTGATCTTTGAGAGGATTGGTGTTTTTTCCAGCAATGTGGACCCTCTATTTACCATACGTTAATTCATAATTTTCAAAGTAATCATATGTTTACTACAGGAGTGTCCACAGTTCACCAAGTGTTTGTTATACCAAGGGCTTCTTATCAATTATGATGATTTTCCGTAGGAGGATATTAATGATCTTAATGACTTGTGACAAAATCTTTCTTGCAAATATCTTCATGATTCCACATACAACACGATGGTCATTTGTAGCATTATCATGTCATACCCTGTGCCCATATACATATGCTAATGAAACAAATGTCTTCATTGCAGATTCCCTAGCATCAGAACCATTCCTTGAGTCTATTTACAGTAAGAAGATCTCTGCCACTCTTAAACAGACCCAGGGCTACCAGCAGAGCAACAGCTCCATGTTCAAGCAGTGTGCTCTGTATATACAAGAGACTCTTGGCTTCACTCTCTGTACACGTTTATGATAAAAAGTTAAACCCTTGATGTTAGGATGAAGATTAAACGTACAATGGACAGTAACGTGATGTTTTAGTAATTTACGTCACTGTTTTGGCTTCTCTCTGTACAAAGCACAATCATATGTAAAACATTAAAATTTAGAATTACGAGTTTTCATTGGATGGGCAACATTAGGAACATTAGGCAATGTTCAGCAAAAGTTTAATATACTACTAATTATTATATATAGGTATCCATATCTTTCTCTCTTTGTAAACTATTTCTCTTTGATCATTGAGGTTTTAATAAATATTGAAAACAGTACCATGTTCAAGAATTCCTGTTTACAATGGGCTTGCATGGTAAAGCCAGTATCTTGTGATAGGAATATCTTTCTTTGAAGTTTGATTGTAGTTTGAACGTGAAAAAAGAGACTAAGTTTACTACAAAATTTGAGCTTGTCATTCGTTATAATCCATAAAATAATAGCAATCTGTTAAACAACAGCACCTTGCTCCTGCCTTATATCTGGTTGATAATTTGATAAATTCGATATCAAAGAAACTTGTCATTTACCTTACAAGACTGATAGGTAGTCCAATTAAGTCCTACCACTCATGCCTCTGGGATATTCCATGTCAACAATAAACAAAAACTGTTCTCGTCAAACTGTTTATCTAATATTTATCAGTTACAGCTAACAGCTTCAAATCCATGACGGTTAACTGTGTGGTGTAATTAGCACTTGTCCATCAGGCTACTTCAGAAGTTTTAACACAACGAACGTTTTCATCAAGCCTTAACAAACACATCTCAAGTAACCTATAAACACCGATATATCTATCAAAACACAATTTAAGAAATAGCACATTTGCTGAACAAGAATAAGAATTAGCGTTGAAATAAGAAAGGACATATTTTGAATATAGGCACAGGTGCACATATCAATTTTACCTGTCAACTGTTGTTGTTTGCTGTTGCGCAGATTCCCGATTATCTAACATATGGGACGTTATAAAACCATTGTGTGTGATGTCATTTTAGCCGTTTCTCTGGATGTTTCTAATAGAACAGAGTCGGTAATAAATAAATTACTACCCTCGTAAGTGTGTCATATGACTTTCCAGAAACTCCCTCAAACTGTGTACAACCCTCTCTCTCACTCTGATAACACAGAAATTCACAATCGTTTCATTAAAGTCATATGTCAACCTTCATCGATGATAATCTCTTTATAAAGGCATAACATTTTTTACATAATCAAAAAATAAAAAACTGATTAAACTCTATTGAATTTATGAAAAGTTACGGATAAAAAAATCATAAAAAAATAATTATCTTGAAGTTTAAGATAAGTAATCCATTTTTTTATACTTCAAAAGGTAGCAAACTTAATCACAACTATTAAGATCTGTACAGACTGCAAACTAAGACATAACAACAATTAACAAGTGTTTGCCACTAACGTGGCAATGTCTCCGGCCGCTTGGATATTTAGATAGAATTGTCAGAATAAGCAAATGCTATATTCCTTTTGACAATAAGTGGAATGGTTCAAGAGATATGGCGTTAACAAGAGTTTCAAAAGTGGTCAAAGTGCCGTTCTGACCTTGAAGATAAGGTCTAGGTCATCTAATGTGACTGGTTTCTTTGTAATTCCCCAATGTAGTCTCTGATCAGATTTGAAGATATTTGGTGAAGGAGTTTGAGATATCTGCTTAGTCCCTCAATGTAGGCTGTGACCACATTTGATGACATTTCATGAATCTGCTCATAAGATATTTAATGTTTCAAAACTTCGGAAAGAACTGTAGTGACCTTGAAAATTGAGGTCAAAGTCATCCAAAGTATATGGTATCTGCGTAGTCCCACAATGTAAGCTGTGACTAAATTTGAAGACATTTTATAAAACGGTTCAGGAGATATTGTGTTAACAAGAGTTTCACCAAAGTGCCGTAGTGACCTTGAACATAATGTCAAGGTCACCTGAAGTGACTGGTGTCTTTGTAATCCTCCAATATAGGCTGTGACTAAATTTGAAGATATTAGGTGCAGCAGTTCATAAGATAAGACGTTAACAAGAGTTACAAAAGTAGCCAAAGTACCGTAGTGACCTTGAAAGTAATGTCAAGGTCACCCAAAGTGACTGGTGTCTGCGTAATCCCGAAAGTCAGACTGTGTGAAAATCTGAGGACATTGGGTGCAACGGTTCTTGAAATATTGCGTTAACAATAATTCGGACGTACGGACGCAGCTGAATACAATGTCCCCCGTTCTGTGTTGCGGAAAGGGACAATAAATTTATAACAGTACCATATGTTTAACATATCATATTTCATTCATTAAAGCACAGCAATAATTTGAAAGCTTACAACAGTATCGCAACCATGTTCAAATTGGCACATGCGTTGTGACGAATATCAGAGTATACATATATATATATATATAACCATGAACAGCCAGCTGTTTCCGTCTTTCGGACCTCGTCAGCATGGTGTGTGTGGAACATGGTTGAACTTTCAGCAATGCAACGTTATCAACGAGGCAAAGCAGTTTAAGAAAGTTCCACTCATTTGCATAGAGTGCTCAAACTGTATTTCTACAGTGGGCTAGCGCAAGGCCGTAGCAAATGAGCGTACCATGTTAGAGTGCTCAATCATACAAAAATTATGGTTGAGAGCTTTCACATAACCATGAACAGCCAGCTGTTTCGGTCTTTCGGACCTCGTTAGGATGGTGTGTGTGGAACATGGTTGAACTTTCAGCAATGCAACGTTATCAACGAGGCAAAACAGTTTAAGAAAGTTCCACTGATTTGCATAGAGTGCTCAAACTGTATTTCTACAGTGGGCTAGCGCAAGGCCGTAGCAAATGAGCGTACCATGTTAGAGTGCTCAATCATACCAAAATTATGGTTGAGAGCTTTCACATAACCATGAACAGCCAGCTGTTTCGGTCTTTCGGACCTCGTCAGCATGGTGTGTGTGGAACATGGTTGAACTTTCAGCAATGCAACGTTATCAACGAGGCAAAGCAGTTTAAGAAAGTTCCACTATATATATATATGTATATACTTTCTTGTTATGACTGTTCGAATATACATGGGGTCCTGAAATAGCTTTTTCAAAATGTTTGGGTCCTGAATGTTGTGAATTCAAGTTGAAATTCAATAAAATTTTGATTTCTATTTGATAAAGATGTTATTAACATTAATAACGTTTTTGGCCTATTTGTTGAAGCACTGATATCCAGAGAAGAAACATTCCTATTGCGTCTACTGACAGAGATTAGGTTTATTTTAGAAACGTGAACAGATGTTGTTAAGAAATTAATAACTTAGTTTAGTATGTAGTGACGATGTGATGTCTGTTTGTAGATTATAGGATTGTAAATTGATGCTTATGATAAAGTGAATTATGTCTTTTAAAAACCCATTTAACCTTTATATAGACACTAATCTTCTGATATATTTAAGACAAGGGTTTTCTACGTCGTGCTCTTCATGTAACCATATCAATGAAATGTGTTAAGTAAAACTAATTCTGCCGCTTATTTTATTTCGCATTTTGCACAGAAAATTGCTTCCTGTGACTTGGACTAAAATTGACAAATTCAAAACGGCTCCTTGAGGGAGATCTTATGTAATACAAGATATCTTTTGTGTGGTATAATAGCTCTTTATTGATGAGACCTTTGGTGTGTAACCAGAGTGATTCCATCTTCAGTAGAAATGGATTAGTTTACATGTAGGTATATAGATTTTAAAGATATACTGAACACTATCTTAAATCATCTTAACATAAAAATGTACCTTAACATTCCAAAGGCATCAATCATCTGGTATTTCAAAAGAAAACCTGGAATTGTTTTCTAGGTATTAATTACCACAAAATGTCACACAAAATAATTCTTGCATTATATGTTTTGAGTTTTGGAAGAATGATGTTACTTTTGCTTCTACAGCTTGGACTTTCGTTCCCAACAGGTCAGATGTGGAAATTCAATTGTTTATTATAATTCACTTTGAATTTCATAGTTTTTTCACTGATATCATCTGTATAAAACGATTGCGGTTTAGAAGGCATAGACAAAATGGTTGTTACTATGACAAGGTTCACAGATCGAGACACCTGCTATCATCTCTAACAATTAAATGACAGCAAGAACTTACCAATTGTTAGGACATCATCACTTTTTAAACAGCTACAGGACGAATTTCGTCATCAGACGAAATTTAATGAGTTTGATTCATTCTAAATATGTCATTTTGAAGGTGTATTCTACTTAAATCACTGAAGGCGTTTGTGCAAGTAGTATGATTACTTCACTTGAAAGAAGGAAATTACTCACAACATTCATTAATGACTTTCATCTGACATTATAATCCGTCATGAGTTTTAGCATCAAAACACCAGAAATTTTGAAATTGAATTGAACTGCTCCTGGCGAAACTGTTAGATGAAGATATTATCATAAACAGTTCAACTTTTGTAAAATGGTTTTCAGTGTTAAAAAACAATTGTTGCCATAGTTTTGACAAGGGGACGCTTTTTGTGTAACTGCAGGCGGTATACCCATTTAACAGTGATTTAAGGGAAATACATGTATATATATATATGGCAATGAAAATAACTTTTATTTGAGTCATCTTCTCTGTCATTACATTTTCAAGTTTTGTAATCAAAACGTCGTAACAAGATCTGTTACATCAACCTAAACCTTTCAGCACAGGGATGTCTTGTCCTTCTTAGCTACAAAATTCGATGTGAGGAGCCCGAAAACATAGGACTAACCATCAAGCTGTCACGCACCGGACTGTTGGCGTGCATGGACATGTGTGTGGATGATGGGCGGGGATGTGCTATCATGAAATGGAACAGGAAAAGGAGAATATGTTTTATTTTCAGGGCTCAGCATAACTTTGTTGTAGGCGGGAAGTGTATGGCCTTTCAAAGAACATGTTCTGATGACGTGGGTAGGTTCATTTCAAAGTCACTTTCTTTCAAATTGTTCAACGTTCTATTTCCATTGTTCCTAGTGAAAATATAGAATATTTATTATCTTCTTACCAATTTTGATGGAGCATGACATCATTTTGCTTAATGGCATGCCATATGCCTAAATCAATATGTTCTGTAATTTTGGCTTATGCAGTTTGAAAGTAAAGTTCTCCAAAGAGAAAAACTGAATATGCAAAGGGAAATCATATTTTTTTTGTAGAACTAAAATACTTTAATGAAAGAAAGGCGACTTCAAAACAATTTAATAGGAACATTTATTGTAAAGAAGTAGTCATATTGCATGCAGGTGAAATATTTATCATTTTGTTCCAGAGCAATATTTTTTGACAAACTGTTTCAGAGTATATGCAATTGAAGTCTTAAGAATTTAAACTAAGGAATTATATTTTAAATATTTTATCTTTATTAATAACCACCTAAACATTATATTGCTAAATAATCATTACAATTGGACTCCAGCAGAAAGCAAAAAGTCCATTGGACTACACAATATTGTCTTGTTATAAGGATTTCAAAACGACGATTTCTTTTATGTTTTTGTTTTTCAGAAACATTACCTCATTATTACTGAGCTAGGTTGGCTTCTGTTGACATAAATATAATGTAATTTTTGGACAAGTTGGGGAGTCAAAAGTGTATTGTGACGTTTCCAAAAGTCATTTCTAGCTATTACGTTGATAAATTGAATTATTTCAGACTTTCTTGAAATGCAACGACTAACCAGCATGCTTACCAAAAAATTTATTTTTGATTATGAAATGGACAACAGTAAAGAATGCAGAATCCTGTGCACGTTATGGTCCACGTGTTGGGGGGTTACATGGAACAGCCAGGGAGGAAGATGTATCCTTCACTCCCAGGACCAAGCGAATATGACTAATGAGCTACTACCCTGGCTAATTCAGAGCAATAACTACTTCATGAAGAATACACAAAATAGTAAGGATATCGCCCTTTATTTACATAATAAATACATTTTTATAAATACGCTTTTGAAAATGATTGTATTGACATTGTTTTATTTTGAACTCGAAAATCAATGATGAAAAGTGTTATTAGAACTATAATTGTAAAGAAGAGTAAGATTTGTAATGCAAATGGTTTTGTTTCCCTTTGCTGATATGTACAATCTAATTGACTGCGTGCTTAGTCAAAGGGGGGTGTAGTCAAATGGAGGGTATACCACATAGCCATTTCAATTATACATGTAGTAGCATTTCCAACAACAATGGAATATGTTAATGTATATTATTGCAGAAACTCAGGTACTTATTAAAACAAATTTTGATCCATCTAATCCAGGAGCTCGCTGTCTATCTCTGAAGGCCCATGCAGCATCATCGGCGGGAGTTCAGGTTAAAGCTAAGTCCCTACCAGCGTGTCTAGACTACCTGACATCACGTGACAATATTAAGGCAGTTGATTGGTTCGATGTGGGACGTCATTGTGAAACATTCGCTAAGCATACAAAGTTTCGCTTCTTTGATCCACACTCATCGTCGTCTCATATTGTAAAGCTTGACAACTGTGTGTCAGAAATCAAGGGTAAGTAACCAGGATATTTGTAAAATTCATTATCTCCATAACTTTATTTGCAAGAAATGTATAGTGTCCAGAATTTATGTGATGTTACTTTTTTCATTTCTGATTGTTATGAAGATTTATAGATTTATTGAAATAACACAAATTAATGTAACACAAGATATTTCCTCTATAAATGGTCTGTTATCGTGTGTATTTAACAATTGCTCATGTAAAGACGGCAGTTTTGATTCTCAATTTAACAGCAAACTGCTACATAAAATAAAACCTTCTTTTTGACTCTCCAAGGTAAACTAATTGTGACATGTGGAGTACCCTCTCGCATGAGATTTTATCATTCGACCAGATATATACATATTCAAGCGTAGACAGAGAACAATTTGTGAACTATTTGTATCATTTCTTGTAAGAAGCACACAATTTTGATCCAGTGATTTTGTCACTACATCACCATTGCATCTAGAACTGTAGCTGCATATAGTTCCAAGGATATATGTGATAAATACTGAATGCATTTTATAATGATTTAATTTTCTCATATAATTGTACCATGGACCATGTGACCTTAACTACTGAAATAAACATGTCTCTGATGTATTTTATAATCTTTTTAAAGTGTGTTCCCGACAAGAAAATGGAACAGCGATGCTTGGCGGCTACGGTATCGGAATAATGCCCCGAAAAGACTGTTTCTCAATTTGCAAGCTTGTCAGAACATGTGTAGCAGCAACCTTCTACACCCAACGCGGAAATAAGGGCAGGTGCAGTTTTCATGGTGTTCTACGGAAAAGTGAAAGTATCCCGGGATCAACCACACTTCAAATTGTTCAATGTCAGGGTGGGTATGACTTAACAATCGAGTTTTCTGTCTAAGATTCCACGATAGGCAGTACAATGTTACCAAGACTGGAGATTGTTGGTGTTGTTTTCAGCAATGTGCGCCCTGTAATAAATAATCGGTAATTTATTATTTATTAAATCAATTCTATGTATACTATAGGAGTGCCTACATATTACATTCTCGCTAAGTTATATTTTGTCAAGGGGCTTGGTATTGGTCATAATTGGCCCGCATAGGTCGAATCACAATCAAAATGTCCTTTTACTTAAACTTCATCGCGTTCATCTTCAAGATTGCACATACCTCTATATAACAATTTTAGCAAATGTAGCCTGTGTCTATTAACATATGATATGCAAACATAAATGTATTATTTATAGATGCCGTGGTAGCACTGCCAGCCACTGCCTCTGTGTACAATAGGAAGATCTCTGCCACTCTTAAACAGACCGAGGGCTACCGACAGAGCAACAGTTCCATGTTCAAGAAATGTGCTCTGTATACAAGAGACTCTTGGCTTTACTCTCTGTACAATCATGTGATGATAAACTGAACCCTTGATATAAACGGAGACTATATGAACGCAGACAGTAACTTTATGTTCTAGTATTGTACTCTGTATACAATAGACTTTTGGCTCTCTCACTGTACAAGAAAATGAGTAATCGTGTGATGAATATAACAGGTTGTCCTGTTCGAGCAATAGCACCACTAATTATTACATGTATATCTCTCTTTAAAGACCTCTTTCTCTTTGTGAAGCAGTTTGAATGTACATAAGTTTTGTACATGTACTTATGATAATTTAATAAATATTGAAAATAGCATCATTCTACTGAATTCTTGATTACCATTTGCTTGTAATATTTTTTAGGGTACATAAGTCTTTGATATGAACGTAGATTGATTGGATATTGATAACCAGATATATGTTGAAGTTTTTTTTGCGAACATATACAGGCCTCTATCTCAAGATAGGAAGCTTTTTCTTTGACGTCTGTATGTAGTTTAAATGTACAAATAACTGATAAAGACTTTGTTCGAGAATTGATATATGTGAACTAAGAGATTCAGGCTTCGGTATTATTCAAGGATACAACACCTTGTTCAACACAACCACCTTGCTCCTGGTTTGTTATTGTATTCGATGTAAAATAAGTTGTCAATGAGCCAACACGACTGATAGACTTAATTAAGTCTTAAATTAATTAAATGTTTGTTTGGATAAAATATATTCTGGTCAAACTGTTTATGCAGTTATTTATCTGGCACAGTTGACAGCTTCAAAAGCCGTTCTGTTTAACTGTGTGGTGTAAATTTAGATTTTGTACTTGTTTTTTCGAATACACTTTAGAAGTAAGAACACAACGTTATTGCGTTTAAACACAAACACATCTCAGGCAACCTATAAACAAGGTTATGTCCGTCAAAACACAATTACAGAAATAGCAATGTTACTCAAGAAACCTTAGAAAGATTATTTAGTTTATAAACCGTTGAATGGAAAATAATGTTCACTATGTGAACATGTGCACATATACGTTTTGCCTGGCGACAGTTATTGTAGCGCAAATTCCTGTATACATTTACGTAAGTGTAGTCAACAAACGTGACGTCATTTATAATTAAGTCGTTTCCTAAATATTTTTAAGAGAATAAAATTGAAACAAATCGTTAACAAAAAACCTACTAACCTTGTGTGTCATCTGACTTTTACGAAACTCGTCCAAACTGTGTATAACCTTCCCTCTTACTCGGTTAACACTAAACTTCACAATCGTTTCGTAATAGTCATATGACACACTTAATAGGATGATAATCTCTTTATATATTACATAGTAATCTGTTGATTCTATTTGTCCTCTTTTATCTTTACGTTTAGCAGAAGTTAAGTTTCATTATTTTAACAATATCAACATTTAAATGCAAAAATTTATTTCACTTTTTAATTTTGAAAGATTATGAATAAAAAGGAACATTTAAGAATAATCATCTTTAAGTTTTAGTAATCCAACTTTTTAAACTTATAAAGTTAGCAAACCTTATCACCACTATCAAGAGCTTACAAACTGTACATTAAGAAATAACAACAATTTGTAAATTAACAAGAGTATTGAAACCACGTTGGTGTTTAATCTCTTACATCAAGTCAGAGATGGTCATTAAGTTACAACAGTATGGGGACAATGTTATTGTTTAACTTATTCTATATCATACACCAAGACATAGCAATGCCACATCGCTTACAACATTATACGAACAATGTTGCTGTTTTTACTAATGTATCTTTAACATCAAGACAAGACAAAGGGGTAAAGCAAGAAGTTCACTTACCTGAACCACGGACTCTAGTGATTATGGCTTGAACAAGTGCCCAATAGAAACGCTTCCTTATCCACTGGTGATTGAGACGACTAAAACATAGTTTTATCAATTCTCAAGAAGTCAACTTACTAATAAGGAAAATTGTGAAGCTTTTTCTTTTCATGTTTTTTTTTTGGTGAAACACCCTTTTTAACAATTGATTGATTTGGAATCTCCATAACTAGGCAAGAAAGAAGAGAAAATTGAACTTTTCATTTCATAAATACCGGTACTACTTTTGATGGAAACAATTTCCAGCTTTTGGTCATTTCCTTTTTCATCTTCCTAGATCACTTGTTCAACTTATAATCGGGATACTGATTTTCTAAATATATAGTCAATTGCTTTAGTGGTAACCATTTTATTCCATTTAAAGAACCAACTTCGATGATAACTTGCGCAATTCTGCTTTTTCTGATTCATTCCGAAAAAGAAATTATATTTTATGATCTAAGATAACGTCAGCTGATAAAAAACTTACATCTTATTGTTGATAATTCATCAGCTAACCTTTTACTTCTATCACGCCATGACGAAAAAAGACAGTGTTATTTTCGCAATATAGTTCAAATGCAACCTCAGGGATGTAAAGAGATCATATATTCAGGGTTGTCAAACAATGATGTATACAGATGACGATAACACACCCTTAAGAGACTTGCAAAGGACAAAACCTGCTATGGCACATTTAAAAGACGCCTATCTCTTGAGATGAGTAAACAACAATCTTCTTGATATATATTTTGATGTATGTTTTACCGCCAAATGTCATGCAGAAGGATTATTTCATTCTGTATAAATTTCCATCTGAAGAAACAATGTTTCCTATTATCCTTCTTCTTGGATTTTCTGCCATTCAAGGTGAGAACAGCTATGGCCCGTCTTCGGTTATATTGGATGTTATTTTACATTGAATCTCACCTAAATTTATCAAATCAGCAAAAATACATTCATTTCCAAAAAAATTAAACATTGATTTGTGATTCTGTAATTTGATGATTTAATAGGTTTAACATTTGACACGTGTAAGTTTACATTACTCTTTATCATGCAACTACCCTAATGACCATTTTTGCTGGAATTTACGAAGTTTCAGCATTGATTATATTATCAGGCTTTATAGAACGCAGTGTGGTAATATACATGTATGATTCTATTTAAACAAAAAAGTGAAAGTTTTTAATTTGATATTAAAGTTAGTTTTTAATTTGCCATTCTGAAATGAACAAAGAGGTTAAGAATCAGTCATGCCTGTGAATCAAATTAAATAAATTTCAGGCCATTTCTGTTCTTTGAGAATTCTTAATTTTCAACTCCAAAGTTTCAGCATGGGGGTGTTTCTACCCATTTGTCGGCAGTGTCAGATGTGAAGCACCAACAACCAGGGCACCTCCCGTAAAGCTACCCAAAACTGGACTCTTGACATGTATGGACACGTGTGTTGGTGTTGGACATGGGTGCTCTCATCTGAAGTGGAACCAGAAGAACAATGTCTGCTACATTTTCAAGGACAATCATAAGGCGGATACACGTGGGCAATGCATCGGCTTTCTGCAGTTCTGTCCAATCGAATCGGGTAAATTGAATTTACATACATTGTTAAATACTACTAAAAAGTTGAAGAGTCAAACCAATATTGTTTACCCTGATATTTTTCTTACGTATACATGATATCAATTGCAGTTATTGTTAAAATGGGATGACTAACTTCTAATGATAAACTGTGTACAAATAATATGCCATTTTTTATGTTAATTCAGAGGAATATATGAATGAAAACCATTTTACCGTAGTTCTCTACTCTGTTTGACTATTAGCTAACTATTGCTTATGAATTTCGTGAGGCAATCTCAAATCACTTACAAAAGGACAAGCCTATCAATTGAAACGACTAAAGTTTAAAAAGACATAAAACTTTATCAGATACTGTATGTAACAATCATTAATTTGAAGACAACCTCCTTGCGATGTTTGTGTTAACACAAACTCCAAGATTCCACAAATCCAGGGAAAAAGTGCAGTAAGGAAATAGATTAACCCTATCTTATCACAGATACGGTGCTGAAAATAAACAAAACATATGTTCTGACAAACAATTAGGGGTTTTCGATAGATCGATAATTTAGCATTATAGACAACTTCACTACAAATAACTGTCTCTGGATAAGTGGTTTTGCAACGGCTTGGTAATTTTGAGTGAAATTCAAAGTTACCTCATAATTGAAAATGAAAGACAATTTGTTGCAATGTGATAATGTTCATTATCTTTAAAAAATTAGCCCGTAAGGCAGTATGAACCTTCAAAATCACAAAATGGTCAAATACCAAATGTAAAGAAAACTGCACAAAGTAAAACCCGGCAATTGTTAAAGAAAATTGCTTATCTTAAGGGAGGAGAAGTGTTTCATAAACAAGTTCAACTAAAAAAATCTCAATTCTTCTTACAAATTTAAAGAGGTAGCAATTTTCTAAAGCATTGATTAAAAAAGTACTAAAAATTATATGACCTGCTTGCCTCTTAAGCTTAATATAAAGTACATGCACTTACATTTATTATACATAATACGTGAGCTCATGGTTTAAGTTTTCTTAACTTATCCAACAAACATTATTTAACTGACAATGAACTTCACATAATATCATTTGTCATAAAGGAACAATGTAGTTTTGTCGTGGCTGAATCCATTGCTATGAAAGTGCTATACCTGGTAGTGCATCTATTGCTGTGAAACTGCTATACCTGGTAGTGAAGCCATTACTATGAAACTGCTATACCTGGTAGTGAAGCCATGGCTATGAAAGTTCTATATCTGGTAGTGAAGCCATGGCTATGAAAGTTCTATATCTGGTAGTGAAGCCATTACTGTGAAACTGCTATACCTGGTAGTGAAGCCATTACTATGAAACTGCTATACCTGGTAGTGAATCCATTACTGCGAAACTGCTTTACCTGGTAGTGAATCCATTGTTATAAAAGTTCTATACCTGGCAGTGAATCCAATGCTATGAACGTGCTATTCCTGGTAGTGAATTCATTGCTTTAAAAGTTCTATACCTGGTAGTGAATCCATTGCTATGAACGTGCTATTCCTGGTAGTGAAGCCATTACTGTGAAACTGCTATACCTGGTAGTGAATCCATTGCTATGAAAGTTCTATTCCTGGTAGTGAAGCCATTACTGTGAAACTGCTATACCTGGTAGGGAATCCATTGCTATGAACGTGCTATACCGGGTAGTGAATCCATTACTGTGAAACTGCTATACCGGGTAGTGAATCCATTACTGTGAAACTGCTAAATCCATTACTGTGAAACTGCTATACCTGGTAGTGAAGCCATTAGTGTGAAACTGCTATACCGGGTAGTGAATCCATTACTGTGAAACTGCTATACCGGGTAGTGAATCCATTGCTATGAAAGTTCTATACCTGGTAGTGAATCCATTGCTATGAACGTGCTATTCCTGGTAGTGAATTCATTACTGTGAAACTGCTATACCTGGTAGTGAATCCATTGCTATGAAAGTTCTATACCTGGTAGTGAATCCACTGCTATGAACGTGATATTCCTGGTAGTGAAGCCATTACTATGAAACTGCCATACCTGGTAGTGAAGCCATTACTATGAAACTGCTATACCTGGTAGTGCATCCATTGCTATGAAAGTTCTATACCTGGTAGTGAAGCCATTACTGTGAATCCAGTGCTATGAACGTGCTATTCCTGGTAGTAAATCCATTGCTATGAACGTGCTATACCAGGTAGTGAATATATTGCTTTGAAAGTTCTATGCCTGGTAGTAAATTCATTGCTATTAACGTGCTATACCTGTTAGTGAATCCATTGCTATGAAAGTTCTATACCTGTTAGTGAACTGAATCCATTGCTATGAACCACTATACCTGGTAGTGAATCCATTGCTATGAAAGTGTTATACCTGTTAGTGAATCCATTGCTATGAACGTGTTATATCTGGTAGTGAATCCATTGCTATGAAAGTTCTATACCTGTTAGTGAACTGAATCCATTGCTATGAACCACTATACATGGTAGTGAATCCATTGCTATGAAAGTACTATACCTGTTAGTGAATCAATTGCTATGAACGTGTTATACCTGGTAGTGAATCCATTGCTATGAAAGTTCTATACCTGGTAGTGAATCCATTGCTATGAAAGTGCTATACCTGATAGTGAATCCATTGCTATAAAAGTGCTATACCTGTTAGTGAACTGAATCCATTGCTATGAAAGTGTTATACCTGGTAGTGAATCCATTGCTATGAACGTGTTATATCTGGTAGTGAATCCATTGCTATGAAAGTTCTATACCTGTTAGTGAACTGAATCCATTGCTATGAACCACTATACCTGGTAGTGAATCCATTGCTATGAAAGTTCTATACCTGGTAGTGAATCCATTGCTATGAAAGTTCTATACCTGGTAGTGAATCCATTGCTATGAAAGTGCTATACCTGATAGTGAATCCATTGCTATGAAAGTGCTATACCTGTTAGTGAACTGAATCCATTGCTATGAAAGTGTTATACCTGGTAGTGAATCCATTGCTATGAAAGTGCTATACCTGTTAGTGAATCGATTGCTATGAACGTGCTTTACCTAGTAGTGAATCCATTGCTATGAACGTGCTATACCAGGCAGTGAATTTATTGCTATGAAAGTTCTATACCTGGTAGAAAATCCATTGCTATGAACGTGCTATACCTGGTAGTGAATCCAATTCTATGAACGTGCTATACCAAGTAGTGAGTTTATTGCTATGAAAGTTCTATACCTGGTAGTGAATCCATTGCTATGAACGTGCTATACCTGGTAGTGAATCCATTGCTATGAACGTGCTATACCAGGCAGTGAGTATATTGCTATGAACGTGCTATACCAGGTAGTGAGTATATTGCTATGAAAGTTCTATACCTGGTAGTGAATTCATTGCTATGAAAGTGCTATACCGGGTAGTGAACCCATTGCTATGAACGTGCTATACCAGGTAGTGAATATATTGCTATGAAAGTTATATACCTGGTAGTAAATCCATTGCTATGAACGTGTTATACCTGGTAGTTAATCCATTGTTATAAAAGTGCTATACCTGGTAGTAAGTATATTGCATTGCTAACTTGGTTAAAATCAGTATCTTGCGCATACAATCAAAAGAATGTATATGTGGCACATTTGCATTTGATATTGTAAAACATGTATTTATGTATTGTAAAAAGACTAAAGACCAAAGAGATATTCTCATCGATTCAATTATTGATATTTTAGATGTTGATACGTTTTCCAGTCTTTGGAACACTGATGAAGAACTGTTTTTATGCTTCTTACTCGGGGGACTCCCAACACAACATTGTATCCTCCTTGATCATGACGTATGGACTAAATGTATGCTCCACATATGTAAAACTGTGAACCGCTGGACGCACTTTTTTCCAAACTGTCTGTAAATATTTGTATTAACATGTATCTCATGTAAATTTATATCATATATCATGTTGTATCTTCAATCACTGGAGGAAATAAAGAATATCTATCTATCTCTATCCTGGTAGTGAGTATATTGCTATGAACGTGTTATACCTGGTAGTGAGTATATTGCTATGAACGTGCTATACCTGGTAGTGAATCCATTGCTATGAACGTGCTACACCTGGTAGGGAATCCATTGCTATGAAAGTTCTATACCTGATAGGGAATCCATTGCTATGAACGTGCTATACCTGGTAGTGAATCCATTGTTATAAAAGTGCTATACCTGGTGGTGGATCCATTGTTATGAAACTGCTCTTCCTGATAGTGAATCCATTGCTTTGAACGTGCTATACCTGGTAGTGGTTGGCTTCTTAAAGACATTTCTTTGCTAGAAAATGTTAAATAAATTTCAACACAAAAATTGATTTAATTTTAACATTAAAACTCAGTATGCAACACAGTATGAACTTCAAACAAATATTTACTTTTGAGTTGCATACATTAAAGTTGTAGCAAATAATAAATACGACTATAGTGCTCTTTAAATTCCTTTGAGTATGTCTAAAATTTCAGATGTTCTTGAAATGGAACGACTGAGCAGCTTTCCTTCACGGAGGGTTGTATTCATATACAAACTTGACACCAGTATGGAATGCAGAATCCTGTGCAGCTATTGGTTCACGTGCTGGGGGGTTACATGGAACAGACAAGGAGGCAAATGTATGCTTCACTCTAAACACAAGCTAAACGTGACCATAAAGTTTATTCGTGGACCTGAATACTTCATGAAGAATATCAATAAGAGTAAGGATATCATTTTGTTTGATATTTTGTTTCCAGAAATAAATAACCTATATCACATCTATTGCTTTAAAGTGCCACTCCGTGAGAAGTATCAACCTTGGCAGGAACGCGTCATTTTAGATAGACGTTGAATATTAACAATAGTAAGTTTTGAAGTCGGAATAGTAATAGAAACCCGGACAATAACGCCTGTCTATCAGTCAAGAAGGTTTGGTAGGTAATAACACGAGTATTCATGTAAAATGGCGATGTGAAGTTGCCTTCAATGATAGTAATCATTTGGGGATGATGTGAGATTCGGATTCATGCCATTATTATGCAATGTACGTTCATTTAGAGGAAAACCTGTGTGTGATTTTAGTTTCTCTTAAAGGTACATATGATTGAGATATTATGATTGTCGATATAAATCTTGCTGCCTGACTGATGGCTATACCAAAGGGCAGGAACAATGCAAAAAATGTATATCTTAAAATTTCACTAATAGATAAAGTTTTGCTAAATCTATTTCCTTTAATTGGTCAAAATCAAGTCTTTCAAGCCATTGAATTTCAGTCATAGATATATTTCTGAAAAATGTATGCGGCCAGAATGCATAGAAAAAGGATTCGCTTATCTCAATCAACAATGATGCAGCTGTCACATTTGATGAAAACATTGTTTGTCTTCAAATTAGTAACACTCATTTTTGTCAGATCATCAACATAAACATTGCTTCTTCCATTTAACGGCATATATGTATGGTTTGTATTGTATAAATAGAATGAACTGAAAATATATATCGAAAAAACCCTTTCCAAATAATACCAAACGTCCAGAAAATCAAATTAAAAATATAGGAAGAAACTTGATGTAGTTCACAAACTCAAACATTTAATATCTGTTTTAAGGCTTCAAGCAAAAGCATCCTTTAGAATCGGAGCCGTGAAGTGAATAGTAAAGTGATCAAAAATTCATTTATGAAATAATATGCTATTATGAAAAGAAATAATTTACTTCATTTCAGAGGCCCGCTGTCTATCTGTAAAGCCCCATGAATCATCACCTGATGGAGTTGCTGTAAAAGCCAAGTCCCTACCAGAGTGCCTAAACTACCTTACATCACGTGACGACATAAGGGCAGCTGATTGGTTCGAGACCTTACGTCATTGTGAAATCTTCACCAACTTTATCAGATTGGATGAAAATATATTGTCTCTTCATTTCATAATGATGCCAAACTGCGTAGGACATATCAATGGTACGTATTTGACTTTTATAACGCTTTCAAATCAAGATCTAAGTGTTATTTCAATTTATTGTTTAAAAAATCCTGATTTTCAAACTTCAATAAATTAATTAAGGGGATCAACAACCTGGCTCGTGAAACCTCATTGACCATCGTTAACAAGAGCATCCAGACGGGTAAGAGGGGGTCACATGACACAAACCTGGTACCGGCTGTCAGCTGTTAGCGGTTCGCAACCAAACGATTTCGTCCCTACCGAGTATTTACGACTCTTGCGGGGCCCTGTTAATAAAACACTGGAAGTTAAAAATTCAGGTTGCAGACCCCCTTTAAAAAAGATTCTGACGAAAAAAACTTTTTAAAAGCAATTCGTATTCTCAAACTGACAAGTGCTACGTCCTTCAGAATATCTAAAGAAATATATCACAGGAAACGGCGATACGTGTTTGTGAGACGTTTTTAATTTTGTCATGATTACAAAATTCCACTTGCAAACCACAAGATTAAATCTTCAAATAAACTACATTCGTCCCGTAATTACAACCCCAAACGGAAAGACGTTCAAGAAATAGTATCTTGCTCAAACTTAACAATAAGGACGACTGATAAATCAAGTACTAAAAAATAAATCATTAATGATCCTATATTTCTAACATATAATCAAGGATATTTTTAGCAGCATATTGTCTCATGATACTTGATACTGGACTTGAACTGACGTTTAAGGTTTTGTGATAGTCATTTATGAATCGAATGTTAGTTAGGGTAAAACAACACTAATAATCCAGCAAACGATGTATCACTTTTCTCCTCTGAAAATTTAAAAACATTATCAAAAACCATCTTTGATACAAGGAAACGTTATTGTTCCTTCATTTGTATTGGTAACACGGCGTGGCTATGCAGAGAGTTGTGAGGAGTTCTGAGAACCCTAAAACACAAGAACAATACCAATTACTGCATGAGGGCCAATATATGTAACCTTTGACCACAAACGTTATCGTGACGTCTTGAAAGTAAACATCAAAAGTCGACAACTTGTTTTGTTATCGTGTACTCCAGGAGCTTGGACAGGTGTATTCAGAGGTCATCGGCTGTGATTGACATTGGTCACTAATATGATATAGCTTATTATTTCATTCGAAATAAGGACGTCAGGATTACTATCCAATAATAAGATATATATGCGAATGTTAAACTTTCTGGTCGCTGATCACACGATTCAAATTCGTTTCAAAATGAGATGTTAGACTTTATTAATACCTTCCCATTAATTGGACATGTTCCAATGCAGATTTAATGTGAATGCTGAAACAGCTGACAAGTGAAGAAATTTGACGCTTGAATTTTCCGTTAGACATGGCGGTTTGGGAAACAATGATATGCAAATAATTCAAACCTGGTACAAAAATAACACATTCTATATCTAAGAATTAACTGCGTAAAAAGAATTTCCATATTTGATTTATAAGAAGTGATTTGTTTTATACTTCTATTGCTTTTCGTTCTGTAATCGGAATGATTACAAAAAGTGGCAAAGTCTCTGTTGGACGGCAGTTTATTTCATTTTCTGCTGACAGTACCCGTGTGTTCACAACAAGAGGATGACTCGGCGATGTATGGAGGCCTCCGTGTAGGCTCTATGCCTCATCAAGACTGTTTCTCCATCTGTAAGCTGGTCAGGACATGTGTAGCAGCCACTTCCATGTACATCAGCAAAGAACATAAATACGGACCATGCTACTTTCATGGTATACTGCGCCAAGTATACAATAAACAAGGTTCATCAACAATTAAGATTGTCCAATGCAAGGGTAAGTCAAGATTGTAAGCAATTTAAGCATCTGTTGTTGGTTTGCCATATTTAGTTGAACACAGGACCTTCTGCAATTTACGATCTCGGGATATAGAACGAGAACACTGGGTGGTACTGTCCGAACCTCAGGCGAATTGACATACACAACTAAAACAGTTATAACCCACAAACATTTCTCCAAATGTACATAGTAATCAGCACAATTTGCTGACAACAGTTTTCTCCACATAATACTTTAATACTTGCAATTAAATTTGGACATATTTGAATCTGAACACTGTCCGATTACTACCCAAGCAGAGATGTCAATTGTTTTTATAGCCCGAATGACTGATATGTTTTGAGCAGAAGCCAGGGCAATAGTTTTTTTCTGGCACGTGATTATATATCAAAGCTATTTGATATTCCGCCATTGTGTTAATTTTTTTATTAACCATATCGCCAGACAGTCAAACGTATTAGAATAGTCAAAACCATTGTCAATGGTGAAGCCATTCGATACTTAAATATATCTGCTCTAGCTCGGTTGTGGTAAGTACAGTTAAAAGACAAGTTGAGGTGCGCTGTTCTCGTAGAACACATTTTGTAGGGTTACCGTAATTAGCGGTATGCAGCGCAGTGCGCATAGTGAGTTATGGAAATTGAGTTGATTACATATGTCTGCGACCGAGTCTTGTCAATGTTCACGTCCCTACTCTTATTTTGAGAATAGAACACATTACGAATGGAAATATCACTTTTTAGCTCATCTGGCCTGTAAGGCCCCATGGGCTTATGGCATGGCATGGTGTCCGGCGTCCGTCCGTCTGTCCGTCCGTTCGTCCGTCCGTAAACTTTGTGGAATTTCGACTTCTTCTCCAGAAGGCCTAGAAAACTTAAACTTGGTGTACAGACTCCTTGACTAGTGAGGATTATAAATTGTAGCTTTGGTGGCCCTGTGGTCCCTAATACGGGCCACAGGGGCCACGCCCTAAATACCTATTTTCATCTTCTTCTCCAGAACCATAAGGCCTAGAAAGCTGAAACTTTGTCTACAGACTCCTTGACTAGTGAGGATTATAAATTGTAGCTTTGGTGGCCCTAATAAAGAACACAGGAGCCACACCTTAAACACCTATTTTCATCTTCTTCTCCAGAAGGATAAGCCCTAGAAAGCTGAAACTTTGTCTACAGACTCCTTGACTAGTGAGGATTATAAATTGTAGCTTTTGTAGACCTGTGGTCTCTAATAAGGGCCTTAGGGGCCACACCCTTAAACATGTTTTCATATTCTTCTGTAGAAACCATAAGTCCTAGAAAGCTGACACTTTGTGTACAGACTCCTTGACTAGTGAGGATTATAAATTGTAGCTTTGGTGGCCCTAATAAAGAACACAGGAGCCACACCTTAAACACCTATTTTCATCTTCTTCTCCAGAAGGATAAGCCCTAGAAAGCTGAAACTTTGTCTACAGACTCCTTGACTAGTGAGGATTATAAATTGTAGCTTTTGTAGACCTGTGGTCCCTAATAAGGGCCTTAGGGGCCACACCCTTAAACATGTTTTCATATTCTTCTGTAGAAACCATAAGTCCTAGAAAGCTGACACTTTGTGTACAAACTCCTTGACTAATGAGGATTATAAATTGTTGCTTTGGTGGCCAATCTACTTTATTTGAAATCTGGCTTGAATGTCAAAATTAAGCAGATGAATCGACACGATTGCTCTTAATCACCCACACATACATGTATATGCACGTCTATTATTGAAATATTAATCTTTACAAGCTTCCCTTCCATTTGGACTCGGTACATATGATACTAAATTGTCATTCTCTACGTTTACCGTTTCCCTGGATTCAAAACAAACCCAGTGTACATTGATACTGACACAATCATGTCTCAGTTACAGATTCTCTGGCATCAGAACCATTCCTTGAGTCTGTGTACAGTAGGAAGATCTCTGCCACTCTTAAACAGACCCAGGGCTACCGACAGAGCAACATCTCCATGTTCAAGCAGTGTGCTCTGTATACAAGAGACTCTTGGCTTCACTTTCTGTACAAGCATATTATAAAAAGTTAAACCCTTAGTTTATGGTTGTCCAATGAGAGTAAAATGGACAGTTCCTTCATGTTCTAGCAATGTACTCTTTATAAAGCACACCTTCTGTCTGTACAAGCAAGAGTGATAAAGTTAACCCTTGATGTGTGATTGGCGAATAAATATACAATGGACAGCAACTCAATTTTCCAGCTCAATGGATCACTGACTTTACTTCTCCCCTATCCTATCATGTTTCAATGTCCCTCTTCCTTTAAATAAAATGATGAACCAATTTTCGTTGATGTATGAGAATATGAGAGAAATTATAGCATCATTTAGAGAATAACCAAAGAGGTACGAGCCTTGGCGAGCGACTGAACATTATTTTGACGAAGGCAGATATCCCGTAATCACTCGTACCGAGTTGGTTATTCTATATATTACCCATTTGTAATGAAATATAATTAAAAAACGACTGAAAAATGCGATTGAGAAATCGTAGTAATGCTGTAGTAAGTGATACCAATCAGCTGATCAGTATTCATACGCGTGTCCAACCAAACATCTCCAGAGTGAATTAGTCAACAACGCATCGGAATCTAGTTCAGTTTCAAAACAATACGAACATGACGAAAATATTGTCCCTGAATGATATAATACACTTTTCAACCTTGAACAAATTAACACACATAAAACTCTTAACAAACAACATTATTTGATAAAGCTTATAAGTATTTGAATCAGCCGATCGTCTACCACTGTGATGTGTTGTTGACGGCACAATGTTGTAGGCCTAACGAAAATGTCCAAAACCTTTCAAATTTGTAAAACTATAATTGATAAAAGTGGCAATATCTTTAAGAGAAACTTACAAAGAATGCATCAAAACAAGTCTGTATACCAGCATAATCAAATAACCTGAAGTTTGAACAACATTTGGTTCTTTCGACGTTACTTTCATTCACGTAGCAAGTGTCAAGAACGATAACTCTAATCGATTTGTAAAAGTTATTGCTTTCATGAATGTATGTATTGAATTTGAGTCCCTATGTTTTTTTTGTGTTAATAATTACTAATGAATCAGTGAAATTCTTGTGCTTGGATAGATTTCATGAATTTTCGATGGCAGCCATGTTTGTTTACAAACAGACAGCGCTTATTGTACCTTTGGAAAAAGCACAATCTTGAGATCACAATGAAATGTAACACGTAGATGAATAGATTTAAATAATACTGCGTTTAAATATCAACCTGTAAGTTGTATGATGCACAGTAATATTCATCGTTCTATGATTTTATTTTTAACCTAATCGACATACGTTCGACACGTTCAATTTATCGATGACCAATCGTCTTTCATTTTCTTAGGCACCGACCAATCAACGTTGAGAATCACTAAAAAGCACATGTGTATCCTCGCCCGTATGGGTAATATAATAAAGAAATCTATGCGTGAACAATTTACTGACGATAATTTCATTCTTTAACTTAGATAGTAAATGTACAAAACAACAAGACTTTATTCGAGAATATTGTCCTCTTAGTGCCCAAACTATCTGTGTACCATCTGATGATTAAGAGTACCTGCTTCTGATTTATGACATCTAGAAATATATAAACGTTCTTACTATTTTGACTTGACTATTTGTTGATAACAAATATCAACTTGTCGAATTTTCTCGGTGCCACATAAGTAACGACAAAAGTGATAATCATAAATTTCAGCATATGACGTACAGATGTCCAACTGACAAGCAGTTGCAAAAAGCGCTACAAATTGTTAACACAGCTATAGACGCAACCATGTACATCCCTTATTTCAGGTACTCATCTTCACAGATAAGATAAATTACATAACTCGACACAGTGTGAGACCAATGTATGAGACCGTATTAAGTCAAAGGTTTTCGGCGTCTCCGGGATTCGAACCTTGGCCTTGGCGTGAGAGGCCAGCAAGCTAACAACAATACATCTCTGCTCCACAGTTGATCCCAGTCACTCCAAACTTCTTACCAAACTTCTTACCTTAGATATGTCACTCCAAACTTCTTACCAAACTTCTTACCTTAGATATGTCACTCCAAACTTCTTACCTTAGATATGTCACTTCAAACTACTTCTCATGATCAGTTTTAGTTATCCAGCTGCAAAACTATTTAGAGTAACTGTTGGGAATGAATGTAGATGTTGCTTTAGTCACACTAAGATGTCTCAAAGACATGACAAATTATATTAAATCTAGAGGTATTAAAAAAACAATTGCAGAATGAAGTTCTAAAACTTAAATATGTTCCATCAAAAACGCTGGGTAAACATACTTGATATTATACAGGAAACAAAAAACAAACAATAAAAACATAAACAAATCAGCTCAGTGGCGGATCCAAGTGGGGGATGAGTTGCGCTTGTAAAGAGTATTCGACCCTCGAGAGTTAACAACCACCTTTTATAAAGGTTAACCATCATCAATCAATCACTGCTATATTTCAATTAGATATTTTTGCTGTTTCTCTGAGGGGATGATGTAATATCGTTTGGAAAAAAATCCCTATTAATGTTATATTTTTTGACTTACTGAAAGAAAACACTTTGTATGGTTTATTAGCAGAAGCTTATTTTCTGAAAACATTGGGGGTGCTTAACTAAGTTCTTTGTGTATATATATATATATATTTGTTCTTTTCGCGGTCTTCATTTAAGTTCATTTGAGCTTGTACAATTCAGTATATGTTCTTTTCAGTAAGTTTAAAAGCATTGTCTGTTCTGTTATTATTGATTGGAGAATAAGATTTTTAACATTTATTATCATTTTCGATTTCATGATTCACGAAATTCCTAATGGAACATAACACTTTAAAATCAGATAAAAGCAAAATATAAACATAAATAGACTCGAAATTTGTCACATTTGTCAATAGAATACAAGTACGACATAAAATAGTCAGGCACCTTCCTTGTCTCAAAAATACAATTATATTTTAAATATTTCAGAGAGACAGACAGACATTTTATTCGGAATTGAGACCAAAGGCCCAACATACAAACACACAAACATATTGGAAGTGATACAAGCGCACATAAAATATTTATGGTTTGACAATTTAGCTCTACTTTTATCTATCCATTTGAGAAAGTTACACACAATTATAATTATATTTCTATCTTCACTGTTAAGAATGTATCTCAAGTTAATCTTGTTGACAGAACTGTACAATAATGGGGTAATAAACGTATTTCTTTCATCTTCATACAATTTACAATCAAATGAAATGTGACATTCATCTTCAATACAATTAATATTGTGCATAGAGCAGTAGGAGCAGACTCTGTCAGAAATTGGTACATTATTGTATCTTCCTGTTTCAATGCCTAGCCCAAATTGCTACACCTAAACTTTGTTAAAAGAGATTTAAGATAGGGGGAAATAGATAATGTGAGATAGCTTTCTACATGTAGTAATGATTTAAAATGCTTGTAGGCAAATTCCGAAAGATTATAAATATTAGCAGACCATGGCTGCTTAAGAATATCTGAAAGCCGAAATTTAAACTGATGCATAAACACCTTGCTATCGCCCACATCCTGTGAAAGCCATACAAATCCAAAACCAAATTCAAATAAGATATGTGTTATGTATGTGGCCCAAGTCAACCTGAATCGTCAAGAGATTTAACATAGTATAGCCCTGAGATGGGACTCTGTGTGAATATTTTATGAAGCATGTAAGTAATCAATCGTTTTTTGTAATTTTATTCAACATTAAATGGACTACTTTTTAACCCAGTTTAATGCACTTGCAACTACAATGCTAAATCATATATGCTCAACGTTAAGAAAGGTAAACCTTATATACAGCTACTTGTAGCTAATGCTCAACTAAGGAGAAATAAAGAAACCTAATGACTGCTTGTAGAAGTTTGAAATTGAAATCTTCTTTAAGAATCTATTTGTTACTCCTCTGTGGTCTCTCCCGTAGATCAAGTAAATGGTATCTGAAATACACTATTATCAAGTCATCTTCACATTGGTACCACACGAGAATACAGTTTATCAAGCTAACAGACTTAACCACGTTGACATTATAAGTATTCCCTTGCTACAGATAAGGCAAGTCAATTAGCATTTATCATAAATGAAGTTTACTGAGTTTGTAGAAAACACCATGACCATTCCCTATAAAGACATAAATATAAATATACAGCAAGATCTAAAATTTACTAAGCATAGATAGCCCTTCTTCTTGACGATTTGAAGGCAGCTGTTAATCAAACAAAATCACTCAGTCAACAATACAAGTGTTACCCTGAGTCCTAAACACATGAGGAATAAACGTTGTGTTTCAATGTCATGTTAATGACATATGGCTTTGGTTTAGTGATGAAAGAGACTACATGCATGTACTCATGAACTATGCACTGACAGGGTAGCTGCTGTCAAAGAGCAAATCAAATATATAATTTTCTTTTCACTCAAGAAAGCTCTGGTCTGAAATAAACGTCCTCACACAAGAAACGTCGCTATACATTTAAACCGATGTAAAAACAAAATATGCTTTCAGAGAAAGGTGACTTTGAGTACCCGACACAGACACACTCATAAACACATACATCAGTGTATCAAACGTTTATTGTTATGTCTTTTCAAATATTTCTGAATTATCTTATTCAAATTGTTTTCGGTCTCAAATTTTTGGAATAATGATAAAAAAGGATAAAATGTAGAAATTTTAATAATAAAAGATGTTATCAACATATAAGAACATCTTGGAAATGTTTTTTTTATATATCCATTTCAAGAAAATAATAACTACATGTATCAAAACTCGTCTATTTGTTGAGATAGGCGTGTTTTTAAAAAAAAGAAGTGAACATGTATTGTTTTAAAATGAATAATTTAGTTTTGTTGGTACCGAAGACATGTTCCCTGTTTCAGTCGTCTTGAAATCTTGTGGTCTGAAATATCTCGTACATTGTCTGGTGACGTTTCTTTTGCTCGTGAATATGTAATTAATGATAAATTGATATCACAAATGACAGCTTATTGTGTATCCAGGTGAATGCAGCCTCATTACATATAGATATGTTGATAGTAAGTGAATCCTGTCTTTTAACAGCCTGTATGGTATTCCATCAATCTTCAAGGATCGTCATGTAACCATAACCATCAGATGTTTTCAGCCAAACCCATCATTCCTTCAGTATATATATTTCTCGTTTCGGACATAACAATATTTCCTTAGATGTCTGCGTTTGGACCGAAAATTCACAAACACATCTATATACCTTAGGGGGACATTGCTTAATCTCATTCAAGATATCTTTTGTGTGGTATAATAACTCTTTATTAATGAGACCTTTGGTGTGTAACCAGAGTGATTCGATCTTCTGTATAGATGCATTAGTTTACATTTACGTATATAGATTTCATTAGACATTTAGGTAGATAGACTGAACAATATCTTTTATCATCAGTACATCCAGATGCAGGTTAACATTCAAAAGACATAAATCTCCTTGAATTTGAAAAGATATTCTGGAATTTGTTTTTTTAATGTATTCATTACGACAAAATGTCATTTTCTAGGTATTCATAACCACCAAATGTCACCCAAAAGCATTCTTCCATGATATATTTTGAGTTTCGGGAATAATGATGTTTTGATGCTTCTACAGTTTGGACCTTTGTTCACAACAGGCCAGATACAGATATTTGTTGTTTATATGGAATTTATTTCGAATTTGTATTGATAACCTTTAGCATAAATGCATTCAGGTTCACAGGCCAAACACAAAATCGTTGTTACGACTGTATACAGATCAAATACCTTTTATCATCCATCATAAAGAACTAACCAGCTGTTAGGGTTTCATATCTTTTTCAACAATAACTTTAACGGGAAGAATTTCGTCATTGAACACATTTCACAGATTTTACATTTTTCAAAATTGGCCATTTTGAAGGCCGCTATAACCATTGATTTTGGTAGTTACTTAATGTATGATCAATTCACTTTAAAGAAGGAAAATAGTGTCAAATAGTGACTTTTATTTCTAAACATCATCAAACGTGTTTTAACACCAAAATTCTAGGATCATTTAAACGTAAAAATCCAAAAGAAGTGACGCGTTATCTGCATGAATTCTTCCTTGTTAAATTGTTAGAAAAAGACATTGTCATAAAACACTTTTACTGACTGAACTAGTGTGTCTTCTCTCTTATAAGACAACCGTAGGTGGTTGTTAAGATAGGAGGATCTGTTTGTATCATGTATACTACAGGCGGCATACAATTTAACACTGTAACCAAAGTGATTTTTATAGCGATTAAGTTGGATCTTGTTTAATTCATCTTCTTTGTCAAATGTCAAGTACTTTTATACTTTAATAATTGTAAAATGCTAATAACTTCTGTATCCTGACCTAATCTTTTCAGTACGGAGTTGTCTTGTCCCATTACGCTACAAGATTCGATGTGAGGAGCCTAAAAACTTAGGACTAACAATCAAACTGCCTTGGATCGGACTGTTGGCGTGTATGGACATGTGTGTTGATGACGGGCGGGGATGTGCTATCATGAAATGGAACCAGAAACGGAGAATATGTTTCATTTTCAGGGCTCAGCATAGCTTGGTCCTAGGCGGGAAGTGTATGGGCTTTCAAAGAAAATGCTCTGATGACTCAGGTAAGTTCTTATGAAGGTCAATTTCTGTGAAAATCATTTTGTTCTTAGATTCTGTTATCAATGTTCCTAATGAAAATATGGAGTATGAACTCTAATGTGGAGCACAGTGGTGTAGTGGTTAGCATGCTTGCCTCTCACGCCAGAGACCCGTGTTCGAATCCCGGTGGAGACACCAAATATTTGTGACTTGGGTCTCATTCTGTGTTGTGTCCCTGGGCAAGACACTTCATCCACATTGCACTCAGTTCACCCAGCTGTACAAATGGGTACCTGAACAAGGGGGAAGTATGGACCTATACGGTCGCGCGGAGCGCTTGTTAATAGGCGGCACCGAAAGTACTATCCCTCCAGGGTAATAATACTCATGGCGCTTTGAGCATGCTCTGCCATGGATATATGCGCGGTATAAGAAAGCTATTATTATTATATTCTTACCAATGTTGATGAACCATTTTGGATTTTGTTATGACATATATATAAATTATATAATTACTATGTACTGTGAAACACATTGGCTTATGCAGGTTACAAAATAATTGAACTCATTTGCAAAGGAGAGTCATCACACTTTCAACAGAGGAATAAAGCAGACTGCAGGGTTTTGGTCAGAGTGTATGTAATTAAAGTGTTAAGAATTGTAAATATATAAAAATTGTATTCTTAAAGATGTAATCATCATTACAGTCGGAACCCAGCAAACAAGCAAAATAGCCAGTTTGGACTCTCATATGGCCTTTTACAAAGACGAGTTTGTTTTTGTTTTTCAGAATCATTGACACATGTTATTTCCAAATATTCATTTATAAAATGGCATCTGAATCTTTTTTTTCTATGTTTCCTACTAATATTCAAAGATATTTCCCTATTCATAACTAATTGAATATTTCAGATTTTCTTAAAATGCAACGACTAACTAGCATGCCTTCCAAGAAAGTGGTTTTCAAGTATAAAATGTACACCAGTAAGGAATGCAGAATCTTGTGCACTTTTTGGTCCACGTGTTGGGGGGTTACATGGAACAGCCAGGGAGGAAGATGTATCCTTCACTCCGAGCACCAACCGAATAAGAATACTGAGCCATCAGGCAGGATGACTCAGAGCTATGAATACTTCAAGAAGAATACAGAAAAAATTAAGGATTATGATTTTTTTCCTAATTTCCTTGATAAATTTATTTTGCAAAATATGGTTTTAGAAATAAAATAATATATGTAATATGTTTAACTCGAACACAAACTGTTGAAAAGTGATTCATGAAGTTTAATCGTCAAAGAAGAGTAAGGTTTGTCATATTGGAGATTTATGTTTAATTTTGATAATGTGCACAATGTATGTGATGGCTTGCTTAATCGATGGGGGTAGGGGAACGGAAAAGAAGAAAGTTAATCACATTTCAAATACGATTATATATGTAGTACATTTAACCAGCCCAACATAAGTTAACATGAATATGATTAGGTACATGTACAAAGTGGAATATGAAAATACCTTTCGAATGAGCACAGTTACAAATACTTACAGAGAATTCCAATACTTTTGAAAACAATCTATTTTCTATCTTATCCAGATGCCCGCTGCTTATCACTGAAAGCTCATGCAGAATCAACTGCAGATTTCAATGTTTTCAAAACGAGGTCCCTACCAGCGTGTCTAGAGTACCTGACATCACGTGACCATATTAGGGCAGTTGATTGGTTAGGAATGGGACGCCATTGTATAACATTCGCTATCAATACAAAGATTCGCTACTTGGATCCACACTCATCGTCGTTGCATCTTATAAAGCTTGACAATTGTGTGCCAGAACTCAAGGGTAAGCAAACATGATATTTGAAGAATGTGCAAGAAATGTAAAATTTCGTAAATTCATCTGATATTGTTTTTTCTTCTCATTTTTATTATGAAGATTCATTGATTTATGAATATAACACATATAAATGTATTCCTGTGTAATAAGTATTGGTATTGGTAAGCGACATACTTTGTTTTATAAATGGTCCGTTACCTTGTGAATTTAACAAGTGCTCATGTAAAAACGGCGGTTTTGACCCAAATTGAGGAGCAAACTGCTACACAAATAATAAAACGATCTGGTTGACTCTCCAAGATAAACTAATTGTGACAAGTCGAGTACCCTCTGGCATGAGATTTTACCATTTGACCAGATAGATAAATCTCCAAGCGTAGACAGAGAAACACATTTTGTGCATTATTTGTAATATTTCTTGTCAGAAACACCCAAATTTAGAGAGTCTTCACGACAAGATAATGAAATAGCGATATTCTTTCGAGTATATTGCTGCTATTGAATGCATTTTATAATTTATTTAAGTGTGTTCGCGACAAGAAAATAAAACAGCGATGCTTGGCGGTTACCGTATCGGAATAATGCCCAAAAAAAACTGGTCCTCAATTTGCAAGCTTGTCAGAACATGTGTAGCAGCAACCTTCTACAGCCAACGGAGCAACAAGCTTATGGGCAGGTGCTGTTTTCATGGTGTTCTACGCAGAAGTGAAAGTATCTCAGGATCGACCACACTTCAAATTGTTCAATGTCAGGGTGGGTATATTTTAATAATCGAGTTCTATGTCTCCCATGTCATGTTATGCAGCACATAGACGATGTTCACCATGTCTTCAGATTGATCTTTGAGAGGATTGGTGTTTTTTTCAGCAATGTGGACCCTCTATTTACCATACTTTAATTCATAATTTTCAAAGTAATCATATGTTTACTACAGGAGTGTCCACAGTTCACCAATTGTTTGTTATACCAAGGGCTGCTTATCAATTATGATGATTTTCCGTAGGAGGATATTAATGATCTTAATGACTTTTGACATAATCTTTCTTTTGTATTTGTAGCATTCTCATTTCATCCCTTGTGCACACATACATATGGTAATGAAACAAATGTCTCCATTGCAGATTCCCTTGCATCAGAACCATTCCTTGAGTCTATTTACAGTAAGAAGATCTCTGCCACTCTAAAACAGACCCAGGGTTACCGACAGAGCAACAGCTCCATGTTCAAGCAATGTTCTCTGTATAAAACAGATTCGTGGCTTCTCTCTCTCTACACGAATATGATAAAAAGTTACCGTTGATATTAGGTTGAAGATTGAAGGTACAATGAACAGTAGCTCGATGATCCAGTAATATACATGACTGTCCTGGCTTCTCTCTGTACAAAGCACACTCATATGTAAAACATTAGAAGGTGTAATTATTGGATGGTCAAAGAACATTAGGTAATGTTTCAGCAATATCTTTATATACTACAAATTATATATATATAAAATGAATCTTTTGAAATATTTCTCTATTTGTAAATTAGTTTTACTCTTTGATCTTTGAGATGTTAATAAATTTGAAAACAGTACCATATTCAGGAATTACTGTTTACAATGGGCTTGCATGATGAAGCCATGCCAGTAGGAATATCTTTCTTTGAAATTTGAACGTAAAAAATAAAATTTGAGCTTGTCTTTCAGGATAATCTATAATATAATTGCAATCTGTGCATTTTGTACAACAACAGCACCTTGCTCCTGACTTGTATCTGGTTGATTATTTGATAAATTAGATATCGAAATAAATTTTAATTTACTCAAAAAGACTGTTGGGTAGTCTAATTAATTCCTATCATCCTTGCCTCTGGGATATTCCATGTCAGTTTATATAACAATAAACAAAACCTCTTCTGGTCAAACTGTTTATCTAGTTATCTATCAGTCACAGCTAACAGCTTCAAATCCATTATGGTTAACTGTGTGGTGTAATTAGCACTTGTCCATCTAGTCAATTCAGAAATAACAACACAACGAACGTTTTCATCATAACTCAATGACAAACACATCTCAGTTAACCTATAAACAAGGATATATCTGTCAAAACACAATTAAAGAAATAGCAAATTTGCTGAACAAGAATAAGATGAAGGTGAGCATTTTTAATATGTTTACTCTTAGTGTGGAAAATAAGTAGGGACATATTTTCAATATAGGCACATGTGCACATATCGATTCTACCTGGCAAAGGTTGTTGTAGTGCAGATTCCCGAATATTTACATATGTGATGTTATAAAACCATTGTTCATGACGTCATTGTAGCCATTTTTCTGGATGTTTCTAATAGAAGAGAGTCGGTCACTGTCGTTAGTGTGTCATATGAATTTCAAGAAACTCCTACAAACTGTGTACAACCCTTTCTCTCTGATAACACAGACATTCACAATCGTTCCGTTAAAAAGTCATATGTCAACCTTCATCGGATGATAATCTCTTTAGATATGGCAAAGTAATCTGTTGATTGTATTTGTCCTCTGTCTTCTTCACGTTTAGCAGAAGTTGAGTGTCATTATTTTAACATTATCAAAAATACCCCAACTCTATTCAATATACAATGTTATTGTTTCACTTATTCTCATACACTCAAGATATAGCAATACTCATTTACTTACAACAATAACCATGTAGCTGTTTTTACAAATGTATCTTATACATTTAGACAAAGGGGTAAAGCAAGAAAACCTTAACCACATTGAAGATATTACAAATTCTAGTGATTATCGCTTGATAAATTGATAGCACATTGGAGTTCTAGTTCAAGAGAAAATTTCAATTTAACTAGGATATGGATTTGACAACATATTTCTATTAATTATAAAGATCACATTTATCCACATGTATCGAATGACGCAAGTAAATCGTAAGAATCTGTAGTTTGTTTTCTTATGTTATTGGACATTGTAAGTTACAGCAGGACCTTATAGAAAATTCTGAAAAATTTCCAGTTACAGGCTAAATATCTTCAAAGGTTCAAATAATTTAACGGAAAATGAAGTTGCTGAGCTTAAGTGAACGTTATATACATGTAGATGCTACCTTTAATCAAAAATATTTCCCTGCATTTGGTAATCTTAATGTTTATCCTCATAGATCACTTGTTTTACTTATCATTGGGATATTGCTCTTCCAAATATAAAGTCACTTGCTTTCGAGTTAACCATTAATGCAATTCAAGGAACCAACTTTAAGATAACTTCGACTCTTTCATGCAAAATTCTGTTTTTTTTATCCATTTCGAAAAAGATAATTTATTTTCTGCTCCAAGTAAACAGAGGCTGATAAAAACACTCACATCTCATTGTTGATAATTCATCAACTCAACTGTTAACTTTTATCGGGCCATGACAAATGAACATAGTGTTGATTACGCTATATAGTTAAAATGAAGCGTCACGTTTGTAGAGCGACCAGATATTCAGGGTTGTCAAAGGATGATGTATACAGACGAGTATGATACACATTGGAGATACCTGCAAACGACAAAACCTGCTATTGAACTCAAAAAGAAGTCATTTTCTGCTTCTGAGTAAACAAAGATCTTCTTGATTTCGAAAGTCGAAATGTATTTCCATCTGGACAAACAATATTTCCCATCATCCTTCTTCTTTGATTTTCTGCCATTCGAGGTGAGATGTGCTATTGCTCACCTTGAGTTTAATATTGATGGTATTTGACTTTTAATCTCATCTAAATTGATCGAATAAGCAGAAACTCACGTGCAGAGTTTTACTTTCTGCAAAACAATGGTTAAAGAGAAATGTGGCTTCGAGTACATACTTTATTGTTATAACTGTTCCAATGGGTTCCTGAAATAGCTTTAGCTGAAATAGATTTTGGTCTTAAATGTTTAGGATTCAAGTTAAAATTTCATGATTTTTAAAAATTTAGATGTTATTAACATTGATAACCTTCTTTGGTTATTTTGTAAAAGCACCAATATCCAGAGAATAAACATAACTATTGCGTCTACTGACAGATATAAGGCATGTTTTCAGAAACGTGAACAGCTATTGTTTAGAAATTCATTACTTAGTTATGTATGTTGAAAGACATGTCTGTGGATGTGGGATTGAAAGGTCTAGTATTTTATCTAGTGACAATTTATATTTCAATTTTTAATATGGTGTATCCAGGAACTCATTAATCACTTATGTAAAATGCTGATGATAAAGTGAATTGTGTCTTTTAACAACTTATTTAACCTTTTTATAGACACCAATCTTCTGATATGTTAAAGGACAAGATCTTCTACGACGCCCTCCCTATGTATAGTCATCATATGTTTTCAGTCGAACTTGTAATTCTTTCAGCGTTTCGAACAGAAAAAGATTTTTCCTATGTTATTTTTGAACTGACAATTTACAAATTCAAAACGGCTCCTTGAGGGAGAAATTGCTTAATCTTATACAAGTTAAGATATCTTGTGTCTAGTGTGAGTGATTCGACCTTCAGTAGATAGGTATTAGTTTACATGTAGGTATATAAATTTCAAAGATAGACTGAATAATATATTTTAACATCATAACATCAAAATGTACGTTAACATTCAAAATACATCAATCTTCTGGTATTTCGAAAGAAACCCTTCTGGAATTAGTTTTTTAGGTATTCATAACCACCAAATGAGACTCAAAATAATTCTTGCATTTTATGTTTAGAGTTTCGGAAGAATGATGTTACTTGTGCTTCTACAGTTTGGACTTTCGTTCCCATTAGGTGAGATGTGGAAAATCATTTGTTTATAATTATTCACGTTGAATTTCATATTTTATTATTGATATCATTTGTATAAAACAATTGCAGTTTAGAAGGCAAAGACAAAATAATTGTTTCTATGACTAGGTTCACAGATTAAGACACCTTTTATCATCTCTTACAATTCAATGATAGCAAGAACTAACCAGTTGTTTGGACGTCAACACTTTTTAAACAGTTACAGGACGAGTTACATCAGACAAATTTTAAAGAATTTGATTCATTCAAAATTTGCCTTTGGAGGTTTATTCTGCTTAAATCAGTGACGTTTTTCACAAGTAGTATGAATAATTCACTCAAAAGAAGCAAATTACTCACAACATTCATTAATGACTTTTATCTGACATTATAATCCATCGTGAGTTTTTGCACCAAAACACCAGAATGTTAAAACATAGATATTCAATTTGAATTGAAATGAATTGCTGCTTGCGAAATTGTTACATGACGATTTCATAATAAAACATTTCAACATTTTGTAAAATGGTCTTCAGTCTTACAAGACAACTATCGCCATGGTTTTGACATTGGGACGCTTTTTGTTTAACTACAGAAGGTTTACCCATTTAACAGTGGTTTAAGGAAATTTATATGCACATGGCAATTAAACTGACTCTTATTTGAGACGTCTTCTCTGTCATAACATTTTGTAAGTCTTTGATTAGACTTCTACACAGTTATGTTTGTGAAAGGGGAACAATATTTGTGACATCAACCTTAACCTTTCAGCACAGGGATGTCTAACCCCTCTTGGCTACAAAATACGATGTGAGGAGCCCAAAAACATAGGACTAACCATCAAGCTGTCACGTACTGGACTGTTGGCGTGCATGGACATGTGTGTGGATGATGGACGGGGATGTGCTATCATGAAATGGAACAGGAGAAGGAGAATATGTTTCATTTTCAGGGCCCAGCATAACTTTGTCTTAGGCGGGAAGTGTATGGCCTTTCAAAGAACATGTTCTGATGACGTGGGTAGGTTCATTGCAAAGTCACTTTCTTTCGATATGACTTGGTTTCAACGTTCTTTTACCATTGTTCTTAGTGAAAATATAGAATATTAATTATCTTCTTACCAATGTTGATGGCGCGTGACATCATTTTGCTTTATGTCATGCCATATGCCTAAATAAAAAACTTTTCAAAGACTCGCACGCAAACTCACAAGCAAAGGGAAATCATCACATTTTTGTTGAAAACAAAATAGTGTTAGGAGAGAAAGGCGACTTCAAATCAATGTAATAGAAACATGTGTTGTAAAGAATTAGTCATATTGCATACATGCGAAACATTTTTTATCAGAGCAGAAACAGTTATGAATTTTTTTTGGCCAGAGTATATGCAATTGAAGTTTAAAGAAATGTAAATGAATAAATTTTATTTAAAAGATTTTATCAGTATGAATTACCTCCTGAACATTTATGTGTTTACTAATCATTACAGTTGGACGTCAGCAAACAAGCAAAAAAGGCAATTAGATCACACATCATCTCGTTATAAGGATTTCAAAATAACGATTTCTTTTAGTTTTTTTTTTTCAGAAACATTAACTCATCTTGTTTTAAAATTCATTACTGAGCTAAGTTGGCTTCTGTTGACATATTAGTTATTAGTAGTTGTTAAGAGTATTCATGACCTTAGTTGATAAATTTAATTATTTCAGACTTTCTTGAAATGCAACGACTAACCAGCATGCCTCCCCTGAAAGTGGTTTTCAAGTATAAAATGGACACTAGTCAAGAATGCAGAATCCTGTGCACCTTATGGTCCACGTGTTGGGGGGTTACATGGAACAGCCAGGGAGGAAGATGTATCCTTCACTCTAAGGACCAAGCGAATATGACTAATGGGCTAATAACCAGGCTGATTCAGGACAATGATTACTTCAAAAAGAATACAAAACATAGTAGGGATTATGATGCTTTTCTTATTTTCCATAATACATTCATTTTTCAAAATAAAACTTAATAATTATATATAGTATGTAATATGTTAACCTCGAAAAGCCAAGAGGTCTGTGGTTCGATTTCCGCCAGGGGCTTGGTAACTTTGTCTGCAGTAGAGAACTGTTCTACAAACAGTAAGGTTTCGTTGCAATGTTACACATAAGTTAAACCACATATCTATTACGATTATAGTGTACAAGCAATTCCAACAACAGTTAACATGAATTTGAATAGGTACAAAGTGGAATATGTTAATACCGTTTGAATGAGCAAAGTTGCAAATACTTGCAGAAACTCAAGTACTTGTTAAAACAAATTTTCATCCATCTAATCCAGGAGCTCGCTGTCTGTCTCTGAAGGCCCATGCAGCATCATCGGCGGGAGTGGCTCGGGTTAAAGTCAAGTCTCTACCAGTGTGTCTAAACTCCCTGATTTTACGTGACAATATTAAGGCAGTTGATTGGTTCGATGTGGGGCGTCATTGTGAAACGTTCGCTATGCATACAAAGTTTCGCTTCATTGATTCACACTTACCATCGTCTCATATTATAAAGCTTGACAACTGTGTGCCACAAATCAAGGGTAAGAAACCATAACTATATTTGCAAGAAATGTATAGTGTCCAGAATTAATGTGATGTTACATTTTTCAATTCTGCATGTTATGAAGATTTATAGATCTATTGAAATAACACAAATTAACGAAACACAAGATCTTTCCTCTATAGATGGTCTGTTCCCTTGTGTATTTAACAAGTGCTCATATAAAACCGGCGGTTTTGATTCTCAATTTAACAGCAAACTGCTACAAATCAAATAACAATCTTTTTGACTCTCCAAGATAAACTAATTGTGACAAGTCGAGTACCCTCTGGCATGAGATTTTACCATTTGACCAGATGGCTAAATTTCCAAGCGTAGACAGGGAAACACATTTTGTGCATTATTTGAAATATTTCTTGTCAGAAACACCCAAATTTATCGAGTCTTCACGACAAGATAATGAAATAGCGATATTCTTTCGAGTATATTGCTGCTATTGAATGCATTTTATAATCTATTTAAAGTGTGTTCCCGACAAGAAAATAAAACCGCGATGCTTGGTGGCTACCATATCGGAATAATGCCCCCAAAAGACTGTTTCTCAATTTGCAAGCTTGTCAGAACATGTGTAGCAGCAACCTTCTACGGCCCATGGAGCAGCAAGCTTATCGGCAGGTGCTGTTTTCATGGTGTTCTACGCAGAAGTAAAAGTAACCCGAGATCGACCACACTTCAAATTCTTCAATGTCAGGGTGGGTATGACTTAACAATCGAGTTCTATGTCTCCCATGTCATGTTATGCAGCACATAGACGATGTTCACCATGACTTCAGATTGATCTTTGAGAGGATTGGTGTTTTTTCCAGCAATGTGGACCCTCTATTTACCATACGTTAATTCATAATTTTCAAAGTAATCATATGTTTACTACAGGAGTGTCCACAGTTCACCAAGTGTATGTTATACCAAGGGCTTCTTATCAATTATGATTTTTTTCCGTAGGATGATATTAATGATCTTAATGACTTGTGACAAAATCTTTCTTGCAAATATCGTCATGATTCCACATAAAACGCGATGGTCATTTGTAGCATTATCATTTCATACCCTGTGCCCACATACATATGCTAATGAAACAAATGTCTTCATTGCAGATTCCCTTGCATCAGAACCATTCCTTGAGTCTATTTACAGTAAGAAGATCTCTGCCACTCTAAAACAGACCCAGGGTTACCGACAGAGCAACAGCTCCATGTTCAAGCAATGTTCTCTGTATAAAACAGATTCGTGGCTTCTCTCTCTCTACACGAATATGATAAAAAGTTACCGTTGATATTAGGTTGAAGATTGAAGGTACAATGAACAGTAGCTCGATGATCCAGTAATATACATGACTGTCCTGGCTTCTCTCTGTACAAAGCACACTCATATGTAAAACATTAGAAGGTGTAATTATTGGATGGTCAAAGAACATTAGGTAATGTTTCAGCAATATCTTTATATACTACAAATAATATATATATATAATGTATCTTTTGAAAGATTTCTCTATTTGTAAATTAGTTTTACTCTTTGATCTTTGAGATGTTAATAAATTTGAAAACAGTACCATATTCAGGAATTACTGTTTACAATGGGTTTGCATGGTGAAGCCATGCCAGTAGGAATATCTTTCTTTGAAATTTGAACGTAAAAAATAAAATTTGAGCTTGTCTTTCAGGATAATCTATAATATAATTGCAATCTGTGCACTTTGTACAACAACAGCACCTTGCTCCTGACTTGTATCTGGTTGATTATTTGATAAATTAGATATCGAAATAAATTTTCATTTACTCAAAAAGACTGTTTGGTAGTCTAATTAATTCCTATCATCCTTGCCTCTGGGATATTCCATGTCAGTTTATATAACAATAAACAAAACCTCTTCTGGTCAAACTGTTTATCTAGTTATCTATCAGTCACAGCTAACAGCTTCAAATCCATTATGGTTAACTGTGTGGTGTAATTAGCACTTGTCCATCTAGTCAATTCAGAAATAACAACACAACGAACGTTTTCATCATGACTCAATGACAAACACATCTCAGTTAACCTATAAACAAGGATATATCTGTCAAAACACAATTAAAGAAATAGCAAATTTGCTGAACAAGAATAAGATGAAGGTGAGCATTTTTAATATGTTTACTCTTAGTGTGGAAAATAAGTAGGGACATATTTTCAATATAGGCACATGTGCACATATCGATTCTACCTGGCAAAGGTTGTTGTAGTGCAGATTCCCGAATATTTACATATGTGATGTTATAAAACCATTGTTCATGACGTCATTGTAGCCATTTTTCTGGATGTTTCTAATAGAAGAGAGTCGGTAACTGTCGTGAGTGTGTCATATGAATTTCAAGAAACTCCTACAAACTGTGTACAACCCTTTCTCTCTGATAACACAGACATTCACAATCGTTCCGTTAAAAAGTCATATGTCAACCTTCATCGGATGATAATCTCTTTAGATATGGCAAAGTAATCTGTTGATTGTATTTGTCCTCTGTCTTCTTCACGTTTAGCAGAAGTTGAGTGTCATTATTTTAACATTATCACAAATACCCCAACTCTATTCAATATACAATGTTATTGTTTCACTTATTCTCATACACTCAAGATATAGCAATACTCATTTACTTACAACAATAACCATGTAGCTGTTTTTACAAATGTATCTTATACATTTAGACAAAGGGGTAAAGCAAGAAAACCTTAACCACATTGAAGATATTACAAATTCTAGTGATTATCGCTTGATAAATTGATAGCACATTGGAGTTCAAGTTCAAGAGAAAATTTCAATTTAACTAGGATATGGATTTGACAACATATTTCTATTAATTATAAAGATCACATTTATCCACATGTATCGAATGACGCAAGTAAATCGTAAGATTCTGTAGTTTGTTTTCTTATGTTATTGGACATTGTAAGTTACAGCAGGACCTTATAGAAAATTCTGAAAAATTTCCAGTTACAGGCTAAATATCTTCAAAGGTTCAAATAATTTAACGGAAAATGAAGTTGCTGAGCTTAAGTGAACGTTATATACATGTAGATGCTACCTTTAATCAAAAATATTTCCCTGCATTTGGTAATCTTAATTTTTATCCTCATAGATCACTTGTTTTACTTATCATTGGGATATTGCTCTTCCAAATATAAAGTCACTTGCTTTCGAGTTAACCATTAATGCAATTCAAGGAACCAACTTCAAAGATAACTTCGACTCTTTCATGCAAAATTCTGTTTTTTTTATCCATTTCGAAAAAGATAATTTATTTTCTGCTCCAAGTAAACAGAGGCTGATAAAAACACTCACATCTCATTGTTGATAATTCATCAACTCAACTGTTAACTTTTATCGGGCCATGACAAATGAACATAGTGTTGATTACGCTATATAGTTAAAATGAAGCCTCACGTTTGTAGAGCGATCAGATATTCAGGGTTGTCAAAGGATTATGTATACAGACGAGTATGATACACATTGGAGATACCTGCAAACGACAAAACCTGCTATTGAACTCATAAAGAAGTCATTTTCTGCTTCTGAGTAAACAAAGATCTTCTTGATTTCGAAAGTCGAAATGTATTTCCATCTGGACAAACAATATTTCCCATCATCCTTCTTCTTGGATTTTCTGCCATTCGAGGTGAGATGTGCTATTGCTCACCTTGAGTTTAACATTGATGGTATTTGACTTTTAATCTCATCTTAATTAATCGAATAAGCAGAAACTCACGTGCAGAGTTTTACTTTCTGCAAAATAATGGTTACAGAGAAAGGTGGCTTCGAGTACATACTTTATTGTTATAACTGTTCCAATGGGTTCCTGAAATAGCTTTAGCTGAAATAGATTTTAGTCTTAAATGTTTGGGATTCAAGTTAAAATTTCTTGATTTTTGAAAATTAAGATGTTATTTACATTGATAACCTTCTTTGGTTATTTTGTAAAAGCACCAATATCCAGAGAATAAACATAACTATTGCGTCTACTGACAGATATAAGGCATGTTTTCAGAAACGTGAACAGATATTGTTTAGAAATTTATAACTTAGTTCTGTATGTTGAAAGACATGTCTGTGGAATGTGGGATTGAAAGGTCTAGTATATTATCTAGTGACAATTTTTATTTCAATTTTTAATATGGTGTATCCAGGAACTTATTAATCACTTATGTAAAATGCTGATGATAAAGTGAATTGTGTCTTTTAACAACTTATTTAACCTTTTTATAGACACCAATCTTCTGATATGTTAAAGGACAAGATCTTCTACGACGCCCTCCCTATGTATAATCATCATATGTTTTCAGTCGAACTTGTAATTCTTTCAGCGTTTCGAACAGAAAAAGATATTTCCTATGTTATTTTTGAACTGACAATTTACAAATTCAAAACGGCTCCTTGAGGGAGAAATTGCTTAATCTTATACAAGTTAAGATATCTTGTGTCTAGTGTGAGTGATTCGACCTTCAGTAGATATGTATTAGTTTACATGTAGGTATATAGATTTCAAAGATAGACTGAATAATATCTTTTAACATCATAACATCAACATGTACGTTAACATTCAAAATACACCAATTTCGAAAGAAACCCTTCTGGAATTTGTTTTTTTAGGTATTCATAACCACCAAATGAGACTCAAAATAATTCTTGCATTTTATGTTTAGAGTTTTGGAAGAATGATGTTACTTGTGCTTCTACAGCTTGGACTTTCGTTCCCATTAGGTGAGATGTGGAAAATCATTTGTTTATAATTATTCACGTTGAATTTCATATTTTATTAATGATATCATTTGTATAAAACAATTGCAGTTTAGAAGGCAAAGACAAAATAATTGTTTCTATGACTAGGTTCACAGATTAAGACACCTTTTATCATCTCTTACAATTCAATGATAGCAAGAACTAACCAGTTGTTTGGACGTCAACACTTTTTAAACAGTAACAGGACGAGTTACATCAGACAAATTTTAAAGAATTTGATTCATTCAAAATTTGCCATTTGGAGGTTTATTCTGCTTAAATCAGTGACGTTTTTCGCAAGTAGTATGAATAATTCACTCAAAAGAAGCAAATTACTCACAACATTCATTAATGACTTTTATCTGACATTATAATCCATCATGAGTTTTTGCACCAAAACACCAGAATGTTAAAACATAGATATTCAAATTGAATTGAAATGAATTGCTCCTTGCGAAATTGTTACATGACGATTTCATAATAAAACATTTCAACATTTTGTAAAATGGTCTTCAGTCTTACAAGACAACTATCGCCATGGTTTTGACATTGGGACGCTTTGTGTTTAACTACAGAAGGTTTACCCATTTAACAGTGGTTTAAGGAAATTTATATGCACATGGCAATTAAACTGACTCTTATTTGAGACGTCTTCTCTGTCCTAACATTTTGTAAGTCTTTGATTAGACTTCTACACAGTTATGTTTGTGAAAGGGGAACAATATTTGTGACATCAACCTAAACCTTTCAGCACAGGGATGTCTAACCCCTCTTGGCTACAAAATACGATGTGAGGAGCCCAAAAACATAGGACTAACCATCAAGCTGTCACGTACTGGACTGTTGGCGTGCATGGACATGTGTGTTGATGATGGGCGGGGATGTGCTATCATGAAGTGGAACAGGAGAAGGAGAATATGTTTCATTTTCAGGGCTCAGCATAACTTTGTCGTAGGCGGGAAGTGTATGGCCTTTCAAAGAACATGTTCTGATGACGTGGGTAGGTTCATTGCAAAGTCACTTTCTTTCAAATTGACTTGGTGAACCATTGTTCCTAGTGAACATATAGAATATTAATCATATTCTCACCAATGTTGATGGCGTGTGACATCATTTTGCTTTATGTCATGCCATATGCCTAAATAAAAATGTTCTGTTAAAACTCTTGGCTTATGCAGGTTTCAAATGAAATCTTTCAAAAACTCACATGCAAACTGACAAGCAAAGGGAAAACATCAATTTTGTTTGTAAACGACTTCAAATCAATGTAATAGGAACATGTGTTGTAAAGTATTAGTCATATTGCATAGATAAAAGTTGTGACCTTGATCCAATACCAACTCAGCTTGTGAAATCATGCCTAGAGGTTTTAGTTCCCCCAATCGCTAACATCATCAATCTCTCATTATCATCGGGCGAGTTCCCTGAAACTTTCAAACAAGCTCTTGTGAGACCCCTTCTGAAGAAATGTAACCTTGATAAAAATGTTCTAAACAACTACAGGCCAGTGTCCAAACTCCCGTTTGTCTCCAAAGTGCTCGAGAAGGCTGTGTGCACCCGCCTCTCAGATCACCTCAAGAGACACAACCTTCTGGACAAACATCAATCTGCCTACAGACCAAACCATTCCACTGAATCAGCGCTCATCAAGGTTACCAATGATATTCTTATAGAAACCGACAAGGGGAAAATATCAGCACTGATTCTTCTCGATCTTTCAGCAGCCCTGGACACCATTGATCACCACACACTGCTGTCAAGAATGGAAGGAGAAGTGAGAATCAAGGGTTCTGCGCTATCTTGGTTTAAATCCTATCTATCAGATCGTTCACAAGTTGTAAAGATTGAGGGAAATACATCGAGCTCAACAGTTCTCGAGAGTGGTGTCCCTCAAGGCTCCGTTCTCGGACCGGTGCTTTTCTCAGGATACACCACGCCACTAGGAATAATTGCAGACAAACATGAAGTCAATCAACATCAGTATGCTGACGACAATCAAGTCTATTCTTCATTTCCTGCCTCTGAAGTCCAGCCATCTTTAGGCAAGCTTTCTGAAACCTGTTATGACATTCAGATGTGGATGACTAAAAACTTTTTGAAACTAAATGAGAGTAAAACGGAATTCATACTTATTGGAACAAAAGCTAAACTTTCTAAACTTGATAAGCAATCTTTCAACATTGGAGACACTACCATATCCCCAGCAACAAAGGTGAGGAATCTAGGAGTTATTCTTGATGAAAATCTGAAGATGGACAAGCAGATCTCCAACATCATAAGCACAGCTCATATGCACCTCAGGAACATAGGAAAACTCCGAGATTATCTGAGTGCTTATGCCACCACAAAACTCGTCTTGTCCCTCGTCATGTCTCGAGTAGACTATTGCAACAGCCTGCTCACTGGTGTCAATCAAGATCAACTCCGTCGCCTTCAAACTCTCCAAAACACTGCAGCAAGAATCATTACTAAATCTAAATCCTTTGACCATATCACTCCCATCCTTAGGCTACCAATCACTGCAAGAATCGACTACAAAACAAGCTTACTGATCTTTAAGTGTCTCAATGGACTGGCCCCTGACTACCTAACAGAGTTACTGCCCTTGTATCAACCTTCACGCTCGCTCAGATCTCAAAACCAAATACTTGTGACAGTGCCAAATATCAAGACTAACTCTGGCAAACGATCATTCAGCTACAATGCAGCAATGAAGTGGAATGCACTGCCACTTGAAATAAAGACCAGCATGTCACAGGCATCCTTTAAGACAGTCCTCAAAACACATCTTTTCAAGTGTCATTTTACAACATCATAAGCGCACAGAGCATCTTATAGTGAATGTTGCGCTATATAAATGCAATATTATTATTATTATTATTATTGCATAAATTTGAAACATGTTTTTCAGAGCAGAAACATTTACAACATTATTTTGGCCAGAGTATATGCAATTGAAGTTTAAAGAAACGTAAATGAATAAATTTTATTTAAAAGATTTTATCAGTATGAATTACCTCCTGAACATTTATGTGTTTACTAATCATTACAGTTGGACGTCAGCAAACAAGGAAAAAGGGCCATTAGATCACACATCATATTGTTATAAGGATTTCAAAATAACGATTTCTTTTACGTTTTTGTTTTTCAGAAACATTAACTCATCTTGTTTCAAAATTCATTACTGACTAAGTTGGCTTCTGTTGACAATAGTCATTACTAGTTGTAATAGTATTCATGACCTTAGTTGATAAATTTAATTATTTCAGACTTTCTTGAAATGCAAGGAATAACCAGCATGCCTCCCCTGAAAGTGGTTTTTAAGTATAAAATGGACACTAGTCAAGAATGCAGAATCCTGTGCACCTTATGGTCCACGTGTTGGGGGGTTACATGGAACAGCCAGGGAGGAAGATGTATCCTTCACTCTAAGGACCAAGCGAATATGACTAATGGGCTAATGACCAGGCTGATTCAGGACAATGATTACTTCAAGAAGAATACAAAACGTAGTAAGGATTATGATGCTTTTCTTAATTTCCATAATACATTCATTTTTCAAAATAAAACTTAATAATTATATATAGTATGTAATATGTTAACCTCGAAAAGCCAAGAGGTCCTTGGTTCGATTCCCGCCAGGGGCTTGGCAGCTTTGTCTGCAGTAGAGAACTGTTCTACAAGCAGTAAGGTTTCGTTGCATGTTACACATAAGTTAAACCACATATCTATTACGATTATACGTGTACAAGCAATTCCAACAACAGTTAACATGAATTTGAATAGGTACAAAGTGGAATATGTTAATACCGTTTGAATGAGCAAAGTTGCAAATACTTGCAGAAACTCAAGTACTTGTTAAAACAAATTTTCATCCATCTAATCCAGGAGCTCGCTGTCTGTCTCTGAAGGCCCATGCAGCATCATCGGCGGGAGTGGTTCAGGTTAAAGTCAAGTCTCTACCAGAGTGTCTAAACTCCCTGATTTTACGTGACAATATTAAGGCAGTTGATTGGTTCGATGTGGGGCGTCATTGTGAAACGTTCGCTATGCATACAAAGTTTCGCTTCTTTGATCCACACTCATCGTCGTCTCATATTATAAAGCTTGACAACTGTGTGCCACAAATCAAGGGTAAGAAACCATAACTATATTTGCAAGAAATGTATAGTGTCCAGAATTAATGTGATGTTACATTTTTCAATTCTGCTTGTTATGAAGATTTATAGATCTATTGAAATAACACAAATTAACGTAACACAAGATCTTTCCTCTATAGATGGTCTGTTCCCTTGTGTATTTAACAAGTGCTCATGTAAAACCGGCGGTTTTGATTCTCAATTTAACAGCAAACTGCTACAAATCAAATAACAATCTTTTTGACTCTCCAAGATAAACTTATTGTGACAAGTCGAGTACCCTCTGGCATGACATTTTTCCATTTGACCAGATAGCTAAATCTCCAAGCGTAGACAGGGAAACACATTTTGTGCATTATTTGAAATATTTCTTGTCAGAAACACCCACATTTATCGAGTCTTCACGACAAGATAATGAAATAGCGATATTTTTTCGAGTATATTGCTCTTATTGAATGAATTTTATAATCTATTTAAAGTGTGTTCCCGACAAGAAAATAAAACAGCGATCCTTGGCGGCTACCGTATCGGAATAATGCCCCAAAAAGACTGTTTCTCAATGTGCAAGCTTGTCAGAACATGTGTAGCAGCAACCTTCTACATCCCATGGAGTTACAAGCTTAAGGGCAGGTGCTGTTTTCATGGTGTTCTACGCAGAAGTATAAGTAACTCGAGATCGACCACACTTCAAATTGTTCAATGTCCACAGGGTGGGTATGATTTAACAATCGAGTTCTATGTCTCCTATGTCATGTTATGCAGCACATAGACGATGTTCACCATGACTTCAGATTGATCTTTGAGAGGTTTGGTGTTTTTCCAGCAATGTGGACCTTCTATTTACCATACGTTAATTCATAATTTTCAAAGTAATCATATGTTGACTACATGAGTGTCCACAGTTCACCAAGTGTTTCTTATACCAAGGGCTTCGTATCAATTATGATTTTTTTCCGTAGGAAGATATTAATGATCTTAATGACTTGTGACAAAATCTTTCTTGAAAATATCTTCATGATTCTACATACAACGCGATGGTCATTTGTAGCATTATCATTTCATCCCCTGTTCCCATATACATATGCTAATGAAACAAATGTCTTCATTGCAGATTCCCTTGCATCAGAACCATTCATTGAGTCTATTTACAATAAGAAGATCTCTGCCACTCTAAAACAGACCCAGGGTTACGGACAGAGCAACAGCTCCATGTTCAAGCAATGTTCTCTGTATAAAACAGATTCGTGGCTTCTCTCTCTCTACACGTATATGATAAAAAGTTACCGTTGATATTAGGTTGAAGATTGAAGGTAGAATGAACAGTAGCTCGATGATCCAGTAATTTACATGACTGTCCTGGCTTCTCTCTGTACAAAGCACACTAGCTCATATGTAAAACATTAAACTTTAAAAAAGGTGTAATCATTGGATGGGCAAAGAAGATTAGGTCATGTTTCAGCAATATCTTTATATGCTACAAATTATATATATATATATGTGTGTATCTTTTGAAATATTTCTCTATTTGTAAATTAGTTTTACTCTTTGATCTTTGAGATTTTAATAAATTTTGAAAACAGTACCATATTCAGGAATTCCTGTTTACAATGGGCTTGCATGGTAAAGCCATGCCAGTATCTTGTGAAAGGAATATCTTTCTTTAAAAAAAAGGACAGTTTACTACAAAATTTGAGCTTGTCTTTCAGGATAATCTATAATATAATTGCAATCTGTGCACTTTGTACAACAACAGAACCTTGCTTCTGACTTGTATCTGGTTGATTATTTGATAAATTAGATATCGAAATAAATTTTCATTTACTCAACAAGACTGATGGGTAGTCTAATTAAGTCCTACCACCCTTGCCACTGGGATATTCCATGTCAGTTTATATAACAATAAACAAAACCTCTCCTGGTCAAACTGTTTATCTAGTTATCTACCAGTTACAGCTAACAGCTTCAAATCCATTATGGTTAACTGTGTGGCGTGATAAGCACTTGTCCATCTAGTCAATTCAGAAATAAAAACACAACGAACGTTTTCATCATGACTCAATGACAAACACATCTCAATTAACATATAAACAAGGATATATCTGTCAAAACACAATTAAAGAAATAGCAAATTTGCTGAACAAGAATAAGATGAAGGTGAGCATATTTATATATTTACTCTTAGTGTGGAAAATAAGTAGGGACATATGTTCAATATAGGCACTTGTGCACATATCGATTCTACCTGGCAAAGGTGTTCGTAACGCAGATTCCCGAATATTTACATATGTGATGTTATGAAACCATTGTTTGTGACGTCATTTTAGCCGTTTTCTGGATGTTTCTTATAGAACAGAGTTGGTAATAAATAAATTACTACCCTCGTAAGGGTGTCATATGAATTTCAAGAAACTCCTACAAACTGTGTACAACCCTCTCTCGCACTCTGATAACACAGAAATTCACAATCGTTTCATCAAAGTCATATGTCAAACTTCATCGATGATAATCTCTTTATAAAGGCAAAACATTTTTTACATAATCAAAAAATAAAAAACTGATTAAACCCTATTGAATTTATGAAAAGTTACGGATAAAAAAATAATAAAAAAATAACTATCTTGAAGTTTAAGATAAGTAATCCATTTTTTTATACTTCAAAAGGTAGCAGACTTAATCACAACTATTAAGATCTGTACAGACTGCAAACTAAGACATAACAACAATTAACAAGTGTTTGCCACTAGCGTGGCAATGTCTCCGGCCGCTTGGATATTTAGATAGAATTGTCAGAATAAGCAAATGCTATATTCCTTTTGACAATAAGTGGAATGGTTCAAGAGATATGGTGTTAACAAGAGTTTCAAAAGTGGTCAAAGTGCCGTTCTGACCTTGACAATAAGGTCTAGGTCATCTAATGTGACTGGTTTCTGCGTAATTCCCCAATGTAGTCTCTGACCAGATTTGAAGATATTTGGTGAAGGAGTTTGAGATATCTGCTAAATCCCTCAATGTAGGCTGTGACCACATTTGATGACATTTCATGAATCTGCTCATAAGATATTTAATGTTTCAAAACTTCGGAAAGAACTGTAGTGACCTTGAAAATTGAGGTCAAGGTCATGCAAAGTATTTGGTATCTGCGTAGTCCCACAATGTAGGCTGTGACTAAATTTGAAGACATTTTATAAAACGGTTCAGGAGATATTGTGTTAACAAGATTTTCATCAAAGTGCCGTAGTGACCTTGAAAATAATGTCAAGGTCACCTGAAGTGACTGGTATCTTTGTAATCCTCCAATAAAGGCTGTGACTAAATTTGAAGATATTAGGTGGAGCAGTTCATAAGATAAGACGTTAACAAGAGTTACAAAAGTAGCCAAAGTACCGTAGTGACCTTGAAAGTAATGTCAAGGTCACCCAAAGTGACTGGTGTCTGCGTAATCCCGAAAGTGAGACTGTGTGAAAATCTAAGGACATTGGGTGCAACGGTTCTTGAAATATTGCGTTAACAATGATTCAGACGTACGGACGCAGCTGAATACAATGTCCCCCGTTCTGCGTTGCGGAAAGGGACAACAAATTTATAACAGTACCATATGTTTAACATATCATATTTCATTCATTAAAGCACAGCAATAATTTGAAAGCTTACAACAGTATCGCAACCATGTTGAAATTGGCACATGCGTTGTGACTAATATCAGAGTATACATATATATATATATATATAACCATGAACAGCCAGCTGTTTCCGTCTTTCGGACCTCGTCAGCATGGTGTGTGTGGAACATGGTTGAACTTTCAGCAATGCAACGTTATCAACGAGACAAAGCAGTTTAAGAAAGTTCCACTCATTTGCATAGAGTGCTCAAACTGTATTTCTACAGTGGGCTAGCGCAAGGCCCTAGCAAATGAGCGTACCATGTTAGAGTGCTCAATCATACCAAAATTATGGTTGAGAGCTTTCACATAACCATGAACAGCCAGCTGTTTCGGTCTTTCGGACCTCGTTAGGATGGTGTGTGTGGAACATGGTTGAACTTTCAGCAATGCAACGTTATCAACGAGGCAAAGCAGTTTAAGAAAGTTCCACTCATTTGCATAGAGTGCTCAAACTGTATTTCTACAGTGGGCTAGCGCAAGGCCCTAGCAAATGAGCGTACCATGTTAGAGTGCTCAATCATACCAAAATTATGGTTGAGAGCTTTCACATAACCATGAACAGCCAGCTGTTTCGGTTTTTCGGACCTCGTCAGCATGGTGTGTGTGGAACATGGTTGAACTTTCAGCAATACAACGTTATCAACGAGGCAAAGCAGTTTAAGAAAGTTCCACTATATATATATATATACTTTCTTGTTATGACTGTTCGAATATACATGGGGATCTGAAATAGCTTTTTCAAAATGTTTCGGTCCTGAATGTTGTGAATTCAAGTTGAAATTTCATAAAATTTTTATTTCTTTTTGATAAAGATGTTTTTAACAATAATAACGTTTTTGGCCTATTTGTTGAAGCACTGATACCCAGAGAAGAAACATACCTATTGCGTCGACTGACAGAGATTAGTTTTTTTTTAGAAACGTGAACAGATGTTGTTAAGAAATTAATAACTTAGTTTAGTATGTAGTGACAATGTGATGTCTGTTTGTAGATTGTAGGATTGAAATATCTCATATCTGGTGACGTTTCTCATGCTTTTGAATGTACAATTAATGACACATTGTTGATTCAATCATCAATAATGTGTATCCAGCCTGATTAATCAGTTATGTAAATTGATGCTTATGATAAAGTGAATTATGTCTTTTAAAAACCCATTTAACCTTTATATAGACACTAATCTTCTGATATATTTAAGACAAGGGTTTTCTACGTCGTGCTCTTCATGTAACCATATCAATGAAATGTGTTAAGTAAAACTAATTCTGCCGCTTATTTTAATTCGCATTTTGCACAGAAAATTGCTTCCTGTGACTTGGACTAAAATTGACAAATTCAAAACGGCTCCTTGAGGGAGATCTTATCTAATACAAGATATCTTTTGTGTGGTATAATAGCTCTGTATTGATGAGACCTTTGGTGTGTAACCAGAGTGATTCCACCTTCAGTAGAAATGGATTAGTTTACATGTAGGTATATAGATTTTAAAGATATACTGAACACTATCTTAAATCATCTTAACATCAAAATGTACGTTAACATTCCAAAGGCATCAATCATCTGGTATTTCAAAAGAAAACCTGGAATTGTTTTCTAGGTATTCATTACCACAAAATGTCACACAAAATAATTCTTGCATTATATTTTTTGAGTTTTGGAAGAATGATGTTACTTTTGCTTCTACAGCTTGGACTTTCGTTCCCAACAGGTCAGATGTGGAAATTCAATTGTTTATTATAATTCACTTTGAATTTCATAGTTTTTTCATTGATATCATTCGTATAAAACGATTGCGGTTTAGAAGGCATAGACAACATGGTTGTTACTATGACCAGGTTCACAGATCGAGACACCTGCTATCGTCTCGAACAATTAAATGACAGCAAGAACTTACCAATTGTTAGGACATCATCACTTTTTAAACAGCTACAGGACGAATTTCGTCATCAGACGAAATTTAATGAGTTTGATTCATTCTAAATATGTCATTTTGAAGGTGTATTCTACTTAAATCACTGAAGGCGTTTGTGCAAGTAGTATGATTACTTCACTTGAAAGAAGGAAATTACTCACAACATTCATTAATGACTTTCATCTGACATTATAATCCGTCATGAGTTTTAGCATCAAAACACCAGAAATTTTGAAATTGAATTGAACTGCTCCTGGCGAAACTGTTAGATGAAGATATTATCATAAACAGTTCAACTTTTGTAAAATGGTTTTCAGTGTTAAAAAACAATTGTTGCCATAGTTTTGACAAGGGGACGCTTTTTGTGTAACTGCAGGCGGTATACCCATTTAACAGTGATTTCAGGGAAATACATGTATATATATATATGGCAATGAAATAACTTTTATTTGAGTCATCTTCTCTGTCATTACATTTTCAAGTTTTTTATCAAAACGTCGTAACAAGATCTGTTACATCAACCTAAACCTTTCAGCACAGGGATGTCTTGTCCTTCTTAGCTACAAAATTTGATGTGAGGAGCCCAAAAACATAGGACTAACCATCAAGCTGTCACGTACTGGACTGTTGGCGTGCATGGACATGTGTGTGGATGATGGGCGGGGATGTGCTATCATGAAATGGAACAGGAAAAGGAACATATGTTTTATTTTCAGGGCTCAGCATAAGTTTGTTGTAGGCGGGAAGTGTATAAGCTTTCAAAGAAAATGTTCTGATGACGTGGGTAGCAGAAAGCAAAAAGTCCATTGGACTACACAATATTGTCTTGTTATAAGGATTTCAAAACGACGATTTCTTTTATGTTTTTGTTTTTCAGAAACATTACCTCATTATTACTGAGCTAGGTTGGCTTCTGTTGACATAAATATAATGTAATTTTTGGACAAGTTGGGGAGTCAAAAGTGTATTGTGACGTTTCCAAAAGTCATTTCTAGCTATTACGTTGATAAATTGAATTATTTCAGACTTTCTTAAAATGCAACGACTAACCAGCATGCCTACCAAAAAAGTGATTTTTGATTATGAAATGGACAACAGTAAAGAATGCAGAATCCTGTGCACGTTATGGTCCACGTGTTGGGGGGTTACATGGAACAGCCAGGGAGGAAGATGTATCCTTCACTCCCAGGACCAAGCGAATATGACTAATGAGCTACTACCCTGGCTAATTCAGAGCAATAACTACTTCATGAAGAATACACAAAATAGTAAGGATATCGCCCTTTATTTACATAATAAATACATTTTTATAAATACGCTTTTGAAAATGATTGTATTGACATTGTTTTATTTTGAACTCGAAAATAAATGATGAAAAGTGTTATTAGAACTATAATTGTAAAGAAGAGTAAGATTTGTAATGCAAATGGTTTTGTTTCCCTTTGCTGATATGTACAATCTAATTGACTGCGTGCTTAGTCAAAGGGGGGTGTAGTCAAATGGAGGGTATACCACATAGCCATTTCAATTATACATGTAGTAGCATTTCCAACAACAATGGAATATGTTAATGTATATTATTGCAGAAACTCAGGTACTTATTAAAACAAATTTTGATCCATCTAATCCAGGAGCTCGCTGTCTATCTCTGAAGGCCCATGCAGCATCATCGGCGGGAGTTCAGGTTAAAGCTAAGTCCCTACCAGCGTGTCTAGACTACCTGACATCACGTGACAATATTAAGGCAGTTGATTGGTTCGATGTGGGACGTCATTGTGAAACATTCGCTAAGCATACAAAGTTTCGCTTCTTTGATCCACACTCATCGTCGTCTCATATTGTAAAGCTTGACAACTGTGTGCCACAAATCAAGGGTAAGTAACCAGGATATTTGTAAAATTCATTATCTCCATAACTTTATTTGCAAGAAATGTATAGTGTCCAGAATTTATGTGATGTTACTTTTTTCATTTCTGATTGTTATGAAGATTTATAGATTTATTGAAATAACACAAATTAATGTAACACAAGATATTTCCTCTATAAATGGTCTGTTATCGTGTGTATTTAACAATTGCTCATGTAAAGACGGCAGTTTTGATTCTCAATTTAACAGCAAACTGCTACATATAATAAAACCTTCTTTTTGACTCTCCAAGGTAAACAAATTGTGACATGTGGAGTACCCTCTCGCATGAGATTTTATATTTCGACCAGATATATACATATCCAAGCGTAGACAGAGAACAATTTGTGAACTATTTGTATCATTTCTTGTAAGAAACACACAATTTTAATCCAGTGATTTTGTCACTACATCACCATTGCATCTAGAATTGTAGCTGCATATAGTTCCAAGGATATATGTGATAAATACTGAATGCATTTTATAATGATTTAATTTTCTCATATAATTGTACCATGGGCCATGTGGCCTTAACTACTGAAATAAACATGACTCTGATGTATTTTATAATCTTTTTAAAGTGTGTTCCCGACAAGAAAATGGAACAGCGATGCTTGGCGGCTACGGTATCGGAATAATGCCCCGAAAAGACTGTTTCTCAATTTGCAAGCTTGTCAGAACATGTGTAGCAGCAACCTTCTACACCCAACGCGGAAATAAGGGCAGGTGCAGTTTTCATGGTGTTCTACGGAAAAGTGAAAGTATCCCGGGATCAACCACACTTCAAATTGTTCAATGTCAGGGTGGGTATGACTTAACAATCGAGTTTTCTGTCTAAGATTCCACGATAGGCAGTACAATGTTACCAAGACTGGAGATTGTTGGTGTTGTTTTCAGCAATGTGCGCCCTGTAATAAATATTCGGTAATTTATTATTTATTAAATCAATTCTATGTATACTATAGGAGTGCCTACATATTACATTCTCGCTAAGTTATATTTTGTCAAGGGGCTTGGTATTGGTCATAATTGGCCCGCATAGGTCGAATCACAATCAAAATGTCCTTTTACTTAAACTTCATCGCGTTCATCTTCAAGATTGCACATACCTCTATATAACAATTTTAGCAAATGTAGCCTGTGTCTATTAACATATGATATGCAAACATAAATGTATTATTTATAGATGCCGTGGTAGCACTGCCAGCCACTGCCTCTGTGTACAATAGGAAGATCTCTGCCACTCTTAAACAGACCAAGGGCTACCGACAGAGCAACAGTTCCATGTTCAAGAAATGTGCTCTGTATACAAGAGACTCTTGGCTTTACTCTCTGTACAATCATGTGATGATAAACTGAACCCTTGATATAAACGGAGACTATATGAACGCAGACAGTAACTTTATGTTCTAGTATTGTACTCTGTATACAATAGACTTTTGGCTCTCTCACTGTACAAGAAAATGAGTAATAGTGTGATGAATATAACAGGTTGTCCTGTTCGAGCAATAGCACCACTAATTATTACATGTATGTCTCTCTTTAAAGACCTCTTTCTCTTTGTGAAGCAGTTTGAATGTACATAAGTTTTGTACATGTACTTATGATAGTTTAATAAATATTGAAAATAGCATCATTCTACTGAATTCTTGATTACCATTTGCTTGTAATATTTTTTAGGGTACATAAGTCTTTGATATGAACGTAGATTGATTGGATATTGATAACCAGATATATGTTGAAGTTTTTTTTGCGAACATATACAGGCCTCTATCTCAAGATAGAAAGCTTTTTCTTTGACGTCTGTATGTAGTTTAAATGTACAAATAACTGATAAAGACTTTGTTCGAGAATTGATATATGTGAACTAAGATATTCAGGCTTCGGTATTATTCAAGGATACAACACCTTGTTCAACACAACCACCTTGCTCCTGGTTTGTTATTGTATTCGATGTAAAATAAGTTGTCAATGAGCCAACACGACTGATAGACTTAATTAAGTCTTAAATTAATTAAATGTTTGTTTTATTAAAATATATTCTGGTCAAACTGTTTATGCAGTTATTTATCTGGCACAGTTGACAGCTTCAAAAGCCGTTCTGTTTAACTGTGTGGTGTAAATTTGGATTTTGTACTTGTTTTTTCGAATACACTTTAGAAGTAAGAACACAACGTTATTGCGTTTAAACACAAACACATCTCAGGCAACCTATAAACAAGGTTATGTCCGTCAAAACACAATTACAGAATGTTACTCAAGAAACCTTAGAAAGATTATTTAGTTTATAAACCGTTGAATGGAAAATAATGTTCACTATGTGAACATGTGCACATATACGTTTTGCCTGGCGACAGTTATTGTAGCGCAAATTCCTGTATACATTTACGTAAGTGTAGTCAACAAACGTGACGTCATTTAAGTCGTTTTCTAAATATTTTTAAGAGAATAAAATTGAAACAAATCGTTAACAAAAAACCTACTAACCTTGTGTGTCATCTGACTTTTACGAAACTCGTCCAAACTGTGTATAACCTTCCCTCTTACTCGGTTAACACTAAACTTCACAATCGTTTCGTAATAGTCATATGACACACTTAATAGGATGATAATCTCTTTATATATTACATAGTAATCTGTTGATTCTATTTGTCCTCTTTTATCTTCACGTTTAGCAGAAGTTAAGTTTCATTATTTTAACAATATCAACATTTAAATGCAAAAATTTATTTCACTTTTTAATTTTGAAAGATTATGAATAAAAAGGAACATTAAAGAATAATCATCTTTAAGTTTTAGTAATCCAACTTTTTAAACTTATAAAGTTAGCAAACCTTATCACCACTATCAAGAGCTTACAAACTGTACATTAAGAAATAACAACAATTTGTAAATTAACAAGAGTATTGAAACCACGTTGGTGTTTAATCTCTTACATCAAGTCAGAGATGGTCATTAAGTTACAACAGTATGGGAACAATGTTATTGTTTAACTTATTCTATATCATACACCAAGACATAGCAATGCCACATCGCTTACAACATTATACGAACAATGTTGCTGTTTTTACTAATGTATCTTTAACATCAAGACAAGACAAAGGTGTAAAGCAAGAAGTTCACTTACCTGAACCACGGACTCTAGTGATTATGGCTTGAACAAGTGCCCAATAGAAACGCTTCCTTATCCACTGGTGATTGAGACGACTAAAACATAGTTTTATCAATTCTCAAGAAGTCAACTTACTAATAAGGAAAATTGAGAAGCTTTTTCTTTTCATGTTTTTTTTTGTGAAACGCCCTTTTTAAAAATTGATTGATTTGGAATCTACATAACTAGGCAAGAAAGCAGAGAAAATTGAACTTTTCATTTCATAAATACCGGTACTACTTTTGATGGAAACAATTTCCATCTTTTGGTCATTTCCTTTTTCATCTTCCTAGATCACTTGTTCAACTTATAATCGGGATACTGATTTTCTAAATATATAGTCAATTGCTTTAGTGGTAACCATTTTATTCCATTTAAAGAACCAACTTCGATGATAACTTGCGCAATTCTGCTTTTTCTGATTCATTCCGAAAAAGAAATTATATTTTATGATCTAAGATAACGTCAGCTGATAAAAAACTTACATCTTATTGTTGATAATTCATCAGCTAACCTTTTACTTCTATCACGCCATGACGAAAAAAGACAGTGTTATTTTCGCAATATAGTTCAAATGCAGCCTCAGGGATGTAAAGAGATCAGATATTCAGGGTTGTCAAACAATGATGTATACAGATGACGATAACACACCCTTAAGAGACTTGCAAAGGACAAAACCTGCTATGGCACATTTAAAAGACGCCTTTCTCTTGAGATGAGTAAACAACAATCTTCTTGATATATATTTTGATGTATATTTTACCGCCAAATGTCATGCAGAAGGATTATTTCATTCTGTATAAATTTCCATCTGAAGAAACAATGTTTCTTATTATCCTTCTTCTTGGATTTTCTGCCATTCAAGGTGAGAACAGCTATGGCCCGTCTTCGGTTATATTGGATGTTTTATTACATTGAATCTCACCTAAATTTATCAAATCAGCAAAAATACATTCATTTCCAAAAAATTAAACATTGAATTGTGATTCTGTAATTTGATGATTTAATAGGTTTAACATTTGACACGTGTAAGTTTACATTACTCTTTATCATGCAACTACCCTAATGACCATTTTTGCTGGAATTTACGAAGACTAAGAATTAACTCGAAGTTTACATTACTCTTTTTCATGCAACTATATAGCCTTAATGACGATTTTGTGCTGGAATTTACAAAGTTTCAGCATTTATTATATTATCAGGCTTTATAGAACGCAGTGTGGTAATATACATGTATGATTCTATTTAAACAAAAAAGTGAAAGTTTTTAATTTGATATTAAAGTTAGTTTTTAATTTGCCATTCTGAAATGAACAAAGAGGTTAAGAATCAGTCATGCCTGTGAATCAAATTAAATAAATTTCAGGCCATTTCTGTTCTTTAAGAATTCTTAATTTTCAACTCCAAAGTTTCAGCATGGGGGTGTTTCTACCCATTTGTCGGCAGTATCAGATGTGAAGCACCAACAACCAGGGCACCTCCCGTAAAGCTACCCAAAACTGGACTCTTGACATGTATGGACACGTGTGTTGGTGTTGGACATGGGTGCTCTCATCTGAAGTGGAACCAGAAGAACAATGTCTGCTACATTTTCAAGGACAATCATAAGGCGGATACACGTGGGCAATGCATCAGCTTTCTGCGGTTCTGTCCAATCGAATCGGGTAAATTGAATTTACATACATTGTTAAATACTACTAAAAAGTTGAAGAGTCAAACCAATATTGTTTACCCTGATATTTTTCTTACGTATACATGATATCAATTGCAGTTATTGTTAAAATGGGATCACTAACTTCTAATGATAAAATGTGTACAAATAATATGCCATTTTTTATGTTAATTCAGAGGAATATATGAATGAAAACCATTTTACCGTAGTTCTCTACTCTGTTTGACTATTAGCTAACTATTGCTTATGAATTTCATGAGGCAATCTCAAATCACTTACAAAAGGACAAGCCTATCAGTGGAAACGACTAAAGTTTAAAAAGACATAAAACTTTATCAGATACTGTATGTAACAATCATTAATTTGAAGACAACCTCCTTGCGATGTTTGTGTTAACACAAACTCCAAGATTCCACAAATCCAGGGAAAAAGTGCAGGAAGGAAATAGATTAACCCTATCTTATCACAGATACGATGCTGAAAATAAACAAAACATATGTTCTGACAAACAATTAGGGGTTTTCGATAGATCGATAATTTAGCATTATAGACAACTTCACTACAAATAACTGTCTCTGGATAAGTGGTTTTACAACGGCTTGGTAATTTTGAGTGAAATTCAAAGTTACCTCATAATTGAAAATGAAAGACAATTTGTTGCAATGTGATAATGTTCATTATCTTTAAAAAATTAGCCCGTAAGGCAGTATGAACCTTCAAAATCACAAAATGGTCAAATACCAAATGTAAAGAAAACTGCACAAAGTAAAACCCGGCAATTGTTTAAGAAAATTGCTTATCTTAAGGGAGGAGAAGTGTTTCATAAACAAGTTCAACTAAAAAAATCTCAATTCTTCTTACAAATTTAAAGAGGTAGCAATTTTCTAAAGCATTGATTAAAAAAGTAAAATTATATGACCTGCTTGCCTCTTAAGATTAATATAAAGTACATGCACTTACATTTATAATACATAATACGTGAGCTCATGGTTTAAGTTTTCTTAACTTATCCAACAAACATTATTTTACTGACAATGAACTTCACATAATATCATTTGTCATAAAGGAACAATGTAGTTTTGTCGTGGCTGAATCCATTGCTATGAAAGTTCTATACCTGGTAGTGCATTCATTGCTATGAAAGTTCTATACCTGGTAGTGAATCCATTGCTATGAAACTGCTATACCTGGTAGTGAAGCCATTACTATGAAACTGCTATACCTGGTAGTGAATCCATTGCTATGAAAGTTCTATACCTGGTAGTGCATTCATTGCTATGAAAGTTCTATACCTGGTAGTGAATCCATTGCTATGAAAGTTCTATACCTGGTAGTGAATCCATTGCTATGAAAGTTCTATACCTGGTAGTGCATTCATTGCTATGAAAGTTCTATACCTGGTAGTGAAGCCATTACTGTGAAACTGCTATACCTGGCAGTGAATCCATTGCTATAAAAGTTCTATACATTGCAGTGAATCCATTGCTATGAACGTGCTATACCGGGTAGTGAATCCATTACTGTGAAACTGCTTTACCTGGTAGTGAATCCATTGTTATAAAAGTTCTATACCTGGCAGTGAATCCAATGCTATGAACGTGCTATTCCTGGTAGTGAATCCATTGCTATGAAAGTTCTTTACCTGGTAGTGAATCCATTGCTATGAACGTGCTATTCCTGGTAGTGAATCCATTGCTATGAAAGTTCTATACCTGGTAGTGAAACCATTACTATGAAACTGCTATACCTGGTAGTGAATCCATTGCTATGAACGTGCTATACCGGGTAGTGAATCCATTACTGTGAAACTGCTATACCGGGTAGAGAATCCATTACTGTGAAACTGCTATACCTGGTAGTGAAGCCATTACTGTGAAACTGCTATACCTGGTAGTGAATCCATTACTGTGACACTGCTATACCGGGTAGTGAATTCATTACTGTGAAACTGCCATACCTGGTAGTGAAGCCATTACTATGAAACTGCTATACCTGGTAGTGCATCCATTGCTATGAAAGTTATATACCTGGTAGTGAAGCCATTACTGTGAATCCATTGCAATGAACGTGCTATTCCTGATAGTAAATCCATTGCTATGAACGTGCTATACCAGGTAGTGAATATATTGCTTTGAAAGTTCTATACCTGGTAGTAAATTCATTGCTATTAACGTGCTATACCTGGTAGTGAATCCATTACTATGAACGTGATATACCTGTTAGTGAATCCATTGCTATGAAAGTTCTATACCTGTTAGTGAACTGAATCAATTGCCATGACCGTGCTATACCTGGTAGTGAATCCATTGCTATGAAACTGCTATACCTGTTAGTGAATCCATTGCTATGAACGTGTTATATCTGGTAGTGAATCCATTGCTATGAAAGATCTATACCTGTTAGTGAACTGAATCCATTGCTATGAACCACTATACCTGGTAGTGAATCCATTGCTATGAAAGTACTATACCTGGTTGTGAATCAATTGCTATGAACGTGTTATACCTGGTAGTGAATCCATTGCTATGAAAGTTCTATACCTGTTAGTGAACTGAATCCATTGCTATGAAAGTGTTATACATGGTAGTGAATCCATTGCTATAAAAGTGCTATACCTGTTAGTGAATCGATTGCTATGAACGTGCTTTACCTAGTAGTGAATCCATTGCTATGAACGTGCTATACCAGGCAGTGAATTTATTGCTATGAAAGTTCTTTACCTGGTAGTAAATCCATTGCTATGAACGTGCTTTACCTGGTAGAAAATCCATTGCTATGAACGTGCTATACCAGGCAGTGAATTTATTGCTTTGAAAGTTCTATACCTGGTAGTAAATCCATTGCTATGAACGTGCTTTACCTGGTAGAAAATCCAATTCTATGAACGTGCTATACCAGGTAGTGAGTTTATTGCTTTGAAAGTTCTATACCTGGTAGTGAATCCATTGCTATGAACGTGCTATACCTGGTAGTGAATCCATTGCTATGAACGTGCTATACCAGGCAGTGGGTATATTGCTATGAACGTGCTATACCAGGTAGTGAGTATATTGCTATGAAAGTTCTATACCTGGTAGCGAATTCATTGCTATGAAAGTGCTATACCGGGTAGTGAACCCATTGCTATGAACGTGCTATACCAGGTAGTGAATATATTGCTATGAAAGTTATATACCTGGTAGTTAATCCATTGCTATGAACGTGTTATACCTGGTAGTGAAACCATTGTTATAAAAGTGCTATACCTGGTAGTAAGTATATTGCTACGAACGTGTTATACCTGGTAGTGAGTATATTGCTATGAACGTGTTATACCTGGTAGTGAGTATATTGCTATGAACGTGCTATACCTGGTAGTGAATCCATTGCTATGAACGTGCTATACCTGGTAGTGAATCCATTGCTATGAACATGCTATACCAGGTAGTGAATCCATTGCTATGAAAGTTCTATACCTGGTAGGGAATCCATTGCTATGAAAGTTCTATACCTGATAGGGAATCCATTGCTATGAACGTGCTATACCTGGTAGTGAATCCATTGTTATAAAAGTGCTATACCTGGTGGTGGATCCATTGTTATGAAACTGCTCTTCCTGATAGTGAATCCATTGCTTTGAACGTGCTATACCTGGTAGTGAATCCATTGCTATGAAAGATCTATACCTGTTAGTGAACTGAATCCATTGCTATGAACCACTATACCTGCTAGTGAATCCATTGCAATGAAAGTTCTATACCTGGTAGTGAATCAATTGCTATGAACGTGTTATACCTGGTAGTGAATCCATTGCTATGAAAGTTCTATACCTGTTAGTGAACTGAATCCATTGCTATGAAAGTGTTATACATGGTAGTGAATCCATTGCTATGAAAGTGCTATACCTGTTAGTGAATCGATTGCTATGAACGTGCTTTACCTAGTAGTGAATCCATTGCTATGAACGTGCTATACCAGGCGGTGAATTTATTGCTATGAAAGTTCTATACCTGGTAGTAAATCCATTGCTATGAACGTGCTTTACCAGGTAGTGAATCCATTGCTATGAACGTGCTATTCCTGGTAGAAAATCCATTGCTATGAACGTGCTATACCTGGTAGTGAATCCAATTCTATGAACGTGCTATACCAGGTAGTGAGTTTATTGCTTTGAAAGTTCTATACCTGGTAGTGAATCCATTGCTATGAACGTCCTATACCTGGTAGTGAATCCATTGCTATGAACGTGCTATACCAGGCAGTGGGTATATTGCTATGAACTTGCTATACCAGGTAGTGAGTATGTTGCTATGAAAGTTCTATACCTGGTAGTGAATTCATTGCTATGAAAGTGCTATACCGGGAAGTGAACCCATTGCTATGAACGTGCTATACCAGGTAGTGAATATATTGCTATGAAAGTTATATACCTGGTAGTAAATCCATTGCTATGAACGTGTTATACCTGGTAGTGAATCCATTGTTATAAAAGTGCTATACCTGGTAGTAAGTATATTGCTACGAACGTGTTATACCTGGTAGTGAGTATATTGCTATGAACGTGTTATACCTGGTAGTGAGTATATTGCTATGAACGTGCTATACCTGGTAGTGAATCCATTGCTATGAACGTGCTATACCTGGTAGTGAATCCATTGCTATGAACATGCTATACCAGGTAGTGAATCCATTGCTATGAAAGTTCTATACCTGGTAGGGAATCCATTGCTATGAAAGTTCTATACCTGATAGGGAATCCATTGCTATGAACGTGCTATACCTGGTAGTGAATCCATTGTTATAAAAGTGCTATACCTGGTGGTGGATCCATTGTTATGAAACTGCTCTTCCTGATAGTGAATCCATTGCTTTGAACGTGCTATACCTGGTAGTGAATCCATTGCTATGAAAGATCTATACCTGTTAGTGAACTGAATCCATTGCTATGAACCACTATACCTGGTAGTGAATCCATTGCAATGAAAGTTCTATACCTGGTAGTGAATCAATTGCTATGAACGTGTTATACCTGGTAGTGAATCCATTGCTATGAAAGTTCTATACCTGTTAGTGAACTGAATCCATTGCTATGAAAGTGTTATACATGGTAGTGAATCCATTGCTATGAAAGTGCTATACCTGTTAGTGAATCGATTGCTTTGAACGTGCTTTACCTAGTAGTGAATCCATTGCTATGAACGTGCTATACCAGGCGGTGAATTTATTGCTATGAAAGTTCTATACCTGGTAGTAAATCCATTGCTATGAACTTGCTTTACCAGGTAGTGAATCCATTGCTATGAACGTGCTATTCCTGGTAGAAAATCCATTGCTATGAACGTGCTATACCTGGTAGTGAATCCAATTCTATGAACGTGCTATACCAGGTAGTGAGTTTATTGCTTTGAAAGTTCTATACCTGGTAGTGAATCCATTGCTATGAACGTGCTATACCTGGTAGTGAATCCATTGCTATGAACGTGCTTTACCAGGCAGTGGGTATATTGCTATGAACTTGCTATACCAGGTAGTGAGTATATTGCTATGAAAGTTCTATACCTGGTAGTGAATTCATTGCTATGAAAGTGCTATACCGGGAAGTGAACCCATTGCTATGAACGTGCTATACCAGGTAGTGAATATATTGCTATGAAAGTTATATACCTGGTAGTAAATCCATTGCTATGAACGTGTTATACCTGGTAGTGAATCCATTGTTATAAAAGTGCTATACCTGGTAGTAAGTATATTGCTACGAACGTGTTATACCTGGTAGTGAGTATATTGCTATGAACGTGTTATACCTGGTAGTGAGTATATTGCTATGAACGTGTTATACCTGGTAGTGAGTATATTGCTATGAACGTGCTATACCTGGTAGTGAATCCATTGCTATGAACGTGCTATACCTGGTAGTGAATCCATTGCTATGAACATGCTATACCAGGTAGTGAATCAATTGCTATGAAAGTTCTATACCTGGTAGGGAATCCATTGCTATGAAAGTTCTATACCTGATAGGGAATCCATTGCTATGAACGTGCTATACCTGGTAGTGAATCCATTGTTATAAAAGTGCTATACCTGGTGGTGGATCCATTGTTTTGAAACTGCTCTTCCTGATAGTGAATCCATTGCTTTGAACGTGCTATACCTGGTAGTGGTTGGCTTCATAAAGACATTTTTTGCTAGAAAATGTTAACTAAATTTCACAGTTACAAAATGTATCCAATTTTCAACAAAAAAATTGATTTAATTTTAACATTAAAACTCAGTATGCAACACAGTATGAACTTCAAACAAATATATTTACTTTTGAGTTGATTACATTAAAGTTGTAGCAAATAATAAATACGACTATAGTGCTCTTTAAATTCCTTTGAGTATGTCTAAAATTTCAGATGTTCTTGAAATGGAACGACTGAGCAGCTTTCCTTCACGGAGGGTTGTATTCATATACAAACTTGACACCAGTATGGAATGCAGAATCCTGTGCAGCTATTGGTTCACGTGCTGGGGGGTTACATGGAACAGACAAGGAGGCAAATGTATGCTTCACTCTAAACACAAGCTAAACGTGACCATAAAGTTTATTCATGGACCTGAATACTTCATGAAGAATATCAATAAGAGTAAGGATATCATTTTGTTTGATATTTTGTTACAGAAATAAATAACCTATATCACATCTATTGCTTTAAAGTGCCACTCCGTGAGAAGTATCAACCTTGGCAGGAACGCGTCATTTTAGATAGACGTTGAATATTGACAATAGTAAGTTTTGAAGTCGGAATAGTAATAGAAACCCGGACAATAACGCCTGTCTATCAGTCAAGAAGGTTTGGTAGGTAATAACACGAGTATTCATGTAAAATGGCGATGTGAAGTTGCCTTCAATGATAGTAATCATTTGGGGATGATGTGAGATTCGGATTCATGCCATTATTATGCAATGTACGTTCATTTAGAGGAAAACCTGTGTGTAATTTTAGTTTCTCTTAAAGGTACATATGATTGAGATATTATGATTGTCGATATAACTCTTGCTGCCTGACTGATGGCTATACCAAAGGGCAGGAACAATGCAAAAAATGTATATCTTAAAATTTCACTAATAGATATAGTTTTGCTCAATCTATTACCTTTAATTGGTCAAAATCAAGTCTTTCAAGCCATTGAATTTCAGTCATAGATATATTTCTGAAAAATGAATGCGGCCAGAATTCATAGAAAAAGGATTCGCTTATCTCAATCAACAATGATGCAGCTGTCACATTTGATGAAAACATTGTTTGTCTTCAAATTAGTAACGCTCATTTTTGTCAGATCATCAACATAAACATTGCTTCTTCCACTTTACGGTATATATGTATGGTTTGTATTGTATAAATAGAATGAACTGAAAATATATATCGAAAAATCCCTTTCCAAATAATACCAAACGTCCAGAAAATCAAATTAAAAATATAGGAAGAAACTTGATGTAGTTCACAAAAGAAATAATTTACTTCATTTCAGAGGCCCGCTGTCTATCTGTAAAGCCCCATGAATCATCACCTGATGGAGTTGCTGTAAAAGCCAAGTCCCTACCAGAGTGCCTAAACTACCTTACATCACGTGACGACATAAGGGCAGCTGATTGGTTCGAGACCTTACGTCATTGTGAAATCTTCACCAACTATATCAGATTGGGTGAAAATATATTGTCTCTTCATTTCATAATGATGCCAAACTGCGTAGGACATATCAATGGTACGTGTTTGACTTTTATAACGCTTTCAAATCAAGATCTAAGTGTTATTTCAATTAATTGTTTAAAAAATCCTGATTTTCAAACTTCAATAAATTAATTAAGGGGATCAACAACCTGGCTCGTGAAACCTCATTGACCATCGTTAACAAGAGCATCCAGACGGGTAAGAGGGGGTCACATGACACAAACTTGGTACCGGCTGTCAGCTGTTAGCGGTTCGCAACCAAACGATTTCGTCCCTACCGAGTATTTACGACTCTTGCGGGGCCCTGTTAATAAAACACTGGAAGTTAAAAATTCAGGTTGCAGACCCCCTTTAAAAAAGATTCTGACGAAAAAAACTTTTTAAAAGCAATTCGTATTCTCAAACTGACAAGTGCTACGTCCTTCAGAATATCTAAAGAAATATATCACAGGAAACGGCGATACGTGTTTGTGAGACGTTTTTAATTTTGTCATGATTACAAAATTCCACTTGCAAACCACAAGATTAAATCTTCAAATAAACTTCATTCGTCCCGTAATTACAACCCCAAACGGAAAGACGTTCAAGAAATAGTATCTTGCTCAAACTTAACAATAAGGACGACTGATAAATCAAGTAATAAAAAATAAATCATTAATGATCCTATATTTCTAACATATAATCAAGGATATGTTAAGCAGCATATTGTCTCATGATACTTGATACTGGACTTGAATTGACGTTTAAGGTTTTGTGATAGTCATTTATGAATCGAATGTTAGTTAGGGTAAAACAACACTAATAATCCAGCAAACGGTGTATCACCTTTCTCCTCTGAAAATTTAAAAACATTATCAAAAACCATCTTTGATACAAGGAAACGTTATTGTTCCTTCATTTGTATTGGTAACACGGCGTGGCTATGCAGAGAGTTGTGAGGAGTTCTGAGAACCCTAAAACACAAGAACAATACCAATTACTGCATGAGGGCCAATATATGTAACCTTTGACCACAAACGTTATCGTGACGTCTTGATAGTAAACATCAAAAGTCGACAACTTGTTTTGTTATCGTGTACTCCAGGAGCTTGGACAGGTGAATTCAGAGGTCATCAGCTGTGATTGACATTGGTCACTTATATAATATAGCTTATTATTTCATTCGAAATAAGGACGTCAGGATTACTATCCAATAATAAGATATATCTGCGAATGTTAAACTTTCTGGTCGCTGATCACACGATTCAAATTCGTTTCAAAATGAGATGTTAGACTTTCTTAATACCTTCCCATTAATTGGACATGTTCCAATGCAGATTTAATGTGAATGCTGAAACAGCTGACAAGTGAAGAAATTTGACGCTTGAATTTTCCGTTAGACATGGCGGTTTGGGAAACAATGATATGCAAATAATTCAAACCTGGTACAAAAATAACACATTCTATATCTAAGAATTAACTGCGTAAAAAGAATTTCCATATTTGATTAATAAGAAGTGATTTGTTTTATACTTCTATTGCTTTTCGTTCTGTAATCAGAATGATTGCAAAAAGGGGCAAAGTCTGTGTTGGACGGCAGTTTATTTCATTTTCTACTGACAGTACCCGTGTGTTCACAACAAGAGGATGACTCGGCGATGTATGGAGGCCTCCGTGTAGGCTCTATGCCTCATCAAGACTGTTTCTCTATCTGTAAGCAGGTCAGGACATGTGTAGCAGCCACTTCCATGTACATCAGCAAAGAACATAAATACGGGCCGTGCTACTTTCATGGTATACTGCGCCAAGTATACAATAAACAAGGATCATCAACAATTAAGATTGTCCAATGCAAGGGTAAGTCAAGATTGTAAGCAATTTAAGCATCTGTTGTTGGTTTGCCATATTTAGTTGAACAATCTGCAATTTACTAGCTCGGGATATAGAACGAGAACACTGGGTGGTACTGTCCGAACCTCAGGCGAATTGACATACACAACTAAAACAGTTATAACCCACAAACATTTCTCCAAATGTACATAGTAATCAGCACAATTTGCTGACAACAGTTTTCTCCAAATAATACTTTAATACTTGCAATTAAATTTGGACATATTTGAATCTGAACACTGTCCGATTACTACCCAAGCAGAGATGTCAATTGTTTTTATAGCCCGAATGACTGATATGTTTTGAGCAGAAGCCAGGGCAATAGTTTTTTTCTGGCACGTGATTATATATCAAAGCTATTTGATATTCCGCCATTGTGTTAATTTTTTTATTAACCATATCGCCAGGAAGTCAAACGTATTAGAATAGTCAAAACCATTGTCAATGGTGAAGCCATTCGATACTTAAATATATCTGCTCTAGCTCGGTTGTGGGAAGTACAGTTAAAAGACAAGTTGAGGTGCGCTGTTCTCGTAGAACACATTTTGTAGGGTTACCGTATTTAGCGGTATGCAGCGCAGTGCGCGCATAGTGAGTTATGAAACTTGAGTTAATTACATATGTCTGCGACCGAATCTTGTCAATGTTCACGCCCCTACGCTTATTTTGAGAATAGAACACATTTCAAATGGAAATATCACTGTGTAGCTCATCTGGCCTGTAAGGCCCGATGGGCTTATGGCATGGCATGGTGTCCGGCGTCCGTCCGTCTGTCCGTCCATCCGTCCGTAAACTTTGTGGAATTTCGACTTCTTCTCCAGAACCATAAGGCCTAGAAAGCTTAAACTTAGGTACAGACTCCTTGACTAGTGAGGATTATAAATTGTAGCTTTGGTGACCCTGTGGTCCCTAATACGTGCCACAGGGGCCACGCCCTAAATACCTATTTTCATCTTCTTCTCCAGAACCATAAGGCCTAGAAAGCTGAAGCTCTGTCTACAGACTCCTTGACTAGTGAGGATTATAAATTGTAGATTTGGTGGCCTTGTGGTCTCTATCTAATACGGGCCACAGGGGCCACGCCCTAAATACCTATTTTCATCTTCTTCTCTAGAAGCCATAAGGCCTAGAAAGCTGACACTTTGTGTACAGACTCCTTGACTAATGAGGATTATAAATTGTTGCTTTGGTGGCCAATTGACCCCAATCAAGGGCCAGAGGGGCCATGCCCTTAAAACCTTTTTTTCATCTTCTTCTCTAGGGACAAAAGGCGCAGAAGCTGAAACCTTGTGAATATACTCTTTGACTAGTGAGGATTATGATTGATAGATTTTGTGGCCCTGTGGCCCCTAATAAGGGCCTCAGGGGCCACACCCTTTAACCTCATTTCACATTTGCCACACCCTAAAGCAAAATTGATATGATGCCTGATGAGCTACAGAGCCACTGACTCTATTTTTTATCTATCAATGTCAATGATAACAAGCATAAAACAAAGCAAAATTAATATTCTACTTTATTTGAAATCAGGCTTGAATGTCAAAATAAAGCAGATGAATCGACACGATTGCTCTGAATCACCCATACATACATGTATATGCACGTCTATTATTGAAATATTAATCTTTACAAGATTCCCCTCCATTTGGACTCGGTACATATGATACTAAATTATCATTCTCTACGTTTACCGTTTACCTGGATTCAAAACAAGCCCAGTGTACATTGATACTGACACAATCATGTCTCAGTTACAGATTCTCTGGCATCAGAACCATTCCTTGAGTCTGTGTACAGTAGGAAGATCTCTGCCACTCTTAAACAGACCCAGGGCTACCGACAGAGCAACATCTCCATGTTCAAGCAGTGTGATCTGTATACAAGAGACTCTTGGCTTCACTTTCTGTACAAACATATTATAAAAAGTTAAACCCTTGGTTTATGGTTGTCGAATAAGAGTAAAATGGACAGTTCCTCATGTTCTAGCAATGTACTCTGTATAAAGCACACCCTCTGTCTGTACAAGCAAGTGTGATAAAGTTAACCCTTGATGTGTGAGTGTCGCATAAATATTTAATGGACAGCAACTCAATTTTCCAGCTCAATGGATCACTGACTATAGTTCTCCCCTATCCTATCATTTTTCAATGTCTCTCTTCCTGTAAATAAAATGATGAACCAATTTTCGTTGATGTATGAGAATATGAGAGAAATAGTATCATTTAGAGAATAACCAACGAGGTACGAGCCTTGGCGAGCGACTGAACATTATTTTGACGAAGGCAGATATCCCGTAATCACTCGTACCGAGTTGGTTATTCTATATATTACCCATTTGTAATGAAATATAATCAAAAAAGACTGAAAACATGCGATTGAGAAATCGTAGTAATGCTGTAGTAAGTGATACCAATCAGCTGACCAGTATTCATACGCGTGTCCAACCGAACATCTCCAGAGTGAATTAGTCAACAACGCATCGGAATCTAGTTCAGTTTCAAAACAATACGAACATGACGAAAATATTGTCCCTGAATGATGTAATACATTTTTCAACCTTGAACAAATTAACACACATAAAACTCTTAACAAACAACATTATTAGATAAAGCTAATAAGTATTTGAATCAGCCGATCGTCACGCCGTACTACCACTGTGATGTGTTGTTGACGGCACAATGTTGTAGGCCTAACGAAAATGTCAAAAACCTGTCATTTTTTTAAAACTATAATTGATAAAAGTGGTAATATCTTTAAGAGAAACTTACAAAGAATGCATCAAAACAAGTCTGTATGTCAGGATAATCAAATAACCTGAAGTTTGAACAACATTTGGTTCTTTCGACGTTACTTTCATTCACGTAGCAAGTGTCAAGAACGATAACTCTAATCGATTGGTAAAAGTTATTGAATGCCGGGCGCATATAGGTCATTTGTTGGCCCAACGTCGCCCTTAAATTCCACCTACCTACCTACCTACCTACCTACTTAAAAGTTATTGCTTTCATGAATGTATGTATTGAATTTGAGTCCCTATGGTTTTTATGTGTTAATAATTACTAATGGATCAGTGAAATTCTTGTGCTTGGATAGATTTCATGAATTTTCGATGGCAGCCATGTTTGTTTACAAACAGACAGCGCTTATTGTACCTGTGGAAAAAGCACAATCTTGAGATCACAATGAAATTTAACACGTAGATGAATAGATTGCAATAATACTGCGTTTAAATATCAACCTGTAAGTTGTATGATGCACAGTAATATTCATCGTTGTATGATTTTATTTTTAACCTAATCGACATATGTTCGACACGTTCAATTTATCAATGACCAATCGTCTTTCATTCTCTTAGGCACCGACCAATCAACGTTGAAAATCACTAAAAAGCACATGTGTATCCTCGCCCGTATGGGTAATAAAATAAAGAAATCTATGCGTGAACAATTTACCGACGATAATTTCATTCTTTAACTTAGATAGTAAATGTACAAAACAACAAGACTTTATTCGAGAATATTGTCATCTTAGTGCCCAAACTATCTGTGTACCATCTGATGATAAAGAGTACCTGCTTCTGATTTATGACATCTAGAAATATATAAACGTTCTTACTATTTTGACTTGACTATTTGTTGATAACAAATATCAACTTGTCGAATTTTCTCGGTGCCACATAAGTAACGACAAAAGTGATAATCATAAATTTCAGCATATGACGTACAGATGTCCAACTGACAAGCATTTGCAAAAAGCGCTACAAATTGTTAACACAGCTATAGACGCAACCATGTACATCCCTTATTTCGGGTACTCATCTTCACAGATAAGATAAATTACGTAACTCGACATAGTGTGACACCAATGTATGAGACCGTATCAAACGTTTTCGGCGTCTCCGGGATTCGAACCTTGGCCTTGGCGTGAGAGGCCAGCAAGCTAACAACAATACATCTCTGCTCCACAGTTGATCCCAGTCACTCCAAACTTCTTACCTTAGATATGTCACTCCAAACTTCATACCAAACTTCTTACCTTAGATATGTCACTCCAAACTTCTTACCTTAGATATGTCACTTCAAATTACTTCTCAGTTTTAGTTATCCAGCTGCAAAACTATTTAGAGTAACTGTTGGGAATGAATGTAGATGTTGCTTTAGTCACACTAAGATGTCTCAAAGACATGACAAATTATATTAAATCTAGAGGTATTAAAAAAACAATTGCAGAATGAAGTTCTAAAACTTAAATATGTTCCATCAAAAACGCTGGGTAAACATACTTGATATTATACAGGAAACAAAAAACAAACAATAAAAACATAAACAAATCAGCTCAGTGGCGGATCCAAGTGGGGGATGAGTTGCGCTTGTAAAGAGTATTCGACCCTCGAGAGTTAACAACCACCTTTTATAAAGGTTAACCATCATCAATCAATCACTGCTATATTTCAATTAGATATTTTTGCTGTTTCTCTGAGGGGATAATGTAATATCGTTTGGAAAAAAATCCCTATTAATGTTATATTTTTTGACTTACTGAAAGAAAACACTTTGTATGGTTTATTAGCAGAAGCTTATTTTCTGAAAACATTGGGGGTGCTTAACTAAGTTCTTTGTGTATATATATATATATATTTGTTCTTTTGGCGGTCTTCATTTAAGTTCATTTGAGCTTGTACAATTCAGTATATAGAGACTATTTCATTGTTTTTGCCGAATATCATTTCTATCTCATCGAGTGGAGTGAGAAAGTGATATTTTCACGAGAGGCGCAGCCACGAGTGAAAATGTTACTTTCTCACTTCACGAGATGAGATAGAAATAATATTCGGCAAAAATAATGACATAGTCTATTTATTACATAATTTTAAGATCATAAAAGGTAGTCGGAAGGCAAAGTTTCGCTGTTGTGATGAACGACAGTCTAGCAACTCCATTTATCCCTTCTCGGTAAAAATAGTTCGATAGAAATAATTCGAAATTTATTCGGAAACTGTTTTATGAAAACAAATAACTTGTGAATGTTTTTTATATCAGATCCAAAATATGTTTTTGGTTATAACTAGGTGAAGCAAAGGCCCCTTTTACATTTTTGAAAGTTAGTTTTGACGCGAACTGATACAGAGAGTGAAGCGCTGTGTCGGCGTGACAGATCTCTCGCTTCGTAAATTTATTTTACAATAAACAATTACAATTATTAACTACAGCAACAAGATATGAACTTTGGGTGGCTTTTAAATATCGAAGGATACATTGGCACTGTAAAATCTTAACATTTACATACCGAAAACATTGTAAAGAGTCGTTTTCCTTCAATCCTAAACAACGCCGTTACGCGAGGCGTGCGTTAGATTTCCTCAAAGGGAGATAATCGTGTTTCAAAGGGAGGTAATAGGCTCGGTCCTACTTTTCTCACCGCAGTGAAAATATGGGTTATATTTTCACTGCAGTGAAAATATGACTTTCTACTACTTTTCTTAAAATATGGATTATATTTTCACTGTATAACCCTATATTTCATTGCTAATTATATAATAAATGTTCTTTTCAGTAAGTTTAAAAGCATTGTCTGTTCTGTTATTATTGATTGGAGAATAAGATTTTTAACATTTATTATCATTTTCGATTTCATGAATCACGAAATTCCTAATGGAACATAACACTTTAAAATCAGATAAAAGCAAAATATAAACATAAATAGACTCGAAATTTGTCACATTTGTCAATAGAATACAAGTACGACATAAAATATTCAGGCACCTTCCTTGTCTCAAAAATACAATTATATTTTAAATATTTCAGAGAGACAGACAGACATTTTATTCAGTATTGAGGCCAAAGGCCCAACATACAACACACAAACATATTGGAAGTGATACAAGCGCACATAAAATATTTATGGTTTGACAATTTAGCTCTACTTTTATCTATCCATTTGAGAAAGTTACACACAATTTTAATTATATTTCTATCTTCACTGTTAAGAATGTATCTCAAGTTAATCTTGTTGACAGAACTGTACAATAATGGGGTAATAAACGTATTTCTTTCATCTTCATACAATTTACAATCAAATAAAATGTGACATTCATCTTCAATACAACTAATATTATGCATAGAGCAGTAGGAGCAGACTCTGTCAGAAATTGGTACATTATTGTATCTTCCTGTTTCAATGCCTAGCCCAAATTGCTACACCTAAACTTTGTTAAAAGAAATTTAAGATAGGGGGAAATAGATAATGTGAGATAGCTTTCTACATGTAGTAATGATTTAAAATGCTTGTAGGCAAATTCCGAAAGATTATAAATATTAGCAGACCATGACTGCTTAAGAATATCTGAAAGCCGAAATTTAAACTGATGCATAAACACCTTGCTATCGCCCACATCTTGTGAAAGCCATACAAATCCAAAACCAAATTCAAATAAGATATTTGTTATGTATGTGGCCCAAGTCAACCTGAATCGTCAAGAGATTTAACATAGTATAGCCCTGAGATGGGAGTCTGTGTGAATATTTTATGAAGCATGTAAGTAATCAATCGTTTTTTGTAATTTTATTCAATATTAAGTGGACTACTTTTTAACCCAGTTTAATGCACTTGGTAATGAACTACAATGCTAAATCATATATGCTCAACGTTAAGAAAGGTAAACCTTATATACAGCTACTTGTAGCTAATGTTCAACTAAGGAGAAATAAAGAAACCTAATGACTGCTTGTAGAAGTTTGAAATTGAAATCTTCTTTAAGAATCTATTTGTTACTCCTCTGTGGTCTCTCCCGTAGATCAAGTAGATGGTATCTGAAATACACTATTATCAAGTCATCTTCACATTGGTACCACACGAGAATACAGTTTATCAAGCTAACAGACATAATCACGTTGACATTATAAGCATCCCCTTGCTACAGATAAGGCAAGTCAATTAGCATTTATCCTACACGAAGTTTACTGAGTTTGTAGATAACACCATGACCATTCCCTATAAAGACATAAATATAAATATACAGCAAGATCTTATATTTACTAAGCATAGATAGCCCTTCTTTTTCAGCTGTTAAACAAACGAAATCACGAAGTCGACAATACAAGTGTTACCCTGAGTCCTAAACACATGAGGAATAGACGTTGCGTCACGATAATGACATATAGTTTTGGGTTAGTGACGAAAGAGACTATATACCACTATACTCATGAACTATGCGCTGACAGGGTAGCTGCTGTCAAAGAGCAAATCAAATATATTATTTTCTTTTGCTCAAGAAATCTCTCGTCTGAAATAAACGCCCTCACAAAAGAAGCTTCGTTACATTTTAACTGAAGTAAAAACAAAACATGCTTTCAGAGAAAGGTGACTTTCAGTCCCCGACACAGACACACTCATATACACATACATCAGTGTATCAAACGTTTATTGTTATGTCATTTCAAATATTTCTGATTTACCTTATTCAAAATGTTTTCGGTCTCAAATTTTTGGAATAATGATAAAAAAGGAAAATGTAGAAATGTTAATAATAAAAGATGTTATCAACATATAAGACCATCTTCGAAATGGTTTTTTATATATCTATTTCAAGAAAATAATAACTACATGTATCAAAACTTGTCTATTTGTTGGGATAAGCGTGTGTTTAAAAAAAAAATGAACATGTATTGTTTTAAAATGAATAATTTAGTTTTGTTGGTACTCTGTTTCAGTCGTCTTGAAATATTGTGGTCTGAAATATCTCGTACATTGTCTGGTGATGTTTCTTTTGCTCTTGAATATGTAATTAATGATAAATTGGTATCACAAATGACTGGTTATTGTATATCCAGGTGAATGCAGCCTCATTACATATAAATATGTTGATAGTAAGTGAATCATGTCTTTTAACAGCCTGTATGGTATTCCATCAATCTTCAAGGATCGTCATGTAACCATAACCATCAGATGTTTTCAGCCAAACCCATCATTCCTTCAGCATATATATTTCTCGTTTCGGACATAACAATATTTCCTTAGATGTCTGCGTTTGGACCGAAAATTCACAAACACATCTATATACCTTAGGGAGACATTGCTTAATCTCATTCAAGATATCTTTTGTGTGGTATAATAACTCTTTATTGATGAGACCTTTGGTGTGTAACCAGAGTGATTCGATCTTCTGTATAGATGCATTAGTTTACATTTTCGTATATAGATTTCATTAGACATTTAGGTAGATAGACTGAACAATATCTTTTATCATCAGTACATCCAGATGCAGGTTAACATTCAAAAGACATAAATCTCCTTGAATTTGAAAAGATATTCTGGAATTTGTTTTTTGAATGTATTCATTACGACAAAATGTCATTTTCTAGGTATTCATAACCACCAATTGTCACCCAAAAGGATTCTTGCAGTGTATATTTTGAGTTTCGGGAATAATGATGTTTCTGATGCTTCTATGGATGTTTGGACCTTTGTTCACAACAGGTCAGATACAGATATTTGTTGTTTATATGGAATTTATTTCGAATTTGTATTGATAACCTTTAGCATAAATGCATTCAGGTTCACAGGCCAAACACAAAATCGTTGTTACGACTGTATACATATCAAATACCTTTTATCATCCATAATAAAGAACTAACCAGCTGTTAGGGTTTCATATCTTTTTCAACAATAACTTTAACGGGAAGAATTTCGTCATTGAACACATTTCACAGATTTTACATTTTTCAAAATTGGCCATTTTGAAGGCCGCTATAACCATTGATTTTGGTAGTTACTTAATGTATGATCAATTCACTTTAAAGAAGACAAATAGTGTCAAATAGTGACTTTCATTTCTAAACATCATCAAACGGGTTTTAACATCAAAATTCTAGGATCATATAAACGTAAAAATCCACAAGAAGTGACGCGTTATCTGCATGAATTGTTCCTTGTTAAATTGTTAGAAAAAGACATTGTCATAAAACACTTTTACTCACTGAACTAGTGTGTCTTCTCTCTTATAAGACAACCGTAGGTGGTTGTTAAGATAGGAGGATCTGTTTGTATCAAGTATACTACAGGCGGCATACCATTTAACACGGTACCCAAAGTGATTTTTATAGCAATTAAGTAGATCTTGTTTAATTCATCTTCTTCGTCAAATGTCAAGTACTTTTATACTTTAATAATTGTACAAATGCTAATAACTTCTGCATCCTTAACTAAACCTTTCAGTACGGAGTTGTCTTGTCCCATTAAGCCACAAGATTCGATGTGAGGAGCCGAAAAACTTAGGACTAACCATCAAACTGCCTTGGACCGGACTGTTGGCGTGCATGGACATGTGTGTGGATGATGGGCGGGGATGTGCTATCATGAAATGGAACCAGAAACGGAGAATATGTTTCATTTTCAGGGCTCAGCATAGCTTGGTCCTAGGCGGGAAGTGTATGGGCTTTCAAAGAAAATGCTCTGATGACTCAGGTAAGTTCTTATGAAGGTCAATTTCTGTGAAAATCATTAATCCCGGTGGAGACACCAAAAATTTGTGACTTGGGTCTCATTCTGTGTTGTGTCCCTGGGCAAGACACTTCATCCACATTGCACTCAGTTCACCCAGCTGTACAAATGGGTACCTGAACAAGGGGGAAGTATGGATCTATACGGTCGCGCGGAGCGCTTGTTAATAGGCGGCACCGAAAGTACTATCCCTCCAGGGTAATAATACTCATGGCGCTTTGAGCATGCTCTGCCATGGATATATGCGCGGTATAAGAAAGCTATTATTATTATATTCTTACCAATGTTGATGATCCATTTTGGATTTTGTTATGACATATGTATAAATTATATAATTACTATGTACTGTGAAACACATTGGCTTATGCAGGTTACAAAAGAATTGAACTCATTTGCAAAGGAGAGTCATCACACTTTCAACAGAGGAATAAAGCAGACTGCAGGGTTTTGGTCAGAGTGTATGTAATTGTAAAAGTGTTAAAAATTGTAAATATATAAAAATTGTATTCTTAAAGATGTAATCATCATTACAGTCGGAACCCAGCAAACAAGCAAAATAACCAGTTTGGACTCTCTAAGCTTATGGCCTTTTACAAAGACGAGTTTGTTTTTGTTTTTCAGAACCATTGACACATGTTATTTCCAAATATTCATTTATAAAATGGCATCTGAATTTTTTTTCTATGTGTCCTACTAATATTCAAAGATATTTCCCTATTCACAACTAATTTGAATATTTCAGATTTTCTTGAAATGCAACGACTAACCAGCATGCCTTCAAAAAAAGTGGTTTTCAAGTATAAAATGAACACCAGTAAGGAATGCAGAATCTTGTGCACTTTGTGGTCCACGTGTTGGGGGGTTACATGGAACAGCCAGGGAGGAAGATGTATCCTTCACTCCAAGGACCAACTTAATAAGAATACTGAGCCATCAGGCAGGATGATTCAGAGCTATGAATACTTCAAGAAGAATAGAGAAAAAATTAAGGATTATGATTTTTTTCCTAATTTCCTTGATACATTTATTTTTCAAAATATGGTTTTAGAAATAAAATAAAATATGTAATATGTTTAACTCGAAAAAAAACCTGTTGAAAAGTGATTCATGAAGTTTAATCGTCAAAGAAGAGTAAGGTTTGTCATATTGGAGATTTTTGTTTAATTTTGATAATGTGCACAATGTATGTGATGGCTTGCTTAATCGATGGGGGTAGGGGAACGGAAAAGAAGAAAGTTAACCACTTTTCAAATACGATTATATATGAAGTACATTTAACCAGCCCAACATAAGTTAACATGAATATGATTAGGTTCATGTACAAAGTGGAATATGTAAATACCTTTTAAATGAGCACAGTAACAAATACTTACAGAAAATTCCAATACTTTTGAAAACAATCTATCTATCTTCTATCTTATCCAGATGCCCGCTGCTTATCACTGAAAGCTCATGCAGTATCAAATGCAGGTTTCCATGTTTCCAAAGCTAGGTCCCTACCAGCGTGTCTAAACTACCTGACATCACGTGACCATATTAGGGCAGTTGATTGGTTCGGAAAAGGACGCCATTGTATAATATTCGCTATAAATACAAAGATTCGCTACTTGGATCCACACTCATCGTCGTTGCATCTTATAAAGCTTGACAATTGTGTGCCAGTACTCAAGGGTAAGCAAACATGATTTTTGAAGAAAAAAGTCAATATCTCCATGTGCAAGAAATGTAAAATTTCGTAAATTCATCTGATATTGTTTTTTCTTCTCATTTTTATTATGATGATTCATTGATTTATGAATATAACACATATAAATGTAAAAACGGCGGTTTTGACCCAAATTGAGGAGCAAACTGCTACACAAATAATAAAACGATCTGGTTGACTCTCCAAGATAAACTAATTGTGACAAGTCGAGTACCCTCTGGCATGAGCTTTAACCATTTGACCAGATAGATAAATCTCCAAGCGTAGACAGAGAAAAACATTTTGTGCATTATTTGTAATATTTCTTGTCAGAAACACCCAAATTTAGAGAGTCTTCACGACAAGATAATGAAATAGCGATATTCTTTCGAGTATATTTCGAGCTGCTATTGAATGCATTTTATAATCTATTTAAAGTGTGTTCCCGACAAGAAAATGAAACAGCGATGCTTGGTGGCTACCGTATCGGAATAATGCCCCAAAAAGACTGTTTCTCAGTTTGCAAGCTTGTCAGAACATGTGTAGCAGCAACCTTCTACAGCCAACGGAGCAACAAGCTTATGGGCAGGTGCTGTTTTCATGGTGTTCTACGCAGAAGTGAAAGTATCCCGGGATCGACCACACTTCAAATTGTTCAATGTCAGGGTGGGTATGATTTAACAATCGAGTTCTATGTCTCTCATGTCATGTTATGCAGCACATAGACGATGTTCACCATGACTTCAGATTGATCTTTGAGAGGATTGGTGTTTTTTCCAGCAATGTGGACCCTCTATTTACCATACGTTAATTCATAATTTTCAAAGTAATCATATGTTTACTACAGGAGTGTCCACAGTTCACCAAGTGTTTGTTATACCAAGGGCTTCTTATCAATTATGATGATTTTCCGTAGGAGGATATTAATGATCTTAATGACTTGTGACAAAATCTTTCTTTTGTATTTGTAGCATTCTCATTTCATCCCCTGTGCCCACATACATATGGTAATGAAACAAATGTCTTCATTGCAGATTCCCTAGCATCAGAACCATTCCTTGAGTCTATTTACAGTAAGAAGATCTCTGCCACTCTTAAACAGACCCAGGGCTACCAACAGAGCAACAGCTCCATGTTCAAGCAGTGTGCTCTGTATACAAGAGACTCTTGGCTTCACTCTCTGTACACGTTTATGATAAAAAGTTAAACCCTTGATGTTAGGATGAACATTAAACATACAATGGACAGTAACGTAATGTTTTAGTAATTTACGTCACTGTTTTGGCTTCTCTCTGTACAAAGCACAATCATATGTAAAACAATAAAATTTAGAATTACGAGTTTTCATTGGATGGGCAAAGAACATTAGGCAATGTTCAGCAAAAGTTTAATATACTACTAATTATTATATATAGGTATCCATATCTTTCTCTCTTTGTAAACTATTTCTCTTTGATCATTGAGGTTTTAATAAATATTGAAAACAGTAACATGTTCAAGAATTCCTGTTTACAATGGGCTTGCATGGTAAAGCCAGTATCTTGTGATAGGAATATCTTTCTTTGAAGTTTGATTGTAGTTTGAACGTGAAAAAAGAGACTAAGTTTACTACAAAATTTGAGCTTGTCATTCGTTATAATCCATAAAATAATAGCAATCTGTTCAACAACAGCACCTTGCTCCTGCCTTGTATCTGGTTGATAATTTGATAAATTCGATATCAAAGAAACTTGTCATTTACCTTACAAGACTGATAGGTAGTCCAATTAAGTCCTACCACTCATGCCTCTGGGATATTCCATGTCAACAATAAACAAAAACTGTTCTCGTCAAACTGTTTATATAATTATTTTTCAGTTACAGCTAACAGCTTCAAATCCATGACGGTTGACTGTGTGGTGTTATTAGCATCAGGCTACTTCAGAAGTTATAACACAATAAACGTTTTCATCATGCATCAATCACAAACACATCTCAATTAACATAAAAACAAGTATATATCTATCAAAACACAATTAAAGAAATAGCAAATTTGCTGAACAAGAATAAAAAATTGGTGTTAAAATAAGAAAGGACATATTTTCAATATAGGCACATGTCCACATATCCCTGTGCTGTAGCGCAGATTCCCGATTATTTAACATATGGGACGTTATAAAACCATTGTTTGTGACGTCATTTTAGCCGTTTGTCTGGATGTTTCTTATAGAACAGAGTCGGTAATAAATAAATTACTACCCTCGTAAGTGTGTTATATGACTTTCAAGAAACTCCTACAAACTGGGTTTAATCCTCTCTTCCTCTTATAACACAGAAATTCACAATCGTTTCATCAAAGTCATATGTCAACCTTCGTCGATGATAATCTCTTTATAAAGGCAAAACATGTTTTACATAATCAAAAAATATAAAACTGATTAAACTCTATTCAATTTATGAAAAGTTACGGATAAAAAAATACTATAGTAGTCCATTTTTTCAAACTTCAAAAGTTAACAAACGTAATCGCAACTATTAAGATCTGTACAGACTGGACACTAAGACATAACAACAATTAATAAATTTAAAACAGTACCGGAACCATGATGTTGTTTGACATATCATATTTTATTTATTAAATCACAGCAATAATATGAAAGTTTACAACAGTATCCAAACCTTGTTGTTTTTTAATCTCTCACATCACATTGGATTGGAACAATGTTATTGTTTAACTTATTTTCATACACTATGACATAGAAATACTCATTTCCTTAAAACAACAACATGTAGCTGTCTTTACTAATGTATCTTATACATTAAGACAAAGGGGAAAGCAAGAAAACCTAAACCACATGGAAGATATAACAAATTCTAGTGATTATCGATTGAAAAATTTATAGCACATTGGAGCTCAAGTTCAAGGTAAAATTTCATTTTAACTAGGATATGGATCATAATTTTAAAGATGGACCGATTGTATCGAATGACGCAAATCATAAGAATCTGTAGTTGTTTGTTATTTATGTTGTTGGACATTGTAAGTTGCTTCAGCACCTCTTCCAGAATAAATATCAGTTTACACCAAATATCTTATATTCAGAGGGTCAAATATTTTAACGGGATATGAATTTGCTGAACTTAACTGGACATGATATGTTCATTTTGTAGATTCTCCTTTTAATCGAAAATATTTTCCTGCTTTTGATCATATCAATTTTCATCTTCCAAGATCGCTTGTTCAACTTATTTTCGAATATGATTTTATGAACATAAAGTCAATTGCTTTAGACTTAACCATATATGGAATTTAAATAACCAACTTCAAAGATAACTAAGATTCGGTTCTTCCCTGCAAAATTCTGTTTTTTATCCATTTCAAGCTGACAAAAAACACATCTAGTTGTTGATAATTCATCAGCTCACCTTGTAACTTTTATAGCACCACGACGGTAAAAAGATGAGCCCTTTCGTATGTAGAGAGATCAGATATTCAAGGTTGTCAAACGATTATCTATACAGACGATTATAAAACACAATGGAGATACTTGCAAACATCAAAACAAAAAACGAGTCATCAAAAATCAAATTGGTTTTTATTTTGCTGTCTCCATTTCTACCGCGTTATGCAGAAGGCCTTTTTTATTTCCTATACATTTCCATATGGGCAAACAATGTTTCCTATTATCCTTCGTCTTGGAGTCTCTCAAGGTGGGATGTGCTATTGCTCGCCTCAAGTTTAACTTTGATGGTAATTTACATTGAATCTCATCTAAATTGATGGTATAAGCAGAAACTCACGTTCAAAGTTTTACTTTCTGCAAAATAATGGTTTCAGAGAAAGATGGCTTCGAAATCCTGATATTGGCACATGCGTGGGGAGACCTACAATTATTTTGACATCAGAGTATCATACTTTATTGTTATGACTAATATACATGGGGTTCTGCAAAAGCTTTTTCAAACTGTTTTGGTTCTGAATTTTTGGAATTCAAGTTGAAATTCCATCAACTTTAGAATTCTTTTTGATTATTTCAAATGACGTTATTAACATTGATAACCTTTTTGGCCTATTCTGTTAAAGCACCCAAATTCCTCTTGTGTCTTCTGACAATATTTTCAGAAACTTTAACAGATATTCATAACTTTGTTTTGTGTGATGTAAAGACATAATGTCTGTTTGCTGATTGTGGGAGTGATATATCTCGTATATTTTCTAGTGACAATACAGTTAATGACAATTTGATATTTCAATCATCAATATTATCTATACAGGGACTTGAAGCCTCATTTATTAGTCATGTAAAACGATGCTTATGATAAAGTGAATAATGCCTTTTTAAAACCCATTAAAACTTAATATAGACATCAATCTTCTGATATATTTAAGACAAAGGTTTTCTCGACTTGCTCTTCATGTAACCATATCCATCAAATGTGTTAAGTAAAACTAATTCCGCCGCTAATTTAATTTCGCATTTGGCACACAAAATCATTTCTTGTGACTTGGACTAAAATGGACAAATTAAAAGGGCTCCTTGAGGGAGACATTGCTTAATCTCATACAAGATATCTTTTGTGTGGTACAATAACTCTTAATTGATGAGACCTTTGGTGTGTAACCAGAGTGGTTCCACCTTCAGAAGAAATGGATTAGTTTACATATAGGTATATAGATTTTAAAGATAGACTGAACAATATCTTAAATAATCATAACATCCAAATGTACGTTAACATTCCAAAGGCATCAATCATCTGGTATTTCAAAAGAAAACCTTCTGGAATTGTTTTCTATGTATTCATTACCACAAAATGTCACACAAAATAATTCTTGCATTATATGTTTTGAGTTGTGGAAGAATGATGTTACTTTCGCTTCTCCAGCTTGGACTTTCGTTCCCAACAGGTCAGATGTGGAAATTCAATTGTTTATTATAATTGACTTTGGATTTCATAGTTTTTTCACTGATATCATTCGTATGAAACGATTGCGGTTTAGAAGGCAAAGACAAAATGGTTGTTACTATGACAAGGTTCACAGATCGAGACACCTGCTATCGTCTCTAACAATTAAATGACAGCAAGAGCTTACCAATTGTTAGGACATCATAACTTTTTAAACAGCTACAGGACGAATTTCGTCATCAGACGAAATTTAATGAGTTTGATTCATTCTAAATATGTCATTTTGAAGGTGTATTCTACTTAAATCACTGAAGGCGTTTGTGCAAGTAGTATGATTACTTCACTTGAAAGAAGGAAATTACTCACAACATTCATTAATGACTTTCATCTGACATGATAATCCGTCATGAGTTTTAGCATCAAAACACCAGAAATTTATAAATTGAATTGAACTGCTCCTGGTGAAACTGTTAGATGAAGATATTATCATAAACAGTTCAACTTTTGTAAAATGGTTTTCAGTGTTAAAAAACAATTGTTGCCATAGTTTTGACAAGGGGACGCTTTTTGTGTAACTGCAGGCGGTATACCCATTTAACAGTGATTTAAGGGAAATACATGTATATATATATATATGGCAATGAAATTAACTTTTATTTGAGTCATCTTCTCTGTCATTACATTTTCAAGTTTTTTATCAAAACGTCGTAACAAGATCTGTTACATCAACCTAAACCTTTCAGCACAGGGATGTCTTGTCCTTCTTAGCTACAAAATTCGATGTGAGGAGCCCAAAAACATAGGACTAACCATCAAGCTGTCACGCACCGGACTGTTGGCGTGCATGGACATGTGTGTGGATGATGGGCGGGGATGTGCTATCATGAAATGGAACAGGAAAAGGAGAATATGTTTTATTTTCAGGGCTCAGCATAACTTTGTTGTAGGCGGGAAGTGTATGGGCTTTCAAAGAAAATGTTCTGATGACGTGGGTAGGTTCATTTCAAAGTCACTTTCTTTCAAATTGTATGAATTTCAACGTTCTATTTCCATTGTTCCTAGTGAAAATATAGAATATTTATTATCTTCTTACCAATGTTGATGAGGCATAACATAATTTTGCTTAATGGCATGCCATATGCCTAAATCAATATGTTCTGTAATCTTGGCTTATGCAGTTTGAAAGTGAAGTTCTCCAAAGAGAAAAACTCAATATGCAAAGGAAAATCATAATTTTTTGAAGAAAACAAAATACTTTTATGAAAGAAAGGCGACTTCAAAACAATTAAATAGGAACATTTATTGTAAAGAAGTAGTCATATTGCATCCATGTGAAATATTTATCATTTTGTTCCAGAGCAATAATTTTTGACAAACTGTTTCAGAGTATATGCAATTGAAGTCCTAAGAATTTAAACTACGGAATTATATTTTAAATATTTTATCTTTATTAATAACCACCTAAACATTATATTGCTAAATAATCATTACAGTTGGACTCCAGCAGAAAGCAAAAAGTCCATTGGACTACACAATATTGTCTTGTTATAAGGATTTCAAAACGACGATTTCTTTTATGTTTTTGTTTTTCAGAAACATTACCACATTAGTACAGAGCTAGGTTGGCTTCTGTTGAGATAAATATAATCTAATGTTTTGACAAGTTGGGGAGTCAAAAATGTATTGTGACGTTTCCAAAAGTCATTACTAGCTAATACGAGTATTCATGACCTTAGTTGATCAATTGAATTATTTCAGACTTTCTTGAAATGCAACGACTAACCAGCATGCCTCCCAAGAAAGTGATTTTTGATTATGAAATGGACAACAGTAAAGAATGCAGAATCCTGTGCATGTTATGGTCCACGTGTTGGGGGGTTACATGGAACAGCCAGGGAGGAAGATGTATCCTTCACTCCCAGGACCAAGCGAATATGACTAATGAGCTAGTACCCTGGCTAATTCAGAGCAATAATTACTTCATGAAGAATACAAAAAATAGTCAGGATAATGCGTTTCGTCCTTTATGTCCATAATAAATACATTTTTTATAAATACGCTTTTGAAAATGATTGTATTGACAATGTTATATTTTGAACTCGAAAATAAATGTTGAAAAGTGCTTTTAGAACTTTAATTGTAAAGTAAGATTTGTCATGCACATTGTTTTGTTTCCCTTTGCTGATATGTACAATCTAATTGATTGCGTCAAATGTGGAGGGGAGGGGGTGTATATGAAAAAATGGAGGGTATACCACATACCCATTACGATTATACATGAATAAGAATTTCCAAAAACAGTTGAATATGTAAATATGTTTTGAATGAACAAAATTGCAAATACTTGCAGAAACTCAAGTACTTATTAAAACAAATTTTGATCCATCTAATCTAGGAGCTCGCTGTCTATCTCTGAAGGCCCATGCAGCATCATCGGCGGGAGTTCAGGTTAAAGCTAAGTCCCTACCAGCGTGTCTAGACTACCTGACATCACGTGACAATATTAAGGCAGTTGATTGGTTCGATGTGGGACGTCATTGTGAAACATTCGCTAAGCATACAAAGTTTCGCTTCTTTGATCCACACTCATCGTCGTCTCATATTGTAAAGCTTGACAACTGTGTGTCAGAAATCAAGGGTAAGTTACCAGGATATTTGTAAAACTCATTATCTCCATAACTTTATTTGCAAGAAATGTATAGTGTCCAGAATTTATGTGATGTTACTTTTTTCATTTCTGATTGTTATGAAGATTTATAGATTTATTGAAATTACACAAATTAATGTAACACAAGATATTTCCTCTATAAATGGTCTGTTATCGTGTGTATTTAACAATTGCTCATGTAAAGACGGCAGTTTTGATTCTCAATTTAACAGCAACCTGCTACATAAAATAAAACCTTCTTTTTGACTCTCCAAGGTAAACTAATTGTGACAAGTCGAGTACCCTCTGGCATGAGATTTTACCATTTGACCAGATAGCTAAATCTCCAAGCGTAGACAGGGAAACACATTTTGTGCATTATTTGAAATATTTCTTGTCAGAAACACCCAAATTTATCGAGTCTTCACGACAAGATAATGAAATAACGATATTCTTTCGAGTATATTGCTGCTATGAAATGCATTTTATAATCTATTTAAAGTGTGTTCCCGACAAGAAAATAAAACCGTGATGCTTGGCGGCTACCAAATCGGAATAATGCCCCAAAAAGACTGTTTCTCAATTTGCAAGCTTGTCAGAACATGTGTAGCAGCAACCTACTCCAACCCATGGAGCAACAAGCTTGTTGGCAGGTGCTGTTTTCATGGTGTTCTACGCAGAAGTAAAAGTAGCCCGAGATCGACCACACTTCAAATTGTTCAATGTCAGGGTGGGTATGACTTAACAATCGAGTTCTATGTCTCCTATGTCATGTTATGCAGCACATAGACGATGTTCACCATGACTTCAGATTGATCTTTGAGCGGATTGGTGTTTTTCAAGCAATGTGGACCCTCTATTTACCATACGTTAATTCATAATTTTCAAAGTAATCATATGTTTACTACAGGAGTGTCCACAGTTCACCAAGTGTTTGTTATACCAAGGGCTTCTTATCAATTATGATGATTTTCCGTAGGAGGATATTAATGATCTTAATGACTTTTGACATAATCTTTCTTTTGTATTTGTAGCATTCTCATTTCATCCCTTGTGCCCAAATACATATGGTAATGAAACAAATGTCTCCATTGCAGATTCCCTAGCATCAGAACCATTCCTTGAGTCTATTTACTGTAAGAAGATCTCTGCCACTCTTAAACAGACCCAGGGCTACCAACAGAGCAACAGCTCCATGTTCAAGCAGTGTGCTCTGTATACAAGAGACTCTTGGCTTCACTCTCTGTACACGTTTATGATAAAAAGTTAAACCCTTGATGTTAGGATGAAGATTCAACGTACAATGGACAGTAACATGATGTTTCAGTAATTTACGTCACTGTTTTGGCTTCTCTCTGTACAAAGCACAATCATATGTAAAACATTAAAATTTAGAATTACGAGTTTTCATTGGATGGGCAAAGAACATTAGGCAATGTTCAGCAAAAGTTTAATATACTACTGATTATTATATATAGGTATCCATATCTTTCTCTCTTTGTAAACTATTTCTCTTTGATCATTGAGGTTTTAATAAATATTGAAAACAGTACCATGTTCAAGAATTCCTGTTTACAATGGGCTTGCATGGTAAAGCCAGTATCTTGTGATAGGAATATCTTTCTTTGAAGTTTGATTGTAGTTTGAACGTGAAAAAAGAGACTTAGTTTACTACAAAATTTTAGCTTGTCATTCGTTATAATCCATAAAATAATAGCAATCTGTTCAACAACAGCACCTTGCACCTTGCTCCTGCCTTATATCTGGTTGATAATTTGATAAATTCGATATCAAAGAAACTTGTCATTTACCTTACAAGACTGATAGGTAGTCCAATTAAGTCCTACCACTCACGCCTCTGGGATATTCCATGTCAACAATAAACAAAAACTGTTCTCTTCAAACTGTTTATCTAATATTTATCAGTTACAGCTAACAGCTTCAAATCCATGACGGTTGACTGTGTGGTGTAATTAGCACTTGTCCATCAGGCTACTTCAGAAGTTTTAACACAACGAACGTTTCATCAAGCCTTAACAAACACATCTCATGTAACCTATAAACACCGATATATCTATCAAAACACAATTAAAGAAATAGCACATTGGCTGAACAAGAATAAGAATTAGTGTTGAAATAAGAAAGGACGTATTTTGAATATAGGCACAGGTGCACATATCAATTTTACCTGTCAACTGTTGTTTGCTGTTGCGCAGATTCCCGATTATCTAACATATGGGACGTTATAAAACCATTGTGTGTGATGTCATTTTAGTCGTTTTTCTGGATGTTTCTAATAGAACAGAGTCGGTAATAAATAAATTACTACCCTTGTAAGTGTGTCATATGACTTTCCAGAAACTCCCACAAACTGTGTACAACCCTCTCTCTCACTCTGATAACACAGAAATTCACAATCGTTTCATCAAAGTCATATGTCAAACTTCATCGATGATAATCTCTTTATAAAGGCAGAATTTTTTTTTTACATAATCAAAAAATAAAAAATTGATTAAACTCTATTGAATTTATGAAAAGTTACGGATAAAAAAATCATAAACAAATAATTATCTTGAAGTTTAAGATAAGTAATCCATTTTTTTATACTTTAAAAGGTAGCAAACTTAATCACAACTATTAAGATCTGTACAGACTGCAAACTAAGACATAACAACAATTAACAAGTGTTTGCCACTAACGTGGCAATGTCTCCGGCCGCTTGGATATTTAGATAGAATTGTCAGAATAAGCAAATGCTATATTCCTTTTGACAATAAGTGGAATGGTTCAAGAGATATGGTGTTAACAAGAGTTTCAAAAGTGGTCAAAGTGCCGTTCTGACCTTGAAGATAAGGTCTAGGTCATCTAATGTGACTGGTTTCTTTGTAATTCCCCAATGTAGTCTCTGATCAGATTTGAAGATATTTTGTGAAGGAGTTTGAGATATCTGCTAAGTCCCTCAATGTAGGCTGTGACCACATTTGATGACATTTCATGAATCTGCTCATAAGATATTTAATGTTTCAAAACTTCGGAAAGAACTGTAGTGACCTTGAAAATTGAGGTCAAGGTCATCCAAAGTATTTGGTATCTGCGTAGTCCCACAATGTAGGCTGTGACTAAATTTGAAGACATTTTATAAAACGGTTCAGGAGATATTGTGTTAACAAGAGTTTCACCAAAGTGCCGTAGTGACCTTGAACATAATGTCAAGGTCACCTGAAGTGACTGGTGTCTTTGTAATCCTCCAATATAGGCTGTGACTAAATTTGAAGATATTAGGTGCAGCAGTTCATAAGATAAGACGTTAACAAGAGTTACAAAAGTAGCCAAAGTACCGTAGTGACCTTGAAAGTAATGTCAAGGTCACCCAAAGTGACTGGTGTCTGCGTAATCCCGAAAGTCAGACTGTGTGAAAATCTGAGGACATTGGGTGCAACGGTTCTTGAAATATTGCGTTAACAATGATTCGGACGTACGGACGCAGCTGAATACAATGTCCCCCGTTCTGTGTTGCGGAAAGGGACAATAAATTTATAACAGTACCATATGTTTAACATATCATATTTCATTCATTAAAGCACAGCAATAATTTGAAAGCTTACAACAGTATCGCAACCATGTTCAAATTGGCACATGCGTTGTGACGAATATCAGAGTATACATATATATATATATATAACCATGAACAGCCAGCTGTTTCGGTCTTTCGGACCTCGTCAGCATGGTGTGTGTGGAACATGGTTGAACTTTCAGCAATGCAACGTTATCAACGAGGCAAAACAGTTTAAGAAAGTTCCACTGATTTGCATAGAGTGCTCAAACTGTATTTCTACAGTGGGCTAGCGCAAGGCCGTAGCAAATGAGCGTACCATGTTAGAGTGCTCAATCATACCAAAATTATGGTTGAGAGCTTTCACATAACCATGAACAGCCAGATGTTTCGGTCTTTCGGACCTCGTTAGGATGGTGTGTGTGGAACATGGTTGAACTTTCAGCAATGCAACGTTATCAACGAGGCAAAGCAGTTTAAGAAAGTTCCACTATATATATATATATATATACTTTCTTGTTATGACTGTTCGAATATACATGGGGTCCTGAAATAGCTTTTTCAAAATGTTTGGGTCCTGAATGTTGTGAATTTAAGTTGAAATTCAATAAAATTTTGATTTCTATTTGATAAAGATGTTATTAACATTAATAACGTTTTTGGCCTATTTGTTGAAGCACTGATATCCAGAGAAGAAACATTCCTATTGCGTCTACTGACAGAGATTAGGTTTATTTTAGAAACGTGAACAGATGTTGTTAAGAAATTAATAACTTAGTTTAGTATGTAGTGACGATGTGATGTCTGTTTGTAGATTATAGGATTGAAATATCTCATATCTGGTGACGTTTCTCATACTCTTGAATGTACAATTAATGACAAATTGTTGTTTTAATCATCAATAATGTGTATCCAGCCTGATTAATCAGTTATGTAAATTGATGCTTATGATAAAGTGAATTATGTCTTTTAAAAACCCATTTAACCTTTATATAGACACTAATCTTCTGATATATTTAAGACAAGGGGTTTCTACGTCGTGCTCTTCATGTAACCATATCAATGAAATGTGTTAAGTAAAACTAATTCTGCCGCTTATTTTATTTCGCATTTTGCACAGAAAATTGCTTCCTGTGACTTGGACTAAAATTGACAAATTCAAAACGGCTCCTTGAGGGAGATCTCATCTAATACAAGATATCTTTTGTGTGGTATAATAGCTCTTTATTGATGAGACCTTTGGTGTGTAACCAGAGTGATTCCATCTTCAGTAGAAATGGATTAGTTTACATGTAGGTATATAGATTTTAAAGATATACTGAACACTATCTTAAATCATCTTAACATAAAAATGTACCTTAACATTCCAAAGGCATCAATCATCTGGTATTTCAAAAGAAAACCTGAAAATGGTTTCTAGGTATTAATTACCACAAAATGTCACACAAAATAATTCTTGCATTATATGTTTTGAGTTTTGGAAGAATGATGTTACTTTTGCTTCTACAGCTTGGACTTTCGTTCCCAACAGGTCAGATGTGGAAATTCAATTGTTTATTATAATTCACTTTGAATTTCATAGTTTTTTCACTGATATCATCTGTATAAAACGATTGCGGTTTAGAAGGCATAGACAAAATGGTTGTTACTATGACAAGGTTCACAGATCGAGACACCTGCTATCGTCTCTAACAATTAAATGACAGCAAGAACTTACCAATTGTTAGGACATCATCACTTTTTAAACAGCTACAGGACGAATTTCGTCATCAGACGAAATTTAATGAGTTTGATTCATTCTAAATATGTCATTTTGAAGGTGTATTCTACTTAAATCACTGAAGGCGTTTGTGCAAGTAGTATGATTACTTCACTTGAAAGAAGGAAATTACTCACAACATTCATTAATGACTTTCATCTGACATTATAATCCGTCATGAGTTTTAGCATCAAAACACCAGAAATTTTGAAATTGAATTGAACTGCTCCTGGCGAAACTGTTAGATGAAGATATTATCATAAACAGTTCAACTTTTGTAAAATGGTTTTCAGTGTTAAAAAACAATTGTTGCCATAGTTTTGACAAGGGGACGCTTTTTGTGTAACTGCAGGCGGTATACCCATTTAACAGTGATTTAAGGGAAATACATGTATATATATATATGGCAATGAAATTAACTTTTATTTGAGTCATCTTCTCTGTCATTACATTTTCAAGTTTTTTTTATCAAAACGTCGTAACAAGATCTGTTACATCAACCTAAACCTTTCAGCACAGGGATGTCTTGTCCTTCTTAGCTACAAAATTCGATGTGAGGAGCCCGAAAACATAGGACTAACCATCAAGCTGTCACGTACCGGACTGTTGGCGTGCATGGACATGTGTGTGGATGATGGGCGGGGATGTGCTATCATGAAATGGAACAGGAAAAGGAGAATATGTTTTATTTTCAGGGCTCAGCATAACTTTGTTGTAGGCGGGAAGTGTATGGGCTTTCAAAGAAAATGTTCTGATGACGTGGGTAGGTTCATTTCAAAGTCACTTTCTTTCAAATTGTATGAAATTCAACGTTCTATTTCCATTGTTCCTAGTGAAAATATAGAATATTTATTATCTTCTTACCAATTTTGATGGAGCATGACATCATTTTGCTTAATGGCATGCCATATGCCTAAATCAATATGTTCTGTAATTTTGGCTTATGCAGTTTGAAAGTAAAGTTCTCCAAAGAGAAAAACTGAATATGCAAAGGGAAATCATATTTTTTTTTGTAGAAAAAAAATACTTTAATGAAAGAAAGGCAACTTCAAAACAATTTAATAGGAACATTTATTGTAAAGAAGTAGTCATATTGCATGCAGGTGAAATATTTATCATTTTGTTCCAGAGCAATATTTTTTGACAAACTGTTTCAGAGTATATGCAATTGAAGTCTTAAGAATTTAAACTACGGAATTATATTTTAAATATTTTATCTTTATTAATAACCACCTAAACATTATATTGCTAAATAATCATTACAATTGGACTCCAGCAGAAAGCAAAAAGTCCACTGGACTACACAATATTGTCTTGTTATAAGGATTTCAAAACGACGATTTCTTTTATGTTTTTGTTTTTCAGAAACATTACCTCATTATTACTGAGCTAGGTTGGCTTCTGTTGACATAAATATAATGTAATTTTTGGACAAGTTGGGGAGTCAAAAGTGTATTGTGACGTTTCCAAAAGTCATTTCTAGCTATTACGTTGATAAATTGAATTATTTCAGACTTTCTTGAAATGCAACGACTAACCAGCATGCCTACCAAAAAAGTGATTTTTGATTATGAAATGGACAACAGTAAAGAATGCAGAATCCTGTGCACGTTATGGTCCACGTGTTGGGGGGTTACATGGAACAGCCAGGGAGGAAGATGTATCCTTCACTCCCAGGACCAAGCGAATATGACTAATGAGCTACTACCCTGGCTAATTCAGAGCAATAACTACTTCATGAAGAATACACAAAATAGTAAGGATATCGCCCTTTATTTACATAATAAATACATTTTTATAAATACGCTTTTGAAAATGATTGTATTGACATTGTTTTATTTTGAACTCGAAAATAAATGATGAAAAGTGTTATTAGAACTATAATTGTAAAGAAGAGTAAGATTTGTAATGCAAATGGTTTTGTTTCCCTTTGCTGATATGTACAATCTAATTGACTGCGTGCTTAGTCAAAGGGGGGTGTAGTCAAATGGAGGGTATACCACATAGCCATTTCAATTATACATGTAGTAGCATTTCCAACAACAATGGAATATGTTAATGTATATTATTGCAGAAACTCAGGTACTTATTAAAACAAATTTTGATCCATCTAATCCAGGAGCTCGCTGTCTATCTCTGAAGGCCCATGCAGCATCATCGGCGGGAGTTCAGGTTAAAGCTAAGTCCCTACCAGCGTGTCTAGACTACCTGACATCACGTGACAATATTAAGGCAGTTGATTGGTTCGATGTGGGACGTCATTGTGAAACATTCGCTAAGCATACAAAGTTTCGCTTCTTTGATCCACACTCATCATCGTCTCATATTGTAAAGCTTGACAACTGTGTGTCAGAAATCAAGGGTAAGTAACCAGGATATTTGTAAAATTCATTATCTCCATAACTTTATTTGCAAGAAATGTATAGTGTCCAGAATTTATGTGATGTTACTTTTTTCATTTCTGATTGTTATGAAGATTTATAGATTTATTGAAATAACACAAATTAATGTAACACAAGATATTTCCTCTATAAATGGTCTGTTATCGTGTGTATTTAACAATTGCTCATGTAAAGACGGCAGTTTTGATTCTCAATTTAACAGCAAACTGCTACATAAAATAAAACCTTCTTTTTGACTCTCCAAGGTAAACTAATTGTGACATGTGGAGTACCCTCTCGCATGAGATTTTATCATTCGACCAGATATATACATATTCAAGCGTAGACAGAGAACAATTTGTGAACTATTTGTATCATTTCTTGTAAGAAGCACACAATTTTGATCCAGTGATTTTGTCACTACATCATCATTGCATCTCGAATTGTAGCTGCATATAGTTCCAAGGATATATGTGCTACTGAATGTATTTTATAATGATTTAATTTTCTCATATAATTGTACCATTGGCCATGTGGCCTTGAACACTGAAATAAACATGATTCTGATGTATTTTATAATATATTAAAAGTGTGTTCCCGACAAGAAAATGGAACAGCGATGCTTGGCGGCTACGGTATCGGAATAATGCCCCTAAAAGACTGTTTCTCATTTTGCAAGCTTGTCAGAACATGTGTAGCAGCAACCTTCTACACCCAACGCGGATATAAGGGCAGGTGCTGTTTTCATGGTGTTCTACGGAAAAGTGAAAGTATCCCGAGATCGACCACACTTCAAATTTTTAAATGTCAGGGTGGGTATGACTTAGCAATCAAGTTATCTGTTTTAGATTCCACGATAGGCAGTACATTACCAATGTTATCAAATCTATGTTTACTATAGGAGTGCCTACATATGACTTCTCGCTACGTAATATTTTCTCAAGGAATTTGGTATCAGTCATAATTTCCCGCATAGGTTGAATTTAATTATTTAAAAGTCTTCTTACATAAACGTTATTGCGTTCATCTTCAAGACCTCTCATACCTCTCTATATAATCATTTTAGCATATCTACCCTGTGTCTATTAACATATGGTATTGAAACATAAATGTCATCTTTATAGATGCCGTGGCACCACTGCCAGCTACTGCGTCTGTGTACAATAGGAAGATCTCTGCAACTCTTAAACAGACCCAGGGCTATCGACAGAGCAACAGCTCCATGTTCAAGCAGTGTGCTCTGTATACAGGAGACTCTTGGCTTCACACTCTGTACAAGCATGTGATGACAAATTGAACCCTTGATATAAATGGAGACTATATGAACACAGACAGTAACTTTATGTTCTAGTATTTTACTCTGTATACAAAAGACTTTTGGCTCTCTCATTGTACAAGATCGCGAGTAATCATTTGATTAGAAAATAACAGTAATTCATGTTCGAGCAATATCACCACTAATAATTACATGTATGTCTCTTTTTAAATGCCTCTTTCTCTTTGTGAAGAAGTTTGAATGTACATAAGTCTTGTACATGTACTTATGATAGTTTAATACATATTGAAAATAGCATCATTCTGCTGAATTCGTGATTCGTGAGAGTAGATTGAATAGATTTTGAAAACAAGCAATATGTTGAAGGGTTTTATTAATTTTACAAGCCTCTATCTCAATTCAAGATAGGAAGCTCTTTCTTTGACGTCTGTGTGTAGTTTAAATGTACAAATAACTAAATAAATACTTCAAGAATTGATATATGTGAACTATGAGATTCAAGGTTCGGTATCATTCAAGGATACAACACATTGCCCCTACATGTAGTTTGTGTTATTTTGCAATATATGTATTTAATATGAAATAAGTTGTAAATGAGCCTACAAGACTGAGAGTTAGTCTAGATTAAGTCTTGAAACTTTCATCTCTATCTTAAAAGTGTATGTTAGTTCGGATAAAGTTTTCAAAAACTATTCTGGTTAAACTGTTTATGCAGTTATTTATCAGGCATAGTTCACAGCTTCGAAAGCCGTTATGGTTCATGTGTGGTGTAAATTTAGATTTTGTACTTGTCTTTCGTATACACTTCAGAAGTATAAACACAACTTTATTGGTAACGTTTTGCGTTTTGCCTTTCAACACAAACACACCTCAGTAAACCTATAAACAAGGATAAGTCCGTCAAAATACATTTTGCAAAATAACAAAGCTACAACATATTTCTCATGTAAGAATACATTAAGAAGACATTACTTTTATGGATTATCAACTTCTTTATTGTAGAATGTAGCGACGTATTTGTTCCCGTTTTTGAAAACGATGCAAGGATCTATACCAAAACGGCGCTACATTCTACAAAAAAGTTGATAATCCACAAACTCCTTGTCTTCCTGATATTTCCAACTTCTAAAATGCGTCTCAAACAAATTGGACCATACATGTAAACAAGTGCCCATTAGAAACGCTTCCTTATCCACTGGTGATTGAGACGACTAAACATAGTTTTATCAATTCTCCAGAAGTCAACAAGTTTTATCAATTCTCCAGAAGTCAACCTACTATAAAGTAAAATTTGAAGCAAACAAAAGATTGATTTGGAATCTCCTTAACTAGGCTAGAAAGCAGCGAAAAATAAACTCTTCATTTCATGAGTGCTACTTTTGATGGAAACAATTTCCAGCTTTTGGTCATTTCAATTTTCATCTTCCTAGCTCACTTATTTAACTAATAATCGGGATACTGCTCTTCTAAATAAAAAGTCAATTACTTTAGTGGTAACCATTATATGCAATCAGTTGTTAACTTCGGATATTTCCTTTTTCTAGTCCATTTCGAAATTTTTTATATATTTCATGATCACAGATAACGTCAGCTGATAAAAAATCTTACATCTTATTGTTGATAATTCATCAGCTAACCTTTACTTGTATCACACCAAGACGATCAAAATATGGTGTTGATTACGCAATATAGTTTAAATGCAGCCTCAGGGATGTAAAGAGATCAGATATTCAGGGTTGTCAAACAATGATGTATACAGATGACGATAACACACCCTTAAAAGACTTGCAAAGGACAAAACCTGCTATGGCACATTTAAAAGACGCCTTTCTCTTGAGATGAGTAAACAACAATCTTCTTGATATATATTTTGGTGTATGTTTTACCGCCAAATGTCATGCAGAAGGATTATTTCATTCTGTATAAATTTCCATCTGAAGAAACAATGTTTCCTATTATCCTTCTTCTTGGATTTTCTGCCATTCAAGGTGAGAACAGCTATGGCCCGTCTTCGGTTATATTGGATGTTATTTTACATTGAATCTCACCTAAATTTATCAAATCAGCAAAAAAACATTCATTTCCAAAAAAATTAAACATTGATTTGTGATTCTGTAATTTGATGATTTAATAGGTTTAACATTTGACACGTGTAAGTTTACATTACTCTTTATCATGCAACTACCCTAATGACCATTTTTGCTGGAATTTACGAAGTTTCAGCATTGATTATATTATCAGGCTTTATAGAACGCAGTGTGGTAATATACATGTATGATTTAAACAAAAAAGTGAAAGTTTTTAATTTGATATTAAAGTTAGTTTTTAATTTGCCATTCTGAAATGAACAAAGAGGTTAAGAATCAGTCATGCCTGTGAATCAAATTAAATAAATTTCAGGCCATTTCTGTTCTTTGAGAATTCTTAATTTTCAACTCCAAAGTTTCAGCATGGGGGTGTTTCTACCCATTTGTCGGCAGTATCAGATGTGAAGCACCAACAACCAGGGCACCTCCCGTAAAGCTACCCAAAACTGGACTCTTGACATGTATGGACACGTGTGTTGGTGTTGGACATGGGTGCTCTCATCTGAAGTGGAACCAGAAGAACAATGTCTGCTACATTTTCAAGGACAATCATAAGGCGGATACACGTGGGCAATGCATCAGCTTTCTGCGGTTCTGTCCAATGGAATCGGGTAAATTGAATTTACATACATTGTTAAATACTACTAAAAAGTTGAAGAGTCAAACCAATATTGTTTACCCTGATATTTTTCTTACGTATACATGATATCAATTGCAGTTATTGTTAAAATGGGATCACTAACGTCTAATGATAAACTGTGTGCAAATAATATGCCATTTTTTATGTTAATTCAGAGGAATATATGAATGAAAACCATTTTACCGTAGTTCTCTACTCTGTTTGACTATTAGCTAACTATTGCTTATGAATTTCATGAGGCAATCTCAAATCACTTACAAAAGGACAAGCCTATCAATGGAAACGACTAAAGTTTAAAAAGACATAAAACTTTATCAGATACTGTATGTAACAATCATTAATTTGAAGACAACCTCCTTGCGATGTTTGTGTTAACACAAACTCCAAGATTCCACAAATCCAGGGAAAATGTGCAGTAAGGAAATAGATTAACCTTATCTTATCACAGATACGGTGCTGAAAATAAACAAAACATATGTTCTGACAAACAATTAGGGGTTTTCGATAGATCGATAATTTAGCATTATAGACAACTTCACTACAAATAACTGTCTCTGGATAAGTGGTTTTGCAACGGCTTGGTAATTTTGAGTGAAATTCAAAGTTACCTCATAATTGAAAATGAAAGACAATTTGTTGCAATGTGATAATGTTCATTATCTTTAAAAAATTAGCCCGTAAGGCAGTATGAACCTTCAAAATCACAAAATGGTCAAATACCAAATGTAAAGAAAACTGCACAAAGTAAAACCCGGCAATTGTTAAAGAAAACTGCTTATCTTAAGGGAGGAGAAGTGTTTCATAAACAAGTTCAACTAAAAAAATCTCAATTCTTCTTACAAATTTAAAGAGGTAGCAATTTTCTAAAGCATTGATTAAAAAAGTACTAAAAATTATATGACCTGCTTGCCTCTTAAGCTTAATATAAAGTACATGCACTTACATTTATTATACATAATACGTGAGCTCATGGTTTAAGTTTTCTTAACTTATCCAACAAACATTATTTAACTGACAATGAACTTCACATAATATCATTTGTCATAAAGGAACAATGTAGTTTTGTCGTGGCTGAATCCATTGCTATGAAAGTGCTATACCTGGTAGTGCATCTATTGCTGTGAAACTGCTATACCTGGTAGTGAAGCCATTACTATGAAACTGCTATACCTGGTAGTGAATCCATTGCTATGAAAGTTCTATACCTGGTAGTGAAGCCATTACTGTGAAACTGCTATACCTGGTAGTGAATCCATTACTGTGAAACTGCTATACCTGGTAGTGCATCCATTACTGTGAAAGTTCTATACCTGGTAGTGAAGCCATTGCTATGAAAGTTCTATACCTGGTAGTGAAGCCATTACTATGAAAGTTCTATACCTGGTAGTGAAGCCATTACTGTGAAACTGCTATACCTGGTAGTGAAGCCATTACTGTGAAACTGCTATACCTAGCAGTGAATCCATTGCTATAAAAGTTCTATACATTGCAGTGAATCCATTGCTATGAACGTGCTATACCGGGTAGTGAATCCATTACTGTGAAACTGCTTTACCTGGTAGTGAATCCATTGTTATAAAAGTTCTATACCTGGCAGTGAATCCAATGCTATGAACGTGCTATTCCTGGTAGTGAATCCATTGCTATGAAAGTTCTATACCTGGTAGTGAATCCATTGCTATGAAAGTTCTATACCTGGTAGTGAATCCATTACTGTGAAACTGCTTTACCTGGTAGTGAAGCCATTACTGTGAAACTGCTTTACCTGGTAGTGAATCCATTACTGTGAAACTGCTATTCCTGGTAGTGAATCCATTGCTATGAACGTGCTATACCTGGCAGTGAATCCAATGCTATGAACGTGCTATTCTTGGTAGTGAATTCATTGCTTTGAAAGTTCTATTCCTGGTAGTGAAGCCATTGCTATGAACGTGCTATTCCTGGTAGTGAATTCATTGCTTTGAAAGTTCTATACCTGGTAGTGAATCCATTGCTATGAACGTGCTATTCCTGGTAGTGAATCCATTGCTATGAAAGTTCTATTCCTGGTAGTGAAGCCATTACTGTGAAACTGCAATACCTGGTAGTGAATCCATTGCTATGAACGTGCTATACCGGGTAGTGAATCCATTGCTATGAAAGTGCTTTACCTGGTAGTGAATCCATTGCTATGAAAGTTCTATTCCTGGTAGTGAATCCATTGCTATGAACGTGCTATACCGGGTAGTGAATCCATTACTGTGAAACTGCTATACCGGGTAGTGAATCCATTACTGTGAAACTGCTATACCTGGTAGTGAAGCCATTGCTATAAAAGTTCTATACCTGGTAGTGAATCCATTACTGTGAAAGTTCTATTCCTGGTAGTGAATCCATTGCTATGAACATGCTATACCTGGTAGTGCATCCATTGCTATGAAAGTTCTATACCTGGTAGTGAATCCATTACTGTGAAAGTTCTATTCCTGGTAGTGAAGCCATTACTGTGAAACTGCTATACCTGGTAGTGAAGCAATTACTGTGAAACTGCTTTACCTGGTAGTGAATCCATTACTGTGAAACTGCTTTACCTGGTAGTGAATCCATTGCTATGAAAGTTCTATTCCTGGTAGTGAAGCCATTACTGTGAAACTGCTATACCTGGTAGTGAAGCCATTACTGTGAAACTGCTATACCTGGTAGTGAATCCATTACTGTGAAACTGCTAAACCGGGTAGTGAATCCATTGCTATGAAAGTTCTATACCTGGTAGTGAATCCATTGCTATGAACGTGCTATTCCTGGTAGTGAATTCATTACTGTGAAACTGCTATACCGGGTAGTGAATCCATTGCTATGAATGTTCTATACCTGTTAGTGAACTGAATCCATTGCTATGAACCACTATACCTGGTAGTGAATCCAGTGCTATGAAAGTACTATACCTGTTAGTGAATCAATTGCTATGAACGTGTTATACCTGGTAGTGAATCCATTTCTATGAAAGTTCTATACCTGTTAGTGAACTGAATCCATTGCTATGAAAGTGTTATACATGGTAGTGAATCCATTGCTATGAAACTTCTATACCTGGTAGTGAATCCATTGCTATGAAAGTGCTTTACCTGTTAGTGAATCGATTGCTATGAACGTGCTTTACCTAGTAGTGAATCCATTGCTATGCACGTGCTATACCAGGCAGTGAATTTATTGCTATGAAAGTTCTATACCTGGTAGTAAATCCATTGCTATGAACGTGTTATACCTGGAAGTGAATCCATTGCTATGAACGTGCTTTACCTGGTAGTGAATCCATTGCTATAAACGTGCTATTCCTGGTAGAAAATCCATTGCTATGAACGTGCTATACCTGGTAGTGAATCCAATTCTATGAACGTGCTATACCAGGTAGTGAGTTTATTGCTATGAAAGTTCTATACCTGGTAGTGAATCCATTGCTATGAACGTGCTATACCTGGTAGTGAATCCATTGCTATGAACGTGCTATACCAGGCAGTGAGTATATTGCTATGAACGTGCTATACCAGGTAGTGAGTATATTGCTATGAAAGTTCTATACCTGGTAGTGAATTCATTGCTATGAAAGTGCTATACCGTGTAGTGAACCCATTGCTATGAACGTGCTATACCAGGTAGTGAATATATTGCTATGAAAGTTATATACCTGGTAGTAAATCCATTGCTATGAACGTGTTATACCTGGTAGTGAATCCATTGTTATAAAAGTGCTATACCTGGTAGTAAGTATATTACTACGAACGTGTTATACCTGGTAGTGAGTATATTGCTATGAACGTGTTATACCTGGTAGTGAGTATATTGCTATGAACGTGCTATACCTGATAGTGAATCCATTGCTATGAACGTGCTATACCTGGTAGTGAATCCATTGCTATGAACATGCTATACCAGGTAGTGAATCCATTGCTATGAAAGTTCTATACCTGGTAGTGAATCCATTGCTATGAAAGTTCTATACCTGATAGGGAATCCATTGCTATGAACGTGCTATACCTGGTAGTGAATCCATTGTTATAAAAGTGCTATACCTGGTGGTGGATCCATTGTTATGAAACTGCTCTTCCTGATAGTGAATCCATTGCTTTGAACGTGCTATACCTGGTAGTGGTTGGCTTCTTAAAGACATTTCTTTGCTAGAAAATGTTAAATAAATTTCACAGTTACAAAATGTATCCAATTTTCAACAAAAAAATTGATTTAATTTTAACATTAAAACTCAGTGTGCAACACAGTATGAACTTCAAACAAATATTTACTTTTGAGTTGCATACATTAAAGTTGTAGCAAATAATAAATACGACTATAGTGCTCTTTAAATTCCTTTGAGTATGTCTAAAATTTCAGATGTTCTTGAAATGGAACGACTGAGCAGCTTTCCTTCACGGAGGGTTGTATTCATATACAAACTTGACACCAGTATGGAATGCAGAATCCTGTGCAGCTATTGGTTCACGTGCTGGGGGGTTACATGGAACAGACAAGGAGGCAAATGTATGCTTCACTCTAAACACAAGCTAAACGTGACCATAAAGTTTATTCGTGGACCTGAATACTTCATGAAGAATATCAATAAGAGTAAGGATATCAATTTGTTTGATATTTTGTTTCCAGAAATAAATAACCTATATCACATCTATTGCTTTAAAGTGCCATTCCGTGAGAAGTATCAACCTTGGCAGGAACGCGTCATTTTAGATAGACGTTGAATATTGACAATAGTAAGTTTTGAAGTCGGAATAGTAATAGAAACCCGGACAATAACGCCTGTCTATCAGTCAAGAAGATTTGGTAGGTAATAACACGAGTATTCATGTAAAATGGCGATGTGAAGTTGGCTTCAATGATAGTAATCATTTGGGGATGATGTGAGATTCGGATTCATGCCATTATTATGCAATGTACGTTCATTTAGAGGAAAACCTGCGTATAATTTTAGTTTCTCTTAAAGGTACATATGATTGAGATATTATGATTGTCGATATAAATCTTGCTGCCTGACTGATGGCTATACCAAAGGGCAGGAACAATGCAAAAAATGTATATCTTAAAATTTCACTAATAGATATAGTTTTACTAAATCTATTTCCTTTAATTGGTCAAAATCAAGTCTTTCAAGCCATTGAATTTCAGTCATAGATATATTTCTGAAAAATGAATGCGGCCAGAATTCATAGAAAAAGGATTCGCTTATCTCAATCAACAATGATGCAGCTGTCACATTTGATTAAAACATTGTTTGTCTTCAAATTAGTAACGCTCATTTTTGTCAGATCATCAACATAAACATTGCTTCTTCCACTTTACGGCATATATGTATGGTTTGTATTGTATAAATAGAATGAACTGAAAATATAAATCCCTTTCCAAATAATACCAAACGTCCAGAAAATCAAATTAAAAATATAGGAAGAAACTTGATGTAATTCACAAACTCAAACATTTAATATCCGTTTTAAAGCTTCAAGCAAAAGCATCCTTTAGAATCGGAGCCGTGAAGTGAATAGTAAAGTGATCAAAAATTCATTTATGAAATAATATGCTATTATGAAAAGAAATAATTTACTTCATTTCAGAGGCCCGCTGTCTATCTGTAAAGCCCCATGAATCATCACCTGATGGAGTTACTGTAGAAGCCAAGTCCCTATCAGCGTGCCTAAACTACCTGACATCACGTGACGACATATGGGCAGTTGATTGGTTCGAGACCTTACGTCATTGTGAAATCTTCACCAACTATAAGAGATTCCGCAACTTGGGTGAAAATATATTGTCTCTTCATTTCATAATGATGCCAAACTGCGTAGCACATATCAAGGGTACGTATTTGACTTTTATAACTGTTTCAAATCAAGATCTAAGTGTTATTTTAATTAATTGTTTAAAAAATCCTGATTTTCAAATTTCAATTAATTAATCAAGGGGATCAACCACCCGGCTCGTGAAACCGCATTGACCATCGTTAACAAGAGCATCCAGACGGGTAAGGGGGTCACATGACACAAACTTGGCGGATTGGTAAGCGGATTGCAACCAAACGATTTCGTCCCTACCGAGTATTCACGACTCTTCTGGGGCCCTGCCATCTTCCTACGCAGAGCCTAAAAGGCCAGTTTCAAAAACTGTCATTTTATGCCTTGCTGCAGAGACTCTACTTTTCTGTGCTGCTATAGTGCCCCTACAGACTAGAGAGCAAGCACAGAAAACTCAAGGCTATGCAGCAAGGCATAAAATGACAGTTTGGAAACTGGCCTTTTAGGCTCTGCGTAGGAAGATGGGGCCCTGCTTATAAAACACTTGACGTTTAAAAGTTCAGGTTGCAGACCCCCTTTAAAAAAGATTCTGACGAAAAAAACTTTTTAAAAGCATTTCGTATTCTCAAACTGACAAGCGCTACGTCCTTCAGAATATCTAAAAAAATATATTACAGGAAATGGCGATACGTGTTTATGAGACGTTTTTAATTTTGTCATTATTACAAGTAAATATCAAACCACTTTAAAACCTCAAAATAAGATCTTCAAATAAACAACGTTCGTCTCCTAGTTACAACCCAAAACGGAAAGACTTTCGTGAAATTGTATCTTGCTCAAACTTACCAATAAGGACAACTGATAAACCAAGTAATAGAAAATAAATCATTAATGATCCCATATTTTCTTACATATAATCAAGGATATGTTAAGCAGCATATTGTCTCATGATACTTGATACTGGACTTGAACTGACGTTTAAGGTTTTGTGATAGTCATTTATGAATCGAATGTTAGTTAGGGTAAAAAAACACTAATAATCCAGCAAACGGTGTATCACTTTTCTCCTCTGAAAATTGAATTTTTTTATCATAAACCATCTTTGATACAAGGAAACGTTTTTGTTCATTCATTCTATTGGTAACATTGCGCGGCTAGAGTTTGTGAGGATGTCTGACAACCCTAAAACACAAGAAAAGTTTAATTGACTGCATGAGGGCCAATAAATGTAACCCTTCACTAACGTTATCGTGACGTCATTGATAGTAAACATCAAAGATCGGCACCTTTTTTTGTTTTCGTGTACTCCAGGATCTTGGACAGGTCTTATCAGGGGTCATCGGTCATTCGATTGCCATTGGTCACTAAACATGGACATAAAGCTAATCTCATGCGAGATAAGAACGTCGGGATTACTATCCATTCTACCATGAATGTGATGAATACTAGATTCTGATTGGTTCTCCTGGAAAATCAAGCGTGATCAATGTTGGATTGAACGTCCTCTGATTTTGAGGCCGCTTCACCGCGCATTGATACAGCCGACTGGCAATTTCAGAGCTGGTATTCTGCTGTTTACTGATATTAAAACTTTTAAAAAGTTATTTAACATGTTTTATTTACGTGTGTTTACGGGGGATGACCTAATAATTTGAAGTAGATAGAGTGGTTTATTCAAAATAAGAAGTTTCAGTGGTCAATCAGGGCCACACGCAGCTGGCTTCTTCGATTACAGGAACAATACAGTGACGTCATTTACGTCACAGTGGTTTTCTGTTAGAATCATATATTTGATTGATAGGGATATCTCAGTCTATTCTGGCAACAAGTAATGGAAACACATGTTTTAAACAGTACGATATTAATAGCTGCGTTGAACAAAGTGAAAATCTATTTGATGGACACCCAATGATAGATTTACCTTTTCTCACGGCTAAATTTTATTTTAAATACCAAAGAGCGAAACAGACGAGTTCATTTTTGTTGCCGGAAGTGAGGACATTTTACAAAGTGCATGTTGCTTATACAAAGAGTTCACAATTAAAATCGTCATGGTAGAATGGACATAAACCTAGTGTGTTTTAAAATCAGAGACATGTTATACTGGATTGATAGCGAGTAAATCCAGTATAACATGTCTCTGATTTTAAAACACACTAGGTTTATCTCCTAAATAAAAACACTGTCTGCGAATGTTAACTCTCTGGTCGCTGATTACACGATTCAAAGTGTTTTCCAAATGAGATGTTAGACTTTATTAATACCTTCCCATTAATTGGACATGTTCCAATGCAGATTTAATGTGAAGGCTGAAACAGCTGACAAGTGAAGAAATTTGACGCTTGAATTTTCCGTTAGACATGGCGGTTTGGGAAACAATGATATGCAAATAATTCAAACCTGGTACAAAAATAACACATTCTATATCTAAGAATTAACTGTGTAAAAAGAATTTCCATATTTGATTTATAAGAAGTGATTTGTTTTATACTTCTATTGCTTTTCGTTCTGTAATCAGAATGATTGCAAAAAGGGGCAAAGTCTGTGTTGGACGGCAGTTTATTTCATTTTCTACTGACAGTACCCGTGTGTTCACAACAAGAGGATGACTCGGCGATGTATGGAGGCCTCCGTGTAGGCTCTATGCCTCATCAAGACTGTTTCTCTATCTGTAAGCAGGTCAGGACATGTGTAGCAGCCACTTCCATGTACATCAGCAAAGAACATAAATACGGACTGTGCTACTTTCATGGTATACTGCGCCAAGTATACAATAAACAAGGATCATCAACAATTAAGATTGTCCAATGCAAGGGTAAGTCAAGATTGTAAGCAATTTAAGCATCTGTTGTTGGTTTGCCATATTTAGTTGAACACAGGACCTTCTGCAATTTACTAGCTCGGGATATAGAACGAGAACACTGGGTGGTACTGTCCGAACCTCAGGCGAATTGACATACACAACTAAAACAGTTATAACCCACAATCATTTCTCCAAATGTACATCGTAATCAGCACAATTTGCTGACAACAGTTTTCTCCAAATAATACTTTAATACTTGCAATTAAATTTGGACATATTTGAATCTGAACACTGTCCGATTACCACCCAAGCAGAGATGTCAATTGTTTTTATAGCACGAATGACTGTAAATATGTTTTGAGCAGAAGCCAGGGCAATAGTTTTTTTCTGGCACGTGATTATATATCAAAGCTATTTGATATTCCGCCATTGTGTTAATTTTTTTATGAACCATATCGCCAGACAGTCAAACGAATTAGAATAGTCAAAACCATTGTCAATGGTGAAGCCATTCGATACTTAAATATATCTGCTCTAGCTCGGTTGTGGTAAGTACAGTTAAAAGACAAGTTGAGGTGCGCTGTTCTCGTAGAACACATTTTGTAGGGTTACCGTAATTAGCGGTATGCAGCGCAGTGCGCATAGTGAGTTATGGAACTTGAGTTGATTACATATGTCTGCGACCGAGTCTTGTCATTGTTCACGTCCCTACGCTTATTTTGAGAATAGAACACATTACGAATGGAAATATCACTTTTTAGCTCATCTGGCCTGTAAGGCCCCATGGGCTTATGGCATGGCATGGTGTCCGGCGTCCGTCCGTCTGTCCGTCCGTTCGTCCGTCCGTAAACTTTGTGGAATTTCGACTTCTTCTCCAGAAGGCCTAGAAAACTTAAACTTGGTGTACAGACTCCTTGACTAGTGAGGATTATAAATTGTAGCTTTGGTGGCCCTGTGGTCCCTAATACGGGCCACAGGGGCCACGCCCTAAATACCTATTTTCATCTTCTTCTCCAGAACCATAAGGCCTAGAAAGCTGAAACTGTGTCTACAGACTCCTTGACTAGTGAGGATTATAAATTGTAGCTTTGGTGGCCCTAATAAAGAACACAGGAGCCACACCTTAAACACCTATTTTCATCTTCTTCTCCAGAAGGATAAGCCCTAGAAAGCTGAAACTTTGTCTACAGACTCCTTGACTAGTGAGGATTATAAATTGTAGCTTTTGTAGACCTGTGGTCCCTAATAAGGGCCTTAGGGGACACACCCTTAAACATGTTTTCATATTCTTCTCTAGAAACCATAAGGCCTAGAAAGCTGACACTTTGTGTACAAACTCCTTGACTAATGAGTATTATAAATTGTTGCTTTGGTGGCCAATGTACTTTATTTGAAATCTGGCTTGAATGTCAAAATTAAGCAGATGAATCGACACGATTGCTCTGAATCACCCACACATACATGTATATGCACGTCTATTATTGAAATATTAATCTTTACAAGATTCCCTTCCATTTGGACTCGGTACATATGATACTAAATTGTCATTCTCTACGTTTACCGTTTCCCTGGATTCAAAACAAACCCAGTGTACATTGATACTGACACAATCATGTCTCAGTTACAGATTCTCTGGAATCAGAACCATTCCTTGAGTCTGTGTACAGTAGGAAGATCTCTGCCACTCTTAAACAGACCCAGGGCTACCGACAGAGCAACATCTCCATGTTCAAGCAGTGTGCTCTGTATACAAGAGACTCTTGGCTTCACTTTCTGTACAAGCATATTATAAAAAGTTAAACCCTTAGTTTATGGTTGTCGAATGAGAGTAAAATGGACAGTTCCTTCATGTTCTAGCAATGTACTCTTTATAAAGCACACCTTCTGTCTGTACAAGCAAGAGTGATAAAGTTAACCCTTGATGTGTGATTGGCGAATAAATATACAATGGACAGCAACTCAATTTTCCAGCTCAATGGATCACTGACTTTACTTCTCCCCTATCCTATCATGTTTCAATGTCCCTCTTCCTTTAAATAAAATGATGAACCAATTTTCGTTGATGTATGAGAATATGAGAGAAATTATAGCATCATTTAGAGAATAACCAACGGAGTACGAGCCTTGGCGAGCGACTGAACATTATTTTGACGAAGGCAGATATCCCGTAATCACTCGTACCGAGTTGGTTATTCTATATATTACCCATTTGTAATGAAATATAATTAAAAAACGACTGAAAAATGCGATTGAGAAATCGTAGTAATGCTGTAGTAAGTGATACCAATCAGCTGATCAGTATTCATACGCGTGTCCAACCGAACATCTCCAGAGTGAATTAGTCAACAACGCATCGGAATCTAGTTCAGTTTCAAAACAATACGAACATGACGAAAATATTGTCCCTGAATGATATAATACACTTTTCAACCTTGAACAAATTAACACACATAAAACTCTTAACAAACAACATTATTTGATAAAGCTAATAAGTATTTGAATCAGCCGATCGTCACGCCGTACTACCACTGTGATGTGTTGTTGACGGCACAATGTTGTAGGCCTAACGAAAATGTCCAAAACCTTTCAAATTTTTAAAACTATAATTGATAAAAGTGGCAATATCTTTAAGAGAAACTTACAAAGAATGCATCAAAACAAGTCTGTATGCCAGCATAATCAAATAACCTGAAGTTTGAACAACATTTGGTTCTTTCGACGTTACTTTCATTCACGTAGCAAGTGTCAAGAACGATAACTCTAATCGATTTGTAAAAGTTATTGCTTTCATGAATGTATGTATTGAATTTGAGTCCCTATGTTTTTTGTGTGTTAATAATTACTAATGAATCAGTGAAATTCTTGTGCTTGGATAGATTTCATGAATTTTCGATGGCAGCCATGTTTGTTTACAAACAGACAGCGCTTATTGTACCTTTGGAAAAAGCACAATCTTGAGATCACAATGAAATGTAACACGTAGATGAATAGATTTAAATAATACTGCGTTTAAATATCAACCTGTAAGTTGTATGATGCACAGTAATATTCATCGTTCTATGATTTTATTTTTAACCTAATCGACATACGTTCGACACGTTCAATTTATCGATGACCAATCGTCTTTCATTTTCTTAGGCACCGACCAATCAACGTTGAGAATCACTAAAAAGCACATGTGTATCCTCGCCCGTATGGGTAATATAATAAAGAAATCTATGCGTGAACAATTTACTGACGATAATTTCATTCTTTAACTTCGATAGTAAATGTACAAAACAACAAGACTTTATTCGAGAATATTGTCCTCCTAGTGCCCAAACTATCTGTGTACCATCTGACGATAAAGAGTACCTGCTTCTAATTTATGACATCTAGAAATATATAAACGTTCTTACTATTTCGACTTGTCTATTTGTTGATATCAAATATCTACTTGTCGAATTTTCTCGGTGCCACATAAGTTATGACAAAAGAGATAATCAAAATGACAAGCATTTGCAAAAAGCGCTACAAATTGTTAACACAGCTATAGACGCAACCATGTACATCCCTTATTTCAGGTACTCATCTTCACAGATAAGATAAATTACATAACTCGACATAGTGTGAGACCAATGTATGAGACCGTATCAAGTCAAAGGTTTTCGGCGTCTCCGGGATTCGAACCTTGGCCTTGGCGTGAGAGGCCAGCAAGCTAACAACAATACATCTCTGCTCCACAGTTGATCCCAGTCACTCCAAACTTCTTACCAAACTTCTTACCTTAGATATGTCACTCCAAACTTCTTACCTTAGATATTTCACTTCAAACTACTTCTCAGTTTTAGTTATCGAGCTGCAAAACTATTTAGAGTAACTGTTGGGAATGCATGTAGATGTCGTTTTAGGCACACTAAGATGTCTCAAAGACATGACAAATTATATTAAATCTAGAGGTATTTAAAAACAATTGCAGAATGAAGTTCTAAAACTTAAATATGTTCTATCAAAAACGCTGGGTAAACATACTTGATATTCTACAGGAAACAAAAAACAAACAATAAAATCATAAACAAATCAGCTCAGTGGCGGATCCAAGTGGGGGATGAGTTGCGCTTGTAAAGAGGACTCGACCCTCGAGAGTTAACAACCACCTTTTATAATTAAACGTTAACCATCATCAATCAATCACTGCTATATTTCAATTAGATGTTTTTGCTGTTTCTCTGAGGGGATGATGTAATATCGTTTGGAAAAAAAATCCCTATTAATGTTATATTTTTTGACTTACTGAAAGAAAACACGAAGTTTAGATTTCACATATTCTTTCGTTTTGATAAACCTTTATTACACTGATAGATATGTATGTACATAGAGCGACAGCGGAAGCCATTACCTCGGAAATAAAAGAAACTTATTGCACAGAGGTTGAGGTAATGGCACTAACATGAGAAACTAAAGACGGAAATGTATAAATGCTTCTAGGATAGGACAGAAAGGAAAGATGCGTTGTAAGATAGAACACATTCAGAGATATTGACATAGATACATAATATACAGTAGGTGTGACATTTTCACCAATCACGGTCATCAAGATGTTATTTGTAAAGAGAGTTGTGCACATTACATTATTCGGTAATTATATGTACAATTATTAAACACGTTAAGTCTCTGAATTCATTATTAAGGTACACACAATTAGACAACATGCATGTACGCAGTACATCAGTTGAGATATTACATATATATATATACATACAAATACACCAAAATATGGGATTATTAGTTAGAAAGGAAAGCTGAGTTTGTTATTAGCTACTTTACAGAAACAATTAGTGGATAGCCAATATTTAGAAAAGTTAGACGAAGATAGACGAAAAAAGTCAACCCGAATACGTGTTTTAAGGAAACATTTAAAACGCAATACAATGTCATCTCCAGTGAACTGTTTGTGTTCGAACATATTAAGATTTCTTATCAGCCAAATTGAATATTTTTCCAATGCAATCAGATAAACACAAACAGCAAATTTATATGAATTGGGGAGTTTTGGGACAAGTCCGAAACGGATAATTTCATTGGATTTAACGATTAAATTATTGGATAAAGTTTTAAGCCACTGGAAAACAACATGCCACAAATCATTCACACAGGGGCAGTAGATGAAAAGATGATCAGAATTTTCTACTGCCGTGCGACAGAGTATACAGTTAGGAGAGATAGCCATATGACGTGCAAAAAGTCTATATCCAAGAGGGAGAGAGTCATAGATAAGACGGTAGTTAACTGATTTTGGAATATTATCCACGAAATTATGATGCAGATTTTGCCAAACTAAGGAAAAGTTTATTCGTGGATATAAGTTTTCAATTTTGTTTTCTACAACTTTGAGGAGAAGACAATCATATAATTGTTTTGTATTAAAATTTATCATATCTACATGCGGGTTCGGGGAGATAGATTCAAATAGTTTTACAGTTGAAAAACATTGCTGGTAGAATAAAGGTGCCGTCTCCGAGTGGGGTAATAGGAGAGATTTAAAGTCAGGGCGATAGTGTCTAAGGGACAAACCTAACCAGTATTTTGCAAAATAAGTCCACTTTGCTGAGCTGTCTTTAAGAAGAGATTGAATATGTTTTAGTTGCAAAGCCTGTAATTTAGATAATATATGAATAACCCCCAGACCACCCTCTAATTTAGGCTTGTACAAAACAGAGCGCCGAATAGGCTCAGAAGTGGACTGCCAAATATATCTAAATGTCTCTCTCTGAAGGAGTTCGACGTAGTGTTTTGAAACTGGTGTTACTGTTCCACAGTACCACAGTTTAGACAATCCTAAAATATTGCACACAACAGTTTTCCCAAAAATAGAAAGTGCACGCCCTTTGCACAATTTAAGTATGTTACGAAATTTAGTTATTATAGGAAAAAAATGATCATCATTTGAAACATTCTTGCCTGTAATTACACCTAATAATTTTGATTGGTCAATCCAAGATATTCCGAAGGGATGGTCGGACCTATTTTTCCATTTTCCCATAAAAATTCCATTAGTTTTAGAATAATTCAATTTGGACCCTGATGTTTTGCCAAAGTCATTATGCATGTTCAATAGTGTCCGAATTGAAGCATCAGTTGTACAAAAACCCAGTCCATCATCAGCAAAGGCAGATATTTTTGCCGAATCATTTGAGCCTGGTAATTTAATTCCGCTGATATCTTTACTTTTCCGGATTTTATCTAACAGAGGCTCTAGTGTTAAGACATACAAAGCCGGGGTTAGTCCACAGCCTTGCCGGACTGACCTAGTTACTGGAAATGGCCGAGATATGTGCTGATTAACAATTACTGCACTAGATATGTCCGAATATAAAATTTTGACCCACTTTTTGAAATTAGGACCAAAGCCAAAGGTGTCCAGTACTTTAAACAAAAATTCATGGGAGACTCTATCAAAAGCCTATTGATCTAAACTAATGAAAGCACATTGGAGGTTTTTCTGCTCCACATAATCAAGCACATTTCGTATCAAATGAGTATTATCCTGAATAGATCTGCCGGGAACAGCACAAGTTTGATCAATATGGACAATATCACCCATTACATTGCCTAAACGTATGCATAGTAATTTAGAGAGAATTTTGTAATCAATATTTAATGAAGAAATAGGGCGGTAATTTTTTACTAAATCCGGATGCTTTTCATCCTTACATATATATAAGAGTAATAAAAGAAGTTTAAGAAGAGGAGTGCAAAGTGGAGTTTTCAAAACAGAGCTCATACACGCGACACAACACATTACCAAGAATATTGAAAGAAGAGACATAAAATTCCTTTGTAAGGCCATCTGGACCAGGCGACTTATTGTCGTCCATTGCTTTAAGAGCTTTTAGAATTTCATCTTTATTAATTACATCTTCCAAAGAGTCCGAAATCTCCGAATCAAGTGATGGTAAATCAGCAAGGAAATGATTAGCAGTTAACTCATCGATGGGCACAGCTTTAAACAATTTGGAATAGTAATTTTGAAAAACACCCATGATACCAGGAGAGGTATAAAAGTTTCTATCAAAATCATCAGAGATAGAATTTATGGCTTTCTTTTGACCTCTCCTTGCTTCCTTGCGTAAGAAATAGCTGGAATGATTTTCTTTATTCTCAAGGTCAGTCGCTTTTGTGCGAATTAAATTGCCTTGAAAATTATTAATTTCTATAGCTTTAAGTTGTTTTTTTATTGCCAAGATATCTTTAGAATATAGTCCAGGAGATAGAGCATCTAATCGGCATAGTGTTTGGTATTGGGACTGAAGGCTTTTAAGGTGGGAGACTTGCTGGGACTAATCTGCTTTGCATATTGTTGAATACAAATTTTAATTTTAATTTTAAAAGTATCCCACCATTCTAAGGTTATTGTCTCTAATGAAGGAATATATGTATTACAGAAATTATAAAAATTGAACCAAAACGTATCTAAAATAGAGTTATTACACTTCCAATAACTTGGACCAAAATCAATGCCGAAAAAATCTCTTAGCGATACATACACGTAATCATGGTCAGAAAAAGAACAAGGAGAAATACCAGCACCGGAGATCCCTTCACCCAAACAGGCAGATACATAAAAGCGGTCTAGCCGTGTTCCAACACCCACAGAGTTTCGCCAGGAGACGGCTACAGTATCTGGAAAAAGAGAACGATAAGAATCTATTAGTTTATAGTCTGAAAGCCATTTAGAAATGATAGAAGATCCCCCAGAAATACCATCAAGGTTGCCGCCTATTTTATCAACCTTCGCATTAGGAATGCAATTAAAGTCCCCGCCTATAATAAGCTTCCTATTTGTCACTAAATATTTCTCTAAGTTATTGAAAAATTCTACCCGCTCTGCTGAGTTATTGGGAGCGTATACATTAATTATTCTTAAATTCCTATTGTTTATATTAATATCCAAAACAATCAGGCGGCCATCAATATCAAAATGGAATTTGCTTATTGAAAAATTTAATCTAGAAGATATAATAAGCCCCACCCCACGACTACGATTATTACCAAAAGACCAAAAACCCTTCCCTTTAAATTTAGATTCAACTTGTTTAGCTAAATTGATATTGTATACATGGGTTTCTTGAAGAAATAGAAAGTCAATGGACTTAGTGTTAAACTTATCAGATAAGAGGTTAATTTTAGAGATATCATCTAACAACCCATTTACATTACTGGTGTATAAGCTTTCACATATTTAAGGAGGTTGGTTACCTTTGTTACTGCTCATCCGCAACAGTCAGCTTTCGCTATTTTAAAGCGTATGCTGTTTTGTATATTTTTCACTGAAAGTGTGAGATAAAAAAATTAAATAATTAAATAATTAATTAGTTTAATAAAAAAACAATGACTGTGTTATATTTGTGAACATAAGTATTTGTTTTATGATAAAATTTATTTCACTAATTAACCATAAGTTGAAAATTTCTAAAAAGGGTAATGTTGACAATGAAGAGTTATCTCCCCTGGATGTTAATTGTCATTGATGTGGCTAAATTGAATGTGAATATCTCTGTTATCCCCTGGTGACATATTGTTTTTTCTTTTTAATCTTATTCTAGTGTGTATTAACTATAAAATATATCATTTAAAAAAAAATCTTAATACGAGAAATTAATTTTTTTCATAAAAGAATAATATTTTACAAAAATAATCATACAAAAAAAAAAGGTTATTTGTATGAATTTACTTCATATTATGTTCAAGTTCCTTTTTTCTGACTAAGTTTATTTCCATACTGCAATGCCTTAATCGAAAACCATTTAGATAACAATCATATTCAAAAGTTATCTTGAAAAGGAGTTTTTAAATTATTGTATTTTCATCTTTGGGTGCCCTAGCGGATAGGCCCTTTTTCGAACAAAAACTGTGATGACATGGTATTTTTATGACACAATTTGATTCAAGACAAATTTTCAACAAAATAAGACCAAATTTAGCTATTTCTTAATACCTCGATATTTTGTATCCAACCTCCTTAAGCTGCAGGCGCTAAAGAAACCAAACGAAAATATAGACTGTTGAAGATCCCTATCTGTAGTGTAATAAAGCATTGGGTATTGACTGGAATGTATGCGTCACTTATACCAAATAGGGACACCAACACGCATTATAACCCGGAAGTATTCCTGAAGTACGCTGAAGCGAGTCGTTGGCTCTATCTACCTGTGTTTGTTGATCAACTGTGAGTTACCTTGTGTCGTGAAATGTTTTCATATAATATTATTATTTGTTTGCATATTCAAGTCATTTGCTACCTGTTAATGGTGTAATTGTTACTCTTTAAAATATGTTTGATAATATATGTGTAAGCCACTACATGTGCTTTCCCCTTTGTAATAGACTTTATTTCGTTCAGATGTTTGTCGAAATTTCAATTTAATTGTTCAACTTTTCATCCATCAAAAATCGGTTAAATTGTAATAAAGTTTTATCAAAATCTTATCATTTAGCATTTTCATAACTTAGCACAACCTGTGCTGTCGTGTCTAAACAGCATATACAAGTCCTTTAAGGTTCTGCATGATTAGGTCGATTCATGTTACACAATTCACATTCACAGGTAGTAAGCGTTCAGAAGCTAACTGCACGCAACTGCAGTATGAATGACAAAGGTTTAACTGTAAAGGAAAGCTCTCCTCGAGAATAGAGCTATTTATAACTTTACCATGTAAAATAATAAGGGTAATGTTAAACTAATAAAACAAGTTTATCTTGTCGAAATATTATAAAAAGTATTATGGTAACAACTCACATAAATCCTCATTTTCAAATATTAACATAATATAAAAAATATGAATGCTTTTAGATATCTATGCGAAAATAAAACTAATGCTTACTTTAAGGCTGTTTTTGATGATGACATCTATATATATATATAATATCTTACAGCAATAAACAAATCAGTACTTAGTGAATATGTAAAGTAAAAAATGTCAAATGATGTCTTTTTAAAATTTATTTATTACTATTTTTGTATTTCTATATTCCCAGATGGCTATGTCGGTGTGGTGCAGTCTGTGGGTCCTCTACAACGTTGTATTACTATCATTCGGTATTTAAGTCCTTTCTCAAAGATCAAATCTCAGATTTATTTTTTTAAATTTAAACAGCATACTGAATGTCTTTACATGAATGAGGTTGAGATCCTAAAATATAGTTTATGCAAAAGAGACCAATTTGAATAGATAAGGAATCTCGCCCAAGTGTCTTCTGAAATCAAATATAATAATGCGAGATGATAATAGTTACAAATATCCGAGGCTATAATCCTGTGCAGTTTTCAATTTATCATCTAAAATCACTTTTCATATTGAATCAATGAAAACTATATCTTTAAACACGTCATTGCCTGTAGACTGCCAGTACAGTCATGTAATAACATTGTGACGGTGTCATGTGTGTGACGTCATAGCGTTAATCATCCTCGTCAACTTTATGTGGCTAAATACACGTATACACATATTTCATATACAACAGTAATAATAGTGATGCCCTTTCGTGATGATATTAACAATTATTGTGATGTCATTTGCTTTGCATATATCAGAATGATACGTTCTAAAAACGATATCTTATGTGGTGATAAAGTGCTTTATTTTACCGACAATAAAACCTCTGCCGTGAAAAATCCCCTTGGGTCAAATACTGTCTAAATATTTCACATGAAATGGAAAGGACCCCTGAATAAACATGATCGAACTGCAAGAAGATGAATTAAAAGAGATTTGCATCAACCATAAGTAGTCAACATAAAATCGTAATGACATTTCAATCGAATTATTGACATGGAACGTCGACCTTGGCGCTTGCCAAAGACTAAAATAAAGAATGATAAATTATTGTCATGAGAAATGCTGGGATGTCCCAGAAAATGTTTGGACAATGCATATTAGGATATATTCCATTTATCTATTTATATTATATATTCAAATGAACTTTACACTCTCGACAAATAGTCTGTGTAAAACAGATTTGTAACGTTACATGCTTCATGAGGATTGTCAAATAATCATCTATATATGTAGATGACCTATACTTAAGAACAAGAATGTTTTCTTGAATTTATACAAACAAATCAACTGGCAGAATGAACTATTTTATTCTATTTTAATTCAAGTCATGAAAAATAAGTATAATACATTCTCTAGTTCTTCTATTTACGTATGTATGAATGAATTCGGAAAGAAACAAATTAAAATCAATATCACACAAGGTTCGATATCAACTAATTATCTCCTTTTAATTCTAGTCAAACAAATCAGTACAACGCATTTGCTTTATCTTGTTCTGCTATTCATGTTTGTATATGTGAATTTAGGAAGTAACAAATGAACAGGATTAAACATCAATGAACACGTTGTACATGAACATTGTATTTGTCATCATCTAACATCTACAAGTAATATTCCGGACTGCAATTAATAGGGATATATGAACATTTGTGATTATAAATATTGATATCTTCTTGTATTGACCACTTAATAGAATGTTAATCATAATTGATACAATATCTCATATTAATCATTGATAAGTTTCATAATCATGATTAATAATTGTCCTCAACCTGAATACTAGTATATTAAATATGCTAATGTGTCCTTTAAAATATAACAAATAAGAGATGATATTTTTTCAGGCCAGAACGACTACTGTAGAGAGGGTACATACGGAAACAACTGTCAGTTAACCTGCCCGGAACAGTGTCGCCCTCTGCAAACCTTCCCGTGTGATAAGGACACGGGGAAATGCTCTGAGGGATGTAATAACGGCTACCATGGAGACAAATGTGACAAAACGTGTTCCTGTAACTCGGGCATTTGTTACCAAGTAAATGGAGATTGTTATGGAACTGAAGCAACCACTGAGAGTTATACCACGGACACGACCATCAAAGATATGGGTATGTGAGTTGAATGCTCATAAAGTGTCTCAATGTTTTTTTCATCTAGGTAGCTAGATGACGCCAAAAATAAGTATAAGTTTACTTTACTGAGATAAGTCCTTTTTTGAGATTAGTCAACAAATCATTGAAAATCTTTAAGACAGCAGAAACAAGAGTTTATCATTTAATTACTGATTGTGCCTTCACCGCATCGATCGTTGTCTGTAAACCTATTATATCATCCTGACTTGTGATGCCTTAAGATTTAGTCTATAACAGCTCGTTTGACATAAAGTAAGAAGTGTTGGTTTGTATTGTCAAAGCTATCATTTTGTACTCTCTTTTATGATGAACATTTAAACCTATTGCTTGGATATCTTCACAGTTTATAAAAAACTCATTATTTAAACAACAGATCCTTTGGTTCACTTCGTTTGAAACAATAATTCGATTAAGTCACTATCATATGGTCAGTCACTGATTTTTAACCATTATCTTATAAAACAGAAGCAGCAGCAACAGTAAACAACTTTGTTTGTGATGGAGTAGCAACAACATGGCGTATCGTAGCCATTATTCTCATCATTTTTATGTAAGTACTAGGCATATTCATTATTTCTTAATGTATGCACTTCCCATAACATATTTCGTTTCATGAAATTCTTAACTTTATAACTTTTCATTTGTAAGCAGTATGTCATATACAAACAAAAACAGTAAACCAGTAAATCACCCACAAGTTTTCTTCAGCAAACGTCTGAAAACTTTAAAACAATTCAGAAATTCATTTCGTAAACGTTTCACTATTCGTATCGGTATCTAATATAAGTAAGGTTTCCATTTATAATCTTTGACAGCCTCTCACAAAAATCACAAGCAGCTTTGAACATCGAAAGGATAAAAAATGACTAATTTAATTTATGTAAACTGTAGTTTTAGGTAAAATAGCATATGACTGACATGAACTATAGAATTAGATATCAATTTCAAATCGTATCAATAAAATTATTTCCATCGCCTTTTAAGGTATTTGCCCTTCATATAGTAAACCTGCGATCATTTATATAAGTTTTTATTGATGATAAATAGTTCATGACTATATTTTGGTAAGTCAAGTTGAAAAGATATAAAATAAAATATGAATATTAGCTAAATTAGTTATTATAACACAATGCACCTTTTTGGACTTGAATTCATTGACGCATCATAGATGTAGGAGATCCCTTAACCAAACAAAAATTCTTATTTCACTCTTACCTCTCGCCTAAAAGATAAGGAGATTTTTATTTATTACAATTCATCACGACACTTGGCTTCCAAAAACATGATGTTACTATGTGTTGTATTTACCCCACTTGAATCTTGCTATTATCTCTCATTTCAGTTTCGTACTGGTTTGTGCCGGTGTTTTGGTGTTTCTTTATATCAGGTATGGCTCGTTTCTGAACAACCATGCACAAGAAAGTGATACACTCATTTTGGATCGACATAAAATTAAAACTGCACCAAGTATTTTAGGAAAATACAGTTCAATAGACTGACAAGAATTATGAATTTCAAGATACCTGACATTCATCGTCAAACAATTGCCATAAACTATGGTGGCTGATTTCTGCCATTCGCACCTTTGCTATATCGTGTTTTCTAAGCCTGGTTCGAAGTAGCGAAATAGCGATGCGAAATAGCGAAATTGCAATGAAAGTTGCGAAATGGAGACGCGAAGTGACGAAATAGCGATGCGAAGTTGTGAGGGAGCGAAGCTATTTTTCTTCGCTATTTCGCATCGCCCTGTTGCAATTTCACATCGCTACTTCCCTATTTCGCCTTAAAATTGGAAACACGAAAGAGCGAAGGTGCGAATGGCAGAAACCAGCCACCATAATAAACTCTAAAACAATAGCAAGTGTAAGGAATAATTGTTCTCAAAACACTAGACGCAAGATAATCACTTTTTAGTCAGTCAGAATTAACATGTTACAGACAAAATTACAAATGCAATTGTGATCATTTCTAGATTGCAGGTACATATAAACCGTTGAAATCAATACACGCAGTAATATGCGCCTTCTCATTGAAAATTATATAATGTTCGTTGCTATTTGATTGTCTCATTACGTGTTCTGCTTTCCTTAATTTCCACTGTAGTTTATTATTTCCAAGAATAAAGAAATGTCATTAAAAAAATAGTTTTGCAAAAATAGAACATTAATGAAAAAGTGTTTGAAATAAATTACATGAATACAAACCCGTCATAAAATACTCACTTGTCACTGAATATCTATCATTTTGAAAAATGCCATATTTAGATTAACTTGTCAGCTGTTGAGAAAAAGGTTTCTGATACATCAAACATACATCATATCTCTATCTATCTGTCATTCTATAGGTGTTTGCTATATCCAATTGAGTTTGTAATTTTTAAAATCTGTCTGTGATTACATGTTTCGCGTATAAAGATCTTCAACATATTATTATATTAAATTCATTATTGAATCTATTGATTATCTATATTATATATATCATTTCATCATCTTCTTATAATTGCAGGTTCAGGAAGCAGAAAAAATACCAACCGGGTAACATACTTTATCTTACTGATATTTATTTTCCAAGTGTAGTTATTATGCCAATTGTATAGCTTTATTTAACCCGTATTGAACTAAGGGATTTAAATTGACCTTTCTAAATTCATTTTAAATAATTTGTAGCTACATGGAAAAGAACTTCTTCTGTTGACGTTGGATATGGAGAAGAAAGAGCAAATACAGGTTAGAATTTTGCATTTTTAATGTTATCAAATATTGTGACTTCACAAAGCTCAAAATAGACTAGTGTCTATCTGTCTTGTGAAGAAGTAAGTATACGCAATTCCAATCATTTCACAAGAAAAGTATTAAATTTCACTATACTATCTTGCATAGTTGTGAAGATTCTAAATCAACTTTATCTTAAATACGTGTTTAAGTAAGTTGACCTACGGAGGAATTGTGTAACTAATGTCATTCGTATCAATCACCTGTGGATACAAGGCAAAAGTGAGCGCAGCTCACATACCCCCGCCTGTAGTTTGACCGCCTTTCTTTGACGAAAATAGTGAAAAGTCATATGTTCTGATAAGTCCTAGGATTGTTACCGTATTTTTCCATCACATGATATAGAAAATAACATTAGAATTTAATTTGTCTGAATAGGTGTGAACTGGTATAACTATTATAATAAATGTTTTTCAACAAACTCTCATCTTCCATTCAGTTCCATGTAGGTCAATTTATATTCCAATATATGTATTCTTTGCAGTGGTATCAACATTTAAGAATTGACTTCAAAATTTATTAAGTTCATGGAGGTATAAACTTAAAAACCGCTGTGCAAACTGTGTAAATCCGCGTAGCGGAGTTTCGCGAAGTTTGCACAGCGGTTTTTAAGTTTATACCTTCATGAACTTAATAAATTTTGAAGTCAATTCTTATAAATAAATATACACAAATTCGATGTTTTAATACGTTTCTTTGCTCCAAATAACCACAATGCAACAACTAGGACTGCACTATTTACGCGAACGAATTCAACTCTCAGCAAAACGAGAGAGATAAAATGTCAATCAAAACGTCATTATTATTTTAGCTCCGCCTACGACTAGTTTACCAGCCAATGAAAATTCACAACGGAATCACGCAACGTCTTGTCACGTGGCCTTGACATTCCTAGTGTCAACCGTTGTACATAAACACAAACTCGCGACTGTTTGATTCGGTATGAAAATAGCCGATTAGACTATCGTAGGACGTGCCATGCATGTGGCTTAAAAGTTGGACGATAAGCAATCAGATCAAATCGAATTAAGTTTATGTTAAACGGCACAGTTCTCTAATCTTGTTGAGAAACAAAGCTAGAAACTGCGGCATTTCAATGGCCGATACCCTTGCAACAGCCGCGACTGCGGGAGAGGGAAAACGACCGGGTGTATTGTTATGAAGCCGTGCCATTTATAAAACAAACTATAAAATATTGATTTGATATTATTTGTAATTTTTTGTCTTTTTACCGAACTCTCGCGAACTGGTACAGCATAAAAAACGCTAGTTTACGAATAGTTCCGTCATTTGGGGCGTGGCTAAGTGTGAATGGGCGTGGCTGAATGTGATGTGACGTCACGAAATTAAGTTTATGCAGGTATGAACTGAATTTCTGTTACAGTGTTCAGCGAATCAGATACACGGATAGCAAATGACATTTATTTATTCCAATATATGTATTCTTTGTAGTGGTAACAATATCAGTTATGTTCTATGTTCATACAGTGTCCATATGAGTATCACAATAGGTCACAATCCCTTTCTTTTGGTTACTTGCCAAAAGATAACTTGAAGGCAAAACAGTCACATTTACAATGTATATACGGTATGTGTTTGTCATTAGGAAATATATTTACAAGCTTGATCCTCAACCTACTGTTTTCGGACTGTTTTGGTTCAAAATTTCAAAATATATTTGAACTTTGGAATTAAAACCCCTAAAAAGCACAACAGCATCATATAGGTTACTGCCATATTGTTCATACAGTGTCCATATGAGTATCACAATAGGTCACAATCCCTTTCTTTTGGTTACTTGCCAAAAGATAACTTGAAGGCAAAACAGTCACATTTACAATGTATATACGGTATGTGTTTGTCATTAGGAAATATATTTACAAGCTTGATCCTCAACCTACTGTTTTCGGACTGTTTTGGTTCAAAATTTCAAAATATATTTGAACTTTGGAATTAAAACCCCTAAAAAGCACAACAGCATCATATAGGTTACTGCCATACCAAGTTTGAAAATTCCAAGTGATATAGTTTTTAAATTATGATCCGGAAACGACACAAAGTCCGAATATCTGACCGTTTTTGGTCAAAATTTCAAAAATTATTTGAACATTGGAAGTGAAACCCCTAAAAGGCACAACAGCATCACAAAGGCTACTGCTATACCAAATTTGAAGTTTCCAAGTGGTATAGTTTTTTAATTATGCTCCGGAAACGAGACAAAGTCCAAAAATCGGACGGTTTTTGGTAAAGATTTCAAAAATTATTTAAACGTTGGAAGTGAAACCCCTTAAAGGCACAACAGCATTATGTAGGCTACTGCCATACAAAATTTGAAGTTTCCAAGTGGTAGAGTTTTCTAATTCTGCTCCGGAAACGAGACAAAGTAAAAAAATCGGACGGTTTTTGGTCAAATTTCAAAAATTATTTGAACGTTGGAGGTGAAACCCCTAAAAGGCACAACAGCATCATATAGGCTACTGCAATACCAAATTTGAAGTTTGTAAGTGATATAGTTTTAGAGTAATGCTCCGGAAACGATTTCGGACGGACGCACGGACGGACGGACGGACACGCGGAGCGCTATATACCCCCGACTACGTCGTAGCGGGGGTATAAAAATAATCTAGTGATTTTTCCGGTAGCATTTGATTTTGTCAATAGTTATCTCCCTTACTTACAGCTTAAGCCGAGAGATAGATGTAAAAACTATAAATGGATTGTCTGTGCTTTGGTTTCCTATAAATCATGGTGACTGAACAAAAGTATTTGTCAGCACTTCTTGAAATTTCAACCATTATCCCAAAGTTTACCCATAAAATGCTAAACCTACTAATATATTTAGTTTTGTGGTTTCAGTAAAGGCATGACTTACACGGTTACTTATCACTAACTTTACCCAATGTTAATCAGTTTTATCTATTTGAAATTCTTTGAACAAAGTGGTAAGCAGGGGTATTTGAGCTCTACTTGTATTTAAGTGTCTGTATTATATTGCCTTCAAATTACGTTCACCAAAATACAATTATTTCAAAAAAGATTTTACAAATTTTACAGTTAGAGTTTACTCTTCCTATCAGTTAAAAGATTATTGATTGATGTTGACAGAAAAGGACACCCTTTTACAAGAGGAAGCCTGCGTAGGGACAAAGCAAGGTCAGCGGAAAAATACAAAATCACATGGTGAGGACCACATTTTTCTTTTCCTTTCAGTTTTCTCTAGAATTTCAAAGTTTAATTTCAGTGAAACACATTGCTTCTTTACAATTCTTATTAAATTTCCTTAATATTCAACATTTACATGTTCGTATCAAGTAATTGGTTTCAATGGCATACATTTCAATTCGGAAACCATGTTGAATAGTAAATATCCAGTAGTTAATGTGAGATAGTATTTTTCCCGCTAGTTATAAATCAGCATATATAGAGAATACTACACGAGGTCTCATTAGATACGAATTATACGAAACGAGTGTCCTTCCGGCGGTATCTGACCGAGCGAAAGCGAGGTCAGATACCATAGGAAGGTCACGAGTTTCGTATAATTCGTATCTAATGAGACCGAGTGTGGTATTTTATTTATTACACACGTTTAGAATAGACACATTTGTTAATAATCCTCATTTTCGTGTATGGCATCAAGGAAACAATTCCGATAACCCGAAACCGGTTTCAATAACCGAATGCGTAATAGTCGACGTTCGTGATGTGACCAGTCTATTTGCGCAGTCGCTCATTTAAACCTGCGAAGAAAGAAAATAGTTTCCAGTTTCGATTAAATCAACCAAAATTAGAAATGTCAAAAAAGGCTAATTCATCGATGATGAGTTTTGATTAACGATTAATTAATGATTGATACAGAAAGTGTAGAATTTAAACATTCAGAGTCAGAGTCGAATCTGTCAACGCTCTTCTCTCGGTCGGCTCGCCATGTTCAAGCGTCAAGGCTGACGTGTGTCGTTGTGGCTGGGCTAGCGGATACATTGGTTCTGTTGAAAACGGATTACTTACCAACGGGTTATGTAATGGAAGATCTTTAAACTGAAACAAACACCATTTCGAACTTTTCTAGGAACTTCAAATGAAACGATAGAATCGATATGGATGATAATGAAAACAATGAAGTGCTCGGAGAGTGACGGGGACCCGACATGTCAACGGGAAGGGCAAGGTCATCGCCTTGTTTAGCTACAGCGTGTTTGGGGATTCCCAATTTCCCTGTGATGTGTTCCTGACTCAGTGACTGCATTTTAAAGTTGTTTATTCTCAGTGCTTGTCACATTTGATAGCATTTGGCTTGATCTACCCACATGTTATCACTGACAAACCGTGCATGATGCGATGTCCGGGTGTTGAATTTACGGTTGACGTTGTAATGTAAGTAAAAATATTAATGCATTCGCTGATCTGTTAATTTGTCATGAAATCGATTTTGCACGATCGATGTTTTCTAAATATTTGTCTATGTATCAACTCTTTTTAAGTATATAAAGCCGTAAACTTGAAGAAATGACATGCTTGTTATTAATTCGAAAAAAGTTCCGTTTTAGTTGACCCTAAATGAGAGGTCATTGGTTAACCAATCAAATCTGTGGAATGCGAGGTCATGTTGATACGACACAGGTCAACGCAATACGACACACGTGTGTCGTACGAGATTAGTATGTCATCACTTGTACGTTACCTACGTGTGTAATAATTCCAAATACTACTAATAAATACTACTTAGTTGATCAAACCTATCGCATATTCTCCAAAACCTTCGCTATCAACATGAAGGGATATTTTATTCTTTGGCAAATGGTCGATTTTAATCAGGTTGATTATTGCCTGATAACTCGCCTCGATGATTCACTTACAACTATTGATTATATTTTCTAGAATGGTTCATTTCAAAAAGTTAGTTTTTGAAACAATGACAAAACTTTAGAAGTAAAGAATTTTGTTTTTAAACGTCATTTGATTTTGGTTTATTTTCAACCTTGCTGTACAAAACAATATTTGAATGAGTTCTTTTTTAACCTAACATATGAAATGTTAATTATGTTAAATTTTTCTATGAACCGAAATAACAAATGTGTGTCTTTTGAAAAAAAATACTATGAGCGTGACACCATAAAACCACCAACAACATAAATCAACTATTTGTTTTATAGGTGAACTGCCAAGTAACTTTGAGGCAAACGTAAGTGTTTCTTTCATTCAAGAGATGATAATTACGGTACCTTTTACACTTTTCTATTTGACAGAGCATGTTATATTACTGTTATGCAACAACTTCTCTACGAGAGGAATAGACCGATCCATTAAGCCCCGCCCCCTAGCAACCGTCCCTAGCAACCGCAAACCTCGGACAAACATGAGGAAGTGTCCGAGGTTTGCTTTGTCGACTCAGAGTAGTTTTTTCATGACTATGGCTCATTACAGTTTTGTCATGCCTCAGAAAGGATTGAAATTATGAAAATACGGTCTACTGATAATGAAACTGAGGAATTTCGAACAAAATTACTATCAGAAATTATTTTAACACAAGGAGAACGGCCCGATCTCAGGAGGAAGGGTCAACGATAAAATTCAACATTATTTTTTTTCAAACCCAGTGAATTTACCGATAATTTCCTTGATTGATTGCATATTAACATTGCCTAAATGGTGGTTTGATACTTGCATGTAATTATCTAATGACACTAAGCAAATAAGACCCCGAAGAAATCTCACAAGCTACGATACATATTCAGTCTATGAATAGCAACACACGGGTCATACAGAGTCGACGTGACGTTCTTGAACATATTTTTATATTGAGGTCAAATTTTAAAAATATAAAAATTGCCCTCTAAAATGTGGTTGTCCAAGTCATTCCTGAATTTGGCCCAGCATCAGTGTTTGAGCATCAATAATTTTATCAATTTCAGGGACAGAGATGTAGATCTACCTGCCAATTATCTCACTTGAGTGTTCAGTCATCTGATTCTTGACAGTTTAAAATATTTTTAAAATACAAAACAAAAGTATTCTTTATGTTGCTGTACAGCACCAAGGATACTCATCTACCGTGTAAAAATTATCAATAATTAATATGGAACTGATGGAGACTATAATATTATGTAATTTGTTCATTTTGTTTTGGAAATGTTTATATTAATGCAACATTTGATTCAATAACAAGTCAAACAGACTTTTTTCAATTTATCAACATATCTGTAAAATCAGAATATTGAAAAAAAATTCATTTTATAAATTATTCAAAACTCCAAAACATATTAATAGTTAAAATAACTTACATGATTTAAATAATTAGCAAACAGGATTGTAAAATATACATTTTCATGTGAATGCATGATTTCAATTTACTTAGATATGCTTAATCATTTTAGACAAACTTTGAAACTTTTTTTAAGAAATGATAAGTTTAAATAAATATGAAAACAACAATTTCACCTTGAGATAAAATTATTCTATTCAAATTTTTTAAAACATGAATGAAGTCCATATGCCTTATTGCTGTTTTATTTTTCAAAGCCCAATTATTTGTAACATCTTTTATTTATGCAAATTCTGAAGATGGTTTCCCCATTAACTTATATCCTTTGTTCATTCAGTCTGAAAAAAACTCCAATTATTTATCATGAAAGCATTCATTAATCCACTCTTCCAAATGTAAAATAAACCAACATATAGTCTGCACATTTTTATGAATAAGTCATGATATGAATTTATGATAATGAAGAACATCCTATGCAGACCCAAACTGTTCAAGATATCTATAGAAACCATTAACATATTTACAGATTTGAATTTGAATATTTCAGTGTTCTCAAACTTACTTGACTTAGATGTCTAGTAAATTTCTTACCCAATACAAATACATTTTGTACAATACAATTATAACTATATTTTATTACACACATCCATGTAAATACTTTTCAAAATGTTTAAGGTACTGGATGATTATTTTCTAATGTTTTAATTATCTAAAAGTAAGAAAATTTTGGTTTAAACATAAACTGAATTGGATAAAATATTGGCTCTTCCCTGTCATTCAAATATTTGAAAATAATCTGAAGTTATTAGATGAGATATTTGAATACATGTCCACATTTCTTGAATCCTTTATTTTGATAAAATTACCTAGCTCTGACTTATAATTTCAAACCCTGATAATATATATTATTTATAATCAATAGTAACACTTCAACAAATTAATATTGATACTAAATCTTATTTCATAAATCTCGATAAAGGCATTATAATAATTGTGTTGATTATGATATAATTATTTAATTTAGCTTTTTATTCATAGTGGCTTGTTCAAATCTGAATGCTGAGTTTACCTTGACTTTTATATAGATCTACTTAATTTCTTTTTTTATAACTAGAAATCATTTATTATTTGCAAATATTTCTTCATTCATTTATTTAATCTGTCTGTGGTGAACTTACCATGAAACGAAATTTTTCAACATTTCTTCATGTACTGAAAACAATTTCTTTGAAGAAAATCAGACATACAGATATAGGCCTACTGCAGTCTGCAGCACATGTTTTTCAATGAAAACAAACCGAGAATCGTGCCCTCGCCTCACGAAAATTCGTGTGTCATTCTCCGAAATTAATCAGATATGCCGTTGTTAATGAAGATTCCCGTAAGGTAGGACCCGTTGTTCAAGTTGTTTACATTGTCATGGAATATATTACACATTGAAGGACTCGTTACGTTCGAAAAATGTATCGGCGACATTCCTTCCGTCAAGCAGACAGCCCGCCGTGTTGCTTGTCGATGTCCGAGGATGCGATCGCTGGGCAGGAGGTCAGAAATGCGGCGCGCCGATTGGTCGAAAGCCTGAACGGGCGGGGACTAATGGATCGGTCTATTGTCACGAATAGCCACGAATAGTTCATTGTGTAAATTCGTAAACATTCGGCAAACTTCGTGAATAGCAATTTCACTTGTATGAAACGATTTCGAAAATTTGTAGCTTTCCATGCTGAAACCATATAAAACATATACGAAAAAATTACGAATTGTTTACAAATAAGTACGTATTTTATTGCCAGACCATCATGATTGTCAATCATAAATTTCCGAATTTCCGGTTACGAACTACACGAACAGGTTATGAATAATTGTTTTCAAAGCAACTACGAATACCACGAATTAAAGGAATGTTGCTCATTCTTCGACTCATTCAAAAAATTCAAAAGAATGAATTACGATTTTCACTAATGTCAAAACATTCGCTTTCGTGATGATACGTGACAATTCCTCTCGTAGTGAAAAACTCTGCTCAAATATAACGCTACTGCTAAATAATAGTTTTTCTTGAAATTATTCGAAGATGAATGATTTATTGGAAAAAATGATGAGACTATGGGAAACTGATAGAATTAGAATATGAATTTATAATAATGTTGAATGGTTTTTCAATTGAATGTTTATGAGTGAATCGGTCATTTTAATTATTTCAAGCAACATTAATCTTTTAATATCATTCTTGTATTTTACAGTGTTGAATAAATCGATTTTCTTGTAATGTTAGCAATCTTCGGACACACCTAAACAGTCGACAGAAATCGAAGAGATGAAGCAGAAAATCGAAAACTTGGACCAAGAGGTATTATTGTACAGTGACATCAGTCTGATTCAAATCGACCGTGTTTCGAGGCAAAAAAATGTATCAGGGCTTTCCTCTCCACAACGGTCTGGAAGCACTCAGGCTAGGCGCCTGTTCAACACCAGTTTCGCTCAGACAAAACCTAGTCACAAGCGGACCAATCACAATGACCCTTTCAAAAACCAACATGGCGGCGATCATGTAGAAAATGGATTTCACAGGAGTAACGTGCCCCTAGCTCTAATATCGAAAAAGCTTTTGTCGCCTTCCTTGTGATTGGCTAGATAAGCTTACATCAGAACATGCAGGTTATAGGGGTGCCTTCAGACTGTGAAGGAGAGGAAAGCCGGGCTGGGTGTGGTTAGAACCCCGAAAATGATAATATTTTTACACTCCTTCTTCTCGAAGCACAGTCGATTTTATTCAGAAAAAAGAAATTAAATGTATTCTCAATTTTTATCACTTACGGAGAGGGTTTATTTTCTATAGGTTTATAAGGGACAGAAGCAAATTCTCAGAAAGTGGACACCTAACGTAACCTAAATGTAGCGCTGATACCGTTAATGATTTCCATTTCAAGTCCACGTTTCGTTAATTGAATTGAAATGTGCATGAATCAGCACAAAATCGATTTAATCTTTTCTTGTGTTCATGTGAAATTGATGTATACTGTTTTTGGCATATTCGTCGATGCAAATCTCTAACTACATGTACCACCATTTTAATAGATGTAAATTTACCATCATATTTTTCAACGGCCGTTGAAATGTTACAAATCTGTAATTAAATCCTTTTTAAATTAACAGAAACTCAATGCCGAAACTGAGTTGAAAGAGATAACATGGAGGCTTTCAAGTTATGAATATCAGGTAAGTCATAGTATGGTTTATGCTGGCTTCATATTTAGGAGATATCCTTTATCGTCATATTATCTTTCTTTTTAAATAATTCTATTTCAATCAAATACAATTGTCTACTGTTAACTTGAGCAAGATCCGGAAGCGCAAAAGATACTGATATTTCACAATTAAGAATAATGTATATAAATCAAATAAATATAACAGCATTTTACAAAAACAACAAAAACATAAAACGCGAAAAAAGGCACATGCGCAGCTTTACTTCAGCAAAATAAAATTCAACAAGATAAAAAGAAAATGATAATAAATCAAAACTTCATTAGCGGTATAAACATCAATTAGGAGATAAACATATTGTGTTTGGAAATCAGCGGCATACAACGGAATTTTTATAGCTCTAATTTTAATTTAAAGTCGAACGCGTAGCGTGAGGCTTTAAATGGATAATTTAGAGCTATAATTATTCCGTTATATGCCGCTGATTTCAAAACACAGTATGTTTATCTCCATTCTACCAAAACAGCAATTTAAATTAAACTATATTCTTTTGCATTGACTCTGGTGTGCTGTGTCATGATGCCCGTGCACGATTTCCACGGAGCGACATTCACACAGTGTTGACGGATTTGGTTATCTCGAATGACGTAACAAATAGAAGGTCACGGAGATTACCGACAAATATCCGAATGAAGCAAAGGGAGCTCACTCTATTCAGTAGACGTTTTATTATTTCGTGACGGTTGTTAGCGTTATGTTAAGTTCTGCACATATTCACAAACTTGACGTCGGTATGAGTGCATTGGTGTTGTTAATAAATTTAAAGTAAGTGTATGCCGCATTTCGATTCATATTCGTATGACATTCTGGCCGGTTAAACTTGTCGAGCCCGTTTTGGTCTAACGCCACGGAATGGTAGACCGAAAGGGAAATCTGAAATGTTGTCAGTGTCATGTATTTTACCGTTTTTGACAGACTACAAGCATTAACCTTGTGAAAAGTTTGAATAAATTCTATATTCGCACCAAATAATGTACAAACAATGCAATAATTGCATATTTTGTGAAAATTTTCGACACAACAGCAATATTGCAGAACTACTTGTTGCTAGGCAAGATATGAATTCTTGCGCATTAGACGAAGTAAACAGAGCACCGTATAACGAAATTATTCGCCCTCTGATATTTCAAAGCAACCAATCAGAAACGAGTATTTTGTTCATTTATGGTAGAATCTGTCATATGATATTTTGTTAATGCTACTGCAACGCAATACATTTTTATTCAGAATTATAGATTAGATCTTTTTTGATTGACTGATAATTAGAAAATGAGACCTTTTTATGATTTATATCTTAAATTCTACCCATTTACGCATCAATAAATATCTCAATTTATGTTTTAGATGTAATTTTTAAAGGGTTCCACAGTTTTTGTATTAGCTCAACATGATGACCTTCCGAAAGGGAAATCTGAAATGTTGTCAGTGTCATGTATTTTACCGTTTTTGACAGACTACAAGCATTAACCTTGTGAAAAGTTTGAATAAATTCTATATTCGCACCAAATAATGTACAAACAATGCAATAATTGCATATTTTGTGAAAATTTTCGACACAACAGCAATATTGCAGAACTACTTGTTGCTAGGCAAGATATGAATTCTTGCGCATTAGACGAAGTAAACAGAGCACCGTATAACGAAATTATTCGCCCTCTGATATTTCAAAGCAACCAATCAGAAACGAGTATTTTGTTCATTTATGGTAGAATCTGTCATATGATATTTTGTTAATGCTACTGCAACGCAATACATTTTTATTCAGAATTATAGATTAGATCTTTTTTGATTGACTGATAATTAGAAAATGAGACCTTTTTATGATTTATATCTTAAATTCTACCCATTTACGCATCAATAAATATCTCAATTTATGTTTTAGATGTAATTTTTAAAGGGTTCCACAGTTTTTGTATTAGCTCAACATGATGACCTTGTACATTTATGACCTTAAGCTAGTGGATCAGGGGCTTGTAATAAGATATTGAATCCAATTAGAAAATGCTTTTCTTTTTGCAGGAACGTGAACTCCAAAGGTTTTTGGGTAAGTATTTAAAAAAAAAAAAAAAAACCAATAATGTCGTAACACATTGTTAATGACAATATTCTATGATACTCTTTTCCCACTTTCTTTTTGTGTAAAATGTCTTTCTTTGAAAGGAAATCATATTCATCATTTTCTAAAATAGTATTATAAATTGTGAAACGCTTATTAACAAACAAACAACATTTCTTTCCGCTTAAGGGTTGCCTTTAAATTCGGCAAACCATGTGGTGAATGGACGAAAAGCGAATACAAACAACTGGATTCAATGTAAGTATAACATCTTGAGTGACAGTAAATGTAATTCATTTTTTTATCAATTCATATAGTTACGTTTGCATGTAGCATGAAACTTTTTTCATAGGTGATTTTTTTAACAAGAAAATTTGTGTCCATTGGACACAGATGCCCCAGCTAATAAAAAAAGATCTCAATGTTTTCAACCATAGAATGTAAAAAGAGATGCACATCTTTAGCTTAATTTAATTTCAAACAGCAAATAAAATGTAGAAAATTACAAATTCCCAAAACATAATAAAAGGTGAACACCTTTAGGATACCTATAAAGCATGTTTGGAAGAATAGCGCAGTCTATCCAGTACTTTTTTTTAGGAGAAGTGGATAAACAACATCCCTTATCATACCAATATCAGCTTTCGCTAGCCCCAAAATTCACCTCAGTTCAACATGTCAGAAATTTGAAAACAATTCAAAACTTGAAAAACAAAATATGAGATGCATACCCTTAGGATGCCTATAAGCCTTGTGTGCAATTTAAATTAAATCCATTGAACGGTTTTTGAGGAGAAATGGATAATCAACACCCCCTATCACACTTCTATGAGTTTCACTTGCACAAAAATTCACCTAAGTTCAACATGACAGAAAAACAAAATATGAGATGCGCACCCTTCGAATGCCTAAAAGCCATGTGTGCGATTTTAATTAAATTTGTTGAATGGTTTTTGAGAAGTAAACAATACCCTGTATAGAGTGGTTACGTACGTACGTACGGCGGACCGAGGTTAATCAAATATGCCCCTACCATATATGGCTGGCGCATAATAAAGGACATGTGTTGATATGTTTAAGTTCTTCAAAACGTTTTAAAGCTTTTTTAGGCAACGCTTGTATGGTTGTAACATACAAGTACTATTCAGTAGCAACTTTTCTCGTGAAAGCTTTTGAAACACAATAATATATGTTACATTGAATTAAATTAGACAAAACACAAGATAACATTTTCACTTATTCATTCACTAATTTTCGAAATTAAGGGATCCTTTTTATTCCTATTTTCATTGAAGGTCCACATCTGAATTTTGACAAAGGAACGGTCAATGTCAAGGTTGCACAAATTGATGATAACATGACGCTCTGGAACATACCCGATCCACGCAACCCTGAAAACAACAGTAAAAGATTCCAAACCTTCCAAGGTACAACTTGCACTGAGCCTTTAGTAAAGACAGGGTTCAATCAATACTTCGAGGCAATCTTTGACATAGATCTCAAACAGCAGGTTGAAGTAGGAGTGATCATCATGCAGCTTGGCTTCAGTAAGGAAGTAGATCGAGACCACAGTTCATTCATAGAACTGAAGAAAAAGAATTGCTTTGTAATAAAGGTTATATATAGCAAGAAACACCAGAAAATATGTCTGCTTTCCAATAAGGATGGCAAGACAGAGCACTTGCAGGACCTATTGAACAACATTCAAAATTCGACAACAAAGGTTAACATTGGAGTTCATCTAAATAAAGATATGAAAGAGATAGAGATTTATGACTGTAGAGAGCTGAAACTTTTACACAAGACCAGCATCGACATTGGCGAACAGATTTGGCCTATGTTTGGGGTATGTGCTGAGAAAGAAGCGACCCTCAAGGTGGAAATAAAAGCTGGGCGTGACATCGAAATGTCAAAGGAAAAGAAAGATATGATCAGATCAAAGATCAAAATTGAGAGGAAGTCCAACGCTAACAAGACACTTGTAAAATAGAGTGAAAAACTTGAGTCCTACAAACCTGATTTTCTTTTTGAAGCTATCGAAAACTTAAAATGCTCTTATCGCTCCCTGATCTACACAAAAGTTGAATTACTGCCGGTATGAATATTCAACTTCCGTCAAAAGTCCGTCCGTAATCATTTCGTCAACGGAGAAGAACTAAAAAACTATTAGACCTTTCTCTGTGAAACTTAATGTTGACTTAATGGATTAGTCAGTATATGTAGATGTGCCTTTTGGTATTTTCAACTTCTTCGGATTTTTTATTGTTGTGGTTTCCATGAAACTGTTTGAGCTAGCTTAATGAAACTTGGTATGTGGATTAGTCAGCATATGTAGATGAGCCTTTTTGCATTTTCCACTTCATCAGATTTTATTTTTTGGCAGTTTCTATGGTAACATTACTTAGAATAAAGATTCCGTCAAATAACTAAAAAACTGTTTGACTTAGCTCAATGAAACTTGATATGTGGATTAGTTAGCATATGTGGATGTGCTTTTTTGTATTTTCAACTTCTTTGTATTTGGCGGTTTCAATGGAAACGTAACTTAGAATGCAGTTCCCTGTGAAGAATTAAAAAACTGTTTGACCTAGCTCAGTGAAACTTGTAATGTGCATTTTTAAGCATGTGTAGATACATGTATGTCTTTTTCATTTTCAACTTCTTCTGATTTTGTATTGTGGTTTCAATATAAACATTACTTTCTATTGGGGACCGGTGGGATATGTCATCTTCTGATGACTCTTGTATGTCATCTGACATTACATGTATGTGAAAGGCAGGTGTTCATAACTTTCAACGTTTTTAAAGTTGTTGATTGAAAGAAAGTTTATTGTAATTAGTCATTGTATATATGTGTATATATATTGTATACTTATTGTAGGCTCTAGGTGTGCGGGGTTCAGATATGAATGCATATGGTTATGTCTAAACTTAGAATACACAAATAAATATAAAAAATAATATAAAAATAATAATTGAACATAAGTGATATTTGCTAACAGTGGAAGGTTATGTATGACTGTGCATAAGGAAAGGCTATATAAGCCGTCACACCATGATCAGAGTATGAAATATCTTTCCTTGCTGTGAAAATGTAACAAGTTTACTTGTGTGTATTCTTTGTCCAGTTTTACTTACTATATATATGAATTAAACTTAACATCATTAAAGTTTATTTAGGACGATTTATTGTATGATTGAAACTAATAGGAAACATCACGAAATTCCCCTTGGTATCCAGAAAGGGTTCTTTCGTTTCACTCTGGTTTCAATGAAAACTGAAACCTACTTTTGGCCTAGATACGAATGGCCAACAAGTAGAATCGTTAGAGATTAAAGAGAGACAGAGTATGTTGATAGAATCACACATGTCACATTTTGAAATCGATGTTATTACATCGGGAACAACTAACTGTTACTGAAAATAATAAGTTAAAAGTCAATCAGTACATTAGAGCAAAATACGGCCATTCAAAGTCGGGATTTTGATAAAAAAACGGGACAATGAGGCTCGAGTGGCGCGCGCAAATTCGCCAAACGTAATTTTGAAACCTTGTCATAAGCTGACAGGAAGATATTTTCGACTCGATAGTGTTTTATAGGCATTGTAACTAATAGGTAGATTAATTGGATGCATTATTTCGAATATTAAACGTATTTGAGATGTTTTCTTGATTTTCCCATAAAATCAAGCATTTTAGAGATATTATGCATAAATGGATATATTTGCAAGTCCAGTGATGAGATATGAACTTCAATCAGCATATTAGATATTTTGTAACTTATCGAAACCAAATAAGATTTTAAGAAAGATACTCTGTGTCACTTTAATCAGCCGTGACAGCATGGTCAGAGTATGTGATACCTTTCCTGGCTGTGAAAATGTAACAAGTATACTTGTGTGTATTTTTTGTCCAGTTTTACTTACAATATATGAATAAAACTCAACATCAATAATATTTATTTAGGACGACTTATTGTATGATTAAAACTAACAGGAAACGTCACGGAAACCAGAAATTCCCCTTGGTATCCAGAAAGGGTTCTTTCGTTTCAATCTGGTTTCCATGAAAACCGAAGCCTACTTTTAGCCTAGATCCGAATGGTCAACATCACCGTTCTTTACAAGTATGTGACGTAATGCAATGCGATATGTAACGTGTCCTACAATTGGTTGATTCATTCTCAAACCTTTCCAATTTCCAAATTGTTGATTTATACTTGATTTTTTTCTGATTTTGTATAGAAACTGTAAGTTAAACTTACTTATTAATGTTCATTTTCTATCAAAATCATTTTGCAATTGAAGAGACTTGTGACAGCCAGATAAGATAAGACAGCAAAATGAATTAGACCCGGGAGCACGTTGTACACACACAATGAAATTAAGGGATCGATCTGGTCAAACAATGTCGAAAGTACCTACCATGACATGATGGAATTTGGAAAATAATCATGGTCAGTGAAATATTTCTATCCAAAATGTCAGAAACGATTTCAAAACCTGATGTGACATTATTGAAAACCGGACTCCTTGGTGATCGGCATGTTGCTGATGTGTCATTGAAATGTGAATAAAAAGCCAGGTATGTTTTCAACATTTGTAAAATCATATTTTCCATCTGCAAACGAATTGCGTCAAGTCAAGGCTCTTTAGTTTGATAAGGCCCAGAAGGTCTAGGAATCATCATTGTGTTTTATTCTCTCAGAGATATGTCGTGCATATCTGAATATGTAAAGAGAATCAAGGTAGACAGTTATAAAACACTCCATGCACTAGATGAAATAGAATCTCTCTTTGTTGGGTGCATATTGTTCAAAGTTACTCTTACAGTGTACCAACGTATCAGAGATTGGTGTAATACTCTCAACAACGAACAGTTCTGAATGCTACACGTTTATCGCTAAAACAGACATCAGGTATCAGGAACTATTGTCTGTATCTTTGAAACACTACTGTTATTGTGTTATACTTCTTGCTATATAGCCTTAGACATGGTCAGTAATTGTGTCATTAACTCTATAAGCTATAAGCTCACCATATACAAATGTAGTCCGGACACTCGTTGTCCAGTATTAAATCTGTAGCCTAATAATTTATAAACATGTTAGATTACAATATGTTGTATGTTGCTATTGTGTTGCCATGTAATTGTTGCTATGTATGATGCTTAAATATGATTGAAACCTCAGTTCAAGAGGATATTGGCCTGGACACACTGGGAGCAGCACGACGGGGTCTCGGGTATGACTATGTCGTGTACCCGTAAGATGTGAATGTAACACCGGCCTTGAGAGTAATGTACCACCAAAAATAAAACCAATCTGTAAAACCCAGACATGACCTTCTCGTTTGATTTGTGTGCTGTTGTGCTAAATCTTTCCAACCTGCTACTTTGGCTACTTTCAATCTGCTTTCATGGAAACCCTTTCCCGTCAGCATATGGATGCTGAATCATCTCACTGAGACAGATAATAGTGCAGTGCATCAACTGCCTGTCCAACATGGTAACAACTGTGTAGTATGGGCTAGTGTTCATGGTCCAGATGTCAATATTCATGAGCAGGAATATTCCATCTTTACCTACCTGTTCCTCACTGCTGGCCATGATTATAGTTGAGATGGGGAGTTTCACTATCAGAATAGCCACCGGCACTAGCAATACCCTCATGCAGATGTTCAAAGTGTGCAGAATTTGAGAGTCAACTCTTTCAAGGGATTTACAAAAAATATTGATTCAATGGTCGGGCCTTACAGGCCCGGCATAGCAGTGAAAGTGTTTATGATTGCCCTTTAACCATCATGTGTTATTTTGAGGGATATTTTTGTCATGCAATCAAAGTACTGTTCGGGCCTCAAATGACCCACTTAGAAGGATAAGGGTTAATGAATTTTTTAACAGTTCATAACGTGCAAAACTTTAGGTAGCATGAAACCCTTCAGATCCATTTTTACAGATGTCTTGGTAGCTGTTCACTAGCTTATTTATGACTTTTTGAAAAAAGTGATACTATTTTTTTTTATGTTACTTCTGCTCGTACGTGTAGTATGGGTGTCTCTGGGGAAATCCGACCATTCAAAGACAGTGTGACGAGACTTTGATCCGGTACATTGAATGTCAATGTCAAGCAAATGTTGTATTCTTGCACATCAGTAGTTAACGAATTTCATTCCAAATTATCAAAGGATGATTAGATTTCGCAAAATATGTTTCCAATAATATAACTTAAGAGCACTTTCCTCATTAAGAAGCGAAATGCAAATAAAAAGGTCATTGTGTGAAAAGATCAGAAATGTTTCAATCAAGGAAATAAATGGTGATCATTTCTATTTCCTCTTAATGATATCATTACAGGAAACAGCAACTTGGTTAATGTTAGCAAAACGATGTGAAATTCAGAGGGAGTGTTCCAGTAATTTTAAGAAAAAATTGACAATTTTGAAAAAGAAAAGACTTTACATAAACAAATTATGCTGCTTCGTGTATTTAAAAGGTTATGGATATTAATGAGCTTACAGTTTTATGATAGTTTCCAATTAATTCACAGCATTAGAAAAGTCACCCGAAAGGAAGTTAAATTCTGCCAATAACACGAACAAAGGTTATTCATTATTGACATAATAAAAGCAATAATGTAATTAAACTCAAAGAAAAGTGAAAACATTATCTGAAGATTGTGCAAGAGTTTTAAATCTTAAGATGAAGTTTGTTTGTGTTTGTCTTGTTATCGTTTTTGCTTTTCGAAATGGTAAGTGGATTTTTCTTATTGATTGTGCATCAACTTGTGGGGAATCTTCTAAAATGTCGCGAATATGAATGGTACTCCCTTTTGTGCACTGTTTTGTAATTATCTATCAATGTATTACATTGGACTGACTCTAATTAGCGTGGAGGCTTTGGTTTGCATTAAGAAACACTGCTGTAGAGTTTTATTTTGTTGCCTAACATACGCTAATAGGCTGGAACACTGAAACTGCATACATTCATATTGCCCACTGGTCACATGTGTAATACATTGTAACTAAATACCTAACCATAGTGTTTCTTACAAGCGACTTGAACAGTTTTTGATGGGAGAGTAAGGTGAATAAGTTTTAGTTATTTGGTAAATCGATACCTTTAATTAGAAAATCAGAAAGCAAATTCAAAACCATAAACATGCCAATCTTTTGAAATACAGCTATGGTACTTCAAAGCAAGTGTGAAGATTTTTATGTGTGTATCTACCGTTGAACTCTATCCGTTTTCACATTTCAATATGGACATTTTCTCAAAATGCCATTGTCAAAACAGTATTGTCAGGCTTTAGATCTTAATATATCAAAAGAAAATTGTTTCAGTTTGTTCTTAATGAGGTTGGATACAAAACTCGAGATATAAAGTAATAGCGAAGTTTATTCTTATTTTTGTTGAAAAATATTACTTGAATCTAATTATGTCATAAATCGATACCATATTACCATGTCACCACAGTATGTTCACAAGACGTGCATTCCACTTAGGGTATCCAATAACGAAAACAAAAATTAAACAGAAATAAATTGATCTGGCTATTACAGATGCTGACAAACAAATTTATCCAACCTCCTATTAAATAAATAATACAAGCCTCAATTAAATGAACTTAAGATAAAAGATAAAAACAATTCTTAGATTGGAATATTTTGAAATAAATTATGTGTTTCATTATATTGATTTTTCAAATCCTGTTAAGTCGTAATAAATTTTTTAACTTGAAAACCAAAATTGTCATGCATTAGTAAATTTTTGAATTTCTCTTGGAACTTAAGTCTCTTGTTCTTTGTCTCATGGAAGATCATTCTGCAGGAGCATTCTGAAAAATTTGAAAGATTTGCTTGCATGGGATTTTCATGATATATCACCTTTGGTGATGATATCATCTTTGACATTAAAGAACATTGTCATTTGAGCAATATTCATTCTTGCTTCAGTATTTCCTACTACAGCTTCTAATTGCACCAGTGGCCAACAATGCTCATCTTGTGAAGACTCTACAAGCCATTGTACCACAGAGTGTTTCATAGGCTTCTATGGGCATCGTTGTAATATAAGATGCAGTCAGGGATGTAAAGACAGTGTGTGTATAACACATGAATTTGGGATAGAAAAATGTGTGGCTGGGTGTAAAGCAGGGTTCTATGGTACAAGATGCAACATTCCATGTACTCAATATAAGGAATGTCAGAAATGTCCTCAAGAATGCGAGAGTGGATTCTGTCAGCTGGACTCGAGATGTGTGTCTAGATGTGAGGACTCCTACTATGGGACCAACTGTACAAGCTGTGGACCTGACTGTGAGGTCTGTGATAGAAGAACTGGAATTTGTCAAGAAGAGAGGACTCCTCTAGATACAGGTATATAAGGAAAAAAGCAATAGCTGTTAAAAGGCTTTCTTTTGCCTTTGCAAATTGATAATAGCAACAGAAAAAAACCACAATATGTCATGGGAAGGGTCCTTCGAAACTTCTAATGGTACATCTACATAAAGCAGGAATATCAAATTTGTCATGCATTGAGTGAAACATAGGCATCAATGTCAATCTATTTGGTTGTAAATATTAATTGTATTCGCCGATAGTGATATGATATATTAGCATGTATTTATTAAAATTAATTTCCTATTTTTGAGTTTATAGTTTGAACGTATTTATTTCATGAAAAGATACATTAACTGGATTCATATAACATTTCATGAAATAAATATGTGTATCCAATTACGATCTCGTGTGGTGAGTCTGATGTTTAACTGAAATCTTATGTATCATTAAAAACAATTCCATTTTCGTATTTCAGTGTACTACTGGGTCATACTGACATTTGGAACAGGAGTTTGTGTCTTTGTGATGATCTCCATTTTGGTCTTGGCGTCCTCAAGGATTATTCAGTAAGAATAAAACAGAATCTTAATCAAGTATAAAGATATTCCTAAATTAAACTATGTTCATGTAGCTCAATCCATAGGTTTTTTTCATATACAAGTATGTCGTCATGAACACCAAATGATTTTAAATTTGTTTGGACATCCATTGCATTACTCAGTTGCACTGACAGAGGGTGCCCTTTGTCCTTATTATTTTTTTCGAAATATCCTTATTGGAGCGAAAGTTAAAATTTGCAATGTTTTAAATTATATTTTTTTCGAATTTTGAGGGTTAAAAGAAACTGTTTTCATTACTGTAAGTTAAATTTGTATTAACTTTATAAAAGGATCACACATTGTATTAATGAACATACATGAGTATTAATGAACATAAATGAGGTATTCGTTCTAACAAATGTTCTGGTTGGTTGTATTTCAATTTCAAGTACCCTCGACGGCAACAGAAACGTCATAAAAATCAAGATAGTTTATTCCACAACTAACACATAACACATATCCGTATTTGATAAATTTAAACATTTGATTTTTGTCCATTTTTATCAAAGGCCACAAAAACGGCAATAAAAGAAAACAAAAGACAGAATAAACACTCTTTATTAAAGAGAATCTTTGAAGTCATTTTCATGTTACATGTTCATACTGCTTTCAATTCTTGCCATTTGTTTTCCTTTAATCATGCAAACATTTACAATTCATGTTAATTCAAATACTCCCGCACACAGTCCCGTTGTTCACGATAAAACTAAAATGATTCAGCAAATGGCCCTCAGTACATTTGTATCTATGCTAGTGTTCAACCAATGTTCGAAATCCTTTATAGGAAACTCAGTTGTCGGGAGGTCAAAAGCATTTGGAATGGTCCTTTTGAAATAATGCACAAGAACGCCGACTTCAGTATCAGCAAACAATTAATTGTCCTGCTATCATCCATGCATAGTTCCTGAAACAATCAAAGGTTTAACATTTAGAATACAAATACTTTGATTTTAAGCGCTGAATAAAAGACATTTCCTTTTAAATACGTGCATATTTCATATGATCGCGGTTTCCCCGAAAAGTAACTTAAGATTTGAACTGTCATTTCTAACCACAAGCACTTAAGGCATGGATATTGCTCATATGAACACTGTCCATGCATCAACTTCAAGTGCTTGTGTTTCTAACATCAATTTTTGAATTAATTTAGTCTTTATATTGTCTAATGGACGATTGATAGTTTCACGTACACATGAAGGTAATTACATACCCAACTGATCTCAAAGTCGGATATCTAGCTAATACCAAAATATTTCTGCATTTTATATACACAATACAATACCAAAAATCATCTAACAAGCAAAAACTGCGTGCAAATGGGACACGATTTTTTTTATTCTTTGTAAACGCTTTAAACAATTTTCAGAGTCTAATACATGAAACAACGAATATAGTATACCTTGCGATCAATCTCACCTTCATTGCCTCCGAAAAAGACCTCGAAACACCGGCAAATATATCTGTTGGACACGGCCGCGGAGAGCACTCCATTGTCCCAACCGTCCTGCACGTGATTTTTAGGAGTTGCTTAGCAACTTGGCGTACAAGATGTCCGTGCATCACAAGATGAAATAGACGTCATCCTTGCAGCCACACAGTTCTCGACTAGTGACGGAATATTTACATTTGCCACCAAACCAAATTTTGTTGACGTCCGCTTAAAACTTGTATCAAAATCATTAATTCATAGTTCAGTTCAATGTGGCAGTTGAAGGATAATATATAGCTTGAGAGAAGAATGAAAACAGTTGGTTATTGCCTTACCGACAAGTTCGCCAGTACAGTATAATATCACACTGCACGTGGAATGGGTGCAGTGTTGAAATGAAATTGATCCATTCCTCAGGAGTGGCGGCTAACCACGCTAGACACTTTTGAACTCATTTCAAAAATCTTATATTCGGCTAATATTGATATTTTCATTAAAAATGGAAAACAGTTTTAAAATAACCATGTGGTGTATGTGAAATAATGACCTTGACCTCGTGAATATCTGTTATAACCATCTCACTGATCGCTCGATGGTTATCACAGATATTCACCCAGTCAGCGGTCATTATTTCAACCATATATGCTATAACTTATCATTTAATTTCAGTGTGAAAAAAGTCTATTGTTGATGTGCTCTGTGGTGAGTCAATGAATTAATATCCAACAAGGTGCATTGTGTGGACAATATCTTTCATCTACTTTATATACATATTTCATGACTTTTAACTCAAATCCTAAACGTTCTGTTTTTCAAAGAAATGTATAAAAAAAACAATTTTGCCCATACCCTGTGTGTTTGAAGAGGTATACAAATCAATACCCTGATGAATAGACTTGTGCAATTATAACAAATCATAGTTGTTTTCACGACATTCATAATTAAGTAATTTGCTAGTAATATTTTGTTTTTGGCTCTGAAGAAATTAGGTGACGTTGCTTTTGCTGTTGAGAGTAGATACAAAAACTCATAAATAAATATTCGGGATGAACTTTATTTATACAATTTTGTACTAAAAGGCAAGGCTAACGAAAGTAAACCATAGTTTGATTAAATTTACTTAATATCTAAAAGACATGTGATGTATTACGTTATGTCACGTTCACGATAAAGCATTCCCGCAGTAAACTGCATAAGATAATTGGTGTCTAGTAAATCTTTTGTTAAAACTATTTGTTAAATGTAGGGATGTAAGAGTGGAAAATAAAGTTTTATATCATCATGACTCCAACCATGTTTAAAATGTTGTGAATATGTTAATAAAATAGCCATGCTTATTGATTTTCACATGAAATATGTTTTCCTTTGTATGATATCAAAATAGATTTTGGAAAACATTTGTACACTTAAAATATCCTTTTTTGAAAGAAAAAAACCCACTTTAAAGTACACTTTGAACAATAATTTACTCTTGTTTTTATTACTTTGAGAATACGACATAAAAAAACCTCGATATTTTGTAAATGTAAATCTTACTTATCAGGAATTTAACCCATTTGTTAGTTTATTTCATCATTCAAAATATTTTTGAAATTGACAAATATTATCATATTAACAAACAAATTATTAGCGTTCTTAACATTTAATAACTGTACATGAGTTTATTTGGAACACAATCACGAAAGCAAAGTTTGATTTCATGGTCTTATTCTTTATTTCATGACAGACAATTTTTTAATTATTTCTGTGAAATAATTATTTTTGTTTTGTTTTGTTTACTTGAAATGAAACAAGTTGATGATCGATCCGTTTTTTGCCTTTAATTAAGGTTGACAAGGAAGAGTGAACAGCCAAACAGAACAGTGCCTGGACAAGTCATTAGATTAGATCGGACTGATGACAGTGGAGACACAACAGCTAGTGGACATGGGCGCTACATCCAAGCTATTCATAACCATTATGATGAATGCAATGACGAATGTTATGCTTAACATTGCCTATTATACTTATGGCAGAGAAAAACTGTACAACTGATCAACAGGAAGTTTATCGACTATACTGTACTATTTTGTCATATTCTGACCAGCATTTAAGGTCACAGAAAGTCAAAGCATTCTTCATCAGTAGTTAAGTCGGCATGAAAATTTTACTTTTATGAATTTTTTACTTCGCTTACAATGTTTTTCCCAGATTTGATGTGCTAAAGAATGTTGAATGTATTGAATGTATTGTTTATAGATATCAAATACTTTAAACAATGAAAAGTCAATATGAAATCTAAGGTAAAATTAGAATAACAAATAATGGAACGATAGAAACATCAATCAAAAGTAATTGTAAATTTAGAGGCATGATGAGAAATAAACTCAAATTCTTGTGTAGATTTCAGAAAAAGGGGAACCAATGAAAGCCAAAAGTGACATTCAGAAGATTTATTCATAGTAATCTTTGTACGCATGGTCCATAAGAGATTGTGTTTCTGCATAACGCAAGCAAGATGTATCTTAAAGAGTCACATAGGCAAAACTTTGTCAAAAGTGTCAAAGTACGATTTTTGTATAGGCGAAGAGCTTTAGCCTGAAGATTCTAGTGATATCAACATGTTTGTATTATACTCTGCATATGATCCAGTTCCTTTTGCTTCAATGATCTTAACAAGGAAGGATTTTTTAATACATTTTGTTCGAAATGGAAACCTACTTTTAACATAAAAAAAAACAACATTTTAATTTGTTTGCGGATCTAAGAAAAATTGTTAAGCCATTTCAAAATTTGGAATTATATTCTTGAAAATATTCAGTCCTACACATATTAGGGCGTGGAGTTTCTGATTAACGAAGGAAAAAGCTATCGATATAGGCCACAAAAACAATGTATATCTTTTGTTCTCCACAAAGGTCTTAAACTGCATCTAACAAATGACTTTCAATTACGCCTATTTGATTCTATGGTTTTGCCTCGTCATCTGCTTTGGGGATTTGAAAATTTAACTTTGCTTGAAAAGGTACAGTTAAATTTTCTCAAACAACTATCGTCCCAAAAGGAAAAGTACTCCAAATTCTATTTTGTGTTGGGAATTTGGTAGACACCCACTTGTAATTAATATTGAATTAAGATATATATAATGTTTTGTGAAGACTTTTGAAAGGAGAGACTTTAGAATTATAATCTTAAACTATGATTCAACGATAAACTTTTAGGAAAATGTAAGCATAAATGGATAATGAATATTCAACACATTTTCAATGAAGTTATATCTGGAATATAAGCTGAAAAATTCAGTGAGATGATAATTGAAATATACATATGAGCAAGTGTGGCTGTCTAATGTCTACAATTCCCCTTTCGGTGTTTTATAGCTTCTATCTGACCAACGATAAGAAGATATTTGGATGTATGAGATGATAAGAATTCAGGGGATGCTTCATTTAAAACAGCAAAACAGTGCATACCAATCAAAACAGGTCGTTGGAAAACTGTCTGAAAACATAACAGAATTAAACTGATAATGATAATGATTTATGCGTTCACACCTTAAAATACCAGAGTAACACATTTTAGCCTTTTTTCACAAGACAAAATTATACAGTAAATGAAGACTTTGTTTAATAGTAAATGGATAGGTACAGAAAGAAAAATAAGCTTTTTTCTGTAATATTATCTTAGATTCTTTGGTTGGCTAAGATATAATTTTCTGTAATATTTTTATAAGGTGTTCACTTTTTCATCTTTCAAATTCATGATTGTTCATCTTTATATAAACTAATATTTTAAATTTGATGCCCTCATGTATTATGTGTATCACCATATGCCGCTGCCTGAGTATAAAATTTATAACACAAATAATAAAGTTAATTATATTTCAGGTCAATGAGTTTTCTTTTCAGTGTTGTTAAAGTTGATAGTGTACAGAACACAGCCAATGAATCTGTTTATAAAATATTAGTGACATTATGTGTGACTCATGGCTGCATGTTTTTAATAAGACATTATTTTGTATTAAACAGGTGTAACTCAAACTTGCAGTAAGGTAGATCAAAGTTTATGACATCTATTACAATGTACCTCCTTGAGAATTTCAGAGTGATATCATTACAGGAAACAGTAACTTGGATAAAGTTATTTGTTGTGATACAGGAAGTGTTTCAGTAATTCACTTGTAAATCAGACAAAATAAAGTACATACCACACTTTACTAAGTATATCAAAACATATGATGTACCATGTATTTCATTATTGCAGGTTTACAATAAGAAATATTTGCACTAGAATGAAATAAAATAATTGATGTCTGGTTAAGGTTTTGTTGAAATATATGTATTTAATATAAGCAGGGGTAACAAATATATTTTACACTATACACCTTGTTAAAAGTATTGTCAATATTTCAAAAATAGATATTCTTATTATATATATAATTTGTCTTCTTTGTTGATGAATGCTAGGTTATATCATGATTATTTTGAACAATTACCACCCTTATTTTATGCGGTTTAAAGAAAAACCCTAACAAGTATTAACTATTATTGATGATTTATCACGTGATCTTATCAGTTTGATAATGCAAATTCAAAAACTCGAAATATTTGTTATTGAAATATAACATATGATGAATGCAACTGAAGTGTGTACTTTCTTTTTGGCAGTTTAGTACATTAACACTAACAGAAAATTAAAACGCCAAGACTCATAAGCAATTCAGTACAATCACATCATTTTTGAGTGGACAAAAGTAGGGACACACTCTATATTCAAAACTACAACATTTTGTCCTGATAATTTAAACTTTTATCGTCAAATGATTGTGAAACTGAGGCAATATGAGTCATATGTTCCATGACTTGATGTCTTTCCTTCGCGTTTCGTACAAGTGCATCTACTATAATAATGAGTATCTTTCTTTGTAAGTAACTGGCTGTTACCATACACTCATATTCGACTCTGTCAGTTAATAGATTTGTGTTGTGACGACGTTGAAAACTTGGTAGCGTTTCTTTTCGACACTAGTTCATATAAAAAACTGGTTATTACCTTAAATTGAGACTCTGGGGGAAAGTTGCGGGTCGAGGTAAGGTGATATATAAAAATCGCCACCGAACGCTTTTTGAATGTCTCTTACATCACACGAGTGATTGAATGAGCACTCAGGCTTCAATACTTACACTCCAAAGCAAACCCAACACGTCCAAGGTTTTGTTATATACATTTAGAGTGAGAATACATCAGACACATCATTTTTCTGCAATTATTGGTGTAATGCTCTAAAACTGCCCCCCTGTCAGCATTGATGTATTCAAATGGAGGCTGCTATATGTATGATAAGTGATTTATCATTTGAAACTCTTATGTGCAATGCAATGACGTTTTGCCTGAGCGAACATAACGCCCTTGTTTGAATTTTGAGTGACATATTACTAAATAAAGGCAACAATACCTCCTGTTCTTATGGTAACATTTGCAAATTTTAATTTTATGCACTGACAGGCTATCATCAGAATTCCATTTCTATGTGACAGTCTGTATAATCAGCTGTAAGTTTTATTTGGAGATTTACTTGCCAACAATAACATTTGCAAAAATATTTTTCTATTTCTACTATGCAACCGTCATCTTCGGTATTAGTCTGTGATTGAAAAGACAGATAAGTTGAATTTAAAAAAAAAATAATCTGTAGATTTTAAGTCAAGGCCCACTTTGTCCTTAACGACCGTAAGCAAAATCTTTTTATTGAATAATTTTGAAATATATTTGAAAACATTTATCGACATGCATACCGTAAATAACTTACGGACTATCTGGAACGTGATGTCTGTACATGATACCGTTTTGGATTCATCTAACTTAAAGTTGCATTTACTAAAACAGCATGCATGTTGTGACAAGTGGAGATTTATTACACTGCTTCCGGCATTTTAACCTAATGAATAACAGTTGCATGACGCAAAATGACCAGGAAATTGAATCCTTGCAATTAGACAGCCAGATAAAATGAACAAAATCACGTTGAAAAAAATTTGTTGGGAGAAAGGCTTTTCAATTTTTAGTGTAAATCTATCTCTTACACACATCATCCACAATTAAAACAGTGAAGCATTACTTATGGAAAAGTTTGTATGTCAAGAACAAATGAAGTTCGGAGAGACGTTTTAAAATCATGTGAATGATTTATAGCACGAATGGGGGACACGTTAAAGACTTAATTTGATATCTGATCAAAACCATTATGTAATAATGACAACATTAGAATAAAAAAACCCTAAAAGAACAACATCATTTGAATATGTCTCAGAAATTTCAGAAATGACTTAATAAATAGAGGTGTAAAATATAATATCTTTAACAATATATTCCAAGAGCCATCAAACAGTATAGATTTGTAAAATTACAGTGGGAACTAGATCTTGAATGTTATATCTATGACAAAGAATGGAATTCCTTAAAAAAAACGCCCTTTTTGTCTGCGTTGTTACCCGCCTGAAAATTGAAATTGAAATGTACCTGTATCTTTAAAAAGTAATTGATTAAAATAAAAGGAAATTGAATCCTGCCGAAAACATTGACTAATTAAATATGAATGATTTTATTCATTTATTAGGGAAATAAAATGAACTGGCGGGAACATGAAAAACTGTCTGAATATAGTGCAAGATTTTTCTGTATTAAGATGAAGTGTGTTTGTATTTGTCTCTTCATGTTTTTGGCTTTTGGAACTGGTAAGTAGAATACTATATTGAATGTGGGTCAACTGGTGGTGAAGTAAGATTTCCTGGAAAAGACTTAAATATTAATGATGCTCTCTATTGCATACTATTTTGAAAATATCTATAACTTCCAAAAGACCCGTTACAACCTATTCATGGCTTTTCCGAAGCCTATATTTTGATTTTTATAATATTCATATAAAAATATTAACTTTTAGCCACTATATCAATTCAAAATTTTAAGCTAAAAGGTTTGAGTTTAAAGTGGAACCAAAGAAACAAAGAAAAAAAGATATATGCATTGGCATGCTATGAAACATTTTCAAGACATCATATATTGTTAGGGGTCATAAACGGATATCCACACAAATAACATGGGGTCAAGGCCTGAACTTTTGAAAATAACTTTAAATCACAAACATAAATGTTTTGAACCCCTGCAATCACTTACAGTTTCATCTGAAAACATTATGTAATCACCCAAATTAGTTGAATAGATAGCAAAGAGAATAGTGAAGTTTTTTACGTTGATCATAAAGCAATTTCAAAACGCATTGGTTGCTGGTTGATATGTAACAAAAACAAAACAAACAACATTTTAGCGAGTGAATAGAATGATCAATAAATTACTCACATTTGAATCGATAACTTAATATCTATCATCGGTGTTCTTTACAAGTGGGTTAGTAATTAAGTTGGAATAAATAGACTAGGTTTTAGTTATTTTGTAAAGTTGTAGTTTCCATTTGAAAATCATGTTACATCAAACTTGAAACACTCTATTATATCTCAAGCAAACATGTGAAAGACTTTTATATTTGTAACTTTTTCGTTTATCTCATCCTGCTGTTCATTTGCATACATCAATGCTACAATGATATTGTCAAGGTCTCAATCTCATATATCAAAATTAGTTTCTGTCCTGATTAGATGCAGATATCCTAAATAAAAAGATTATATTTCTTTGAGTGAATATTTCGAAATAAATATAAGGCTTTATTTTATTATATTAATGATTCAACCTTTCAAAAAATCCTGATAAAAAGATATATGAGATTTGTCAGCTTTGAGAAACAGCCGTCTGTATCCTGTATTTTTTTTACTTCTTTGAGAACCGTAGTTTGCTCTTTTCTCTTTTTCATCTTAAAAGATCATTCTGTAAGAAAGCATATTGAAATATATTTTCTGGGCATGTTTGCATGTGATATTCAATATATTTCTTTTGATGATAATCTCTATTTTTTTACAATTATGAACATTTGTTCGGTTTCGACGCTGTTTGTTGATTCTTCTTCAGAAATGTCCACTACAGCCTCTCATTGCACCAGTGGCCAACATTGCTTATCTTGTGAAGACTCTACAGGCCATTGCACTACAGGGTGCTTCAAAGGTTTCTACGGTCCTCGGTGTAACATCAGCTGTAGTCCGGGATGTAAAGACAATCTATGTACAACACATGAAGGTGGGATAGAAAAGTGTGTGGCTGGATGTAAAGCCGGGTTCTATGGTACAAGATGCAACATACCATGTAGTCATGATAAAGAGTGTCAGAAATGTCCTCGAGAATGCGAGGACGGATTCTGTCAGCTAGACTCGAGATGTGTGTCTGGGTGTGAGGACTCCTACTATGGGACCAACTGTACAAGCTGTGGACCTGACTGTGAGGTCTGTGATAGAAGAACTGGCACTTGTCTAGAGGACACGTCTTCCCATAATACAGGTATATAGAACCTCACCAAAGAATCTTCTACTGTCAAATATCAACATCAGTTCATTAACGAAACAAAGATCCAACATTCGCGAAGAAAATTTTACTTAAATACACCTTAATATGATTATTTGAAATAAGTGTTGTGCAACCAGTTGACAGTAAATCGGCAAGTGTTGTGTACTATAAACATTTAATTCAATGATATTGAGGTCACAATGCCAAACTCATTTTGCAATAAGGTGACTGACCTCAACTAAACCCTTGCATCCCTTACAATTATGATTTTCTCCATATCGATTTTCATTTTCTTCTCCAAGACAAACTTGTATGTTATCAATAATATATGTGCAAAATCATCAATCTATTAGTTATGTACCGATCTCGAATATTTAAAAAACCCACTTTGCTTAGAATTAGTTTAGATCTCTATTTTGTTTACAACTAAATTTGTTTAACACAAAGCTTTGAAAGTTTGAGAGGTGAAAACCGATATTTCAGGAGGTATTTTATTAAGACACCATACACAATTGAAATTCAAAACTATAACCCCCCTTTTCGAACTGGCTGGACGGTTAAACCTTTGAAATGCCATATACATGATCATGTCATCAAGTTTGATGCTATTTCATGACGTCAACAGTGTCATTGTTTAGTGTTAACATTTTTGCTGAGGTCATGGTTTCAGATAATTCTGTCAATAACTGTTTTTTTAAAGTAGAATTTTATCTAGAATTTTGCTGAAACCTTATGGTAAAATAATTTTTATTTTGGCAACAGCAAACTAGATACTGGACCAGTGTATATTTACGTAGTGAGGTCAAGCATGGCTTGATCATTGTTTCAAGGGAATAGCAATTAATGTGCACTAAATAGATTACAAAAAATGTGAGTGTTCAATAGAGAAATGATTCTAACTCCATTTTATTAAAGGTTTGATTTCTTCACTTGCATTCGCTCTTGAATAGATCAGAACATTTCAAAGTATCTTGTTGGAATATTTTCTATGTTTAACTCTCACTCAAACTCGTTATATATATATACTTGAAAAGCTAAACAATGTCATACTCATTTCTTTATGTGAAGACAATTAAGTAACGAATATGCTTTTAATTGAAGCCAGCTTTATAAAAGATTTGAACAAAACATGTCGATGAATTATTATTGTCAGATGGGCCATGTACCCCTCGAAACAAAGGACCCAATTGCAGCTTGAAGTGCAGCCCAGGATGCAGAAATGGGACATGCAGACTGGATGGTGATGGGACATTTCCTTGCACAGATGGATGCAAACCGGGATGGTTTGGATCTTTGTGCAAGATACCCTGTCAACCTCCGGGTGATTCTTGTCAAGAATGTCCCTCCAAGTGTGATGACGGTTTCTGTCAGCTAGCTACCAGGTGTGTGTCTGGATGCGTCGACTCCTACTATGGAACAGGCTGCTTCACCTGTGGACCTGACTGTCAGGTGTGTAACAGATACACGGACAGATGCTACAACTGTACAGACGGGTGTCCATTCTCGTCCTGCCCTGTACAAGATCAATGTCAAGATCGATTGCAAACTACTGTATCTGCGACAGGTGATCATTCAACAGGAGTAGATTCAGGTGATAAACGTTTTGACAAACTCTATTGGTCTCGGGTGTCCATTTTCTTTCTTATTCAAACATCATTATTGACATTGAACCAACACATAATATTCATAATATATACAAGATAATGTGATTTTGATTTTGTATTCATAGTTTGTATAAGTTCGTTGCATAAGGTACATTTTCAGTTTATCTATTTATTTTGTTGATAGAAAAATAAATCCATTTAAGGAACTAATTATTTTCTAAATAAAATTTGGATCATAAGCATAACACATCAACAATCTAGGCACACTATCTTTCAGATATGTTGGGTTTTTATTATAGAGTGGCAATCTTTTTTCACAGAAAGGATTGAACATTAAAGAAAATGAAAGCAATTCTTGAGAACATATTTATCATATCACATAAACTGCCAGACAAAAGAAAGTACATAAACACCACAGTTTGTTTAAGTTTACCTAATATCTATGAGACATGTTATGTATTACGTTATGACACGTTTACAACAGCACATATTTGCAGTCGTTTCAATGGAATAATTTGTGTCTGGTTAATGTTTCGTTAAAATATCTGTGAGCTGTAGGCATGGGAAAGAAAAAGTCTTTTGACTATCATGACCCTTACCATGTTAACAATGTTCTCAATGTGTGAAAAAATAGGCACGTTTAGTGATTTTCACATTGAATATGTCTTCCCTTTTGATAAACATTTGTGTTATATCTAAAAATTTAGAATAATTAATAAATATCGAGATACATTTTTTCCAAAAAACTATTAAAATACATAAACATATTCTTTGAACGATGGTTGATCTCTTGTTCTTATCAGTTTGAAAATATGATATCAAAAACTCAAAATATGAGTAATTGAGAATCATATGTATGATTAATTCTGAAAAAAACCTAACCCGTGTACTTTCTTTTGCCTGACAGAATATTTTTCTGTTGAAGAAGAAATAACCTGTTATTTCAGAAAGCTTATTGACAGTTGTTCTAAGAAACTAAAGATGTTATGCTTCTGGTAGCTGTGACCTACATATGTTGACCATTAAACCATACATGTTTATGCTGATCTCATCATTGCTGAGTAATGTTTTAGATGGAGATATCAAGATGAGCATCTTCAACGTGTCCTTGTTGACTGCCGGAGTATCTGCGCTTGTGATTGTCTCACTTGTGGTGTTCATAAAGTAGGTAAAGATAATAATATAAAAGATTAAACATTCATTACATCAATTGAAATAAATTGAAATAACTTCATTGCTGGATTTATCTGCATTTAATGTCGTAAATGAGTTAAATACTGCATGTTGAATTACATACAAATTATACAGTAAATGTCTTGTCAACAATATTTCACATCAGATGTGGGTTTGTTTTGGCTTTTGGATGAATGTCTTTGAATAAGGAACCGCTTGTATTGTATCACAAATGCTGTTTGGTTGTTACACAGGACACTGGCACCTTTCATGGAAAATATTATGTACATGGATTATGGAGTAATATTCTAAGAATCTTGCCGCAGCATTACAAGAAGCTACAATATCCTGATCGGTTTTGTCGTCATCCCTGAACTACAACTACTTTCCAAATTTTCATCCCATATTCGATAGCCTAATCTTTATTTCTAAGTGAAAACCCATGTTCAATAACAAATATAGATCATTTACATTCGTTTGAATTAAAGTCGGAAAAATGACCCAGCCCCTAAAACTAAGTTCAAATTGTATTCATTGAAACGGGAAATAAGAAACAGTTAGAAGAACCAAAGTAGCAAAAGGCACAACTCTATTTCTAAATTGCCAGGCAAAAGAAACTACACACATCAGTTTGTCTAAATTTCCTTTATTCTAAGAGACATGTGATGTAACTAATTTGTTTTAGGTTTAAAATAACACATATTTCCACTGGTTGTAATAGAAAAATTGGTATCATTAAAATGTAGTTTAATTTACTATCAAAATTTCTACCACTTTTAAAGTATTGTCAAAATGTAAAAAAAAGGCTCAATTATTGAAAATCACAAAAATAGTTCTCCTTTGTGGTTTACATTTTTGTTACATTCAAATTAATCTTTGAAGAATGTAATAACACTTAGAAGTCTTCTTTGAACAATGACTTAAAGGGGCAGTAGCACGTTTTTAGGGTGAACAAAAGGTGATGTCAGAAAAATGAAAATTAATGGTTCTTATCTAAAGACAATGTATTTAAACTGAATGAAGCAGTAATAAATCATATATATAATGTAAAGTTAAGCCATGCGATTCCTTTTCTTACACAAAATGAATTAAAGGTGTTCACACAAAAATGGCTGCCAATGGATTTTATGTGAATCTTTATAATTTGTTCTCTGACTGTGGATGATTGGCTTGTGTAATGAGATTTGTGACACTATCAAAGTTAAACATTTAGCATTAACTTACAATTATCAGTGAAAAATTGAAAATATAAAATTGTCAAAAAACGTGCTACTGCCCCTTTAACTCTTGTTCTGATCAGTTTGATAATAAGACATCACAAACTCAAAAAAACTTTAATTGAAAAATGTTACATACATATATGGTGAATGTACTTTCTTTCATCTGGCAGTTTAATCCAACACGTGGAAAATTTACTCAATCGATTTTGAGATAAATGCCGGAAAAGGACCATAAGCCCTTTTCCACTAAGTTGCGATTTTTTCTAGGGAAGCCAGAAAAAGAGAAAAATTCAGACTAACCCAAATAACAAAATGCACCACTTCACCACAATATCTATCCACATACCAAGTTGCTTAAAAACAAATTCTAATAGATTCTGAGATAGAAATTAGAAACGTACCCTAAACCCCAATATGCACTAAATTCACATTGATTCCATAAAGACAAGAAAAATCATAATAACCAAAGTATCAAAGGGAACCACTTCACTATATATTCAACCATATACAAAGTATTGTTTTCGCCGGAAAAAAATAATTCAAAATCACAGAACCATGAAATCAAGATCAGAGCCAAAAACATAATGTCTCCAACAAAGCTTTTCAGGGGACATAATAATATCCCTTCCACTGTAGGGGAAAGCCCTTTTAATTAGATTTGAAGTTATTCCTCTTAAGGTCTTCATTCATTTTTCATAATTCCAAATTTATTACTTGTCTTTAAGCATTTTTCTTTAAAATCAGATTTTCGATGAAGAAGAGAAGACAAGGTCCTAGGATCCAGTCGGCTCAAAGAATGAGCTCGAGTGAAACTGATGGCTATACTGCTTTAAGGAGAATTGGGAATTACATCCAGGCAGTCGATGACCCTTGCGATGTACAGAATGAAGACGAAACACGTATTTGATTACTTTATTATTTATGAAAAGGGCTTTGTTTAGCACCATGAAGAAAAATGTAATGATTTATTCAATACTCATAATCTGGTTATTTATCCATAATGCATTTTCATATTAAGTTATTGCCAAAAGGAAAGACACAGAGACATTAGGCTCCAGAATTTAAGCTTGGTGAATTTATTTTGATAAATCCGCTTTCTTTTGTTTCTAAAAGCTTGCTGTTATCAAAATTTAACTTGTACATTGGGACAACTGAACACTGCCCATTCCAACAATCAGCTAGATGCATACTTAATTGAATAGTACGATTTTGTGGATGCTTTATTTGAGATCTGTGCAAATTCATGCATAATTTAAAATTCATTCCAGTTTTCCTAATATATTTTTCATAACAACCAGAGCATATTGTGACATAAACAACATTTTTGCTTTTACAATTAAGATTCTGTCTAACAGACAATACTTTAGATTCAGTAATATGTACAGAAGAGCTGACAATGATATTTTTACATGTCAGACATCTTGAATTGCCGCACTTTGATACAGTTGGTTAAACATCACTTGAATCAAACTTAAATAAAGTTAACAGCTTGCGGAGATTCTTAGGTTGTTTAAGACTGCTTATGACTTTGGATTTACACACAACTTTTTCCATGGTTTTATTTTAATGTTGAATTTGTTTGTCAATGATTGATGCAGCACTCTGACGGTTAGGATTGAAAGTAGAAACTAGCGGGATAATATTTTTATCACATTGCTTGTTAGATTAAGGATCTCTTAGCCGACTTTGATCTAAGGCAACAGCTTCCTCTTTGATACAATCAATAAAATTTTAACTTCGTATCTTTTCAATATATGTACAAATACACACAATGTATTCTTTACATCCTTGTTTGATATGTTGACATAAATACATGTTCTAGAAAACATGCGTCTCAGGAATTTCCACAATAATTGTATGCGTTTCCAGTTCGAAGTCATAGAATCAAAATGACATGAATTAATATACTTGACATTTTGAATGCATAAGGGAAACAGAATAACTCAATTAACACATCCAATAATTTTCTCGTTGAAATTTTATCGAGAAGGTGGCAAGAAAATGATTTGATTGGCTATATCCCATGTCGGGCCGCGCGAGCGACATAGTTAATCAACAAGAGATAAGGCATGTTTGCAATGCGATTGCAATGGTATTATTTGAACAAGAGACAGAGAGTAAACAATTTCCTCAACATTATGATATGAAACTGACACTTATGAAACCGGACCTTGAAATCAACAAACTAATTTATAGGAAAATGATATTTTGAAAAGTCGATGGATGTTTTTGTGAAAAATTCATGTCATACCTTTTGCAAAAAGGTCAACTTAAATCTTAGATACTTATTCTATGTATACTATTCTAAAGGTTTTCAAAGCCTTTATCTCCTGTTTTTATATTTGCGTAACCTTTACATTGTTACTTATATTCTTGTTTAAAAATGTATTAAATACATAATGTAATAAATACATTTAAGAAGTCTACCTTTGTAAGCAAGTGGAAGTTAACAGTTTATTTTCTATTACTGTTACAGTTCAGATAACATAAAAATAAGCTGAACGTGATATTTAGGAAATTATCTCTTAAATTGATTGCATATAGCCTGATATAATTTGATCTCATATGGCCTGATATCTCTAATTGTATATATATATTTCATGTTAATCTTCACACTTCCAGATTTTAGAAAATAAAGCAAAAGCAAAAAGGGAACATCACAAAGACTTGAAAATTTAAGCATATATCAAAAAGAGTTTTACCAACAATGGTTTTAAAAAATTACTTTATACTACCAAAAATGGTAGTGAGAACACGAAGATGAAGAGTTGAACATGTTAAACACATGGGTCACGATGAAAATTTAGAATGTGATTAACATGTATATCAACGTACTGTTGTGGAATGCATATTCTACGTTTATTTTATTCTTTTTTCCCAGAGAAAGAATCAATAGTTTAGATTCTGGGTATTTTCCTTTTTTTGTGAGAGTAACTTCTTTCTTGAGTAGTCCTTGTCTTCTCTTAATGAGTTAAACTATCATTCACTGGATAATGTAAACGAGGGGTTTATTTTTCTGAATCAGCTGTTGTTAATCCGGAGCATGAACTAGATCAGTGAAGTTGAACAAATTCTTATGGGTAGTCAATTAGTGACTATCCATTAGAATTTGTTCTTCTTTATCAACCAGCTTCTACATACCTTTCAAAGAAACAAGATCAGTGTTTGTAAATCAATATATGTGATTATGTTTGATATTGTTAAGCCCATTATTTGTAAGCTTGCCACTTTTTTATGTACCTACACTTCATATATCATAGCGAGTTGATTTTATCTCTAATGTAATCCAAAGCTTATCAAGCATTTTATTAAACCCTTTTGCAGTTTTGAAATTGTTGTGTGGTTTCTTTTAAACATGTGTCATGTTGTAGATTAGGTTTTCCCCATTCAAACAGCTATAAGACACGTAACAGTACACGCATTGACAGACTGACAATCACTTATGCAATTGTGATTACAAATGTCAAAACGCCTCTGAGACAGTAGTTCAAGTTAAAACAAGTTGTGATTATTAAACACTGATGCCCCCGGATATAACAAAACTGTAAATGTATATTTTTGTGTCAATATGTACCTGAGACATCTAAAAAATCAAAGGTCTATCTTCATCCAATCACAGGTTATTGCCTAGGTTAAAGTTTTTGAGAAATGTTACCTGCGCCAAGGTCAAGGTCACGAAGTCAAATACTATCAACTCATCTTATCATGATAGATGTACATGTGGAATATCTCTTTCCAATCACAAGTTGTGGCCAAGGTAAAAGTTTTCGTTAAATGCTTAATGCGCCAAGGTCAAGGTCACCAGGTAAAAAAATATGACCTCATCTAAAAGGTCTTAGGACATTTGCACATGTGAAATATCAAAGCTCTATCTCTATCCAATCACAAGTTATGGTCAAGGTTAAAGTTTTCGAAGAATGCTTGCTGCGCCAAGGTCAAGGTCACGAAGTCACGGTATCTGAAAGGCCTTATCATAATACATGTAGATGCAGATGAGAAATATCAAAGGTCTCCCCACAAGCAATCACAAGTTATGACCAAGCTTAATGGTTTTTGTGACAGACAGACAGGCGGACGGACGGACAGGGCAAAAACAATATACCCACAGAATCTCTGATTCGAGGGCATAAAATTGCAGACTTGATGGTACATCAGTGGGTATAACACATGTATGGCATTAGTGCAAACGATCTTTTGATAAAAAAAACCCATTGATTAAATGCTTTAGGGCATCGTTTCATCAAACATGTCAGCTTGCAAGGATAATCAGTGTCTTTTGACCAAAAACCAACAGCAATTCCTTTGAATTAAAGTGTTCTTTGTATTATCAGGACGAAAATAATTAACTCAACATGCTGTTTTTTTGGTTTTTCTTGGTTGTAGAATTATTGGTATACTCTAACAAAACATTCCATAATCTTAGAAAATGCAAAACCAGTCCTAGTGAGAAAAGGTTGATGTATTGAAATATTGGAAAGACAAGAGGAATCTATGGACGAACAACGTATTTTTATTATATTTCCTGTAAGAAAAACAATTAACATTAAAAAACATCGACATACTTGCATCCAACATCCAGCATACAATTTAAATTACAACTTGCATTAAACTTTAGCATTTTGTGACTCACATCTTTAGCTGCAGAAGGGTCTCTCCCTTGATATCTGGATCTGGTCACTGGGGGTCTCGTAGTAATACTTGTCCCTCACAATGTCCTGCTTTTGTTGTGTACATGTAATGCGTTTGTGTTTGTGACATCAGCTTGATGTACTAGCTTTGTGAGAAGTAACATCATCATGATTCCCAACAGTCAAACAGAAGTTTGTGTTTGTATGTTAGCTCTATGATTTTTTTACCTCCTGGCTACCTGATGCCTCAGGAAAGGGTCAAATAGAGTATTAATATAATTTTCAAAAATATAATAGAGCCAATTATTACAGTCCTTTTCGGCTGAGGTTCGTTGAAAATCTGGTCACATATTGAAATTTTCGGAAAAGGGGAAATCTGTTTTCCAATTTTGATGCACGCAACGTTTTTTTAATGCCAGCCTTGCACACAACATATCTTACCATTACTTATGTAGTGTACATGTGATCGATGTACATATTGATATCCAAAAGATTTGATGAACAAGATTTTTTTCAAGAAATGATGACCGATTCAAAATGTCCCGAACTCATGGTTTTGCATAGCAACTCTTACACATATAAACACACATCAATTGCCAATAAATTATATAAATTCTGTTTTAATGTTATAACATTCTATGAATGTATTCACTTGATGGTTATTCAAACCAATAAAAATAAATCCAAACAGCTCAGAAAGAAAAAGGGTCTACGGAATAAAAAACACAGTCAGGACAAGGCAAATGTTGAGAAAGTCCGCAATATAAAGAAGACTCAAATTTTGTCAGGTTCTACCCGTCAACCATCATGTTTGGACAAAGCTTGAAAAGCTCTTTAGGTCACTTAAGCATCCAAACAACAACACAACGATACATTTAGTCAAGTAGTGGTATTATAAATAGTAAAATAAATGCTGTCAAATAAAGGAGACTTGAAATCCTAGTGACAAGCCCCGCGTATTAAAATAAATAGTCACAACTTCATACATCAGAGTATGATATTTTTTTAATGATATTATCAAATGTCCTGAAATAATTTTTGAAAATTATTTAGATAAAAAGTTTAAAATATAAAAACAAACAAGCAAGAAGTTCTTTTTGACTGTGCCAAAACGATGATTTCTTAAAAGGGGCTTTTTCCAAAAAAATTAACAGACACAATGACACCACATTAGGCACTCGCAGTTTGAATATTTTAGATTTTATAAAGTGAAGTGGTTTTTTTCCGTGAATGCTTATTGATCTGCCAAACAGGAAACATTTACTTGTACAGCATGCAAACATATTTGAACTGACAAAGGTTTTGAATACAAAGAAAAAGTAAGCAAGAGTACAAAGGACAACTCATCAAGGGCGGATATGAAGGGTTTTGTTTTGTACATCTTGACTACATTAATTGCAAACAGTAAGTCCTAGTCGATTATCTATTATTCAAGGCTTTTCTCTCAAATGTCGATGCCATCTCTATTTGTACATGTCTAATAGCAGTAGCTGATTTTCCATTATCACAGGCATACTATTCTTATAATGACTACAAACATTTCATGCATGTTAAATGAAACGTGTGGTATATTTCTTCTTGTTACAAACACATTCTGACAACAAAACTGTTTAAGACAGTATTCGGAACAACTTTCAGAAATGTTGCTGCTTGTCATTTTGATGTATGATGAAATCTGTTTCAGTAATACCTTCTAGAATCTTAACATGCAACAGTGGCCAACAATGCTCATCTTGTGAAGACTCTACAGGCCATTGTACAACAGAGTGCTTCACAGGCTTCTACGGACCTCGGTGTAACATCAGCTGCAGTGAAGGGTGTAAAGACAGTGTCTGCATTCTACATAAAGGTGGGACAGAAAAATGTGTTGCTGGGTGTAAACCAGGGTTTTATGGAATCAGATGCAGCATACCATGTATTCATTATAAGGATTGTCAGAAATGTCCTCAAGAATGCGAGAATGGATTCTGTCAAATGAACACGAGATGTGTGTCAGGGTGTGAGGACTCCTACTATGGAACCAACTGTACAAGCTGTGGACCTGGCTGTGAGGTCTGTGATAGAAGAACTGGCACTTGTCTAGAGGACACGTCTTTCCATAATACAGGTCTGTAGGGGAAAGTAATAAGTGTTATGTAACGTTATTTTTGCCTTTGCATATTGATACTGGAACAGAACTAGATTAGCGTTTGCGGGATACCGCAAAAGCAGAGCAGCCCCGGAACTTTGGGTTTCGCCTTACCCTGTTCCGCCTTTTACAGGCCTCACCAAATTGGGAATTTTCTCGTGACCTTGACCTTTGACACACAAGGTCACACAATCAATGAACACATTTCATTGAGTATAACATTATTGTAATGAAATAAAGTGTTAAAAATACAATTAATCCATTTTCTCCATATATGTTGACCTTGCTGTGACCTTGACCTTCGACAGTTAGTACCCAAAACTTTTTGAAAATGTTGAACTTCTCAAGAGATAATATATACAAAATCTAAACTTCATAGCACAAAAACTTTTCAAGTTATTGTGTTTAGAAGGAATTGCAATAACTCATATCTCATGACCTTGACCTTTGACCTTCAAGGTCACACAATAATTGAACACTTTTTATTGAGTATAACAATCATGTATTGATTAAAAGTGATCATAGTTAAGATTAAGCATTTTCGCTAAACCATGCTTAAGTCATGACCTTGCTGTGACCTTGACCTTTGACAGATTGTAGCCGAAACCTTTTCAAAATTTTTTACTTTTCCAAGGATGATATATACCAAGTTAGAGCTTCATAGCACAAAAACTTTTCAAGTTACCGTGTTTACAAAGAATTTTGTGGTGATTTTATAACTCGTGACCTTGACCTTTGAACTTGAAAGTGAACATGTCATAATGATTCCCTGGAAGTATTAACATTTAGACATGTTCATGAGTTCTGAAAAGCTAAATGGGATAAAGTTATACCCCAATTTAGTGCATTTTGTAATAACTCATATCTCATGACCTTGACCTTTGACCTTCAAGGTCACACAATCATTGAACACTTTTTTTTGAGTATAACAATCATGTATTGATTAAAAGTGTTCATAGTTAAAATAAAGCATTTTCGCTAAACCATGCTTAAGTCATGACCTTGCTGTGACCTTGACCTTTGACAGATTGTAGCCAAAACCTTTTCAAATTTTTTTACTTTTCCAAGGATGATATATACCAAGTTAGAGCTTCATAGCACAAAAACTTTTCAAGTTACCGTGTTTACAAAGAATTTTGTGGTGATTTTATAACTCGTGACCTTGACCTTTGAACTTGAAAGTGAACATGTCATAATGATTCCCTGGAAGTATTAACATTTAGACATGTTCATGAGTTCTGAAAAGCTAAATGGGATAAAGTTATACCCCAATTTAGTGCATTTTGTAATAACTCATATCTCATGACCTTGACCTTTGACCTTCAAGGTCACACAATCATTGAACACTTTTTTTTGAGTATAACAATCATGTATTGATTAAAAGTGTTCATAGTTAAAATAAAGCATTTTCGCTAAAACATGCTTACGTCATGACCTTGCTGTGACCTTGACCTTTGACGGATTGTAGCCAAAACCTTTTCAAATTTTTTTACTTTTCCAAGGATGATATATACCAAGTTAGAGCTTCATAGCACAAAAACTTTTCAAGTTATCGCGTTTACAAGGAATTCTTAGTGTGAATACATAGCTCGTGACCTTGACCTTTGACCTTGAAAGTGAACATGTCAAAATCGTTCCCCCGAGGTATGAGGAGTAAGGTATGAATAAGAGTTCTGGAAAGCTTAGGGGAAAAAAGTTATAGCTAGTAGTACGAGTGCGGCGGCGGCGGCGGCGGCGGCGGCGGCGGCGGCGGCGGATGCGGCGGCGGCGGCGGCGGCGATGGAAACTTCACAAAAACTGATAGCAGCCCCGTCCTTAGACGGGGCTGCTAATAACCACGAGCTGTCATGGAAATGGCCTTCTAATGGTTGTAATGGTACAGATACATATAGCAGGAAATTACTTGTCATGCTGAGAGTGAAACATAGATATAATTGTGTATGCTTTTATTGCAAATATTATTTGAAGTGGTAATTTCAACGAAAGTGTTATGATATATCAGCATACTTTCAAATTATTTTTTTTAGTGTATTCATTTATCATCTGCTGTGGTCAGTCTTATATTTATTTAAAATCCTATGTATCATTAAACAATTTATTTTTGTATGTTCAGTGTACTACTGGGTCATGCTGACATTTGGATCCGGAGTTTGTGTCTTTGTGATGATCTCTATTTCTGTTTTGGCGTATTCAAGACTTATACAGTAAGAATATAACTGAATATACAAATATTTCTAAATTGAATAATGTGCATGTAGCTCAATCCATAGCTATGTTAATCTATGTATGTCAAACAAACCAATCTTAAAGTCGATTGAACATCCCCATCCACCAGTCCCTGAAATAGTTCTAAATTGCATGTTTCTCCTATTGTATATTTTGACTCGTTGAAATAGAAAGAAGAATTTAAAAACATACTGCTTTCATTACTTTTAGCACAATTTTGTATCCAATTTTTGAAAAACAATCGCTCTAAACGACTTGTTATTTACAATTCAATAATCACTCAATGAAACAACACAATAAAAAAGCTTATGTGGACAATATCTTTTATTTACAACATATTCAAACTTCAACTCAAATCTTATTTTTTGACGTATTTACACTTTTATTAAGCAAATTGTTCACCCCTTAGACAGGATAGGTAAATAGTCAATACCCTGATAAATGTACTTATGGAATTCTATTGACAAATCATAGATTAAGTCATGACATTTATAATCAACGTTATTTGGCACAGATATTTCGGAATAATGTTAGGTGATGTTGCTTTTTCGGTTTAGTGTAGATACAAAAACTCATAAAAAAATATTTAAGGAATCAAATAACAATTTTCCCTGTTTGCCTTTCGAACTATTTTTCTTTATTTCATGACATGCGATTTGGTGATAAACTATGTGAAATCGGTTTTTTGTTTCCTTTTATTAAGGTTGAAGAGGAAGAGGGAACAGCCAAACAGAACAGTGCCTGGACAAGTGATTAGATTAGATCGGACTGATGACAGTGGAGACACAACGGCTAGTGGAAATGGGCGCTACATCCACGCTCTTTATAAACATTATCATGAGTGTAATGAGGAATTTTTTGCTTAAAGTTGCCTGTCATACTAATGAGTCTTTGTAAGCTTGCTTATCAAATTAATACAATCAATACAACCTCATTGGTTAAAAAACAAATTATGATTCCATTCTAAATATCTAATAAACTGAATGTTCATGTATACCAATCAAAAACTATTTTTTTAACGTAATCGTTGTCTGGTATCCATATTTAGAAATAGAGAAAACAAAGGAAAGTTTACTTGTAATGATAGACAACAGAGGGTAATTAATGAAACAACGGATAACAAAGCCCTTTGATAAAGGTGTCATTGTTCAATCTTTATCATTCACTTCATACACTTGTCAATTGCTGCTTACTTGAGGATATTTTTACTTCACTGACAGGTTTTATCTTGCATAAACCCTGAATTAACCCTTTCGCCCCTTAAAGCAAGATATTACTCAAAAGCTTATCTGTTACTTGTTTTTTAAGGATGAAAGGGTTATCTGGTACTTGATTTTGATATTTAATTGAATTTTGGATAATATAACATTGTTATTTTTAAAAGTATTTACAGATCAACATGTACAGTTGCATGCCTCAAGTTTGTTCACTTCCTTGTGATCCTTAGTGCAAATAACATTTAGTTTGGTTTTGACCTCATATTAATACACAACTACAGAAATACACAACCAACGAAGGATCACTCATAAATAATGTGCAAAATAACCATCGTGAAAACAGTTTTTGAATTGTCTGGTCCCTAGTACAAACGTTAGATTATTGGTACATAAGGGTCATTTTCTTAAAATTCTGATTTTCTTAAGATTTCTATTAAATATCGTAATCGTCTCTCCAATCAAACACATCTGCCTACTTAAATTGACTTAATGCAAAGGAATACATAATAACCTATGTAAAAAGCTGTCGATCACTTATAAAGGATTTTGTAGAGAATAAAACATAAACTTTTCAAAATTTCGACCCCTGGTCACTTCAATGACCTACCACAATGTAATGGTTGCGAAGTTTCATATTTTAGTATGTTATGGTACAATTAGTCTTAACTTCTGTGATCAAAATTCCGTATATTGTTTTTTATGCTACGATGCCTAAAGACAACCATAAAGTTCAAAATATTTTCACTAGAACAGAAAAAGTCAATTGCTGCTGTAATATAACTTATAAATAAACATGTACAAATCTTAATATAGTATCTTCAAGTGTACAATAGGAAGGAGATAAGACACCTGTACAGCTTTTGACTGATATTTCAGAAGGTCCTTTTGCAAATCTTTGATTTCTAACAAGAAAAATGTCCGTAGAAATGTATTGTGATATCTAGCTACTAAACTAGATATCAAGTGTTTTCTTTCGTCAACTTGTGAAAGGGAAAATCTAAAAAAGTGAATTTCATGAATAAAGATTTTCAAGTGTTCCTGTATAGTATTGGAGATTTTTTTTGTTACTTGAGGGTTCTTGAATGTTCATCAATGTTTTGCACACAAAAAACGATAAAGCTAATAATACTACTTTATAATAAAGCTAATAATACAGCAGTAATCAATAACGTAACATCCGGACAGATCATACACAAGTTCATTAAGAAATCACATTACAGTCGAACCTCGGATACCCGGACTCCGTATATCCGGAAACCTCGCTATCCAGACGATTTTAGAGTGTAACGAATATTTTTTCCTAAGAAAATGTACTCACTTACCCGGACCTCGTGCTCCCGGACCCGGACGCTGTTTTTTCAAACCATATCTGTACATTTGCACTGGAATCTGATTCAGTTATCCGGAAACGACAAGCTATGGCTGAGCAAGCTTACAACCAATTAGTACTGTCTTCCACACGACTCGTTAATCTAATTGATAATCCCCTCGATTTGTTTTGTTACTTGAGGGTTCTTAATGTTCATCAATGTTTTGCACACAAAAAACCCGATAAAGCTAATAATACTACTTTATAATAAAGCTAATAATACAGCAGTAATCAATAACGTAACATCCGGACAGATCATACACGAGTTCATTAAGAAATCACATTATATTGCTTTTTGAAAAAAATATCATGAAAAGCCATACACTCAAAAGTAGCCTAAGATTTATCTAAAGTTATTAGTTTACCTATAACATAAAATCATTCTGTTATGTATTGCATGTTTTAATCAGATAATTTCTGTGAAATGCTTTGCTTGCTTTCTGTTTTTTGTTTGTATTTATAGAGAATACTAAATGACGTTCCATTTCATAACATATTTATGAAACGAGTGAATGGGTTGGTATTTAATTAGTGAAATTTAATGAAACTAGACCAAGCTTAGTATTTTATTTATTTCTTGCTTAATAACATCGTAAAAGTACAAAGAAAGTCGCCGACATGACCGTCGCGGCCGGTCCACTGACATTGTGACGTCATATTAGACAATTGTGACGTCATCATTACGTCACGTCATTCGGTCAGCGCGAGATGTTATGACACAAACACAATCATATCACATAACACAAACCCAATGACATATGTGTCATAACAAAGTAGATTTATACAACAGCAATATCTTCAACGGGAGAGTAATAATACATAGAGGATATTATATGAGTGTCCATGACATACTATGTTTACGACACGAGTGGCTAAATATTAGTATTTCCCGAGCGAGAGCGAGGGATATACTCATATTTTGGCACGAGTAGTCATAGTGTAGGCCTCAACACTAAAAAAAGCTCATATCACATAAGATGAAGAAAACATGATATTTTGTTGTCATCTTTCAGACTTTAGACTTGTTAATTCAGGGCAGTAGAAGATTTGGTTTTATTTCTATGTTTTCATTGATTGTTGTAGGTTCATACTAAATGTATTATTTTGATAGTGTCAAAAATCTCATTACACAACACCAAATCATCCATAGAAAGAGAACACATTATAAAGATTCACATAACGTCCATTGGCGGTCAATTTTTTAATACATTTTGTGTAAGAAAATAGAATCACATGGCTGAACATCTTTCATATATTTGATCTATTATTGCTTCACTAAGATTGAATACATTATATTTCTATTGGAATTCATTATTTTCATTTTCCTGACATCACCTTGCAACCCCATTAAACGCGCTACTGCCTCTTTCAGATATGCATATCAGGATAGCCTTAATAAAGTTTCATTAAAGCTAAGTGAATATGATGAGATTGAATTAAGAACTGCATTGAATATACTTCGTGACGGTTGACAGGTACCTGAATCTGAAATAAGTAGATGTACATCGATTCCTTTTCATCATGAACATTGATTCAACCATAACGTTGTATAGGAATTAAGCAAATGGACTTTCTGAATGGAATAACAACTTACCAAGTTAGATTTATGGATAGTTTCATGGATATCATCGTTCTTTATTCACAGAAAAACAATATGACTTTAAAAATCTTTATATCTTCTAAAAAATGCTTGAAAAGATAATAGTATCTTTTAAAACGTCGCAAATATGTGAATAAAGACGTTGGAAGTAAATAAAATACTTCATAAACCTATAGAACTTCAAAAATGCAACTCAGACAATCAAAACATCCAAAAGGTTGGCATTTAACTCACACTTGTAGTTTTACTCTCAGTATGATAAAATGATTCGCTTGTAAAGGATCTTACTTCCATTCTACTATTGTGGTCGTGTTTTGAATAGTTGTTGCAGGGGTTGTACCAGTTCCATAACACTCCCCATTTTCCTGGTAACAAATACCGGAAGGACAGCTGCACGTTTTGTCACACTGGTCTCCTTAGAACCCCTCATTACATCCCACAAAGCATTTTCCAAACTGCTTATCACATAGATAGGTCAGGAGAGGTCGACACTGATCCGGACAGTTTACCTCAAAAATAACCATCTCCGCAGTTATCATTCTGGGCTGAGGGAAAATAGATATAGAGGAGATTATACAAGTGACATACATACAAGACATATATACTCAAGTTGACGAATTGTATAATGTAGCCCATATAAGATACTTTTGTATACATGTATATGCCATGCCATGTTGTAAAAACATCACACTGCTGCCATGGTTCATCGTATTATACGACGTCAAAGCAAATTCAGTAGTCAATTCAAAGTAGATGTTCTGTTTAAAAAAAGTGAGAGCATGATAGATCATCTTTATTTCCTCCAGAATATGAAGATTGTTACAAAATACATGATATCAAAATTTACATATGCAATAAATCAAAATGCAGTTAGTTGTGAAAAATACTGAGAGTGGCAGACAGTCATGAAATCAGACACTAATAATAATACATTTTCCCATTCTGTAAAGTCCTGATTTCCAAGAGGGGTACAGGAACCGCCAAGTAAATCAGCAATTATTTCATCATCATCATTATTCCAAAAATCAACAAAATTGCATACTGGTACTATATCACAGATTCGTTCAAACATTTCATTTCTCACATCATTAAATACTGAACAGGACAAAACCACGTGTTTTACAATATCACAAGCAACAATTCCACACAAGAATTCTCTTGATTCAATCTTTCTACAGGCAATATGAATAGTATGAGAAAGATTATAAAATTTACGTTTATTTATCAAAGCCAGTTCCCATAGTCTGCTTGGTTTGTAGGGTTCTCGGATAAGGCGATACCTAGTCAGATCCTCTCTCTCTTCTATCTGGTGACAAAAAGCATCCTCATATTAATCACATATCTTAGATGATATAGTATCTTTGACTTTGATCTTTTATATTGAACATAAAAAACATCGTCTTCTGAGCGCGGCTTGCCTTTTTCTGCCCAAGTCTTTCGTTTGCTTCGCATATCAACATGAAGGGATTTGGTATTGTTCTTTTTCAAGCCAGGTTTAAGATATGAACAAAACGACGTACATGGAATTATGTAGCACCTACCAATAGAAGAGAAACACCCTTTATATCTATAACAAAACCCTAATTACAAAACCCTAATTGTAGTTTAAAAGATTGTTTTAAAGGTGCAGAGAACTTTAGAAATTTTTTTTTGGGTTTTTGTTATGGCTATGTTTTCAAGTACATGTACATGAAATACTCGTTAAGATTTTCAATTTCCATCTGGCGTTTCCTTCTTCTTATCACCATACTGAGTGGTTTCGGTTTCGGGTTTCTAGTTAATGCGTACATAATCAGATGTTGAAGTACATTCAAGACATTCAAGATTAAATTTATGAAAATAGTCTAAAGAAATAAGCGGCAATAAAAACGTGGAATAAGAGACCACTTTGATAATGATTATAATAGGAAATATTTTGTGTGATTAAAAGTTGAAATATTTCTGCACTTCACATTGACGCCAGGCTAGCATCCTTGTATCATTGTTGATCTTGGTGTTTATTCATACAGACTTGCCGAATGATGATGTGTGAATTCTACATTTGGTTACTTGCATCCTTTCAAATCCTTACTTTTAGTCAATATGTGTGGTCGTGTGAACCAGGGTTCTATGGAACATATTGCAACTTATCATGCAGTGTCAATTGTCTAGGTCGTATGTGCGCAGGTATTGGCGAGTGTACTGAATGTAAATCTGGTTTCTTTGGGACAAAATGTGCTAATCAATGTAAAAAACCTGAAAAAACATGTACGAAATGTCCTGTAAAATGTAAAGAAGGATTTTGTAATCTTGGATCGATATGTATATCGGGATGTGTGAATGGTTATTTCGGCTACAACTGTACGTGTGACATAACGAAGGAATGCCACCCTGAATGTGGGGAAAACTGCCTTGAAACTAGTTCTTTTAAAGGTAAAGTACTGTGCTCATTAGATAAAAATAGAGATATTTAATAAAACATTACATGTATTCATTGTCACTAACCATAGTGTTTCTTAAAAGCGACTCGAACAGTTTGGATGTGAGAATAAGACGATTAAGGTTTAGTTAATTGGTAATTCAAAGCAAGTGTGAAGGATTTTTTTATGTGTATATCTTCCCTTGAACTCTATCCGTTTTCACATTTTATTATGGGCATTTTATCAAAGTGCATTTGTCAAAACAGTATTGTCAGGCTTTAAATCTTAATATATCAAAAGAAAATGGTATCATTTTGTACTAAATGAGGTTGGATACAAAACTAGAGATATTAAGAAATAGCAAAGTTTAGTCTTATTATTGTTGAAAAATATTCCTTGAATCTAATCATATCATAAATCGATAGCATATTACCGTGTCACCACAGTATTTGCACAAGACGTGCATTCCCGTTAATGCATCCAATGACGAAAAAAACAAAAAAACAAACTTGATCTGACTGCTACAGATACTCACAAACAGATTTATCCAACCTCCTATTAAATAAATATGCAAGCCTTAATTAAAAGAACTTAAGACAAAATTTTCTTAGATTGGAATATTTTGAAATAAATGATGTGTTTCATTATATTGAATTTTTAAATCCTGTTAAGTCGTAATACGCTTTTGAACTTGAAAACCAAAATTGTCATACATTACAAAAATATTTAATTTATCTTGGAACTGTAGTGTTTTGCTCTTTGTTTCATCGAAGATCGTTTAGCAGGAGCATTCTGAAAGTTTGAAAGACATTTCCAGTGCTTGCATGCATGTGATTTTCATGATATCACCTTTGATGATGATATCATCTTTGACATTTAAGAACATTGTCATTTGAGCAACATTCATTCTTACTTCAATATTCCCTACTACAGCTTCTAATTGCACCAGTGGTCAACATTGCTCATCTTGTGAAGATTCTAAAGGCCATTGTACTACAGAGTGCTTCAAAGGTTTCTACGGACCTCGGTGTAACATCAGCTGCAGTCCGGGATGTAAAGACAATCTATGTACAACACATGAAGGTTGGATAGAAAAGTGTGTGGCTGGGTGTAAAGCCGGGTTCTATGGTACAAGATGCAACATACCTTGTATTAACGAGAAAGGATGTCAGAAATGTCCTCAAGAATGCGAGGACGGATTCTGTCAGCTACACTCGAGATGTGTGTCTGGGTGTGAGGACTCCTACTATGGAACAAACTGTACAAGCTGTGGACCTGACTGTGAGGTCTGTGATAGAAGAACTGGGATTTGCCAAGAAGAGAGGCCTTCTCTGGATACAGGTATATAAGGATAAAAGCAATTGCTGTTTGAGTTTTATTTTGCCTTTGCAAATTGATAATAGCAACAGTAAAAACATCTGTCATGGGAAGGGCCCTTCGAATCTTATAATGGTACATGTTCATACAGCAGGAATATCAAATTTGTCATGCAAGGAGTGAAACATAGGCATCAATGTCAATCTATTTGGTTGTAAATATTATTTGTATTCGCCGATATTGATATGATATATTAGCATGTATTTATTCAAATTCATTTCCTATTTTTCAGTTTATTGTTCAAATGTATTTATTTCATGAAACGATACATAAACTGGATACATTACTATTTTTTATGAAATAAATATATGTATTCAATTACGTTCTCGTGTGGTGAGTCTCATATTTAATTGAAATCTTATGTATCATTAAAAGCAATTCCATTTTCGTATTTTCAGTGTACTACTGGGTCACACTGACATTTGGATCCGGAGTTTGTGTCTTTGTGATGATCTCAATTTTTGTCTTGGCCTTCTCAAGGATTTTTCAGTAAGAATAAAACAGAATGTTCATGAAGTATAAATATATTCCTAAATTGAACTATGTTCATGAAGCTCAATCCTTAGGTTTGCTCATATACAAGTATGTCTTCATTAACACCAAATGATTTTAAATTTGTTTGGACATCCATTGCATTACTCAGTTGCACTGACAAAGGGTGCCCTTAGTCCCTATTAATTTTTTCTCTCGAAATATTCTTACTGGAGCGAACATTAAAATCTGCAGTTATTTTAATTTTATTTTATTTTTTGATTTTGACAAATTTAAATAGCTGAGGGTTAAAAGAAACTGGTTTCATAAGTATAAGTACAATTTTGTATTAACTTTATAAAAGGATCAAACATTGTTTTATTGAGTATTAGTGAAGATAAATGAGGTATTCATTCTAACAAATCTTATGGTTGATAGTATTTCAATTTCATGTACCCTCAACGGCAACAGAAACGTCACAACGGGTAGCTACAACTAACACATAACACATCTCCGTATTTGATTAATTTAGAAATATAATGCGGGGGATATACATGTAGTCGTTGGCTTTGTCTGTCCGTCCCTCTGTCTGTCTGTGATCACATTGTTTCTGGAGCAGAATTTGAAAACCGTTACAGCTAGCTCAATGACACTAGGTATATTGACTAATCAACATGTAGTTGTGCCTTTTGGGTATTCAACAGCATATTCAATCAAACAGTCAAACAAAATTAGCTGCATGTATGCATACAATATTGTTCACACAGTATATCGAAATATATGCTATAACTGATCATTCAACTTCAGTGTGGCCGGGGGCATAAGCCATCTCTCCTGATGGCTCTTGTTAGAAAACCACGATTTTATAAAATGTTGTTTTAAATCTCCTTAGCTAGTCTGTTTGGGAAGTAAATAGGCTATTGATGCCCTTCTTCTGTGGTACGTCAATGAATTCTTGTCCAACAAGGTGCATTGTGTGGACAATATCTTTCATTTACAATATAAACACATGTCATGACTTTTAACTCAAATCCTAAAGGCTCTGTGTTACAAACACGTGTATAAAAATACAATTATCCCCATCCAATGTGTGTTTGAAGAGGTATAAAATTCAATACCCTGATGAATAGACATGTGCAATTATAACAAATTATAGTTGTTTTCAACACATTCATAACATGTAATCTGCTAGTAATATTTTGTTTCTGGCTCTAACGAAATTAAATGACATTGCTTTTGCTGTTGAGAGTAGATACAAACACCCATAAATAAATATTCGGGATGTACTTTATTTGTACAGTTTTGTACTAAAACGCATAAGATAATTGGTATCTAGTAAACCATTTGAGTGAAAAATAGAGTTTTATACCATCATGACTCCTACCATGTTTAAAATGTTGTCAATATGTTAAAAAAATAGCCATGCTTATTGATTTTCACATGAAATATGTCTTCCTTTGTAAGATATCAAAATAAAATTTGGAAAACATTTGTACACTTAAAATGTCATTTTTTGAAAGAAAGTACACTTTGAACAATGATTTACTTTTGTTTTTATTGGTTTGAGAATACAACATAAAAAACTCGAAATATTTTCAATTGTAAATTTTACTTATCAAGAATTCAACCCAAATGTTAGTTTATTTCATCATTCAAAATATTTTTGAAATTGACAAATATTATCATATTAACAAATTATGAGCGTTCTTAACATTTCATAACTGTACATGAGTATATTTGGAACACAATCACGAAAGCAAAGAACCATTTTCCTTGTTTGATTTCATGTTCTTATTCGCTATTTCATGACAATTTTTTAATAATTTCTGTGAAATAGTTTTTGTTTTTGTTTACTTGAAATGAAACAAGTTGATGATCGATCCGTTTTTTGCTTTTAATTAAGGTTGACGAGGAAGAGGGAACAGCCAAACAGAACAGTGCCTGGACAAGTCATTAGATTAGATCGGACTGATGATAGTGGAGACACAACAGCTAGTGGACATGGGCGCTACATCCAGGCTATTCATAACCATTATGATGAATGCAATGACGAATGTTATGCTTAACATTGTCTATTATACTTATTGCAGAGTACAACTGTACAACGGATCAACAGGAAGTTTATCGACTATACTGTACTACTTTGTCATATTCTGACCAGCATTTATGGTGACAGAAAGTCAAAGCATTCTTCATCACTAATTACGTCGACATGAAAAATGTATTTTTATGAACTTTTTACTTCGCTTACAATGTTTTCCCCAGATTTGATGTGCTAAAGAATGTTGAATGTATTGAATGTATTGTTTATAGATATCAAATACTTTAAACAATGAAAAGTCAATATGAAATCTAAGGTAAAATTAGAATAACAAATAATGGAACGATAGAAACATCAATCAAAAGTAATTGTAAATTTAGAGGCATGATGAGAAATAAACTCAAACTCTTGTGTAGATTTCAGAAAAAGGGGAACCAATGAAAGCCAAAAACCACATTAAGAGGATTAATTCATAGTAATCTTTGTACGCATGGTCCATAAGAGATTGTGTTTCTGCAAACGCAAGCAAGATGTATCTTAAAGAGTCACATAGGCAAAACTTTGTCAAAAGTGTCAAAGTACGATTTTTGCTAAGAGCTTGAGCCTGAAGAGTTTAGTGATATCAACATGTTTGTATTATACTCTGCATATGATGCAGTTCTTTTGCTTCAAAAACCAATGATCTTAACAAGGAAGGATTTTTTAATACATTTTGTTCGAAATGGAAACCTACTTTTAACATTAAAAAAAAACATTTTAATTTGTTTGCGGATCTAAGAAAAATTGTAAAGCCATTTCAAAATTTGGAATTATATTCTTGAAAATATTCAGTCCTACACATATTAGGGCGTGGAGTTTCTGATTAACGAAGGAAAAAGCTATCGAAATAGGCCACAAAAACAATGTATATCTTTTGTTCTCCACAAAGGTCTTAAACTGCATCTAACAAATGACTTTCAATTACGCCTATTTGATTCTATGGTTTTGCCTCATCATCTGCTTTGGGGATTTGAAAATTTAACTTTGCTTGAAAAGGTACAGTTAAATTTTCTCAAACAACTATCGTCCCAAAAGGAAAAGTACTCCAAATTCTATTTTATGTTGGGAATTTGGTAGACACCCACTTGTAATTAATATTGAATTAAGATATATATAATGTTTTGTGAAGACTTTTGAAAGGAGAGACTTTAGAATTATAATCTTAAACTATGATTCAACGATAAACTTTTAGGAAAATGTAAGCATAAATGGATAATGAATATTCAACACATTTTCAATGAAGTTATATCTGGAAAATAAGCTGAAAAATTCAGTGAGATGATAATTGAAATATGCATATGAGCAAGTGTGGCTGTCTTATGTCTACAATTCCCCTTTAGGTGTTTTATAGCTTCTATCTGACCAACGATAAGAAGATATTTGGATGTATGAGATGATAAGAATTCAGGGGATGCTTCATTTAAAACAGCAAAACAGTGCATACCAATCAAAACAGGTCGTTGGAAAACTGTCTGAAAACATAACAGAATTAAACTGATAATGATAATGATTTATACGTTCACACCTTAAAATACGAGAGTAACACATTTTAGCCTTTTTTTCACAAGACAAAATTATGCATTAAATGAAGACTTTATTTAATAGTAAATGGATAGGTACAGAAAGAAAAATAAGCTTTTTTTCTGTAATATTATCTTAGATTCTTTGGTTGGCTAAGATATAATTTTCTGTATTATTTGTATACGGTGTTCACTTTTACATCTTTCAAATTCATGATTGTTCATCTTTATATAAACTAGTATTTTAAATTTGATGCCCTTATGTATTATGTGTATCTTCATATGCCGCTGCCTGAGTATAAAATTTATAACACAAATAATAAAGTTAATTATATTTCAGGTCAATGAGTTTTCTTTTCAGTGTTGTTAAAGCTGATAGTGTACAGAACACAGCCAATGAATCTGTTTGTAAAATATTAGTGACATTATGCGTGACTCATGGCTGCATGTTTTTAATAACACATTATTTTGTATTAAACAGGTGTAACTCAAACTTGCAGTAAGGGACATCTATTACAATGCACCTCCTTGAGAATTTCAGAGTGATATCATTACAGGAAACAGTAACTTGGATAAAGTTATTTGTTGTGATACAGGAAGTGTTTCAGTAATTCACTTTTAAACCAGACAAAATAATGCATACCACAGTTTACTAAGTATATCAAAACATATGATGTATTTCATTATTGCAGGTTTACAATAAGAAATATTTGCACTAGAATGAAATAAAATAATTGATGTCTGGTTAAGGTTTTGTTGAAATATATGTATTTAATATAAGCAGGGGTAACAAATATATTTTACACTTTACACCTTGTTAAAAGTATTGTCAATATGTCAAAAATAGATATTCTTAATATATATATAATTTGTCTTCTTTGTTGATGAACGGTAGGTTATATCATACTTATTTTGAACAATTACCACCCTTATTTTAATATTTTTAAATACTTACACTCCAAAGCAAACCCAACACGTCCAAGGTTTTGTTTCATACATTTAGAGTGAGAATACATCAGACACATCATTTTTCTGCAATTATTGGTGTAATGCTCTAAAACTGCCCCCCTTTCAGCATTGATGTATTCAAATGGAGGCTGCTATATGTATGATAAGTGATTTATCATTTGAAACTCTTATGTGCAATGCAATGACGTTTTGCCTGAGCGAACATAACGCCCTTGTTTGAATTTTGAGTGACATATTACCAAATAAAGGCAACAATACCTCCTGTTCTTATGGTAACATTTGCAAATTTTAATTTTATGCACTGACAGGCTATCATCAGAAGTTCCATTTCTATGTGACAGTCTGTGTAATCAGCTGTAACTTTTATTTGGAGTTTTACTTGCCAACAATAACATTTGCAAAAATATTTTCTATTTCTATTATGCAACCGTCGTCTTCGGTATTAGTCTGTGATTGAAAAGACAGATAAGTTGAATATTTAAAGTCAAGTCCCACTTTGTCCTTAACGACCGTAAGCAAAATGTTTTTATTGAATAATTTTGAAATATATTTGAAAACATTTATCGACATGCATACCGTAAATAACTTACAGACTATCTGGAACGTGATGTCTGTACATAATACCGTTTTGGATTCATCTAACTTAAAGTTGCATTTACTAAAACAGCATGCATGTTGTGACAAATGGAGATTTATTACACTGCTTTCGGCATTGTTACCTAATGATTATTAAAGAGATAACAGTTGCATGACGCAAAATGACCAGGAAATTGAATCCTTGCAATTAGACAGCCAGATAAAATGAACAAAATCATGTTGAAAACAATATGTTGGGAGAAAGGCTTTTCAATTTTTAGTGTAAATCTATCTCTTACACACATCATCCACAATTAAAACAGTGAAGCATTACTTATGGAAAAGTTTGACATCAAGAACAAATGAAGTTGGGAGAGACGTTTTAAAATCATGTGAATGATTTATAGCACGAAGGGGGGACACGGTAAAGACTTAATTTGATATCTGATCCAAACCATCTTATAATGACAACATTAGAATAAAAAAAAAACCCTAAAAAAACAACATTATTTGAATATGTCTCAGAAATTTCAGAAATGACTTAATAAATAGAGTTGTAAAATATAATATCTTTAACGATATATTCCAAGAGCCATCAAACAGTATAGATTTGTAAAATTACAGTGGGAACTAGATCTTGAATGTTATATCTATGACAAAGAATGGAAATTCCTTAGAAAAACGCCCTTTTTGTCTGCATTGTTACCCGCCTGAAAATTGAAATTGAAATGTACCTGTATCTTCAAAGAAACATGAAAAACTGTCTGAATATAGTGCAAGATTTTTCTGTATTAAGATGAAGTTTGTTTGTATTTGTCTCTTCATGTTTTTGGCTTTTGGAACTGGTAAGTAGAATACTATATTGAATGTGGGTCAACTGGTGGTGAAGTAAGATTTCCTGGAAAAGACTTAAATATTAATGATGCTTTCTTTTGCGTACTATTTTGAAAATATCTATAACTTCCAAAAGACCCGTTACAACCTATTCATGGCTTTTCCGAAGCCTATATTTTGATTTTTTATAATATTCATCTAAAAATATTAACTTTTCAAAAGTTTAAGCTAAAAGGTTTGACTTTAAAGAAATTACTGTGTGTTGTTAAGATTAGAAATAAAGCATGTGAACAAAAAATCATTTATGAATGCATTTAATTGCTTTTACTGAGTTCAGGATTAAAAAGTGGAACCAAAGAAACAAAGAAAAAAAGATATATGCATTGGCATGCTATGAAACAGTTTCAAAACAACATATATTGTTAGGGGTCATAAACGGATATCCACACAAATAACATGGGGTCAAGGCCTGAACTTTTGAAAATAACTATAAATCACAAACATGAAAGTTTTGAACCCCTGCAATCACTTACAGTTTTTTCTGAAAACATTATGTAATCACCCAAATTAGTTGAATAGATAGCAAAGAGAATAGTGAAGATTTTTACGTTGATTATAAAGCAATTTCAAAACGCATTGGTTGCTGGTTGATATGTAACAAAAACAAAACAAACAACATTTTAGTGAGTGAATAGAATGATCAATAAATTACTCACATTTGAATCGATAACTTAATATCTATCCTCGGTGTTCTTTACAAGTGGGTTAGTAATTGAGTTGGAATAAATAGACTAGGTTTTAGTTATTTTGTAAAGTTGTAGTTTCCATTTGAAAATCATGTTACATCAAACTTGAAACACTCTATTATATCTCAAGCAAACATGTGAAAGACTGTTATATTTATAAATTGTTCGTTTATCTCATCCTGCTGTTCATTTGCATACATCAATGCTACAATGATATTGTCAAGGTCTCAATCTCATATATCAAAATTAGTTTCTGTCCTGAATAGATGCAGATATCCTAAATAAAAAGATTATTTTTCTTTGAGTGAATATTTCGAAATAAATATAAGGCTTTATTTTATTATATTAATGATTCAACCTTTCAAAAAATCCTGATAAAAAGATATATGAGATTTGTCAGCTTTGAGAAACAGCCGTCTGTATCCTGTATTTTTTTTACTTCTTTTAGAAGCGTAGTTTGCCCTTTTCTCTTTTTCATCTTAAAAGATCATTCTGTAAGAAAGCATATTGAAATATATTTTCTGAGCATGTTTGCATGTGATATTCAATACATTTCTTTTGATGATAATGTCAATTTTTTTACAATTATGATCATTTGTTCGGTTTAGACGCTGTTTGTTGATTCTTCTTCAGAAATGTCCACTACAGCCTCTCATTGCACCAGTGGCCAACATTGCTTATCTTGTGAAGACTCTACAGGCCATTGTACTACAGGGTGCTTCAAAGGTTTCCACGGTCCTCGGTGTAACATCAGCTGTAGTGAGGGATGTAAAGACAATCTATGTACAACACATGAAGGTGGGATAGAAAAGTGTGTGGCTGGATGTAAAGCCGGGTTCTATGGTACAAGATGCAACATACCATGTAGTCATGATAAAGAGTGTCAGAAATGTCCTCGAGAATGCGAGGACGGATTCTGTCAGCTGGACTCGAGATGTGTGTCTTGGTGTGAGAACTCCTACTATGGGACCAACTGTACACGCTGTGGACCTGACTGTGAGGTCTGTGATAAAAGAACTGGCACTTGTCTAGAGGACACGTCTCCCCATAATACAGGTATATATAACCTCACCAAAGAATCTTCTACTGTCAAATATCAACATCAGTTCATTAACGAAACAAAGATCCAATATTCGCGAAGAAAATTGTACTTAAATACACCTTAATATGATTATTTGAAATAAGTGTTGTGTAACCAGTTGACAGTAAATCGGCAAGTGTTGTGTACTATAAACAGGTTATTCAATGATATTGAGGTCACAATGCCAAACTCATTTTGCAATAAGGTGACTGACCTCAACTCAACCCTTGCATCCCTTACAATTATGATTTTCTCCATATCGATTTCATTTTCTTTTTCTTCTCCAAGACAAACTTGTATATTATCAATAATATATGTGCAAAATCATCAATCTATTAGTTGTGTATTATTATTGTCAGATGGGCCATGTACCCCTCGAAACAAAGGACCCAATTGCAGCTTGAAGTGCAGCCCAGGATGCAGAAATGGGACATGCAGACTGGATGGTGATGGGACCTTTCCTTGCACAGATGGATGCAAACCGGGATGGTTTGGATCTTTGTGCAAGTTACCCTGTCAACCTCCGGGTGATTCTTGTCAAGAATGTCCCTCCAAGTGTGATGACGGTTTCTGTCAGCTAGCTACCAGGTGTGTGTCTGGATGCGTCGACTCCTACTATGGAACAGGCTGCTTCACCTGTGGATCTGACTGTCAGGTGTGTAACAGATACACGGACAGATGCTACAACTGTACAGACGGGTGTCCGTTCTCGTCCTGCCCAGTACAAGATCAATGTCAAGATCGATTGCAAACTACTGTATCTGCGACGGGTGATCATTCAACAGGAATAGATTCAGGTGATAAACGTTTTGACAAACTCTATTGGTCTCGGGTGTCCATTTTCTTTCTTATTCAAACATCATTATTGACATTGAACCAACACATAATATTCATAATATATACAAGATAATGTGATTTTGATTTTGTATTCATAGTTTGTATAAGTTCGTTGCATAAGGTACATTTTCAGTTTATCTATTTATTTTGTTGATAGAAAAATAAATCCATTTAAGGAACTAATTATTTTCTTAATAAAATTTGGATCATAAGCATAACACATCAACAATCTAGGCACACTATCTTTCAGATATGTTGGGTTTTTATTATAGAGTGGCAATCTTTTTTCACAGAAAGGATTGAACATTAAAGAAAATGAAAGCAATTCTTGAGAACATATTCATCTTATCACATAAACTGCCAGACAAAAGAAAGTACATAAACACCACAGTTTGTTTAAGTTTACCTTATATCTATGAGACATGTTATGTATTACGTTATGACACGTTTACAACAGCACATATTTGCAGTCGTTTCAATGGAACAATTTGTGTCTGGTTAATGTTTCGTTAAAATATCTGTGAGCTGTAGGCATGGGAAAGAAAAAGATTTTTGACTATCATGACCCTTACCATGTTAACAATGTTCTCAGTGTGTGATAAAATAGGCACGTTTAGTGATTTTCACATTGAATATGTCTTCCCTTTTGATAAACATTTGTGTTATATCTAAAAATTTAGAATAATTAATAAATATCGAGATACATTTTTTCCAAAAAACTATTAAAATACATAAACATATTCTTTGAACGATGGTTGATCTATTGTTCTTATCAGTTTGAAAATATGATATCAAAAACTCAAAATATGAGTAATTGAGAATCATATGTATGATTAATTCTGAAAAAAACCTAACCCGTGTACTTTCTTTTGCCTGACAGAATATTTTTCTGTTGAAGAAGAAATAACCTGTTATTTCAGAAAGCTTATTGACAGTTGTTCTAAGAAACTAAAGATGTTATGCTTCTGGTAGCTGTGACCTACATATGTTGACCATTAAACCATACATGTTTATGCTGATCTCATCATTGCTGAGTAATGTTTTAGATGGAGATATCAAGATGAGCATCTTCAACGTGTCCTTGTTGACTGCCGGAGTATCTGCGCTTGTGATTGTCTCACTTGTGGTGTTCATAAAGTAGGTAAAGATAATAATATAAAAGATTAAACATTCATTACATCAATTGAAATAAATTGAAATAACTTCATTGCTGGATTTATCTGCATTTAATGTCGTAAATGAGTTAAATACTGCATGTTGAATTACATACAAATTATACAGTAAATGTCTTGTCAACAATATTTCACATCAGATGTGGGTTTGTTTTGGCTTTTGGATGAATGTCTTTGAATAAGGAACCGCTTGTATTGTATCACAAATGCTGTTTGGTTGTTACACAGGACACTGGCACCTTTCATGGAAAATATTATGTACATGGATTATGGAGTAATATTCTAAGAATCTTGCCGCAGCATTACAAGAAGCTACAATATCCTGATCGGTTTTGTCGTCATCCCTGAACTACAACTACTTTCCAAATTTTCATCCCATATTCGATAGCCTAATCTTTATTTCTAAGTGAAAACCCATGTTCAATAACAAATATAGATCATTTACATTCGTTTGAATTAAAGTCGGAAAAATGACCCAGCCCCTAAAACTAAGTTCAAATTGTATTCATTGAAACGGGAAATAAGAAACAGTTAGAAGAACCAAAGTAGCAAAAGGCACAACTCTATTTCTAAATTGCCAGGCAAAAGAAACTACACACATCAGTTTGTCTAAATTTCCTTTATTCTAAGAGACATGTGATGTAACTAATTTGTTTTAGGTTTAAAATAACACATATTTCCACTGGTTGTAATAGAAAAATTGGTATCATTAAAATGTAGTTTAATTTACTATCAAAATTTCTACCACTTTTAAAGTATTGTCAAAATGTAAAAATAAGGCACAATTATTGAAAATCACAAAAATAGTTCTCCTTTGTGGTGAACATTTTTGTTACATTCAAATTAATCTTTGAAGAATGTAATAACACTTAGAAGTCTTCTTTGAACAATGACTTAAAGGGGCAGTAGCACGTTTTTAGGGTGAACAAAAGGTGATGTCAGAAAAATGAAAATTAATGGTTCTTATCTAAAGACAATGTATTTATACTGAATGAAGCAGTAATAAATCATATATATAATGTACAGTTAAGCCATGCGATTCCTTTTCTTACACAAAATGAATTAAAGGTGTTCACACAAAAATGGCTGCCAATGGATTTTATGTGAATCTTTATAATTTGTTCTCTGACTGTGGATGATTGGCTTGTGTAATGAGATTTGTGACACTATCAAAGTTAAACATTTAGCATTAACTTACAATTATCAGTGAAAATATAAAATTGTCAAAAAACGTGCTACTGCCCCTTTAACTCTTGTTCTGATCAGTTTGATAATAAGACATCACAAACTCAAAAAAACTTTAATTGAAAAATGTTACATACATATATGGTGAATGTACTTTCTTTCATCTGGCAGTTTAATCCAACACGTGGAAAATTTACTCAATCGATTTTGAGATATATGCCGGAAAAGGACCATAAGCCCTTTTCCACTAAGTTGCGATTTTTTCTAGGGAAGCCAGAAAAAGAGAAAAATTCAGACTAACCCAAATAACAAAATGCACCACTTCACCACAATATCTATCCACATACCAAGTTGCTTAAAAACAAATTCTAATAGATTCTGAGATAGAAATTAGAAACGTACCCTAAACCCCAATATGCACTAAATTCACATTGATTCCATAAAGACAAGAAAAATCATAATAACCAAAGTATCAAAGGGAACCACTTCACTATATATTCAACCATATACAAAGTATTGTTTTCGCCGGAAAAAAATAATTCAAAATCACAGAACCATGAAATCAAGATCAGAGCCAAAAACATAATGTCTCCAACAAAGCTTTTCAAGGGACATAATAATATCCCTTCCACTGTAGGGGAAAGCCCCTTTAATTAGATTTGAAGGTATTCCTCTCAAGGTCTTCATTCATTTTTCATAATTCCAAATTTATGACTTGTCTTTAAGAATGTTTCTTTAAAATCAGATTTTCGATGAAGAAGAGAAGACAAGGTCCTAGGATCCAGTTGGCTCAAAGAATGAGCTCGAGTGAAACTGATGGCTATACTGCTTTAAGGAGAATTGGGAATTACATCCAGGCAGTCGATGACCCTTGCGATGTAAAGAATGAAGACGAAACATGTATTTGATTACTTTATTATTTATGAAAAGGGCTTTGTTTAGCACCATGAAGAAAAATGTAATGATTTATTCAATACTCATAATCTGGTTATTTATCCATAATGCATTTTCATATTAAGTTATTGCCAAAAGGAAAGACACAGAGACATTAGGCTCCAGAATTTAAGCTTGGTGAATTTATTTTGATAAATCCGCTTTCTTTTGTTTCTAAAAGCTTGCTGTTATCAAAATTTAACTTGTACATTGGGACAACTGAACACTGCCCATTCCAACAATCAGCTAGATGCATACTTAATTGAATAGTACGATTTTGTGGATGCTTTATTTGAGATCTGTGCAAATTCATGTATAATTTAAAATTCATTTCAGTTTTCCTAATATATTTTTCATAACAACCAGAGCATATTGTGACATAAACAACATTTTTGCTTTTACAATTAAGATTCTGTCTAACAGACAATACTTTAGATTCAGTAGTATGTACAGAAGAGCCGACAATGATATTTTTACATGTAAGTAATCTTGAATCGTCGCATTTGATACAGTTAGTTAAACATCACTTGAATCAAACATAAATAAAGTTAACAGCTTGCGGAGATTCTTAGGTTGTTTAAGACTGCTTATGACTTTGGATTTACACACAACTATTTCCATGGTTTTCATTTTAATGTTGAATCTGTTTGTCAATGATTGATGCAGCACTCTGACGGTAAGGATTGAAAGTAGAAACTAGCGGGATAATATTTTTATCACATTGCTTGTTAGATTAAGGATCTCTTAGTCGACTTTGATCTAAGGCAACAGCTTCCTCTTTGATACAATCAATAAAATTTTAACTTCGTATCTTTTCAATATATGTACATATACACACAATGTATTCTTAACATCCTTGTTTGATATGTTGACATAAATACATGTTCTAGAAAACATGCGTCTCAGGAATTTCCACAATAATTGTATGCGTTTCCAGTTCGAAGTCATAGAATCAAAATGACATGAATTAATATTCCTGATATATATAATTGACATTTTGAATGCATAAGGGAAACAGAATAACTCAATTAACACATCAAATCATTTTCTCGTTGAAATTTTATCGAGAAGGTGGCAAGAAAATGATTTGATTGGCTATATCCCAACTTGGGCCGCGCGAGCGACATAGTTAATCAACAAGAGATAAGGCATGTTTGCAATGCGATTGCAATGGTATTATTTGAACAAGAGACAGAGAGTGAACAATTTCCTCAACATTATGATATGAAGCTGACACTTATGAAACCGGACCTTGAAATCAACAAACTAATTTATAGGAAAATGATATTTTGAAAAGTCGATGGATGTTTTTGTGAAAAATTCATGTCAACTTAAATCTTAGATACTTATTCTATGTATACTATTCTAAAGGTTTTCAAAGCCTTTATCTCCTGTTTTTATATTTGCGTTACCTTTACATTGTTACTTATATTCTTGTTGAAAAATGTATTAAATACATAATGTAATAAATACATTTAAGAAGTCTACCTTTGTAAGCAAGTGGAAGGTAACAGTTTATTTTCTAGTACTGTTACAGTTCAGATAACATAAAAATAAGCTGAACGTGATATTTAGGAAATTATCTCTTAAATTGATTGCATATAGCCTGATATAACTTGATCTCATATGGCCTGATATCTCTTATTGTGCATATTTATTTCATGTTAATCTTCACACTTCCAGATTTTAGAAAATAAAGCAAAAGCAAAAAAGGGAACATCACAAAGACTTGAAAATTTAAGCATATATCAAAAAGAGTTTTACCAACAAAGGTTTTAAAAAATGACTTTATACTACCAAAAATGGTAGTGAGAACACGAAGATGAAGAGTTGAACATGTTAAACACATGGGTCACGATGAAAATTTAGAATGTGATTAACATGCATATCAACGTACTGTTGTGGAATGCATATTCTACGTTTATTTTATTCTTTTTCCCAGAGAAAGAACCAATAGTTTTGATTCTGGGTATTTTCCTTTTTATTGTGAGAGTAACTTCTTTCTTGAGTAGTCATTGTCTTCTCTTAATGGGTTAAACTATCATTCACTGGATAATGTAAACGAGGGGTATATATTTCTGAATCAGCTGTTGTTAATCCGGAGCATGAACTAGATCAGTGAAGTAGAACACATTCTTATGGGTAGTCAATCAGTGACTATCCGTTAGAATTTGTTCTTCTTTAACAACCAGCTTCTACGTGCTTTTTAAAGAAACTAGATCAGTGTTTGTAAATCAATATATGTGATTATGTTTGATATTGTTAAGCCCATTATTTGTAAGCTTGCCACTTTTTTATGTACCTACACTTCATATATCATAGCGAGTTGATTTTATCTCTAATGTAAGCCAAAGCTTATCAAGCATTTTATTAAACCCTTTTGCAGTTTTGAAATTGTTGTGTGGTTTCTTTTAAACATGTGTCATGTTGTAGATTAGGTTTTTCCCATTCAAACAGCTATAAGACACGTAACAGTACACGCATTGACAAACTGACAATCACTTATGCAATTGTGATTACAAATGTCAAAACGCCTCTGAGACAGTAGTTCAAGTTAAAACAAGTTGTGATTATTAAACACTGATGCCCCCGGATATAACAAAACTGTAAATGTATATTTTTGTGTCAATATGTACCTGAGACATCTAAAAAATCAAAGGTCTATCTTCATCCAATCACAGGTTATTGCCTAGGTTAAAGTTTTTGAGAAATGTTACCTGCGCCAAGGTCAAGGTCACGAGGTCAAATACTATCAACTCATCTTATCATGATAGATGTACATGTGGAATATCTCTTTCCAATCACACGTTGTGGCCAAGGTTAAAATTTTCGTTAAATGCTTAATGCGCCAAGGTCAAGGTCACCAGGTAAAAAAATATGACCTCATCTAAAAGGTCTTAGGATATTTGCACATGTGAAATATCAAAGCTCTATCTCTATCTTATCACAAGTAATGGTCAAGGTTAAAGTTTTCGAAGAATGCTTGCTGCGCAAAGGTCAAGGTCACGAGGTCACGGTATCTGAAAGGCCTTATCATAATACATGTAGATGCACATGAGAAATATCAAAGGTCTCCCCACAAGCAATCACAAGTTATGACCAAGCTTAATGGTTTTTGTGACAGACAGACAGACAGGCGGACGGACGGACAGGGCAAAAACAATATACCCCCAGAATCTCTGATTCGAGGGCATAAAATTGCAGACTTGATGGTACATCAGTGGGTATAACACAGGTATGGCATTAGTGCAAACGATCTTTTGATAAAAAAAACCCATTGATTAAATGCTTTAGGGCATCGTTTCATCAAACATGTCAGCTTGCAAACCAACAGCAATTCCTTTGATTTAAAGTGCTCTTTGTATTATCAGGACGAAAATAATTAACTCAACATGCTGTTAAAAGAGTCATTTCTTGGTTGTAGAATTATTGGTATACTCTAACAAAACATTCCATAATCTTAGAAAATGCAAAACCAATCCTAGTGAGAAAAGGTTAATGTATTGAAATATTGGAAAGACAAGAGGAATCTATGGACGAACAACGTATTTTTATTATATTTCCTGTAAGAAAAACAATTAACATTAAAAACATCGACATACTTGCATCCAACATCCAGCATACAATTTAAATTACAACTTGCATTAAACTTTAGCATTTTGTGACTCACATCTTTAGCTGCAGAAGGGTGTTTCTCCCTGGATCTGGATCTAGTCACCGAGGGTCTCTTAGTAATACTTGTCCCTCGCAATGTCCTGCTTTTGTTGTGTACATACAATGCATATAGTGTATGTGACATGAGCTCGATGTACTGGCCTTGTGAGAAGTAATTTCACCATGATTCCCAACAGTCCAACAGAAGTTTGTGCTGTGTATGTTGGCGCTGGATTTTATGACCTCCTGACTACCTGGTGCCTCAGGAAAAGGTCAAATAGAGTATTAATATAATTTTCAATAATATCATAGAGCCAAAATTACAGTCTTATTTGGTTGAGATTTGTTGAAAATCTGGTCACATACTGCAATTTTACGGAAAAGGGGACAAAATCTGTTTTCCAATTTTAATGCACACAACGTTTTTGTAATGCAAGCCTTGCACATAACATATCTTACCATTACATATAAAGCGTACATGTGATCAATGTTCATATTGATATCCAAAAGATTTGAAAGAAAAAGTAATTTTTCAAGAAATGATGACCAATTCAAAATGTCCCGAACCCATGATTTTGCATAATAATAATGAGTATTTGTATAGCGCTATATCCATACAGAAGGTGCATGCTCAAAGCGCATAGTATTTGAGAATGAAAGGTAATGATTGATATCATAAGAATGAAATTGAAATATGAGAAAGAGCATGAATGATAAAATATGAATATTTGCAGCATATAAAGTCAGTTGTTAAATTCTGCAGGAAAATATGTAGTAAATATTGACCCGGCACCGAGGGGTAATTGAAAATAACCTCGCGAGGGCGTAGCCTAAACAGAGGTTATTTCCATAACCCGAGGCAAACGGGTTATTATTTGATTTACACTCCCGTGGAAGACTCCTGCAATGGTTTCAACTTAATTTGTTTATAAACAATTAATCCAAAAACCTTTTACTTATCATTTCTTAATAACAAAAATTATTTAAAATACCCCCATATTATGGTTTTTGAAACAAACGCTCAATTTCTTACAGTAAAAACTATTTTATTACAGTGTTTCAACTAAATTGGTTTACACACAAATAATTGAAAAACGTTTTAGTGATCCATTTTTGCGGGTTTGATATGTCTTGATATATATAAGAATACTATTTTAGACTTCTTACAATACCTCCTGAAATGAGGTTTAGAACCAAAAACCTGATTCCTTACATTAAAACTATTTTATTTCAATATTAATATATATATATATATATATATATATATATAGGGGGCAATAAAAAATCAGACATGACACACACAAATTTTCATCAACTGGCATGGATGCACGGTAGCTTAACAGGTAAGAGCGCTGATTGACAACAAAGAGGTCCCTGGTTCGAATCCCACTTTCGTTGTTCATAAATCTTAGCTTTCTTGTTGATAAAAAATCCAAATTTTACAAGTCAAGTTGTTTGCAATTGTGTACAATCTTATAACCGACCATGGTGGTTATGAGATAACCAACCTACGCGGATGGAGCCTACGGCATATAACTTTCAACTAAAATAAAGGCAATAACTTCCCAAGGGGTGTAAGGGGTAAACACCTATAAGAAGCTAGTTATGAGTTAAAACCAATTGTAAAAAGAAGGGATATAACCGCCCAAGGGGTGTCAAGTGAAATAATGTCTATGAATAACAGTGTGAAAATTTTACTAGCATAGCATAGCAACTCTTACACATATAAACACACATCAATTGCCAATGATTATATAAATTCTGTTTTAATGTTATAACACTCTATGAATGTATTCACATGATGGTTATTCAAACCAATAAAAATAAATCCAAACAGATCATGAAGAAAAGGGTCTACAGAATAAAATACAGCCAGGACAAGACAAATTTTGAGGAAGTCCACAATATAAAGAAGACTCAAATTTTGACAGTTTCTACCCGTCAACCATTAACTTTGGACAAAGCTTGAAAAGCTCTTTAGTTCACTTAAGCATCCAAACCACCACACAACGATGTATTTAGTCAAGTTGTGGCATTTTTAATAGTAAAATATATGCTGTCAAATAAAGGAGACTTAAAATTCAAGTGACAAGCCCCGTGTATTAAAAGAAATAGTCACAACTTCATACATCAGAGTATGATATTTTTAAAACAATATGATCAAATGTCCTGAAATAATTTTTGCAAAATGTTTTGGATCCAAAATATTAAGATAAAAAGTTTAAAATTAAGAAATGTTACAACTTCCAAACTTACAATGTTCCAAAACGATGATATCTTAAAGAGGTTTTTAAAAAAAACATTAACAGACATAATAATCCACATTAGGCACTCGCAATTTGAATATTTTAGATTTTGAAAAATGAAGTTTCTTTTTTCCGTGAATGCTTATTGATCTGCCAAACAGGAAACATTTACTTGGACAGCATGCAAACACAATGAATTTGACCTGACAAAGGTTTTGAATACAAAGAAAAAGAAAGCAAGAGTACAAAGGACAACTCATCAAGGGCGGATATGAAGAGTTTTGTTTTGTATATCTTGACTACATCAATTGCAAACAGTAAGTCCTAGTCGATTATCTATTATTCAAGGCTTTTCTCTCAAATGTCGATGGCATCTCTATTTGTAATTGTCTAATTGCAGTGACTGATTTTCCGTCATCACAGGCAATACTATTCTTGTAATGACTACAAATATTTCATGCAGTTTACATGAAATGTGTGGTATATTTCTTCTTGTTCGTTACAAACACATTCTGACAACAAAACTGTTTAAGACAGTATTCGGAACAACTTTAAGAAATATTGTTGCTTGTCATTTTGACACATGATGAAATCTGTTTCAGTATTACCTTCTAAAACTTTCACATGCACCAGTGGCCAACAATGCTCATCTTGTGAAGACTCTAAAGGCCGTTGTTCTACAGAGTGCTTCACAGGTTTCTACGGACCTCGGTGTAACATCAGCTGTAGTGAGGGGTGTAAAGACAGTGTCTGCATTCTAAATATAGGTGGGATAGAAACATGTGTGGCTGGATGCAAAGCAGGGTTCTATGGTACACGATGCAGTATACCATGTATTCACTATAAGGATTGTCAGAAATGTCCTCAAGAATGCGAGAATGGATTCTGTCAAATGAACACGAGATGTGTGTCTGAGTGTGAGGTCTCCTACTATGGGACCAACTGTACAAGCTGTGGACCTGACTGTGAGGTCTGTGATAGAAGAACTGGGATTTGTCTAGAGGACACATCTTTCCATAATACAGGTGTGTAGAGGAAAGTAATAGCTGTTATGTAACGTTATTTTTGCCTTTGCATATTGATACTGGAACAGAATAACCACGATCTGTCATGGAAATGACCTTCTAATGGTTGTAATGGTACAGATACATATAGCAGGAAATTTCTTGTCATGCTGAGAGTGAAACAGAGATATAATTTTGTGTGCTTTGATGGCAAATATTATTTGAAGTGGTGATTTCACCAAAAGCGTTATGATATATCAGCATCAATTTTAGATTCATTTTCTTTTTTTGAGTGTATTCATTTATCATCTGCTGTGGTGAGTCTTATATTTAATTAAAATCCTATGTATCATTAAACAATTTAATTGTTGTATGTTCAGTGTACTACTGGGTCATGCTGACATTTGGATCCGGAGTTTGTGTCTTTGTGATGATCTATATTGTGGTGCTGGCGTATTCAAGACTTATACAGTAAGAATATAACTGAATATACATATATTTCTTAATTGAATAATGTGCATGTAGCTCAATCCATAGCTTTGTTAATCTATGTATGTCAAACAAACCAATCTTAAAGTCGATTGAACATCCATTGCATTACTTCAGTCGCACTAGCCCATTGTCCCTGAAATCGTTCTAAATTTCATTATTAATTTGACATTTCAAAATTGGATGTTTCTCTTATTGCATATAATTTTCTATGTTCTAATTTTTACAAGTTGAAAGAAGAATTGAAAAGATACTGCTTTTATTACTTTTGGTACAGTTTTGTATTCACTTTTGCATTTGCATATCACTTATTTTCTGGTGACTCTTCATAATCAAACATAAGATATTAGAAAGAGTAATTTTTATGGATAGACTCGTTAATTCAATTACGATTCAATAATCATTCAACGGCAAAGAAAACATCACAATAAAAAAGCTTGATGTGGACAATATCTTTTATTTAGTACATATTCATATTCAACAAACTTTAATTCAATTCTTAAATTTAGTGTTGTAAATACACTTTTATAAAGCACCCTTTGGACAGGATAGGTAACTAGTCAATACCCTGATTAATACACCTGTGTAATTATATTGACAAATCATAGGTTTAGTCATGACATTTACATAGATCAACGTTTTCTGTCACAAATATTTTGTTTTGGGCACTGAAGATGTTAAGGTAATGTTACTTTTGGTTAAGTGTAGAGACAAAAACTCTTAAATAGATATTCAAGGAAGGAAATAACGATTTTCCTTGTTTCCTTTTCGAAATCATATTTTTCTTTATTTCATGACGGGCTTTTTTGTAATAAACTCTTTCTGCTTCCTTTAATTAAGGTTGACGAGGAAGAGGGAACAGCCAAACAGAACAGTGCCTGGACAAGTGATTAGATTAGATCGGACTGATGACAGTGGAGACACAACGGCTAGTGGAAATGGGCGCTACATCCACGCTCTTTATAAACATTATCATGAATGCAATGAAGAATTTTTTGCTTAAAGTTGCCTGTCATACTAATGAGTCTTTGTAAGCTTGCTTATCAAATTAATACAATCAATACAACCTCATTGGTGGAAAAACAAATTATGATCCCATTCTAAATATCTAATAAACTGAAGGTTAGTGCATACAATTCAAAAACTAAACTTTTTAACGTAATCGTTGTCTGTTATCCATAGTTAGAAATAGAGAAAACTAAGGAAAGTTTACTTGTAATGATAAACAACAGAGGGTAAATAATGAAGCAACTGATAACAAAGACTTTTGATAAGGTGTCATTGTCCAAACTTTATCATTCACTTCATACACTTGTCAGTTGCTGATATCTTTACTTCACTGACAGGTTTTATCTTGCATAAACGATAAGTAACACTTCGGCCCTTTCAGCAAGATATCTCTGAAAATCATACTCTGGTACTTTATTTTGATATTTAATTGAATTTTGGATAATATAACATTAATTTTTTTGAAAGTATTTACAGATCAACATGTACAGTTGCATGCCTAAAGTTTGCTCTCTTCCTTGTGATTCTGAGTGCAAATAACATAATTTTAGTTTGGTTTTGACCTCATATTTATATACACAACTACAGAAATACACAAACAACGAAGGATCACTCATAAATAATGTGCAAGCTAACCATCATGTAAACAGTTTTTGAATTGTTTGGTCTCTAGTACAAAAATTAGATTATTGGTACATAAGGGTCATTTTCTGAAAATTCTGATTTTCTTACGATTTCGATTAAATATCACATAACGACTCTCCGATCACAAACAGCCCAGTTACATTGACATAATGCAAGGTAATACAAAATGATACAAATTTAAAACGCTGTTGATCACTTAAGGACTTCTAACAACAAAAATGTCCGTAGAAATGTATTGCGATATCTAGCTATCAAATAAGAAACAAGGTTTTACTTGTGTCAACTTGTGAAATGGAAAATCTAAAAAATGTGAATTTCATGAATAAAGATTTTCCAAGTGTTCCAGTAAAGTCTTTGAGAATATTTTTTGTATTACTAGAGGGATCAAAATGTTCAATAACACGTGTTTTGTATCCTTATCTAGTTAATATGTATAAAGGTAGATAACGGAACTAAGTCCCACAAACCTTGATCAAGCAAAGCATGCATGTTATCTAAACATTGAAAATCTTGTCATAAATTCATGTCATGTGTTGAAACAACCTTGGGTTTTCTAATTTGTTCATTCAGATTACATTTGTATGTTACCGTACGTTATTCGTTTTACAAAAAAACATAGCATTTGAAATTGTAATCATGACTTGTTATTTCAAATAGATACCAACAAAGCTAAAAAGATGTTAGATTTACATTACAAATATCGTTATCATAGCAATTCTACTCCGAGTCATTGCAACGTCAATGACGTGAGACAGACGACTTGATTGATTATGTCATTAAAAAAATTCACATGTAAACGGATATACAAGATTAACTTTGTTTTTATTCCAAATCTATATTTTCAAAAATTTATTCCAGTTTGTTGTAAACAAGTTTATCACAGTTCCCTTCATAACAATTTCTTTAACATTCCAATTTTGTCATCAGTCATCGTAATTGCATTACCACAAACTAAAGTTATATGCATGTCAGTACGTCTTTGAGCACCAAGACCAAACATTGGCCATATTGACTCTTTCAGGGTAAGTGTTGCTGATTGAATTGTCGTCATATTCTCAATGTCGATAAATATAATTTTCTTCCTATCTCTATGCAGCAGAAAGCCACATTTGAATGTTTTAACCCTGATGTCATTTGCAATTACCACTTCAGTTGGACGATCCAAAACAACCTTACTCTCACTAGATACTTTCAAACAAATTTGTTTGTGAATAGAACAGTTAACAACTTTTAGACTACAGCATGGTTTCCTCTCGGGTGTGAATTTAGCCGTGTCACGATTTTCGTCATTGCAAAACCCGAAATCCAGAAGTACTTCACCTTCGGCTACTGGTTCTATAAAGGCAATGTCACTTTCGACTTCCCAATATTGGGCAGATCCTGTAGCTTGCAGGGGGTCCGAAGTCGTTGTACCTGAGTAGTGTATTAGACTACGTTGTTGGTGAGGAGGACTGGTATTTGGCGTGTTTGACAAATTCCTATCACCATCCAAAGTCGCAGCAGAAACGTTGATTTTTCCAGGATCAAATTTTAACCAGGGACCTATTATAGATAGATAAGAAATTATCATAATAAGAGATATGTATCAGGTGAAAAAACGAACTTTTATAAAATAATGTTTCGTAAACTTACATTGTAAAAATGCTGACATCTTCAGCTCTGAAGCTTTCATCAAGTAGTATGACGAATTCTGTCGAAGACCTGAAATACATAGTATTTATTTTTCTTAAATACAAAGCATACTTTGAAATATAATTAATAGATTCAGACGTTTACCAAATATGACCCTAATGGCAAATGTAAGGAATGCAAATAAATAGGACTAACTCACTAACCGATGGAAAACATCAAACCAAAGGGTATCTTTAATCATAAGACTTACAAAGAGTTTTCGCAATTCAAAATGACTATTTTTAGCAATAGTAAGAAATAGATAAAAAGTTGTTTTTTGTAATAAGAGTTTGTCATCTGAACAATTTTTGATTAAATCATTAAATTACTTACCAAAGTTCTTTAGTGCAGTATTATGTTCCTTTTCTTGCTGTAAGAGGTGATCCTTTATATTAACATCGAGAATCATTCAAAGAAAAATAAACTTAACACAATGGTAATCACTTCTCAAACAATGGTAGACAATGACGCTACATTAGCTTAATATCATGTTTTCAATATACTTTACTGATTATGATGTTGTTGTAGCATTTTCGAGTTTAACTTAAATCTAAGACAAAAATATTGTTTGATGTTGCCGATATAGGAGAAGCTATATTTCATGTTACGAGTTATACTTAAAGAACAGCCTACCGCCTTTCTGGGCAGAACCATATATGATATCTCCATAGAAACGGTTACAATATTTGTACATTTAAATTAAGGATGGTTACTTAGAACCTTCGATGTTAGAAATCCAACCCCCCCCCCCCCCCCCCCCCCAAAAATAAAGTTTATAGATCTTATAGAACTTATTTCTTATATACCTGTTCTTCGAGTTTCTTTATCTTTGCTTTCGAATCTTCAAGTTGCTGAATGATTTTCTGAAAATGGATTTATATCTAATATCATATGAAACTGCAACACGCAAACGCGCAGAGCCATTTGAATGAAATATGAACAGAGACAAAAGGCAAAATAAATTGTTTGAATCTAAATACAAAAGAAATTGTTATAAAACGGTTGAATAGAACTTGGTTCTAGAGACAGGGTTCTTCGCATTAAATTTGGCCAACTACATGTACTTTCCCTACTGTGATCAAAAACACATTGAAATGCCCTTTAGGCAGAAATAACCTAGTAAATCTGGTAAATAATGTTTATCATCGTCTTCCTTGTAAACGTTTTCTTATCAATGAATCTAAAGTATGTCAACGTTTAAGAATTGTGTGTCACGGTCCAATTAAATAAACCAATTTTGATTAATTAATTTGATATATATGTAAAGAATAACAAATTACGTCCTATGAGTCAGTGTAATGTTGGTAAGAGAAACTTATACTACCTCATTTCCATTTTTTGCTGAAATAAATTAAAATACATTACAACATTGAAATTGAAATTATCATTGATTATCGGTAATACTTATATATTTACTTTATATTATATAAAATTTCAACTATCATCATGACTCATAATTTTTATCTTCAATTTTATACAAAAAAATCTTGTAAATTCAAGAAAAATGAAAACTAGCTTAATATCTTATACATACATGTATACTTACCTATAAGGGGTTTCTCTGCGTCATGCATTTCTGTAGCATCAACTAGAATGCAACAGGAAGTTTAAAATTGATTAAATATTCATCTTACAAAGAAGTAAGAAACACATATTGATACATACATCCCCAGCCCTTGTAGGGCGATTAAGAGACGAATGAATGATTTGTCAAAAATGAAAAGAAAATTGTTTTTAATGTTATGTTGTCAGATTGAATAAAGTAAATGAAATCGTCAGCGTTGTAAATTCTCCATGAAAGGGGCTTTCATATTCAAATTTGTGTTAAGTCGGATGTTAGGAATAGACGTTGAAGAATCCTTACCATATGGAGCATGTGTCGAGGTGTGCCTAGAACGAAGGAACGAAATACATATTATAAGGTCATATCAGCAACCTTGAATAAGTGCTAAGTATTTTGAAAAAAAAAACGACATACATATGCATCATCTAAACATTCTTCTACAACATTCAAAATAAAATATTATCAATTCATTTCATTTTATGTTTGGAAATAGTTCACAATTATTTTTAAAAGGTTTAAATGTAAAGTTGAAATAAGCATATAATATTTCATTCTTAGTATTTCAGTGCTCTGTAGTCGTGACTATTACCGCCATTAAATCAGACCTTGATTACGTGCACAATGCTTGGCAATTTTGTTATGGGTTCAAGCAGAAGGAAAAAAGGGTAACTTTTGCATGAGCGCAAAAGAAACATATTTCTGTTGGAGAAAATATGTCACACTATACTCAAATGTATGAATTCTAATGCTTACCTCTTTTTCATTACGTATAAAACAACTACCAGTAGCAGCAATGCGCTGAAACAAACAGTCGTCTTTGTTGGATTCTTTAGGCATTACTCGAACATTCATCAATGTAAATGATCTGATTTGATATGTTTTCTTATTACTCAACCGTGGTGAGATCACTAATTAGATAACAATTAAATAACATCTCGTGCAAAGAAACGGAACTACTTTCGAAAGTCACATGACACGTGACTTATAAGTGGCGTCTGTGAAATTTTACATTCTCAACAAAATGTTAAGTTAAGTGAAAGAATATAATCTTAGAGTTTTTTTACATCTCAAACGCATCTTTTTGCTAACATTCACAAATACATCATTTGCTTGATCACTACACGTGACCACCTTCTGTGCCGTCGCAAGTGTACCGTGACATAAACATGGCACTTCAAGTGTTTACTTGCTTCATTGCCACTGAAAATGTCGCTTTCCCCTCCACTAACTAACTAACTTTCCTCAAGTTCTATCTCCCGGTTCCTATCAACAATTCAGTATTGTAATCAACCAATCAATCCTCTGCTGTTGACACTGTTCGCCAAGTTTGCAAAACAAATAACGTGACCTAGAAACAGGACACATTCCGATGACGTCACTTGGCGATCTGATGACTTCACGTTGCGAGAGCATGATGTGTTGACAGTTTTCGTTGCTTCTTAGTGTTTATTTTATCAATGCATCTTTTGATAATGAAATATTTTTCACGAAGATAATTTGTGTCATGTTTATAGGCGTATGGCATCCACTAAATAGCAAACTATTTTATTTGGACTCATGGAAATTCATACGCCGGTTTCACGATTGTTCTAAGTCAGCTGATTCTTGTTTAGACGATTTATTTACATAAATATTGATATTGAGGGTTGAGTAATAAATACAATACTGAACTCATGGTAATGTGATAACATTTTTAAGCAGCTCGTGAATAGAATGTGGTAACAGATTCAGTTTCGTTCGTCTGATACCAATTCTATACACTCGTTGCTTAAATTTTTTATCACATTACCTATCGTTTAGTATTCTCTGTATATGATATGATATAATGTGATATATATGATTTGATATACTGTATTACACCTATTGAAAAAAGCTTGAAATTTAATTAACCATATACCAGTCAGCAGCTGTGTTATGATTAGTTGAATTAGTTTCTTAAAACATCTACAATACCTTTTTGAAAATGTAAAGGAGAAAATAACTCTAGCTATGAATGATAGAGTGGTTGATTTGAGTCAGATGAACAATATGAGAAAAACATTCTTACATAATAATAAAAGAGACAATTGCCATGATTTTCCATAGTTTTAGTTCCTCTTCATCTGAAAAAAAATTAAGTTTCTTAAATCATTGAAAAAAAGTTTAAATGAAACGTTATAAAAACTATATGATTTTCATCATGTGTACATTGATCTCACAGACGTTTACATCAATTCCTAGCACACTATATTAACTTGTAAATTTGTGAATTGCGCTTCAAGTATTCTTACGGAATCAAAAAGGGCAACTAATATTTCAGTTTTCAAAATACAGTCACTTACCTTGCCCTGGATAAGGCTGGGGTTTTGGTTGATGAATCGGACGTGTTGTTGATTGAATTGTTGATTGAGATGTTGATTGAGATGTTGATTGAGATGTTGATTGAGTCTGTGGCCCAATACAATCACCCGTATCTTGGATACATGGACCAGTACAAGGGCAATTCCTCTCACACTGTGGTCCGTAATATCCTCGTTTGCATCCCTCAAAGCATTTTCCAGTCTCCTTGTTGCAGGGGAAGGTGTCCAGAGGTCTGCAGGTGTCAGAGCACTGCAGTCCACAGTCAACACCATACCAGCCTTCACGACACGAATCGTCCGTGGATGAGACTGTGATATTTATATAAATGATTTAATTGAAAAATCAATACCAACTGGTTTGAATTTTAACTAACTTGGACATTTTTTATCAAACACGAAGGGTACAAAAATGTTGGTATCCAAAGTTGCACATTTGAGTATCACAGTAGGATATGCTGCTTTCAGATACAATCTCCTGATTACCATATCCGAACATAAGATTTGAACCAGGAGCAAGTATGAGCTGCTAATTGATCGAATTCATCGAACCACCTACATACATTCTCTCCTCACAAGTTGAAAATTACTGATCCAATAAAAGCAGTTATTTGGCTGGAGAGGAAGATGAGTTATTATTGCAATCAAAGTTAATAATGCTACATGTGTCATCGATGCTTGTTTGAAATTTATATTTTTGAAGCCTTAGTCATTTCCCTATGCATTGTTAAGCCATATACATACTTATGGAGACTTCACAAAACACAGTCTGGTAATTTGGAGATTTAATCACGGCATAGGCCTTTAAGACAAGTACCTTTTTGTCTTTCATATTATATGTAGCGTAAAGTTTGGATGAATTTGCCCTACGGACACCCAGAACTTCTTATTACAGGTTAAGATCAGGATTTTATGATTAAGATATCTGGGGAGCAATCCTCAACATATTGCCAGTAAATGATTTGTGATTATCAATTTACCATAGAGAAGCTACTGTAAAAGTATACAGGTAACTGAGGTTATTGGAATAAAAGTCAATGTAACCCAATGAAACAAATTGAAACTTGCCTTCTTAAGAAGAAGAACTACAGTATGCACCCCCATTCTACTGGCCGAAATGTAATGTAATCATGCTTATGCATAAGACCCACATAATCATATTAAAAATGTTAATCATATCAAAGAGGATTGATCAAGGCCAACAATCCAATGTTTATTCTTTCTCCGCATGACAAATACAAACTTACAAACTTTGACCGACTTCTTACCAAGTGCAATGTCCAAAACGAACACCAAGTACATCAACTGCATGGTGACGGCTTCAATGTCTGAAAGATATAAATTTCAACTTACTAAACAATAATTTATTGTAAAGTATATATTATATAGTATATTGTACAATATATGATAAACTATGCCCTTATCCATGCTTGTGAAATACTTTTCAATAATGTTCACGGGTCATGTTTTATCCTTCATAAAGCCTGAGGATCCACGATCTGAAAACCAATTTCTATATTTTCCCAATCTTAATAAATTTAGATCAACAGGTTTAATATTTGGTCATACTGTCCCGGTGACCTTTCATATGCAAATAACGAATTCGCTATTTGATCAATCAAATTCGACGTCACGAACTGTTCATAGTCGCTCATTCAATGTGTGAACGGAAGAAACATATGATAGCTTATGGCCTGTTCTCAATAACAGTGTGCATTGTGAAAAATAGATCTTGTTTTTGATACTGATAAAAAAAATATCAGTACGTTGGCTTTATTTTGGTTGTATGAAACATTTTTAGATATATGATTGACAAAAAATCACTATTTTAAAAATTATTTGGATGGAAACGAAAGAAATTAGTACAAACGAGTTTGATAAAAAAAGAGTCACCTCCCCTTGCATGAGGATTTCGTTAATATTGACATTTATCATGCTCTAACTTTGTGTTTATTATTCGCCACATTAGTATCTGTGCGATGTGCAATCATCATTTCTCATTGACAACTAGCAAATACGCTAATCATTTTAAAATGAAAAAATATAATATATAAATACATCCAAGCAATCGGATTGTTCATCGAAATGGTCGCTCTGCTCCGCTGAATGACAGAGCTCCGAACATCATTCATTTCAAAAGATGTGCTGCTGAGTTTTTTAAACTTCCAGCGAGCTAGGGCAACTGTTCTGATTGGCCGAGGGGCTAATTTCAGAGGTCAGCGGGATGACTCGCCTTACGGGCCAATCTTAGATCAACAGTATTACCAAATATAAAACCTGTTGATCTAAATTTATTTAGATTGATATTTTCCAGAATTAAATGACAAAGAAGCTGAAACAGAATACTTAGCTGACGTCTTAGCTAAATTAATTTGCTATTCCCACAACTCATTGTAAGGGCCGCACACACCTGCACACACCTGCACACATCTGCACACATCTGCACACAAGTATGTATACATGGAAATACACAGCACACACTTGTACTGTGGATCACGTGACTACTGATATCATTCCCTTGTGTACCTTGTGCAGTCGGTCAGATCACCTGAAAGATCAGTTTGACATTTTGAAGATTAGATAAGTTCAGTAACTTTATAGTAGATAAAATTTCGTCCTCATGACGTTTTGAAATGTACATATTATTCTAATGATAGAAGAATATTTTTTGGGATACATGAAAAAAAAATCGTTTGAAATTCATGCATGTGTAAACTGATTATTCCACAAGGTATATCAGATGACACTGTGGTGAGATTGTCTTGACATGATGTTAGTGTCTAGATGTTTATTTCATTAACAAGTACATATCTTATGATTGAAAATGATTTTGTTTGAAAGAGTAATTGAGTTTATAACTAGTGAATAATGTATTCCTCTCGTGATTTCAGGAGTTTCTTATCGTGATTATTCATTTTACCTTTGGTCAGTGTACCTCTTTGATGAGGCATGCATAACTGGTCTAACATAGACATCGGGGTTTAAATCTGTGTTTTCATCATGACCGGTTTCTTATGATAAGAATTCATTTACAACGCGGTAATCTAATATTTCTGATGTTCTGGCGTTAAAATCACTTAGAACTATTACTATTCTGAAAATGTAAAGGCATCTAATTTAGAATTTTCTATATCAAAAAATCTATTATCCTGTTAATACCTTGACCCTTCTGGAAGCGTTTAAGTATATAATACCAATAATAGGATCCTTCAACATTAAAAATGTCTTTTGATAATCTGAACCACAAAATTTCATCGACTTGGATGTCTATAAGAGATACATATGGTGCATAAACATCCCGTTCTGCCGGGGCTATTCCACCAGACCGTCGATATATGCATCACTTCTATGTTTACAAAAATCCTTATATCTGTCAATCTGTATATCATCTAAATTGTCTGTTTTTGTCTCTTGGAAACACAATATGTCACGTTTGGAAATCAAATCTAAAAATTCTGGATAGTTTAAAGGTTTTCTTAAGTCACAAAAATTTAGGTTAAGTGCATTTAAATTCTGTATCACATATTCCGTGTTGTATCATTGCTTGTAACTGTAACATTAATATCTAATTAAAAAAATAATTTGCGACTTATTTTAGCTCATATTGATTTGAAACCCATAACCGAGAGTTCTCGAATATCGTGTTGTTTGTCATTACATATTCAAGTGCTTATGAGTTGTCAATGTCAAACTGCCATTCGACTCTCATTGCAATGTCGCATTGTCAATGTAAAGTGAAGTAAATATTTTGGCGTTGACCTTTCTACTGAAAAAAAAACAAAACCACACTTACCAGTAAGAAATAATAAAACACTATATGGTACTTTATTTCCAAACAGGTTTAAAGCAGATATGTTTTATTCAGATTATCTAACTATATATACATGTCACTTTGTCCCAGTCTTACTCAGTACATTGAATGACACATTACATCAGTACGAACACAAGATAAACATCTCATGCACATAACCCGGCCTAACCCGGAAGTAGTCCGCTGCATTGAGATTGTGCATGAGGACGCCTCTCTCTACCTGTGATATTTGATCAAACGTGAGTTACCTTGTCTGTGTTGTGAATGTTTGGATATTATTACCCTTGATACACACATATTATAGAATTGCGTTTACCAGTTATATCAATACCTTTAGGCATATGTTTTCGTGTTTATTTGACTTAGTCTTACTTTCTCTTTGCAACAAACATACAATCATTTTATTTACTGACAGGAAATGTCTAGTTAAATAAATGATACAATATGAAAGATACCTTGTTTTCTTGTCAGATGATTGTTTTTTTATAACAAGAACAACATAAGTATATAACGCAACGTCATGGTTAAAATGAATGCATAATGTTATTGAAATTGTTACTTTCTTTTTAACCGTTTCATTTATTTCTTGGTTATATACATTTATATGTTTACAACCACCATGAAGCGCCTGGAAGACATGATGCAGTGAATGACATATGTTGATGAAGAAATAATCCTAGTCAAATACAATGATTATGGTAATAAAAACTTATTCCGCAGTTTAAATGCAAGAAATGTGTATTTTCCAAGATTGTGTATTATCATATTGTCATCAGAAATAAGCAACTGGATGAACTTATCCAGAGATTGAAATTCCAAAACTCGTTTATAAGATTATTTATGAGATCATTATAAAATGGACACTGTAATATAAAGTGAAATTCAGTTTCTATCACAGGAATGACACAAAGAGGATAAAGTCGCTGGTCTTTTGGCAGTCCTAATTGGCGACCGTATTCAATAATAAGACAGTGATTAGAGCACCGAAGATAACACAACAAATTTCTGTATGCCTGTACAGGAATACTTGTGAGATATCTCTCAAATGTAACAGAAGTTTTAATCGATCTATAAAGTGTTAATTTCGAAAATCTTGTAAGATGATCAAACAATGTCTGCATATGAATATCAATACGTCTTTCTTTTAAAGATTTGACGAAAGATTGGCTCCTGATTTGCCCAAGCTGAGTCAAAGCCATAAGAGAAAAGTAACTGTTTTACATTCAAAACCAAACAGCCTATGTTTTTATCTGTAAGGTTCTTTTTATACAAAAATACATGCGTCAAAATAATGTTACTTTCTTGACACAAAACTCTGACCCAATACTTGCTTATTGTCAAATCGTGATTTATAGCGAATGACGTCTAAGTTCTACCCTCCCGACCAGATATGGACTAGACATGTTTAAAATGTTTAAATCGTGTATTAAATCTCTTCTTACTTTGAATACACTGAAAATAACATGTTCCTACCACGACTGACTGATAAGTTGGTTTAATTTATTATACTTATATAGTGAACTTTTGCATCTGCAAATGTATGACTGACAAAACGCCATTTTCACACTATTAGTATTTACCTTTTCAGGACTTCTAACAGTTTTTTTATTTTTTTTTAGTTGGACCTTATGCTGTCATACAACAAATAAGCATACACTATGCAAAATGGTTTTTGTGCTTGGATCATAATCTTTAAGAAAATGAAAAAGAGTTGAACTGATAAGTTTATATGATAGCATAAAATTTTTATATTCATCTTACTTACTTTGATTATATTTTCAGGTAAACATGTTTATGTGGTACTACAGTCTGTTGGTTATCTTCATCGTTGTCAGTTCATCTTTCGGTGAGTATATTCGATTATTATATAATAAGCAATGAATTATAGGGTTATATAGTGAAAATATAATCCATATTTTAAGAAAAACAGTAGTCTGTCTAACAACCCCTGAAACAAAATATCTTAAAAGACCCACACAAGTCTATATTATTATAGCAAGTCTAGCTCACTGCCGTTTCACAGCTTCAGTGGGCTCCTTTCAATTTTAATAGTAGAAAACTGCATTTAATGTGTATTTCCATTTCAGAGACTGAAATTTAGTATAAAGTTAATTTTCAGTTCAGTGAAAATATAATCCATATCTTCACTGAGGTGAGAAAAGTAGGACCGAACCTATTACCTCCCTTTAAAACACGATTATTTCCCTTTGAGGAAATCGAACGCATGCCACGTGTCACAGCGCTAGTTAGGATTGAAGAAAAACGACTCTTTAACATGTTTTCGGTATGTAATTGTTAACATTTTGCAGTGGAAATGTATCCTTCAATATCGAAAAGCCATCTTTTTGCTGTAGTTAATGATCGCAAAATATATTAAGCGAAGGATCAGACACACCGACATAGCGCTTACTCACTGTATCAGTGCGCCTCAACACAGACTTATCTAAATACATAAGGAGCCTATGTTTCACCGTTACAACCAAAAACATATTTTTGATCTGATATCAATAAAGATTCACAAATTATATGTTTTTCAAAAAACTTTTTCCGATTAATTGTCGATTTATTTCTATCAACCTTTTTTTTACCGAGAAAGGATAAATGGAATTGCTCGACTGTCATTCACCATAACAGCAAAACTTTGCCTTCCGATGTCTTACAACTGCGTTTATGATCTTTAGATTTGCCTATATAATAAATAGACTATTTTAAAATATCATTTCCATTTAATCTCGTGAATTGGGAAAATTCATTTTCACTCATTGTTGAAAATATCACGTTCTCACATACAGCATTATATATTTCTACAGCACACGTGCCAATACATTGAGGATACATAAAGTAATTTTGCAAATACCATTTTTTATCATCAGGTGTCATTGGCAAAGATTAAATTTTTCCGAGACTTTATTCAATAATAAACAGGTAGGTACATTAAGAAAATTAGCTTTGTTTTGTAATGTTAATGTTTTGAATTTAAGATTGTTCATCATTATATAAACTTATTAATTGTATAATGTGTATCGTGTGTATTCTCAAATGCCGCTGCCTGCGGCCTGAGTGGAAATAAACTTCAGTTCAGACAAAGACTATATTTTTCTAATGGCGCAGCCACGAGTGAAACATCATTTCTACATATGTCATGAGATGATATAAACCTGGTATTTGGAAGATTACAGTAAGATTTATATCTATTAGATTATCTGATGCAATGTGTAGTCTTATAACTGGAAGACTTATAACTGGAAGGGTACCCCCATTTATTTACGTAGGTGGAATGGTTACGGCACCTGACCAATGAGGATATCATGTATCTTCACCCGTCACAGTGACAACATAACTTAACGTCACTGTTGCCTGTTGCTTATAATATATTGTAATAGTATGTCCCTCGCTCTTGCTCAGGCCCCACTTATTATAAAAACACAAAAATCTTTTCCTCTTGTTTTCTGGTTAATTTTTGCATTGTTGTTTTTAATATAAAATGAGAAAAATAAGAACATTACATAACATTGACTACAATGAACAATTTGTCAAATTGTATATCTTGGCAACTCATTTAATATCCTCTATATCTATTTCTCCTCAGCCCAGAATGATTACTGCGGAGTGGGTTATTACGGCAACAACTGTGAGTTTGACTGTCCGGATCAGTGTCGACCTCTCCTGACCTTTCTGTGTAATAAGCAGTCAGGGAAATGTTCTGAAGGATGTAATGAGGGGTTCTATGGAGACCAGTGTGACAAAACGTGCAGCTGTCCTTCCGGTGTCTGTTACCAGGAAAATGGAGAGTGTTATGGAACTGGTACAATCCCTGCAACAACTACTCAAAACACGACAGCAAGTGCAATATGTAAGTAAAATATATTTCAAGCCAGTGGTGATATCATAGTGAGAGTAAAACTACCATTGTGAGTAAAATGTCAACCTATTGGATATTTCAACTGATGGGTGGCTTTCTCAAAGAAGTAACTTTAAAAGGTCATTTTATTGATTGAAACACAGTGTTCATACTACACGCATTATGATTAAGTCGCCTTTTTATAGGGGGTACTGTGCTTTGGGCGTCGAATTAAGTATGTTATTGTTGATAAGAAAATGTAAATGTGAGATCGAAATTTTGACAATGATTTTTTTACCGAGTGATATATTTATATTCTCAATAGCTAAATTTCATGCCAAACCGCATGCAAGTATGAAAATTGGTCTTTTATAACGACAACAAGAGATAATGTTTGTTGCATGCTTTGTGATGGGAGCTGTTTAAGTAGGTGTTCCCTTGACTAGCGTGTAATTTGAATCCATGTTTATGATCGATAATGGTAATCTGATATATGAATAAAGTCATGAAATAATTGCATGGAATCTTTAACTTCAATAGCCCTGGAAACAATAGCTTACTCGCTAAAAAGTTGATGGCAACTGAGTTGAGACCTATTTCGAATTTCCAGGCCTCACGACAGTACACACAACTCCTTGTGAGGGGGTTGGACCAGGATGGCGAACTTTTGCGATTTTTCTCATCATCCTTTTGTGAGTAACCAGAATTATAGACTCCTTTTGTAAGCACTTACAATTGGTTTTTCAGATTATTTTACATTTGTATATTTCAATGACATATAAAAACAAAACAAAAAGAAAAAAAGTTAATTATTCCACAGAAACGATCTGATAAGTAAGATACAATTCATGTGCATAACAAAATTATGTGTACATAAGGAATATACTCCGAAAAGTCGTCAATGTTTGCGGGGCTTAACGGCCGACGATGATACCTAGCCTGCAAATAACGGCGAGTTTGAAGAGTTTATTACACTTAAACCTAAATACGTAAATAGTGGCGTGCTAGTTTTGTAATAATCCAATTAACCAATACTGGCATCTTACATCTTGTGGCTGCATGATGAAGCGCGTGCATCGTAACAAATGCACGAGGTCCATGAGCTCAAGGAGTATTGGACAGGTATGAATACTCGTATTTTACTTGCATTTGCTGTCACACGTTGGGCATAGTGTATAAATAATGTAACAACAAATGAAATCTCTCAGGTAAGCTCTATAATATTTCTTGTTTGAATATCGTGTTAACATTCTATATAGCAGTATTACAATGCTAATTGAAAGACCCTGTAGCACGTTTTGAAAGAATTCTTTTATCTATGAAATTAACACCTTTCATGTTAATGTATGCAAAATTTGTAACATTCAAACTGTCAAACAACTAAATCGAAACCACTCAACCTTCTCATTACTCAATCGGATTATCAGTAATTTGAAGACGAAGTTGTCATGCATTGCACGAAAACTGAAAGCGACCGTTGCAGTACATTTATTTTTCAACATTCATTTGGGTAGGGAAAAGATTAAGTAACTTAACTGAAGATTTAATTAAGGAAGATGGCAACTTTATGACACTTATATGGGCAATTTATAAGAATATGATTACTGAAAAAGTCTGACTCAGCCATACTGATTTGCAAGTGTATGACTTTTGTGATGAATGAGTATTTTCTCTCTTAATTTCTTGTTTAAGTACATTGTTGTAATCCTTATATGGTTCTTTACCCAATACCATGAACCATTTTTGAACCATTTGAACCATGAACTTTGAACATGCATATTCCTACGCAAAGCCTATATCGCAAGTTCCCAACTGTCAGTTTTATGCCTTCATGCAAACCTTGAGTTTTCTGTTCTTGTTCTTTTGCCTGTAGGGGCACTATAGCATCACAGAAAAGTAAAGAGTCTGCGGCAAGGCATAAAATGACAGTTCGTTCGGACACTGGCGTTTGATGCTTTGAGTAAGAAGATGAAGAACATTCCATCAAACAGTTAATTATTATATTAGATCTAAAAATCTAGTTTCAAAATGTTGCCATGAACCATTGTGATTCCTAACACTTAATATCTATCGGAATGTACTTAATGATTGTAACAACACTGTCAAACAAATTGTCGCAAGGTAGAGATTTAACATCGAATTTACCCTTTAATAGATGTTTTTATGAAAAACATTGAACAAACGAAGTGTTTGGGAATTTTTTTCCATAAATGAAAAGTACTAATCATAAGTTTCACGGCTTTTCCTATGAAAAATATGAAGAGTCAGAGAGTAGGATAGAAATTTACGTCAAACTCTTCTTTCAAATAATTATCCCCCGCCAAACGTAGTTGGTGGGGGGGGGGGGGATATTGAAATGGTCTCCGTCCGTCCGTTCGTCCGTCTGTCCGTTTTTCGTCCGCCCGTTCGTCCGTCCGTCCCGATAATGTTTCCGGAGCACAACTCCAAAACGGTGAGACCTAGCTCGACGAAACTTGGTATGTGCAATGGGCATCATGTGGAGATGTGCCTTTTGAGGTTTTCAACTGCTTTGCATTTCAATTTTTACCCGTTTCCATGGAAATGTAACATAGGATTTCGTTTCCGGAGCACAACTCCAAAACGGTTAGACCTGGCTCAACGAAACTTGGTATGTGCAACGGGCATGCTGTGGAGATGTGCCTTTTGAGGTTTTCAACTTCTTTGCATTTCAATTTTTACCCGTTTCCATGGAAATGTAACATAGGATTTCGTTTCCGGAGCACAACTCCAAAACGGTTAGAGCTGGCTCAACGAAACTTGGTATGTGCAACGGGCATCCTGTGGAGATGTGCCTTTTGGGGTTTTCAACTTCTTTGCATTTTTATTTCCTCCTTTTCTCAAGGAGCATCAGGCCTTAGTAGAAAGCTAAAACTTTGTGCAGTCTCCTAAGTTAGATAAAGAGGATAAAGAGTAAGGGGGAACCACATTTGCCACACCAATAAGCACAAATGATATGAAGCCTGATGAGTTACAGGGCCAATGAGCTGTTTACATGGAAACTATACTTAAAATTTGTTTCTGGAGCAGAACTTGAAAACCTTGAGACCTAGCTCAACCAAACTTTTTTTTAATTTATTTTTTTTATGTTTTTATTACCCAATAGCATATACAAAAAGATACAATCAGCTGCTCCTTATAGTCATCAAAGGGCAGATATGCACATCATAATTATATAAACAAATACTAGTATAGACATTTTAAACATAGTATGGCTATAATTGTACATTCCATGGCTAATTTTCAAAGATTTTGTAGTTTATCATCATTATTTGAGAAGAGTGTGTGGAAGGAAGACCAGAATGAGTAAAATTTTGTTGGATTTGCATTTGAAAATGCTATGTATTTTGTAGCTCTGTAATAGTTCAGTATTTCCTGTTGAAAAACTTTGAAAGTTGGTTTTATCTTTTTTTTACTAAATTTGTACAAAGTATGTTTCACTATTAAAAGGACTGCATTTAATGGATTATTATTTTTGCCCTTGAAACCCAACATGACATTTTCATGTGAAAGATCAACATTTCCTTCATAAAACTTCTCCAACCAACTGGATAATTCCTTCCATATACTCTCAGTATAAGGACATTCATAAAACAGATGTATAGTTGTTTCGGGAGTGGACTCACAGAAAGTGCACAATGGAGAATCAATGTATTTCATTAAATGTAGCTTATATTTGGTCATCAAAATATTGTGAATGATTTTAAAATGAAACCATCTCAACTGTACACTTTCAGTGCACCTATTTGCCATTAAATAAATATTTGACCATTCTACTTTGTCATATTTGTTTTGCAAAATAACTTCCCATTTATCTTGGCTAGAAGGTCTGGAATGATACTGTGGTAGTAATATATTGTAAACTGATTTACTTTTTTGGTTTTGGCCACAGATACAAAGAATGTTAAAAGGTAGTAGTGGATATTGTTTATGATAAAAGTCTTTCCTATACCAATAATATTCTTAGTCTTACAATATGCTAAAATTGCACTCTTTATTCCTTCAAAATATAAAAAACTTATTTTATTGACACCATACTATTGTTCTATGTCAGCTTTTTTTAAGAACATACCATTTTCATCAACAATATCACAAATAAAATTAATACCATTTTTTGCCATGTTCTTGTTATATATGTAGTCTCCATCTATCTTGATATTATCATTAAACCAGAGTGAGTGACAATAAATATCTGAAAAAGATTTTACATTTTCATAACAAATCTTAAGGTAGTGCCACCTTGACATTAAAACATCTCTCCAAAATCTATTTAAAACATAGGGAAGAATATTTCTATATACATATTCTGCGTCTGCTACATAAAGTTTATTGGAATCAACTAGGCATTCATTTGCAATATATATATATTTAAGGTTTTCAGTAAACAGCCGTTTGATCCACATTACTTTTTGGGAAATTATAGTATTTTTAATAATAGGTATACTTATTCCTCCATCTTTAGGTTTACGATGCATTATTTCCCTTCTTACCTTATCTTTTTTACCTTGCCATATAAAATTGAAACATCTTTTCTGGAAGTTTTCTATTACCTCGTCCGGAGGGTTAGGTATTGATGAAAATAAATGATTTAATTTTGGTAAAAGCAAAGATTTTAAAATGACATTTCTTCCCATTGGTGTCAAGTATCTTAAAGACCAAATGTTCATTTCCTTGTATATTTTGTCCAATTTATCTTTGTAGTTATGGTCTACCATGTCATTTAACTCAACATCAAAATCCAATCCCAGCAATCTAAATTTTGACTGTGTCCAATCTAAATTCCATTCCTTACACATCTTTAACCTAGATCTCTTTTTTGATCCAATCCATATCAGCCGTGTTTTTTCTGCATTTACTTTTAACCCCGAAAACCTTGCAAAAAAAGTTAAAGTATTAAGAACTGCATAAAGACTTGCTTCTGTTCCATCTAGTGTTACCGTAGTGTCATCTGCAAATTGTGCCAGAAGACTTTGAATATTTCCAATATTTATTCCCTTTATCTTTTTGTTATTTCTTATTAGTAGGGCTAAAACTTCTGCACATAGAATAAAAATATATAGGGATACCGGATCTCCTTGGCGACAACCTCTAGTTATCTTAAAAAAATCTGTTGCAAATCCATTTACTAATACACTTGATTCAGCATCATTTAGCAAAACATGTATCCAATTCTTGACACTTGGCCCAAAATTAAACTCATTAAAGCTCAACCAAACTTGGTGTATGGATCAATCATTATGTGTAGATGTGCCTTTTTGGGGTTTGAACTTGTTTGGATTATCATTTTTTGCAGTTTCTTTGAAATTGTAAGTTGTGACAATTTACGACACCAGAAATCAGATATACTTAAAATTCAAAGTCATGTTTGTTTTCGTCAAAATATTTCAAATGGCGGGGGATATAGACGACTCTGTCTGCTTGTTGTTGTTGTTTTCCAAAAAATGGCAGTTATTTGTTTTGAAGATACTCAAGCAAAGGTCATATGTATGTGCAGAAGCAGAAATTTCACTTCTTATATTACTGTTAGTAATTTGACGATATGAACCCTTAAAAAGCGAAATAATTTTTTACAGAATTGATAGGTTTCAAACTTAGTGTTGGACTTATTGCAAGTCGCGGTACACTGTCCGGTTTTCGATCATACTAAACCGATTAGCATCATTGGCATTAGAATAGTTTGCAGCAACAGTCAACGTTAAGAATATGTTGTTTAAAAAAACACCTATGTCACTTAACTTATAAATGACATGGCAACGCTACATTAGGGAATATGTTACAGTTTCATCTTCAAACAAACTCAAGTTCTAAAGTAATCTTACGATAAACCTATCTACGGGGAATTATCTTTTTTAGGCGATATCCTAAAATTGATACCATAAGTTACAACTTTCTCGTACAACTGTGTACTTATTGTTGTTTGATTTGAGATCAAGTAAAAAACCTCTTTCTGAATATTTCATTTCAGAAAGAATTCATCAGCCTCTAGACTGTCCAGAGCTACTCAACTATTTATTTTTAACAAATATTTTTTAAAATACAATAAAATCCACTTCAAGTGCAAGTGTTGGACACGTTTAGACAAGTCGCCAATGTGAAAAACTAGGACGCCAATATGCTAAACTAACATTCCAAAATGCAGAATAAAGACACCAATAGGGCAGATATAATGGACTGTTATTCTACGACTATATATGTAAAATACACATAATTGTACTTAATTTAGGTTAACTTTGTTTGACCTTGCATGGTGAGGTTAGGCAAAACTAAAATGATTCTGATTCATTTACAGCATCGTCTCGGCTGGTGGCATAGTCGCGGCACTTCTGTGTTTTAGGTACGAATCGCTTTAAATTTTAATAAATCTTAAGTACATGTTTTTTATCAAATAGATTTGTCAAATAAAGAATATTTAAATACGGTAAAAATCTTGTATATAACATTCATAGGTCGTGTCATATTTTATTAAAAGAAGATCATGTAACTAATAAATTCTAAATTTTTCAAATAAAACTAAACGATACATTGATTACTTTAGATGTTTTCACTTAGTTAGCGGTTTTCGTTAAGTTATCCGTTTGCTAGACATTTGGCAGTTCAGAAAACTTTTGGACAAAAATAACATTTCGATTTTTAAGTCGGGGAGCAGAATCATTATGCTTTTTCATTGTTGCAGGTTGAGGAAGTATGGATACTTTAAGAAAGGTTATGTTTTCGCTTTATCTGTTGTATTTCAAGTGACAATTCAGTTTATGCCATTTAAAATTCGTCCCTACAATCAACATTTACAGGCCATTGTGCCTAAGCATTTCGGAATACAGATATTTATACAAGCTTTGAGTAGAGTCATGTTTTGACTGTGTTTCTGTTTTATGTTTTAGGAGATGAAGAAAAGGGGGAAGAAGAAGGTTTTTATTTCTTCGAATTAAGAAACATAATTAAACTTTCCAATATTTTTTCATAACGGTTTCATTAACTAAACTGCACTATCAAGTAATTCCATACTATCTTTGAATTAATTAAAAGTAAATGAGAGGATAACGTTACTTTACATAACCATTACAAATACACATAAACATAGTTCATTTATTCCTTTTTATTCTGTTAGTTTGCTATTATGTTTAGTGGCAATGGTGACATCACATGCTGTCGTAGAGGCTGATAGCGTAGCGACATCAAATGTTCAGAGCGAAAAACCAAAATCGCTTGGTGAGAAATGTTATTTTCTGTAAAAAAAACCATCTTATTTTCATTGAATCTAATTGGCCATACTGTTAGTAACACAAAACCAATTGTGCTATATATTCATTTTTTAATTCCAGTTGATTATTATAAACTTCAACCTTATCGTGAATTTTATCACTGCGTTTGTCATCAAAATAACTCTTTGTTTACAGATGAAGTGGCTTCGGTAAGTGTAAGTCAGTAATAAATAAAAGTAAAACGTGTTTTGGGTAATGTAACAGATATATGTTTTATATCAGGACAGCGTTTTCTTTTAATTTCTTATATGTGTTGAGTCACAAATTACATTGATATAAGTAATAAATCAGCTGTAATAAAATCTCAATTTTCTCTGAATAAATGAAATAAAATAAAAATATTTATTTTAAAACTGTAAAAAATTTGATCTTATTTAATTGGAGCCTTAGGTATACACCAATAGCTTTCAGAATAAAAACAGTATGGTATTGAGAAATAAATGTATGAATCTATCAAATGTATACATAAACGAATATCTTTTGACCGTTCGTGTATCAGAAAAGTATGAATAGTTGTTGAGGTGTATTTTGTTGTTGTAAGCCACCTGTGCACAAGCCTCCTAAAGAAATACAGGAGAGGGATGCGAAAATCAGAAAGCTGGAGGAAGAGGTAATCAACTTATAATCAAGTTTTAATTCAAAGCAAAAAAATATTCAACATAGATAAGCAGATAAATAGATACATATTATGCAGAAAGTTTAAGGGTGTTGATTTCTTCATTTACATAATGCAAGCATATGGGTTAAGCATAGTTCTCGGGCTCTTCATTTCAATCAATTAAATGACATCTTGGTAGTACCGCTTGTAGATGCGATTTATTTACATTGACTTGTTGCAAACATAGCAATAGAAAGAATTTATCTGATGAGATATCAAGGTATTGAGGTAGTTTGATTAAATCTGATGAGATTGAGGTATTGAGGGAGTTTGATTTTAATGCCCTTATGTCATTTTTATTCGTAATTCATAGTACTACCATCCAAAAAACAATCACATTTTACAACTCAATAATTATATCTTAACACTGATTTCAATAGCCTTGTTGATACGAATTACTGAACATATTTGAGATGATTTTCTCCAAAAATCTTCTTTTTCAGATTTGTGGCATTAAAGCAGATATGAAAAACTACAAATACCGGGTGAGAAAATAAGGCCTTCAATTCATACCATACAGGGAAGGGATAGCGCAGTGGGTATCGCGTTCGGCTTCGGATAAATATAAGTTCCCATATTCTTGAATGGCAACATATGTTGATAGAATTGCAATAAAATCATAAATACCTAAATATTTGTATTTCAATGAAAGGGGGATATCTCACGAAAAGATGAACAAATGTTACCAAATGACCGGAGATCTATTGAAACATATGTAAAGAGGCCTTTATTTAAAAAATGATCAATGTCGAAAATGTAGACTTTTAGTAAATTAATGTTACAATCTGATCGGCATAAAGAACCAATCAGTGATCTGTCAAAGTTACGTAAAGAAAGTGTCATATGGTCGAGGAGAATCGATGGTTGCTAGAAAGTATCATATTAGAGGTTATCGAGGTTATATAGTGAAAATAGAAAGCTTTGAAGTTATGATCGAGAACTGGAATGGCAGTTACGAATTGAAACTGTTTGAAAAGTTATATTACTAGTATCCATGTAGATTAGACATGTGTGTTTGACAATATATATATATATATCGTTCGTATAGTTCACAAATAATATATGTTGAAAATTACGTAGTGACTCTTTCATCAACAACAGATGTTTGATCATATTCCTGATTTTTTTTTTAAAATTGAGAAAAAAAATCCGATTATAAAATCTTCTTCAATTTTACCCAATGCTCTTTAATCTAGTTAAGTTTGCAAAGCAGTGTGCATGCAGTGAGATGACGATGGCCCTAAGCTCTGTCAAATCTTAAATTTAAGTTGTTGGTAAAATCCAAGCTGTTGGCAACAGTTGCTATACAGAATAAAATCCTGCAATTTAAAATTAAGTTGACGATGGCATGCTGATTTATTTGAGGTTCAAGTTTAGCTTTGCAATTGGCTCAAAATCCTAGTTGCTGAATATTCTTACTTAGCTATCCTGGATCGTAAAATGACCGAAAAGAGTGTTCGGTTTATTGTAATGTATTATCTATTTGGTATAGACAGGTCAGGTCAAGATGACCTGAAATAACTACATATAATATTTAATGGGTAAAAAGGGTACAAACTGTTCAAAGTTGAATTATTAAAAACCTTCTCACAGGTGAGTTATACTCTTTACAGAGTACTATTTTTTTATGTTTTTATTTCCCAAAAATACATCATAGTTCACATCAATTCATACTATGGAGTACTATTTTGGTAAATTTACATTGTTATGTTTCCAGGTTTCAATTTACTCTGTGTCATGTTCTTAGATTCCTATAATTATTTTCAAAAAGTCTGCAAATTAAAATATCATTGAAAAAAACATTGACCATTCACCAAGCTGAGCTCTACAAGGTTTGAAAAACGATATTATTCTGTCACTTAGACACAATTCACCCTATGGTTATGGAACTGATCGATCACAAATTGATTAAAACTATTAGATATGATTTTCTCTAGATTTGGACGTCAGATGTATTTTTGATGTAAAGCATATGAACCTCTTATCTAGTTTTGGTTGAACATTCATTGAACATGTATACATGTACTTGAGGGTGAGGGAATGGTAGGGAGTATGTTGTATAGGAACGTAGTATGTAGGGATAAACTAAAGAATGTCCCTAGAACGGCTGAGTTTTATAGATAATTTTGAAATAAACTTTTATGTTGGATATAGGTTAATGATACCCATTTTAGATTTTTCGCCCTCTCAACCTGTTCCTTCGACTGTATTGGAACCGGTCTTTGAAAATTTAGTCAAATTACAAAATGTGATGTCCAGCGTTGTTGTTCTTCCATTTATAATCTTTGTTTGTTCTATTACAGGAAGAAGAGATCCAAAGACTATCGGGTAAGATTTTGTCGGTGTTACAGGTTGTTGAATGATTGTCTTTACTTTTTACTACAAGATATGAAACCATAGTCTCCTTCACGTTTGTAATGTCAACATGTATTCAAAGCAACATTGAAATTATACTCTTCAAGCAAAAACGCATGGCTGAAAAAATACAGTTTGTATAAGTGATGCTTGGCAGAGTGAGGACTACATTGTTGAAAGCAGAGCAAATAACATGTGTCATGGGTTTGGTCTCTTAGCAGTCAATATCTTCTACATTTGTTTGATTGATAATCGTGTCCTGTAGATTGAGCGAAAATCATGTTAGGATGTCTTGAAATGTTCTGATATTCTTCCCCTATCTCCCTTTCATAATACATAAGAAGACCAGGCAGACTATAGTTAATTCCAAGTTACATCATCCATTTCTAATTTTTACCTTAGCGATTATATTCACAATAGCAGACTGCATCTTCAAGTCACATTTTAAATGACGACGGATTCAAGCTCGGAAATGATTGGAAATAACATTCATCACAGACATACTACTAGATGAAAACTTCTTTTTAATTTTAGATTTATTATTTACAAACCAAAGGTTATTTTTGTTTATTTTTATTAGCTGTATATTTTGTAATTTTTTTGTTTGACATTATCCCAAACCTACAACAAAATTCATCACTTTTTTCCTTTAGGGTTGCCTCCAAATTCGACGAATCATTTGATGTTTTACACGATATCGGAACAACCAAAATGGCTGCAATGTGAGTATTTTTGTTATTATCAATCAATTTTGTTTCCTGAAAATATAAAGCCTAGTTCAATTTCGCTTTTCTCTTTCAAAACCGATTAATTTGTTTCTGAAACAAGCCATGTGGTTAGATCAATTGTGGAATGGTGCCTTTTTTGCTACTTTTGTTTATTATTCCCCAGGCATATATTGATTGGAATGGTGCCTTTTTTGCTACTTTTGTTTATTATGCCCCAGCCATATATATATTGGATTACCCGCGGTTGGCCGTCCATACGTAACCACTCTATACAGGGTATTGTGTATCCACTTCTCCTCAAAAACCATTCAACAGATTTAATTGAAATCGCACACATGGCTTTTAGGCATCCTAAGGGTGTGCATCTCATATTTTTTTTTTAAATTTTTGACTTTTTTCAAATTTCTGAAATGTTGAACTTAGGTGAATTTTGGGGCAAGTGAAATCTCATATTAGTGTGATAGAGGATGTTGTTTATCCACTTCTCCTCAGAAAACCGTTCAAAGGATTTAATTATAATTGCACACATGGCTTATAGGCATCCTAAGGGTGTGCATGTAATATTTTGTTTTTCAATTTTTGATTTTTTGTCAAATTTCTGACATGTTGAACTTAGGTGAATTTTGGGGTAAGTGAAAGCTCATAGTAGTGTGATAGGGGGTGTTGTTTATCCACTTCTCCTCCAAAACCGTTCAATGGATTTAATCTAAATTGCACACATGATTTATAGGCATCCTAAGGTGTGCATCTCATATTTTGCTTTTCGATTTTTGATTTTTTTTTTCAAATTTCTGAAATGTTGAACTTAGGTGAATTTTGGGGCAAGTGAAAGCTCATATTAGTGTGATAGGGGGTGTTGTTTATCCACTTCTCCTCCAAAACCATTCAATGGATTTAACTTAAATTGCACACATGGCTTAAAGGCATCCTAAGGGTGTGCATGTAATATTTTGTTTTTCAATTTTGAATTTTTTTCAAATTTCTGACGTGTTGAACTTAGGTGAATTTTGGGGCTAGTGAAAGCTGATAGTAGTGTGAAATGGGGTGTTGTTTATCCACTTAATTAAGCTAAAGATGTGCATCTCTTTTTAAATTCTATGGTTGAAAACATTGAGAGCTTTTTCATTAGCTGGGGCATCTGTGTCCCAGAGACACAAATTTTCTAGTTCAATATTTTATTTCTTTTCAAATTTCTGACATGTTGAACTTAGGTGAAATTTTGTGCCAGTGAAAGCTCATAGTAGTGTGATAGGGGGTGTTGTTTAATCCACTTCTCCCAAAAAAAGTATTGGATAGACTGTGCTTTATAGGTGTGCATCTTATATATTGTTTTTGTAATTTTTAATTTTCTACATTTTATTGGATGTTTGAACTTAAATTAAGCTAAGGATGTGCATCTCTTTTTAAATTCTATGGTTGAAAACATTGAGAGCTTTTTTATTTCCCATGGACAAACATTTTCTAGTTCTAAAAGAAATCAGGTTTCCCTGGCAACAATTTGAACTTAGAGGGGTAAGGTCCCTTGTCGGCCTCTATCTTTGGATACTTAGGTCATTCTGAATTTTTAATTTCTTCACGTTTCTATTGGAACAATTTCAACTAAGTGTAAATGGGGGGTAAGGTTCTTTTCCTGCCTTTAGTTCAAAATCTATGGAGTATTTTGTTTAAAAATATGGGTATATGGTAAGATCTAGAAGAAGAGGGATGCTTTGGCTGCTTTGGTTATTCTGAACTTTTCATTCTTTCTGGCTCCCATGAAAACGATTTGAATCCAGTGTATGGGGTAGGATCCTGGTCTCTTTCTCAAATTGCTTTGAGTATTTTACTAAACTTGATGAATCAGAAGATCCAGAATTAGAGTGATGCCTTTTGCAACTTTGATTATTCGAATATATCATTTTTAGCTCATCTGGCCTGTAAGGCCCGATGGGCTTATGGCATGGCATGGTGTCCGGCGTCCGTCCGTCCGTAAACTTTGTGGAATTTCGACTTCTTCTCCAGAACCATAAGGCCTAGAAAGCTGAAACTTTGTGTACAGACTCCTTGGCTAGTGGGGATTATAAATTGTAGCTTTGGTGACCCTGTGACCCCTAATAAGGGCCACAGGGGCCACACCCTAAAAACCTATTTTCATCTTCTTCTCAAGAACCATAAGGCCTAGAAAGCTGAAACCCTGTGTACAGACTCCTTGGCTAGTGTGGATTATAAATTGTAGCTTTGGTGGCCCTGTGGCCCCTGATAAGGGCCATAGGGGCCACACCCTAAAACCCTAATTTCTTCTTCTTCTCAAGAACCATAAGGCCTAGAAAGCTGAAACTTTGTGTACAGACTCCTTGACTAGTGAGGATTATATATTGTAGCTTTGGTGGCCCTGTGACCCCTGATAAGGGCCATAGGGGCCACACCCTAAAAACCTATTTTCATCTTCTTCCCCTAAACCATGTGGCCTAGAAAGCTGACACTTTGTGTACAGACTACTTGGCTAGTGAGAATTTTCAATTGTAGCTTTGGTGGCCCTGTGACCCCTAATAAGGGCCACAGGTGCCACGCCCTAAAAACCTATTTTTCATCTTCTCAAGAACCATGAGGCCTAGAAAGCTGAAACTTTGTGTACAGACTCCTTGGTTAGTGTGGATTATAAATTGTAGCTTTGGTGGCCCTGTGACCCCTAATAAGGGCCACAGGGGCCACACCCTTAAAACCTATTTTCATCTTCTTCTCCAGAACCATGAGACCTAGAAAGCTGAAACTTTGTGTACAGACTCCTTGGCTAATGAGGACTATAAATTGTAGCTTTGGTGGCTCTGTGACCTCTAATAAGGACAACAGGGGCCATGTCCTAAAAACCTATTTTCACCTTCTTCGCCAGAAGCATAAGGCCTAGAAAGCTGAAACTTTGTGTACAGACTCCTTGACTAGTAAGATTATGAATTGTAGCTTTTGTGACCCTGTTGCCCCTTATAAAGGCAACAGGAACGTCCTTCAAATCTATTTTCATGTTCTTCTCCTGAAGTATAAAGCCTAGAAAACTAAAACTTGTCGCCTATATATTTAATTTTAATGATTGGTGACCCTGTGGCCTCTACAAAGGGGGAATCACATTGCCACACTCTACAGCATAATTGATGATGAAGCCTGATGAGCTACAGAGCCAATGGCTCTATTTTTTTCTGGTTTCCATGGAAACCATTTGAACCTAGTGCATAAAGGGAGTAGTTTCCTTTTTCGGTCTCTTTCTACATGTATATATTTAGTACGTTTTCCTAAACTTTGTTTGTGGTTATATCTATTGGTGGAGTGGTGTTCTTTGCTACTTTGGTCATTATGAATTGTTCATTCTTTTCCTGTTTCAATCAAGATAAAGTTGATTTTATTCCTAAGGTGAATGTGAACTAAGTGCACAAGGGGGTGGGGTTTTTTCCGGCATTTATCTGAAAATCTATTGAGTATCTTCTAGTGAAGCTTCATATGTGGTTGAGTGGTGCCTTTAGCTATTATGGTCAATCTCAATTTTTCATTCTTTTCCTGTTTTAATCTATATAGAGAAAGTGGTCCTTTTTTACCAAGGCTACTTACTCTTTTATATCGATATTTATTCTTAAATATTTACGTTTTTTGGCTTAAGTCGGGCTTAAATGTCAAGGCGAGGTGGTTAAGGTTTGATGAAAAGTTTATGTGGGGGACATCACAGTGAATTTTTGCGACATTTTGACGCATTTAACATTTTAAAATGTAATTTCCTGCATTTCTTGAGACTTTGTTAACATTCACATTGTACATATTGTTTTGTTTTTACTTTCAGGTCCACATTTAAAGTTTGACTCGGAAACTGTCAATTTAGCTGCTGCGGGATTTGGAGAGAACATGAGGTTGTGGAACGTCCCTGACCATAGGATTCCGGAAAACAACAGAAAAAGATTCCAAACTTTCCGTGGTACGACATGCACTGAACCATTAGTGAAGACAGGATTCTACCAATACTTCGAAGCCATCTTTGACATTGCAATTAGACAACCAGTTGAGGAGGGAGAAGTGGTCATGCAGCTTGGTTTCTGTCAGGAAAAAGATCGAGATCTAACTCCGTTCATAGAAAGCAAGAAAAACTGCTTTGTGGTACAGGCTGTAAGTTGCAAGGAACACAACAAAATATGTCTGGTTTCAATTCTTGATGGCAAGATAGAGCACCTACAGGAATTGTTTAACAACGTTGGAGGTGCAACAGAAAAGGTCCATATTGGAATTCGTCTGGACAAAGAAGGGAGTAAGATTGCATTATATGACTGTGTACAGCTGAAATGTTTACAAAATATAAGAATTAGTATTGGCGAAAATATTTGGCCGATGTTTGGTGTATTTGAGGGAAACAAAGCATCAGTTATTGTAGAATTGATTACTGGGCAGGATATTGCAATGTCTAGGAGAAAGAAAGAAACAGTTAAAGCAAAGAAAATGTAACAATATCCTGCATTGATGTTTTCTGTCAAGTCATTATGTTCGCAGGGTTACAGTTGCAAATCTAAAGCATATCTTTGAAAACAACATTGCCAACATTGCAGTGATGTTATTTTATTAGACGTCATTATGTTATAGTTTCATGATATTGTGATGTCATAATGCATAGTGATGTCACGTTGTTTACGATGGCAACGCCTTGTGTATTGTCCAGACTATGCATACAAGAAGAGTGTAAACAAGCGATCTCCAATCTTATTAAATCTATTTTTGGATATACAAATACAATGGGCAAAAAAAGAAACGCATCACAGAAATTATCAGTTTTATTTATACATTCTTTAACATAAAATTACCGAATAACGAATGCCTGTAAATTGACACAATTTGGCACAGTGTTTAACATGTGAATTCTGAAGACACTGGTGTAATCGACTGCCTCATAGAACGCCGTCGTCCGTGATAGTAGTAGTCAAAGTCAGTTCCTAGTGTTACCCCCTCGAGCATGGAGCACTGCTCTGCATCTCCGTGGCATAGACTGAATGAGGCAGCGAATCTGATGTTGAGGAATCCTTCGCCACTCATACTACAATGCATACATCATCTGCTGTCGTGTACGTGGTTGCTGCTGACGCCGTCGTAGACGTCGGTCCAACAGATCCCACATATGCTCAATTGGATTGAGATCTGGGCATTTTGATGGCCATGGGAGAACAGTCACATTGGTATTTGCGCAATAGTCCATATTAAGACGTGCTGCGTGTGGTCTCGCGCTGCCTTGCTGAAATATTTCCCTTTTAACGTCGGTGGCGAATGAGGATTTCGTCTCTGTTCTCGTAGGCGATTTCTAATCTTCTCCGCCGAGACTCTGCAAAGTCCAAGATCGTTGTCGGCGGTGTGAGTAGCACTTACAGTTCTATAACGCAGATGGAAGATCCTGATGTAGTGGTCCTGCGCAGGAGTGGTAACGCTTAGTCGTCCTGATCTTGGTCGGTCTCGGGCGGAGTTGTACAGTCTGTAGCGCTGCCATAGACTTGAAATCGTGCTATGACTCACGTTGAAGTGTCTTGAAACTGAACAATGGCTTTCTCTGCGTTCCAAACGACCAATTGCTCGGTTTCAGATGTCCTCGTTAAGTCGTGGCATTTTGCAGGTCGCATGAAGGAAAAAGCTGAGTTTGAATCGCAATGGGACTGATGTGCTTTTATACCCACTATTACCAGGGTGTAATATCCGAAGTTTTACGTGCAACATGCTTACAGATTTTCTTGCATGCAAATTTCGGCGCTTTTTTTCTCAAGGTGCATAATTTTGGCGACAAAACATCATAAGATGCGTTCGAGCGCATCACATTGTTGTATTGACTAGAACTGATGATACTGAATCAAATTTAATCGATTTAAAACATAAATTGCTAAATTATTGCAATTTGAAAAGTTGATTTTAGTGATGCGTTTCTTTTTTTGCCCAGTTTATGTTATTTTAGATTCCTGTCTGTCATTCTGATAACTTGAGCCTTCTCTAATGATGAGATATTTTTTAAACATTAACTAGAAAGTTGATGTTCTAATGGCGTTTTTATGGAGTTGTATTGTAACAGTGATTGCTGGGCAGGATATTGCAATGTCTGGGAGAAAGAAAGAAACAATTAAAGCAAGCAAAATGTAACAATATCCTGCATTGATGTTTTCTGTCAAGTTATTATGTTCGCAGGGTTATAGTTGCAAATCTAAAGCATATCTTTGAAAACAACATTTCCAACATTGCAGTGATGTCATTTTATTGGACGTCATTATGTTATAGTTTCATGGTATTGTGAACAATTTGTGATGTCATGATGCATAGTGATGTCATGTTGTTGACGATGGCAACGCCTTGTATATTGTCCAGACTATGCATACAAGGAGAGTGTAAACATTACTAAACAAGCGAGATCTCCTGGGGCGGTATTCTTAAAAAGTCTAAGATTTAACTTAAGTTTTGACTTAAGTATTTATTTCTAGACTTAGCCAAGTCAGAAACTTAAGTTCGTATTCACAAAGAGACTAAGTCAAAAACTTAGCTAAGTCTACGTCAAAAACTTAAGTAATTTTTTTAGAATGCGCGCGCACGTTGTCAAGGGAATTCCCTGTGTACACTTCCGCTACGTCACGAGATATCCCCGGGAATCCCCGGATGTTTACACCAGACGACAGCAGCTGTCAAAATGTCTACAAGTACAACACTCGTTGTTTCGAATGCAACAACAAGCGATACCACCGCACGGAAACGCCAGCCCAACTGGAGCAAGGATGATTGCCTGCTGTTGGCCGAGCTTGTCAAGGCCAACAAGCAGGCAATCGAGGGTAAATTTTCCCCAACCTGTACTTCGACAGGTCGCCAGGAAACGTGGCAAGTAAGTAAAAATAATTGAAACCGGTAGTAATGTTTTCATTTTGTATTGACGTTTCCAAATTCGATGTCAATGTATGTGTATACAATTATTGCTTTAGTGACATATTTTCAGACATCCAATGCTGTAATTATACTAAAAGTCAGACACAAATTCGCCATATAATTTACACGGATGGAGAAAACCATGTTGTGCAGACAACATCCACACGTCGGTTGCACGGTGCAGTTTAAAAATTATTGTATACTTCAATGGGAAAATATGCACATAATGTTATGATGTATCTACAGCGGAAAATCTCACAATTATTATGGGATTATAGTGGTCATGCATTTTCCTTTTCTTTTCTTCATCGCAAAACATCATTCACTCCAAATTATTGACAGTCAGACGTAAACAATAGGCGGGGTCCGTATAATGATCATTTCGGGAAAAAATATTATACAAATAGAGTAAGGACTGTCATACCTGTTATTCAATGTTGTATTGAATGTTCATTGTATTTTTAATTGTAACAAAGGTAGTATTCAAACATATTTTTCATAATCGTGTTGAGAGATTCATTTATGTCCTTAATATATCATCATATTCATTTTGTATAGTAATAGCATATATAGTGACAATCTGACCAAAAAAGGTGAACATTTTATTGGTTTGTTTTATTTCAAACAAATTACTCACCTAATATTCATAAAGCTACTGTACTACCTATTAAATTGTTTTCATTGATAATTGAAATCACCTTCTGATTGCATGTTAATTATTTATCTATAATCATTTTTTAAATATTTGTTGGTAATTATTACTTTTTCAGAAAATCACTGACAGGATAAATGCTTCCTCAAGTTCATCAAGAACAAAGGATGAGGTGATAAAAAAATGGAAAAACCTCAAGACTGTAGGGAAAAAGAGTTTCAGCTCTTTTAACAAAGCATCTACTGCAACTGGTAAGTATTTGAATAAAACAATCTTCTAAGTTGATAATCTTTTTCCTAAATGTAATTTTACTACTATAAGTTACAATCTATAAAATGTGAGACAATCTACAATTCATTATCAATATTACTTAACTTTTTGAAAACACATAGTCCTTCTTTATATTCTTGTGATCATTTGTTATAAAGAAACTAATTAACATTTGAATAGTAATTAACCATAAATGTATTATTTATTAGGTGATCAACTTCTCAAAATATTTCATGGTAGAATAACACTTGCTAAAATTTTAGGACATGACAAATTGATAGAGTATTCATTTTTACAGTACATCAATTGTCTATTTATGATTACGCAATTATAGGTATTACAATTTATGATCATACTGATAGTATACTTATCCAATTATAACCTGTTTGTAGGTGGTGGACCTGCACCGACCCCAATCAGCCCTGTGACAGAAGCCATAGTGGACTGTATTGGGAGGGACAACACAGTGCTGACCTGTGTGGTCCCCATGGTCATGGACTCAACTTTTCTCCAGCTTTTGGAACTGGAGGAGCCACTTGATGGGTAGGCATTTTATATAAGAATTTCACAAGCAATGTCTGTTATAGCTAACCTGGCATTCACACAAAACAAACCTACCTCAATTAACTTAACATCTTTAGATGATTTTGCAGAAAATTGATTTTCTATAATAACACTCAGTGTTTTTGCAGTTTATTTTTTAAATGAAATGCCAATTATGAAGGAAAAAAGTGTGACTTCCACATTGTATTTCAAATAAATACAATATATAGTCCGCTCAATATGAAATTGACTGGTTTTGGGCTCATTTCAATGATGAAATCATACAATAAGTAGAATATCTGTCGGTTCTTGACCATGTTAATGTCATCTCGTGAGGTAGAAAATTGATTTATTATATGACAAGCGGTGAGAGACTGAGATTTCTCAGTTCTAGAAAAGTGTACTCGCCACTGAGTGTGATATCACTTTTTCAAGTCAGTGAAAATATCACAGAGGGGATGACGTCATGTGTACAATGGTTTGACGTCACGTATACAATCAACGCGACGTCATCGCCGTCGCTAGGTTACGATCAACAATGGTATGACGTCGCCAGAAAACTCTAGAGTCAAAGCCTTTTGGGCATAAATTACCACATTTTCGATCACAGAGGCATATAATAAACAGAATATCTTTCGTTTTGAGTGTGATATCACTTATCTCTCATCTCGTGACGGGGTAAAGCCTATATTTTCACTCGTGGCTGCGCCACTCGTGAAAATACTGGCTCTACCCCGTCACTCGATGAGAGATAAGTGATATCACACTCAAAACAAAAGATATCCTCTATTTATCATACAATGGATAGTGTTCTCGGCATAATAAAGCCAACGGATATTTTCGATATCCGTTGGGGTCATATACGGATAGAGATGCAAATTTCAAAGGTCAAGGTCGGAACTTCTTTTTGAAAATTCCGATGACGTCACAAGCGTTAATATTTTAAACGCCATGGTAACGGTGAGAGACGTGAAAATATAAATTATACAATGCATAGAGATTAATTTAAGAAAAATCAACAAAACTGTATGGTTCTTTAGCCATATGTATGACTTAGCAGTGCAAAAACACTGCCATCGTGAGTTAAATGGACCGACCGAACAATTTTACTCACAGGTAGCAAAGGCAGTTCAAGATTAATGTGTAAACACTTCATTTACTGTTCTTCAGTGTTCTTTACTTTAGGCTTGTTAGGTTTGGATTAGAGACTGCACGGCCTATCTTCTAGTTTAGCTCTTCGTTTATGCGCGTTGTAACGCAAGCTGCCATTGCAACTTAGCCGAAGGGAAGCAACTCTTACCCCTAAGTGAGATAGACTCGCCCTCTTTGTTACTGGAAGGTGATAGAACGTGTGTTCGAATCCGTCAAAGACACGTTTAAATGTTTTTAATATGAAAATCATCGTTTTTATAGTACTTTAAAACGTTGGGGTTGTGACTTAATAACTTGCACGGTATCATAAGGATTTATAAGGAGGAATTATATTTTGTCAATTCACTGTCGCAGCCATTACACCGTTCATTTGCATATATCAATGCGCGCATCTTTTAAAACGATGTCAACTATCAAAATGGTATAATCAAGCATTTTTGTCGAATAAAATTTAAAATGACATTGTATGATAAAGAAGTTATCATGCTCGTGTGTTTTGGGATCGTAAATATCCTGCATTAGGAATAAACACTATGTATTTAGCTCGCCAAGGCTCGCAAAATACAATGTTTATTCCTAATGCAGGATATTTACGATCCCAAAACACACTCTCATGATAACCTCTATATATTTCCTCTCGTGGTTGTTTTTTAGTATGTAACAAGTACTTGCTGCCCAGTTTATAAGTATATACATACTGAATAAACAATTTTATAGAAAAACAAAATATCATTTTATCAAAATCAGTTTTATTCAGAATACAGAAATTATATTCTAAATATACAATATTTACAGAATCCACAATCCGGAGGATATACAATTATCTCTGACACCATCTGGATTGCAGAATGTACCAGTAGCTGTATCAGCGCCTCCTCAAGCCACAGCAGTATCAGCGCCTCCTCAATCCATACCAACTCGAATGTCAGAAATCCAGGTTCTGATGAAAGAGAAATTATTGATTGAAATTGAAGTATTGAAAATGAAAAGGGAACATATGAAGAGGAAGTACTCGGAAGAGTGAAATATGAGTACTCACATATATAGAAAAGAAATGTATTTTTGCGTTCATTTCAATATGAAATATTTTCAGTAACAAATTATCTTTATGATTCAACATATATGTAAATTGTTGATAATTTTTCAATGATATATTTATACCCCCGCTACGAAGTATTTTTGTATGGTTAACTTCTTTCTTATGATACAATCACATTGAAAGGACATTGAAGATTTTATCAATACAATAATGACTATATAAGAATCATAAATGTCTGAAAAAGACATTGTTAGTTTCATAAGAGCTTATATAGCTTACATGCAATCAGGAAGTCTATATCTGCATTTTCATTGACTTTTAAACGATTAAAACAGTTTTGCAATTTTGTAGATAAGTAGAATAAGTGTAAAAGTGTAGTTGTATCTTAGTTTCTATAATCACTTAGGGCAGCGGGGGTATAAAAAGTGAGTTTGCTCACTAATTCTCTTGTTTTCATAGTGGTGGTTCAAGTTACTGTTCTCTAGTTGAATAAACTTTGTCATTGATCATAATATCCATGTTGTTCTTTTTCTATTAAGGGGATATCCTGTTAATAACAATTAATTTAAGAAAAAGGTAATGCTCAACAAACATTTATGATAAACAATAATTTCATATTGAGATGATCCTAGAATTTTTAATGGGCATATCATTTTGTCTTGGACTTTGATGAAATAATATACTTCCCAATACATGAGTGTGTAACTGATATTGAAATACTCACATGGGAAGTTTGTTATTGCAAACTGTTCTCTGTATCGTACTCCCATGACACCTTGTGCCGGCACAATAGGTGGACCGTGTTGGGGAAGAGGGTTCACTCTTGGATTATTTCCATCATTTGGAAGTGGAATGTTCCGGTCCTTGCAGATATTGTGCAATACTGCGCATGTAGTTATCACCTGAAAGAAATGACATTTTAAAGTCATTAATAATATTTTGATATATTAATGTTAATATATATCACTTGTCCAAGAATGATATATAAAAACAAATGTCGTCCAATTTTCAAGGAAAGGTAAAACTTAATTTCACATTTTCTATGAACATATAAAACAAATCTTTAACTTTTTTGCATAATGAAATAATGAGAAAGATTATTGCTCAGAGTACAGATACTTTTGAATCACTTTTTTTATCACAAATCAGGAAACTGAAAACTTGTCTTGCTCCACATTTCAATATTTTACCTTGCAAGCTTTCTCAGGTGTCAATTTTATTTCTCCATGGAGAACATGGAACCTCCTCTTCAATTGACCAAATGCCCTCTCCACCGAACTTCGTGTTCTCTTGTGCGCTCTGCAATGTTACATTCAAACATAGAATCATGACAATGAATCTGTACCTCCAGTTAAGGCGAATACACTTATTCAGAAGTAATAGTTATTGCTATTCAATTATTCAGAATTATTAGTTATTGCTATTCACTTATTTAGAATTTATAGCTATTGCTATTCACAGGTATTTCTTTAATCAATTTGCAGTGAATGAAATATGAAATAATTTGTATAGGTTCACTGTCATTTTGCTTCGCGATATGATAATGCTGCTTATAATATCATTAGCTAAAAGCTTTCAAGGGAACATATTTTTCTCATGAAGTATGCAAATAAATTACTTTATAGTTACATATAAGTATTCCGCCTTAACTGGTTTGCGTACATTACATGCATGAGTTCGTTTTTTAGTAGTAACCGTCCAAGGGGGATAACTCTGAATTATTGTGTAATGTTTTTAATTATGGCTGACAGGTCTAGTGTTCGAAAGTTTTTCAATATTCTTACCGGTTGTAGTTAGATTGGTGGCCGGGTTGGGGTCGTAAGTAAGGGGTCAACAGCCATCTTCTTGAGGGGTAACCACTGTCACCAAGAAGATGGGTTCCTGCAGGCAGATGATTCCCTTCCATCAAGCGATGTAGGCCACTCTCAGTCAGAATCCTACTGTCATGTGTTGATCCTGGCCAGCGTGCGACAATGTCGATAATCTTGTCATCAGCATCAAACACAGCCTTTTGAAAAGAAAAGAATGATAGGTTTTTAACTTAATTTGACACTTATGCGTATTGATATAATAAAAGGAAAGCGGTAAGTCAGCAAGGCAAAAATGTTTGAACTAGCTGTATAGCTATTATTTTTATTAAATTTTGTATGTATAGAGAGTTGATAGTATAAGGTAATGTTACCTGCGTGTTGATGCTATGATAATGATGTCTGTTCACATATACATCCCCGTTGACATGTGGAGCCTGTATTTGAACATGGGTTCCGTCAATAACCCCAATGACGCCGGGAAAATGGGCAACTTGGTAGAATGCTGCTTGATTCCTCTGCAGCTCATGGCGTTGCAGAGGGAACTTTACGAATCTTGCGAGTATCTGCTGTGAGGATAGGACATGAATTGTCTCATTCACAGCACGGGACACAGTGGGTTGACTGACTCCATGATCATCTCCGTTGCAGAGTTGAAATTTTCCTGTAGCTAGGTATCTTAGAGTCAACAATACCTTAACGGTCGCACTAACAGCATGGTTTCTTGCTGTTATGGGGCTAATGTCTCCAGCGAGCATGTTGATAATGAACCTAATGCCATCTCTATTCAGACGGTAACGTTTGAGCAGTTCCTCGTTGCTTAAATCCTCAAATCTGTGGGATCTCTCTTGATAAACTCTTCTATTTGGTTGTCTGGCGGCCATTTTGTCGACTGACTTAAGTTACATACCCACAGGTTAAGACTAACCAACACTAGGCTTAGAATTTAAGTCTACAAATCCACTAACTTAAGTCTAAGACCTTTTAAGAATATGACTCAGAAAAAAATGAAAACTTAAGTCAAAACTTAAGTTTTTTATTGGGACTTAAGTCATTTTTTAGACTTAAGTTCTTTTAAGAATACCGCCCCAGATCTTATTAAATCTTTTTTTGGATATACAAACATGTTATTGTAGATTCCCGTGTGTCTTTTTGATAACTTGAGACTTCTCAAATAGATTAGATATTTTTTTAAACATTGAACTAGAAAGTTGATGTTAATATGGCGTTCTTATGGAGTTTAATGTCTTAAAAAATTGCAAAGGAAAATACAAATAAGTTTACATCTCAATTTTCATATATACAATTGTTCGTCCATGAATATGTAAATACTTTGCATTTCTGTTTATTGTCTTTGTGCACAATATAAGTAATATTTGAATCAAGATGGATCATGTAAATGTTTTTCATAGAAAAGAGTAGTTAAAAAATAAATGTTACATTTAGTAATACTTCTACACTGAGATAACCGTTGATGAGAGATATTGATGTATCCTATAACATTTTCAGTTTTCACTGTTAATTGTTTATTGAGTTACACATTATCAATAATGGCACTTAGAAACTGATACTGATTGTGATTTCCTCAACTTGTAAACTCAAAATAACGTCACTAATTGCTGAATAGAAGTTTTCAATTTCATTTCGTTTATTTTGTTTATTTCAACATCAATCGTATTTGATGACACACATTGTTGACACAAATGGTTTCACAAAGCTGGGTATAATTTCAGTTAGGTACTCACATAAAAATAAAATGTTTATGTGACGTTATTAATAGTCACATAAGTTTATTTGCAATATATTATTGCAATGAAAAATATCATCATTCGTAGCTGTTCAAAAAACGCAGAGATACATAGATACATTCAATAAAGCGAACAATAATGCTTTTAAATGGCAAAATATAGCATCAGATTAACAATTTGATTGGCTATTGGTGACCCTTGACATAAACCGGACTACTTTTGTCATTCATAAAACCAACGCGTTTTCATTTACCAATTTTGAATGACAGAGTGAGTCTGAGTAACTCTTCAATTTATCTTTTGAATCTTACTTACCGCATTGGTAAGGAATTAATCGGAAGACAAAAGAAATACAACAAGAAATCTAACTGATATCTCAAGGCTCATACATGAATAAACAGGTTTTGAATTCAGTACACAAATGCTTGTGAATTTGCTCCCTGATGCTGCAAAATGACACAAATGCATTGCTTGTTATGTATAGGATATAAACACAACTAATCACTCTTTTGACTTTTACATATTTTGACAAAAAGATACGACAAGTGGCAGCCGGCATAACATGCCTTTGATCAAAGAAAGATAACTCTGACCTGTTCTGGTGTAGATAAATTTTTTTTATTTTACGCTTTGTTCATGACTAATGCATATTTCTTTCATTTAACCACACATTTTTTAACAAACGGAGGATAGAAACATGAATATTTAGCGTCGTAATATTATAATCTTAGAGGCTGTGATGTGGTTGGATATTCATCCGCCGTTCCGTCTCTTTGTAGGCACAATAAAGATCCATTAAAATAAGCAATAAATCGTGTGAACTAAAAATAAACTTTAACATAAACTTGATATGAAAGGTTTAGATATCGTTAGATATCCTGATGGTTTGGTTGTTAATGATCTTGTGTGTTCTTTTCTTTCATGTTGCCAGTTGACATAAAGAAATCACTGTCAAAATATCCTCCACATCCTAGATTTCAAGCGTCTGTTCCCACAGACACAATTGGCCGCTGATCTAAGAAGGCTCTTTCCCCATTAAAAGACTGGATAAATTGTAGCCACAAATAAACATCACCTTTAAAGTCGGCATCAAGCTTGCACTTAGAGTTTGACGACAACAGTGAGTTCTTGAGGTCAAGTACTCTGCGGACGAATGTCCTTCCTCCTTGGATGACCGTATTGGCCCAGTTCAGTCTACCAGACTCTCTAGTTGCTTCTTACTGGCCCGAGGTTTCAAAGAAAATTGCCGTAGAATGTAATATAGTTCCTGGAGTTTTCCTTTTGATAGTGCAAGCGTGCAATTGCAAGTTATGACAATGCCAAGGAACTGGAGTATTTTGGACGGACCATCAACCTTTTGCCAGTTTATTTAAAAAACCCTAACTGGCGTAGAATTCTAATCAGATTGAGCTGCTGAGCACTACATTCATCGAAGGGTAGTTTTTTTTCACAAAGGAACTGCACTGACCCCTGAAACTTCCAATACAGACCTGTTAAGATATTGATGCTTTGGTGAATATCAACAGTTCGATAAGCTGCCTTTAAGTCATCCATAGAAAGAAACGAGTTTGGTTTGATCAATTCAACAGGATGTCTTAAGTCCATATATTGACATCCACCATATAAATGTTCATGTTACAACCAATCGACATGCTTCCATCACGTATTAACCGTACCTTTTTACTGTCATCATCTTTCGCAATAGCTGCAAAATGACTTACAATAGTATGTTTCCAGTCTGTTATAACATAGTTTCCAAGCTCAATTTCACCCTTAATTACTGTCTCTACAGCTTTTTTGTTATCATATGCTTGTTATCATATATCTATGATTTGGCGTAAACACATCACAAATGTCTCAATTATCTACATCTTCAATCAGTTTAAAACCATTTTCAACACCAGATAATATGTAGTTTCTAAAAAAATCGTCAGTCGGAAGAAGGTCCCTCCATGCTCCAAGCTTTAGAGAGTTGGAATTTCTATCCCTGTATCTTTTCCTGTATCCCGGGCTTAACCTCTGGTTGATGTTGGGGTCAGGATGCCAATGGTGCTGCTGACCGGTGTGACCGGGCTTATGACAGGTAATGCACACGTGGGAAAGCCTGCATGGTTCTTCCCGACAGTTGCCATAATTAAATCGACGACAGATCTCAGGACCATAGTCGTCAAACGGGCCCCAGCGACGATAATGTCCATTTCTCTGGTTATTCTGCTGACCGGAAGTAGGAAGACTTTGCTCCTGCATGTGTTGTAAGGCTCGGGCAGTGTTAGAGTCCGGTCTCGGTATCAACTGAAATTCTCTTATATCTTGCAGAGCAGTGCCCTATCTAAAACCTTCTGTTGCCTGTTGCCAATATTCCTGGTCGTCCACACTCGTCCAGAGATACTTTGGGGAAAGTCGGCTTATGTCCTGAATATATTTAAGGTAACCTTGTATAACCTGACTGTAAATTACTCATTCAGAGTTCATTTCGTCTAGGATGCCGACACTTGCATATGTCCATTTCTCAGATGATATTTTACATTAAGTGTTTTAGATCGACCGATGTCTAACTCAAACCCATCTCCGATATCTAGGTTGTCGACCCAAACATAATCACTTATTTGTCGATTTCTCTTACTTCGAGTTGGGAACGCAGATAAAGTTGCACCGCGTGAACTCGAACTTGTTGGTAGAGGTGCACTGAGGGATTGTTCAAGATCAGATACATTTCTTCAGACCTTTTCCTGCCTGCTGATCAGACGCACATTCCGCCTCGATGTCCGAAGTCTGTTCAACCAATGTGTCGATGACGTTGAATCTCAATGGCGCGTTTACCCTGCAAGCGACCGCTGATCTAGCTGAATTGATTTTATTAGACGGCTTCAAGGCTTCAAGCATCTGGTTCATCTTAGCCCCGGCAGCTGATCGTTTAGGCCTTACATCAAACTTCGGAAGTACAATGCTTTTTGTGCTTATAATGGTTAATAAATCACGTCAATTTTCAAAAACGTCTGCGCCATGCTTGCGAGCATGTGTGAACTATAGTATGGGAGGTAACTCTAACATAGCTTACTAAGTGTGAATAGAAGAAGCGCACATAAATTACCTTCTGTCAAAATATATTTTACAAAGGAAATAACACTTGTTCTTTTCTCTCGGAATTATCTATTCTTCCTCTAAAATATCTATTTGTTTATATTCAATTCAATGAAGTGCATACATTCCTATCAGAATCGGAAGGTAGGGGCAAAATAATTGTTCTGTGGCAGGTAAGATGATACATTAGATACATGGTAAATATAGTGTGATAATAAAGATGATTAATAAATATATTTGAGATATAGTGTGATAATTGAGCCAGTTTGTAGAACAGTGAGTAACATAATAATAATATGACATGAATATATATTGTGTTGACGATTACCATATAGATGAATCAAGTGGGGAGTCTTACATTGTGAGCCCAGACTCGGCAAGGCTAAGGAGCTAAGTAGGTAGGATAGGTGCGGCGTGAATAAGTATAAAAAAAACTAACCTACTTGAATCGCCTTGTATGAAAACAACAACATGGAACATTCAATCATTAAAGGAATAAGCACGAAGTTTGACAAGAGTATATATAATGCAGGGAATTGAGATTGATTATTCGCATTGAGATACAATGTCTGAAGGTGCGACTTTCCAAAATGATACTACACATAAACTTTGATGGTGGAATAGTTTTAAAATGAAAAATCAAGCATGATGCTCTTTCGGATGGCATTCATTTCTTAAGAGTTGTATATTCGTTGCAGAGAAATTATTGGCATTGTATACTTAGTATACTCACAGCAAACTCACGCTTACCAGATTATCTTTGCTTGTCTGTACCTCGGAAAGTATAGATGAATACAGGAAGAGTGGAGACTGTTGGAGACCATTATTTTTATTAGGAGTTGTTGTGGTACATGGTACAAATGATATCCCCGAGTATGGTGGTACTATCACAGCTTGGAGTGCACGACAAAGGTATTCCCCATGACCCTGTCCTGGAGACTCACTCCCAGTCGTGTCCAGGCCGGGTCGTTGAAGGCCATGGTGGCAAAGTCCTAAATCTGAGTCTGAGCCTAACGAGGAGTCTGTTGAGACTCTTTTGAGAGATCAGCTCTCTGAGTATTTAAGGATATACATGTTACATAACAACAATCATCAAGCTTTCTAATTGCTTGTCAGGCCACATGCTGGATGCTTGACAAAGGGACATCGAATTGTGTTGGGTAGATTGGTAAGTGATAAAATATGTTGAAAGGCCGAAAATATAAAGTGACGCAATCACTGATCGCCCTATGGATGTCTTCTGGGATATTGGCAAAGGTCAAGTGAACAGGTGTTTGTAGTGAACGGACCTGAAGGAAATTTTAGCAAATATATGCTTAGTTTAAAGAATTTTAAATTTCTAATTGTATTGAATTAATATCATTGAAAAAAATTTTGTAATAAAGTTTTTTCAAATTGACGTCATGGCTTTTAGACTTTAAATATTTTCTTAGATTTCGATTTCTTTTCACAGAAATGGTAAAATAAAAAAAACCAGAATATCATATCTGTGCCCATGACATACTTACATGTAGATTAATTCATTTACACTTGGAATCTTACATCACAGAACTTAAAAGTAAAACTTTTATATGTGCTCTCTGCAAATTCCGAATTGTCCATAAATATCTTAAAATAAACGTTGAATAGGAAGTGCCTACTGAACACCTTTACTGTTCATCATGCCAATCTCATCAAATAGAAGACGAAAATCACAAATTATTTTTCTGTGAACAGTACAACCACTTTCGTGAAGCATATCTCACCCAACAATGCTTGATATAAAGACATTTTATGTTTTCTGTCAATATGTTAGATAGTGCTTTTGACAGATTTGGAAAAGTAAAGTTGATCCGAAATTTATGCTATCAATACATATTTAGATAACATTAGCAATTAAATAAAGGAATGAGTAATCAAAACATCAGAATGATTTAATAAGCCTTGACTTCTTTATGGTATTATATAACGCTATGTAAAGTGTGTAATAATAATAATAATAGGGCACTTATATAGCGCATTACTCCATGCGTAATGCATGCTCGAAGCGCACAATCACAGAGAAGATAGTCACAGAGTTAGAGTTTGAAAATATAGGTCTTGAGGTGACGTCTGAATGAAGTCAAATCAGGACATCTTCTGAGTGGTTCTGGGAGGCTATTCCATGCTGATGCCGCTGCAAACGAGAAGGAGCGATTGCCATATCGCACTGACTTGGTGTTTGGAACTCTGCAGAGCATTTTGGATTCCGAGCGTAGGGATCGAGATGGGGAGTAGATGGACAGGAGTTCCTGTAGGTAGGCAGGTGCTTCCCGGATAGACACTGGTATGCCAGGCAGAGGATCTTAAAGGTAATCCTGTGATGCACAGGCAGCCAGTGTAGCTCCTTCAGGATCGGGCTGATGTGGTCATGCTTTTGAGCGAGTGTCACGATCTTGGCTGCAGCATTTTGAACTCGCTGGAGACCCAGCAAGGAGACTATTACAGTAGGCGATCCTTGTCACGACTAAGGATAGTACAAGAAATGATGGTGGATTCCTTAGTCAGATATTTCCGGATGTTGCTGATGTTTCTCAACTGCAGAAAACATGTCTTGGTTATCTGACTGATCTGACTATCCATGGACAGATCTGCGTCCATGATGACTCCTAAGTCTTTGACACTCTCTGACAATAGTACCTCTGCATCACCAATCTGTAAGGTAGCTAGTCCACACTGTAGACGCCTTGACTTTGGTCCTGCGTATGAATGCCTGTTGATGTCATGGGCCTGTATGACTGAGCCATGAGCCTTGGTGTACAGTGTAAATAGCACTGGACCTAAAACCGATCCCTGTGGCACACCACTTGACAGATTCACTGGAGCTGAATGAACACCATCGATATATACTGATTGATATCGGCTTGATAGGTAGGATTCAAACCAAGACCAGGCATTACCATAGAGAAGAAAGTCATCTTTGAGACGGCTGAGCAGGATCTGGTGGCCGATCGTATCGAAGGCCGCGCTCAAATCTAACAGGACCAGGAGGCCTACATTTCCATTGTCAATGCCACATCTAAGATCATTGAGGACTTTCAATAGAGCTGTCTCCGTACTGTTTTTTGGACGGTAAGCCGATTGGTAAGGGTCATAAAAATCATGAAGCTTGAGATGTTCTGATAGACGTTTTTTCACAGCTCTTTCAATCATCTTGGGAATGTATGACAGGTTTGAAACTGGCCTGCAATTTTGTAACTCATCCTTGTCCAAATAGGATTTCTTCAGTAGTGGCTCCACTATGGCGTTCTTTAGGATTTGTGGAACTATCCCCGAACTGAGGCTTGAGTTAACAATCTGGTGAACAACTGGTATTAGAATGTCGATGTTACTCACAACAAACTTGGTTGGTATGGGATCCAGAACACATGATGTTGGTTTGGATTTCTTGATGAGAGACATAAAAAAATAGTATAAAACCATAATGTATTTTGTGTACATATGTAAAGGCACCGGTAAAGTAATGGTTAATCTTAAATCAGCCAGTCCTGGCATGGTATCGTTCTAGTTCTGGAATGATAGTGGTGCAGTACTGGTCCCTTTAATGGCTAACCTCAATTTGGCCAGTATACGAAATTATACTGTTTCAATAATGGCCTGATGCTGGCTCGTTACTTGACCAGTACCGTAACCCAGGGCTGGGCCAGTACCGCGCCAGTGGCCCAGTTATGTCATGTTTCCTGGGAATTGTCGACAGTAAGGCAAGACGTTCGATGTCTGTCATACATTTATATCATTCTTGCGCTGGCCATCATTTCATGTGCGCAAGGGTGTTTTTCCTCATTAGATAAGACAGAAATTAATTCAAAATTATCAAAGGATATTTATACAATGTACATTTGCAGAATAACTTTTTTCTCTACTAAGTGGTAAGCAATAGACAGGTCAGAAAAGATTATGGTTGCAATCAAGACAATAAATGTTAATCACTTCTTTCAGAATCATATCTTTACAGGAAACATTAACTTTGATAAAGTTAGCAAATGATGTGATAATGGAAGGTAGTGTGTTATTCTGATTTAGAACATTGACTCCATAGTTAACAGGAAATTCAAACGCCAGGAAATCAGTATGACAACTGAAAAAGGAAATATTTCATCAATAGACAAATAAAGATAGATTATTCTGGTTCTTGTATTTAACAGCTTATGAATATTAATGAGCTAACAGTTGCATGACGTTTCTTATCATTTCTCAGCAATAGATACTGACGGGAAGTTGAATCTTGCCCTTGACACATTAATTGTTATAAATTCATTTTCATCACAGGATTATGAAAATATTAACTCAAGAGATTTCGACCCTAAAATGGAGTTTGTTTGTGTTTGTCTTCTTATTGTTTTTGCTTTTGGAACTGGTAAGTGGAAAATCTAATTAGCTGTGCATGAACTTGTTATGAATTAAGATTTACCAAAATGGTTTGAATATCAATGGTGCTCTATTTTGTACACCGTTCTGTCCTATCTGTAAAACAACTTGATAAATCCATTTTTGGAAAATTTACTGAAATCTTTTTTCCTTGTTTATGTCAGTATGCTGATTAAGGTTACTCCGGACTAATATAAATCAATAACCGACAGCCATTGCAGTAGATGTTTTTAACTCTTTACTTATCAACATTCCCTTCAACTTCAACAGGGAAGCATTGGTAAGGTCTAAAACTGGCATGCATTTACGACAATTGTATGATCGAATACGATGGTGTTGACAAAATGCTTCCTACAGTACGAAATATACTTTTACTCTTTTAATGTTAAAGAAAATGTCAGTTCATCTGTACTCTCAATAGTGTAACTAATTAGGGTTTTAATGAATTTGTTGCGTAAAATACGCCTAAGCACTGCTTATCTGAATCACTAATGAATTGAATGAATTATATTTTACCCACTTGATGAGTCACATGTATCATCGTTGTAACTTGATGTCTAACCTCAGTGTATAAATTGGTACTTTTAATTGGAAAATCATAAACAAATGTAAAACCCTGAAACATGTAGACAATGTAAACAATCATGGCATTTGTTAAGATTTTTTATGTGTAAATATATCGTTCAACACATCATGCTATTCATTTACTTATATCAGTGTATGCATTTCAATTGTATTCTTTTGTTCTTAATAGATCCTAAATGAAAATGATATTAGATTGTTTGTTTAAAAAAATATCGAGAGGAATATTTTGAAATAAATATAATGATGTGTTTTATCATATCGTTATCCCTATAAGGCTATTTCGGTTTAAAAAATAACATCTGTATCCTACAAAAGTACAATCTCTTAGAACCGTAATTGTTCTTGGTTTTTTTTCATCTCAAAAAGCCATTCCTCAAGAGCATTCAAAACATTTTGAAAGACATTTTCAGATGTATGTTTTCAGATGATTTTCACGATATCATTTTTGATGATGATCTCGTCTTTGACGTTTATTAACATTATCAGTTGAGCACCCTTTATTCTTGCTTCAGTATATCCTGCTACAGCCTCTGATTGCACGAGTGGCCAACAATGCTCATCTTGTGAAGACTCTACAGGCCATTGTACTACAGGGTGCTTCAAAGGCTTCTATGGGCATCGTTGTAATATAAGATGCAGTCAGGGATGTAAATACAATCTATGTATAAGACACGGAGTTGGGACAGAAACATGTGTGGCTGGATGTAAAGCAGGGTTCTATGGTACAAGATGCAACATTCCATGTATTCACTACGGAAGCAATTGCACTGGCTGTGGAGCTTATTGTGAGGTCTGTGACCAAAGAAGTGGAATTTGTCTAAAAGAAACGTCTCCCCATGATACAGGTATATAGAATCTCACCATTGGATCTTTTCTATCCAATATCAACCCCTTTACATTACAGAAACAACGTTTGAACATTTGAAAAACAGATACCAGAGTGAAAAGTTTCTTTTATCATAACAATATCTTTAGTGTTCTTATCAGCGACCTCAACACTTCAATAGTAAAACGTCATTATAAGCTTAGATTTAAGAGACTGAGGTTTCTCGTTCTAGAAAAGTTTTCCCGCCAATAAAATGGATATCACCTTTTTAAGTCAGCTAAACTTTATTTGAGAGGACAACGTCATGTGTACAATAAATGTGACTTCATCGCCAGTGCTAAGTCACGACAGAACAATGGTATGATGTTGCTAAAATAACTCTCCAATGGGACGTAAATCACCATTCTTTGGATCTGAAAAGCATATTATAAACACAATATATTTTGTTTTCGTTGTGATGTCTTTTATCTCCCTTCCTGTGATGGGATAAAACCCATATTCTGAAAATATTGCTTCTACCCGTACTCGATTAGTGATAAGTGTTATCATACTGAAAGCTAGAAATATATGCTCTATATCATCAACATTCTTGATGTCATAGTATTGTCAGCTGAGTTTAAATCAAATCAAAGCTGATTGAAATTGGATTGTTTTAAGAACTCGTACACATGATATCTTAAAATCTCTATGAAATATATTTCGAATTTAGTTTATATACGTCAATATATTGAATTACAGGTGTCGGTGATACATGATAATGATCTATCAGAGATACATGCATGTTAAAAGACATAATAGTATTGCATACGCACTAACTTGAAGCAGGATTTATAAAAGGTTTGAAGAGAAAGATGTCCATGAGATGAGATTTACAGTTTCTTGTTATGTTTTTACTCAGATGAGCCATGTACCCCTCTTAACAAAGGACCCAATTGCAGATTGAAGTGCAGCCCAGGATGCAATAATGGAACATGCAGACTTGATGATGATGGGACATTTCCTTGCACTGATGGATGCAAACCGGGATGGTTTGGAACTTTGTGCAAGATACCCTGTCAACCTCCTGGAGATTCTTGTCGAGAATGTCCCACCAAGTGTGATGACGGTTTCTGTCAACTTGCTTCCAGCTGTGTGTCTGGATGCATCGACTCCTACTATGGAACAAGCTGCTTCACCTGTGGATCTGACTGTCAGGTGTGTAACAGATACACGGACAGATGCTACAACTGTACAGACGGGTGTCCGTTCTCTTCCTGCCATGAACAAGATCAGTGTCAAGATCGGAGGCACACTACTATATCTGCGACAGGTAAATGTGTAGACAAACTGAACTGTTGATGGGCGTCCATTATCTTTCCTATCATAATGGGGTCAATTATCCTTATAGAGACAGGTGTCAAGATAATGTGAATTTTAAGCTTTAGATTGTATTAATAGAATTATTGATTTAATTAGATACATTAAATACAATTTATGTATATGTTTCATTTTAAAATGTTAATTGATAGAGAAACTTATGTAATAATCTAATTTAACATTATTGATTAAAAGTATAAAATTTCCACCTTAAGGCATCATTATCTTTCAGTTTTCAAAACTAAAATGGCAATCATGTTAACAGCTTGGTTGACAATGAAGAAGTGATATAATTGTATTGATCTTTCGTGTGTTGAGAGTATATTTAATCTTTCAAGTGTTTTCAATTTCAAATAAGAATTACCTGTTCTTTATGAGATCAATCGGGAATTAGACCCTCAGGATATTATGGTTATGCCCCTACTTACATTGCCTATTAAAGCATATGTTTACATCCTTATCTCATCCTTACTTTCAGGTGGAAAAGTATATGTATCAGTGTTGACTGCTGCATCCGGAATATCTGCTCTCCTGATTGTCTCACTTGTGGTATTTATAAAGTAGGTTTTAAAGATGATACATGTATATCGATTAATATCATTTATATAAAATCATAGCTGCATGTATAGGCTAATTGTTTAAATACTGCATGCTATATTACATGCAGATAAGTTAACTGTACAATAACGCAACGTCAACAGGATTTGATATTATGTGTAGTTGTTATTGTGTATATGCACTTGAAGAAACAATTAAACTGCCATTTCGGTCGTCAATAATACAGCAGTCACCTGTAACAGAGTATCGTTTTGGATTTATGATGATAATAAACGATCCTGTTTTCTAATACACATTTAAGGGTTATCAAAGATTGAAGACAAAATATTTTGTTGGAGAATTTCTATGCATAAGAATGAAGTTGAACAAGTCCTTATTCATCTTTCTGAATAACAGTTCAATTGAATTAGACAGCCCACTTTCATTTGAGGACAGTTTTATAAGAAATTAGAATACATTGATCGATTTGTGATCAACTAATCTGAACTTTAATTGAAACCCCTTTGCATTTATGAATATAAAAAATGTATACCCTTTACCCTGTTTTTACTTCACTTGATATCTTCTGATATCGTCCAAAAAAGCTATCCATTTTTTCTGTAAATAAGATAGTTATTTACATGAGAAATTATTTAATCGTTATCTTATACATCATTCTTTTAGAATTAGGTTGAGAATCAAGAAGAGAAGACAACGTGCTAGGATCCAGTTGGCTCAAACTGTGAGTTCCTGTGGTACGGAGGGCTATACTGGATTAAGAAGAAGTGCAATTGGAAATTACATCCATGCTGTCAATGACCCTTATGATGACGTGTATGAAGAAGAAACTATTTGATCATTTTTGTCTGAGACAGCTTTGTTCAGCATGTTGACGAAGAACTATTTCATTTTATAATCTTTAGCTGTTCATTACTTTGTGAAAGACATTTCAACATCAAGTGATGTGAAGTTTACAATTTTCCTCAAAACCTTCGAGGTCATCTCATTAATCTGACTTAATCGTGTGTTTATGGATGGTTAAATGTACCGCTCCCTTACCTCTCTGCTTGGATAAAGAATCTGAAATTGAAAAGACTAGATGGGTTTACGTTTATTCCTAGATGATTTTAGCAACAAGAGATCTCATTTTTACAAAATCATTTATAATAAATAAATAAAAACAGTTATACACGTATGCTTGAATTGGCACCTTCAATGTTGACAACATGTGCCACTATCACTACGTCTTCTACCACCGACACTGCTACTACCGCCTCTGCTACTAGTACTACTACTAATATTTAAAATAATAATAATAATGATAATAATAAAACAACGTTTAGAAGGAATGAATATTAAAAATTCAACTTAGAGTTTTTTTGACAGGAGTAATAAAATAGACTTAATATATTTTTCCCTAAACGTGATTAATACAGCTTTTGTGCAAAAATGTAGATATTCTAACGATTTAGTTCTTTAAAGAAGCAATCAAAAACAGTTTTTTTAACCTGTGATTGGGAAAATCTGTAAAGCAAACACAAAATGTGGAAAGCGTGAAAGCATGTGGAACTAATTACCTAGCAAAGGCAAATACTGTTTCAATTTTTTTTATTCATTTAAACATGAATGTGAGGATAAACTTGTGCAATGCCAAAGTGGGGAAAATAGGAAACATTGCTGTACATCATTTATATAACTTCAGCATCAAAATATGCTACCGTTTTAAATTGGAATGTTCAAAGAGAACCATGTTTAGTCATATCAAGTCGTTTCCTGCAGACTAATTTTCGACAAAGAGATGCCAAAATTTGTGTGACAAAGAGTGCTTTCAAAGCCAAACATATCTACATCCGGGTCACTTATTTACGTCGTCGTCTTGACACAGCCATACAGATTATATAACAAGTACATGTTTTGTGAAACAAAGTCGACAAAACTTTAGGGAGCCGTTTCCCTGAAGTGGATATTCGACTAAGAGAGCTAGTTCACGGCGCTGGTTTGAGAAACTTCTAAATGTTATATTGCCGTCAATGTTTTTTTAAAACCCAGAGAGTCAATCTCTTCATCATTAGTAAAATCTGGATTGGTGATCAACCTCACTTTCATTCAAAATTGTGAGATGAAAAACAGTGTTCGTCAGTTTCGTTTACTTACTGAAAATTCACATTGGGCCAGTAATTTAATTTGAAAGGTCGACAGATTCGGTTGAGAGGTTGTAATTATGTAAGTAACAATATTAAACACACAAAATCTGCTAAATTCACTGTTTTAGGAGATTTTTGCTGCTGGTCGCATCATCAACAACATTCATGAACGTAAAATGCATCAGGGGGAGTTTCAAGCATGATGGCTTTCATTAACAAACAGAAAGCCGCTTCATCATCTATTATCTACGTCAAGAACAAGGTGAAAGTCCTGCACAAACTCTCTCATGTCCAAGATCAAAACCCACTTAGAACGTAAATGTAATCAACGTTATTAATGTGCACGTCAACGTCACAATACGTTTTAATCACTTCAACAACCAGCCATTGAATTGCGGGAAGAACTTCGTAAAACAGATTTTTTTACCTTATGCATTCATTGCCAGAAATATGTCAATCAAGAATAGCTTTATATAAGTGTTATATATTATGTATTTTTACAAAACAATTAACTGACTTTGGCGCCAAAAAAACACACAAGAACAGAACAAAAACTGATGTCGACGTGTTTGCCTTGTAAAATTTCACTTTTTTACCATTGAAATTATGTGATATTGCGTTCATGCATGCATGTGTTTATTTTTTTAAGAGTATATTATTCTAAAAATTTTAGAACAGTTTGACCTGTTTTAATCTTTAAGTAATATTTAATTTTTTACTTGATTACTGTTACTGATAAAAAAAAATTAGTGGTATTTATAAACTGTTTTACTATTCTTAGTGTTCTTATGTGCAAATACATTATTGTACATCACTTAATATTCGTGGATTGATAAACCAAGAAATAAAAAATATATAAAGGAAAACTACCTTTGTGACCAAGGTGAAAGTAAAAGTTTACTTTCCAATATTGTTAATGTTACTACATGTTAAATAGTATATATAAACTGAAAATGATCATTAGTAAAGGATCTTCTATTTTGGATTCATACTGCCTCTTTACATGTTAATCTTCAGACTTCCAGATCTGCTCAACCAGTAGCTGTGTTCGGTACAGTATCAATATGTGAATTTAATAATTGAAAATAAATTAAAAAAGGAAACTTATGAGTACAAAAAGGTAGCAAGAAAGAAAAGATGATGTGAACATGTTGCAGCTAAACACATTAGTCAATCCGGAGAAAATCCTCACACTGCTTAACACTATATGTTTAACATGCACATCAACTCATCTTTGTACACAAATTGGAAACGAACTAATGAATCACTAAAACAGTACATGTACGTCAATTAAACTTTCATTGTAGAGAGTAGACACCAGTTGAAACAAGTTGCCAAAACGTAATGTTAATAAAAACATTAATAAGAAGCTTAGTGGCATCAAATAGGAGAAACCAACTGTTTGTTGATCACATTTAACATTATCTGTCGCATTTCAATAAATCCCTATACAAACTAGCTCTTGCTGACATTAGAGGGTTCTTGGAATAACCAGGGTGGATTTATATGACAATTTAGTGCAGTAAATATTGAAATACTTTCACTTTTGTTGCCATTAGAAATATTTAAAAATCTACATAAACAAAACAAATAGCCTTGAGAAAAGAAAAGTGTATGTAATGCGACATCTTTGTAAGATACAAGTTTCAACATGTAAATCATATTGAGATTATAAATTTGTTAATCGTCGTTAAGAGGTGATAAATTTGGAAACTTTGTATCATAGTTCAATTTCCATTATATATAATGGTTTTCAAAGATTTTATTTTGTCAAATGTTTGAACTTACCTTCTTTCTTCTTAAATCTTAAACAGGGAAAGCCTATACCACAAAGGGACAAAAGTTGCTTCCTTTCGGCATAATAACAATGGCAGATTGTGTTGAAACAATGAACATTAATGGTGAGCTACACTGGAAGATAGCCTGTGTATTTCAGACCCAAACGAAACAAGCCTAAAGAAAAGACCTTTTAGGATGGGTAAATGAAGCGTTCAAACATGAGACTTGACTTTCTCTGGTACCTGTGAGTAATATTGTTCAGTCAGTTTCATTCAACACTGATGGCAGATATACGCCCAACGGACACCAAAAGTATCTATTGGCTTTATTATGCTGAAATACACTATCCATTGATTGATATATAGAGGTTATCATGCTCATGTGTTTTGGGATCGTAAATATCCTGCATTAGGAATAAACATTGTATTTTGCGAGCCTTGGCGAATGAAGAGATTACTTTTTGACTCTCCTACATGTACCACTTCTTGTGAAATGGTCTTTTTTTTCAGAAACGTGAACAGATATTGCAATTAAATGTTTAAACTCTAAAGATATTGTGCAATCACGTTCATCAGTCGTGGATTAAATATTGTGTTTGTTTTTCTCGTGCATGTTTATGGTTCTGTTAAACAGGAAACATTTATTTGAACACTGTGCAAACATTTTGAGTTTGAATTTGCAAAACATTAAGATACAAAGAAAAATCAAGCAAGACTACAAAACGCATCCCTACAAGAATGGATATTTATGTTTTGTACATCCTTACTACATCAATTGCAAACGGTAAGTGCGAGTTGATTATCTATCTTTCGAGACATTGATGACATATTCATTTCTACATCATTTTTTTATCAACTTAAAAATTTCACGCAGAAAAAATGTTAAAATAAAAGATATGGTGAATTTGTTTTTGCTCTTTACAGACACATTCTGACGACAAAACTTATTAAGATATTATTTGGAACAACTTCTATTTAAGCGATCTTAATGCTCGTCATTGACGATGACATTTATTTCAGTATTCGCTTCTAAAACATTCACTTGCACGAGTGGCCAACAATGCTCATTCTGTGAAGACTCTTCAAGCCATTGTACTACAGGGTGCTTCACAGGTTTCTACGGTCCTCGTTGTAACATCAAATGTAGTCAGGGGTGTAAAGACAATCTATGTACAACACATGAAGGTGGGATAGAAAAGTGTGTGGGTGGGTGTAAAGCAGGGCTATATGGTACAAGATGCAACGTACCATGTAGCTTCAATGAGGAGTGTCAGAAATGCCCTCAAGAATGCGAGGACGGATTCTGTCAGCTAGACTCGAGATGTGTGTCTGGGTGTGAGGACTCCTACTATGGAACAAACTGTACAAGCTGTGGACCTGACTGTGAGGTCTGTGATAGAAGAACTGGCACTTGTCTAGAGGACAAGTCTTTCACTCATACAGGTGTGTGGGGAAGAAGCCATGGTTGTAGTTTTTGCCTTTTTGCTTTTGAATATCTATACTAGCAACAAAGTAATCACAATCCGCCAAGGAGAGGGTCTCTCTAATGTTTCAGGTACAAATAGCAGAAATTCAAAATCTGTCAAGTTGAGAGTAAAACATAAGTATTGTTGAATGAATTGCCAAAATTTGTTTAATATATGTATCATTAAACCAATTCAATTATTCATATTTATAGTGTACTACTGGGTCTTGCTGTCATTTGGATCCGGAGTTTGTGTTTTTGTGATGATCTCTATTTTGGTGTTGGCCTCCTCAAGGATTATACAGTAAGAGTTTTTCTGAAACTTCACCTAGCATATATTTGTTTCTTGAAAGAAGTAGGTGCATGTAGCTGACTCCATAGTCTTTTAATCTAAATTCTCCAAAAAAAGAAACGCAACCTAGATTTGGGATATTTATTTTTCAATAATTAGTGATCAACTTACTTTTTGGGGTTATTTTTGCTGAAGTATAATTACATATACCTTCTAAAAGATGTTTGTGTCTCATTGCCAGCAAACGATAACATATTGCCAAAACGCAACCAACTTTTAGACAATTGCATGAAATGATCGCACGATTAAATTCACACACATTGCGCACGGGCAGTTCATGCTAGGTAATGCTAGATACACTGACTATAAAAGACACAATGTGTACTTACCATTTTATCCATCTTTTGACATGCAGTTACGCTGTTCAAAATGCCACAAGTGAATGCTGCGGATCGAAATATCGCCATTGGACGCCTTGAAGCTGGAGAAACACAGATTTCCATGGCAAGACATTTCCAGGTTCACAAGAGCACAATTTCAAGTTTATGGGATCGATACAGACATTTTAACACAACATAAGATCGACCCAGAGGTGGACGCACAGGAACCCGATATCGTAAATAAAATGTAGGTAAAACGTAGATAAGAAAGACCCACCCCTCTATATAATATTGAGTAAAGGAATAAACGCATCCATCTTGCCGATCTCGACTCGCTTCCGAGTTACATCAAAATTGTCGCTTCAAATTGGTGACATCTCATAAACATACACAGGAACCTCTCAGATATAAATTTTCCCCAAAAAACTCGGCTTATTTCCAACACTTGTCACCCTTCAAATAACTTTTGTATCTATTTAAATTCGCAAAACGACCGCAGAAACCTCTGGGTGAACGTTACTCCGCATCAACCGCCTCTAGGGCGATCTGATTGGTCCGTTAGACGAATTTATTTTAAGCATCGCATAACAAACAAAACGGCGTGGTTTGGACAGTGCAATGTTTCGGGAATGATTTCGGCATAAATTTCTGATCAGAAGAGTGCTGTGGACATTCTGTTGTTATCATTGGCAAGAAAAGGCACATGTAATACTGTCTTGAGTGTTAACGTAAAAATTGAAAGAACGTTTCAATGAACATGTCAAAACTCTTCACGACTGGGCTTGGCTCCGTCTTGGCTCCGTGATGTACAAAGTTGATTTGCCAAACTTTCTGTCCAGTGATGAGAAGAAACATTTGAGTGATTTTCCACAAATTAATGTCAAATATCTAATTATTAATTTCTGATGTTTTATTCTGATATTTTTTCGGTTTCCAGTGTCATGTACAACAGCATCCTCATTTATCAAAACCTTTTGTCAATACTTGTATCAATAGGCTGATAGTTATGAAATAATGTTTAATTAACATTTACAAAACAAGTCTGTCTGAAAAGTATTTATGATTTCCAGCATTTTGTTCATTAGGTGTACAAGTTAAATAAAATATGCATTTACAGTTTTGGTATAAAAGAGTATTTCTTTGATTCCAAATTGACATTATTAAAACATATATGTTTAAGCTATCTTTTACATAACGTAATTGGTAAGAACCATCAAATCACAATTTCAGAAAAAAAATATAGACTTATCATTCCACAGATTGTGTTAATAATGTTGATTCACTTTTGTATAACTCAATGTTGTGGTTGTGTTTTAATCACTTAAAATAATTCACTGATATATTGGTAATAATAAATTAATTTAAATTAACTGATGTGTAAACTATAGTAGGCCTATTATGAATTATTTAAATATTTAGAGAAACATGAGATAAACAAGTCTTGAACTTCTCTTTTTTAAATAATGAAATATAAATTTCCCAGTCTAAGTAAACCTAGCCTCACTATTATCCGTTACACTGCTATACTGAGCCTAGAAAGGTCTGGCTGAGGGTCGCGTCAGCCGACCTTTCTGCGACCTATGACCCTCCAACGTTATACGTGCGAAGGCAGACTATTGTGGCTTGGTAAGATCAGTTCTGATTGGTCAACTTGGTCACGTGGGCTGACGCGACTCTCAACCAAGCCTTTCTAGACTCAGTATAGCAGTGTAACGGATAATAGTGAGGCTAGGTTTACTTAGACTGAGAAATTTCCATTTATTAATTCTACAGTGTGTGAAGACAAGAGACTTGGCCATCCCTATCCCCTAGTGCAAAAATGTTTCTACATACCAACATAATTCTTTTGACTCCATTGTCACAACCTGGCTTGAAAATGGTGGAACATCAATAAAAATCGCTTTTTAAATTTTGCGCGATTTTTAGAAATTATCTAGAGGAAATTTGGCGGCGTTTGGTGCGGAGTAAGGTTCACCCCAGAGGTTTCTGCGGTCGTTTTGCGAATTTAAATAGATATAAAAGTTCATTGAAGTGTGACATGTGTTGGAAATAAGCCAAGTTTTTGGGGAAAATGTGTAACTGAGAGGTTCTTGTGTATGTGTATGAGATGTCACCAATTTGAAGCGATAATTTTGACGTAACTCGGAAGCGAGTCGAGATCGGGAAGATTGATGCATTTATTCCTTTACTCAATTATATAGAGGGGTGGGTCTTTCTTATCTACGTTTTACCTACATTTTATTTACGATATCAGGTTCCTGTGGGTGGACGACCTCGAATCACCACTCCGAGGCAGGATCGTTACATCCGGTTGCGCCACCTACGTGATAGACTTGTTACGGCCACATCAACCACAACACAAATACCCGGACTGCATAGAATATCGGGCCAAACAGTACGGAATCGTCTTCGAGAGGCAGGAATTCGTGCATGAAGACCTGTTGTCTGACCTGTGCTAAGACTTCAACATTGACGTCAACGTGTCAGATGGTGCCGTAATGTACAGACATGGAATCTGAGGAACTGGCGGCGCATTTGGTTTAGGGCTGAGTCGAGGTTTCTTCTTCAACGTTGAGATGGAAGGCAACGTGTTTACCGACGTCGAAATGAATGTTTTGCTCGAAACTGCATCCGACAGGTTGACAATTCCGCGGAGGGAGTGTGATGGTGTGGGGGGCAATATCCACCGATCGAAAATCCGAACTTGTACTCTTACAAGGGAATGTCAACGCAGATCGCTACATAAACCAAGTTCTCAGGCCTCACCTGCTGCCGATCATCAACCGCCAGAGGCATCTCTTTCAACACGATAATGCCAGACCTCATACTGCATGTGCTACGGTGGCCTTTCTAGCCCAGGAAAACATCAATGTCCTACCTTGGCCTTCAAAATCCCCTGATCTTCATCCTTTCGAACACCTGTGGGATATTCTTGATAGACGTGTACGTGGACGGCAACACTATGCTCAAACATTACCAGTGTTGGCCAATGCATTGCGGGAGGAATGGGAAAGGATTCCACAAGCTGTCATTCAAAGACTTATTCAGTCTGTTCCACACAGGTGCCGTGCAGTGAGAGCAGCACGAGTTGGCCATACGAGGTACTGACTTCAACGCCACCTAACGGACACAATTCTAAATCACACGAAATGTTTTCACGTGTACGCTTTCATATGAACTCAGGTTGTGTCCAATCAAAAGTTCATGCCAATACCTCTAACGTAACTTTATTTACATTGTCTTATATCCACCAATAACTTTTCCAGGCTGCGTTTCTTTTTTTGAGGAGTTTACTTGTATTACACCAAATGATCTGAAATTCAACATCAATTGTATTTCTTCAGTTCCACTAAAATCATTCTGAAATGAAATGTGCATGTTATATTTTTATTTAATATTTTTTCATTTTTGACATGTCGAAAGAGACAGTAGAGATCATTTTTAAATGTTTCTGGTATCAATACTTAAAGCAAACATCGATATTGACTATATGGAAAAGAAATTATCAGACATGTTTTGCTTGAGCATCAATGAATAAACATGAGATATTGAAAGAACACATTTAATGGAATGACATTTAATTTTAATAACATGTACATTTAGATACAAAAACTCGATAGGAAAGAAAGTGAATACATATTTTGGATGCACTATTTATATTTGAAGTTGAAGTTGAAACATCTTATTTATCACACATAACACATCACAGACATCGTTTGCGTTTTTTACATTTAATAAATTGAAAAGGCAAGTTTATTTGGAACAAGTTCAAGGAAACAGAAAACGACTTCTCTTGTTTGACTAATAAGTCCTTTTCTATTAGTTCATGGCAGGAGATTTGTTTATCATTTCTGTGAAATATTTCCTCAATTAAACAAGTTGATGATCGATGTGTTTCTGCTTCCTTTGATTAAGGTTGTTGAGGAAGAGTGAACATTCAAGCAGAACCGAACGTGGACAAGTTATTAGACTGGATGGGACTAATGACTACACAGATACAAGGGCTAGTGGAAATTGGCGCTACATCCACGCTATTCATAACGAGTATGATGAATGCAATGAAGAATTTTCTGCATAACATTGCCTGTTTTACTTATGAGCCTTTATTCATGAACCTCATAAAACAGCATCACTAGGTTGATCTTATAAATGTTTTTGTTTGCATATATTTTTTTTAAATGTCGAATTATTCTCTTTGAACCACTTTGCAAAGCTTGCTTATCAAATTTTGGCCTACAACTTACACCCTTAAATCATAATGGATCCTCACTGCTTGAAAACGAAATTATAATTCTATTCTAAATATTTGATAACCGAATACTCATTTATGCAATTCCAAAACCTAATTGCCTGTTATACCACAACATTGACAACATGGAAAACTGACCAATTACCATTTTCATCTATGTTATGACAAACATATATCTAAATTTGAACAAGGACGAAGAATAATTTTTTTGAAAAAGCTAGACCTATTTTATAGTAAACACAAGAGAGGACACTTGTATCGATAATAGGCCAGACGGAAAACCAGACCCGCTAACTTTTCTAAGGAAGGGTTCAATTGCTGTAGCCCTTGTCCGATTTGTCTGACATCTTCTATCAGTTTAAAAGGTACCCTTGTGAGACTATGGAAAAGCTAGTATTCTTTAACCAATGGGATCCGTTTTCTATTTTGTACAAACCGGTAGAACTATTGAACTCCTTATATGGAGATTAGAACCCACTTTAGTTAAAGACATCTATCTATCTGCTTTCATCTGCCATATTGAATTTATAGCATTGCGAGAAAACAAATGTGTGTGTTATGCTGATTCATTAACAGAATTAAGAAATAACTAATTGGTTGATAGAAGAGGATCATATTTACACATAATTCATGATAAAATTATAAGTCACGGCAATAGTCTGTCATAGTAATGCATTCCACGCTCGTACATGTAGCTTTGAATGGCTTCAAACAACGTTTTACGTTTTTGAGTGATACACGTTTTTCTTTGTATTTTTTTATATCTTTAACAACTAACTAACATATTTAAAACTCAGTGTAAGTAATTATGTACAAATCTTATATATTTGTTAACAAGAAAGTCCTTCATAATTTCGTTTCCATAAAAAATGCCCCGATAGAACTGTCCCTTTAATGGTGTGAGGAGCAGCGGTCCGTCAAGTGGCTAGACCCGTAAGGCATTGATTGTGTTTGCATAATGATGCCGAAATCATTTTTATTCATGTATGATAAATAACGTTGTTCTCTATCTTTTTGTTTTCGATCTTGAAAGGTTTGCATGATAAATATGATACTTGACAATCATAGATTCCCTGCCTTTTCTTTCTCCACACCTCTTTCTCATTCTGTGTTCCTGCATCAAAGGACATGCACAGGGCCATTCATCGTTTCACTAATATTGTCTGCTTTAACGCTGTATTTATGGCCATGTACGCTTGTAGATAAAGAAGCGCAGATAAAATAAGTGTTCATGTCAAATTAAATTGTCATCTTTTCATTTTATTTTCGGGCAAAAAGTAATATAGTACTTCTGTAAATTATATGTCATTAAAAGATTAAAATCATCTAATGCATAAAACATGGCTAAACTGATTAAAGCATTGAAAATTATGTTACATTTGGATAGAGTGATTAGATGCAGGTGAAGTATGGTCATTTATTCAATAGTCACAATCCACTAGCTAACCTGTGTATAGGGATACAGTACATAAAAATTTTGTTGTCCCCGCTGCAACGGGGAACATTGTTCAGACGGATTCTTCGTTACGCAATATCTCATGAAAAATTGAACTCACAGTCTTCAGATTTGGCCACATCCTACCTTGACCTTGTTAACAACATTTTGACGAATTTAGAAACTCTTCTTAACGTGATATCTCATGAACTGTTACACATACTGTCTTCGAATGTGGGCATAGTCTTCATTGGGGATGACGCCAAAAACCACCGCCAACGCACCGTGGCACTTTGACCACTTTTGAAACTCTTGTCGATGGAATATTTGATGAACTGTTGTAACCAGTTGTCTTCAAATTCGGTCAAAACAGTGTTTTACCTGTCAGTTTAGGTGACCTTAACCTTACTTTGAAGATCGATCACTACTGCACTTCGGTGACTCTTGAAACTCGTATTTATGCTATATCTCAGCAACTGTTGCACTGAGTGTCTTCAGATTAATCACAGCATAAAATAATAAACTAGTTGCTCACTGCTTACGATTTGCTTATCAAGACCTTGACCTCATTTGACCATTTTGAAAGTCACCAACCCATGATAATTTTCGTTTGAACCGTTGCCCTCAGAGTTTGTTTACAGCCTATAATTGCATATAACACATCAATAGTTTAAAAGATGACGTTCACTATAGTTTCAGCTTGACCCTTGTCACAATTACAACTACACAATTTCAAAGGGACACTGTCATATTAGTGGTTAAGTCATGTTTGCAATAAACAAAATCATGTTTTTCTAGGGTAAGTTCAAACCAAGACCTTAATTTTACAGCCAACATTGATTGTACAAACTATCTATCTAAACGTCCAACTGATCATGGAGGCCTTGACTGACTTTTCACACATTAAATCAAGTTCTTTTGCTTATGCAGGTAAGCTTAAGTCAGCAGATGCTAAACTTGGAAGAAAAACGAAAAATATACTAAGTGATCAAACTTTTATTTTTCCGTAAAAGTAAAGTTTTACTTATGTATGGAGACATCTAAAGCTACATTTATAAACATATATTGAAACAAAGTACTATTACAAGTGTAAAGGCATATATTTGAAATAGACACTGGTAATGCCAATAACCCTGGCAGAAACGATTAGATTCGATAGAATTAACGACCAATTCGACATGCCAAAGAATCCCAACTCGAATGAAACAATTAAGCAAATAAGCTCTAATAAAAAACAGGGGTTACCAGGGTGCAATGCAAATATGTTTGTAGGGAATTACTTTGAATTAAACTCGATAAGATAAGGAAGATCAACGTTTTTTTCCCTTTCCTTTTTTTCTTAAATAATAGTTTCCTCATACAAACTTAACCACAGCTCCAAGTTTAAAGCATTGCGTCCTTGAAGTATCCACTGCTTTGTCTGAAAAAAATTTAAATCAGAAAAAAATTGGCTCCTCAACATAAACTATAAGGACCTTGAGTTGACACAATATCCTTACATGCATGTGACTTTTTGAAATAGTTAATAAAGTATTGTTCAGGCAGTTAACTGACGTTTATTGCTGACGAGCTTTTTAGTTTGATACACTTTTTAGTTTGATACACGTATAGTAATCTGTAAAACCTAGCTAACTTCTCTGCCTAAAACGATTTTAACTTGCATCGTACAGATGTACAATTGAAAACAAATTCTACATGTTTTCTATCAGAATAACTTCATTAAATACTTAGAGTGTTAACCATTTTGTTCGGTTACAATCAATATCATTGTGGTGCGTAAAATTGTTCTATATTTTGTTCAAGTTTTCGAAGACGGCCATAACTGCTTCTTTATCATAAGAATTTTATCATCGTCCATGGAAATATCATTGCCACAGACCAATGTCATATTCGTAGTAGCTCTATTTTGAGCACCGAGGCCAAACATTGGCCAGTATGAATCTTTGAACTCAATTGAAACCGTATGAAATGGCGTGAGATTCTCAAAATCAAAACAAGTTATTCTCTCCAAACTTTCGTGCAGCAGAAAACCTAAATTTAATGTCAATGTTGAACCATTATGTGATTTGATCACTAATGGTTGATAACATGTACTCTTCTTGTCACTAAATGTCTTAAGACAAATTCGTTTGTGAGTGGAACAATTTTCAACTCGGAAACTACAGCCTGGTTTACGGTCGAGTGTAAATCTCTCTAAATCGCGATCTTCATCAATGCAGAAACCGAAATCTAGAAGCGTTTCATTTTCTGGGATTTGATCTTCGAAGGCAATATTGCTTTCAACCTCCCAATATTGTGCAGACCCTGTAGCAAAGAGTGGGAATGTAGTCGTTGTGCCTGAATAGTTTTTAAATCTTTCTCCAGTTTGACAAGGACTATTGTCAGGTTTGTTTGACAACTTCCCATATACATCCAAATTTGCAGCAGTCATGTTGATTTTTTCAGAATCCAATGTTAACCAGGTACCTAGGAGAATGGATCATAGTTATAAAACACTTTTTTCAAAGATTCTTTCTAATAAGGATTTTTTACAAGCATTTAACTTTTACACAATATTACATTGGAATTACACAATATTACATTGGAATATTGAGACATGTTTTTGAATCATGATAAAAATCAAACATATAAATTTGCTACTAACATTGTAAAAATGCCGATCTAATTAGCTTTTTTTCTCTCAACAAGTGGTATGAAGAATCCTGGCACAAACCTATAAACAGTATTTAAGTTACAAGCGAAAGTATCTCACATGAACAGCTGCGTACCTCAAGTTTGTTCACGTGCTTGTGTATTCTTGTGCAAATTTAATGTAATCATAGTTTTGTTTAAAAGTCAATCAAATACTTCCAACAAAACTGACGAAAAATCACAAATTGTCCGAGTGTAATAGAACCATAAACAAAATTTTGGGATCGTAATGGTGAAGAATTTCGAAATTTAGTTTGGTTAGACAGACAGATAAGGTCCTCTATTTAAACTTACTTTTTTAAAGAATTCGATTCAAATATTACATATAGAATAACTTAAAATAAAGTAGCACATATGACTTACATGAATGCCCAAAGCTATGACTCCAAATGAATAACTTTGCAGAAAAAAAAGAGTTTTCGAAATTTGATCCCTGGTCGTTTTAACGACCTGTCACAATTGTTAGGTAACATTAACAGTAAGGTGTGGCATAGGGATTTGTTGATGTAAACGGAATCTAATCTCATGTAGTTAAATTTCAGCATTATCCGTTTTATATTCCCAGTGTAGCATTGAATCATACCAAATTACATGATATGTGCACTAAAATACGCAGGTAAGTGAAGAAACTTAAGGTACGCAGTTGTACTAATGAATTATCAAAAGAAACCAATTCGTTTCAACTCACTTCTTGTAAGTTAAGATCCTTCCGTATTTATTAATGACATTCTGAAGGAATCTCAACAAAGTAAACTATATGTAATTGAAGTAAAATTAGAGTGAGTGGTACGGTAGAGAGCTTTGAAATATATTACAAATTGTGTAATTCGTTAAAGAAAATGAGTTTCTGATGAAGCCATATTGACAACATCATGTTTTTCAATTGTCTATAGTTGAATTCATGTAAAATCTTTTGACACTGATATATTTTCAAATGATTACGCACCCAAGTTCTTGATTGTAGTATTGTGTATCATCTCTTTTTGCTGAAATTATGCAAAATATCATTATAAATATTATCCAAAACGACAGTCAAACATGGAGTTATAGAGCAACCTAGGAAACATTTCATATGCATATACTCAATCCGAACACTTTGCTTGATATTTATTTGCTATATCTTAGCCATTTTTACTCTTGTTAAAGACAATGATAACCATGTTGTATTCATGTTATTTCATTCTGAACATTCAAGCTACAGTAAGTGATATTTGATTATGAATTTCACAAAGATAGTTCAAACTCTTAGGTAGAATTTATTAAAAAGAAGAACATATAATTCATTTTGGCAAACGTTTTCAGCAGGTACATCCTGTACCCGCTATATCAGGTCGTTTAATGCAATAACTGACACATTCGGCAGAAAATTGGCCCAAAACCTGTCATGTACCATTCATTAACATTAGTTTTCTTATGGATAGCCATTTCATTCATATTGGTGTCATAATGATAATTTTTATCAATTGTTGCGACAAACCTTTTCTTTAAGCCTCCTTATTTCTTCTTTGGCTTCATCTAGTTGCTGTTCAAAGTTCTGTTAACAAATTGTAAAACTATTTAAAGCTTTCACTTAAAATTTTCATTTCATCTGGAAAATAAGCTGTGTTTGTGAAACACTGATGTCCCCGACGCAAAGGTCAAGGTCACAAGTTATAGCATCATCTGAAAGATAGATACACAAATGAAATATCAATGGTCTACCCCCAAGCAATCAAAAGTAATGAACAAGGTTAAAGTTTGTGTGACTGACAAATAGACAGACGGCCTTTCAATCAATAGATTATTGTTATCCTCAATGAAAAGTGTTCATTGATTGTGTAACCTTGAAGGTCAAAGGTCAAGGTCATGAGATTTGTGCTATTGCAATGTGCAACTAATTTGGATATAACTTAATCCCATTAAGCTTTTTAGAACTCATGAAAATGTATAAGTGTTTACACCTCTGGGGAATTACAATGACATGTTCACTTTTAAGGTCAAAGGTCAAGGTCAAGAGCTATAAAATCACTAAAATATTCCTTGTAAACGCGATAACTTGAAAAGTTGTTGTGCTATGAAGCTCTTACTTGGTATGTATCATCCTTGGAAGAGAAAACATTTTGAAAAGGTTTTCGCTACAATCTGTCCAAGGTCAAGGTCACAGCAAGGTCACCACTTAAGCATGGTTTTGCGAAAATGCTTTATTTTAACAATGAACGCTTTCAATCAATAGATGATTGTTATCCTCAATGAAAAGTGTTCATTGATTGTGTAACCTTGAAGGTCAAAGGTCAAGGTCATGAGATTTGTGTTATTGCAATGTGCAACTAATTTGGATATAACTTAATCCCATGAAGCTTTTCAGAACTCATGAACATGTATAAGTGTTTACACCTCTGGGGAATTACAATGACATGTTCACTTTCAACGTCAAACGTCAAGGTCACAGCAAGGTCAATATATATTGAGAAAATGGATTATTTTAACTTTTAACACTTTAATTCGTTACATTAATGTTATATTCAATGAAATGTATTCATTGAGTGCGTGACCTTGAGTGTCAAAATTCAAGGTCAGAAGAAAATGCCCAATATGCTGAGGCTTGTAGAAGGCAGAACAGGGTAAGGCGAAACCCCAAGTTTCGGGGCTACTCTGCTTTTGCGGGGTCCCCCAATCGCTAATCTAGTTTTATATATATTTATATTTGATCCTAAAATCATATGCAATGTGTATTTCTAATGTATTACGTGAAAAGCGTGCTGTTAAGAAGATAGGCAGGCTGGGTTTAAGCGATACTTTCAGTGTTCATATATTTCAATTTTTTTACCTAATTTGTCGTCCTTTTCTTCGCTTTATATGACAGATATCAACCTCACCCTCGGGTTTGGATGAAATGTAAACACTTCAGTTCTGGGAAACCCTTGGCTCCCCGCCTTGCGGGTTTCCCTCACCCTCATTTTTACATTTTCAACCAAACCTGAGGGAGAGGTTAATATCCTTTACAAATAATTCATTTACTTTTTATATAAACAATATGTTTGATTGCTTCATACATTTAATGGTAGTTTAAATGGAACAAATTACCTTGACACCATTGTCTGTTTCTGAAAAACGAACCAAAAACACATCACTGACAGCAAAACTATCATTATTATTATTATTGTAATTGTCATTTTTATTGTTATTGTTGTTGTTATTGTTATTGTTAATATTACTACCTTACACACGCTTTTTTTCAATAAACTGAATACTAAAACAATATTTTTTTATACTTGCCTAATAGCGGTTCACCAACACTAGACTGAAAACGAACTGAAATAAAATAGGAATTTAATTATGAGTTGCAACCAAATAAATAAAATATAACAACAATAACGGAACCTAATTATAATGAAAGCACGCCATTAGAAGCAACCTAAGTTTTTTGCATGTTGCATTTAATTCAATTATAAAGTATATTGTTACATGCGCCTAGAAATTGATAAATATATAATCATAACCATTATAGATAAATCCAATTTAAAATATTTATAGTCATTTCAATTTATGTGAAAATAATTGAACAGGCAACATGAATAATTTTCACCATTTTCAACAGGGTCACATAATTCTGAATTTAAAATATGATATACTTTTCTTAAAAGGTGAATGACCTTGGAGGAAATTAAGGTTTGTTTTAACATAAACTGTGTATTTATTTTACAGGTAACTGTGGTTTATAATTTTTAAAAACTCACATATAATATTTGAAAGACGTCAGTCATGACACTTGATTGAAATGAAGCGCTGGTTTCAAGCAGAGTAAGAATCAAAGAAGCAATGGTTTATTGATAAGAGAAATGTTTTATTGTAATAACAAGTAATCAATGTATTCTTACCTTACAAAGAAGAAATATGACACAAACGATACCATCAATATTGCACTGAAACAAATTATTTGTCCGTTTTTATAAATTTGAACATCTTCTCTGTGTCTCATAAGTCATATACTCAGAACAATAAGTTAAGTGCCACTTTTGTAAAGCCGTAAATTTTGTCACGTAGACACACCCTTATTACCACTGGCTCCATTATATATATTTCTATTATCAGGAATACATGTGAGTTACGTGTATTTGTAATATTTTAGTTTTAATTCTTCTTGCGCTTAACTTTTTGTTCCTAGTATATTTGTGAGGCATTATGTCTTACACAAAATCTTGTTTATTCCAATTGGAGTAAATCATCATTATTACTCTCAAAGTCCAGTAGAAATCGACGTGATATATACTTGACCCGGATATTTAGTATATCAAGCATTTGTTTTCCTAAAATGATCTATGGCTTCTTGTTATGCTGGGAAGAAAACGGGAACTTCTAAAATACAACATCAGTTGTGTGGCTGATAGCGTCAGAGCAACCTTCATAGCAACACAAATAATGGCTGACATTGTTGTTGACAACAAAAGTTTGTAGGCGGTGAAATGTAATATATTAAATAAGAACTGTGAATATATTTAAGGGAAATACAGTATGGCATGAAGATAAAGTCTATCAAATATACATTAAAAAATCAGGTTGTCCATGTTTGTTAAGATAAGATAAGATAAGATAATTCGTTATTGCCCGTTAAGGAATTTGTGTTACATTTAAGTGAGCATGAAATTCAAAAAATTTATAACGATATTCAAAATAAATACACAAACATATATACAAATATATACAAATGAAACATACACATATTTACAAATGAACAAATAGTGTGATAGTGAGCAATTAACGATGATTAAGAATTGAAATGGACAAGGGCACAAATGACATTTTAAAGCGTTTGCTTTTGCACGTCGGCACATTATACCGACGACCAGATGGCAACATTTCAAAACATTCATGTAAATCATGTGAAGGGTCACTAATAATTTGTTAAGCTAAATTTCTAGTCTGTTTTTCATGAAGTTCATCTAATCCCTGAAAGGTACGATTAGCAATTTTTCTCCTTGTTTGATTATCTTATTTAATTTATTTCTATTTGTCAAAGACAGAGAGCCAAACCAACACTGTATAGAGAACATGAGGACAGATTGCACACAAGTTTTATAGAAAAGGTCCAAAATAGTTGAGTCAATGTGAAAGGATCGTAGTTTCCTGAGAAAATGAAGGCGAGATTGGCACTTACTATAAATGCGGTCTGTATTTTCATAGAAATTTAACTTATTGTCAATTACAGTTCCAAGATATTTATAACTACTCACTACCTCGACAACATCTCCATTGATACTGACTGGATTAATTGCTTTTTTATTTCTTCGAAAATCTATGATGAGTTCCTTTGTTTTTGATATATTAAGTTCTAAAAAGTTTACACGACACCACTTCAGGAAATCATTAATTTCTTCTGTGTTTGAAATTTCACTGTCAAAAGTAAACTACTAATAGCTGTGTCATCAGCGAACTTGAACCTAGAATAGTTTGGTTGAGAACTTACACAATTATTAGTATACAAAGTGAATATTATAGGAGACAATACACATCCTTGAGGAGCCCCGGTGTTAATTGACACAGTACTGGAACGAGTTCCTTTCAGTTTAACATAGTGGTATCTGTTACACAAAAAAGAGGCTATCCATTTGACCAAAGAGGGGCATATATCTAAATCAATACGTTTTCGTATCAAAAGGTGAGGCTGAATTGTTTTAAAGGCTGAGGAGAAGTCAACAAACAAAATTCTAACATAGGCAGAAGGTTTTTCAAGATGTTGATAGACAGAATTCAACAAAGAGACAGTAGCATCTTCGACCCCGCGCCTCGCCCTGTAAGCAATTTTCAGAGGATCTAAATGTGGGTTAACATAGTTCAGGAGCATTCTCAGCACAATCCGTTCAAAACACTTCATAGCAATCGAAGTTAAAGCGACAGGTCTATAGTCATTATTTACTTTAGGCTTATCCTTCTTGGGTACTGGTATCACTTCGGATAGTTTCCATGAACGGGGTATGATGTTATTGTCCAGGGAGAGTTGATAGATTTTACAAAAGATTGATGATAGTTGTTCTCTACACTCTTTCAAGATGATACCACTCAAACAGTCCGGGCCTGATGATTTCCTGATATTGATTTTTGAAAATCTATATAAAACTTCTTCTTCTGATATACAAGGTTTATTATCGTCATCTTGCATACTATCAAACAAGTTCTTTAATTCTTTCGAAAACTCTTTGTTGTCAAATCTGCTATAGAATTCATTTAGTGCATTTACAAATGTTGATGAATCACAGGGCGGAACTGTTTCCCTTGGCTTATCACAACCAATCATAGTCTTCTCCCCTTGCCAGGCTTTTCTGCTGTTATTCCGTCTGAATTCCTCTTCAACTTTATTCTTGAATTGTTCTTTGCATTCTCGGATTTTGTTATTGATATCTTTTTGTACATTTAACAAATGAACCCTGTCTTTAGACATAAACGCACGCTTCTTTTCATTCAGAAGAAGTTTTAATTCTTTTATGACCCAAGGTTTATTATTTGGATATATCTTTATTTCTCGGGTTGGTATGATGAAGTCAGTGCAGAATGTTATATAACTTGTAACAATGTCATTTAATTCACCAGGATCCTCGCAAGCAGCGCACATCACATCCCAGTCCATACATGAGAAACATCCTTTCAATCGATCAAGAGAATCTGTTTTCTATGTTTTGATAGTTTTCTTTATCACTGTTCCCGTTTTCAGCTTTTGTCTGTATGTAGGTATCAGAAAAACGCCATTGTGGTCTGATGAACCAAGTGGAGGTTTGCTGAGAGCTTTGTATGCATGTTTCAAATTACCATAACAGAGATCAATCGTCTTGGAATTACGGGTTGCACACTTCACATACTGTTCATAGTGCGGCAATGAGGATTTTAAAGAGCAACCATTAAAATCACCTAGAATTAGTTTGGGCGAATCCGGGGAAATGTTTTGTAATTTGTCGACATGTTTGATTTACATATATACAGACACCTCCGCCGACAGATTTTCCAGTACTATTAACGTCCCGATCCAACCGAAGCGGCAGTCCAAAGCCAGGCAGTTATTATCAGTTGAAGAATTTAACCATGTCTCCGTGAAACAAAGCAGACAACTTTCCTTATATTCAAACATATACTTTACACATGAGTCAAGTTCATTCATTTTGTTTCTTAGCGAACTCACATTAGCAAGAAAATTTGTTGGAAGCGGCGGTTTGTTGGGTCGACTTCGAATACGTCTCCTTACACCTTCTCTCTTACCTCGTTTCCGGACTTTCTTTGTATCCTCAGAATGTTTAGTTTCCGATTTAACACATTCCGGCGGTAAGTCCAAGTTAATGGCATCAATCAGATGAGGAAAATTGATATCCATTAGGGCTTCAAAACCACCAAAACCAAATATAGTGACAATATACCCTTTTATATGATGATTTATAACAAAACAAGTATGTACTTGAGGAACATCAAATTCTGTTTTAAGTAAAAGATTGTGTAAATTAATTTGATATGTTGTGACTGCAATTAAACTGACACTACTTTCTAGATGACTACTTTCTTACATGTATGTACAATGCATCTGTTGCTAAGTAATCATTTGAGTGAGTTTTTATTCAACAATCATGTTACACACTTATCAACATTTTAACAATGTCATAAATAGAACTAGTGGTTTCCCAGCACCATATAAATATATGCACTAGTGACTTTCTATTGCGATTGATTGATAATTAATTCAGATGTTCATGTTTAATTTCTCTAATTTGTCAGTTTTCTCTAACTGTTGATAATACAACGATCATGATTAAAACTATTTTATTAAGTTTTTAAAATTTTATTCATTAAATTGTTAATAATTCATCTGGGTTGTTTTTCAAAACAATCAAATAATATAACATTATTCAAGACAGTTATCACAAATAATTTGACAAAACCAGGTTTTAAAGATAGATATTTTTCAAGAAGTTGAAAGGTAATTCACAAATCTGTCTTCATTATCTTAAATTTGTTAGTTTCCTCAATGTCTCTAATCAGAACTGAAACTTAAATTCAAGTAGTTAACCCCTGGTATCAGACGACATATATTCAATAAAACCTAATAAAATAAAACTTATGACAAGCATTGGAAAAGACATCTTTCCCATTGGATAAAAAACTGGTCCATTATAATTTGAAAGTTTTCTGATGATACAAGGGCAAAGGCTAAGTCAAAATTCTACAGTGTAATAGCCTAAAAATTACCCATGGTTAAAGATATGTTTCCCGAAACCCTGCTTACCTTTAATCAATTTAATTGAAAGTATGTGTTGGTTATTTTCCCTGTTCAACATTTGGCAAATCTCACCTTAAAGTGAAAAATATAAGTAATTACCATACTAATTTGCAGTGCAAAATAGCACATTTCTTTTTCAATGATGTAATGACCTACACAATGAACATCACTTAACAAAAAAAATTTTCCTTGTATCTTTAGAAAATATCAAACTTTTGCAGCAACTCCCTTTGCATGCAAAAAATGCATTTGTGCTTTTGTCCAATCTTACACCAAGTATTGTATGACAACTAAGAAAATAACAGTTATTAAAGGGGCAGTAGCACGTTTTTAGGGGGAATATAAGGTGATGTCAGGAAAATTAAATTAATGGTTCCAAATGAAAGACAATGTATTTAAACTAACTGAAGCAGTAATAATTCTAAAATATAACGTAAACTTTAGCCATGCTATTCCTTTTTCTTACACAAAATGAATTAAAGGTGTTCACACAAAATGGCCCCGAATGGATTTTATGTGAATCGTCATACTTTGTCCTCCGACTATGGATGATTAGCTTGTGTAATGAGATTTTTGACACCGTCAAAGTAATACATTGAGCATAAACTTACAATTATCAGTGAAAAATTTCAAATATAAAATTATCAAAAAACGTGCTACTGCCCCTTTAAAGGTTCATCACTTTAATCTGTAAATAAGCCTTCCTTTATGATACACAAATATACCCTGCAGGTAGCAGGCAGGTAGGTATCAATATTATGATGTTAAGAGATTGGAATTAAGTGACCCTGTATCTGGCATCTTAACATTTTTGTTCTGACAGATAATGTAATCTTTTGTGTTCAACATGTGGTAATGTTAATTGTTTTCACATTTTGTTTTTGTTGATAACATTCCAATCCTTTGCCAAGAGAACTTATATTCTTGTATATACACCAGTTGTAAATTCAGATTAGACCCTTCACAATAGTTGATTGGATAAAAGAATGAGTTAAACAAGTGTATATTTGTTTCTATTGCCTGCTATGATTTAACTCAAATTGACAATTTCGCTAACAGACTTTATGATATACATGTACTACCCGGTATTTGTATTTCCACGAGAAATAGGTTAATAATTCTTGTTCATTTCTCCTACAAATGTGATTATGCTACCTCATGTAAGAATCTCGATCTCTGATTGGTCCACGTGAGCCTGGATAACTAATGATATCACCCTCTTGAGCAGGAGAATAAATTATTTATACCCCGCAATGAACCAATCACGAAAAAAGCGTGCACATTGAACTTATTTATACCCCGCCATGAAAAAAGCGTGCAGATTAAGCTCCTTGAAAAATATGTTTCGTGAAATACATTGATGTAACCTTTGCTCAAATAATATGTAGCTTTGTACAAACTAAAGTCAAAGTAAATGCAAGCTATATAAATGCAAAAAACATACATGTATATTGCCATAATTACCTTATTAATCTAAGATTTGGTGTTTAAAATGTTTCTCGTCGAAAAATTGTCAATATTGTGTCGCGGCTTTCTTGATCATTGCATATGAGAATCGGTTCACATGTATTCGAAATATCAGTATTCACTCACTGTTTCCTTGTGTGTCTTGCAAGGGAAGTTGTTTAACATCGAAATTATGCTTCAAGAATTGTGTTCAAAAAAAGAAATTCCTCTGACTAAGCGAGGCACTGACACGATTGATGATGTACACATGTCAAAACTACACTTCCGGTTTGTGACGTTGCTCGTTGCATAAAACCTTTCGCGGGAATAATACATACCTTTGTAACCCGCTATGCAATGTTATAACTTATATTGTTCTGCTTTGTAAATTTTTTCTTTGAACATTCATAGAAAATATTTTCAGGTTTATATGGTTTTCAATATTAACATAAAAAGGCTCATGTAGAAGTGAAATTGCCTATCTTAAAATATATGAAGCATGTTTCATTGTGTTTCTGTCAATGTTTTGAGGATGCCACAGTTATTACAATTTCATAAGGTTGAATAAGATTTAAATTTATTTATTCATACAAATTACCAGTTAAGGGTATTGAGCAATCGTTCCACCAGTTTAGAGAATTTTATCTCAAATTGACATACTTCCAAGGTTGACTCTGGTGTGATAGTTCCTGGTGAACAAGTACCTACATATATATATATATTCCCTAATTTTCTGATTGTAATTTGTTTTATCATTTCCCCCCGAAATGGATCCCCAAAGGTTGTTTTCTGTTGGGTTTTCCTTGGTGAACAAATATCTTATATGATTTTACCCTATAGTATTGAAAGGCTATCCTTGGTAAATAATTATTATATTTTGTCAGCAAATTTGCTCGTTTTACTCATGTGCTAAGTTTTCAGAAATTATTTAGTGATTTTTTAACATAAATAATTATCCTACCTAGTAAATTTTGTCAAAGAGGTTCTTGTTTTACTAGATTAATAAATTTTCAGATAATAGTTACAGTTTTCATACCATTTTTTACTGTTTTACCCCAAAATGACAATTTCCCCAACACTGGTTTTGATTGGGTTTTCCATTACGATTATCCCATAAGCGTTTATTTTGTAAGAAAAAATCTTGTTTTAGTTGATTGATAATTTTCCTTTTAAAACATTCCAATTTCACATATTTTTTTAGATTTTTACCCCAAAATGACAATTTCCCCAAGGTTTATTTTGATAGGGTTTTCCATGGTGAACAATTGTCCCATAAGCGTTTATTTTAAGTCTGAACAATTTCTTGTTATACTCAATTATAAGGCTTTATTTTGTCAAAAAAATATCTTGTTGTACCCGAATTATAACTTTTCAGAAAATATATTCCAATTTTCACATCTTTTTGAGGTTTTTACTCCAATATAAAAATTTCCCTAAGATTGATTTTGGTTTGGTTTCCCATGGTGAACAAGTACCAAATTTGAGGTCAAATGGTCATAAGATTTGCTTGATGTACTACATGTAAATGTCCAGGTTAAATGCAATTTATACTGGACTATCATTTGTCATTTCACGATTTACTTAAACACATGTTTCTTTTCAAATGAAAATATCTACAATGTATCTACTTACAAAAGAAGAATAAAGACGACTGCCACGATCATCCACTGCTTTGGCTCATCTGTATCTGAAGTATTATTTGTCCTTGCTCGTTGCTCTGCCGGGGGTGCTGCTTGGGTTGAAGGTACATTTATGGATGTTGACGGATCCCAAATACAATCCCCTGTATCTTGAATACAATGGCCAAAACAAGAACAGTTCTTCTCACACTGAGGTCCATAAAATCCTAGTTTGCATCCTTGGGAACATTTTCCAGTCTCCTTGTCGCAAGAATAGATCTCCAAAGGTCTGCAGGCGTCAGAGCACTGCAGTCCACAGTCCACACCATACCACCCTTCACGGCACGAACCGATGTAGTGATATGAATGTTGGTGATTTTACTTTTATTGGTGTCAATGGCACAAGTGTTATTGACTACATTATAGCTTCGTCTCCATTATTTGACAATGTTGTAGACTTCACTGTAGATTCTCGATCAGATTCAACTCATCTCCCTGTTACTCTGACATTAAGAGCTCATTCAATAGAACAACCTTCAAGACAGAACAATAATCAAGAAAGGAAATCCTTCAAGTTTGTTTGGGATAATGACAAATCTCATATCTTCAGAGACAATTTATTTTCTGACCAAGTTCAGGATTTACTTGACAAATCAGTCAATACAGCATTGTCAAATATTGATGAAAGTATTAATTACTTAGTAGATGCACTTAAATTAGCTGGCTCAGACATGCAAAAGATATTTGGAAATAGAAAGCGTAAACAAATATGTAAATGGTATGATGTAGAGTGTGATAATCTGAAAGAGAAGAGATGCAGATCACTTAATAAATTTAGGAGATGTAAAGATAAGGATTCACTCAGAGAATACCACAAAATAAGAAACCAATATACAGCTGCTTGTAAAGAAAAGAGACAAAAGTATTTTCTGAATAAGCAGAAATTAATAGAGAAAAACATTCATGACTCAAAACTATTCTGGTCAGAGATAAACAGTTTAGGTAAAGATCAAAAGGTAAATAATATCAACATTAAAGATTGGTACAGTTATTTTAAAGATCTCTTTACATTCACCAAACCTGATATAAACTTGGATAGGCAGCCTGATTCACAAGCAAATACTTGTTCAGACCCAGACATTGAATTAGCAAATGATATACTAGATTCACCCAATACTAAAGATGAGATTCTAGAAAGTATACAGCACCTAAAATGTAATAAGTCTCCAGGGGTAGATCAGATTATTCCTGAGTTTTTTAAACACTCTTCAGATATTATTGTGCCTTATCTTGAACTTGTATTCAATGTCATCTTAGAAAATTGATCATTTCAAGAGGCTTGGTCAGTAGGGATTATTGTGCCAATTCATAAACAAGGTGATCTCAACAATGTAAACAATTATAGAGGCATCTCACATCTAAGTATATTTGGTAAATTGTTCACATACATTATCAATAAAAGGCTTGTATTTTGGGCAGATGCTCTCAATAAAATCAATGAAGAACAAGCAGGCTTTAGGGAGGGATATTCAACTATTGACAATATATTTATACTTCAAGCTTTGGTCAACAGATACCTCAGTGTCAAAGGAGGAAGATTTTATGTGCTCTTTGTTGACTTTGCTAAGGCATTTGACTCTGTACAGAGGGATAAACTATGGAAACTTTTAGGATCTCATGGCCTTAGCACAAAAATGAATAAACTATTGGGCAGCATTTATGAGAATGTAAAGGTATGTGTGCGAAATAATAATGAGATTTCAGAGACTTTTATTAGTCAACTAGGAGTGAGGCAAGGGTGCATTTTAAGCCCATTTCTGTTTACCTTTTTCATAAATGAATTAGCAGCTCAAATCAATTCCAACTGTACACATGGCATTCAACTACATCCTGATATTACCCAAATATTTTTATTATTGTTTGCAGATGACATTATCCTTTTCTCATCAACAATCAAAGGATTACAGAGCCAAATTAATGAACTTAGCTGTTATTGTGACAAATGGAAATTATCAGTGAATATGAATAAAACAAAGATCCTTGTATTCAAAAATGGAAGCCAGCTATCAGGTAATGAAAAATGGTATTTTAGAGAAGAAAAAATTGAAACTACAGGTTACTACAAATATCTTGGTGTTCATTTCAGCAGAAATCTCTCATGGCATAGGCATTCAAACCAAGCTGCTATACAAGCAAAGAAAGTGTACATATGTGTATATATAAGAATCTTAAGACCTTAGGGAATATTTCATACCATTCATTTTTTAAAATATTTGATTTAAAGATACTCCCAATTTTGCTGTATGGGGCAGAGATATGGGGATTACAACACTTTGATGTTATAGAAAAGATTCATTTATATGTCTGTAAAAAGTATTTAGGTGTGAAAATAAACACATCTAGCCTAATGGTATATGGCGAAGGTGGAAGATTTCCTATTTATGTACATTCAAATGTTCAAGTTATTAAATATTGGCTTAGACTTATTGAGATGCCTTCATATAGATTACCAAAAAAGGTTTATGACATGATGATAGTTTATGACAACAATGGTAAGAGAAATTGGGTGACAGGTATTAGAGAACTTCTTTTTAATGTGGTATTGGTAACATTTGGAACAAACAAAATGTGTACTCAAAAGCAATTTTTATATCTTCATTAAAGCAGCGTTTGAAAGATATATATTTGCAGACATGGACAGCATCGATGACTCTAACAAATAAATATTTCTATTATAGAATGATTAAATCTGAAATAATTATTGAGGATTATTTAACAAAAATTAGTGTTAAAAAATTCCGAATTGCCCTTTCACGTTTCAGGTGTTCCTCACATGACCTATGTATTGAGACGGGACGCTATGTAAATATATCCCGTGAAGAAAGAAAATGTTATCTTTGTCACTTAAATTTAATAGAAGATGAATACGATTTTTTTACTTGTGTGTCCTGTTTATTTGCATCTTAGGGAAAAATACTTGAAAGCATATTATTTCAGATATCCTAATATAAATAAATTCGTTGCATTGTTGTCAAGTTCAAATAGTAACATTGTTCAGAATGTTTCTATGTATATATTCTATGCCTCTTTATATAGACATAATATTATGAATATTTAGATTTAAATGAATTGTATTCATGTTTTTACAAATGCTGGTATTATATGGTATGATGACTTTTGTTTTTAATGATTTAACATTCCAATCATTGTACGGGTATGTAAATAATGTATTTAACAAATGTACTACAGGCCTGTGGCCTTTAAGTATTGAATAAAGATTGACACAACTTACATAAGGTACCTTACAAGTATACATGTCATAAATCCAGACATTGTGATGAAACTACATCTGTACATGTAACTCAATGAAACTAATTGAAGTTTGCCTTCTTGTAATAATGAGAAACTACAGTAAGCATTGCTGGCAACAATGTATAATTAAAAAAGGTATTCATATACATGTGTAATAATGATTGACAAAACCCACATAATCATATTGAAAATATAAATCGTATCAAAGAAGATTGCTCCAGGCAAGCAATTGAATGTTTACTCTTTCTTTATATAATTTACGAACTTGGAGTGACCGACTTCTTACCAAGAGCAATGTCCAAAAGAAACACCACGCACATCAACTGCATGGTGACGGCTACAATATCTGAAAGTGAATACAAGACTACTACAATGATTTATTAGGCTTGTCTAACCATGTAAGTCAATTACAGCGATAAGTTATTACATTAAACCTTTTAAGGAACCCAAAGATACTGCTATGTTTATTGGTTAATTTGTACAAAAAATACTGTCAGCTTTAAAATACACCCAAAAGATAGAAACAGAAAAATTCTAGAAAATGCACAATATGTAGATGAAGTTTGGCATTACTTCATCTTCATTGTCTCATCTAACATTGACATTTAAAATGTCATACACAGCCTACATACTACATACAACATATTTACATTATAATTTTACTCGTATATCTATCTTTTTATCTGATTTTGTTAAAGAGACTCCATGTCTTTTCAATGCAGAGCAGAATTGTCATAGAACATATGCTTTGTGGATGTATGTAATGTAGTTATTAACTGTTAACATACTCATTAAAAATCATTGTATGTACAATGCTTTTTTAAAATAGGAATTTATGACATTTTGTCAACAGTACAGTGAAAATATCGTTTGTTGACAGTATGAGAAATAACAAGAAGACATGGTCATCAACTTCCCCCGGTACATTAGTTTCCATAAAACTGCCACCACTTTCCTACATGGGCCTTAACTCTTATTGCTTTGGGGTCCAGAGACCCAAAAGTTTAGTAACATTTGATATTGAGAACTAATGGCAGAGGTTTCTCTCTATATGACTCCTGGAAACTTCAAAGAGAAGTTCAGCCAATGATATTTGTTTTAAGCATATCCTTGTATTTCGAACGACCAATGTAGCAAATTTATTCCCACGTGACCATGTGGGCGGTACGAAATAATTGGTAAGCTTTAATTTGGAAACTAATTATTATAATAATGTTATGATGTAAAATATATCGATTGTTTTAAACAATGTATGGGTAAGCATTTACAACCTTAATAAATATCAATTTTGCATATGCATGTGAGCTGGTGTGTAGTTATTCGGCTCTTTCATTTTTTTACTGAATGTAAATGACTGGTCGTTCACCAAATGCATCTCATCGCTTCACGGAAACTGAACAGGCCATTTTCAAATTTCATGTTTCAAAACATAACGTTATGGATGATTTATTTACGATTAAAGGTGTCTTTCGAAGAAAGTATCGACAGACATAAAGTATGATAAACAAATATCTTAAATGTGATCCCATAACATAATGGAAATTATGAACTTGTAGCTGAGATCATTTCTAAATTTATCAGCAACTTTCAGCTGTAATTCGATCAACACTCAATTAAGGAAAATTATTCTTGCAATGTGTAACCTACAATGGGAAATTCTTTTGGTTTAAACTAAATTTGCGGGTATTGGAAAACAATGGATACCGGAATGTTTACTAGCGCAACTATTTATCTTCTAATCAATCACTGGCTCTTGAATAAAATTCACCGTCAGCTATCTTTTAAAGCAATATTAATTTGAATTACCGTATTAATGTTTAAAAAATTATATCATAATTGAGCAAGGAGACGTATCTATCATTGTTGGAATTTTTGCGGAAAGGAACGAGATGTTTTACTATGTATTTATTGTACTGATAACTATCAAAAGAAAGAGCAAAAGTAAAAGTCCCCGTTCCCACTAACCTAAATCTCCTGGTTCTATATAGTGATACATAACCGGGTGCCCCAAAGCTTGCCTTTTTAAAGGCTTTTCTTTTATATATAATTGCATAAATCTCAACAGAGTCCAAAACCAAGAAACAAGTGCAATAACTCCTTAAAAGTAAGTCAAAGGCTCTGATTTTTCGAACTCCTTAAAGGTATCGATACCCTCAAGACAAATTTGATAATCCTATCTTAAATAGTTTTTAGAAAACCTGTCCCCTTTAACTCGGGCGGACAATTGGACGGACGGACTGAGACCAAACCATTTCCTTGCAGGGGATAAATGTATTTCAATAACATGTAAAGAGAGTCCTCGCATAGTTTCTCTAACATTTATGTGAGCTTGGGGATCTATTCACTGCACTTGTATGAGACTGAATGTGACATGTAAACCTTGCATATAACACAACCTAACAAGGGCGGAGAAGATTAGTTTAACGGTCTTGTGCTTAGATTTACTTAGCAGCTATGCATGTTTTAACTATTTAAGTACTCTTTTAATAAACAACAATGTTTATCAATATTTGTTTGGACTACATTAGTCTTGTTTCCTTTTCATTTAAAACAATATCCTTATCCATATCGATTTGACAAGTGCATACATGTAGTATCACAAACTATATCACTATATCATAGAATCTATTAACTGCGCTCGCATTGCAATTGTTCAAAAGAAAGTAATGTTTTGAAATTATTGAAGCAACTCGATGTGAACTGCGAAGGGGACATTTTTCTTTAATAAACAAAGCTATTCAATGACGACATCATTTCGTATATGAACACAAGGCAATCATATCAATATATTTCTGGCATCTGGCTAAATCATAAGAAAAGTATTATACATTCCTAATGTGCACTTGGTGAAATAAACAACTTATACTTATAGCTGCTGTTGATTCCACTGTGAACTGCACACAAGTATTTATGTTTGTAAGGAAAGGCACAGCACACACTTGCATTGTGGATCACGTGACTACTGCTATCATTCCCCTGTGTACCTGTGCAGTTGATCAGATCTCCTGAAAGATCAGTTTGACCTTTTTAAGATTAGCTCAATACTTTCAGTAACGGGGACTTGATCATTAGAAACATTCAAACATCTTTGTCGTTCAGGGAATATTCCAGCACCCTAGTTTAAGGACTATTCTTTTTACAGCGGTTGGATCAGGATATAATGACTTAAGTTACCTTTATTGAAAGAGTGTTCATTATAATGCTAAAGGGATTCTTAACATGGTGACGTCGGCCTTATTCTACTTATGCAGTCTGAAAACTTTGAATTTATAAAATGAATATGATAATTGGAAATATCTTAAGAGAAATATCTAACGCATTAAAAACATGTTGTTCTATTTACAATATTATATTTATTTTCATTTAGTTTACTTTACAGTCACGTTTTGCGTGTACCTGATTCGCTGAACATTCTAACAGAATACCTGTATAAACTTAATTTTGTGACGTGACCTCACATCATATTTTGCCACGCCCCTTTCAATTTTTAAGGTAATTTATTATTTTCTAAATAATGAATGATAAATAATTATGATAGTTGCAATTCCATTCGCAATACATTTTACATTAACATATACACCCGAGAGATGATATGGTCTATTGAATAGCTAATAGGTTATATCCAATTTCAACCTGACGTGACGTCATCGGTGATTGGATCAGGATTTAATGACTTTAGTTACCTTTATGGGAAGAGAGTGTTCATTATAATGCTAAAGAGATTAGAAAATTAGTAATGTCAGCCTTATTCTAATCATGTTGTCTGTTTAACTATGAATTTATAAGATGAATATGATAATTGGTTTGCACAATAAGCCTACAATGTATACAGCCATGTTTCATTGATCACTGCTTGTTATTCAGTCAAAACTTTCAGGGTTGAAACTTGCCCCTCTATTCACAGGTACTCTTTCCGGAGCTTAATTTAGTAAACCAAAATGCAACACCAGCTAACGCATTAAAAGTACGTTGTTCTATTTTCAATATAAGAAATGTATTTCATTTGTTTGACTTGACAGTCACGAATGGGTATAGATATCATCTGAGAATAAATAAATGGTATTTGTTTTGCGTGTACCTGATTCGCTAAACATTAATTCTAACAAAGTACTTGTATAAACTTAATTTCGTGACGTCACATCATATTTAGCCATGCCCCTTTCAATCCTTAAGTAAATCTATTATTTTTTAAATAATGAATGATATGTAATAACTCAATAATAATAGATACAATTATACAATAATATCATTTGCATTACATTTTTACATAAACATAAACTCCCGATGATAGAATAATTTCTTCTGTATATACATCAGGCAAAACAGTCTGATATTCACAAACGGATAATTTTATGAGGATGTATGTGATATCAAATAACACTGTGGTTAGATTGTTTTAAACAGTTATTTCATTAAGATATTGATTGAAATTCTTCTATTTGAAACAATACATGAATTAACAACTAGTGAATTAAGTTTTCTTCTCGTGATGAATGTCAACATTATAATTATCAACTAAATGCTAATCTGATCACTGAAGTGTCATGGTAAAGGCACGCATCATGATATATGATAGAACAATGCACCTCAGCTGCTGTGCAAAAAATACAAAATTATTATAAGGTACAAATTAGATTAGATTAAAGAAGGCATACCAGAATTTATTATTTTGATAACAGTGTTTAATATACTACAGTAGAACACGGATATAACAAACTCCAAAGAAAGAATTTCGTTCGCTATATCGGGTGTTCGCGTCTCACGTTTGGCAGCCATACATAGGGCTTTTGACAGGACTTAAAAATTGGTTCGCACTATCCGATTGTTCGCTATATCCGTGTTCTATTGTATATATATATATACAGATTACAAAACGAGTGGGTATTGAATATCGAATATATTTCAAAGACATATTTTCAAATGTTTAGATTTGTAAATCAAATCTATGAAAATATCTCATTGAAATATTTTCGATATTCAACACTCATGAGTTTTGTGATCAAATTAAAACATACACAAGAGAGAGAGAGAGAGAGAGAGAGAGAGAGAGAGAGAGAGAGAGAGAGAGAGAGAGAGAGAGAGAGAGAGAGAGAGGGTTCTACAGACGTAGAGAGAGAGAGAGAGAGAGAGAGAGAGAGAGAGAGAGAGAGAGAGAGAGAGAGAGAGAGGGAGAGGGAGAGGGAGAGGGAGAGGGAGAGGGAGAGGGAGAGGGAGAGGGAGAGGGAGAGGGGGGAGGGGGGAGGGGAGAGGGAGAGGGAGAGGGAGAGGGAGAGAGTTTATTTTTGTGTCATGCATTACACTCATCGATTTGTACAAAAAAATAACATAGCTTTAGAGTAAAATGAGACACACATATTACAAATATATATGAGGATTGAGATCGACTAGGGTCAGAGACTGCACGCACATCCTTTTGTCAAGAGTGACAAAGGAAGTAGATTACAAAAAAGAAATTTCCTTCTTCTTTTGAATCATGAAAGTTCATGAGGTTTTGTCATGCATTTATTCAATATAAAAGATTTTAAGGAAAACGAATCCAGCAAACAATTAATGATAATAAAATTAATACAAAGACAGCAGAGAAAATTCTTATTTCCATAGGGAGGCCATTTGTCTGCAGTGATATGAAGATTGTGGGTATCTTAATGGTTTTGGCTCTAGCAAATGGTAAGTTCAACGATTTTTTTTTTCTGAATAGGTATACATGCAGAGGTAGTGTATATTTTATCTTTTCTTTGCAAGAAAAACGTAAATTAATGTATCAAGTAATCGCATATTAGGAAGGTTGAATTTCCCTGCCGATTTAAGAGAAAAATTATGTTAAAAGATATTAAGCTTTCCGGGTTTCTTTTTCAGATAAAGTGACAAAAATCAACAATAATTAATACCAATAAATATCTTGATAATGAATAGTTTCTCTTTGAGCAAAACCTTACTAGCGTTAGATCAATCGGGATATTAATGTCAGGGTAACCAATTGGACTTTGGACTTTAAAATATGTCAAAATATCTAGCATATGCAAGTAAATAGCCGAGATAATGCAGAGATGAAATGTATTACTTTCTCAATTACAATAAAAAATACTTGTACGAATGGTTGAAAAGGAGATTTTAAAAAAACTTACCTTACGTCCCTTGCCATCTAGCCAGCTGACTGTTTATGTAGTTAGTGAAGGCCTCTGCAGCCAGAATGGCAACATAACCAGATCAAATGGTGAGGATAACTAATTTACTTTACATAACATTGTATTCAAGTATGAATCAGCGTCAGACACTGACATTGACATTGACTGTCAAGGGAAAATTTTATGCGGGGACGTTTTTTGATAATTTTATATTTTAATTTGCTCACTTATAATTGTATGGTAATGCTTAATGTATTATATTGATAGTGTCAAAACCAATCATCCATAGTCAGAGGACAAAGTATGAAGATCCACATAGATTCCATTGGCAGCCATTTTGTGTGAACACCTTTAATTCATTTTGTGTAAGTAAAGGGAATCGCACGGCTAAACTTTACATAATATATTTGAATTATTACTGCTCCATTTAGTTTTCATACGTTGTCTTTCAATTGGAACCATTAATTTTCATTTTCCTGACTTCACCTCACATTCCCACAAAAACGTGCTTCTGTTCCTTTAAGGTTGATTTAAGTACTATGGATTTTGGTTGAAATATTTCTAAAAATGGTTGATTGAGATATCCAAAATCTTTAAAGAAAAATTTCAATCTTAAATGAATGTTTAGTCTTGGTGTAATGTCTTGACCCACTACGTCCTATAAGGGTTAAAACGGTAAGAGAAAATGGGACACTGTCTGAACATTTATAATGCGATGATTATAAAAATTTTACTGCAACTGACCCGTGAAACTAATAAATAAATCCATCAATGTTTATTGTACGAAAGGCCATAGGCCCGTATACAGTCGCGTTACATAATTCTCATAAGACAGTATAAAACATATAAGGCTATTTACAAAATGATTTGCAATTTTAAATTGGAGGAACGCTTCTTTGCAAGATAACAACATCTTGAAAGAAAAAATGATATTGAAACTTGACGGTGGTAGATATTTATCTTTAAGCTGATCATAAATAGGGCAGACGTATAGAAAGTGGTACTCAGTTTCGACCCCGTTGTTACAAATTTTACAAGGGACAGTAGCATGTTTTTTGGGGGGGGGGGTATACAAGGTGATGTCAGGAAAATGAAAAAAAATGGTCCCAATTGAAAGACAATGTATATAAACTAAATGGAGCAGTTATAATTCAAATATATAACGTAAAGGTAAGTTATGTGATTCCTTTTTCTTACAGAAAATAAATTAAAGTTGTTCACAAGAAATTGCCGCCAATGGATTTTATGTGAATCTTCATACTTTGTCCTCTGACTATGGATGATTTGCTTGTGTAATGAGATTTTTGACGCTGTCAAAATAATACATTTAACATTAACTTACCATAATCAGTGAAAAATGTAAAATCTGAAATTATCAAAAAACGTGCTACTGCCTCTTAAAGTTATTATAAGGTTATCTCAAATGTTTATTCATAAATACACTGTCCCTTAAATGCCCATAACATCTAATACACTCGGCTCTACATGTTGAGATGACAGTAACCTTTTTTATTATGTGAATGGACTATATCCGTCTCTCTGATTGGCCCACTTGGTCACATGACAGCATTGACGTCAAGCAATGTCAACCTGTGTGAGTCGCGAGAGGTTGATATAACAATCCAAGCACCTCTAGTGGCTAAAAATAGATTTAAGAATTTCGTCTTGAACTCCACACATCACATTTTACGCTGTTCATCAAGCAATAGGCATCGCTATGTGACTGTGCTGAGTTAGAGTTATGTCCTTTATATTTTCAAGCATTATAGTGATGTCCCTTACTTTCACGAAAGAAAAGTACATTCAAGAAAACAATTTCATATAATAAAACAATTATAGACTTCAGATTCGGTTGATCCAATGATTTGTCGACCTTGGACACGTGATATTCACTCGGCGTTGCCTCGGTGAATATCACGTGTCCAAGGTCGACAAATCATTGGATCAACCTCACTTGAAGTCAATAATTGTTTAATATTGAATAACGTAGTTTTCATTTGACTTACAGTAGACTGTTCAAATGAACCAATCACAAATTTATAGGGTCACTATAAATCTTTCAAACAAACAAAATGGTAGGTTTAGATAAGGTAACCGAACAACTTGTTAACAGATAATACGTTTGATAAATAAAAGTGAGTAAATTACATTGTAAAAAAGTGAGTAAATTACATAGCAATGTAACCGAACAACTTGTTAACAGATAATACGTTTGATAAATAAAAGTGAGTAAATTACATTGCAATGTTTCCATTGCAATAGGCAAGTATTTTCCTTAAAAAATTGACAAAAGTGAAAATCCAATAAAATGTCAATATTCTGTGCTTCAGCCTCTCATTGCACCAGTGGCCAAAAATGCTCATCTTGTGAAGACTCTACAGACCATTGTACATCAGAGTGCTTCACAGGTTTCTACGGACCTCGGTGTAACATCAGCTGTAGTCAGGGATGTAAAGACAGTGTGTGCATTCTAAATAGAGGTGGGACAGAAGAATGTGTTGCTGGGTGTAATGCAGGGTTTTATGGTATCAGATGCAGCATACCATGTAGCTTTGATGAAAAGTGTCATAAATGTCCTCAGGAATGTGAAGAAGGATTTTGCCAGCTGGAATCGACCTGTGTTTCTGGATGTTATGATTCCTTTTATGGTAGAAAGTGCCTTAGCTGTGGATCCAACTGTGACGATTGTGATAGAAGAACGGGGATATGTTTAAGAAACAGGACCTCAAATGATACAGGTACGTATGTCGAAGGCAGTCTGAATTAACATCACACGATCCCAGATTAAACTAGATAAAGACTTATTACAGTAAAACCTGGTTATAATGCAATCATTTGTCTAAGAGAAAAATGACACTATGTCCATGTTGATTATATATTCAGTTAGGGCATTAGAAACAAATTGACACAAAAGACACTACTTAAAGAAATGATGAACTTTGTCAATCAATTTGAGTTATAGTGTCACTCACGTACACATGTAATTAATGCCTACTAACCACCAATCAATGTACCTATTCAACGTGCACCCAGTGTCAATTAATTTGAGCCATGCCAATTAACAGTAAGTAGTTAAAGTGACAAATCCTAAACAGTTTTTTTTCTTTTGCATTGTAGTCAGGGAAAACTTACTTTTGTTCCAAAAAGCATTGACAAATGGCACTATATCCAGTTTGGCATTATAACCAGTAAAAGGACAGCAAATCCGTTCTGGCAAAACATGGTATTACTTCCAGTTCGGCATTATAGCCAGGGGAATTATAACCAGGGTTTACTGTATGTGCATCTTAAATGTTCCTACGGTCATTTATCTATACCTATTTACTGATTTATCATATACTAGAGCTTGTTTCAGCAGAGGTTTTACAGGATACAGAGCAGGGATGGTTCTTCATAGTGATGCTGACATCTGGAGTTGGAATATCTTCACTGATGCTTTTAACAATCCTGCTGATCGTATACTTACGATTAAAACGGTAGGTTTATTAAAACAGTTCATTTGATTTCTCGTTTAAGAGCCATTTAGGTTTAATGAGTAAATATCAAGTATATATATATATCTCTTCTTCTATTCGATATTATTTAGTTACTAACCTCCGACAAGTGACCTTAGCCTTGTTAGCCATATAACATGTAATCGACTCATTCCCACAGAAGTAATGAAAACATCATTACACAGATCAATCAGAGTTACCCGCCCGTCACTAGTCCACTGTGTGGCGTGACCTGTCATCCAATTAGATTCATTCACATTACAGAGTCGGTAGTGTGCAGACGTGTTTCTGTATCTCTCCCGATTGTATTGAGCTATATAATTAACGTGTTTTGTTGTTTCTGACTCTATTTACTTACCTTAGTTAGGTATTCCCGCTGTCCTTCGTCGTGTTCATTCCTCGTGAGTGAATTCGGTGTTCTGACAGGGGTGTTTGTGGTTAACACAGCCGTGTTGACCTGGATTAGTGGAGCGCGGGTTGACTTGCACGTGCAGCCCGTGCAGCCCGGGGGTGGAAGGTCGCTCTACCCCTCTGCGTGACAGCTTTGGTTGTCTTGTGCGCTTGCCGTCTGCTTGCCGCGTGTTGCCGGAGAGATCGGACCTCATCAATTCAGAGGACGCAAGGGAGTTTGACTTTCCGTCCTCCCTGGCGTCGGACGTGGGGTCCCTCCGGTCGGACAAGTCGGTCCGCGACCTGCTGTCTCGGGACTTGTCTCCTGACGGGTCACCGCCTCATAACTAGTCTCCAGAGGAGCCTTCTGATCCCGGTCCCCCCTCCCCCCCTCGGGAAGAGTGACGGAAGAAAGTGAAGAAGGCAAAGAAGCGTGCCAGGGAGTCGGCAAGGCGTTTAAAGACGATGTCCTCACATCCGTCAAGTCAATGTTGGAGGAATTCACCCAGAAGAGATCTGGGGATCAAGGCGGGAAGGCCCCGCCTTTGCCACCTCCTGTGGCGCCGTCCACCAGGCGCGTCCGCCGGGTGACGCTGGTGTCGCCGCCTCCCTCCCCATCGGACACGTCAGTGCCTCCCTCACAAGGGTCGCTGTCTGGGGACAGAACCGAGGGGGATTCCCCCCCTCGCGTTCCTCCGTTGTCCGTTGCAGGCGGCCTACGTGAGGAGGAGGCACCTCCAACAGGAGGTGGACGAAGAGTGTAGTTTCTCGAAACAAGCACGGTTCGAGACCTTCTGTCAGGGGGAGGAGGTAGTGAGCCCGCGAAGCGTCCGCTTCCCTCCCCACCGCCTTCTCCTGAGAGCGGCAAAGGATTTTGATACCCACGTGTCATCCACGGCGCCGGGCTGTCTTGTTCCGCCTCTGGTGATCTTGGATTGTCAGAGGTCGGGGCTTCCGGTCGCCTCTTCTCCCATACCGCTTTCTCCCCCCGTCTTTGATGATGACATCAGACGTGTGGCAGCGCCAGGAGTCGGCCATTCAGTGTCTGACAGGCACCTGTCCCACCTGGACAAGGAGGCCAGGAGCATACTGGGCATGGCGAACTCCGTCGCCCATGCTTGTTAGGCCATGGCCGCCTTCTCCAAGGAGGCGGGGATGGAGAAAGGGGCGAGAGCTCTGTATCAGGGGTTCAGTTCCGTGGCAGGGAACCTAGTCCAAATCATGCTAAGTGCCTCCCGCATCTCAGCGGGGGTCACTAACCTGAGGCGGGACGGATTTCTCACAAATCTCCGGGCGGAGCGCTCCAGCAGCGTTGTCGACGCTGTTCGACGGGCAAGTCGCAGAGGCTCTGCGACACCGCCAGAAGACCCAACAACAGGAGCTTACCAACCGCTTGGCAGCGGGAGGCGGCAGGGTCTCTTCGGCGGTGACAACACTAAAGAAGTGGAAGGGTGGCACTCCGCAATCCCCCGCCGGCTCTAGGATCGGTGGGGTTTCCCAGGCAAGGGCCGCGGCAGCTACAACGCCGGCCCCTCTCCAAAGAGGACACCCAGCAAGTCGCAGGCTAAGGGACGTGCCTATGGAGGAACCCACAAGAAGAGGTGACTCCTGGGCGCCGGCAGAGGACCCGAAAAAATGGCGACTGATTCACGACTTGAAACAGTTCAACCGCTCCTACCTCAAGCGGCCGCCATATTTTTGGCTCTTGACCGTGCGGTCTATCATGCGGTTGCTACAACCATACAGCCGCATGGTGTCGTTGGACCTCCAGGACGCGTACCTGCATATCCCAATCTGCCCCGCGGATTGCAAGTACCTCCGATTCGTCCTGGCGGGTCGTCACTTCCAGTGGAAGGTGTTGCCCTTCGGGATTTCGACAGCCCCTTGGTTATTCACCCAGGTGACCCAACCCATCGTCCAGTTCCTTCACCGGCACGACATCCAGTTCGCGATGTACGCAGAACAAAGGGACTTTTTGATCGCTCTGTTCAGACGCCTGGGTTGGCTTGTCAATCTAGACAAGTCGGACCTAGTGCCGACGACGTCGCTCGTCTTCCTAGGTCCGTCTGGAACGAGGCAGGACAAGGCCTTTGTCACGGAGGAACGGATCGGCCGTTACAGGGAACTCCTGGCGGATGCGTGTCGCGGGCCTCTCTCGCTCCGACGGTGGCAACGTCTGCTAGGATTCTTGACTTCAGCTCAAGACTTCACGAGGAGGGGGAGGCTTCACCTCCGGCCCCTCCAAATAGTACTGAACGGACACGTTCAGGAGGTATCTTGCGGCCATCACATCAGGATGCCGCAGGACCTCATTCACCACCTAAGATGGTGGCAAGACGAAAGCAACGTCTTGGCGGGGGTTCCCCTCCGGCAACCCCCCGCCGGTATGTGTATGTGGACGCCTCTACCCAGGGGTGGGGTGCGCACCTGGGGACCGACCAGATGGCGGGTGTGTGGTCGCCGGCGCAAGCCGGGCTTCACATCAACTTCCTGGAGTTGAACGCCATACGCTTGATGATCGATCAATGGTCGGATCGCCTGGAGAACCAGGTGCTGTGTGTCCACACAGACAGTTCGACGGCAGCCTGGTCGATCAACAAGCAAGGATTGACCAAGGCGGGATCATTGTTACAGCTGGTAGACGAATTCAACATCTCAATAAGAGCAGTGCACATCCTGGGAGCAAAGACCGTCCTTGCGGACGCTCTTTCTCGCCCGGACAAACCTCCCTCCACGGAGTCCCTCCAGTGTTCGAGGCGATCTGTCTCCAGTTCGGCAGGACGCATGTCGACCTCTTCGCGACACGGCTCAATCACCAGCTGCCGGTATACGTATCCCCAGTGCCAGACCCTCTGGCATGGGGATAAGACGCGCTCGCGTTTCCCCCCCCCCCCCCCCCCCCCCCCCCCCCCCTCTACATCCCCACGTATGGGTTGTCTCCAAGATGGAATGAGGAGCGCAGGGTTCTCGGAAGTGGTAGCCAGCACAGTGGCGACCTCACACCTTCGATGTGCGGTCGGTAACGGTGCCCCAGGTCGCGGATTATCTGGTCCACCTACGCACAGTGAGGAAGCTTAAGGCTTCCTCCATCAACACGAACCTTGCGACCATTTTGTCCATCCTTCGCAAAAAAGATCCCGACTTGGACACCTCGGTCCTTAAGGAGCTCATTAGGACGTACAGGAACGTGGATGGCCGCCACAAACTGAGACCGCCAGAGTGGGATCTGGCGATAGTTTTGAATCACCTCAAGTTTGAGCACTATGAGCCGCTGACGGACACGACGCTACTGCGTCTCACCATTCAGACTTGCTTCTTAGTGGCAATGGGGTCAGCGGCCAGAATATCAGAGTTGCACGCGCTGCAAGCTGATTTGCTCAGGTTTGAGGTGAGAGATGGAGGGTCAGCGACCTTGGGTCTAGCACCGTAGTTCTTGTGTAAGAACCAGGTCGCTGACGAGCGTGGACGGTCGTTCACACTGCCGTCAATCCCCTCGGCTATCGAGACTACGGACGAACAGGAACGCCTCCTCTGTCCGGTACGTGCTCTGCGCATCTACGTGGAATAGACACGCACGCTGAGACAGGGGAGGCGCAGGCTCTTCTTGCCCCACTCCCAGACAAGCTCAAAGGAGTTGGACAAGAGGCAGCTGGGAGTTTATCTCAGGTCGGCAGTAGTGGACGCCTACAAGATCAGGGCCATATCGGCGACTATGGCCCTACACAGCAACTTGTCAGTGGCGGACATCATGGCAATGTCTCTACGGAGGACCTGGAGGGCGTAGCACGTCTGGGGGCGCAGGTCTTTGCCCAGCAGCGAACCACGGAGGCCCCCCCTGGCAGGGGGCGCAACCATCCACGCTAACGGGGCCTCACGAGTTGAGAGGGGCTCTTAACACATTTAATAAACTTGCTTGTTGAATGGTTATAGTGGTTTTGTGGTGTTTTAATTAGGGATCGTCGACCGCGAGAGGTCAGACAATTAATCCTCATTAGAACGGTCGCTCGCTAGGTTGCCGATCATCAGATCAATCTTGAGAGTTACCGCTTGCGTCGAATTCTACCCGCCACCTACAGTGGTATCAGGCTAAGGTCACTTGTCGGAGGTAAGTAACTAAATAATAGTATGTTTTTGATTAAACGTCATTATTTTTACTTACCGTAGACAAGTGACCGTCGTCATACCCGTCCCGCCTCCCCTCTTACCCATCCGTCGTTAATTGGGACTCCTAGGTAATGTGAATGAATCTAATTGGATGACAGGTCACGCCACACAGTGGACTAGTGACGGGCGGGTAACTCTGATTGATCTGTGTAATGATGTTTTCATTACTTCTGTGGGAATGAGTCGATTACATGTTATATGGCTAACAAGGCTAAGGTCACTTGTCTACGGTAAGTAAAAATAATGACGTTTAATCAAAAACGTACTATTTTGATACATAAAGATATTAGGCAATAATCAATTTAATCATCGATATAACAAAAGACACAACAGAAAAGTGCTTCATCAGTGTCATTTATCTAGATTAACCAATGGTCATGACGTCACTATATTGAGTAAACAATGAATTTACCTTACATAATCGGCTGTTCATTTACATGTACTGTTCCATTCATAACATTTTAAATTTTGTTAAGTTTCTTCAAATAAGTAGAACCTACATGAGTTAACGTTTGTGTTTATCCAATAAAACGAGATTCAACATGCAAAAGTCAAGATTTGAACAAACATCTGATTGTAAGACATAACTTCACTAGACCCTATGGGTGTGCGAGCTGGGAAATGACAGTTTGAAAGACGGGTATACTGTGTAGCGAACGTGAAAATGGGTAGCAAGTCGAGGGTACAATGTACTACTGTATGTGTTCCAAAGGGTAGAGGCTCTCAATTGCACCGCATAGCTGAGATCTGTCTGTCAATAAGAATCATGTGTTTTTCATTAGAGGGGTAAACTAAGGAGCTAACCTGAACATGATAGTACGATGAGAGTATATAGCACCTGTATGTGTTATACAGGACATTTGAGCGTGCACTCTCTAGTGACTCATGAGTTGTTTGAAGTTAGATTTTACACTTGCTTTTTGCTTTGTGGATCGGTATAAAAGAATCGCCTTTGATATTGGTATAGATTAGTGAATCATAGAGATATTACTGACTGTGTAAACATCATATTGTACTACATGTGACTCATATCTGTGCCTCCTATACAAATACAAACTCTACAAGGGTCTTACAGTCCCGTACACCCTTTCAAAACACTGTGTAACAAATAGTATATTTAAAGTCGAACTAACTTTTTTGTATTTCAGGATGAGAAGGAGAAATGAACAACCTTCTAGATCAGAAGGTGACCAGGCTTTTAGATTGGAGGGCACTGAAGGCTATATTGAACCAAGAACATGTAGAGTTGGGAGTAATATCCATGCTGTTGATGATCATTATGATGAATGCAATGCAGAGGAGATTTTATGACTTAAGTTGTTATACTATCAGACGTATTACAATCTATGGTCACTTACAAATATTTTCATAACGCCATGTGTATTTGCAACACTTGTGACATTTTGGAACATAATTGCTCCTTAATGATTACTTAAGTTACGCTTAGGTGTATGGTTATTAATTCCAACCATAACGTAAAATATTTTTTGGGTGAGCTACCTGTAAACAACAAAACTCGTAATCAATTATGCTATTGCAAATATGTAAATCTTATCGTGTAGTGGTTGATTTTCATTTTCTATATAAATGTCCAGCATAAAAGGATTAATTGATAAAATATTTTGAAAATACCTTTGTACATTAATGAGATAAAACGACCCATAATCTTATAACCACTTTCTCTCACATTTTTTATCTCTCCCAAATCAGTTTTATATTTCAAACTTGATATACAACTCAATAAATTTTTGTTTAGGTTGATTTTGTGGATGGGAATAAAGGCCTTTCTGTTGAAATAAAAGATTGATTGATTGCTAATTATGTTGATAAGTCTGTCATTGAATTCTAATGGCTAACAGTTCTTCGTACAGTTTATATATATATATATACTCTCCCAAAAAAGAAACGCATAGGTGATTTTGAGAATTTTTGACGAGTGTTAAAACAAATTAAACGATATAAATGTGAAATTTCTTTCCAAAACGTCCTTGTTATATAATGGTTTACGGCTTTGGTACACAAAATCTATACCTCTTGTTTGTTTAAGACTCATTTGAAGACTATTTTGGAAAAAGTTTATTTTAAAAAAATCTAAAGCAGAATTCAAGTAAAAGAAAACGCGGTACCCTTATCCAACCAAATGCAGTGATTGTTTCAAATTTTGTTATTAAACTTTACATGAAATAAAAAAAAACTTTATGCAGCGACAAAGTGTCGGAAATGAATACGTCATAGAGAGTGAAATTGAAGCCGAAGTTTAATGATTCAAGCTACTCTGGCATCAGAATATTCATCATCGTCCTGTTGAGCATTATTGGTTAGTTCCTACAGGCCACTTCCGGTCAAAAGAGCTAAAGATGTGTACATAAAAAGTGGCCACAAAAATCCCAAATCTCTACATCCGAGTCCCAAGTTTTCTTCATTCTCTTGCCACAGGGATACAAATTATTCATTTTATCATCCCTGATTTCCGTTTAACAGTTCACCAAACTGTACAAAAGCGTTTCAATGAAGTGGACATTCGACCATGAAGGCCAGCTATTTCCCCTGTTTTTGGAGGCTTCAAAGAACTCAATCTTCTTACATGTAAGTGGCGTTTTACAATCAAGATCTTGAACCTAAGAAACTTCAAGAGACTTTGGTCTACTAAAAACGCACAAATTTGTCAATAACAACATAACATCACTTTGGATTGTTTACAGTTGGGAAAAGGTGAATTTTGCCTATAGTTTATGCAAATCACCATTTCGATAACGACCATGAACGTCAGATTATTGACCGACAAAGGGGGTGTTTCGAGTATGATAACTTGAATTCACTTGCAGAACGTCAGATGGCTCATTAACCTTCCGTTTGAAAGTGAAGAAGTTGTTAATGACTTCTCAAACACTATATTTCAAGCTAAATAAAACATCAACGGTATGAATTAAATAACCATGTACATCAACGTCAAAATACGCCCGAGACACACAAACGACTGGCCATTGCATTGCAGAGAGATTGGGGAAGAATTGCATTATAGGGAATCCATCAATTTGTCCGTTAATTTTCAAAGGGATGTCAAACAAGAATGCTTGAAAATGGCAGTAATTCATAACACTGACTTCGACGCCATCCTATGGTTAACAGAATACGGAAGCATACCCAAAACTGGTTTTCTCTCCTGGCTTACTCTTTGTCTATAAACATGTACATTTTCGCTTTGATATCATTGACATTGTGTGACATTTTTGGTTTTTAAGTTCTTTACAAAATAACATATGCGTTTCTTTTTTCGGAGAACTCAGAAATAGTAAACATCAGATTGCCCCAAGCACTAAGTACCGGGTGCAGTTTGAATACAATAGAGTCAGTCAGCAATGACGAATTCGTGTTGTCTTATCAATCACTTGATGGTCAGAGAGGTGTAATTAAACAAGCATGCTAAGACATCACAATGGTAATCACTTCCTTATGTGAGCTAGCTGTTCAGGCCCCGCTGTTTAGTGTTGGAGAATATTTTTTTATAAAAAATGGTTCTTTTGTTTCAAGATTCATAGTTTTATTTTCCGATTTTGCATAAACCTTGTAGAAGGGGAAAATATTAAAGTTACCATTGCTACATTCTGCTATTTGTTTGCTTATCATGTGATGGCGGAGATTAGGCTCATTAATTTGTTGTTTGTGTACCCGTACTCGCGCTTGTTAATTACTTGTTTGTCCTATGTAGGTAAGATTGCATGTAGGGCAACGAATTGCATATATTACATCTCTAGATTTGCAATTCATTGTGTGTTTAACTCGAAAGTCTTCCCCTGTTTCAAATTTAAAAACTTGGACTTCAATGATAACAGGACAAGTGCCGCACCTCTTGTCATGGCATTTTGTTACTTCAGCTTCAGTATTGTTAGTGCTGAATTTTGCTCTAGTAAATACCTTTTTAAGGTTGTTTGGCTGCCGCTTGCTTTTGATGAAAAGGGTTTTTCAAGCATTGCTTTCAGCTTTTTATCTTGGTTTAGAAGGTTTAAGTTATCCTTAATAAGAGGGAACATATTGGGGTTATTTGGATTATGGGTACTGACAAATGTTATTGCACGTTTTGGTACCATCTTTTCTTTTGATTTTCTCAATTTTATAATGGTGTGGTTGGTTGCTTTTTCAATACCCTTGTCTATCATATTTGGAGGGAAAGCCCGTTTTAACAGAGAATCTTTAAGTTCTTTTTTGTCGTAACTCACCATCCTTTATTATGATACATATGCGCCGTGCTAGGCAATAGGGGAGATTTGTTTTCACATGATTTTTCATGAGCACTCTTGAAATGAAGATAAAGTTGTGTGTCTGTAGGTTTATGATAAATGTCAGTAAAGAGTTTTGTTGCTTCCTTTTTAATAAGGATATCTAAAAATGGGAGCTCGTTGTGAATGGTTTCAATTGTTAATTTGATATTTGGATGCATATTCTGCAATAGATTAAAAATATCTTAAATATCTCGCTGGCGAGGCGGGCAGTTCAAGCGAGAGGGCAGACGATGTGACGGCATCTACCACGTGCGACAGAGGGAATCAAACAGGTGATTTTTCTATTGATCATTCTGCCGTCGTTATCGATATGGAAACAAGTAATGATAACATTCCCGAGATTGCCAACACATGTACCAATTTCAATACTTTTGAAACTCTTGATAATCAGTCTGTTGAGTCCGCTTTCGACAGTGTAGGTGCATTGGTCCCTATGAGCATCAAAGAAAAGATTCGAAATGGCGAGTATATTGACCTCACTTCATTGATCAGACATTCAAATACAGATGATTCTTCGGGTTCTTTAAAACTAAATGCGTTGGGACAGATCGAGGTAATCCGTCATTCAAAGGAAATTGGCAACATTTTTGAATGGACATCGGCGTTTTTGATATTTGCTAGCATATACTTGGAGCAATTTCCAAACAAACATCAAGAAGTACTCAAGTACATGCACACCATTCGAATGGCGTCGCTTCGTAGTCCAGGTTGGAAAAGTTATGACAAACAATTTCGACTTCGAATTGGTAGGTTTCCACAAATGTCTTGGGGAAATATTAATGCCGAACTTTGGCTACTGTATGTATCAAGCAATAATTTCTCAAAGGGAAATTTCAACAAAGGGAACATATTTTCCAGCAAGGGTCCTCAGAAATCAGCTAGTACCAAAAAGGTTGGCTATTGTTGGGACTATAATGAACCAGGAAAGGTTTGTGCAAGGAAGGATTGTAAATATCCCCATGTTTGTTACTCCTGCGGAAATGACCATCCCATATCTCATTGTCCAGTAGCTGAGGGTTACCAATTCAATCAAAACAAAAAGTCAATTCAGAGACCTCGAAGTAACAGCACCCACACCAATAAACGTCAATAATTTGTTGTGTGAACTTGAACAGTATCCTGACCGTGAGAGTGCTAACTTTATTGCAGATGGTTTTACACAGGGTTTCAGTCTACAGTATCAAGGCAAACAATGCATTAGAGAATCCAAAAACTTACTTTCAGCCAGAGATCCCAAATTTGAAACAATTATTCAACAGAAACTTGATAGAGAGATAAGTAATGGCAGAATGGCAGGGCCATTTGACGCGCCACCCATATCAAATTTGATTGTATCTCCCATAGGTGTTATCCCAAAGAAAGTCAAAGGAGAGTACAGACTAATTCATCATTTGTCTTATCCGGAAGGCGAATCAGTGAATGATTTTATTGATCCAAATATTTGTTCTGTACAGTATTCATCAATAGATGATGCAATATCTATGATTCAAGAACTAGGGCCTGGTAGTTACATGGCAAAAACAGATATAAAAAATGCCTTCAGAATCTGCATTCTTTCTCCAGATAATTTCAAGCTACTAGGCATAAAATTCAAGAACAAGTATTATGTAGATAAAGTTTTACCAATGGGATGCAGCATTAGTTGCTCAATTTTTGAGAAATTTGCAAAGTTTCTACAATGGAGTGTTGAAAAGAAGATGGCAAAGTGTGAATTTAAGGGTGAATTGATACATTATTTGGATGATTTCTTCTTTGGCGGTCATGCTCACGACAAACAAGAATGTCAAGAGTTTTTGAACACATTTTTCAAAGTCTGTACAGATTTAGGTGTACCAATTGCACATGATAAAACTATTTATCCTTGCACTTGTATAGAATTTTTGGGATTCAAGTTGGATTCAGTCAAACAGCAGATACAGATACCGGAGGAAAAAATTGATAATGCCAGAATAAAACTTGAACAAGTGATACAAAAAAAGAAAGTAACAAGGAAACAGTTGGAAAGTCTAGTCGGTTTATTGACATTTTTCTTGCGAGCCATTCCGATTGGCCGTGCATTTCTTCGAAGAACAATCAACGCTGTCTGGAGTGTTACTAAACCACACCATAAAATCAGAGTGACAAAATCACTGAAAGAAGATCTGGAGATGTGGCAATCCTTCTTACAGAATCACAATGGCATTTCCTTTTTTCAGGATAGATTCTGGACAAGAAATACAACACTCCATTTGTTTACAGACAGTGCAGGGGGCTTAGGTAAAGGATTTGGATTATACTTTGATAGAAAATGGGCATATGGATGCTGGCCAGCATTATGGCACAAACGCAAGCTAACGCTAAATATCACTCTCCTTGAATTTTTCCCCATTTATGTGGCTGTTAACATTTGGGATACACATCTTACAGGGAAGAAGATTATCATCAACTCAGACAACAAAGCTGTAGTGGCGATTTTGAACAAACAGTCTTCAAGATGCAATTGTGTTATGCACTTTCTTCGTAAGTTTGTTTTGAAATGTCTTCAAATTAATCTTGTGGTGAAAGGGGAATATATCCCAGGTGAGAAGAATATTATTGCAGATTCACTTTCTCGTCACCAGATCAACAAGTTCCGTGTATTGGCTCCAGAAGCAAATCTCCTCCCGGACGAAGTACCCAATCACTTGTGGATTTGAGAGAAGAATGTCAGAGGCTAATAGACAATTCACTGTCAGCAAATACTAGAAGGGCCTATACGGCAGCAATTAAGGCATTTTACAATTTTTGCAGCAGAAGAGAGAGTACTTGTGATGGTCAGACAACAACAGATGATGTCTTATGCTACATAGCAAACTTGTCATTAAAGAACATTTCTCACTCTACTGTCTCACTACATCTTTCAGCAATAAGCCGACATCACCTTATCAATGGATGGAATGACCCTACAGATAGTTACCTGGTTAGAAAATGCATTAAAGGATATCGACGTGGTTGTCCTTCAACTGATTCTCGGCTACCTATCACCATTGAGATTCTGAAAAGCCTACCAAGGGCTTATCAGCATATTTGCATTTCAGCCTATGAATCTCACTTGTTCAGAGCAGTATCCACAATTGCCTTTTTTGGATTTTTACGGATTGGTGAAATCATTACAGTTGCAGATACAAACCAGGCATTAAAATTCAGAGACATCAAACTGCTAGATTCAAGCTTACAGGTGAAAATCAGATTTTCAAAGACTGATCAATATGGTCGCTCAACAACAATTATCCTACCATCCCAGACAAATGAAAGTATCTGTCCTGTCAAGTCAATGAGAAATTACTTGGCGCTTCGACCACAAGCTAGTCATGATCTTCTGTTTATTCACTTAAATGGTAGGGCTGTGACGCGGTACCAGTTTACAGCGGTCCTGAGTAAGGCAGTCAAGTTCTTAAACCTACCAGAATCAAAACTGAAATCACATTCCTTTAGAATCGGGGCAGCAACATACGCAGCGTCAAAAGGAATACCACACGATATCATTTGTCAGTGGGGGCGTTGGAAATCCCAAGCTTATACTAGATATATAAGACTGTCAGTCTAAGTTTCTCGTATCTCCCCTCTTCCTCACCCCCCCCCCCCCGTATTTACTATTCATTGATAAGGCATCTCTCCCACCTTGTTTGATTTTACATGTCTATTATATATATATAGTATAACATCAAACATTTATTTTATCCTCTTTAACGTCATTTAAGTTTTTCCAGAAATATGGATGATGGGTTCATCGCTTATTTATTGGGCCCACCGAAGAGCGGTTACAAGACCAATAGGTATGCATTTGGGGCTTAAGCAACATGGGGTCTCCATCAAATGGTACGGGCGAAGGGGGATGCAATGGGATAACCTCATTCCTATTGTGGTGCAACAACTGAGAAGATATCCCCCGCCCGATATTCTCCTTATCCATCTGGGTTCCAATGATCTTGTTCGTATTCCAATGGAAAGAATCTTAAAGACAGTGAAACAGGATATGCTGAAACTGAAAAGTTTATTGCCAGATGACACAAAGCTTGTGTGGTCAGATATCTTACAGCGGACGACATGGTGGGGGGCTGTGGATGACAAAGCTATGGAGAGAAAGCGAAGGCGCTTTAACAGGTTTGGGGGGAAGGGTGCTATAGAGAGTGGCGGCTGTCACATTAGGCATGGGGAGATAACCGTGGAAGATGCGAACTTGTTCCGCAACGATGGAGTTCACCTCTCAGACATTGGAAATGACATTTTCCTCAACAGCCTACAAGGAGGTTTAGAGGCCTTTGTTGTAAAAGGGGTCAGCCATTTCCAAAATTAATGTACTTTTTATGAAAAGGTAGGGTTAGGTTAGATGGGGTTGAACTTGCTTTATACCAAGTTCAGTGGCGGATTTAGAGGCAGGCTAACAACATTTCCTTCAAATATTGCTGTTTTCGACCTTTTGGGTCTGCTATCAAGTCCGGCCGCAGTCTTACAGCAGCATCTCGGTGTGACCAAACCCGCAGAGGTGAAATGAACTGTGAGTAGGCTAAGGACATTAATGGTTTGTGGCAACACTAAGTGCAGTACCCTAGGTTGTCACTACTGCTATTGCTGTTTTATTTGGGGCATCACTTGGTGCAGTACCCCTCGGGTGCCTCAATCTGTCAATCATTGCTGTTTCTCTAATGATATGTGACAAAACCCTGTCATAAGAGATCTGAACTGCCATCACCTTAAGGGTAGGCGTTCAAAGCTTGTCTCCATTTCCGCCTCTGTATCTGAATAAAGCTACGCCCATTTATGCCATAAAATTGACTTTGTTTTTAATTTTGTAAGTGCCATAAATTTCACTTAATACAATTTATTTAATCTTGTAATCAATAAATTCATTTAAGTGAATGAATGGGCGTGGTGATGATAGTTTTGCATGAGTTGTCTCCCTTAGACCACTCACTGACGTTAAGCTTGACTGTTTGTACTTTGGCCAATTGAAACGCTTGAATTGAATCACGTGATAGCGTGTACTGTGTATCGTTCTTTTCAAAGCCGACTAGCAGAGTGACAAGACGTAATTTTTCAACCCCACCTCTCCCTCCCAATTTTTAAAGTGAATGAATATATGATGTATGTTTTGAACATTGCTTTCTTGTGCAATTTATGGAACTGTAGTTAAGTTCTTTTGGTAATTGACAAATGTTATGTTTTACAGTGCTTGGTTGGCACAATTCTGCTGTATTATTTCTCATTTCAGCATCCTTGACAGATGTTTGCTCATTCAAGACTGGTGCAGCTTTGGATTCAGATGGCGGATTTAGAGGCAGGCTAACAACATTTCCTTCAAATATTGCTGTTTTCGACCTTTTGGGTCTGCTATCAAGTCCGGCCGCAGTCTTACAGCAGCATCTCGGTGTGACCAAACCCGCAGAGGTGAAATGAACTGTGAGTAGGCTAAGGACATTAATGGTTTGTGGCAACACTAAGTGCAGTACCCTAGGTTGTCACTACTGCTATTGCTGTTTTATTTGGGGCATCACTTGGTGCAGTACCCCTCGGGTGCCTCAATCTGTCAATCATTGCTGTTTCTCTAATGATATGTGACAAAACCCTGTCATAAGAGATCTGAACTGCCATCACCTTAAGGGTAGGCGTTCAAAGCTTGTCTCCATTTCCGCCTCTGTATCTGAATAAAGCTACGCCCATTTATGCCATAAAATTGACTTTGTTTTTAATTTTGTAAGTGCCATAAATTTCACTTAAATGTCAGTAAAGAGTTTTGTTGCTTCCTTTTTAATAAGGATATCTAAAAATGGGAGCTCGTTGTGAATGGTTTCAATTGTTAATTTGATATTTGGATGCATATTCTGCAATAGATTAAAAATATCTTAAATATCTCCCTCAGATGTTTGCCATAAAAGAAAACAATCATCAAGGTAACGTTTCCATTTTAAAATGAAATCTTCTGTAAATTCATCCCCATACGTGTTGTACATAAAGTTTTTCTTCAAGGTATCCTAAGACCAGGTTTGCATACACTGGTGCAAATTTCGTTCCCATGCCTGTCCCTAATATCTGCACAAAAGGGATATCATTTAACTGAAAGGTTGTAGATTTATTTATTTGTGTTTTCACTATATCAGATTTGTGGATTTTAGGGAGGCCATACAATTTACTTGTTTTGAACTCAAAGTTTAAAATGTAATCTACCTCATCCTTTGTGAGATTGTCCTCATGTTGTCAATCCAGTGAACTCGCCTCAATGATCTCAGGTTCCACCTCTGCCTGTCCACACACCATAACCTACGCTCACGTCTGAGATGATTTGTGAGCAATGGACGCCTGATGACCCTTCTGGCCCTTAATCTGGCAGCTTTGAGGCGATTGCTCAAGCTGCGATGAGGTAACCATACCCGTTTCAGATGGGTGCTTGAAGCAAACGGAAGGCGTCTAACATGTCATAACAGAGCTCTATCCTCCTGGGGCATGGTAGCCTCTTCCTCTGATCGTGGAAGGTTCCTCACATCATTTGTTTGTGCATGGAAGTGAGTTCCTCTGGCAATTTCTCTGTAAGAAAGTCCTGCCCGATGAAGCCCAATGATCTGCCATCTCAATGCATTTGAAATATTCCTTCGTGCCATTCTCAAAGAGAAGTGAAACAAGTAGTAATGAACTCGGAACCGATCATTAAACCCATACTCGCGATTGTCTGAAAGTATGGTTTATTCGATTGCATTCGTGAGACAGTTTTTTTTTTAAAAAGTAACACCATTAGCAAATGGTAAATTGTTTAGCTGTATGTAAGTGCTTCTTTTCACATGCTTGACGAATGAGTAAGACAGTAGTCATACATGTAAATGTTCTTTTTATTGGGCTACAGTACATGAACAAACTAAGAGAAAATATGAAGGCACGTTATATTGTTGTCCCCACGGCAACATGGAACGGGTGACATTTTGTTCAGTTGTGTGCGTCCGTTTGTACGTCCAGCTTCTTCTAACCGCAATATCTCATGAAAAATTGCACTTCTGAACGCGATATCCCATGAATGGTTTCACACACAGTCTTCACATTTGGTTCCATGATACCTTAACCTTGATCACAAGATCACAACGGCACTTTGATCAATTTGTTTACGCGATATCGCATCAACTGTTGCAAATGCTGTCTTGTATTTGGACATTTGGGGATGACACAAACACCATTCCCTTTGAGTGATCTTGAAATTTTTAGCCCACCATGGCACATTGACCACTTTTGAAACTCTTGTCAATGCAATATTTCAGGAAGCACTGTACCAAAGGTCTCCACGTTTGGTCACAATATACTTTTGAAGATTGCTCAGACACCAGGCGCTCTAGGTGACCTTCAGCTTATTTTGAAGTCACAACAGAACTTTGACCACTATTGAAACTCTTGTTCTTGTGGACTGTTTCACTCAATGTCTTCAAATAAATCACAGCATACATTGGTGAATGAGGCAGATGCTTATTGTGACATTGACTTTATGTTGAAAGTCAGCACACCATCACAATATTATTTTGAACTGTTGCTCTCAGAGTCAGAGTCATATTACACAAACAATAGTTGAATATGATAAAAGCTTTTTAATCTCTAATGTAAAGTTCCATTTCTATGCAGACAAGATACAGTCACGAAATCCGAGAGCCACAAAAAAAAACAAAGAAATAATACAGAGTGAACAAAAGTTCAATGTTTGCTTTGTAATAAAGTAAATCTTAAGTTTGAAGACATTTGATAGTATTTACATCTTAATTTAAATATGTATCATAACCAGAAAATATTTACAGGTACAAAAGCATATATTTTGAAAACGACAAAGGTCATGTCAAATAGAAATATGTGCATGTGATGCACTGTGATGCCCCCGTCCAAACTTTTAATCCATAAATGGCCCTAGTCCCAATATGCACTAATTTCCAATTGTTTCAATTGAAACCCGAACAATAAAAATTCAGAATAACCAAAATAGCAAAAGGCACCACTCCACCACTAGGTCAATAAAAAATAGCTTTTAGATATTGCCCGGTAACGAAACCTACCCCCAATATCCACTAAGTTCAAACTGTTTCCATGGAAACCAGAAAACATTTATAGCCATTGGCTCTCTGGCTCATTGGTTTTCATATTCAAGTTTGCTTTAGGCTGTGGTCAATGTGCATGTGCAAATAACCTAAACTCATTTGAGTTAGAAGGGGCCGAAGAGCCACCAAAGCTACATATTTCAATCCTCACTAGTCATGGAGTCTGTACACAAAGTTTTAGCTTTTGACAAGGAGAACAGTCAACACTTCATAACTAATCTAAGTCCTTTATAGGGTCTTTTTTAAGGTTTCAAACCCAACATATTTTTATTGTCACTGAATGACAGGGTATTAATTTCAGTTCACAGTTCAAAGGCCTAGTCAAGGCTTTGTGTCAATATTTAAGGTCCTTTTAAGGCAGTGCCTGATTTAAGGCCATTTCAGGGCAGTACTTTGAATTCCAGGCCTTTGTTCCAGGCACCATGTTCTAGGCCTTATGCATCTGGTGAAGAGGAAAAGAGGTTTTAAATGTGTGGCCCCTGTGGCCCTATCAGTGGCCGCAGGACCACCAGAGCTACAAATTATACTCCTCACTAGTCAAATGGACTATACACAAGTATCAAGCTTTCTAAGGCTTTTGGTTCTGGAGAAGAAGGGGAAAATAGGTATATAGGACGTGGTGTCTGTGGCCCTTAATTGGGGTCACAGGGTCACAAAAGTTGCAAATAATAATCATTACTAGTCAATAAAAACAAAGATGCAGCTTTCACACCTTCTGGTTCTGGAGAATAAGACTAAAATAGGATTTGAGGGCGTGGCCCTGTGGTCCTTATTAAGGGTCACAAGGTCACCAAAGCTTTATTTATCATCCTGACTAGTCGAGGAGTCTGTACACAAGGTTTCTACTTTCTAGGCCTTATGCTAGACTAAGTCTAAAATAAATGTATAGGGCTTGGTCCCTGTGGCCCTTGTTAGAGGCCACAGAGCCACTAAAGCTACAATTTATAGTCCTCACTAGTCATGGAGTCTGTACACAAGGTTTAAGCTTTTTAAGCCTTTTGCTTCTCATGAATCTGGAGAAGAAGAAAATAAGTTACAATTTATAATAATAATAATTAGTCTAGGAGAGGGTTTCACTAAGTTGGATAACTTGTACCCAATCCTTTCACTTGAATAAATATGTTTAAATCAATGGTGTGTGACTGGTTGTTTATATCTTTCCATGTATTTTATTATATGATAGTGATGGATTCAATACTCTTGAATAGCATTATTTACATCTTGTTTACGTTTTCCATGAACGTCTTAACCTGGTTCCTAATCATAAGAATCTTATCATCGTTCATGGAAATATCATTGCCACAGACCAATGTCATATTCGTAATAGCACTATTTTGAGCACCCAGGCCAAACATTGGCCAGAATGAATTTTTGAAGCCAATTGAAACTGTGTGAAATGGCTGGTGATCTTCAAGGTTGAAACATGTTATTTTCTCCCCACTTTCATGCAGCAGAAAGCCAAAATCTAACCTCAATGTTGAACCTTTATCTGCTTTGATCCCCATTAGTTGATAACATGTACTTTTCTTATCACTAAAGACCTTGAGACAAATTTTTTCTTGAGTTGAACAATAATCAAACCTGAAACTACAGCATAGATTATTCTCGGGTGTAAACCTATCCAAATCTCGATCTTCATCAATGCAGAAACCGAAATCAAGAAGAGTTTCATTTTCTTGGAAGGGTTTTTTGAATGCGCTGTTACTCTTGACTTCCCAATATTGTGCAGACCCTGTAAGCTGGAGGGGAACTGTGGTCGTTGTGCCAGAATACTTTCTAAAACTACCTTCAGGCTGACAAGGACTGTTGTCTGGTTCGTTTGACAACTTCCCATAAGCATCCATATAAACAGCACCCATGTCGATTTTTACAGGATCCAATTTTAACCAGGTACCTAGGATAAATGAAGCATAGTTTTATAACACCCTTTTCAAGGAGTCTTTTTCAACGTATTTTTTCGATTATTTTCATTTTTCATTCATCTGAGTACATTTAAATTTTAAGACGACATGTTTTAGAATCATAATGAAAACGAAAGTTATTAAATTGCAACTTACATTGCAGAAAGGCCGACCTCTTTAGCTTTTTTTCCCTCAGCAAGTGGTACGATGAATCTTGGCACAGACCTAAAATATAATAATACATATAATAATTTTTTAAACTATTAGCTGATTAATCCTACTTATAATTTATCACAAATACCATCAATTTCCAACTCACTACTTGTACATAATTATCGTTCATTGTTTACTAATGATGTACTGGTGAAAATTTAACAAAGTAAAATATATCGTTTTGAAGATATAAGCTAGAATGATATAAAGGTGATATTTACTACGAATTGTATAATTTGTTAAAAGAGATGAGTTTCCGATGGGGCCATATTGAAAATATATTTAGTTATAACATTTGTATATAGTAAGATACATGATAAGAGACTGATATACTCTTCAAAAAAAGAAATGTTACATTCCTTAATTTTGTATGAAATATACATTAACTGAAATAAACTTTCAAAATTTATAAACATCAATGAAAATTGGTAATTTACCATTCATTCATAATGAAAATAATGAGCAAGTTGCCAAAAGCATTTCTTAGGCAACACATTCGTAAAAATCATTCCAATGTTACTGACGTATGCACGTGCAACTGTATTTGAGCTGCACGTGCATTCATGGTGTGACAAAGGGTTATAAAACTGGGATGTTTTCAATCCCATTACATTGCCAGTTATCTTGTATCGCTTGATGCAATAATGCCACGTCTAACACAAGCGGAACGTCACACCTCCATCGGCCGTCTGCTGGCAGGACAGACGCAGCAGACTGATGCAAGAGCCATGAATGTTTCCAGGGCAACGATCAACAGGCCATGGAACCGGTATACGACATTAGGAAGTGTTAATGATCGACCTAGAGGTGGGAGACCAAGAGTTACCACCCCTGCGCAAGATCACTATATCCGTCTTCAACATCTCCGTAACCACTTCAGGACAGCTTCACAAACTGTACACAGTGTGCCGGGTCTACGTCGAATATCCGACCAGACAGTTCATAACTGGCTGAGGGAAGCAGGTATCCGAGCACGTCGACCTGTTAGACGTAACGTCCTGACCCCATGTCATTATGCCGAAAGTCTCCGATGGAGTAATCATCATCGAGTGCGACCTCGTGCATGGTGGAGAACGGTCCTTTTCAGTGACGAGTCTCGATTTATGCTGCACAGGGCTGATGGAAGGGCCAGAGTTTCCAGGAGACGTAATGAATGTTATGCTGCAAACTGTGTGCAAGAGGCCGACCGTTTTGGAGGCGGAAGCGTGATCGTGTGGGGTGGCATCACTCACGCAGGTCGAACAGAGATGGTGCAGGTTGCAGGCTCATTGACAGGAGTGCGATACAGAGATGAGATCTTGCAACCCCATGTTGTTCCATTTCTGCATCGCCAGGGAGGGACTTTCCAGCATGACAATGTCAGACCGCATATTGCCCGTGTGTGTCAGGAGTACCTCCAAAGAAACAACATCAATGTGCTTCCCTGGCCTGCTCGATCACCTGATTTTTAACCGATTGAGCATTTGTGGGAGGTTCTGGACAGGAGAGTTCGTCAACGTCATCCTCCTCCAGGAACCCTCCAGAAACTGTTCCAGGCTCTCCAACAGGAATGGAGGAACATCCCACAACGTACTGTTCAACAGCTTGTTGCTTCTATGAGGAGGAGATGCCAAGCAGTGATAAACGCTAATGGTGGACATGCCCGGTATTGAACTCTGACACCCCCTGGTACTGTTCTTTAATACTGAGGTTTCATTTTGTGACAAATCCATCAATTTTATTGATGAAACTGTCAACTGATAATTTGAGATTTTTTTATCATTGTTAGTGTGTGTAACGTTTAGTTTCTAATTAAAATATATAACCCTGAATATTGATGTAACGTATCTTTTTTTGAAGAGTATATATTTTTCAAATGAATACGCACCAAAGTTCTTGAATGTAACATTGTGTTCCTCAATCAATTCTTTTTGCTGAAACGTTATACAAAATATCACGTGAAATATGACAGTAAAAGTACGACGACCTAATGAACAAAAGATGACTGTTATGTTCAGGTACATATATACATCAGGCAATAAAATGATGCGTAGGCAATAACGAAGTGTCTATGATCTTCAAAATCAAGGGTAATTTCTCTTAAAGGGGGATTGAAATGGTCTATGACCACTTTCGGGATTCATAAAAAGGGGCTTGCAATTTGAATAAGAGTCAACTTTGAATTTTCGAAATCGGACGGTAACCTGACTAAATACTGCTTTTAAAATACACTGCCCAATTAGCCCCGGCGAACAGAATCTGTCGTCACTTAAGCGTGTCCCGAGCGTGTCAACCTACTGTGACGTAGCAGTAGGTGAGCAGTTTCACCTAATGATCATTTTTCAACGGGTAATGACACATTTTCGATCGTTCATTTAACATACAAATATTCACAAAAAAACACTCAATTTTTGTATATTCCGATAGATTAGATATCCGACGGCTCAATAACGATTTTTTCAAGCCAATTATTATTGTATACACATGTTGTATCGTATATTTCAAAACCCTATCAAATGACGCAGAAAGGTGACTGCCTTGTTAAATTGGCGCCGTTTTGGCTAGACATGTCCGTTTAAAGTGATAATCTGATGGTTTTTTGTTTGCTGAATCTTACATAACATACACTGACTATTATTTCCGACGGTGACAAATAACAAATCGTTTATATTTTCAATGAACAAACCAAATATTTTCTTCAATCGAATACCTAAAATGTTAATTTTTTTAGAGTTTATTGCAATATAAAGAAATGTTAGACGGTGAATAATTTTACCATGGTGGTTTGAAAGGAAAGGAAAAGTATGAACGGTTATAAGTTATTTATTATGATATTTTTTTCTCTTATGAAAAGATAGGCGCCACAGTGGATAATCTATAGTAGGATTAATCTCCGTATTTTTACAACACATATCAATAGTAAAATAATTAAACATTATTTACCAATGGTTGATGTATTCAAGATATACAAGGTTTCGATTCATATTGAAAATGAAACAATGTTATATTTGGGATCACACTGTTTTGCATATAACATTCCGCATATTGATACAGTCACATCCATCAAAGTGATTCCGACAACAAAAGTAGTACAGAGTACTTCTTAGATATAATCGTACTTGCTTCTGGAATTATTTTATAATACAAATTGGTTTGAAGGAGGTTTGTCTTCAGACATAATGGTAGATACGCAAATGGAGACAGTATTGTCTCAATTACATGCTCATTGCATTCACATAGATAATGGTACTGGAGATAATGATCTATCATTCTTAGAAAAATTACATTACTCAATGAAAGGCATGTATCGGATGATGACTGATGTCTTGTTTAAAATATTATTTTAATAGAGCATTGAAAATATACTTTCAATGACAAACTTAATGATTTCACTCTGCACATAGAGAAGATATTTTTCACAACAATACCCGATACATGGCCCAACAGAATGAAAATTTATAAAATGAACCTTACCAAAAATCAGATAGAGCAAAAACAGTATTCCTAATTTCAACAGGTTATAATTTACCAATCAGAGAAAAAACGGGTGTTAAGGAGTACAATTGCTATTAGATGTTACCTAATTAGCTGATGTCATAAAATAGCCATAATATAATAACCTACCAGCTATAGTCATTATTTAATAGCTCTTGATTAGGAAACAGACAGGAAATACCATAGACAGTAAAGTAATTGTGTAATAAGTGAGTATCTGATCTAAGGAAAGTAAATAACACCTGCAAAGCAATGTCATTGTTTATTCAACATTTTTATAAAACGCTCAAATCTAAATGTGAGCATTGTAATTTCGGATTATTGCCATAAATCAGCCAAAAAAAATTTAATTTTGTTTTATATTTTACTTATAAGAAAGAGATTTTTTCTCTGCATGCCAAACTGTTCATTCAGTGAAAATGCGAGCTCGAAACAAAAAATCGGTGTAGTGATCGGAACACGTGAGTTCGATGTAGATTGTCACATTGCTCTGATTGACCTAACAAAGCGGGTCAATTTGGCGTAGAACGATCAATGTGATGGAAATTTGTCTACGGAGACTTCATCAGGAGATATTCTAGGACAGTTGACAGTAACACAAGGATATGATATACTGTTAATCGCTTGGATAACGCAGAATTTCGGATTTCGCCTACCATTTTCCATATGAGCAGATGAACGCTTCACCTACTACCACGTCATTTCCGGTATCCCATTCCAGTGGCCTCTCAGCCTTGTTTTGGTTTGTCGCTGGACGGCGACAAGCAGACGCCTTGTTGCGCAATGTTTACTTAGTTGTAGTTTCATTGAGAAACTGTGTATCGTTGCTGTTTTGGCCTAATATTTATGTTATATAGTTATTTGACAAATATCTTATAAAAATTTATTTTAAAAAGGTTATACAGCATCTCTTTAAAGGGGCAGTAGCACGTTTTTTTATAAGTTTATATATAAATATTTTAAAATTTTAACTGATAAATGTAAGTTAATGTCAAATGTATCATTTTGACATGGTCAAAAATCTCATTACACAAGCCAATCATCCATAGAGGACAAAGTATGAAGATTCATATAAAATCCATTGGCGGCCATTTTTTTATCACTTTTAACTCATTTTGCGTAAGATAAAGGAAACGCATGGCTAAACTTTACGTTATATATTTGTATTTTTACTGCTCCATTTAGTTTAAATACATTGTCTTTCAATTGGAACCATTAATTTTCCTTTTCCTGACATCACCTTATATTCCCCCTAAAACGTGCTACTGCCCCTTTAATGTTTGTGTCATAAGTTAAGTGGAGATCTGCAGTTTCAATCAGTCAACGGGGTCTAACGTCTTCCGAATGCAGCATTCCTTGACTGGGAATACTGCCTTGACACTGGTTCCTAAATCACTTCAAGCAATACCGATCTCTGTAGGGGGGAAATGAGTTTGTTTTCCAGTTTCTACATACTCAGCTTCTTTATAATTCTTTATAATGGTTGATTGCTACTTACAAAGTGTGCTTATGCTTATGCTAGTATGTATGTAGTATAACTCTCCTAGTGAAACTAAGCAGGAATCGCGGGTATGTGAGCGCTGTTGTAGTAGTAGAGGAACACATTTGGCAGGGAATTATGCAATTTTGGTTCTTAAATGCAATCATTTCGAAATATTTATTGTAAAAAGACGACTTATATCATAATGTTAACCACATTTGACTGGAAAGGGCTAAACGAAAAACATATCAATGAAAGAAGGAAATCATAATTTTCAAATTTTGACCCCATTCTTAGAGAATGCCAGAATTGTATCTGACATGACACCTATCTGTTTTCAATATATGTAGTCTAGATAGTAGTTTTGACAAGAAGATATTATGTTAATAACTGGTGGCCAATTTATAAATTTACAAAGATTATTACATCTTTCACAGTTAGCAGCACAGTAAGCCAATTCTTTCATTTTGCAGGAAAAATTAGAATTTAGATACTTTTTATAAACAGTGAAAGTATTGTAACAAACCTTTTCTTCGAGCTTCTTTATCTTTTCTTTGGCTTCATCTAGTTGTTCTTCAAAATTCTGTTAAATATTTTACGAACTACTTAAACTTGCAATTAAAAAGTTCATATCATCTTAAATAGAATTTAAAAAATTGTCATAAACAAAACGTTTCTTTAATGATCATTTATGACATACAAGAAAGAGACCAGAGCTATTAATTGTATAATTGAATAGACCAATTGCCAACGAAATATGACAAAGTCATAACTTAATAAAGTAATGAAATATTTCTTCGTTTCAACTCGTAATTTTCCTTAAGGTAATGAATTATATACTTTAGCTTGATATCATTTTACATTTATGAACTCACCTTTTTATTCTTACTAGTGTTCATCTTTTTCTGTCAAGTAAAAGGCATTTTAAATGTATAAGAAGATTTATATTTCATAAATATATCTTCATATTCGTAAATGAGATTTCATCATTGTATAAACAAAGAACAGACTCGTTTTGATGAAAAAAAGGAACAAATGATTACTTCAGGAGTCAATAAACATTCTAAACGGTTTGAGTGGATATGTAGAGGTTTGACGATAAATTAAAAGATCTTATGGATATTCAGTTTCCTTATTCACAGCATTGTTAATGTGTGAATAGGAAAACTCCTTAAGTATAATCCATTCTGAACAACAATCTTACAAATATCTTGAAATATTTTATTATATTTAATTCGAATGTCGTGATGACAGAAAACAGGTATCATGAATGTTTATTGCACAGAATTCTGGTTTGAATTGCTCCATATTCAATGTTAGTGTTAGAAAAAGAAATTACCTTAATTTCCTTGTTTGTGTCTGAAAACCGGAACCAATTACATATCACTAGCAGCAAATATTATGTAACTCTTGTAACTCGTACATCTTCAATACACAGCACCTTTATCAAATAATAATAATGATAACAACATATCATGTTTTGTTAATAAATATTAAACTATATACTGTTATAGTATTATAAATTCATACTTGCCTATAAGCGGTTCACCAACACCTTGCATTTCAGTTTCATCGACTGTAAGACAACATGAACTCTATTATGGAGTTGGACAGAACTTAATCAAATATTATAGCAATTATTGAACACAATATAATATAATTTGAGGACGCCTTTAGAATGAAGATACGTCATTTTGTGCATTTGATTGAATTTCATAGTATATTATTAATTGTTTTGAAAACATATGTTTAAATAAGTTAAAGATATGTTCACCTGTATGTTTAGTCCGTCCTGACGTGCGTCTGAAAGAAAGCAAAAATCATTACCATCATAGTTGTATACGTAATAAGAATACTTAGACATTTCGTTTTTATGTGAAAATAACTGAATAGGCAACAGTATTGTTTTTATTAACAAAAAAAAACAGGGACACAGAATTCATGAAAATAAAGTGTGTTTTTCTTAGGTTTTTAGGGGGAATATAATTTGATGTCAGTAAAATGAAAATAAATGGTTCCAAGGGAAAAACCAATGTATTTAAACTAGATGGAGCAGTAATAATTCAAATATATAATGTAAAGTTTAGCCATGCGATACCTTTTTCTTACACAAACTGAATTAAAGGTGGTTTCACAAAATGGCCGCCAATGGATTTTATGTGAATATTCATACTTTGTCCTCTGACTATGGACGATTGGTTTGTGTAATGAGACTTTTGACACAGTCACAATAATACATTAAAGATGCTAAATCATACTTGCAATATTTTAGAAAGTATTTTTAATGTATACGTTGTATTTTTAGAAAAATTTAGCGACCAACCTTGAGAAAATCGGACCAAAATTCATCAAATAGGAGATAATTTACCAAAAAATACTGAAACGGCAGTCGACATAAGGGCGAATCAAGTGTGGCCATTTCACAACTTCCGGTTTCTAAATGTACGTTTGAAAACCGTCTATGTCGCGCTCAACTAGATTTTATATTCTTTTTCTCCAAATTAGGTATTCGTTGCTGTCAAAGTTGATACCCATCGAACGCAATTACGGTAGTTGTGACACGGTGTAAATCCTACAAGCATAATGATTACGTAACTGAAAGCGGGTTCGCTAAATGACATGCCCTTTCTAGGAGGGGTACTGTGCTTGAAGCTTCGAAATAAGTATGTTATTGTTAATTAAACAATCTAAATATGATATCAAAATTTCGACGAAAGTTTGTTCTACAAAGTGATGTATTTCATTTCTCAATAGCTAAGTTTCATCCTGAACCGCTTGCAAGTATGATACAGCATCTTTAAGCATCAACTTGCAATTGTCAGTGCAACATTTAAAATATAAATTTATCAAAAACGTGCTACTGTCCCTTTAAAAGCCTAATGACCGTTAAGAAAATAATGTTTGTTGGTGTATAGCAAAGTCCACATATACTGTGAGTTTAGTTTTCAGAAAACTGTGGTTTATATTTCCAAAATTAACCACATCATAAAGTACAGTAGAACTCGGATATAACCAACTCCAAGGGACCAAAGAATATAGTTCGCTATATCCGGTGTTCGGTTCTCGCATATAATTTTAATGATATTATATAGGGACGGGACTTGATAATTTGTTCGCTATATCCGAGTGTTCGCAATATCCGTGTTCGCTATATCCGTGTTCTACTGTATATGAATGACTTCAGTCAAGAAACTTGATGGAAATGAAGCGCTTGCTTTCATAAAGAGTAAGTTTCAAAGAAGAAAAGCATTGATAAAAGAAACTTTATATTTTATAAAAACAAATAATTAATGCATTCTTACCTTACGTAGAAGAAATATGACACAAATAGAACTGTCAATATTGCACTGAAACAAAATAATTGTTCATTTTAATCAATTTTGGCATGTTCTAAGGACCTTAGTATAGGTAGTCAGAATTGAGAGAGTGAAATGCATCATGAAGCACACAAAAAGAAATGAGTTTATTATAAACATTTTTGAATCACTTATCATTAATATTTTTAATTATTTTATCACGATATATTAAAACATATTTTATCTTGTCAAATGTTAATATCTATCTACTTACAGAAGAATAACAGTCACAGCTGCCACGATCATCCATAGCTTTGACTCCTCTGTATCTGAAACATTATTTCCCCTAATATTATAAAGTAAAGAAATCCTCAGTTAAACAATTCAAACTGTCGTTTCCATTTAAGTGAGACAATCATGAGAAAGCTGTTTTTAGGATGCCAATACTTACTTTGTTCTGGCGGAGGTGTTGATTGTGATGTAGGTATGGATGTTGACTGGTCCCCAATACAATCACCCGTATCTTGGATACATGGACCAGTACAAGGACAGTTCGTCTCACACTGAGGTCCATAAAATCCTCGTTTGCATCCCTCAGAGCATTTTCCAGTCTCCTTGTTGCAAGGAAAGGTCTCCAGAGGTCTGCAGGTGTCAGAGCACTGCAGACCACAGTCCACACCGTACCAGCCTTCACGACACGACGTTTCCTCGGATGAAACTGAGGATAGATTTATAAGTCTAAAGGTGAGCAAACCTACTGTTTCAAAACTTCAGTTTCGAACCTGATCTATGCACATGTTGATTGAGTCCCTATAAGCAAGCAGGACATGTCTAAATCAACCAGCCTTCTCAAAATTTGACAAGCCCTGCAATGTGGTGAGAGTTAGTATGCTTGATAATAGTAGCCTTCACAAAATACAATTTCTTGATGTCAAATCTTTACGTCACAAAGTCTTAATGCCCAAAATCATCATAATGTCAAACTCTTAACTGCCAAGCTACAAAGGCTCAAATTCTGAGAAGCACTGCATTGTGTTTGGGTACAAAACAATGTTAAACAAATTGAAGTCATGATTATTTCTTAAAATTCCATTCAGTACTTGTACTATATGTATATTCGAACACAAGTGTTAAAGTGGCAGTAGCAGTTTTTAAGGGGGTATATAAGGTGATTTCAGGAAAATGAAAATTAATGGTTCCATTTGAAAGACCATGTATTTAAACTAAATGGAGCAGTAATAATTCAAATATATAACGTAAAGATTAGCTATGCGATTCATTTTCTTACACAAAATGAACTAAAGGTGTTCACACAAAATGGCCGCCAATGGATTGGTCCACTGACTATGGATGATTGGCTTGTGTAATGAGATTTTTGACACTGTCAAGATGATACATTTAGCATTAATTTACAATTATCAGTGAAAACTTTTAAATATAAAATTATCAAAAAACGTGCTACTGCCCCTTTAAAAGCACCTCTTATTTTGAATTAATTGATTTATTGTTAACTTTAATTGATTCATAGCAGTATTACAGACCACTGTGTATCTATTTGTGTAGTCAATGCATCTAACACTTTATCAATCTAAAAGTGCGAATAAAAAGTGTGTAAATCCTACCATGAGCTATGAAAAGGATAATCAAGAAGAACCTCGGCATGCTGATGACCGCTGTATCTGCGAATAAAACAATAAACAGTGAGCATAACCTTCATTCTAGTGTTAATATGTGTCCATGCATTCTCTCCCCACAGAAGCAGATCAAGTCATATTGATTAAGGCTCTGTTCTTATTCGCCTAATTTGTGATGTAGAATTTGAGATGCCTAATTGGAGTTAGTTGTACAATCCGCGACGCTGTTCTAAAAAATCATTTTTGGCTACTGAATCATGCAAAGAGATTGTGAATGAACCACTCTTTCCATACGAAAATCGTTTTCCATTGCTAACAATTCAAATGAATTGTGGTGAAATTTTGTTTCAGCCAGGGCATACCACTGGAACCCATTGGAATTTAGGCTTATTAGAACAGAGGCTCAATCAACAAGACTTCATCTGCTTTAACAAGACTTCATCTGCTTTAGCTGGGAGACAATGGCGTCCTTGTGCATGGCATGAAAGATAGTTATCATTGAAACGTTTTTACGAAGTTTAATTTGCATTTACAAAATCAAAAAATAAAGGCAATGCATTTAAGTGTTAGAGATATGTCTCATTGAACTGTTGAAGGTTATTTCGATGGTATTAATCATTCGGAGATAACATTATAATCAGCCCGAAACTGAAAGTTTGTGGCTTCCTTTTCATTTATGATTATTAAGTGACTTGGTGTTTAAAAACAGGACATTGAAACAAAACATGAGAAGTAAACGACAGAGGAATATGCTTGTATGTTCTATGAATCCTAGTTATGAAGCTGTTCGTTTTTTCTCTGGTGACAGCGACATTTACGTATGGTATGTAAAGACCCGAATTTATCAAATATCCACTGTACCTCTTACATTGTAAGTTACATCCATGCGTTTCGTTGCATTTAAAGATAACCAGTTTCTTTATGGAAGTCGATATTATTTTAATTATCTTTAAAATATTCAGTTGGTTCTGCTTTGGGCAATCAACCAAATATGTATTTAATTTGAAAATCATATTAACATCATAAGTGAATCATCTATCTTGTCAAAGCGTAGCACATAATTTAACACAGCAACATTGCACTTGAAGTGATTCTAAGTTAAAGCTAAGGACACACACTAGCTGTGACGACTGACTGCATTGGGAAAACCATCTTCGATCTTGTTATATGTTTCAGTCATCCAAACTTCAACAACCAATTGCACCAGTGGCCAACAATGTTCATCTTGTGACGACTCTACAGACCATTGTACATCGGAGTGCTTCACAGGTGTTTACGGACCTCGGTGTAACATGAGCTGCAGTGAGGGGTGTAAAGACAATCTATGTAAAACACAAGAAAGTGGGACAGAAAAATGTGTTGCTGGGTGTAAACCAGGGTTTTATGGAATCAGATGCAGCATACCATGTATTCACTATAAGGATTGTCAGAAATGTCCTCAAGAATGCGAGAATGGATTCTGTCAGTTGAAGACGAGATGTGTGTTAGGGTGTGAGGACTCCTACTATGGGACCAACTGCACTGGCTGTGGACCTGGCTGTGAGGTCTGTGATAGAAGAAACGGCTCTTGTCTGGAGCACTCGTCTTCCCATAATACAGGTGTGTAGAATCACGAAGTATTCATTCTCTCCCAACGAAGGTTTCTCAGGTCAGAACTTACTTATCGTTTGTTATCAAAGCCCTTATATCACCAGAAATGGCGGAAAACCGAATTTGGTGCAATTAAAAGTTAGTTGTTCAATCACCAACGTCGGGATAAAAATCATCACGTTAGAAGATATTAATTCCTGTTTGGTTCGGGGAATTTATCCAAATATGCATATTACACTTTGAGCCTTCTGTTCATAAGGTCTCGAAGACGACAAGAAAGATTTCAATGCGGTAGGTGTTTTTATTGGCTGAAACTTTTCTGATACCGGTAGTTTTGCCGCGAGGGGAACTTGCAGGAAGCTCGATACGGGCGCTTATTGCAACAGGGGTTAGATCAGAAATTAGATTCAACTGTTGGGAGAAAATGGAGTATCAAGTCTGAAAAAATCACCTCCATATCAGCAATGCTGAGGGAAAATATAATTGAAATTAAAAGAAAAGTGTAGTAAGTTTCAAGATATTCAATTCAATATCGTTTTCTATATTTAATTTCTCATGAATTCGATGATTTGTGTTTTACATTTATAAACGCATTTTCAATACCATGAAACATGATAAACCCTCTTGCTTTTAACAGGATCACATGTGTTCTACTACCTAGTTGGCGGCGCTGTTGGCCTGTTAGTCGTTGGTTTCGTAATCATCTGCATCTGTTGTCAGAGGTGAATATATGTAACCAATTCTAGTTGTTTTTGTTTGGATTTAGCTGTATACAAAAATGTTAAAATTTCATATGGTTATCCGAGAAACACTGACACATGACTTTTACGAAATAAGTGCGATTTTATGTATCAACCGAGCGCGAGCAAGGTTCGTTAAAGTCATATGCCATGTTCACGTTCATGTTTGATAAATCCTTTTACTGATACTATTTCATACGAATTCATACAATTATAATCGTATCGAACCCATATGCAATATTCAGCAATCGAGATGTTAACACTTTATTTGTTTATGATAATATAACATTATATAAGGTATAAATGTTGTACGAATTGATAGTGACACATGTCAATGTGACACCATTTAGACAATTATCAGTCAGTTGATAACAATTATGAGACCATTTGTTGAGATGACAAATACATTCATAATGGTTGATGTTGAAACAAAATAAAAGGAAAAAACGCCTATTTCCATTGTTAGTATCAGTATCGGTTAACAAAACATTTTTACTAAAATCATGGATTCAGGTATAAGGATTTAGAAGTTTCCATGAATTAAAGAATAATGTTTAGAAAAAAAATCATAAATCAGAAACATCGATTTCTCTTAAATGATTACAATTAAAACGTGCACAGTTTACTTGTTTATTTGTTTAAAGGGGCACTAAAATGTCATATTTTGAAAGAGAAAAAAACCCACTTAAAAGTACACTTTGAACAATGATTTACTCTTGTTTTTATTGGTTTGAGAATACGACATAAAAAACTCGAAATATTTGTAATTGTAAATCTTACTTATCAAGAATTCAACTGAACTGTTAGTTTATTTCATCATTAAAAATATTTTTGACAAATATTATCATATTAACAAACAAATTATTAGCGTTCTTAACATTTCATAACTTTATATGAGTTTATTTTGAACACAATCACGAAAGCAAAGAACGAGTTTCCTTGTTTGATTTCATGTTCTTATTCTTTATTTCATGACAGACAATGTTTTAATAATTTCTGTGAAATAGTTTTTTTTTGTTTACTTGAAATGAAACAAGTTAATGATCGATCCGTTTTTGCTTTTAATTAAGGTTGACGAGGAAGAGGGAACAGCCAAACAGAACAGTGCCTGGACAAGTGATTAGATTAGATCGGACTGATGACAGTGGAGACACAACGGCTAGTGGAAATGGGCGCTACATCCAGGCTATTCATAACCATTATGATGAATGCAATGACGAATGTTATGCTTAACATTGCCTATTATACTTATGGCAGAGAAAAACTGTACAATTGATCAACAGGAAGTTCATCGACTATACTGTACTATTTTGTTATATTTAGACCAGCATTTATGGTCACAGATATAGATATTAAATACTTTAAACAGTGAAAATTCAATATGAAATCTAAGGTAAAATTAGAATAACAAATAATGGAACGATAGAAACATCAATCAAAAGTAATTGTAAATTTAGAGGCATGATGAGAAATAAACTCAAACTCTTGTGTAGATTTCAGAAAAAGGGGAACCAATGAAAGCCAAAAAACACATTAAGAGGATTAATTCATAGTAATCTTTCTACATATGGTCCATAATAGATTATGTTTCTGCATAACGCAAGCAAGATGTATCTTAAAGAGTCACATAGGCAAAACTTTGTCAAAAGTGTCAAAGTACGATTTTTGATAAGGCGAAGAGCTTGAGTCTGAAGACTTTAGTGATATCAACATGTTTGTATTATACTCTGCATATGATGCAGTCCCTTTTGCTTCAATGATCTTAACAAGGAAGGATTTTTTAATACATTTTGTTCGAAATGGAAACCTACTTTTAACATAAAAAAAAAACATTTTAATTTGTTTGCGGATCTAAGAAAAATTGTTAAGCCATTTCAAAATTTGGAATTATATTCTTGAAAATATTCAGTCCTACACATATTAGGGCGTGGAGTTTCTGATTAACGAAGGAAAAAGCTATCGAAATAGGCCACAAAAGAAATGTATATATTTTGTTCTCCGCAAAGGTTGTAAATGACTTTCAATTACGCCTATTTGATTATATGGTTTTGCCTCGTCATCTGCTTTGGGGATTTGAAAATTTAACTTTGCTTGAAAAGGTACAGTTAAATTTTCTCAAACAACTATCGTCCCAAAAGGAAAAGTACTCCAAATTCTATTTTGTGTTGGGAATTTGGTAGACACCCACTTGTAATTAATATTGAATTAAGATATATATAATGTTTTGTGAAGACTTTTGAAAGGAGAGACTTTAGAATTATAATCTTAAACTATGATTCAACGATAAACTTTTAGGAAAATGTAAGCATAAATGGATAATGAATATTTAACACATTTTCAATGAAGTTATATCTGGAATATAAGCTGAAAAATTCAGTGAGATGATAATTGAAATATGCATATGAGCAAGTGTGGCTGTCTAATGTCTACAATTCCCCTTTCGATGTTTTATAGCTTCTATCTGACCAACGATAGGAATATATTTGGATGTATGAGATGATAAGAATTCAGGGGATGCTTCATTTAAAACAGCAAAACAGTGCATACCATTCAAAACAGGTCGTTGGAAAACTGTCTGAAAACATAACAGAATTAAACTGATAATGATAATGATTTATGCTTTCACACCTTAAAATACCAGAGTAACACATTTTAGCCTTTTTTCACAAGACAAAATTATGCATTAAATGAAGACTTTATTTAATAGTAAACGGATAGGTACAGAAAGAAAAATAAGCTTTTTTCTGTAATATTATCTTAGATTCTTTGGTTGGCTAAGATATAATTTTCTGTATTATTTGTATACGGTGTTCACTTTTTCATCTTTCAAATTCATGATTGTTCCTACTGGACTCATTACCTTATCGTGGTGTGGTGGTTTGTGTGCTTTCTACGACCCCGAGAGCTATGCCAGCAGGAGCTTACATGCTCCTGGTAGGGTCACCCAAGCTGGACAGGTCGACGGGTAGAAGCCAGACCAAATTTGAGTCCTTCTAAAACCTGCTTTCTATCTCTTACTATGCCTTTCTTTCCGTCTTTTACCTCATCCTTTCGATCCCTTTCTCCCTGGTCTGTCTGCTCTCTTTTGGATGGCAACATCCACGTGTTTAATAACTGAAATATTGTTCAAAACACGTTAAACACCATCTCACTCACTCACTCACTCATGATTGTTCATCTTTATATAAACTAGTATTTTAAATTTGATGCCCTTGTGTTTTATGTGTATCTTCATATGCCGCTGCCTGAGTATAAAATTGATAACACAAATAATAAAGTTAATGATATTTCAGGTCAATGAGTTTTCTTTTCAGTGTTGTTAAAGCTGATAGTGTACAGAACACAGCCAAAGAATCTGTTTGTAAAATATTAGTGACATTATGTGTGACACATGGCTGCATGTTTTTAATAAGACATTATTTCGATTAAACAGGTGTAACTCAAACTTGCAGTAAGGGAGATCAAAGTTTATGACATCTATTACACTGTACCTCCTTGAGAATTTCAGAGTGATATCATTACAGGAAACAGAAACTTGGATAAAGTTATTTGTTGTGATACAGGAAGTGTTTCAGTAATTCACTTTTAAACCAGACAAAATAAAGTACATACCACAGTTTACTAAGTATATCAAAACATATGATGTATTTCATTATTGCAGGTTTACAATAAGAAATATTTGCACTAAAATGAAATAAAATAATTGATGTCTGGTTAAGGTTTTGTTGAAATATATGTATTTAATATAAGCAGGGGTAACAAATATATTTTACTCTTTACACCTTGTTAAAAGTATTGTCAATATGTCAAAAATAGATATTCTTAATATATATATAATTTGTCTTCTTTGTTGATGAACGCTAGGTTATATCATGATTATTTTGAACAATTACCACCCTTATTTTATGCGGTTTAAAGAAAAACCCTAACAAGTATTAACTATTATTGATGATTTATCACGTGATCTTATCAGTTTGATAATGCAAATTCAAAAACTCGAAATATTTGTTATTGAAATATAACATATGATGAATGCAACTGAAGTGTGTACTTTCTTTTTTGCAGTTTAGTACATTAACACTAACAGAAAATTAAAACGCCAAGACTCATAAGCAATTCAGTACAATCACATCATTTTTGAGTGGACAAACGTAGGGAAACCCTCTATATTCAAAACTACAACATTTTGTCCTGATAATTTAAACTTTTACCGTCAAATGATTGTGAAACTGAGGCAATATGAGTCATATGTTCCATGACTTGATGTCTTTCCCTCGCGTTTCGTACAAGTGCATCTACTATAATAATGAGTATCTTTCTTAGTAAGTAACTGGTTGTTACCATACACTCATATTCGACTCTGTCAGTTAATAGAATTGTGTTGTGACGACGTCGACACTAGTTCATATAAAAAACTGGTTATTACCTTAAATTGAGACTCTGGGGGAAAGTTGCGGGTCGAGGTAAGGTGATATATAAAAATCGCCACCGAACGCTTTTTGAATGTCTCTTACATCACACGAGTGATTGAATGAGCACTCAGGCTTCAATACTTACACTCCAAAGCAAACCCAACACGTCCAAGGTTTTGTTTCATACATTTAGAGTGAGAATACATCAGACACATCATTTTTCTGCAATTATTGGTGTAATGCTCAAAAACTGCCCCCCTTTCAGCATTGATGTATTCAAATGGAGGCTGCTATATGTATGATAAGTGAATCATCATTTGAAACTCTTATGTGCAATGTAATGACGTTTTGCCTGAGCGAACATAACGCCCTTGTTTGAATTTTGAGTGACATATTACCAAATAAAGGCAACAATACCTCCTGTTCTTATGGTAACATTTGCAAATTTAAATTTTTTGCACTGACAGGCTATTATCAGAAGTTCCATTTCTATGTGACAGTCTGTGTAATCAGCAGTAACTTTTATTTGGAGTTTTACTTGCCAACAATAACATTTGCAAAAATATTTTTCTATTTCTATTATGCAACCGTCGTCTTCGGTATTAGTCTGTGATTGAAAAGACAGATAAGTTGAATATTTTTTTAAAAAATAATCTGTAGATTTTAAGTCAAGTCCCACTTTGTCCTTAACGACCGTAATAAAAATATTTTTATTGAATAATTTTGAAATATATTATAAAACATTTATCGACATGCATACCGTAAATAACTTACGGACTATCTGGAACGTGATGTCTGTACATAATACCGTTTTGGATTCATCTAACTTAAAGTTGCATTTACTAAAACAGCATGCATGTTGTGACAAATGGAGATTTATTACACTGCTTCCGGCATTTTAACCTAATGGATATTAAAGAGATAACAGTTGCATGACGCAACGTGACAAGGAAATTGAATCCTTGCAATTAGACAGCCAGATAAAATGAACAAAATCATGTTGAAAAAAATATGTTGGGAGAAAGGCTTTTCAATTTTTAGTGTAAATCTATCTCTTACACACATCATCCACAATTAAAACAGTGAAGCATTACTTATGGAAAAGTTTGTACGTCAAGAACAAATGAAGTTCGGAGAGACGTTTTAAAATCATGTGAATGATTTATAGCACGAAGGGGGGACACGGTAAAGACATAATTTGATATCTGATCCAAACCATTATCTTGTAATGACAACATTAGAATAAAAAAAACCCCTAAAAAAACAACATTATTTGAATATGTCTCAGAAATTTCAGAAATGACTTAATAAATAGAGTTGTAAAATATAATATCTTTAACGATATATTCCAAGGGCCATCAAACAGGCAAGAACTTCATGTAAGACGACACGAAATTTTCAAGGATCGTGTACATGTGTTTATTGAAATAAAACCTACAAAGGTTAATTATGTATGTACAGTGTATGCATTTGCTATTTAATAAAATAAACATCATTTACACTTTAAATATATCGTTACATTCCCACATATATTCCAAAATGTACATTGACTATGAAAATGGAATTTTATATATAAAGTTATTTGTTGGTGTAGTCTGGGCAAGTGACCGACAGCCGACAGCCGACGATACCATTCTTGATATAGAAATATATTTGTTTTGTATAGTCTGAGCATGTGGCCGACAGCCGACAGCCGACGATACAATTCTATATATAGAAATATATTTGTTGTGTATAGTCTGAGCAAGTGGCCGACAGCCGACAGCCGACGACCCGATACAGCTCTACATATGACAATACATTTGTTGTGTATAGTCTTTTCGTACAGCCGACAGCGGAAAGCCGACAATACAGTTCCAAATATAACAAAACATTCATTTATATATAGTCTATGCAATTTTAGATATTAATAAAAACTGTGTTTTTTAAATGACAATTTCAGTTTTGACATTTGGAGTTATCTGCCCTTGACCGCGGGCAACGTCACGCTTACGTCAATTGAATATTAGTGCATTAGTAGTAGGAGACTTCAGAAATTGATGCCCCCACCCCAAAAACTTGAGAGAAAAAAGTTAAATTTGAGAGATGTAAAATAGGGGTCTTGGGTGGTATTTTACATTAAAAAAGGAAAGAAATAGGCTAAATCAGGGAAAATAAAGGTTTTAGGAAAGAGTGAGATTCTAAAAATAATTCAATTTTATAGGTGGTATTTTACAAGGTTAAGAGTGTATTTTAGCAAGTTAAAACACTTTATATTTTCATACACAAGTCTGATCTCCCACAGAGAAAACCTCTTTCATGCTCAGTGAAGCGACAATAACCGCTCGTGTACATTTCTATAGCGGAGTCTCACTTGTGAAATCTTGTCTGCTCTCTCAATAGATCTGACATTAAATGCAATGAGGTGAAAAGACGCCATAGACTAAGTGTGTGGGTGTGGCCTAGCCATATAAGGAGCGCTCATGCATGAGCGGTATGACTAAGCTAAATCAGGGAAAATAAAGGTTTTAGGAAAGAGTGAGATTCTAAAAATAATTCAATTTTATAGGTGGTATTTTATAAGGTTAAGAGTGTATTTTACATGGTTTAAAGTGAAAAAAAGATCTGTAAATGAGATAATTCTGGGATTTAGGAAAAATTTATAAAATAAAAAAAAATATCGAAAAGGTTTAAGTAAAAAAAATTAATAAAAAATAAGACAATAAAAAATGAGTAAAAATTGTAATACATGTTTCATTCTAAAAGAGTTATATTTCTTTTCTATTGATAAGACATGTGCTGATGGTCATAGGGGAAAATGTAAAGCATGTGATAGAGAAAGAAAACATAGACATTATATTAATAATAAGGAGAAATATAAAGAAGCAAGCCTTAAATTTTGTCAAAGAAATCCAAATTATTATCAAGATTATTATAATAAAAATAAATAAGAAAAGGAAAAAATAAAAATAGCTAATCAAATTTACCCCTTTTAAAATGACAGGTGAAAATCTTACTTGTGACTTTTGTAATAGAACATTTAAAACATTAGCTGCGAAGATATCTCATGATAAGTCGAAAACTCATTTAAGTAAAGTAAATAAGGTTATACCAAAAGAAAAACCAAAAGAAAAGCCAAAGAAGAAGACTATCAAAGCAGATATAGAATTTAAGAATACTTCAAAGGATTATAAAATATCTAAACAAAAATATATAGGAAATGATTTTAATGATTTCTTCAACTTATATGAAGATAAAATAATAAGTCTATTTAATGAAATAACTTATCCAATAAAATATTCTTTATCAACTAAAATGATTTTTCAACATAATGATGGTTCATTTATGAGTTTGGAAATGGCTTCAGGGGTAAATCATATAGCTTATAATAAAGAAGATTTAAATCTAAATGATTTGAGAAATGAGATGCTTAATGAAACTGAAGCTTCTGATAAGAGGTTAAATCGATCAGGTTGGAAGATAGAAGGGTTTGCTAGATTAATTTTACATACAGATAAAATAAATATTTTAGGTAAATCATATATCAAATTACCTTTTAGAACAAACAGTGTAATAAATATAAAGAATGATGATGATAAATGTTTTCTTTGGAGTATTATAGCTCATATTTATCCAGCTAATAATGCACATAAAAATCAATTATATAATTATAAGAAATATGAAGATAATTTTAATTTATCTAATATTTCTTTTCCTCCTACACTATCAGAGATAAACAAGTTTGAAAGAGATAATAATTTTAATATATATGTTTATACTATTGACTGTATAAATGTTAAAGAAAAACATTTAAGAAAGTCTTGGAGAACATCACCTTTATATATATCAAAAAACAATAGTGAAACAAAAATATATTTACTATTGTATGAGAATCATTATATTTTAATAAAGAACTTTAAAAGATGGATGTCTTCAGAGATAGGATATAATTTAAGAAGTGATCAATCATTGGAAATATGTGAAAGATGTACGAGTTATTTTGTTAAAAGAACAGCATATGAGAAACATATTAGGTTCTGTATAAATAATGAGACAACTAAATATATATTTCCTACTAAAGGTGTTGATAATATTTTAAAGTTTACAAATTACGGTTATACACTTAGAGTACCATTTATATTAGTCGCTGATATCGAATGTATCAACGAACCTTATTTTGATGAAGAACATACTGAAAGAAAAATAAAGCAAATTCCATCTCATATCTTTGTTTATACAATATCTGATTATCCTGACATTGTACATAATGAACAAGTATTATTTAAAGGAAGAGATTGCATGGAACAATTCTCAAAGTATATAGATAATAAGGTTCCTGAATTTAGAAAAGCTTTGAAAACTAATATTCCTTATGATAACATTAAACCAGAAGGAATTAATGAAGATAGTTGTTATTTTTGTAAAGAGAAGTTTAAAGAAACTGATAAGAAAGTTATAGATCATAATCATTATAATGGAAAATTTAGAGGAATAGCTCATAGTCGATGTAATATACAAGCTAAGAAAGTTAAATTTGTACCAATCTTTTTTCATAATGGTTCTAATTTCGATTTTCATTATGTAATAAGAGATTTAGCGAATTATATTAATATAGAAGATGAAGATACTGATGGTGTGTTTGATATAATTCCTAACACAGATGAAAGATATATCTCCTTTTCATATAAGAAGGTAATTAGGTTTGTAGATTCATGTAGATTTTTTCAAGCATCATTAGATAGTATAGCAGATTCTTTAAACGATACAGATAATATTATTTTAAAAAGATTTCTAGAAAGTATTGGAAAGATTGAAGAGTTAGATAAGCTAAAAAGTAAAGGTGTTTATCCATATGAATATATAGATTCTTTCGAGAAATATGAAAAGACTGATATTTTACCGATTGAGGCTTTTGATAACGATCTCTCATTAAGTTATATTAAACAACTAGAACATTTAAAAGATAATGCAGAAAATCCTATTGAGAGAGAAAGTTATAATATAGAATATATAGAAAGAATAAATAATTATGAACATTATAAGAATGTTTACAAAATATTTAATTGTAAAAATTTAGATGATTATACTATTTTATATTTAAAACAGGATGTTATTCTTTTAGCTGATTGTATTCAAAAATTTAGATCACTATTTGAATTAGATCCATGTCATTTTGTTTCAACTCCAGGATTAACTTTCCAAATGGGGTTATATAAAACTAAAATAGAATTAGAGCTACTAACAGACCAATCTATGTTTGAAACAATTGAAAGAGGTATAAGAGGAGGATTCTCTGGTGTTCTAGGACGAAGATATGTAAAAGCACATAACAAACATATTGATCCTGAGGAACAAGAAAGAGGTTATTGGGAAATAAATGAGTTAGAAAAAGAACAAATGTTAAATGCTTTGGAAAGAGGTGAAGATTTAACCCAATTTACTAAACCAAATTATTTAATTTATATAGATGCTAATAATCTTTATGGTTGGGGGATGTGTAATCCTCTTCCATACAAAGATTTTGAATGGGTAGAAATTGAAGAAGATAAAGACGTTTATTATTATTTAGATAAATGCAATGATGAAGAAGGAATGATCTTTGAAGTAGATATTGAATATACAAAAGAGTCAAAAGAAAAATGTAAACTATATCCACTAGTACCAGAAGTAAAAATAAGAGATTATGAAGAACTTGGAGATTATCAGAAAGAATTATTAAATAATGATAAAAAGAATCATAGTAAAACTCAAAAATTGGTTTTAGATTTCTATCCGAAGAAAGAGTATGTTACTCATTATAAAAATTTAAGGTTTTATCTTAAACAAGGAATGATAGTAACAAAGATACATAGTATTATATCCTTTAAACAAAAACAATGGTTACAAGGGTATATTGACTATAATACAAAAAAGAGATCTGAGTGTACTTCAGACTTTGAAAGTGATATGTATAAACTTATGAACAATGCATATTTCGGTAAGACAATGGAGAATATTAGGAAGAGAGTTAATGTTAAATTAGTATCAAATGATAAAGAAGCTAGAAAACAAATATCTAAACCAACTTTTGTAAAAAGAAATATATTTGACAAAGATTTAATGGCTATTCACTATAAGAAAACACAAACAAAAATGAATAAACCTATGTATTTAGGTTTTAGTATTTTGGAACTTTCTAAATTATTAATGTATGAATTCTTTTATAATGTACTTTTACCTAAATTTGAAGGTAGAATAGAATTACTTATGTCAGATACAGATAGTATGATATTAAATATACAAAGTGAGGATGTTTATGAAGAACTTTATACTATTAAAGAACATTTTGATTTCTCTAATTATGGGGAATATGCTGAAACTAAACATCTTAAAGATAATAGCAATAAAAAAGTTGTAGGAAAATTTAAAGATGAAATAGGAGGAAACATTATGACAGAGGTTTTACCGATGAGACCAAAATGCTATGGGTTTGAAACCAAATATGAAATGGGGAAAAAGAAATCTCAACAAATTAATAAATGTGAATTGTTAAAAAATAAAGGAACACAAACAGTTGTTATTAATAAACAAACAACTCTCGATACTATGAAGGATTGTTTATTAAATAGTTTAACTGTTAAAAGACAAAATAGACAGATGATAAGTAGTAAACATGATAACTTTGTTATAGAAAGAGAAAAGATTTCATACAATCCATTTGATGATAAAATGTTGTATCTAGATAAGTATAGAAATATTGGATTTGGATATTAAGTTTTTTAATTTTACATTATTATAAATTTATTTTTTTAACTTCTCTTATTAACTATTTCTTCATATCCTTCTTTAAAAATTTTAAGTAAAGGAACAATATTTTTTGTTTTAAATGTACTATGTTCATTAAAATAATCGCCTAATATATTTTTTAATTTACTCATATTTGGTTTGTGTCCACTTTGAATTAAATAATAATTTAAATAGTATAATAGTAAAGGATCGGTTACATTTATTTGACTTTGTGATTCTAAAAAATTAACTATTTCACTTTTTTCTAGATCAGAGAATGATTGTTGATTTAAAAAGTAACTTAAATCAAAATCGCTTCTTGCTGATACTTTATTTGTTGAAGAATCATATATTTTCTTATAATTTTTATCATATACAACAAAAGAATTTTTATTTAGATTATATCTTATTATTCCATACTCTATATATGAAAAGTGTGATAAATCTTTGATCATAAACCTTTCCTTTATATCATGAAAGAATTTTGTACTGTTTCCTGTTGTTATATAGATCTCTTTTACATTGTTTCTTGATTTGGGATTTAGATCTGTAGAAAGATGAGCTAAAAATATAAGTTGAATATTGAAATGTCTACCCTTTGAAATAAGATTTGCTACTTGTTTATCTAATTTCATACTTCCTTGATCATCAAGTATAACAGTATGGTCTTTTAAGGATTCTAAATTATTTAATTTATTATAATCATACTCTATTACATCGCTTGGCCATTCATCAGGATCTAAACAAAATACTTTATACTGTGAAATATTATTTTTCTTTAAATATTCTTTTATAAAGTAGGTCTTTCCTGTATCAGAACCTCCAAATAATAAAATATGTGTATTTTTTGATTTATCTATTATTTCACTTTCTACTTCTTCAAGTTCTTCTGATTTATATTTTGGAAATCCTTTGAAGTTTAAAGCATCTTCTATTTCTTGATGTAATTTATTATTATTCATATGTCTAAATAGATTAAAGTAATCAATTAGAAAAATTACTATAAAAGCTAATATTATTACCATTATAAGTGAAATTATATTACAAAAAAACATATTTATTAATAATGTGAAATCAGAATATTGTTTTTCTTCATCCATTTTACAAAGTGGGTTTTGATAAGTGCTCTAAAAGTGGGTTTTTGGCTGTAGGGTTTTAACTTCAAACCCACTTATAAGTAGGTAGGATCTAAAACCCACTTTTTTAAATTAGTATAAAATGGAACAAAAACAAATAAAAAAATTGTACTATTGTGAAAAATGTAAAAATCATAAGGAAATTATGAAAAATAAGAAAATCTGTCTTGATTGTTATAATAATCAATTAAAATATTGTGAAATTTGTAAAAGATCTTATATAGGTTATGATAATCATATAAAAATACATAAAGAAGTAAATCTTTTAGCAGAAATAATTGATATTTTTACTTCACCAAACAAATGTAAATCTTGTAATAAATCAATTGAAGATAAAGATTATCTTTTTAGTATTAAAAAATGCAAAAAATGTCACTATAGTTACAAGAAAGAAAAAGTAAACTGTAAAAAGTGTAATAAAGTATATTCTCGGGCTTATTTATATAGACATTATTGTAAAGGTTGAATCTTTTTTAGTTTATTATATAACTGTTTATCATATTTTGTAACATCATTTAGATATTCTTTTAAAAAGAGATGAAAAAACACACATGAAGCAATAACTATAATTCCACATATGGTAAAAAAGCATAAACTTATAAGCATTTTATTAGGAGAAATATTTTTCTTTTAAGGATTACTGTTTTCGCATTTACACTACTGAATAACTCTAAATTTAGATCCATCTGCCTCAAATGTAACAATACGATCTGAAATGACAACAGCAAATGCCTGAATTGGTTCTTCCATTTCATCGAAGTTCATCTTAATTGATATATCGGTAACACCTCCTTTGACTACATCACGTTGATTACTTACGTCTATGACATACAATGGATATAGATTTTTATAATCAAATGTTGAAATATTTATATCTTCCTTTCCAAAACATTTCTCATTAAATTTGGCTGCCTCCATAAACATCCTACTATACTTGTTTTTCTTAAAATCTAAACTGTAATCAACTTGGGGATATCTTCTTGAATTAAGATTAACAAAAATATTTTTTAAGTTTGCATGATGAAATCTTGCTTTATTAAACTCTTCCCCCAAGTCTTTTTCTAATTGAAATCCTATAATAATAAATCTAGGTTTTTCTGTAGAACTCACAGTACTTAGTCTCCAAGTAAACGTTTTACCAGCTGGAATAGTAATGGAATCATCACTAATCTTTTTAAACGCAACTTCATATCTTACTTTATTTTTTATTTGAGTTAACAATTTAGTTTCGTATTCTAAATTCGGTTTAACATGTGGAACGAACCAAGATAATTTATCTAATCTAACTTTTCCTTCTGCTGTCATAACTAGTTTATGATGATCACGTGTTCCATCCTGTTTTGTTAAATGGGTAATTACAGCATCTTTATCTTTTTCAATATTTCTATATAACGATAATCCATGAGTGAAACCATAAATAACTTTATCATAACTTTCACAGAAACCAAAGATATGTTTTAATGGTACAGAGAAGCTGAAACTTCCTTTAGGATCTGATAGATTTATAATATAGTGATGTCTAATATTAAAACCATTCTTACCAACATAACCCGAAGTGTCCTTGCACCATAATTGATTTAATCCTACTGTATTTTCATAATTTTCTGAGTATTTTAGATATCCTAACATAGTTGTCGTTTCCCCAGGATAATTTATATTTTCAATTTCTTGTCCACTTAGATTATATTTAATATTACTAAATAATTGCATTAAGGCATTATTAACTAATGTTGCTTTATCAGCATCCGCATACGCTGCATCATTTAGTTTTGTCAATTGTCCTTCAAATACTAAATAACTTTCAGAAATATGTAAAAAGAGATCTTCATCAGAAATCTTAAATCTAATTTCATTACTTTTATTCAATCCTAAACTCCCAGTGGATGGTGTATATTCATGGAACTCGTACTCACTCACACTTTCATCTATAACAAAATTTTCTCCCAAATTTAGTATATCCATTTTTATACATTAAAATTTACTCGTTAAAGATACATTAACTCATCATGTTTTATAGGTTCTGTAGTAAAAGCAATTCTGGTTATTTTATATTTTTCATAATTTATTGCTATCTTATTTAGATTAACATCACCTCTAGCAACAACCTCTATATTATCAGGAGAAGATTTTATTTCAAAAACATCTTTCTTCTTTTTAACCTCTATCCAAAATTGTCTTGGTCTATCTAGTTCAGAAATAGTCATATATAATCCTTCGGTAATGATATTACTCTCGTTGTTTGCAAACAAATATCCTGTGATAAAAAATGTTGAACTATTTGGAGGTTCGGTTAACAATTCAAGATCCTTTTCAATTTTTGGTATAAACTCTAACGCAGTAGTTTTTCTTGGGTTGTCAGTTGATGCAATGCAGTATTCACCACTATATTTCGATAACATTGCTGTATCAACATATTCCCTAAGAGGAACTAGATTTCCAATCATAGTACCAGAATTATAAATCCTCAATATCTGTAATGTATCACCCTTACAACTTACTGAATTATTCTCAACTCTAATATCAATTTCCCAATCGTGTTTCGCCTTTATCAATTTCCATTTATTATTACTGTAAATAATATTTAAGGGAGTCCTAGGTTTTACTTCTTCATCATTAAATATATTTTTGTCAGATGGTATATCAATTATACTTCTTTCATAGAACCCGTTTTCATTTAATTTAAACCCGTATAAGTTATTTATTACCCCTTCCTCATTGAATCCTTCAACATTTTCTAAATCATCAAGATTTGTTTGATGACTATGAAAGGGAATTACACTTCCAAATTTATCTACACTCATTTTAATAATGAAAAAATTACATCATTGAAACGTTCACTTTTATCCAGTTTTGACAACACATATAAACAAAGATGACCACAGATAACTTGATTATAATCTTGTATTTGAAATGTATTGTACTCTATCTGACCTAAATAGTTATTTATTTCGATAGGAGGTTGTATTCCATATGAATCAAAATATAGTTTTACATTTTCATTTTTGTAATAACAAACCCAATGAGTACCTCTCAAGTCATTTGAATCTGCTAGATTAATAATACCACATTCTTTTTTCCAAGGTATTTTAGGTAATTTATCTCTTAAATAAACATTTCGAAAACATTTAATTTTTAACATTTTTATTGAATCAATTAACTCAAAGTTAGATAGGGGTTTATTAGGTAAAAGGATGTTTTCAACAGTTATTTGTTCAGCCATTTTATTTTTATTAAAAATGGAAGATATTTATTGTTTAAAATGTAAACAAAAAACTAAAACGAGAGATGTTGAAAAAGTTATTACTAAAAATAATAGAACAATGCTGAAAGGAATATGTTTATTATGTGGAAGTAGAAAAAATAAGTTTGTAAGTAACTCTTATAAAGGTAAAGGTGCTTTTGCTAACAAAATAATTGATACAATGCCAGAAATGCATATGCCTGGTTATAATTTCCTCGGACCATTTACTAAGTTAAAAAATAGACTAGATAAAAATAACAAACCTTTACCTTCTTCTAAACCAGTAAATAAACTAGATGAAATAGCTATGAATCATGACATTTGTTATGGTAAACACGAAAAGTTTAAAGATAAAAATAAAATATGTGATAAAGAAATGTTATCTGAGTTACGTATTTTAAAACCAAACACTATTGGTGAGTGGATTAGTAAAAAAATATCTCAAGGAGCTATTGGTTTAAAACATTTATCAGGTTTAGGTGTGAATACCAAATGACAATTAACATCAGATTTAGCTAATGAACTACATAAACCAGTAATAACTAAATTCCCCAAAAGAAAAGTTGTGGTTAAGGGGATTGATCAAATATGGGCTGCTGACCTTATAGATATGCAAAAATATAGTAAACAGAACAAACATTATAAATATTTATTAACAGTAATTGATATTTTTTCGAAATTTGCTTGGGTTTATCTATTGAAAACTAAAACCGGGCTAGAAGTTAGTAATGCTTTTAAGTCAATTTTTAAACTTGGGAGAAAACCTGATAAAATATGGACAGACGCTGGAACTGAGTTTATAAATAAAATTATGAAAGACTTATTAAAATCAGAAAATATAGAAATATATATTACTCAAAATGAAGAAAAATCCTGTGTAGTAGAACGATTTAATAGAACTCTGAAAGAAAAAATGTTTAAGTATTTCACTGCATACAATACTAAAAAATATTATGACGTGTTAGATATTATGTTGAATGAATATAACCACTCATTTCATAATACAATCAAAATGACACCTATTGAAGGGAGTAAACCAGAAAATCAAAAGGAAATTTACGAGAGAGTTTTTCAAGTGGATCCATGTGAAAAGGTTAGTAAATATAAAATTGGTGACAGAGTTCGTATTACTAAATATAAACATAAATTTAAGAAGGGATATGAGGAATCTTGGACAAGAGAAATATTTGTTATTGATAAAATAATATATACAAATCCAATCACATACAAAATTAAAGATTTAAAAGGAGAAGAAATAGTGGGATCTTTTTATACTAATGAATTACAAAAAACAAACTTTTAAAATCAATCTACAAAAATGGAAAACAAATTTCATAACCTTCTTAATAATATTCTTAATGATTGTATACCAAGAAACAAAATAAAAACGTTTTATAATCTTATTAATGATTACGAGTTAGATTCCTCTCTATTTACTTACTATGTTGATAATACTTCCAACAATAATAATAAAAAAATTCCTATAGATGAATTGCGAGAAAGATTATCTCATAAAATAAAACAAGTAAATACACCCAATCTAGATATTAAAGATATAACTGATAAAGAGAAAGTAATAACTAAATGTGATGACATAGTTGATAAAATAATTTATGATCAAAAGAAAAACAAAACATACTATTATTATCTGGGTAAATATTTAGATCTATTTAAATATCATTTTTGTCTTAATGATACTATTGATAACTTTAATAAATTTATTGATAAGAGATATAGCATAAAATTATCCACATTACATAAATATATTAAGTTTAGTAAGATATGTGAATTACATGATGAATTAATTTATTGTGATTTAAAGTTTTCAGAAATTATGAATAATATTCCAGAAATTAAATTAATTTTCTCTCATTAGGGAGAAATGTTTTTATCTATTGTTTCACATAATCTTGAATTGATATTGCCGAAGGTCTGTCTACAACAATATACTTAGACAAAATATTTTTAGATTTTTCGGATAGTTCTCCTTTCGGTGCTTCACGCAAGTGTGCTTTTGGTGGTGGAATAATTCTGTCAACTATTTTTTGTGCACCTCTATTTCCTATTTCTGTAATTGCTTTTTTGGTTACTTCTTTTGCTGCACTTGCTGCAATTTCTTTCGCTGCTTGGCTAGTCACAGCTCCAATTATTGAATCAATTAACCCACCTCCACTTCTTTTAGAACTTCCATTTTTACTTTTCTTTTTATAATAATACATTTTATAATTAAAAAAATAAACAGTAATTATTTTTCTTCTGCAGAAAAAATAAGACTTTTTAACATATTTTTATCAATAACTTTTTTCTTGTACAAACTTCTAATAATTGCTTTCAATTCATCATTCACTCCAGTATTACCTGCTTTCTTACTTGCAAATAATAAATCCATTCTCTCCAATAATGCATTTGGATCACAAGGAAGAGTTATTGTTCTTAAACCTTCTCCACTCACAGGAGTTTTCTTCTTTCTTGTTTTTTCAAAATACATATGATCAATTAAAGGTCTTAAAATTTCCTTATATTTTTTACTCGTTGACTTTTTTAGATGTCCCCTTTCATCTAAAATATTATTCGTTAACATCATTATATCCATATAATTAGAAATATCATCTTCATCAAAAAGATTTTTGTTGGGATTAGTTTTTGTAATTAATTCGTATAAACCTCTTGTACCACGAAAACTCTCATTACCAATTTTAATATAGTCATTTTCAATATTTATATTTTTATCACCTAAAACAAATCCATTCTGACCTACTTTAATTCCATAAGTTGAATCATAGCCAGATTTGTTTATTCCACTCTGTAAATATTCTCCTGCTAATGGACTAGTTTTTAAATCTAAAATACTCTCACTTTGTTCTATTGCTGGCTGCTGTCCTTTTAACATTAATAATGTATTATTTAATGCCTTATTTTGTGCATCTTGTTGTATAGCTAATAATTTATTTTGTTCAGATTGTTTCTCAATCATATCAATTACGGGTTTACTTTGTTCTTTTATTTGTTCTTTTCTATAATCAGTATCAATACGTTCTGATATAAATCTATCTTTTAATTGATTTCTTACATTTAAATATTCTTTTACTAGTTCATTACGTCTATTAAAATCTTTTATTTTTTCAAAAGTCATTTTATCAGATTTATTATCATTAACGATAATTAATTATTTTACTTCAATCAATCTTTTTAATGTCTCCTTCATTTCATTCCTTCCTTTTTGTTTCAATTCATCTTCTGTGAAAAACTTTTTATTTTTTGCTGACCTAATATTTTCCTTTAACTGATTGAATTTTTTTTCCTCTTCTAAAATTAGATTGAACTCATCGTGAGAAATATCACTGTTTTGTAAACTTTTTGATATCAGTGATTCAATTGAATTAATTTTGGTTTCAGCTAAATTATAAATATCTCTATGTTTATCTTGTTTATGTTTTATCTTTTTGTTAATTTTACTTATTGCAATACTTAATGTTCCACAGACGATAGAAACACCACCTAATATAAGTGAAGCTGGAATTAAGACAACTGTTGATAATGTTGAAACACTACCAATTGCAGCTCCAGTGGAAACTAAGTTTAATCCATAATTTGTAAAATGTAATGAATTATATAATTTACTATATTTTTTACTTAACTTTCGTCTTTGTTCACTATTTCTCTCTAGGTAATTTTTTATTTCTTGTATATATTGCAATCGATAATTATTACCATAAGATGGTAGTGGAATTTCAGTACTTGCTTTTACATGAGTTAATCTAGGATATGGTGTTGGAATTCCACTACTATCAGTGTGAGGTGGTGCACTCGCTTTTATATTATCCAATCTAGGATATATATTCTCTTTATAATTATCCATGTCCATTTTTAATAGTAAAAAATCAAGAAGTTCAAAATAATAAATTTAATAAAGGGATATTTTTAGCCAATTCATGAATAATACCAGAACCTTCATATAATTCACCATCTCTTTTTAAGTAAATCCCATTACCATATGTTTCTAATTCATTTGTTTGTTGTGGTTTAAGATAGATTCCATTTCCAAATTCCTTTAATTTAACAATGTGATCCCCTCGCTTCATGTACAATCCATTTCCCATAACCTTATTTACTAAATTACTTGCTACTCCAGAAAGTGCACCTACTCCGAGAGCTGGTAGTGCTTTTGAAAGTAATGGTAGAGCAAATCGAGATAAACCAGCTAGTAGTGCTCCAATAAAACCACCAGTTACATGTTCTTTATTATATTTTAGTTGTTGCTTACTTAATTTAATGTTAACTCCCTTATTTTGTTCAAAAGCCTTATTTATCTTATTAATTTGTGTTTCAGTAAGAGCTATTATGTCATCACCAATATTTTCTACTCTAATAGTAACTGCCTCATTGTTTTGCATAGCACGCTTTACCTTCTCCTTTTGATTTTCTGAAATGTCCAATCTTTGTTCAATATAATTTGTCTTCATTTTTAAGTATTAAATTTGTCTAATGTGAAACCTGATCGTAATTTCCTCTCCTCTAAAATCTAAGGGAATACCATTTTGATCTGTTATTTTGACATGAAGATTTCGTATATTATTTAATATTACTGGTAAATAAATTGGATTAACTGGTTTTTCTACAATTTTATAACCTGGACTTACCTTTGGGAAAAATGAATATATAACTGGTTCTTGTACACCATTTACTATAGAACCATTTATAATATTAATATGGATAAAAATCGAATTAACTGCTAATATTGACACAATATTTTCTGAAATATGTGTTCCTGGTTCATAATCATCTTTAGTAAAACCTAAAATATGTTTCATACTATTATCATAGTTAAAAAAAACCGCATATGGAGATTTTACTTCTAATATTGTTTTAAATGTATTTAAATTGGGAATTATTTTAAATGCATTTTTATCTCCATTCTTTATTAATTGTCTTTTTATCTCTTTATTTAAACCATTAATTTCATAAGATCCAACTGGTATGACAATCTTTTTTAATAAATTTCTCCCAGTTGGATCTTTTATATATTTAATGACATTATTTTCTGTTGTAATATTAGGAAAGGAGTAATACGTTTCTAAATCCACTAATGCAATCTCATATTTTTTATTTGTATCTAAAGTTATTGGTGGATTAAATGTTGTATTGAAATCGGATTTATTTTCACTAACGATAAATTGTAAACTATTTTTTGGAGATGTATTTTTAGCTATCTCCTGGAGTGTTTCTAACATCTTTTTGGAAAGTTCATTGTCCATTTAATTATGTAACTTTTTAGGAAAATAAAAGTCATCTAAATTATTTCTATATTTCCCATTTTCAATAGGTGAAGAATTATCTATAACTAAAAAATTGTATGGTTTGGTCCAACAGATGTTACATAAAGCTTTGAATTCATCATAGTCCATATCATGACTTACATGGTCTTGGAAAATATGATAGATGTTTTTGTTGTCTTGTTTAAAAAGGCAAATGAAATTACTGTTTTCCCGAATTGTCTGTCTTGGTAAGCGGAAGTAATTTTGAGATAAATAGAAACAATCAACATTTGAATGTCGTCCCCTTGTGTAATAATCATTGCATTTGTTTTGTTTTTCTAAAAGGACATCGTCAAAGATCATTAAGTTTTTATCAGTTGAATTTAACTCTTTTGGGTCAATAATGTCATTACCCTTTTCATAGAATTCACATTTAATTGGACTATTGTTTGTAATCGTACCACCAATTTCTTTTATTAATTCATATGGTGAAATATCTTGTTTTATTAGATTCTCTCTATTGTTAAATAGGTTACAAATTGTTTCTTTGTCTAAATTATTATCGAAGCCAGATTTCATTATTTTATATTTTGGTTGAAAAAGACTTTTACCATAAACAAATAATTTATTATAATCTAAAAGAGTTGGCTTTAATAATAAATTTAATAATAAGTTTGTTTTACCACAACCCGACTTGCCCACAATTAATCCTCTGATTGATCTAGGTAAAATAGGTGAATTGTTTCTGTTTGATGTGGTTTCCCAATCTAAATTGTTTTCCATTTTATATAGAATAAATTTGTGTTGTGTTGTGTTGTGTTAAGGGGAGGTCGTGTTATGTAATTGAGGGGGGATAACATGTTTCGCTGTCTCACAGCTCATCAGCACAGCTTGGTTTCCAATATTAATTGGAAAACTGTGGACATGTTTTTTTTTTAAATTCTAAACAAACATGTCTCATAAACAACAAACACATTTAATCACTATAAATATTTTAATTGTGAACAATAACACATAAACCTGACTCAGGTAATATAAATTATATTCGGAAGTCACTGACAGCTTGCTTTAAAATACTACAATGAAAACGTGCATGCATGAACGTTTCTAAATATAGCACAGTGATTCACCTAGAGAGAAATATTATTACAATGAAAACGTGCATGCATGAACGTTTCTATTTATACCACCTGCCGGTTACATGAACAATGAACGTATCTGTTTTTAACTCCCGACGTGTTTACAACCATAGTAACAGGGAGAATTCAAAGACACTTTAGACCGATCAGCTTGTGACTCTATTCCTTTTATTGTGATTGGCGTAACTCAGGTGTGAGTTTCAATTGTACAGGCTTTGACCAATAATCGTGATACTCCTGAATCCTCAACATGTTCACAATTTCATTTTTCTTGGAATAAATGATCCCGAAAGGAAGTCCAACGCTGTAAAACATCGGGTAATTGAAGAGAATGTCCGAAATTGTTCTGAGTTTCCTAGCATGTGCGTCAGAATAGTTAGCCTTGTGTTTTAGCCACAGCGACCAGGATTCTTTTATTGTTCCATTCTTCATTTGTCCTTTGTGCCACTCCTTACAAAGGGTTAAAAAACGCCCAAATCGGATGTATATCATGAGAGTTTGTGCATCATTTCTTCGGAGGTTTTTTACCCCTTTGTTCAGATGTTTAATGATTTCTACATCTGTTTTGCTGGTTGTAAACATGTCATCATTATACACTTCCCTGTTTATTGCTTTGTCAATATCGGCAATATTTTCTTCTAAAAACTGATGCAATTCTTTGGGGTTGGAATGTGTTTTAGGCTTCTTGACGTTTATCAGCTCACTCAATGCTGGTGCAGGACGTTTCGGAAACTTGGGTAGCTTTTGACTTGGTCCATTTGTTTTCATCACACCAATTAATGAAGTCATTTGTTGATGAAAATTCAAATGTTGATCTATTAAATCCTTTTGTTCATCTGTCCACTGAACAGGTAACGGTGGGGCTCCTGGGTCCTGTTGAAATCCAGGATTTGGGATATCAGTTGCCTGTGCAAATCCAGCTCCTTTGTCCATATTGGAAGAAGGGAGAATCAGTGTATCTTTTTCCTTTGAATAATCCAAAAGTTTCTGATGAGAATCAATACACTCTTGAATTTCTTGTTCTAACTCAAAAGACGAAACACTTTCCTGTGACATTTATCTGCACACGTCTGCTCTCCTTGACAGTCTGAAGAGAAATGCGTTGTGTGATTGTGGTAACTAAGAAGGAGTGACGATCATTTCTTGACATGTTTGTTCATGAAAAATAATTGTTTCTTAACCACTTCGCTGTCGGAAGGAACTCCAATGTTCCTTTATTAACTAATATCAACCATTTCTCTCAGTAAGGGGGTTAACTTACCCTGTTGTGGCTTGATAGTGACAGCAATTTAATTTGCTTTGAAAACTCAAGTTTATACAACATGTACAAGCAAGTATTACCCGCCCAAGTATTTACTATTGAAATTAGTCTATGGTGTCTTTTCGCCTCATTGCATTTAATGTCAGATCTATTGAGAGAGCAGACAAGATTTCACAAGTGAGACTCCGCTATAGAAATGTACACGAGCGGTTATTGTCGCTTCACTGAGCATGAAAGAGGTTTTCTCTGTGGGAGATCAGACTTGTGTATGAAAATATAAAGTGTTTTAACTTGCTAAAATACACTCTTAACCTTGTAAAATACCACCTATAAAATTGAATTATTTTTAGAATCTCACTCTTTCCTAAAACCTTTATTTTCCCTGATTTAGCCTATTTCTTTCCTTTTTTAATGTAAAATACCACCCAAGACCCCTATTTTACATCTCTCAAATTTAACTTTTTTCTCTCAAGTTTTTGGGGTGGGGGCATCAATTTCTGAAGTCTCCTACTACTTGCATTAACTTACGTTCTGGTGAATAGTGATACTAAAGCTGAAAGAAAGTAAAGACAGATAAACAATAATATTAAATAAATATGAATTAAATTATGCCATGAAGAAAATAGGTCATTTTGATAGTTAATATACCACATCAATAAGCCAGCGTACGGAATGTGCAGAGGTCTGAAGGCAGTTATTAAACAGTGGCTCTTAACCATCAACAAAAAATAGATAGATCAGGCAGAAAGGAATCGAAAGGATGAGGGAAAAACGGATATATCGATGTACATTTTAACAACTGGTAACCTCGACTCTATCACTTCTCGATTTCCATTCAAACATTTGTCAAGAAAATAAGAACTGGTCTTGATTTTGTCCATTAAACACCTTAAATTTGCTTATTATTAAAACAGCGTAATTATCAGCTGTGAAAGGGGTACCTGAAATAGCGGCCTTAAAACTCGAGCGGGTGTGGCGTAATAAACATACTGTGGCGCATCATTATTTCAACGGAAATACCGCCTTAAATAATTGTTTAATTCCCATTGACGTGGATATCATTTTACACCAAACGCTTATAACAGTGTTACATCGTAAAATGATATATCTAACTTAGTGGAAAACATTCCTGAAAATCGTTTCTTATTGGGTTTTTTTTATGTCCCCGAATCGGAGATTCCGGGGGTATATTGTTTTTCACCTGTCCGTCTGTCTGTCCGTCCGTCTGTCAGTTTGTCCACAAAAACTTTTACCTTGGTCATAACTTTTGATTGGTCAGAGCTATAGGTCTTTGATACTTGACATCCCTTGTGATGAGACCTTTCAGATGACACCATGACATTTGACCTTGTGACCTTGACCTTGACACAGCGAGATGCATCCGGGGGCATTCGTGTTTCACAAACACATCTTGTTTCTTATTGTTACGATAGATGTATAAATCACAGGGCAATGATTATGTTTATGACGTCACAAAATTGGCGTGTGACCGGTCATGCATTCACCGGATTTTGCAAGATAAATCTAAGCGGCCCATCAAAAGTGGCATTCAAAAACGGCTTTCATTACCAAACTAATATTACAGTAGCGACCTTTGACGCACTATAACACTATTGTAAAGAGACATTCATATATTCCAAAGAAAATAGTGAAATATTATGCCTGTGGTTATGTAAACTTAAAAACTTACGGTGTACCAGCGGAGTATATTGTATTATTAATTTGTAAGCAGATCTAATACGTAGGATTTTGAGGTGACCGCAGACCCATTACAATTTTTATAAATCTAGAATCTTAAACTGTAAATATACGTTTGTTCGATATTTGTATCAATTATACAAAATATCGACTTATCTAATTTGGCTTATAAATCATATTGTGGACTTCATGATTTTTTCGCGAATATCACGTGAGTCAATTGTCTCTCGGTCTATGCGTCATTTTTTGTTCAAAGATATGTATTACTAGAAATTAATGACAGGCTTCCGACACATCGACACGGTTTTTAAAAACTTTCCAAGCAAACGTTACTTTTTCGCGTCCAGTATTCGATCAACCGTTATTTTGTCGCTTAGCTGACACTATTACCCTTTTTGTACTTTGGTATATTATCTGAAGTTTCAGGCGTGAAAGCCAGTTGAGGAAGTAATGAAATGATAAGATAGATATAAGAGAATCTCTGATGTAATGTCGCTCTTCAGTTTTGTTAATTTCATTTAAGTTAGCAGCTTTGATTAACTTTCAAAAATCATTTAGTCTGAAGTTTTGCTCTTGATGCTATTTTTCTTTATTGACTTGCGAAAGTACAGTTACACAGAAAATGGGCGGTGAGGAGAAAGCTTTATGAGAGCTTTATGGTCGGGACTTTTAGTTTATCCTCACAAAGGTTTCAATAACGTTCTGATTGCAAGTGTATCCCATGTCAATTAATATCGTCATTGATTTTGTTTAGCTTTATCCAATGGTATAGAAACGTTTATCAAGAAATACGTATGATTGTTTTAGTGTATATTTTATAAACCTATTTTAGATATATTGACCAACTGAAGTAGGTTTATATGATGAACACTTGCATGAAACCATCAATTGTTCTAGAGAGAAAGAGTTTAACATTTATGAAATACGACTTTCATTTGTGTCGACTTTCGTTTGTTCTTTTCAATATAACAAGGCGTGGTAAAATTGATCTGTTATTATCATACGATTGTTTTAACTTATCTCCACTTCTATAGACTGAACTCAAATGTTAGATACACAGGTATGTAGACAAGCAGGCAGCTGTAATAGTTAATAAATCAATTCTTTCCAATTTCTCGGACTAATTTTTACAATACCATGATATATAGATTTATCCTTTTGTTCGCATCTACGAAGTGTTTTAAACATTAAACTATTCCATACACTCTTGTTACAGGAAAACATCCAGCCGTCACATTAAAAAAATGAGACTGATTTTGCATGCCTTGTCAAAATTGTCAAATAAGTTTTTGGAAAAAGTTTAAGTTTTATTAAGTTGATAAGTTAACTTGCAATAGATCTGCATGAACTAAAATATCGACAGTATTCTAGTTTTGCAGATAAGCTTTAGGTGTCTATTTAATCGCGGGCTTCTAATTTGTATCAATCAAAATTTAAATTTATTTCCGTCTCACATGTGTACATACATATATATTTTACAGCATCATATATGAAATAATTTGAAATGTACCAAACTACTCGTTAAATCAAAGCACCCGGCTTTTCTTTTCAGAAGTTATGCGAAAGTGCTTTTATTCGAAGCAGGCGTTTTATCAAGGATTTACGATAGGCTGAAAACTCGGCACCGATTTGGATAAAGTAACATCAATGTTTATTCTGGCTAGTGATCAAAGTGAGGGAGTAATTCTTTTCCATGTTCTCGTTACAAAATAAACAGTCGCCTGTCTTTTGTTATTTGCTGGGTACAGGTAAAGCACTTGACCGTCAATTTCACCGTACATGTATAACACCATATACATATTTTGTAATTGTGTAAGTTGATGAGAACTTATGTACAATACCTTATATTTTAGGTATATATTCTTATATATTGATAACTCATGAATATTTTTAATCCAAAATTAAGCGCCTGAATTAAATATATATAATAATATAAATAGACGCATTGTTTAAATATCTCATTGAGAAAAATAAACGCCTGGCGACCCAATTTTAATATTTACAATCGCTTGTGTGTTCCTTTCAATATCACAATTCATACAAAATAATAAGAATAAAAAAATAGGTAATAGTAAAGATTCAACGCCTGCCTTGAAATCAAGTCTGCCTCAAATTTGAAAACAAGAAATACCCTGTATGAATATTTCATGATCTGTTCTTGAGAGTTGAGATTCATTTACTCAAAATTTCTACTCACATATACAAAGTTCAACACAATAGTGTTGCGGGCTTTCGGGATTTTTTTTCAATTTTGTTCACATTATATCCCTATTTTTGATATTCCTCAGTGACTTCGGTCATTGAAACCTTTTATACATGTAATTGACCGAGATAGATAATTGTAAAAGCAATATGACATCTCAGGTGTGTTATTTTTTTAATGATTCATTATTCAAAGCGTTAAAAAGGTCGCTATTGCGATTATAAAGAAAGATTATTGGATTTTCAAGTGGTGAAATAAACCCAGGCTACAGTTATGGGCAAATCTCTAACTTGGTCCACTGTATAGTGGCGTTAAAATGACTTACGATTTACCGCCAATTTCAAACTACATTATCATAATGTTGAAACAAAAAACAAAACAATGTCGATAAGTAATATATTGATTTCGATAAACACACACCATAACTCATATTGTCTGTGGAATGTTTGTACCGAGGTGTTCATAATGAACATCCGGTATTGTCGTGAAAACCCAGTATGATGCGATGATATTTTGAATTCCGAAATTTGTTTAAGTTCTCACAAATCGACCGTGTTTCGAAGGAAACAAAATGAAGTGCTGGTTCACCACCAGTTTAGCTCTGATATCAAAAGCTTTTGCCACCGGCCTTGAAATTGGCAAGATGAGCTTGCGGTTAATCGGGGTGTCTTTAGACTGTAAAGATGATGAGGTTCGGGTGAGGTTCGAACCCGACTAGAGATAATATTTTTACACTCCTCGAAGTTCTTTTCCTCGAAGCACAGTCGATTTTAATCAGCCTAGCTTTGCATCTGTAACATTGGTACCAACCTGTAATCTGTTGGTTTCAAGGTAAGTGAGCGAACCATCAGACCACGGAGGCGAGTTATGTTATCCATAACCTTATGAATAAAGTTTTTTGTACCGAGTGGAAACATTACTCGCATTAAACTTATCATATTAGTCATTGATCATCATCATCAAAAAATAATTGGTACCAAATGTATATTGTGTTATCTGTAATATATGGTCACACCAACAATGGTCATGAAATCTAGACTATGTATGTATGTATTGTGATCTAGCTTGTACGACCCCGCTTGTAAACTTCAGCGGGATACACGTACAGCAAGAGCAGCTAAGGTCAATGTCGGATACCCGAAATATTCCTTGTTTCTCAAATTTGAGTCAACGTTTAACAAATTCAACATTAACTGAGGCACCAAGTCCATAGAAAGTACACACCTTAGTTGTTTTTATCATACGTGTATGATATTTCACTTTCGAATATTTCATTTGTTCACATCGTATTTTAAAACTGACAAGTGCAGGAGATAGGTGAGGTGAGGCTATCTTGGTGTTGTCGCCGCAATCAAGAGTATTTCACTTATATTGCAGCTGTTAGTATTATTGCAGTGAGAAAGCCCGCAACACCATTGTGGCTATGTATTGCAGCGAAACCTGCGAGAATCGGCTGGAACAAGCGAACCATGAGTGATACTGCGCTGAAATTCAGTGTAGCGTTGCACCCAAACCTGACTGCGTGTAGAACAGTTTTCTACTACAGACAAAGTTTCCGAGCCAATGGATGATTTCGAAACAAGGACCTCCTGATCCGAAGCCGAACACGTGAACCACTGCGCTATCCCGCCCCATGCCGGAGATATATCATCTTTCAACGTATTTGTCGCCCCAAGTTAGTTCTACTGCGGTCTACCCCGTCTTAAAATAACCACTAAACGGCCTCCAACGGGTAAAAAAGAGAAACATTTGCTTAAACTTTATCAAACTACGCCGCCATAACGTTTATCCACAGTTCTGAGTCAGTTTGGAGTACGTTTAGATCGGTTAAAATTGCCTGTTTGCATCTTTTACAGTCAGTTTAATCTAGTCCAGGGACATATCCGTTTTGACAATCCTGTTCTTCAATTTAAACTCGAAAAACTTGTTTTCAGAGAGTTATCCACATTTTCATTACGTTCTCATTCGGCGAGTATAGTGCGTGCTATTTGTACAATTATCACGTCCTAGTACAGTACGTTCTCGCCCATTTTCAATCCCGTTCTCACTGTCAAAGTAAAACATTTATAATATCAGGTTAATGTTAATTCCTTGTCCAAAAAGTATTGTTCTTTCATTTTATTCTTTCTTGCCTTCACATAAACATCGATATATTACCCTATTTTCAACAAAAATGCAGTAAAACCGATATTTATTGTAAGTCAACACCATAATATGTTTATATCAAAAGAGTCGTGAAAATAGTTATGTTTATCAAACTACAAATATAGGTTGCGCAGGAATAAATACTCATATTGTTTTCACAAATTTAACCGACATTCCTTCTTTTCCAGTTGCAAAATATTCAGTATTACTGTACAAACTCCCATGAGTGAACCATACGCATGAACTCATATTCGCCCTTTCATTTTTCATTGCCAACGCAGTTAGACCTACATGTATGTGAGAATAGACCTGTGCAAGAAAATATACTGCCTATTGACGTTCTATGCTCGGGTTTCCGACTGAATTACGTTTTGTACGATCTTGAAGGGTCGAAGTGCGGCAATTCTGTTCGAGTTACGGTAATCCCGTTTAAAGTACGTCGGTCCAACGTCCAATTTTAAAACGGGGAGGACGTATGACATGTCCAATGTCCTGGAACATCTTCCGTACGTCCGAATCCTTCTAAAAAGTTTGTAAACAGTAGCCACAAGGTCCGATCCGTTCTCCAACAATTCGAACCCATTTTCGTTGAACGTAGTAAGGGCGGGTTTTGTGTGATGGGGGTTTAGCTGATTTAAGATTCTTTTTTCAAAAATCAAATTTTGATTAAAATTTTTTTTTTTAAATATTACTTTGATAAAACGTAACTGTTTATCGACATAAACATTAATTGATGTGTTCAATTCAATAATTAAACCCTATTTTTCACACGTTTTCATTGAACAAAGATATTTTAATATACAATGTCAAGTAACCAAACATCAATATCATCTATGAAACTACTGCAGGTATATGTAACTATAACTGTAAGGTAACCAAATGCGTCACACTTCTTTTAGATATTGAATTAATCTACCTTGGGTGGGTGCTTCTTTCGTATTTCCATTTATATAAGAACAGTGTTGATATGTAGAATAAAAAGAAATTTTACGTATGTTGAAAGTAAAAATTTCAATTTTGATGTATATGATGTTGAGCTATAGTGTCTGAAGGAGTTAACTACCTGCAGGTTCAAATAAGATGAACCCTCGCGATAACTTGAACATCTCCGTCTCAGTTGGAAACCCGACAGGGGCTCAGCAACTTTGTCTGCATTAGAGAACTGTTCTACACGCAGTCAGTTTAGGGTGCAATGCTACACTGAAATTCAGCGCAGTACAACCCTTGGTTCGCTAGTTCCAGTCGATGCTCGCAGGTTTCACAGCAATGTATAGCCTAAATGGTGTTGCGGGCTTTCTCCCTGCAATAATACTAGCAGTCGCGATATAAGTGAAATACTCTTGAAAGCGGCGTTAAACCCCAGCTCACCTCACCTCAGTTGGAAACTATTCCTTATTATCTTATGAAGACATTGAATATCCTTTTATGAAGACAAGAGTATCCTTTGCAGTCAGGTTAATGTGTCACAGAAAGCATCGAAGGTATGTAAAGCTCTTGAAATCCTTAACTTTAACTGGTAAAAGTGTTCACTTTTGAAAAAAATAGGGCATCGAGTTCTGTTGATAAACGTTATCGATATCAAAACCAGACAGATCCAAATTCATTCACTAATAACTACCTTATTTATATAAGTATGGCAGTGAACGAATTTTGGATCAAGGTCGGCAATGGAAGTCCCTTTGAATAACAATTTTAACAGCGCAAAACAGATAATGCTAGCCTAAATCCTCTTTCACATGGACACAATTTACTTATAAAAACAATTTACTTACAAGAGTAAATATATTCAAATAAGTAAAGGTTAATTTACATCATGTTCACATGTTTACGCCAGGTAAAGTTAATTTAAAACTGTGATTAGAATAATTAAATGTTCGTAACAGCACGCAATGATCTCTTATGTCATAACTATGTTTGAAATACTCATCTAACCAAACAAGAAATTATGTTCACATGACCACAAGTTATCTTTTAAATTACTGCCGTCGACAAATCGGCAAATTACGCTACATCTTACCATTGTCACGTACTTTAATAAAACCGCACTTTTCGCGAAAAGACATACATTTCAAATACATACAAGTGGTTGTAGCGAGTATATATTTTGACAAATAGTGTCAATGTTAACGGAAATCAAAATAAATTAAGACTTTTTGAATGAAACACGACATTTTTTATCATCATCTTCGCGTATATGTATATATGCAATATGAATTTTTAGTGTATTGTAAAGTGTATTTAATGTATTGATTAAAAGAATTATGATGTGCTCAGTCGAATACAAAATCAAATTCATGAATAATATACCGAGGTAACCAAATGGTTTTTGACACTATAACGTCATTTTAACAATATACCCTCACAAGAGTTTTTATCTCAAATACGATTAAATCTTTGACTGCCTACCATATAATTATAAACAAGAACACTGCGAAACTAAGACAGCAGAGTGAACATACAACTATAAATTGATTATACAAAGTAATCTAAATTTACAACACAAATATGAATATGGTACATGTATTAATATGCTGTTTGAATAGCTAAAAAATTGTATGTACTTGTTAATGTAGGAGTCGGTGTCGCCATACGACGTATGTCGTAAAATGACCATTAAAATTTTGTAACCTTAAGTTGAAGAGTTTGACTTGCGTATAAACCTTAACCGCAGTTACTGTAATGTATATACTTTCGTTTTTTTAAACAGCAAAATGTTGTCGCAAAATCTTGCTGTAACTCAAAAGAAATTCTGGGCCCTATCTCTCCTAAATATTGAAAACAAAATGCTAGCATACCTTAGGTTGCTTTTTGTACAACATTGTTGCAACGCCATTTTATAACACGGGCAGTAATGGAAAAGATAACAATGTTGTCAATAAATGATCCCCGATATCAAAAGATTGCAAGCAAGACGGATGACCCAGATAATAAAGTAAAAATGCCGATAAAAATGCATAAAAAATATGTGATAACTTGCATTTTAAATTTCGACAAAGTAGATCGGCTATATCTGATAAATATTTACAATGACGGAGTGCCCATTTTTATACGCTCGTAAAACGTTGACATCTTCATTAATTGCATTGAGGAAAATAAATAGAATAGACAAACATAAGCTGAAAAAAAGTAAATTGTTTAACGCTAATTGTTTAAATGATTGGCATATAAGACCCATCTATTTCATGGACTCAATGGAAATGAATTGTCGGCTGTCGGCCACTCTTACTGACAATTCACAAGCATGTTACTATAAATAGATAAGCATCGTCGGCTGTCGGCTGTCGGCCACTCTTCCAGAGTATACAGGAATACTGTATCATACACAGAAATGAATTGTCGGCTGTCGGCTGTCGGTCACCGCCTCTGACTATACACTAAACATTTCCATGCATATTAACATAAAGCTGGATTGTCGGCTGTCGGCCACTTCACGGACAAGCATCATACAAACATATATGTATACATTGACAGTATTATGATTATGAACACATTGCTACGATCATCATTTACATGTATAAAGATCGGACCTTTATATATAATTATACATACATATCCTTTGTAGGTTTTGTGTTATAAATATATGTACACGGACCTTGAAATTTCGTGCGTCTTACATGAAGTTCTTGCCATCAAACAGTATAGATTTGTAAAATTACAGTGGGAACTAGATCTTGAATGTTATATCTATGACAAAGAATGGAAATTCCTTAGAAAAATGTCCTTTTTGTCTGCATTGTTACCCGCCTGAACATTTAAATTGAAATGTACCTGTATCTTTAAAAAGTAATCGATTAAAATAAAAGGAAATTGAATCCTGCCGAAAACATTGACTAATTAAATATGAATGATTTTATTCATTTATTAGGGAAATAAAATGATGAACTGGCAGGAACATGAAAAACTGTCTGAATATAGTGCAAGATTTTTCTGTATTAAGATGAAGTTTGTTTGTATTTGTCTCTTCATGTTTTTGGCTTTTGGAACTGGTAAGTAGAATACTATATTGAATGTGGGTCAACTGGTGGTGAAGTAAGATTTCCTGGAAAAGACTTAAATATTAATGATGCTTTCTTTTGCGTACTATTTTGAAAATATCTATAACTTCCAAAAGACCCGTTAGAACCTATTCATGGCTTTTCAGAAGCCTATATTTTGATTTTTTTATAATATTCATCTAAAAATATTAACTTTTCAAAAGTTTAAGCTAAAAGGTTTGACTTTAAAGAAATTACCGTGTGTTGTTAAGATTAGAAATAAAGCATGTGAATATTTTAACAAAAAATCATTTGTGAATGCATTTAATTGCTTTTACTGAGTTCAGGATTAAAAAGTGGAACCAAAGAAACAAAGAAAAAAAGATATATGCATTGGCATGCTATGAAACATTTTCAAAACAACATATATTGTGAGGGGTCATAAACGGATATCCACACAAATAACATGGGGTCAAGGCCTGAACTTTTGAAAATAACTATAAATCACAAACATGAATGTTTTGAACCCCTGCAATCACTTACAGTTTTTTCTGAAAACATTATGTAATCACCCAAATTAGTTGAATAGATAGCAAAGAGAATAGTGAAGATTTTTACGTTGATGATAAAGCAATTTCAAAACGCATTGGTTGCTGGTTGATATGTAACAAAAACAAAACAAACAACATTTTAGTGAGTGAATAGAATGATCAATAAATTACTCACATTTGAATCGATAACTTAATATCTCTCCTCGGTGTTCTTTACAAGTGGGTTAGTAATTGAGTTGGAATAAATAGACTAGGTTTTAGTTATTTTGCAAAGTTGTAGTTTCCATTTGAAAATCATGTTACATTAAACTTGAAACACTCTATTATATCTCAAGCAAACATGTGAAAGACTGTTATATTTATAAATTGTTCGTTTATCTCATCCTGCTGTTCATTTGCATACAGCAATGCTACAATGATATTGTCAAGGTCTCAATCTCATATATCAAAATTAGTTTCTGTCCTGAATAGATGCAGATATCCTAAATAAAAAGATTATTTTTCTTTGAGTGAATATTTCGAAATAAATATAAGGCTTTATTTTATTATATTAATGATTCAACCTTTCAAAAAATCCTGATAAAAAGATATATGAGATTTGTCAGCTTTGAGAAACAGCCGTCTGTATCCTGTATTTTTTTTACTTCTTTTAGAAGCGTAGTTTGCCCTTTTCTCTTTTTCATCTTAAAAGATCATTCTGTAAGAAAGCATATTGAAATATATTTTCTGAGCATGTTTGCATGTGATATTCAATACATTTCTTTTGATGATAATGTCTATTTTTTTACAATTATGATCATTTGTTCGGTTTAGACGCTGTTTGTTGCTTCTTCTTCAGAAATGTCCACTACAGCCTCTCATTGCACCAGTGGCCAACATTGCTTATCTTGTGAAGACTCTACAGGCCATTGTACTACAGGGTGCTTCAAAGGTTTCTACGGTCCTCGGTGTAACATCAGCTGTAGTGAGGGATGTAAAGACAATCTATGTACAACACATGAAGGTGGGATAGAAAAGTGTGTGGCTGGATGTAAAGCCGGGTTCTATGGTACAAGATGCATCATACCATGTAGTCATGATAAAGAGTGTCAGAAATGTCCTCGAGAATGCGAGGACGGATTCTGTCAGCTGGACTCGAGATGTGTGTCTGGGTGTGAGGACTCCTACTATGGGACCAACTGTACACGCTGTGGACCTGACTGTGAGGTCTGTGATAAAAGAACTGGCACTTGTCTAGAGGACACGTCTCCCCATAATACAGGTATATATAACCTCACCAAAGAATCTTCTACTGTCAAATATCAACATCAGTTCATTAACGAAACAAAGATCCAATATTCGCGAAGAAAATTGTACTTAAATACACCTTAATATGATTATTTGAAATAAGTGTTGTGTAACCAGTTGACAGTAAATCGGCAAGTGTTGTGTACTATTAACAGGTTATTCAATGATATTGAGGTCACAATGCCAAACTCATTTTGCAATAAGGTGACTGACCTCAACTAAACCCTTGCATCCCTTACAATTATGATTTTCTCCATATCGATTTCATTTTCTTTTTCTTCTCAAAGACAAACTTGTATATTATCAATAATATATGTGCAAAATCATCAATCTATTAGTTGTGTATTATTATTGTCAGATGGGCCATGTACCCCTCGAAACAAAGGACCCAATTGCAGCTTGAAGTGCAGCCCAGGATGCAGAAATGGGACATGCAGACTGGATGGTGATGGGACCTTTCCTTGCACAGATGGATGCAAACCGGGATGGTTTGGATCTTTGTGCAAGTTACCCTGTCAACCTCCGGGTGATTCTTGTCAAGAATGTCCATCCAAGTGTGATGACGGTTTCTGTCAGCTAGCTACCAGGTGTGTGTCTGGATGCGTCGACTCCTACTATGGAACAGGCTGCTTCACCTGTGGATCTGACTGTCAGGTGTGTAACAGATACACGGACAGATGCTACAACTGTACAGACGGGTGTCCATTCTCGTCCTGCCCAGTACAAGATCAATGTCAAGATCGATTGCAAACTACTGTATCTGCGACAGGTGATCATTCAACAGGAGTAGATTCAGGTGATAAACATTTTGACAAACTCTATTGGTCTCGGGTGTCCATTTTCTTTCTTATTCAAACATCATTATTGACATTGAACCAACACATAATATTCATAATATATACAAGATAATGTGATTTTGATTTTGTATTCATAGTTTGTATAAGTTCGTTTTCAGTTTATCTATTTATTTTGTTGATAGAAAAATAAATCCATTTAATAAAACTTATATCATAAGCATAACACATCAACAATCTAGGCACAATATCTTTCAGATTTGTTGAGTTTTAATTATAGAGTGGCAATCTTTTTTCACAGAAAGGATTGAACATAAAAGAAAGTGAAATAATTTCTTGAGAACATATTCATCTTGTCACATAAACTGCCAGACAAACGGAAGAACATAAACACCACAGTTTGTTAAAGTTTACCTAATATTTGCAGTCGTTTCAATGGAATAATTTGTGTCAGGTTAATGTTTCGTTAAAATATCTGTGAGCTGTAGGCATGGGAAAGAAATAGATTTTTGACTATCATGACCCTTACCATGTTAACAATGTTCTCAATGTGTGAAAAAATAGGCACGTTTATTGATTTTCACATTGAATATGTCTTCCCTTTTGATAAACATTTGTGTTATATCTAAAAATTTAGAATAATTAATAAATATTGAGATATATTTTTTCAAAAAAACTATTAAAATACATAAACATATTCTTTGAACGATGGTTGATCTCTTGTTCTTATCAGTTTGAAAATATGATATCAAAAACTCAAAATATGAGCAATTGAGAATCATACGTATGATTAATTCTGAAAAAACCTAACCCGTGTACTTTCTTTTGCCTGACAGATTATTTTTCTGTTGAAGAAGAAATAACCTGTTATTTCAGAAAGCCTATTGACAGTTGTTCTAAGAAACTAAAGATGTTATGCTTCTGGTAGCTGTGTCCCTACATATGCTGACCATCAAATCATACATGTTTATGCTGATCTCATCATTGTTGAGTAATGATGGGCATCTTCAACGTGTCCTTGTTGACTGGCGGAGTATCTACGCTTGTGATTGTCTCACTTGTGGTGTTCATAAAGTAGGTAAAAATAATCATATAAAAGATAAAACATTCATTACATCAATTGAAATAAATTGAAATAACTTCATTGCTGGAATTATCTGCATTTAATGTCGTAAATGAGTTAAATACTGCATGTTGAATTACATACAAATTATAAAGTAAATGCCTTGTCAACAATATTTCACATCTGATGTGGGTTTGTTTTGGCTTTTGGATGAATGTCTTTGAATAAGGAACCGCTTGTATTGTATCACAAATGCTGTTTGGTTGTTACACAGGACACTGGCACCTTTCATGGAAAATATTATGTACATGGACTATGGAATAACATTCTACGAATCTTGCCAAAACATTACAAGAAGCTAGAATATGATCGGTTTTGTCGTCATCCCTGAACTACAACTACTTTCCAAATTTTCATCTCATATTCGATAGCCTAATCTTTATTTCTAAGTGAAAACCCATGTTCAATAACAAATATAGATCATTTACATTCGTTTGAATTAAAGTCGGAAAAATGACCTAGCCCCTAAAACTAAGTTCAAATTGTATTCATTGAAACGGGAAATAAGAAACATTTAGAAGAACCAAAGTAGCAAAAGGCATAACTCTATTTCTAAATTGCCAGGCAAAAGAAACTACACACATCAGTTTGTCTAAATTTCCTTTATTCTAAGCGACATGTGATGTAACTAATTTGTTTTAGGTTTAAAATAACACATATTTCCACTGGTTGTAATAGAATAATTGGTATCATTAAAATGTAGTTTAATTTACTATCAACATTTCTACCACTTTTAAAGTATTGTCAAAATGTAAAAATAAGGCACAATTATTGAAAATCACAAAAATATTTCTCCTTTGTGGTGAACATTTTTGTTACATTCAAATTAATCTTTGAAGAATTTAATAACATTTAGAAGTCTTCTTTGAACAATGACTTAACTCTTGTTCCGATCAGTTTAATAATAAGACATCAAAAACTCAAAAAAACTTTAATTGAAAAATGTTACATACATAGATGGTGAATGTACTTTCTTTCATCTGGCAGTTTAATCCAACACGTGGAAAATTGACTTGATCGATTTTGAGATAAATGCCAGAAAAGGTCCATAAGCCCTTTTCCACCAACTTGCGATTTTTTTCAATGGAAGCCAGAAAAAAGAGAAAAATTCAGAATAACCCAAATAACAAAATGCACCACTTCACCGCAATATCTTCCCACATAACAAGTTGCGTAAAAACAATCTCAATATATTTTGAATTAGAAATTAGCAATGTACCCTACACTCCCATATGCACTAAATTCGAATTTTTTCAATGGAGACAAGAAAAAAAAATCACCAAAGTACCAACAGGCACCACTTCACAATATATTCAGCCATATACAAAGTTTTGTGAAAACAGTTTGAACATTCTATATTGGCCGGAAAGAAAATCATTCAAAATCACGGAACCATGAAATCAAGATCAGAGCCAAAAACATAATGTCTCCAACAAAGCTTTTCAGGGGACATAATAATATCCCTTCCACTGTAGGAGAAAGCCCTTTTAATTAGATTTGAAGGTATTCCTTTTCAGGTCTTCATTCATTTTTCATAATTCCAAATTAATACTTGTCTTAAAGCATTTTTCTTTAAAATCAGATTTTCGATGAAGAAGAGAAGACAACGTCCTAGGATCCAGTTGGCTCAAAGAATGAGCTCGAGTGAAACTGATGGCTATACTGCTTTAAGGAGAATTGGGAATTACATCCAGGCAGTCGATGACCCTTGCGATGTACAGGATGAAGACGAAACATGTATTTGATTACTTTATTATTTATGAAAAGGACTTTGTTTAGCACCATGAAGAAAAATGTAATGATTTATTCAATACTCATAATCTGTTTCTTTATACATAATGCATTTTCATATCAAGTTATTGCCAAAAGGAAAGACACAGAGACATTAGGCTCCAGAATTTAAGCTTGGTGAATTTATTTTGATAAATCCGCTTTCTTTTGTTTCTAAAAGCTTGCTGTTATCAAAATTTAACTGAACACTGCCCATTCCAACAATCAGCTAGATGCATACTTAATTGAATAGTACGATTTTGTGGATGCTTTATTTGAGATCTGTGCAAATTCATGCATAATTTAAAATTCATTTCAGTTTTCCTAATATATTTTTCATAACAACCAGAGCATATTGTGACATAAACAACATTTTTGCTTTTACAATTAAGATTCTGTCTAACAGACAATACTTTAGATTGAGTAATATGTACAGAAGAGCTGACAATGATATTTTTACATGTAAGACATCTTGAATCGACGCACTTTGATACAGTTGGTTAAACATCACTTGAATCAAACTTAAATAAAGTTAACAGCTTGCGGAGATTCTTAGGTTGTTTAAGACTGCTTATGACTTTGAATTTACACACAACTTTTTCCATGGTTTTATTTTAATGTTGAATCTGTTTGTCAATGATTGATGCAGACCTCTGACGGTTAGGATTGAAAGTAGAAACTAGCGGGATAATATTTTTTATCACATTGCTTGTTAGATTAAGGATCTCTTAGCCGACTTTGATCTAAGGCAACAGCTTCCTCTTTGATACAATCAATAAAATTTTAACTTCGTATCTTTTCAATATATGTACATATACACTCAATGTATTCTTTACATCCTTGTTTGATATGTTGACATAAATACATGTTCTAGAAAACATGCGTCTCAGGAATTTCCACAATAATTGTATGAGTTTCCAGTTCGAAGTCATAGAATCAAAATGACATGAATTAATATACTTGACATTTTGAATGCATAAGGGAAACAGAATAACTCAATTAACACATCCAATCATTTTCTCGTTGAAATTTTATCGAGAAGGTGGCAAGAAAATGATTTGATTGGCTATATCCCAAGTCGGGCCGCGCGAGCGACATAGTGAACAGAGAGTGAACAATTTCCTCAACATTATGATATGAAACTGACACTTATGAAACCGGACCTTGAAATCAACAAACTAATTTATAGGAAAATGCTTTTTGAAAAGTCGATGGATGTTTTTGTGAAAAATTCATGTCATACCTTTTGCAAAAAGGTCAACTTAAATCTTAGATACTTATTCTATGTATACTATTCTAAAGGTTTTCAAAGCCTTTATCTCCTGTTTTTATATTTGCGTAACCTTTACATTGTTACTTATATTCTTGTTTAAAAATGTATTAAATACATAATGTAATAAATACATTTAAGAAGTCTACCTTTGTAAGCAAGTGGAAGGTAACAGTTTATTTTCTATTACTGTTACAGTTCAGATAACATAAAAATAAGCTGAACGTGATATTTAGGAAATTATCTCTTAAATTGATTGCATATAGCCTGATATAATTTGATCTCATATGGCCTGATATCTCTAATTGTGCATATTTATTTCATGTTAATCTTCACACTTCCAGATTTTAGAAAATAAAGCAAAAGCAAAAAAGGGAACATCACAAAGACTTGAAAATTTAAGCATATATCAAAAAGAGTTTTACCAACAATGGTTTTAAAAAATGACTTTATACTACCGAAAATGGTAGTGAGAACACGAAGATGAAGAGTTGAACATGTTAAACACATGGGTCACGATGAAAATTTAGAATGTGATTAACATGCATATCAACGTACTGTTGTGGAATGCATATTCTACGTTTATTTTATTCTTTTTTCCCAGAGAAAGGATCAATAGTTTAGATTCTGGGTATTTTCCTTTTTTTGTGAGAGTAACTTCTTTCTTGAGTAGTCCTTGTCTTCTCTTAATGAGTTAAACTATCATTCACTGGATAATGTAAACGAGGGGTTTATTTTTCTGAATCAGCTGTTGTTAATCCGGAGCATGAACTAGATCAGTGAAGTAGAACAAATTCTTATGGGTAGTCAATTAGTGACTATCCATTAGAATTTGTTCTTCTTTATCAACCAGCTTCTACATACCTTTCAAAGAAACAAGATCAGTGTTTGTAAATCAATATATGTGATTATGTTTGATATTGTTAAGCCTATTATTTGTAAGCTTGCCACTTTTTTATGTACCTACACTTCATATATCATAGCGAGTTGATTTTATCTCTAATGTAATCCAAAGCTTATCAAGCATTATATTAAACCCTTTTGCAGTTTTGAAATTGTTGTGTGGTTTCTTTTAAACATGTGTCATGTTGTAGATTAGGTTTTCCCCATTCAAACAGCTATAAGACACGTAACAGTACACGCATTGACAAACTGACAATCACTTATGCAATTGTGATTACAAATGTCAAAACGCCTCTGAGACAGTAGTTCAAGTTAAAACAAGTTGTGATTATTAAACACTGATGCCCCCGGATATAACAAAACTGTAAATGTATATTTTTGTGTCAATATGTACCTGAGACATCTAAAAAATCAAAGGTCTATCTTCATCCAATCACAGGTTATTGCCTAGGTTAAAGTTTTTGAGAAATGTTACCTGCGCCAAGGTCATGGTCACGAGGTCAAAAACTATCAACTCATCTTATCATGATAGATGTACATGTGGAATATCTCTTTCCAATCACAAGTTGTGGCCAAGGTTAAAGTTTTCGTTAAATGCTTAATGCGCCAAGGTCAAGGTCACCAGGTAAAAAAATATGACCTCATCTAAAAGGTCTTAGGATATTTGCACATGTGAAATATCAAAGCTCTATCTCTATCCAATCACAAGTTATGGTCAAGGTTAAAGTTTTCGAAGAATGCTTGCTGCGCCAAGGTCAAGGTCACGAGGTCACGGTATCTGAAAGGCCTTATCATAATACATGTAGATGCACATGAGAAATATCAAAGGTCTCCCCACAAGCAATCACAAGTTATGACCAAGCTTAATGGTTTTTGTGACAGACCGACAGGCGGACGGACGGACAGGGCAAAAAAAATATACCCCCAGAATCTCTGATTCGAGGGCATAAAATTGCAGACTTGATGGTACATCAGTGGGTATAACACAGGTATGGCATTAGTGCAAACGATCTTTTGATAAAAAAAAACCATTGATTAAATGCTTTAGGGCATCGTTTCATCAAACATGTCAGCTTGCAAGGATAATCAGTGTCTTTTGACCAAAAACCAACAGCAATTCCTTTGATTTAAAGTGTTCTTTGTATTATCAGGACGAAAATAATTAACTCAACATGCTGTTTTTTTGGTTTTTCTTGGTTGTAGAATTATTGGTATACTCTAACAAAACATTCCATAATCTTAGAAAATGCAAAACCAGTCCTAGTGAGAAAAGGTTGATGTATTGAAATATTGGAAAGACAAGAGGAATCTATGGACGAACAACGTATTTTTATTATATTTCCTGTAAGAAAAACAATTAACATTAAAAAACATCGACATACTTGCATCCAACATCCAGCATACAATTTAAATTACAACTTGCATTAAACTTTAGCACTTTGTGACTCACATCTTTAGCTGCAGAAGGGTGTCTCTCCCTTGATATCTGGATCTGGTCACTGGGGGTCTCGTAGTAATACTTGTCCCTCACAATGTCCTGCTTTTCTTGTGTACATGTAATGCGTTTGTGTTTGTGACATCAGCTTGATGTACTAGATTTGTGAGAAGTAACATCATCATGATTCCCAACAGTCAAACAGAAGTTTGTGTTTGTATGTTTGCTCTATGATTTTTTTACCTCCTGGCTACCTGATGCCTCAGGAAAGGGTCAAATAGAGTATTAATATAATTTTCAAAAATATAATAGAGCCAATTATTACAGTCCTTTTCGGCTGAGGTTCGTTGAAAATCTGGTCACATATTGACATTTTCGGAAAAGGGGAAATCTGTTTTCCAATTTTGACGCACGCAACGTTTTTTTAATGCCAGCCTTGCACACAACATATCTTACCATTACTTATGTAGTGTACATGTGATCGATGTACATATTGATATCCAAAAGATTTGATGAACAAGATTTTTTTCAAGAAATCATGACCAATTCAAAATGTCCCGAACTCATGGTTTTGCATAGCAACTCTTACACATATAAACACACATCAATTACCAATAAATTATATAAATTCTGTTTTAATGTTATAACATTCTATGAATGTATTCACTTGATGGTTATTCAAACCAATAAAAATAAATCCAAACAGCTCAGAAAGAAAAAGGGTCTACGGAATAAAAAACACAGTCAGGACAAGGCAAATGTTGAGAAAGTCCGCAATATAAAGAAGACTCAAATTTTGTCAGGTTCTACCCGTCAACCATCATGTTTGGACAAAGCTTGAAAAGCTCTTTAGGTCACTTAAGCATCCAAACAACAACACAACGATGCATTTAGTCAAGTAGTGGTATTATAAATAGTAAAATAAATGCTGTCAAATAAAGGAGACTTGAAATCCTAGTGACAAGCCCCGCGTATTAAAATAAATAGTCACAACTTCATACATCAGAGTATGATATTTTTTTAATGATATTATCAAATGTTCTGAAATAATTTTTGAAAATTATTTAGTTAAAAAGTTTAAAATTACAAAATGTAGCAACTTATAAAAACAAGCAAGCAAGAAGTTCTTTTTGACTGTTCCAAAACGATGATTTCTTAAAAGGGGCTTTTTCCCAAAAAATTAACAGACACAATGACACCACACTAGGCACTCGCAGTTTGAATATTTTAGATTTTATAAAGTGAAGTGTTTTTTTTCCGTGATTGCTTATTGATCTGCCAAACAGGAAACATTTACTTGTACAGCATGCAAACATAATGAATTTGAACTGACAAAGGTTTTGAATACAAAGAAAAAGTAAGCAAGAGTACAAAGGACAACTCATCAAGGGCGGATATGAAGGGTTTTAATTTTTTTTTGTTTTGTACATCTTGACAACATTAATTGCAAACAGTAAGTTCTAGTCGATTATCTATTATTCAAGGCTTTTCTCTCAAATGTCGATGCCATCTCTATTTGTACATGTCTAATAGCAGTAGCTGATTTTCCATTATCACAGGCATACTATTCTTATAATGACTACAAACATTTCATGCATGTTAAATGAAACGTGTGGTATATTTCTTCTTGTTACAAACACATTCTGACAACAAAACTGTTTAAGAAAGTATTCAGAACAACTTTCAGAAATGTTGATGCCTGCCATTGTGATGTATGATGAAATCTGTTTCAGTATTACCTTCTAAAACCTTCACTTGTACCAGTGGTCAACAATGCTCATCTTGTGAAGACCTTACAGGCCGTTGTACATCGGACTGCTTCAGAAGTTTCTACGGACCTCGGTGTAACATCAGCTGCAGTGAGGGGTGTAAAGACAGTGTCTGCATTCTACATAAAGGTGGGACAGAAAAATGTGTGGCTGGGTGTAAACCAGGGTTTTATGGAATCAGATGCAGTATACCATGTATTCACTATAAGGATTGTCAGAAATGTCCTCAAGAATGCGAGAATGGATTCTGTCAAATGAACACGAGATGTGTGTCTGAGTGTGAGGTCTCCTACTATGGGACCAACTGTACAAGCTGTGGACCTGACTGTGAGGTCTGTGATAGAAGAACTGGGATTTGTCTAGAGGACACATCTTTCCATAATACAGGTGTGTAGGGGAAAGTAATAGCTGCTATGTAACGTTATTTTTGCTTTTGCATATTGATACTGGAACAGAATAACCACGATCTGTCATGAAAATTACCTTCTAATGGTTGTAATGGTACAGATACATATAGCAGGAAATTTCTTGTCATACTGAGAGTGAAACAGAGATATAATTTTGTGTGCTTTGATGGCAAATATTATTTGAAGTGGTGATTTCACCAAAAGTGTTATGATATATCAGCATCAATTTTAGATTCATTTTCTTTTTTGAGTGTATTCATTTATCATCTGCTGTGGTGAGTCTTATATTTAATTAAAATCCTATGTATCATTAAAACAATAAAAAATTTCGTTTGTTCAGTGTACTACTGGGTCATGCTGACATTTGGATCCGGAGTTTGTGTCTTTGTGATGATCTATATTGTGGTGATGGCGTATTCAAGACTTATACAGTAAGAATATAACTGAATATACAAATATTTCTTAATTGAATAATGTGCATGTAGCTCAATCCATAGCTTTGTTAATCTATGTATGTCAAACAAACCAATCTTAAAGTCGATTGAACATCCATTGCATTACTTCAGTTGCACTAGCCCTTTGTCCCTGAAATCGTTCTAAATTTCATTATTAAATTGACATTTCAAAATTGGATGTTTCTCTTATTGTATATAATTTACTATGTTCTAATTTTTACAAGTAGAAAGAAAAATTGATAAAATACTGTTTTATTACTTTTGGCACAGTTTTGTATTAACTTTGCATTTGCATATCACTTATTTTCTGGTGACTCTTTATAATCAAACATAAGTTATTAGAAAGAGTAATTTTTATGGATAGACTCGTTAATTCAATTACGATTCAATAATCACTCAACGGCAAAGAAAACATCACAATAAAAAAGCTTGATGTGGACAAAATCTTTTATTTAGTACATATTCATATTCAACAAACTTTAATTCAAATCTTAAATTTAGTGTTGTAAATACACTTTTTTAAAGCACCCTTTGGACAGGATAGGTAACTAGTCAATACCCTGATTAATACACCTGTGTAATTATATTGAAAAATCATAGGTTTAGTCATGACATTTACATAGATCAACGTTTTCTGTCACAAATATTTTGTTTTGGGCTCTGAAGATGTTAAGGTAATGTTACTTTTTTTGTTAAGTGAAGAGACAAAAACTCTTAAATAGATATTCAAGGAAGGAAATAACGATTTTCCTTGTTTGCTTTTCGAAATCATATTTTTCTTTATTTCATGACGGGCATTTTTGTAATTAACTCTTTCTGCTTCCTTTAATTAAGGTTGACGAGGAAGAGGGAACAGCCAAACAGAACAGTGCCTGGACAAGTCATTAGATTAGATCGGACTGATGACAGCGGAGACACAACGGCTAGTGAAAATGGGCGCTACATCCACGCTCTTTATAAACATTATCATTAATGCAATGAAGAATTTTTTGCTTAAAGTTGCCTGTCATACTAATGAGTCTTTGTAAGCTTGCTTATCAAATTAATACAATCAATACAACCTCATTGCTGGAAAACCAAATTATGATTCCATTCTAAATATCTAATAAACTGAAGGTTCATGCATACAATTCAAAAACTAAACTTTTTAACGTAATCGTTGTCTGTTATCCATAGCTAGAAATAGAGAAAACAAAGGAAAGTTTACTTGTAATGATAAACAACAGAGGGTAAATAATGAAGCAACTGATAACAAAGCCCTTTGATAAAGGTGTCATTGTTCAATCTTTATCATTCACTTCATACATTTGTCAATTGCAACGTACTTGACGATATCTTTACTTCACTGACAGGTTTTATCTTGAATCAACTAGATTTAGAATATTAAAACAAAGTTTTCAAAATATTGACCCCTGATCACTTCAATGACCTGCCCCAATGTAATGGCTGTGAAGTTTGATATTTCATTATGTTATGGTACAATTAGTCTTTACTTCTGTGATGAAAATTCCGTATATTTTTTTAATTATACGATGCCTAAAAGACAACCAAAAAGCTCAAGATATTTTCAATAGAACAAACAAAGTCTAAATTGCTGCTGTAATATAACTTGCCAGCCGACCAGCAAGCCATATATTTAATGAGAAACACTTCAATTATTAAACCCCTGGCCGCACTTGTCCACCGAATGTTCAGGAGGAGATTGTTAGATATAGCTTAGAGCTGAGTGTATTGAGGGGGAGGGGGGGGGGGGGGGTCAAGATTGAATGGGTTTGTATGGGTGTGCGCTTGTGTGTGTGCGCGTGAGTGTGTAAGGGAATTGTATGTATGTGTATGTATGTACTTGTATGTTTTTACAAAGATTTTAAAAGTTATATTGTGTCTCGTAGGCCACATGGCCGGACGCTGTTTTAAAAATGTGATTTATACCCAATGGTATTTTAATGTATATTTCAGCGTGTGACACTTAAATAAAATATTTTTCTTCTTTTCTTCTTCTCTATAACTAACTCAAGATGATACATAAACATGTACAAAGGATCTTTAAGTGTACAATAGCAAGCAGATAAGACCCCTGTACAAAAAGCTTTTGACTGATTTTTCAGAATGTCCTATTGCTTATCTGTAATTTCTAACAACAAAAATGTCCCTACAAATGTATTGCGATATCTAGCTACCAAAAAAGAAACAAGTGGTTTTTTTCGTCAACTTGTGAAAGAGAAAATCTAAAGAAGTGAATTATATGAATAAAGATTTTTCGAGTGTTCCTGTATAAACTTTGAGAATAATTTTTGATTGCTTGAGCGTTCTAAATGTTCAATAACACGTGTTGTGTATCCTTATCTGGTTAATATGTATAAAGGTAGAGAAAAACGGCACAAGTCCCAAAAACCTTGGTCCAGTAAAGCATGCATATTATCTAAACATTGAAAATCTTGTCATAAATATTCATGTCATGTGTTGAAAGAACCTTGGGTTTTCTAATTTGTTCATTCAGATTACAACTGTACGTTATTGGTTTTACAAAAAACATAGCATTTGAAATTGTAATTGTAATCATGACTTGTTATTTCAAATAGCTACCGACAAAGCTAAAAAGATGTTAGATTAACCAAGGATTTTTATGACAGATGTAATTCCTTGGATTAACATTACAAATATCCTTATCATAGCAATCCTATTCTTAGTTATTGCATCGTCAATGACGTGCGACAGACGACTTGATTGACTTTGCCATTAAGTAAATTCAAATGCAAAGGGACATACAAGATTAACTTTGTTTTTATTCCAACTCTATATTTTCAAAATGTTTACCTATCGTTTATAAACAAGTTCATCACAGTTCCCTTCATAAATATTTCTTTAACATTGTATTTTTATCATCAGTCATGGTAATTGCATTACCGCAAACTAACGTGATATGAATGTCAGTAAGTCTTTGAGCACCAAGACCAAACATTGGCCAAATTGAGTCTTTCGAGGTAAGTGTTGCTGATTGAATTGTCGTCATATTCTCAATGTCGATAAATGTAATTTTCTTCCTATCTCTATGCAGCAGAAAGCCACATTTAAATGTTGTAGCCATGGTGTCATTTGCAATTACCACTTCTGTTGGATGATCCAAAACAACCTTACTCTCACTAGATACTTTCAAGCAAATTTGTTTATGAATAGAACAGTTAACAACTTTTAAACTACAGCATGGTTTTCGCTCGGGTGTGAATTTAGCCTTGTCACGATTTTCGTCATTGCAAAACCCGAAATCCAGAAGTACTTCACCTTCGGCTACTCTTTCTATAAAGGCAATGTCACTTTCGACTTCCCAATATTGGGCAGATCCTGTAGCTTGCAGGGGGTCCGAAGTCGTTGTACCGGAGTAGTGTACTAGACTACGTTGTTGGTGAGGAGGACTGGTATTTGGTGTGTTTGACAACTTCCTATCACCATCCAAAGTCGCAACAGAAACGTTGAGTTTTCCAGGATCAAATTTTAACCAGGGACCTATTATAGATAGATAAGAAATTATCATAATGAGAGATATTTATCAGGTGAAAAAAACGAACTTTTATAAAATAATAATTCGTAAACTTACATTGTAAAAATGCTGACATCTTCAGCTCTGAAGCTTTCATCAAGTAGTATGACGAATTCTGTCGAAGACCTGAAATACATTGTACTTATTTTGTTTTTATACAACACATACTAACTACTCTATAAGTAGATTCTAAACGTTTACTAAATATGAAGTGAATATAAGGAATGCAAATAGATAGGACTCACTCTCTCACTGACTCATACTCTCTCACACTCATAACCTCACTCTCACTCACCAACTCGAGAGTAGTATGACGAATTCTGGCAAAGACCTGAAATACATAGTATTTATTTTTCTTAAATACAAAGCATACTTTGAAATATCATTAATAGATTCAGACGTTTACCAAATATGACCCTAATGGCAAATGTAAGGAATGCAAATAAATATGGCTAACTCACTCACCCACCAATGGAAAACATCAAACCAAAGGGTATCTTTAATCATAAAAGATACAAAGAGCAATTTTCGCAATTAAAAATGACTATTTTTAGCAATAGTAAGAAATAGATAAAAATGTGTTTTTTGTAAAAAGAGTTTGTCATCTGAAAATTGTTTGATTAAATCATTAAATTACTTACCAAAGTTCTTTAGTGCAGTATTATGTTCCTTTTCTTGCTGTAAGAGGTGATCATTTATATTAACATCGAGAATCATTCAAAGAAAAATAAACTTAACACAATGGTAATCACTTCTCAAACAATGGTAGACAATGACGCTACATCAGCTTTATATCATGTTTTCAAAATACTTTACTGATTATGATGGTGTTATAGCATTTTCGAGTTTAACTTAAATCTAAGACAAAAATATTGTTTGATGTTGTCGATATAGGAGAAGTTATATTTCATGTTTACTCTTTATTTTCAATTACGAGTTATACTTAAAGAGCAGCCTACCGCCTTTCTGGACAGAACTATATATGATATCTCCATAGAAACGGTTACAATATTTGTACATTTAAATTAAGGATGGTTACTTAGAACCTTCGATGTTAGAAATCCAACACCCCCCCCCCCACCCCCCAAATGCAACCCCCCCCCCACCCCTCAAATAAAAAGGTTTATAAATCTTATAGAACTTATTTCTTGTATACCTGTTCTTCGAGTTTCTTTATCTTTGCTTTCGAATCTTCAAGTTGCTGAATGATTTTCTGAAAATGGATTTATATCTAATATCATATGAAACTGCAACACGCAAATGCGCAGAGCCATTTAAATGAAATATGAACAGAGAAGGTGGATGTATTTCGTTCCAGAGCTGGGGTTCTTAAGAATGAATGTAGGCCAACTACTATCCCTACTGTGAGCAAAGACACATTGAAATGCCTTTTAGGCAGAAATAGCTGTTCAGGTAAATAATGTTTATCATCGTCTTCCTTGTTAACGTTTTCTTATCAATGAAACTAAATTATGTCAACGTTTAAGAATTGTGTGTCACAGTCTTTAGGATTCAAATTACATAAACCAATTTTGCTTAATCAATTTGAAATATATGTAAAGAATAACAAATTAAGTCCTATGAGTCAGTGTAATGTTGGTATGAGAAACTTATACTACCTCATATCGATTTTTTGCTGAAACAAAAGAAAATACATTACAACGTTGAAATGGAAATTATCATTGATTATCGGTAATAATTATGTATTAACTTTATATTATCTATATACATAAAATATAAAACTATCATCATGACCCTTCATTTGTATTTGCAATTTTATAAAAAAATATTTTGAATTCAAGAAAAATGAAAACTAGCTTAATATCTTCTTTGAGAGGCATTTTAGAAGCAGGTTTGATAAAGAAGAACAAGTTCTTATGGATAATCAGCTTCTTTATTGTAAAAAAGCGACGTTTCGGTGTAGATACTAACACCGATATCACTTGCTTGATAACGGTGTTAGTATCTACATCAAAACGTCGCTTTTCATGCAATAAAGAAGCTGATTATCCATAAGAACTTGTTCTCATATCATATAAATGTACTTACCTATAAGGGGTTTCTCTGCGTCATGCATTTCTGTTACATCAGCTAGAATACAACAGGAAGTTTAAAATTGATTAAATATTCATCTAACAAAGAAGTAAGAAACATATTTTGATGCATACACCCCAAGCCCTTGTAAAGTGATTAAGAGACGAATGAATTATTTTTAAAAAATGAAATTGTTTTTTTAATATTATGTTGTTAGATTAAATAAAGTAAATGAAATCGTCAGCGTTTGTAAATTCTCCATGAAAGGGCCTTTCATATTCAAATTTGTGTTAAGTCGGAGGTAAGGAAAAGACATTAACGAATCCTTACCATGATATAGAGCATTTGTCGTGGTGCGCCTAGAACGAAGGAACGAAATTCATATTATAAGGTCATATCAGCAACCTTAAAGGGGCAGTAGCACGTTTTTAGGGGGAATACAAAGTAATGTGAGGAAAATGAAAATAAATGGTTCCAATTGAGAGATAATGTATTTAAACTAAATGAAGCAGTAATAATTCAAATATATAACGTAAAGTCAAGCCATGCGATTCCTTTATCTTACGCAAAATGAATTAAAGGTGTTCACAAAAAGATGGCCGCCAATGGAATTTATGTGAATCCTCATACTTTGTCCTCTGACTATTGATGATTGGCTTGTGTAATTACATTGTTGAAACTGTCAATATAATACATTTAGCATTAACTTACAATTATCAGTGAAATAATTAAAATATAAAATTATAAAAAAACGTGCTACTGCCCCTTTAAACAAGTGTTATGAAAAACGACATACATATACATCAGGTTAACATTCTTCTACAACATTCAAACTTAAATATAATCAATTTTCATTTCATGTTTGGAAATAGTTCAACATTTTTAGTAAAAGGTTTTAAAGGAGAGCTAAAATAAGCAATGTATTTCATCCTTGGTATTTCATTGCTCTGTAGTCCTGACAATAACTGCAATTAAATCAGACCTTGATAACGTGCACAACAGCAATTTTGTTATGGGTTCAAACAGAAAGAAAAAGAAGTTAACATATGTATGAGCGCAAAAGAAACATGTTTATGTGGGAGAAAATATGTCATACTATACTCAAATGTATGAATTCTAATGCTTACCTCTTTTTCATTATGTATAAAACAACTACCAGTAGCAGCAATGCGCTGAAACAAACAGTCGTCCTTGTTGAATTCCTTTAGGAATTACTCAAGCATTCATCAACATAAATGATCTGATTTGATATGCTATCATATGATATGATGTGATGTGATAGATATGATTAGATATACTGTATAACACCTATTGAAACAAGGTTGAAATTTAATTAACCCCATACCAGTGAGCAGCTTTGTGATGATTAGTTGAATTAGTTTTTTAAAACATCTACAATACCTTCTTGAAACTGTAAAGGAGAAAATTACTTTAACTATAATGATTGGGTAGATCATTTGTGTCAGATAAACATTATGCGGAAAACCTCCTTACATAATAATAAAAGAGACAATTGCCATGATTTTCCATAGTTTTAGTTCCTCTTCATCTGAAAAAAAGTTTAAATGAAAGGTTATAAAAACTATATGATTTTTTCATCATGTGTACATTGATCTCACAGACGTTTACATCAATTCCTAACACGCTATATTAACTTGTAAGTTTGTGAATTGCGCTTCAAGTATTCTTACGAAATCAAAAGGTTAACTAATATTTCAGTTTTCCACATACAGTCACTTACCTTGCCCTGAACAAGGCTGGGGTTTGGGTTGATGAATCGGACGTGTTGTTGATTGAATTGTTGATTGAGATGTTGATTGAGATGTTGTTTGAGATGTTGATTGAGTATGTTGCCCAATACAATCACCCGTATCTTGGATACATGGACCAGTACATGGACAGTTCCTCTCACACTGTGGTCCGTAATATCCTCGTTTGCATCCCTCAGAGCATTTTCCAGTCTCCTTGTTGCAGGGGAAGGTCTCCAGAGGTCTGCAGGTGTCCGAGCACTGCAGTCCACAGTCCACACCATACCAGCCTTCACGACACGAATCGTCCGTGGATGAGACTGTGATATTTATATAAATGATTTAATTGAAAAATCAATACCAACTGGTTTGAATTTTAACTAACTTGGACATTTTTTATCAAACACGAAGGGTTAAAAAATGTTGGTATCCAAAGTTGCACATTTGAGTAGGGGCTTACGTTAGGATATGCTGCTTTCAGATACAATCTCCTGATTATCATATCCGAACATAATTATAAGATTTGTACCAGGAGCAAGTATGAGCTGCTAATTGATCGAATTCATCGAACCACCTAAATACATTCTCACCTCACAAGTTGAACATTCCTGATCCAATAAAAGCAGTTATTTGGCTGGAGAGGAAGATGACATATTATTGCAATCAAAGTAAGTAATGCTACATGTGTCATCGATGCTTGTTTGAAATTAATATTTTTTGAAGCCTTAGTCATTTCCCTATGCATTGTTAAGCCATATACATACTTATTGATACTTCACAGTTACTTTTATCACGGCATAGGCCTCGAAGACAAGCACCCCTTTGTCTTTCAGATTATTTGTAGTGTAAAGTTTGGATGAATTAGCCCTACGGAGACCCTAAACTTCTTATTACAGGTTAAGATCAGGATTTAGATATCTGGGGAGCTATCCTCAACATATTGCTTGTAAATGATTTGTGATTCTCAGGATTTTATGACTTAGATATCTAAGGAGCAATCCTCAACATATTGCCAGTAAATGATTTGTGATTATCAATTTACCATAGAGAAGCTACTGTAAAAGTATACAGGTAACTCAAGTTATCGGAATAAAAGTCAATGTAACCCAATCAAACAAATTGAAACTTGCTTTCTTATGATTGTGACAAACTATGGCCGAAATGTAAATGTAATCTAACTGACCAAACTCTGGCCGGTGATTATAATCTATAATCACCAACATAATCATATTAAAATTTTAATCATATCAAAAAGGATTGATCAAGGCTAACAATCCAATGTTTATTCTTTCTTCGCATGACAAATACAAACTTACAAACTTTGACCGACTTCTTACCAAGTGCAATGTCCAAAACGAACATCAAGTACATCAACTGCATGGTGACGGCTTCAATGTCTGAAAAATATAAATATAAACTTACTAAACAATAATATATTGCAAAGAATATTGTATATAGTATATTGTACAATATATGATAAACAACTTCTTTTAAACTACAACTTCTCCATGCTTGTGAAATACTTTTCAATAATGTCCACGGGTCATGTTTTATCCTACATAAAGCCTGAAGATCCACGACCTGAAAACCAATTTCTATATTTTCCAGAATTAAATGACAAAGAAGCTGAAAGGATGTGAACAGAATACTTAGCTGACGTCTTAGCTAAATTGCAATTTGCTATTCCCACAACTCATTGTAAGGGCCGCAGGGATCATGCCTTTAAAGGTATTTCTATCACGATCTATATTTTGGATATTTTAAATACGGGAAAAGTATGTAGATGTAGATGTATTTTTAAAAAGAGCTTACTTTTTTAATGCCTCATCTAATCTAACAATAATTATGCTAAATCTCACAACCAACATTAAACATATCTGACAGACAGACAGACAGACAAATTTTATTTGTATAAATGGCCATGAGGTCAACAGTACAATGACATTTGCTTTCATATACAATTATTCTGGAGCGCCTTTACATTGTCTACACTTTGTTCTCACGTACAGGTGATACTTTAGCACAAAACACAGCTAAGCGTTATATAATATTAACTGATGTTGTATTCATTAGGCTTGTAAATTTGTCTTGATTTGGGTTAATGTAATAATAGCATGGTAAATATTTAGTTCGTACATCATTATAAAATGGACATTCCAGTAATACATGGTATTCATTTTCTAACTTGCTGTTGTTACAGTGAGGGCACAAAGCAACGGACGTATCTTCACTTTTTGACCTTCTATATAGTTGTATCTTGTTGGCAGCTATACCACAACGAAATTTTGTCAGTGTTCTTCGCAGATAAAGCGAGGGCAACACTCGTAGAATAATTCTGGCATAATACTAAATTTAAATGTTGAATATGTGTTGAAATATTTTGAATTTTTCACAGAGGCTGACCACTCTTGACAATAAATATCTTTACATCTTTGTTTAAACATGCTAATAAACAGTTCTTTGTTACCTACATTCTGATTCAAACAGGCGTAAGATAGACCGTACTGAAATAATAACCCTCGCACTGATGAAGTCCAGTTAACATCTCCAGTTAATCATCAAGACGTTTTAGCATTAGATAACATCGCTTTGAATTACGGGAATCGGGCTGTCTCAGCAACCGTATCCAATACGATATCATTTATAGTTAACATGTAGCTGGTGTCGACCACATTCAGCCAATATAGCTTTGGTGGGGGAGCGATAGCCAACTCCTAGCACAAACTTACAAAAGTTTGAATGTACTTTTTCTATATTATAACGAAACACTGTCCCCCAAATCTCAGCCCCATACAATAGAATTGGTTGAATTTTTCCATCAAAAATCTTAAAAGCAATATCTTGAAGTACAGTTTTATAGGCACAGATGAATCTTTTAATTGGGTACAGAGCCTTCTTTGCTTGTTTGGATAATATATCACAAGCTTTTGAAAACATATTACGACATGACAAAGTTAATCCAAGATATTTATAATAATTGACAGTTTCAAGTTTCGTATTACCGATGTGCCATTTTTCATATTTTGACACTTTGCCTCCTTTTTTTAACACTACGACTTTGGTCTTGTCAGTATTTATTTAAAGTCCCCATTTCGTACAATACTTTTCTAGAATATCAATTTTCTTTTGAAGATTTATAACACTGTCTCCAAATATTGCAACATCATCAGCAAACAACAGAATTGAGAGAGCATCAACCGCTTCATCAATAACTGCACCACTATAATTACTTTATACTTTATACACTATATCCTTAACCAATTCTTCAATGTATAAAATTAATAGTATAGGAGATAGGATACAACCCTGTCGAACTCCAGCCGTAGTATCAAAAACCTCCATTAAACATATCTAATCTACACATCAGTTTTTTGGTTTACCTGTCTTCTTCTCATTTCGTTAAATAAACTCCAAGCCTCTTTAATCACGACAGAATTGTCATACTACACATACTTTCTTAGTTATGTAGTGTAATTATGAACTGTAATTATTACATGCATTGTTATATGAATGCCTTGTTAAGAAATCATGACCATTTTTAAGTTTTCTAAAATAGAATATTTTACACAGGTATATTTTAGCAGCAACATTTTGTTAATAAAGCTGAATTGACAGAGAAGATCAAGTTTTTGTGGACAATCACCTTACTTACTACATGAAATGCGAAGTTTTTGTGTAGATACTTAAACAGTTATCAAGCAAGTTCATTATCCGTAACAACTTGTCTTTCTAAATTGCCTCAACTCGATGAGATAGAAATGATATTCGGCAAAAACAATGAAATAGTCTCTATGTCTTTCTAAATTGCCTCAAAGAAACTGTATAGTGACACTTCCGTTTGTTGACAGTATGAGAAATAAAAAGTCTTTCATTAACAAGTACACATAGTCCTCGCATAGTTTAGCTGACACTTGTGTGAACTAGGCGATCTATTCCTGAACTTAAACATGACAGTGAGTTTATCGTGAAACGCTTTCTTATAACACAACCTAGTAGGGCGAGGAAGATTATTTTTACCGCCGTGTGCGTAGATTTACTTAAACATTCGTGTTATTAGTATTTGTGTACTCTTTTCAACTTCTCAATTTTTTATGATTCTATTAATATTGATCTTTTTTTTTATTTTCTTATAACGACCTTATCCTTGTATATTTGAGTGTATAATATAAAAATCTATGAACACTTATATGCCCTCACATTCTAAAGAACCTTATGTTTTTTCATTATTGAAACAAAATGACGACGTGAACAGCGAATGTAATTTTTCTTAAATAAACCATGCTATCATCATATGCATTTAGTATGTGAATACAAGGCGATCATATCAATACATATCTGCCACCTGGCTGAATCATTACAAAAGTATAAAACTTGGGAAAACATTCTTGATGTGAACTAGGATGAAATAAACAACTTACTTTCACCTGGTGTTGAATCCACTATTAACTGCACACAAGTATGTATATATGGAAATACACAGCACACACTTGTACTGTGGATCACGTGACTACTGATATCATTCCCTTGTGTACCTTGGTCAGATCACCTGAAAGATCAGTTTGACATTTTGAAGATTAGATAAGTTCAGTAAGTTCATAGTACATAAAATTTTGTCCGTATGACGTTTTGAAATGTACATATCATTTTAATGATAGAAGAATATATTTTATGATATATGAGAAAAAATCGTCTGATATTCATACATGTGTAATCTGATTATTCCATAATTATGTATGTGATATAAGATGACACTGTGGTGAGATTGTCTTGACATATATTTAATGTTAATGTCTAGATGTTTATTTCATTTACATGTACATATCTTATGATTGAAATGATTTTATTTGAAAAAATACTTGTGTTTACAACTAGTGGATAATGTATTCCTCTCGTGATTAATGTCAAAGGCATAAATTATACATAATATATTTTGATTTGAGTGTGATATCACTTATCTCTCATCTCGTGACACGATAGAATCTATATATAATAATACCGACTTCATCCCGTCACTCGGTGGGAGAAAAGTGATATCAAACTGAACAAAAGATATCCTTTAAAGATACTATCACTAAAATACAATTGTCAAATACTCTTTAGTTGGTGATACAGTGTATGTAATGTCAAGGTGTTATGGTCCGTGGAATCCAGGATATTATAAAGCATGCATGTCTAACAGTCGCATTTTCGGTAGAAGGTTTTTCCTACCACACATTATCCAGGGCATCCACATGTATTTACCATCTCCGGGATCTATATCGTAACTGATCACTATCTAAGCATAGAACATAAAACACCTGGATAAAAAGCTATTGCATGAAAATAACATTGATGTTAAATGCTTAAGGTCATTTTGAATAAGAACAAGTATTATGTAGTGAGAAATAGAACAACTTCAGTAGTATAACACCAGAATGTATTTCAAAGTTGACGCCGATGACGTGTTTACATAATATCAAAACAAAAGCATACACAATCAGGCTGCTTTACCTTCACATGTTTCAATGTTAGACAGTGATTTGTCAATACAATCCAAATGATCAAATTGTTTCCACGGTTTAGTCTTTACCTTTCTGGGCTGCAGTGTGATTTCTAAACCTCGCTCAAGACTTTTTGTCTTACAACACTGCAACTCAATAATATATATAACTCAATATTTCATGAGTCGGGTCAGTAAATTTGCCCGGATTGAGATTTCCTTCTCCCGAACAGTTACCCCTTTTCAGAAAGTTTAGTACTTGTAGTCTGTGATTTATCTCAGTCACCAACATCATGATAGATTTATGAAAACTTTCTTTCAGGGAATTTGTAGATTTGCCGTCAAATCTGTTTGTTATCTCAAGGATTTGCTCACGGATAAAAGCTTTCATATCGTCTTCAATCTTTTATGACATGGCCTCATTTAAAGTAGCATTTTTTCACTACTCGCAAAGATATATCTGTTCAAACGTTCAAATTGTCACTTAGGTTCTTCTTCATGTACCATTTTTAGCTCATTCAATTAAGTTTTGAGGCCATTCGAAGAGGATTGAGATGGTTAACAATAAGAGACTGATTACACACATCATCTCGAGATTAGCGCTACAGGAAGTAAGGGTTATCGGCTTCCTTCTTCTTTTTGAATAATGATTAGTTCGCAATCACAAGAGTATTCTTCTCCATCAATTGAATATGAAAGATTAATAAGGAAAACGAATCCAGGAAAATGTGTGATACAAATTCTGATAATAAAGTGAATACTGTGCGACAGACAAATTTCTTATTTCCATAAAGAGGGACAATTGGCTGCATTAAAATGAAGATTGTGGCTATCTTAATGATTTCGGCTTTAACAACTGGTAAGTTCAACGATTTTTCATAAAGGTATAGAATTTAGTATTTTCGTTGCATTGTATAAAGAAAAACAGGAATTTATGTATCCAGTAATAGCTTCACCCAGACGGATCAATTTCGCTGCTGAATTTACAAGAATTCATTCAGAAACCTATGATATACACATTTCTTATTTCTTTATCAGACAACTTTGAACATATAAAGAAAAACCTTCATTCATGTTACCTTCCCACAGTATCAGCCTCTATTCTAAAGGATCTAGGATCGATATGGGTTCCAGCAAGCAGTCATTGATACAAATAAAACTCATGATACAGAAAAGTACCTCTTGAACAAAATCTTACTGGCCTTAAATCAACGGGGATCAACGTCAGGGTTGCTTAATGGCCTTAATCTTAAAATATATCAAAACGTCTAAGATAATGTCAAGATAAATGTGTTCCTTTTCTCTAATACAATAAAAAAAACTCACTAGTCTATGACTTTCATTGATGAATAAATTGAAAACAAACAGTTTATAAACTTAATCGCAAACAATTAGATCGTACGTAACCTTTTTAATTTAGCAGTGTAGTGGGTGTAGGTCTCTGCAGGAGCACAATCTAAATAAATTAAGATCAACAGGTTTTATTTGAGGTTATACTGTTGATCTAAGATTGACCCAAGAGGAGGGTCTACCTACTAAAATCTGAAATCAGCCGCTCGGCCAATTAGAAAAGATGCCCTAACTCGCCGGAAGTGACAAAAACTCAGCCGCACTCTTTTTTAAATTGATGAAGTACGGAGCCTTATCATTCAGAGCGGAGCAGGGCGACCATTTCAATGAATAATCCGATGTATAAATAGATTATATTTTTTAATTTTCAAATGGTTAAGCGTAGTTGCTAGATGTCAGTGACAAATGATGATTGCACATTGTACAGATACTGACGTGGCGAATAGTAGTCACAAAGTTAGAGCATGGTTAATGTCATTTTTACGAAAAAACGCAGGCAAGGGGAGATAACTCTTTTATTTTAAACTCGTTTGTACTAATTTCTTTCATATTTATCCAAAACCGATTAATTATTTTCAATCATAAAAGCAAAATTATTTTATACAACCAAAATATAATCATCATAATGATAATGATGTTTTCATATCAGTATCAAAAACGAGATTATTTTTTCAGAATGCATTAGTCGACACACTAATTGAGAACAGGCCATACACTTTTATACACTTTGTCCGTCCACACTCTGAATGTGCGACTTTGGAACTTTTTGTGACGCCGAATATAATTGATCAATTCGCGATTTTTTTATTTGCACACGAGAGGGCATCAGGATAACCTTTACACTGGTCAATCTTAGATTTACAGTATGACAGAATATCTAATCTAAAAATATTTTTAGATTGCTGCAGGAAAAATGACAACATATACAGATCCTTTGATCAGATTTACTAATCCTTCAACATTAGATTGTAATCAAGTATGCTTGATGGGAAAATTGTATGCTGTAATGTTAAGGTTGGTTTGAAAACCTAGTAATAGACATTCCATTACCATGTTGAATCAAAGAAAACAAATCCATTACATGAAAGTTTTGTTATGAAAACATAAAAAAAATGTCATACTTGGTTCATTATGACCCTAAACAAAACTGATGTTGTATATTGGAGATAAAAGGGGTATGTACAATGGATGATAAAAAATTTCAATTTCTTCAATATAAACATGTATCTTTGGAATATTTAAAAAATTGTAGATTTAGAAAGTTAAAATCCTTAATAAAAATATGACTTTTTCAGTGTTTAAGTAAATTCTAAGTTTATGTAGATTTATGATTTGACCAAATATGCGATGTAAGGCTAAAACGGAAGGGAAATCATACATTGTCCGAACGGTTTGTTCTGAACATAATGCGGTGATGATAACCGTTTTACTGCAACAGACACATCATGTCAATGCTGTACTTTATCAACCCTGATATGGTTACCTCAACTGTTTATTCATACATAAACTGCCCCTTACATTCCCATAACATCTAATATACATATGGCATACATGTTGAGATGAAAGTCACCTTAAATATCAATAATTTTATTTTATTTTACTTAAATGGACTATTCCAATGTACCAAACATAATTGCATATGGACACTAAAACATTTTCTTACAAAAATAATGGTAGGTTTAAATAAGGTCATTGAAAAGGGAATTTAAAGAAAATACTTAATAATGAAATGTTAGTTATAACCTTTAATTGTTTCCAGCTTGTATGCAATTGACAATTTTTTTCTCAAACTTTTCATGAAAAGAAAAAGGCAAATAAAATGACGATATTCTGTACTTCAGCCTCAAATTGCACCAGTGGCCAACAATGCTCATCCTGTGAAGACTCTACAGGCCATTGTACATCAGAGTGCTTCACAGGCTTCTACGGTCCTCTGTGTAACATCAAATGTAGTGAGGAGTGTAAAGACAGTGTCTGCATTCTACATAAAGGAGGGACAGAAGAATGTGTTGCTGGGTGTAAACCAGGGTTTTATGGTATCAGATGCAGCATACCATGTAGCTTCAATGAGGAGTGTCATAAATGTCCTCAGGAATGTGAAGAAGGATTTTGCCAGCTGGAGTCGACCTGTGTGTCTGGATGTAATGATTCCTTTTATGGTAGAAAGTGTCTTAGCTGTGGATCGGACTGTGACGATTGTGATGGAAGAACAGGGATATGTTTAGGAAATCGGACCTCAAATGTTACAGGTACATGTCTATATAAGTCATGACGAAAACAGTCTGAATTATTATCACCCGATCTAGATATAACGAGATAAAGACTGTATTACATGTATGTGCATCTAAAATGTTCCTACGTCATGTATCTTAAGCAGTTCGGTTCCTATGTTCTGATTTATCACATACTAGTGCTTGTTTCAGAAAAGGTTTTACAGGATACAGAGCAAGGATGGTTCTTCACAGTGATGTTGATATCGGGAGTCGGAATATCTTCACTGATGCTTTTTACAATTCTGCTGATTGCGTTCTTACGATCAAAACGGTAGGTTTATAAACATTTCATTTTATTTCTTGTTTTTGAGGCATCGAGGTTTAATGAGTGAAAATCAAGTTAATATATCTTCGTAAATTAAAATATTTTGATACATTAATAAGTAAAAAGGCAATAATCAATTTTATGATCCATTTGACAAAAGACTCAACAGAAGATTGTTTTATCAGTATTATTACTCGAGGTTAACTTATGGTCATGGCGTCACAACATAGAATGAACAATGAAATTACGTTAGACAATCTGCTCTTCAATTACTGTTACTGTCACAAGATTATCATTTTTAAGTTTCTTTAAAAAATCAGAGCCTCAATGAATTAACGTTTGTGTTTATCCAATAAAAACAATCTAAACATGTGAAAGTCAAGATTTGAACAATCTTCTGATTGTAAGACATAACTTCCCTTGACTTCATGGGTGTGCGAGAACAATATATGTTAAACTGGTAAACTGTGTAGCAAACATGAAAATGGGTGGCAAGTTGAGGGTACAATGTACTACTGTATGTGTTCCAAAGGGTAGAGGCTCTCAATTGCACCGCATAGCTGAAATCTGACTGTCTGTCAATAAGAATCATGTGTTCTTCATTAGACATGTAAACGAAGGAGCTAAGCTGAACATGATAGTACAATGAGAGTATATCGAACCTGTAGGTGTAATACAGTACATTTGAAAGTGTACTCTGTAGTGACTCATGGGTCATTTAAAGTTAGATTTTACACTTGCTTTGTTACTTTGTTGAATCTCTACAAGAGATTCGCATATTATTAGATTAAAGATAAGCCAATATTGATATTGGTATTGGTATGAGATTGTGAATCATAGAGACATTATATCATATTGTACTACAAGTGACTCATACCTTTTTGTTAGTACCTCTTCATTTATAAATACTAGTAGTGTTAACACACTGAAACTTCAAAGTTATAATATATAATAACAGTGACACATCATATTTAACATATTATGAATAACAATATTCCGGTAATCGGATGATATTCAGTGATGTTTTGGAGACATAAAGGGACATAACTAATATACAAATTAAAGATAAAGGTTTCGTTTTTGATACCAAGAAGGCAAGACAGGATATATTATGTAAAGTCGAACAATTTTTTTCAGGTTAAGAACGAGAACTGAAGAATCGTCTAGATCAGAACTTGATCAGAGCTTTAGCTCGGATTGGACTGACGGCTTTACTGAACCAAGAACCTCTAGAGTTGGGAGCTATATCCATGCTGTTGATTATCATTATGATGAACGCAACGAAGAAGATTTGTTTTGACTTCAATTGTTATACTGTTAGAGTTATTATAATGTATTGTCACTTTCCAAATATTTTCATAACGCAACACTTGTGATTCTAAACATCATTGAAACATAATTGCTTAGCTAAGGGGTATCACTATAAAGTTTAATTACATTAATAGGAAACGGAAACTACGACTGGATCCTTTATATTTTGCTTGTTGGTTCGTCACAATAGGAGATAGGTTAACCATAACTTATGTGAAGCTTCTTATTAGAAAGACGGCGGGGCCCAGTCGATGATGGTGACCTTCACATTATTTTCAAGGTCGCGGTTTTGAAGTGTTCATCATTGAAACATGGATGTAAAGTTTGTAAGCAGTATATATCAAGAACCATTATCACTATTTTATTTTCATTTTTTGTACCAAGCATCTTCTTGAAAGATACATGGTCCAGTTTATTCAGCTGCTCTTGGCATTATAATGAAGGTCACAACCTAACTACAGAAACCTTCACGTTTGCTTTGTCAGTGGCTTATTTCAATAACTATTCTCTAGATTCTCTTCCTATTGTGCAAAAAGTGTCATATTAGAGATATGCTAGTTGATTGGTGAATTGTTATTGTGTAAGTTTTAATCTCATTGAAATCAAATCATTAATTCGCTCCCTTTTTTCGTATTATGTTGTTACTTGTCACTCATCTAAGATCTGAATCCCGTAGAGAACCATGTCAGATGAACTTTAAACAAGAAATGACCCCAAAATTAGACAGTCAATCAGTTTCTTGGACCGATGCTCTGTAATAATTCATATCACAATACCTACCAAAATATATTTGTACACGCTTTGGTGTGGCTTTGATGTGTCGGGTTATCCATGTCGTCCTGGGGCTGAGGGTAGTCCTGTGTGCAAATATATGTCCCTGAAGTTTGACTCATGATTCCTGTAGGACACCCTTAGGAGATCAAAAAAACTTGGTAGACATTCCAAATATGAGACACAAAGCTGTAATTCATGATGGCGTCCAAGATGACCGCCACATCCTTATAAACTATATAGCTCAATTTGTGTCTGTCCTAGAGTGTTGAATTTGGTTTATGGGGTCAAGAAATCCAATAACATTGTTTTCAATGCCCAAAAAGGAGAAGCTAAAGAGGTTATGCAATCAATTTTTCTTTGAATGATAGCTCCAGTATCTCAAGTATCATTATCAATGGGAATATACTGAAAATATAATTAAGACAATATACACATAAATAACACCCTCAATAAGCATTTTATACCCGGTTTTTAGAATGCCCCGAAATTAACAGGCAAACGCTTTGAAAACTCAATAGAGCGTGACTGTTACGACATAACATTTAATGAGCGCAGTAAGATGTAATAACTGTGGTAAATTGTAATAAAAACGTGGTTAGATGTTATACTGCGGTAAATTGTAATAAAAATGTGGTACAATGTAATAAACACAGATGAGGTAAATTCTAATAGGGGTGAGGTAAAATGTTAAAATGTTATAACCTTTCCACAATCTTTGATAACTTTTTTCAACCATAGTTTTCCATTTAAGGTATATGCTTGTACCTGTGATGATATATTGATTTGTTTTATGATTGAGGGTGACATAGCCAAATATGTTTAAATTTGGATCTTACGTCGTAACAGTGAAGCCCGGCCCACGCCGGGCCTGTCGTCATTCTATTGTAATGCCTGGAGACAAACCTCTTTCAAACTTAAAGAATTTATATGTGATTAATTCTGATTTATACAAAAAAAGACCAAAAGCAAGTACAATTACTTATCATATAATGGGCAGTGTTATCTGTGCAATAAACCCATCTTGTAATCATGTTATCAGATCCCTGATAACAATGCAAATGAGGTCAAAACCCGAACTATTTTCTCAAAACTCCATGCATGTCATGCGAGTCCTAAACCGGTCTCTAAACATTGATAACGTCGTCGGGAGTTTTCAGGTTTTATGGGTTTTTTATCGAATAAAATATCGTAAACAAAATCTGTCAAAACTTATCACGCATTCGTATTTTAGAAAAAGCTTGGTTATCGAAGCATGTTAAGTTGTTTTCATTGTGCGTTTAAAAATAAAACGATATGCAGCTAACAATATCGGCTATCGAACAAATAGGTGCTTCAATTTTCGTGCATAACATAGGCCTAGATCGCTTTGGTCGTGTCGATTACCAACTTATCAGCATAAACAAATCATATTCTAGTGATAGTACAGATTATCTAGTAGCAGAGTAACAAACGCAACAACCTCACCTTCGCAAATAGTCGACATTTAGTCTAAGGATACCGTAACTGAACTGGCGTAACAACAATGACAATGCAGCTTTTCTAAATGCAGTTAGAGTTACTTCCCCTGTTGTAGCGACGTTGACAACTGGTTCTTACACATTTTGTGTTATTAAAAAATACAATGTTTACTCGTGCATTGGAAATCAGACTGAAATTGTTCATAGATTGAAGGAGACGTTTCTATCACTGTGAAAAAAATCATTTCATGAAGGAATATTTCTAGACTGTTCACAACTGTACATCGCCGACAATATGACCTTCACCTTGGTTTATTGTGAAAGCAATTACTCCGCGAAATCTAGGTCAAACATATTTTTAGAAGGTATCATAATTTCGTTTAAATCCTTTTATTTCAAAATGACATTATATGATAAAGAAATCATTAACCTCATGTGTTTCCGTATCATTAATATCATATAATAGGAATAAAAATATATGTATTATGCTCGCCAAAGGCTCGCATAATACAAATTTTATTCCTAATATATGATATTAATGATACGGAAACACACTCGGTTAATAATCTCTATTTATAAGGAATACTCTGTACTAGAACTTTATGGCTCTAATGACCTATTCAGAATATATCTTTATATTGTAGTAAACTCACCAAACCATTAACATAATGAAGGTATTCGATTGTACAAAATATTCGGTTTGTTCACTGAAAATTTAAACGATTTATTATTTTCACCATCGATTTGTTCTTTTCACCATCGGAAATAATAGTCAGTGAACCTGATATGTACGATTCAGCAATCAAAAGACCATCAGATTATCACTTTAAACAGACATGTCTAGCCACAACGGCGCCAATCTAATAAGGCAGTCTTATCAATAATTAAATATTGAATAATCGGATATCTAAGCTATTGGAATATAAAACATTAATATAATAATAATAAAGTAAATTTATATAGCGCATAAACTCCAGGCACTCAGTGTAGATGGGGCGTTGGGGCTTAGGATTACAGACTGTAGAATTTTTGAAAGAGATAGGTTTTCAAGGAACTTTGAAATATAGCCAAAGATTCAGAATGCTTGATTTGAATGGGCAAGTCATTCCACAGAGTTGGAGCCATGAAGGCATATGACCTCTGTCCAAATTTTCTGATGCGTGTTTTGGGGACTTTGGGAGGAATTGATCAGCTGATCGCATTGTTCTGGAGGGTTCATATCTCTCGATGAGTTCAGTGAGATATGAAGGGGCAGTCTGGTGTACACATTTGTACGTTAAAGTCAGGACTTTGTACTGGACTCGTGTTTGGACTGGGAGCCAGTGGAGGGAGGTTAGCACCGGGGTGATATGTGCAGACTTCCTTGTTCTCGTAACTATCCGCGCTGCAGCATTCTGAACTCGTTGGAGTTTAGTAAACATTAAGTGTTTTTTGTGAATATTTGTATGTTACATGAACGTTTAAAGAGGTGTCATTACACGTTGAAAAATGATCATTAGGTGAAATTATTGCCCTTCTGCTAGAAGGTAGACACGCTGGGGACACGCTTCAGTGATCACAGATTCTGTTCGCCAGGGTAATAGGGCAGTGTAATTTAAAAGCCATATTTGAGCAGTTTACCGTCAAATTTCGAAAATTCAAAGTTGAATCTAATTCAAATTGTAAGCCCCTTTGTATGAATCCTGAAAGCGGCCATATACCATTTCAGTTCACGTTTGAGTGTGAAGTCAAAGATTGCCTTGTGTCGGATTCAAGAAGTTAAAGATAATGTCACAATCAAATTTCATCACCTTTTCTGTAAAGGTCTTTGCTTTCAAAGACACCACTTTCCAATTCAGTTGAAAATCTGTTGATTGTATTCTCATAATGCCCAGTATTGGGCAATGCATGAAAATATTAACATGTGATTGCAGTAAGTCAGGTGAATGTTAACAAAATAGTAATACAAGAGACACACATGCAGTCGATGAAATCAATGAACATTATTATACCTTCATTTTTTTAGGCTTTTCATTTCATGTATACAGTATAGTCATATTAATTCAATATATTTCATTGCAATCAATATGTTTTCTCTTTGGTTTACTTTCTAAAGTAATGTTAGAATTGGGCAAAAGATAAGCAAGTGTTAGGTTTAATGTATAAATAAATATTGTGGCAAGTAGAAGACTTTGGTTCGTGACGTATGTTTTAGAACAAACAATTGCATTGACTTTGAATATTATCAAATTGGTTTTGAGGTTGTCATTCGGGAATTAAAAAAATTCTATTCAAAACATTCTTCAAAAGTGACAAAAACTACACATGTGATATATCTTTTCTTATATCTTATATCTGGGGCAATTATAATAAATGTACATACGTCATCACCCACTTATTTCAGTTTCAATAATGCTTTCTCTGTGTACATACATTTGTTACGATGGCGTTTTAGTGTCAATATGTAGACAGATTTGCTGTATTATGTTTTATAATCAAGTAATGTATATGGTTTAAACATATTTATTTCTTTTCTAGAAGAACTGGATTGGTAAACAAGCTCAAAGCTTATCTGAATACCGCTCCAGAAGTAATGTATTTGAAGATAACAGTATTGTTTTTCATTGAAAGATCAACATGTTGTTAGACGTCGGTAACAGATAAGGATTTATTGTAAAATTTGACAAGACAGTTATTTTAGTTTTTTAAAATTGTGGAAAACCCATGAGGAACGTGGAGCGTGGCATTTTGATAAGAGATTTAAATCTCAACGTGTAAACACGGTTCAATGTCTCGTTTTCGACTACACTTTTAAGTCAAAACCTAAAGAAAATATCTCCTTCTGTTCTCTTCAAAATGTGTGATGCTCGAATAAAATCTACTATATCATAAGCTTCTGAAATATGTGTTTACGAAGAGTACTTTATAGTTGAAAAAAAAACAAGTAAGGTTTTAGGTCTGAGTTAAAAGTGTACTAATGTTGCTGATTAAGCAGGCTGTGCCTAGGTTTGTGCTTAGGTTGATTCTTTGTTTTGAAACTTTTCCTGTTCAATTAATAAAGTTCAGGAATATTCTTCATTACAATTATACTTCAGAATTGAAATCTATTTGGTCTTTAAACACGAATCTCGTATAATATTATGAGGCAAGACGTAAAATAAGTTTTTTTAAGAATTGGGGAGCACCTCATGTACAAAAACCTGGTAGATCAGATGGTGTCCCTCGACAATTACGCTATTGCAAAATATGTAAATCCAATTGTGTGGAGGATGAATTTCACTTTCTTCATAAATAAAAATATTTTTAGAAAATATCTTTGTACATGAATAAAGATATAATGATCAATAATCATCAATATTGTAATCACATCTTTTATCTATCACAAATTATGTAATATATTCAAAAAACTATTTTATATGTTGATTTTGTACTTGGACAAAAGAATTTTCTATTGAAATTTAAGATAGATTGATTGATTGATAATTCTACAGCTTATAATTCTTTGTGAAAGTCATATTTATATATCATATTTCTTTCAATAATTTTATGTTTGTATTTATTTGCAGTATGAGGTAGGTTATGTAATTTTTTGCTTTTCATTTCTCAAGATTGTACATGTAGTCTCCTTTTTTTGTTGCATTATATTATTAATAAATATATACATGTAGCCTTTTGTTATTTAATAACGATATACCGTGTTTGGATTCAGCAGCATGTAAAGGAATAGTGATAGCTCTGAATTCAAGTTTAAGTCAAACGCGTAGTGTAAATCTTTAAATGGATAATTTAGAACTATAATAAACACAGTATGATTATCTCCATTCTACCAAAACAACGATTGTAATTTTATCTATATTCTTTCAAATTGACTCGGGTGTGCTGTGTCATTATAATTTTGATAAATTCTTTAGTTTATTCGTATAGGATGTCTTTTGAAACTCCATTATTGAACTACTTCAACATATATATTTTACTTAGATTAGGCACTCAAGATATGTTTTTAACTCATTCGAATTCATCTTCAGGTCTTCACCAAGATTCCTCTTACTACCTACTGAAAAAAAAAGACCTGAAAAAAATCAGCATTTTTACAATGTAAATTTACAAATTTGTCTTTAATGTTTTCCATCTGATTCTATCTGGTAATGTTTAATAGCAGTAGCTTGTAAATATATTTCTTGTCCGTCTATCTGTTTCCCAGCTGGTTGTCAACAAACATATTTGATCTTGGTAGATCTTTTTATTGAATAATGATAGTTGACGTTTCAGATACGGTCATAAGAATTGACTTTGCGCAAAACACTTAAATCTTAGCCATAATTTTTGGTCAGTGATAAGCAAACGTTACTTGACATGCATCCTTATAGTATCCTATGTGGTGAACTATTTCAGATGAGCTCTTATCATCCTGATCCTGACTAAGTGAAAGAACATTTTCTGAAAGCTTTAACTTATACATATATTTTAATTTGTCAGCGGCTGCCCTTGATAACAACTCAACTACTCACTTACATGTAGTGCTTTCAAACCTTTTCTTGAATTGATAGGTTAAATCCCTCCTTTGCAGACATATAATCGTTTGGTATCATGAATGAATGATTGAACTGATTTAAATACATGTACATTTTGAGAAAATGAAAGGTCTGCACTTCCCTCTAACAAAAGTTTAAGATCGATGAAAACATTTAAGTTACATGTGCGCTTCAGTGTTAACTTGAAATTGTCTCTGGTTTTGATATAGTGGAAATTCAAAAAAATAATGATAAGAGCTCTCGATACTACCACATGTGCACTTGGGGTCAGTATTCATTCCAATTTTGAATAAATCCAAATTTAATGAACTTACAGAATACCGTAATTTGGTATGCAAAATATTTAGTTTTCTTTTACCACAAGAGAAATATTTAGGTGCACAGGTAGTACTATTAGTTATACTTTCTTTAAAATTCGAGATGGTTTTTGAAGTACGAATTCGAATATTCTCTGGTAATTTATTCCATGCAGTTATTGTTGAAGGTACAAACGATTTCTGTGAATGCTTAAGCCTCGAGAACGGTATGCAAATATTTTGAGAGTTTCTCAAATTGTAATTTGTCTTTGAAGAAACGTTCTGTGGTAGTAGATCAGCAAGATATTGGGGTGTCATTTGATTTGGAATTTTGTACATTAGGTCTAATTTTCTTTTCATTCGACGTTCCTGCAGTGTTTCCCAACCAGTTTCAAAATATATACATTTATTTGAAGTATATTTTGGTAGGCCAGTAACTATCCGTTCTGATTGTAATTGAATCTTCTCTAATTTGCTAACTTGTTCATGTATACACCCATCCCAGACTTCACTTGCATACTCTAGATGTGGTCTTATAAACATAATATAAATTCTATTGAGCGTATCTCTACATAAAACATATTTCAAACTTCGAAAACACAACACTTTTAATGATATTTTCTATATGATCCGCCCATTTACTATTACTTGCTAGTGTTATTCCAAGATGTTTATGTTTTTCAACCATTCTTACTTCAACACCATCAAAATGAAGGTGTATCATATTCTTATCATTTTTAAGCGAGAATAGAACAGCTTCAGTCTTGTCTGGGTTGTATTTTATTAACCATTTTTTACCCTAGATATTAAGCTTTTCCAAATTAGCGTTTAGTTTCATTTCAGTTAAATGATAATCCGTCAAAATAACCAAGGGATGAATCATCAGCAAATAGGCGAGTTAAACAATCTAAATTATCTGCTATATCATTTATATAAACGATGAATAGGAAAGGGCCCAATACTGATCCCTGTGGAATACCAGCTTTCAGTGTTCTCGGCTTTGAAATAGCTCCATTCACAAACACGCTTTGATTCCGATTGCTTATGTAACTTGCCAGCCAACCTAACAATTGACCATTTATACCGTATTGTTCAAGCTTTAACATTAAACCTTGATGCCAAACTCGATCAAAAGCTTTTGAAATATCGCAAAACACCATACAATAATGTTCCTTTTTATCTAAGGATTCGCAAATTTGATGATAAATTTCGATTAGCTGATGTACAGTTGAATGACCGGGTTGAAATCCAGACTGATATTTATATAAGAGCTTACTTGTGTAAAAATAGTTGAACAAATGTTTAAAAACAACCCTTTCGAATAATTTGCCAACACAACTGATAAGTGAAATAGGTCTGTAATTTGACGCCAGAGTTGGATCGCCTTTCTTAAAAAGAGGCATGACATTAGCAAATTTCCATTGAGAGGGGTAAATACCTGTTTGTAAGGACATATAAAACAAGAAACAAAATACATCGCTTATTGAATAGACAACATGTTTCAATAACAAATGACTAATTCTATCAGGCCCAGATGCTTTTTTCACATGTAAACATTTAATTACATCTTCAATTTCACTTTTAGTTATTATTAAAGTATCAAAAACAGCACCCGTACGCTTACTAAAACTGGGAAGGCATGCATTTGTAGTGTCCAATGTCGATATAGATTGAAAATATTCATTAAGTCTTTCCGCTTTTCCAAAATCCGAGAAGCAAGATGGACTGTCATGGTCATTGTTAGATTTAAGAGGAGGTATGCAGGTACTCGAGCCGGATTGTTTCACTAAATATCGCAGAAGCTTCCAGTAAGAGGTGTTATTTTCAATAAACGAATCAAGGAGAAAGTTATCTAAATTTGCATAAAAGTTTTCTTTTGCATAATACTTCATGTTATTCACTTTTTGTCGTTGCTTTTTGAATTTTGTAATATCATTTATGTTTTTTGTTCTAATCGCTCTCTTTCTCAATCTCTCTCTTATCTTGCATTCCTTTCTTAATTCGGAATCAAACCACGGCTTGTCATTTGGTCTAATGGTGACTTTCTTTGAAGGGATGTATGATTTAAGAAAACTGTTAAATCTTTCATAAAATATTTGGCAAGCTTGACTGACATCTTGGAAATTGTTAAATAGACAGGTCCAATTTGCTTCTTTAATAAGGGCGTTCAAAGTAGCATAATCACCTTGGTTGTAACATAAAACGTCTCTAGTATAAGCCATTTTCGTATTAATTGATGTAACCAATGTTACATAAGTACCTTTGTGATCACTTATTTGATTTTCAAACTCTGTAACTCCACAGTCAATATAATTTACATCATCACTTATTATTATAGGATCAATCAGAGTACTGGAATGCTTCCTGACTCTTGTTGCTTCAGTAATAACGTTTTTAAGGTTTTTGTTTAACATCAAATCTCTAAGGTGATTTCCCTTATTACATAAAAGATCGGCATTCAAGTCGCCAATGATCGCAATTTTACTTGTAATATCTACGGCATTTTCTATAGAAATATCTAGTCTCTTCCAAAACTCTGAAGAATTATATTCTGAACTATATGCTAACTCTTTCATTCTTTTAAAAGCTAAATTATTTTTGATATATAGAATAACCCCACCGCCAAAAGCGTTTCTATCTTTTCGAATGGGGTCATGATAACCTGACCATTTTAATGAATTGTCTATAATATTCTGATCTTAGTGAGTTTCTGTGAAACCAACTATCTGACAATCTGATAGATACTCGCATAGGTATTCGAATTTATTTCTTATGCTTCTCGTGTTTAAATGAAAAGTAGTCAATGTTTTCTCGTGAGTAGCACGCGTCTCAGGACCTGGATTCGATTCAATATCTCCAGCAAGCTGGAGTAACAATAGGAAAACAATGATTACACTTGTATTACGAAATTGGTTTTGTAGTACGCATAGAGAGGTGAAAACAATGCTTGTCTTACATGACACAGACAAAAGAGAGCATATAATACGTAACTCATGTAAAGGCGTAAAGTTACATGAATTGAATAATTGCATTGTTTTAGTCAAGCGCAAATATTTAGAACAAGTTTTACAATTAAATGTCCCGATTGCCACTCGATGTTGAATAACATTGTTACCCATTATCTAGTGGAAATTTTGAACAAAAACTTAACAGCTCATTGTGTGGAAATCGAGATAGTTCACTGTAAGGCGATTACACATTGTATTGTTGACATATGAAATGATATGGGAGTGCAGACCAAGCGATAAAATCTTCATTGTTTCGTGAAAGAGACAGGAATACAAATAGGGAACATTGGTTCAAAACTAGTGGAATAGCACATAAAAAGAAATTTAAGAAATATGGCAAAAACATGGCAGAAAATATACAAATGTGGTTCTGGCATACTTTAGATATACAAATATATACACAGCAGACGTTATGCAAATATTTAATATATCTGCATATAAAGGGTTACGTTTTTGTATAGGGTAATTTATATTCATGTACAATTTAACAGATAACTTACAGTTTCATGAATCGATCCAGTCACTTGTTCGTACGTATTCAAATCAGGAAACAACAACACACTATGCACGCACATACTTATTCAGATCCTGTTTCGAATTCACAACTCTGATGGCTCCTTCTGGCTGTTCCAACACTAACACACGTCCGTCTTTTGTCCAAGTATTCTCGATCCACCTTGATCGCTTTAAGTCTCTCGCCATCTTAACCAACTTACTGCGATGTTGTGTCAAATCCTCGTTGATATACACCGACTCCATGGAATCACGCAGTTTCCTTCTGTTGGAATACACTTTGTTCCTATCATGGTAGCTCAGAAACTTGACAATTATCTGGCGCTTGTGTCCTGGAACACGTTTGTCTACCCGGTGGCACCTGTCTAGATCCGAGAGAGAGATCTCCTTGTTGACCTTCTTGAGGGTATCCAAAGTCACTTTCTCGATATCCTCGCCTTCCTTCTCGTCTATTCCGCTGATTCAAATTGAGTTTCGCCTACTGTATTGCTCCAACTCATCTGTTTTTGCGTGCAATTCCTCCCTCGTTGTCTTAAGCTCTTCTCTCAACTTTGTCATCTGATCCGGCATGGGCTCGATCATACTAAAGGTGAAGTTGTAGATTACCTCCTTCGCTATCTCGTAGAATGTCTCGTGAAACTTCTGCTGTAGTTTAGGAAGCATGAGAGCAGCGGCCAGCTTGTCAGTCAGGACATCAATAGAGACGTTGTCTATGAAGTTGAATAGCGTTGAGGGATAGGAGATGTTGTGAGACTGGTTAGGACTTTCTTGATCTGATGATGGCAGATTTGTATCACCTGGCTGATCTTCGTCATGAGTAGACTCCTTGGGCGTGCTTGTAAAGTTGAAGACGTCAGGCATGGTTGACTGTACAAGGGGCTTGGGCGTTTTAGGTGTCTTAGGTGGTACGGAGTCTGTCGGCGAGCCTGATGGCTTCATTTTCTCGCTCGCGCTCCGAGCTGTCGCTGACTTCACACCTTTGCGTTGGTTTCTCTCTCCGCTGGAAGGCATCTTCAAATTATTGAAACTTCTGCTCTTTACAATAAAGGTTCAAGGATAAGGTGCAAGGAACTTTATAAGTGTGTTTTTACCCTTACAATTGCTGTATTTACTTAAATATGTTCCACATAAGCGAGAGAGACGTTACACCCGACCTGTCAGTTCCGCCATCTTGGATATCTCTTCCATTACTTACTCACCTAAGCGTTTTAGAATAGTATTGTGCTCCATAATCAACATCTTGTGCTGTAAACAATTATTAATGTGTTATATACAACGTGATTTTACCCATTTCACTGCAATGACAAAACTATGACAAAGAGTACTTTCTAGCAATTATGAAGGAATTATAGAATGTAAATGGGACATGTAGGTGAAAAGGAATAGTAGCACAAAACCAAATGCAAGTATCATATAGCTTCTATGATAGTAGTAAATGATAAATCAATATTGATAATGCAGAACATTTTTGCGTAATACAGTTGATTTATCTTGATTAATGTATTGTTGCTTACCTGAATTTAATGCAATACGGTTTTGGTTAAAACCGTTTTGTTGTTACACACCTTTTCTTCAAGCTGCTTTTTCTTTGGTTATTTAAAAAAATACATCAACCATTGATATCCCATGCACAGAATAACAACAGATAAAGGTAAGGTTTCAATCGATGAAGTACTTACTTTTCTCAACTTATTCAAAAGAAAGTGGTATACATTTTTACAGTTCAAGTGTTTGAGAACCTATTGTTTGCCTATTGTTTACCACTGTAAACATTTCAAAATAGGGGAACTAACCACATCATTTTGTCAGTTGCTTATTAACGATCAGCTAATCATTTTTTCAAGAATTATTTCAATGTACTAATTCGTTCTCAAATTATTTTCAACAGTTTTTCCTGTAATTTTATAAATCAAAATACGACTTACAATTAATTAAAGGGATAATAACACGTTCAGTGAGATTTTATTTCTTCAAATTTCCCTTATAAACATACATTTATACCAAATGTTCTATATTGATCAAATATCGAAAAAAAATGCTGCCGTCCATTTTTGTGTTAACACTTTCAATCACTTGAACTTAGTATGCAATTCCGTTAGCTTACCCGAAAATTTTTATGTTCCTTTAAAAAGTGCAAGTATTTCCTTCCTTTATAGATTAGTGTGTTCAAACGTGCTACTGTCCTTCTTATGTGTTATTATAGCATCAATGTACTCACGGATTCCGTCTCTGCTTCAAACTGGAAGTAATAACAAATCCTTCTTTGTATCCTCTGTACTATTTTTTAGATATACTCATAATTTGTAAGGTAGAATAAACATTAACAAAATCGCTTTTGATGGTAATTAATTTGTTTATCCAAGAAACATTTAAGGAATATTTAAGGAATAATCAATAAAAATATTAAAGTATAGACAAATTATTTCATCATGAAACAGTTATGAATTTGTAAGTTTCGAAATTCAAGTTCACAAACAATTTCTCCAAGCTGAGTGATCCTTTTCTTTGCTTTTTTTAAATTTTCATACCATATTTTTACCAATCATTCAGTTCACCAATAAGACATTTCAGAACAAGCAAACTTAAACCATGCATGATCTATTCTATATATTTTCTATAATGAAAGGAATAGTCTCTATTTATTTCATCACGATTATTTCATCATTATCGTTATTTGACAGTGTATATTTTTCCGTCATTTAGAAGTTCCCTCATACTATCAGTCTGGTTAAAATCGGTCAAGTTCCGCGGGATACAAAATTAAGAACATTAAGTCTATCGAGGTTCGAACTTGTAGGTCGCATGTTCTGACGTTAACACTTCGAACCAATCACAAGCCATTGCCGAAAGCTTTCGGCTAGGGGCAAGTACATTTGCATGCTTTGAACATGATCAACGCTAAGGCTCTGATAAGCGAGACGATGTTTTTTGGGTTTCGGCTGCACAACGCAAAGTTAACACTCAAGAAATATTTACATTTATGCGGTACCAAATGCATTAATGTATATTCTCCACAAATCCATGCATCAAGATGAACAAATACACTCAAACAAAGCAATTCGATTTTTTCATATATTTACCCAAGTTGATGTGGTATAACTGACTAAAGTAACAGAAAAGCTCCAATGCACGTGCGTCCCCGACCTGGATGTGAACTCAACTCCGTGTAGTTGTCAGTCGTGTGGACAAACGACCCAACAACCCCAAATACAACTGTTTAAAATTTGCAACGGACTCTTTGTTAAAAATCATTTTTAGGAGAGATAGGACCTTGAAATCAAACTCATTTAGTGTAACAATTTGCGACAACGTTTCATTTTTGTAAATTAGTTGAAAGAAGAAGACATAGTCATCAACATCTGCCGCCAAATTAATAAAATGTTTTAATTAAAGCTCCGAACATTTTTCTACAAGGGCCATAACTCTGTATTATGTAATTTTATAAATTTCATTCCCGCCTTGGAAGATGACATCAGGCGCGTGGCACCTCCAGGGGTCGGCCACTCGGTCTCTGATGGCCACTTATCTCACCTGGATAAGGAGGCCCGGAGTATCCTGGGCATGGCGAATTCTGTCGCCCACTCCTGCCAGGCCATGACCGCCTTCTCCAAGGAGGCGGGGGTGGAGAAGGGTGCACAAGCACTGTATCGGGGGTTCGGTTCCGTGGCAGGGAATCTGGCCCAAATCATGCTCAGTGCCTACCGCATCTCGGCGGGAGTCACCAACCTGGGGTTTCTCCTGCGCACTTAACTCCCGGCGGAGATGCGCACTCGCCTCAGGAACGCCCCATCAGCAGCAGCAACTCTTTTGGGCGGGCAAGTCGCGGAGGCGTTGCGACATCCGCAGGAAACTCAACTGCAAGAGCTGACCAACCGCCTGGCAGCGGGAGGTGGCAGAGTTTCCTCCCGTGGAACAACGCCTTAGAAGTCTAATGGTGGCACACCTCAATCTCCGGCCGGCTCTAGGACCGGCGGGGTTTCCTTTCAGTTTGGGGGCCAGCAAGGCAAGGGTCGCAACGACTTCAATGCCGGTCCCTCACCCAAAAGGACACCCAAGAAATCACAGCGTGGCAAAGGGCGCGCCTATGGAGACACTACTAAGGAGCGCTGACTTCTGGGAGTTTCCTTGCCTGCCGCTGGCAGTAGTAGCGGATCAGGACGGGCCAGTGGGAGGCCGTCTATCGATTTTCGTAGCCAACTGGAGACAGCTTAGACGAGTATATCTGTCAGATCTTTGAGCGCGGGATTCGTATTCCCGTCCCCTTTAACTTGGTCGCCGGTGGAGTGACCGCTAGAGAAGGAACGGCTTACGCTCACGCTTGAACAGGTGGAGATCTTGATCTCCAAGGAGGCGGTGAGCGAGCTCCCGATCCAGGATCTGACGCCAGGCTTTTACTCTCCCGTATTCTCGAGACCGAAGAAAGACCCGAAAAAATGGCGGCTGATTCACGACATGAAACAGTTCAACCGCTCCTACCTCGAGCGGCCGCCATATTTTTGGCTCTTGACCGTGCGGTCTATCATGCGGTTGCTACAACCATACAACCACACAACCACATGGTGTCATTGGATCTCCAGGACGCGTACTTGCACATCCCAATCTGCCCCGTGGACCGCAGGTATCTCCGTTTCGTCCTGGCGGGTCGTCACTTCCAATGGAACGTCTTGCCAATTTCGACAGCACCATGGCTGTTCACTCGGGTGACCCAGCTCATCGTCCAGTTCTTACACATGCACGACATCCAGTTTGCAATGTATCTGGACGACGGGTTCGGTAGTCATTGTTCCCCTTAAGTTCTCTCCAGGCAGAGAGACTTTGTGATCGCTCTGTTCAGACGCCTAGGTTGGCTGGTCAATCTAGACAAGTCGGACCTCGAACCGACGACGACGCTCATCTTCCTGGGGGTCTTGCTGGACACGGCTTGAACAAAGTCTTTGTCATGAGGGAGCGGATGGGGCGCTACAGGGATCTCCTCGAGCAGGTGTGTCGGGGGCCTCTCTCGCTCCGGCAGTGGCAACGCCTCCTAGGGTTTCTGACATCAGCTCAGGACTACATGAAGAGGGGGAGACTTCATCTCCGTCCTCTTCAGGTAGTGCTGAACGGACATGTCCGGGAGGAGGCATGCGGCCATCACATCAGGTTGCCGCGAAGCCTCATTCACCAACGCGAATGGTGGCAGGCCGGAAGCAATGTTCTGGCGGGGGTACCCCTCCGGCAACCCCCCGCCTAGAACCAGTTGTACGTGGACGCCTCTACTCAGGGTTGGGGCGCACACCTGGGGACCGATCAGAAGGCGTGTGGTCGCCGGTGCAAGCCGGACGACACATCAACTTTTTGGAGTTGGACGCCATACGCCTTGCTATCGATCATTGGTCGGGCTGTCTGGAAAACCAGGTGCTGTGCGTACATACCGACAGCACGACGGCGGATTGGTCGATCAACAAGCAAGGATCGACCAAGGCGGGATCACTGCTACAACTGGTGATGGAGCTATTTCGCCTGGTAGACAGCCTCAACATCTCGATCACAGAAGTGCACATACCAGGAGCAAAGAACGTCCTGGCGGACACTCTTTCTCGCCCGGACAAACCTCCGTCCACGGAGTGGATGTTGCACCCTCGAATGTTCGAGGGGATTTTTCTCCAGTTCGGAGACCGCATGTCGACCTCTTCGCGACACGGCTTAATCACCAGCTGCCTGGAATACCAGGAGTACCTGCCCGGAGGATAAACAGTGTGTCGAGTGCGCCGACCTCACCTGGGAGCAGCACGAGCGTTACGGCTCTTCCATCCGGAAGAGTGAGTCGCAACAGCACTCCAGGACGGCCAGACGCCCCATCCCGAGTGAGTCTTTCGCCACAGGCACAGCCTGAGCGCTCGGACATCATCATAACCGAGGACGCCGGCGAGTTTGACTTTCCGTCCTCCGACGTCGGACGTGGGGTCCGTGAGCTCGGACCAGTCTCTACATGACCCTCTGGGTCTTGAGCGTGTTCCCGATGCTTCCACCCCGCGGGGTTCGTCTCCCGATGGACACACATAATTCACGGACACCTCCCTACGGCGCGAAGGGCGTCAGAAGAAGGTGAAGAAGGCTAACAAGCGCTCAAAGGCGCCCACGCCTCCTCCCTTCGACCACAAGGCTTGTCCTTGCGTCCGTCAGAACCATGTTGAGCGAATTTTCTCCAATGACCCTCAGGATCGGCGCGAGGCTGTCGCTCCATCGGCGCTTCCTGCTAGGAAAGGGCGACGTGTGACACTAGTGTCACCCCCCTACTCACTACCTGACACGTCTGTGCCTTCCTCGCCAGGTGGAGGACAGAACCGAAGGGGATTCCCCCTCTCGTGTTCCTCCGTTGTCCTCTGCTGGCGGCAATCGCGAGAAGGAGGCGCTGGATCAGGCGGAGAGGATGGCAGCCGTCTAGTGGGAGGCCGTCTGTCAATGTTTGTCGCCAACTGGAGACAGTTGGACTTGGACGAGTACGTCTGTCAGACCTTGGAGCGCGGGTTTCGTATACCCGTGCACACCCGCCCCCCTTTAACTTGTTCACCAGTGGAGCGCCCGCTAGATCCTGATCTCCAAGGAGGCGGTGAGCGAGCTCCCGCTCCAGGATCTGACACCGGGGTTTTACTCTCCAGTGTTTGTGAGACGGAAAAAGGACCCGAAAAAATGGCGGCTGATTCACGACATGAAACAGTGCAACCGCTCCTACCTCGAGCGACCGCCATATTTTCGGCTCTTGACCCTGCGGTCTATCATGCGGTTGCTACAACCATACAGCCGCATGGTGTCGTTGGACCTCCAGGACGCGTACTTGCACATCCCAATCTGCCCCGCGGATTGCAAGTACCTCCGATTCGTCCTGGCGGGTCGTCACTTTCAGTGGAACGTCTTGCCGTTCGGGATTTCGACAGCGCCATGGCTGTTCACTCGGGTGACACAACCTATCTTCCAGTTCCTTCACAGGTAAGACATCCAGTTCACGATGTATCTGGACGACGGGTTCGGGAGCCACTGCTCCCCGTCAACTCTTGCCAGGTAAAGGGACCTTCACACTGCTGTCAATCTCCCCGGCTATCCAGCCGATGGATGAGCGGGAACGTCTCCTCTGTCCCGTGCGCGCTCTATGTGGAGAGGACGCGTACACTGAGACAAGGGAGGCGCAGGCTCTTTTTGCCCCACTCCCAGACGAGCTCAAAGGAGATTGACAAGAGGCAGTTGGGGGTTCACCTCAGGTCTGCAGTGGTGGATGCCTACAAGGCCGCCGGGCTGCTAGCGCCGGCGCGGACAAACCCAGATGAGATCTGGGCCATATCGGCGAATATGGCCCTTCACAACAAATTGTCAGTGGCGGACATCATGGCCGGCTGCTTCTGGAAGTAGGGCTTGGTGTTCGCCAACCACTACGTGCGTGATGTCTCCACGGAGGACCTGGAGGGCGTAGCCCATCTAGGGGTGCAAGTATTTACACAGCAGCGGACCACGGGGGCTCCCCCGGGTAGGGGGCGCAACCATCCACGATGATGACGCCTCACTCGTCGAGGTGGACATCTTAGCACTTGTGAATAAAATTTATTATTTTAACAGTTTATAGTGTCTTGTGGTGTTTTAATTAGGGGTCGTCGACCGAGAGGGGTCAGACAATGGCCCATTTAGAACGGTCGCTCGCTGGGTCGCCGATCCTCAGATCAATCTTGAGAGTTATCGCTGAACGCGACGAATGCTACCCACCACCTACAGTGGTATCAGGCTAAGGTCACTTGTCGGAGATTAGTAACTAAATAATAGTACGTTTTTGATTAAACGTCATTATTTTTACTTACCTTAGACAAGTGACCGTCGTCACTCCCGCCCGCCTCCCCTCTTACGTATCCGTCGTTAATTGGAACTCCTAGGTAATGTGAATGAATCTAATTGGATGACAGGTCACGCCACCTAATGGGCTAGTGACAGGCGGATAACTCTGATTGTTCTGGGTAATGATGTTTCATTACATCAGTGGGAATGAGTCGATTACATGTTATATGGCTAACAGGCTAAGGTCACTTGTCTACGGTAAGTAAAAATAATGACGTTTATTCAAAAACGTAGTATTTTTAGAAAAGCAGTAGAAAGTCATACTTTTACTGCAGTGATAATATAATCCCTACCGAGTTATAAGTAAAACATATTTTGGATCTGATATCAATAAACACTCATAATTCATTAAAAAATCGCATTTAAAATTATTTCCGATTTAAAATAGATTTATCTAATATAATATTTTTACCAGGAAAGAAAACTAGAAAGTTACTAGACTCTGTCATTCTTCATATCACAAAAACGTTGACTTTCGATGTCTGACAATTGCGTTTATGATGCTAAAAATTATATGTTAAATAGACTATTTCATTGTTTTGCAGAATATTATTTCTATCTCATCTCGATGATTTGAAATGATATCCGATGAGATAGAACTGATATTCGGCAAAAACAATTGCAATAGTTTCTATTTATTACCTTAAGGAATTCTGATTGGTCAATAGTCAATGCAAACGGAGTCGTGAAGTCAAATTTGGCAGGATGTACCGACCGTATGACCCGGTGAGACAAATCAAGTGACAAGCCAATCGGGTCATAGGGATTACCATGATCTTTGATTGATTGCGGAAGTAAAACGGATATTCGTTTCAATAACAAACATCAGTAGCGAGTACATTATTTTGTTTTAAAGGTACAGAATTGGTTATTTTCAACAAAATATTGTGTCACAGACAATCATGCTAAAAGGCATTGGCAGAATTATGACAATGGGTGACAATAAATCAATATATGCAAATAATACATATATAAAGGCAGGATATAAAACAAACAAGTGGTGATAATCAGATCAAATTCCAACAATCCCTAATCCATCTCGATCCTTATTAAATGGCCACAAAACTTAATCCTAGGAATAAAAAAGGGGTGAATAAAGTTGAACAAAAGCGACAGGGTGAAAATTTGGACAATTATATTTTCACAAGAAGTAAAACAGCTACTTTGAATGCGGCCATGTCAGAAAAAAGTGAAGAGCAGATGAGATCTTTCATTCGAGAACAAACTCTCGAGATTACAAACAAAATTGAATGCGTCAACATTGAAATAAATAAACTGCACGAGAAGAATGAGGAAATTTTACATCTTACAGAATTTAACGCGACCAAAATTCAAGAAAATAAGTCCGAAATTGACCAACTCAAAACTGAAATACAGCAACTCCGGGTAGACACAGAAACCAAACTTCTGACACAGGAGCTTTACCACCGCAAAAACAACCTGTTGATATACGGAATACCCGACTCCCGCAACGCGGAGCCCGTCTGTCGCGAGTTGTTGAGGACGCTAGACGTGCCCGGCTGTGATGATATGCGATTTATGAACATTCATCGACTTCCCCGGCAAAGTACAAACCCCAGAACGGCAAGTTCACCTAAACCTATCGTCATAAAGTTTATCGAGATGAACGACAGACAACAAATAATCAACGCAACATTTCGCAAAGGAGCTACACTTCGAGAGAAGAAGATCTCAATCCGGACGGATTTACCGGTCCCACTCAAGAAACACCGAGGTAAGCTTGCTGCGAAGGCCTTCACGATGAGACAGTCCCTTAAGGTTCAGACGAGAATCCTGGAACGTGGTTTAGACATCACACTTCAGTACAGAAAGGACGCAAGTAAACCGTGGAGGAGTATCGATCTTCTTGATGACATCGACAAAATCGTTCTCTAAAACATGTGAACTATGCCCAGTGCGATAACGATAATATCGAATATACGTGAATTACTATCAACATAAAAACATTCTGTTTTTACTTCATAATTCTTTTTATATCCAGAATGACATTAAGCAAACGATAATTCAGTTATTTTTTCGCCAAATATTGGCTATGTAATTATTTTTATGTGATGAACTTTAGATCTACAGACAGCGCTCACATGTTGACACGAATAGCGGCCTTGTGCAGCGAGAGGGTTAATATTCACGACTCTGGAGTTAACTAGTGTACATGTTGTATGAGCCTGTGTAACAGTGTTTATATATATTTACTGGACTTAAGGACATCACATACGACATTTCAAACCTGGATTCTAAACGAGGTAATTATTTTTTGGTTGAAATGGACAATATAATCATACATGACAACAATGTCAACATATTGAATTTTTGTATCAGGTTGTTTTACCCTGTATTGTAACAAGAGTTATCTCCCTTTGTTAAAATGTTTACATTATTAGATAGCAGGCATGGGACTTTTATTATCGTCAGAAAACGAATATTATGGTACTTTTGCCTCACACATGCCTTGGTTATAAGTATAGCTATGTTTAGTGTGTTGATTAGAAGAATATTTCTAATGTCGTAAAGGCCAAACCCACAATTATTTTTCTTATTCTAGGATGGAGGTCTTCAACAAGAATGCCACTACTTTTTCTGTTCATGTTTTTATGCTGTTTTTTTCAATTTTCTATACCCCAAAAAAACTTTCATTTCAGTAGGCTTATTTCTTCTTACAATCATGTTCCTTATTCTAGTTTACTCTCCAAATTCACCTGCATTTCAATATGTCTAGTAAAGTCAAAGTAATTTCTGCTAATTGTAGGGGGCTAGCCCAAAATTCAAAACGAAAAGAAGTAATGAATTTATGGCGCAAGAAACATTTTTCCATTATCTGCCTCCAAGATATACATATAAATAAGGACGATGAAAATATGATGAGAAATGAATGGGGGGTTAAGAGTATTATTGCCCCTTATTCTTCAAATTCCAGAGGAGTAGCTGTTTTATTCAATAATAATATAAAATTAGATATACATAAGTGCAACACAGATCCAAACGGTAACTATATTGTTGCTGATATCACCGTTGAAGGTATAAGGCTAACCCTTACCACTGTTTATGGACCAAACCAAGATGATCCAGGCTTTTATGTCTCACTTTTTGAAACTATATATGAGTTTAATAATGAATCCATGATTATATTTGGTGATTGGAACCTAGTCCTTAATCCTGATATCGATTTAGAGAATTATAAGCACATAAATAATCCTAAAGCCAGGAAAATTGTATTAGATAATATAGAGTCGAATAACCTGACAGATGTAAAGAGAACCAGAAACTCAAGTATAAGAAAATTCACTTGGTGGAAAAAAAACCCTAGGCAACAAGCCAGGTTAGATTTCTTTCTTGTTTCTGATGATATATCCAATTTAACCATAGAAACTTCAATTCTAGCCGGATATAAATCGGACCACTCGGCAATTACATTAACTTTTTCAAATGCACACAGTAAGGAGAAAGGGAAAGGATACTGGAAACTAAACACTTCTCTTCTTTACAATAAGGACTATAATAAACTTGTGAAGGAAATATAAATGGAAACAAAAGATGAATACTCAGCTGAACATGATGACACAAGAGAAATAGATGATCTTAACTTAAATCTAACTATCTCTGCTGAGCTCTTTATGGAAACTTTTCTCATGAAGTCAGAGGGAAATCAATCTAATTTGCATCATATCTAAAAAAAATGAAAACAGAAAAAACTAATTATCTGGAAAGTGAAATAAAAAAGTTAGAAGATGAAATAAGAGAAAATTTTCAAAATGTTGATGAAGCTATGTTTGCAAAACTTTCTAAAAATATGTCAGAACTTGAACAAATTAAAGAGGAGGAAGAAAAGGGTAGACATATAAGAAATAGAATCCAATTGTATGAAGAAGGAGAAAAACCAACAAAATATTTTTGCCACTTAGAAAATAGAAATTATACCAGCAAACTTATAAATTCTTTGATAAATGGAAAGGATGAACTTTTGACTGATGGTAGAGCCATTTTACAGGAATAAGAACACTTTTATCATAGTCTCTACGCTGCTGATGACATTGAATATAATACAGATGAAATTTTAAATACCATTAATTCTCCTTCACTTAATAGCTCTTTTGCAATGAAGCTAGATGAACCCATTGAAATGAAAGAACTATCTGAAACTGTAAAAGCCATGAAAAATAATAAGAGCCCAGGTTTGGACGGCTTTCCAGTTGAATTTTTTAAATGGTTTTGGAAAGACCTAAAGTTTTGGGTTTATAGATATATTCATGAAATTTTTGACAAAGATCAGTTATCTTATACCATAAACAGAGGCATAATTACTTGTATCCCCAAACAAAACAAAGATAAAAGATATATGAAAAATTGGCGCCCTATATCACTTTTAAATACCTTGTATAAGATACTTAGTTCTTGTATTACTAACAGACTGAAAATGACGCTAGATACTCTCGTACACCCAGATCAAACAGGTTTCATACCTGGTAGATGCATAAGTGATAATGTCAGATTAATGTACGATATCATGTTTGAACTGAAAAAAGAAAATAAACCAGGCCTCCTGATACTTATTGATTTTGAGAAAGCTTTTGACACTGTCTCAAAGGACTTCATAATTAAAGTTTTGAAAAAATTTGGCTTCGGTCCTAACATGTTAAAATGGGTAAACATATTAATGAAAAATGCAGCTTCCTGTGTTATTCAAAATGGCCATCTCTCTTCTTTTTTTCCTAATGAGCGCGGCTGTAGACAAGGTGACCCAGTTTCTCCATATTTATTCATTTTTGTGGCCGAAATTCTCGGAACTATGATAAGAGATAACAAAGATATTAAGGGTACTATACTCAATAACGAAGAGTACAAAATGGGACAATATGCAGATGATACTCAATTATATTTAGACGGATCTGAAAGTAGCCTGAGAGCAGCTCTAGATACATTACAATTATTCTTTAAGATGTCGGGACTTAAGATAAACATTGAAAAAACTAAAGCTATTTGGATTGGTTCAATGATTGGAAGCAGTGTGAAATTGTGCTCAGGCAGTGGTTTAGATTGGCATGATGGTGACTTCAACATCCTTGGTATTCATCTCAATCCCACTTTGGAGGACCTATGGGTAATCAATACTAGAAAAAGATTAGAAACAATAAGCAGACTTCTCGCTGGATGAAAAAAGAGAAAACTTACTATACAAGGGAAAATTACTGTTCTAAAAACTCTTGCAATATCAACTTTAGTCCATATTTTTTCTGTATTACCATCCCCTCCTAAGGAATTTCTTGAACAATTGAATAAAATTATGTATAACTTCATATGGGATGGCAAGAAGGATAAAATCAAAAGAACAACTATATGTAGAAAACATGAAGAGGGTGGATTAAGAATGATTGATATCAGTTCCTTTATAAATGCACTTAAACTATCTTGCCTTAGAAGGTATATAAAAAAAAAAAAACACACAATCCAAGCTCATTTCCATTTATTAAAATATTTCTTCTAGGGGCACACATAGATAAGCATGTATCTATTGATAACCCTTTTTGGAATGAAATTTTAGCAATCTGGGGTAAATATTATAAACAATATCATGACGTAGACACATCCCAGGTAGAAGATATATTAGCTGAACCTTTATGGTTAAATCATCATCTAAGACATAGCAATTTTCTAATTGAGAGTTGGTTTAACAGAGGTATTCACACAGTAAGAGATATTTGGGGTAAAAATGAATTTTTGACTTTTAATGAAGTTAAAAACCTATATCGTGTCAAGGGAACAATTCTTGAGTACAATAAGATAATATTGAACATCCCCAAAATATGGAAAAACACTCTTTTATCTAATCAACAGCAGAAACAAAACCTCTCGATAAGCCAAACTCTTCAAGACTTACTTTCTCAACAAAAAGGATGTAGAAATTTCTATGATAAATTGATTTCTAATGACATATAACACATGCTAATATTGCCATCTCAGAGTTAGATATTTTATTTTGCAACAGTTCTGTCAGCCTTCTGGCATCACATATCATCCTCATGGCGAAAAAATATATACATGTCTCAAGTATCAAGAAAACCAAGTTATCAATTGACAGTGTTGTTAGGATTGTCAAGGATGTTTTCAATGTGGAAAAAAAAATAGCTTGTAAAAATAATACTTTGTCTTCCTTCCATGCTAAATGGTAAGCTCTAATGTATATTTTACAATAGTGACTAAATGCCTATATTTTATGAATGCTTCACTGAATCATGTATTCTGTATTACCATGTTGTACACCTACTGAAATGAAATGAATAAAAAAGATTTAAAAAAAAGAAAAAGATATTGCTTGATTTTCCACAGACAATAAGACCTGACTTTTTTTAATGTTTGTTGATGTTTTAAGAAAGATCATTTCGGAGAAAAATTATTTATTATCAAGGACTTTTTCAACCTAGTTTTGTTAGAAGACGATTTAGACTTATAATGATAAAGGAAAGGTATCAACATTTTTGGATGTAATTTTTTACCGCATGATGAAAGTGGTGCATTTAATTTAACACGGAACAATAGTCAATAAAGATAATAAGAAAAAGTTATAGCTATAAAAGAAACTTACCTTCTGAGGAATATGCAAAACACTAACAAGCATACCATCAATGAGCTGAAACAAATAGTCTTTTTCAAATATTCAAACAAACAAAAACTCGCGTTTCTTGCTAAATTTAACATGACATATGAATTCAAATCTGAATCAAAATCGATTTTTAATCATATCGGTCTACAGATAATTTTATACCATTTCTAGAAGAACAATGAACAATTTGATAGTTGTGTTTTGTAATTCTTAAATCCATCAAGAAATGTAATAAATATACTGTTCTAAAGTTTGTTACTACTCACAATAATACAATAAAAACAACTGCAACGGTCATCCACGTATTAGGCACTTCAACATCTGAAAAATCATTGTCCCTCATTTACATAATGAAAGGGAAAAACAGATTTTTTTTAATATAATCTTACTTAAAGTTGGGAAGTTAAAATGTAGAACTCATGATCAGAAAATATTTTGTGTTGCAATATATGAAACCTTCAATCTTTGTTAAAAGGTTTTACAAAGTAAATATCCCTTGATTCGGATAGGATTAAGGAAATGAGTAAGCTTTTACTTTTATAGGCATACTAACCTTGTTGTTGCAGAGGTGTTGATCGAGTTGTAGGTCTGGATGTTGACTGATCCCAAATACAATATCCCTGTATCTTGAATACAATGGCCAACACAAGAACAGTTCTTCTCACACTGAGGTGGTCCATAAAATCCTAGTTTGCAACCCTCAGAGCATTTTCCAGTCTCCTTGTTGCAGGGGAAGGTCTCCAGAGGTCTGCAGGTGTCAGAGCACTGCAGTCCGCAGTCCACACCATACCAGCCTTCACGACACGAATCGTCCGTGGATGAGACTGTGAGAATTATAGTTGTGATTTTAATTGATCTTTAAATCAATCAAACACAAAGGGAACAAAAATGTTGGTAATCAAAGTGACATGATTGAGTATAAAAGTAATAGCTTGCTGCTTTTAGAAACGACCCCTTGATAACCAAGGCAACCGAGCAATATATTTGTAATAATAGTATCAGCAACAAATAGTTTGAATTCAGAAAACCACTCAAACACATTCTCTCTCCACAGAGGATGCTCAGGTAATAAATTACTAATCCAACCTAGTAAAGTTTTAAGGCTGCAAAGATGACTCATTGCATGCAAAGTTAATTATACTCCATGTTTCACTGACACTTTTTTTAAAAATTGACATAGTCATTTCCTTATGCATCCGTAAAATTATCGTTATTAATTTTTCACAAAACACAGTATCTGAATTTGGAGATGGAATCAGGACAAAGGCCTCGGCTTGCCCCTGATATGTTCAGTTAGTTCATAGTGTACATTTTGGGTGAATTTACCCCACGGAGACCCCAGAACTTCAAGATCTTATTTCATTTTATGACTTAAGCTATCACTTGGTAGATAATCTTATATAACAAGTGATCATGAATTTAACTTACGGAAGGTACCTTACATATACAAGTAAACAGGTCATAAATCAGGACATTGTGATGAAACTACATCTGTACATGTAACTCAATGAAACCAATTGAAGTTTGCCTTCTTGTAATAATGAGAAACTACAGTAAGCATTGCTGGCAACAATGTATAATTAAAAAGGGTTTTCATGTAGATGTGTCACATCTCATCTGTAATCATGATTGACTAAACCAACATAATCATATTGGAGATATTATCGTATCAAAGAAGATTGCTCCGGGCAAACAATTAAATGTTTACTCTTTCTTCTTATAACTTACGAACTTCCAAACTTGGAGTGACATTTCGACAGCATCTTACCAAGAGCAAAGTCCAAAAGAAACACCACGCACATCAACAGCATGGTGACGGCTACAATATCTGAATGTGAATATAAGACTACAACAATGATTTATTAAGATTGTCTAACCATGTAAGCCAATTGCAGCGATAAGTCACTACCTTAAACATTTTAAGGAACCAATAAAGAATACTGCTGGGTAACTTAAGCATATTTTAAATGTATTTCTAAAATGGAACAAATCAACATATGGACTGAACATTCCAAATTCTGCAAAAATATGAAGTAATGATCTTGGCTTGATTCTAGTGAACAAAGATGTTCAAAACTCAATTCAAATTTTATCAAAGGGAAGGAAGTGAAGAAGTCTTGTGGTCTGAACTGCACACAAGTCTTTATGTTTGTAAGGATAAGCACTGCACACACTTGTACTGTGGATCACCTGAAAGGTCAGTTTGACCTTTTGAAGATTAGTTTGATAATTTCAGTAATGGGGACTTGATCCATTAAAACATTTGATTTAATCTTTGCCGCTCAGGGAGTATCCCGGCACCCTAGGTCAAGGACTATTCTTTATACAGAGGTTGAATGAGGATCTATTGATTTTAGTTACCTTAATGGGGAGAGAGTGTTCATTATTATGTAAAGGGATTAGAAAATTAGTAATGTCGGCCTTATTCTACTCATGCTGTCTGATAACTATGAATTTATGAAATGAATATGATAATTGGAAACATCTTAGGATACATACTTCTCCAAGAATAAATCCTATAATCATTTCTTTGTCAAATTACGTTGTGAATCTTTGTAAATAAACAGAGGAGAGATTTAAACGACAAATGTGACCATATTGTTATTTTATTTATTAACATCATATTCCTTTATATGTTCCCATTGCCTATGAATATCATATCTATATGGAAATGAATGCATTCGGATACATAAATTCATTATGATTTTAATACCTTGTGAATAAATCCCACTTTGTACTGTGTTGAAACAGCCCGTTTGACATTGTACACACTTAATGTGTGAAATAACATCACATTTCCATACCTTTACAGGTAGAGGTTAGAGGCTGTTCCATATCCTCAGGGTTTGCACAATAAGCCTACAATGTATACAGCCATGTTTCATTGATCACTGCTTGTTATTCAGTCAAAACTTTAAGGGTTGAAACTTGCCCCTCTATGCACAGGTACTCTCTCCGGAGCTTAATTTAGTAAACCAAAATGCAACACCAGCTAACGCATTAAAAGTACGTTGTTCTATTTTCAATATAAGAAATTTATTTCATTTGTTTGACTTGACAGTCACGAATGGGTATAGATGTCATCTGAGAATAAATAAATGGTATTTGTTTTGCGTGTACCTGATTCGCTAAACATTCTAACAAAATACTTGTATAAACTTAATTTCGTGACGTCACATCATATTTAGCCATGCCCCTTTCAATTCTTAAGTAAATCTATTATTTTTTAAATAATGAATGATATGTAATAACTCAATAATAATAGATACAATATCATTTGCATTACATTTTTACATAAACATAAACTCCCGATGATAGAATAATTTCTTCTGTATATACATCAGGCAAAACAGTCTGATATTCACAAACGGATAATTTTATGAGGATGAATGTGATATCAAATAACACTGTGGTTAGATTGTTTTAAACAGTTATTTCATTAAGATATTGATTGAAATTCTTCTATTTGAAACAATACATGAATTAACAACTAGTGAATTAAGTTTTCTTCTCGTGATGAATGTCAACTTTATAATTATCAACTAAATGCTAATCTGATCACTGAAGTGTCAAGGTAAAGGCACGCATCATGATATATAATAGAACAATGCACCTCAGCTGCTGTGCAAAAATTACAACATTATTATAAGGTACAAATTAGATTAGATTGAAGAAGGCATACCAGAATTTATTATTTTGATAATAGTGTTTAATATACTACAGTAGAACACGGATATAACGAACTCCAAAGAAAGAATTTCGTTCGCTATATCGGGTGTTCGCATCTCACGTTTGGCAGCCATACATAGGGCTTTTGACAGGACTTGGTTCGCACTATCCGATTGTTCGCTATATCCGTGTTCTATTGTAGGGAGGAGACTCCCTGTTGATACCATTGAAACATGTTGGAGTTTTGATTGGCTTCGTGTCATTTTTTATCTTTTCATTATATATATATATACAGATTACAAAACGAATGGGTATTGAATATCGAATATATTTCAAAGACATATTTTCAAATGTTTAGATTTGTAAATCAAATCTATGAAAATATCTCATTGAAATATTTTCGATATTCAACACTCATGAGTTTTGTGATCAAATTAAAACATACACAAGAGAGAGAGAGAGAGAGAGAGAGAGAGAGACAGAGAGAGAGAGGAGAGACAGAGAGACAGAGACAGACAGAGACAGAGAGACAGAGAGAGACAGAGAGACAGAGAGAGAGAGAGAGATTAATACTTTATTTTTGTGTCATGCATTACACTCATCGATTTGTACAAAAAAATAACATAGCTTTAGAGTAAAATGAGACACACATATTACAAATATATATGAGGATTGAGATCGACTAGGGTCAGGGACTGTTTACGCACATCCTTTTGTCACGAGTGACAAAGGAAGTAGATTACAAAAAAGAAATTTCCTTCTTCTTTTGAATCATGAAAGTTCATGAGGTTTTGTCATGCATTTATTGAATATAAAAGATTTTAAGGAAAACGAATCCAGCAAACAAATAATGATAATAAATTTAATACAAAGACAGCAGAGAAAATTCTTATGTCCATATAGAAGGGCATTTGTCTGCAGTGATATGAAGATTGTGGGTATCTTAATGGTTTTGGCTCTAGCAAATGGTAAGTTCACAGATTTATTTTTTTCTGAATAGGTATACATGCAGAGGTAGTGTATATTTAATCTTTTCTTTGCAAGAAAAACGTAAATTAATGTATCAAGTAATCGCATATTAGGATGGTTGAATTTCCCTGCCGATTTAAAAGAAAAATGATATCAGAGTAATCAATTGAAAACCTAAGATATTAAGCTTTCCGGGTTTCTTTTTCAGATAAAGTGACAAAATCAACAAAAATTAATACCAATAAATATCTTGATAATGAATAGTTTCTCTTTGAGCAAAACCTTAGTAGTGTTAGATCAATCAGGATATTAATGTCAGGGTAACCTATTTGACTTTACTTTAAAATATGTCAAAATGTCTAGCATATGCAAGTAATTATAAATAGCCGAGATAACGCAGAGATGAAATGTATTCAGAGTATGAAGATTCACATAGATTCCATTGGCGGCCATTTTGTGTGAACACCTTTAATTCATGTTGTTTAAGTAAAGGGAATCGCATGGCTAAACTTTATATTATATATTTGAATTATTACTGCTCCTTTTAGTTTTAATACGTTTTAGTCTTTCAATTGGAACCATTTATTTTCCAAATTAAATAAATTATCCAAAATCTTTAAAGAAAAATTTCAATCTTAAATGACTGTTTAGTCCTCGGGTAATGTCTTGACCCAATACGTCCTATAAGTAAACGGTAGGAGAAAATGGGACACTGTCTGAACATAATGCGATGATGATAGGAGTTTTACTGCAATAGACCCGTGAAACTAAAAGGGAAAATCAACAAATCAATCGATCCAACAGTGTTTATTGTACGAAAGGCCATAGGCCCCTATACAGTCGAGTTACATACTTCTCATAAGACAGTATAAAATATATAAGGCTATTTACAAAATGATTTGCGTAATATTAAAGCATGGTGAATAAAGTGCAATTTTAAATTGGAGGAAAGCTTCTTTGCAAGATAACAACTTCTTGAAAGAATAAATGGTACTGAAACTTGACGGTGGTAGATATTTAGCTTTAAGCTGGGGTATACAAGGTGATGTCAGGCAAATGAAAATTATTGGTTCCAATTGAAAGACAATGTATTTAAACTAAATGGAGCAGTAATAATTCAAATATATAACGTAAAGGTAAGTCATGTGATTCCTTTTTCTTACAGAAAAAAATTAAAGGTGTTCACAAAAAATTGCCGCCAATGGATTTTATGTGAATCTTCATACTTTGCCCTCTGTCTATGGATTATTTGCTTGTGTAATGAGATTGTTGACGCTGTCAAAATAATACATTTAACATTAACTTACAATAAAAACAGTGAAAAATTTAAAATCTGAAATTTTCAAAAAACGTGCTTCTGCCCCTTTAAAGGTAATATGCTTATCTCAAATGTTTATTAATAAATACGCTGTCCCTTAAATGCCCATGACATCTAATACACTCGGCTCTGCATGTTAAGATGACAGTAACCTTTTATGTTGAAAAACGTAGTTTTCATTCGACTTACAATAGACTGTTCAAATGTACCAATCACAACTTTAAAGGGTCACTATAAATCTTTCAAACAAACAAAATGGTAGGTTTAGATAAGGTAACCGAACAACTGGTTAACAGATAATACGTTTGATAAATAAAAGTGAGTAATAAGCAAGTATAGCGATAGGCAAGTATTTTCCTTTAAAAATTGACAAAAGGGAAATTCCAATAAAATGTCAATAATCTGTACTTCAGCCTCTACTTGCACCAGTGGCCAAAAATGCTCATCTTGTGAAGACTTTACAGACCACTGTACTACAGGGTGCTTCACAGGCTTCTACGGACCTCGATGTAACATCAGCTGTAGTGAGGGGTGTAAAGACAGTGTGTGCATTCTAAATAAAGTTGGGACAGAAAAATGTGTTGTTGGATGTAATGCAGGGTTTTATGGTATCAGATGCAGCATACCATGTAGCTTTGATGAAAAGTGTCATAAATGTCCTCAGGAATGTGAAGAAGGATTTTGCCAGCTGGAGTCGACCTGTGTGTCTGGATGTAATGACTCTTTTTATGGGAGTATGTGTCTTAGCTGTGGATCCAACTGTGACGATTGTGATAGAAGAACGGGGATATGTTTAAGAAACAGGACCTCAAATGATAAAGGTACGTATCAGTCATGTAGAAGACAGTCTGAATTAACATCACACGATCCCAGATAAAACTAGATAAAGACTTATTACAGTAAAACCTGATTATAATGCCATCATTTTTAATCAATGCCTACTAACCACCAATCTAAGTACCTATTCAACATACACCCAGTGACAATTTATTTGAGCCATGCCAATTAACATTATTACCCTTAAGATAAATTTCTCGAATTATGATTGGTCAATAGCCAAAGCATACATACCCGTGTAGTCGGATTTGGCAGGGTGTACGAAGTGTACACCCCGTCAAATTTGTCACGTGACATACCAAACGGGTCATACGGATGACCTTGACCTCAGATGGAATGCGGAAGTAAAACGGCCGCTCGACTGACAATTTCAGAATCAAAATTTACAATGACCAACATCGATTGAGAGATTCTAATGTTATGTCATTGTTAATTTCCATTATGTTATTACATTCATTCAATATGAACACATGTTTCTCTTTAATTATTTCATTTAACAACACTTTTAATTCGGCTATTTTAGTCACAGAGTTATCTCCCTTTATATAACTGCCGTTAGCTCCTTACCGCGACTCTTGATGTTCACACTGTGCTGAGTTTGGACCGCAGTCTAGTTATGACTTATTTTGGACGAAAATGAGTAAACTGTGTTGAAATAAAAGAACTTAAGGGTAATAAATTCGTTACACGGCGTTTTGACAGGTTTTACGGGACTGTAAGACCCTTGTAAATTTTGTATTTCCTTCGGCTCCGCCTCAGGAAAATACAGAATGTACAAGGGTCGTACAGTCCCGTACACCCTGTCAAAACGCCGTGTAACTAATAGTATTTAGTAAAAACAATATATCCTAAACAGTGTGTTTTCATTGGCAATATATTCAGGGAAAACTGACTTGTGTTCCAAAAAGCATTGACAAATTGCATTGTATCCAGTTTGGCATTATAACCAGTAAAAGGACAGCAAATCCGTTCTGGCAAAAACACGGCATTACTTCAAATTTGGCATTATAGCGAGGGGGATTATAACCAGGGTTTACTGTATGTGCATCTTAAATGTTCCTACGGTCATTTATCAATACCTATTTACTGGTTTATCATATACTAGTGCTTGTTTCAGGAGAGGTTTTACAGGATACAGAGCAGGGATGGTTCTTCATAGTGATACTGACATCTGGAGTCGGAATATCTTCGTTGATGCTTTCTACAATCCTGCTGATCGTATTCTTACGATTAAAATGGTAGGTTTATTAAAACAGTTCATTTGATTTCTCGTTTAAGAGGCATTGAGGTTAAATGAGAAAATATCAATTATATATATATATATCTTCTTCTATTCGATATTTTGATACATGAAGATATAAGGCAATAATCAATTTAATCATCGATATAACAAAAGACACAACAGAAAAGTGCTTCATCAGTGTCATTTATCTAGATTAACCAATGGTCATGACGTCACTATATTGAGTAAACAATGAATTTACGTTACATAATCGGCTGTTCATTTACTGTTCCATTCATAACATTTTAACTTTTGTTAAGTTTCTTCAAATAAGTAGAGCCTACATGAGTTTACGTTTGTGTTTATCCAATAAAACGAGATTCAACATGCAAAAGTCAAGATTTGAACAAACTTCGGATTGTAAGACATAACTTCGCTAGACCCTACGGGTGTGCGAGCTGGGAAATGACAGTTTGAAAGACGGGTATACTGTGTAGCGAACGTGAAAATGGATAGCAAGTTGAGGGTACAATGTACTACTGTATGTGTTCCAAAGGGTAGAGGCTCTCAATTGCACCGCATACCTGAGATCTGTCTGTCAATAAGAATCATGTGTTTTTCACATGAACATGATAGTACGATGAGAGTATATAGCACCTGTATGTGTTATACAGGACATTTGAGCATGCACTCTGTAGTGACTCATGAGTTGTTTGAAGTTAGATTTTACACTTGCTTTTTGCTTTGTTGTATCGCTATAAAAGAATCGCCTTTTATATTGGTATAGATTAGTGAATCATAGAGATATTACTGACTGGGTACACATATTAATGTACTACAAGTGAATCATATCTGTGCCTCCTATACAAATACAAACTCTTCAAGGGTCTTACAGTCCCGTACACCCTTTCAAAATACCGTGTAACTAATAGTATATACTAATTTTTTTAATTTCAGGATGAGAAGGAGAAATGAACAACCTTCTAGATCAGAATGTGACCAGGCTTTTAGATTGGAGGGGACTGACGGCTATACTGAACCAAGAACATGTGGAGCTGGGAGCTATATCCATGCTGTTGATGATCATTATGATTAATGCAATGCAGAAGAGTTTTTATGACTTAAGTTGGTATACCATCAGACGTATTATAATCTATTGTCACTTACAAAATATTCTCACAACGCCTTGTTGATTTGCAACATTTGTGAGATTTAACATCACTGGAAAATAAATACTCCTGAAATATTACTAAAGTTACACTTGAATTCGTTGTACGTGAATTACCCCCCACAATGACGTAACATAATATTTTTATCCATATACAAAAATTCTGGTTGTAGGATGTTAATCCTAGTCATTTATGCTATGGCTAATATGTAAATTTGAGTGTGTAGGGGTTGAATTTCACTTTTGTTTAAGTGTATAATATTTTGAAAATAATGCTTTGTACATCAATGATGATATAATGATCCACAATCTTAAATCTACAGTGTAACACATTTTTATCTTTTCCAAATTATGTTAAGGATTCAAAACTTGGTATGCAACTTTATAAATCATTTTAAATGGTGATTTTGTACGTGGATATAAAGGCTATTGAAATAAAAGGTTGATTAATTCATTCTGTTGAAAATTCATTCATGAAAATCTTTCAACTAAAAATCCTTTGTGCAATTTATAAATATATATCACATAACATATGTCTAAAATTTCATGTGTTTGTATTTATTTGTAGCATGAGAAAGGTTTGTATCTATTATTTTGCCTTTGATTTCTCAAGTTTGGACGGTCTACCTTCTTGTTGCATTAAATCATTCAGAAAACCGTTTATTGTTTGACAAAGAGATAAGCATACTGTGATTTGGATATCAGCAAAATGATTATAGTTCAGAATTCAATTCAAAATGGAAAGCGTAGTTTTTTCTCCATTCCGACATTCATGAAGGTTTGGCGTGTGTAATGTATTTTGCACATATTCAAGTTGACAAAGGTTTTATGGCAACTGTGTTTTATATAAATTTTAGGAAAGTGTAAACTGGATCTTTATTTATATTTCAATGATATTTATCCAGACTAACTGTTTAGATCTAAAGCAATATGTTACTGAATGATGGACTCGGCCAACAGGAAATCTCAACTGTTGACAGTCGATAAATTAACAAAAAACCTCACAAACAGTTCTGAGCTTTTCATGTAACTTTTAGGAATGATTTTCATCTTTGAAATGAAAACCTAAAATTTTCTGCTGAATCCTGTTGCTGCTGCTTTGCGATTACATTTTGTAATTACAAATCTACATTCTGCAATACACCAATTTGTATACATCATGACCATTACCCTAAATAACTTTATTTTCGTTTTGCATTCAGAAGTGACATAATCTTGATTCTCTGAAGGCAACTGATGAAAGTTATAATTATACAATATTTGTTTTTATAAGTACTGGGTGATGTTCTCAAATTTTTCATCATTGAAATATACACTATAAAAAATAACTGATAATAATATAATTTTGTTTTTCAAGGATATGATTCATTAAAATACATTTTATCCGGGAATCTTTGATATCAAACATAATCGTTGATTAATGTAACTTTTCCCCTTCATGTCAATGATATCACTCCAAACGTCTGGGTTCAAATATTCGGACCATTGTCGTGTTTTGTGTAATGTCCCTTATCAAACTTCAACATTGCACTTTATTCAGCTGTAAAAATAAGTAGCTAATCACGGTAAGGTGTTGACCTATCATTTTAAGGTAACGATCGAATATGTGTGAATAAGAATATTATTAATGGACTATTATAATTATTGTCAATATTATCAGAATGCGCAATTACTTACAATTAATTCAAGAAAATAATACCTAGCATGATTAGACTAGAAAAGTTGCAAAAACTATTTTAAGTAATGTTGTGTGGATAATACATCGTAAAATGAAAATTGTTATCAAAACTTACATCTTTGCAACTTAAGAAGAAGTCAAAGGTAAGCATTTATTTCTTTAGCAATTATTTACTAAGGTATCAATACTTTTCTCGGGGAAAAGTAGTTTAAGTATTGTTGTATGGATTAGGTATCGTAATTATGAAAAATGAGAAAATGCTACTAAAACAAATATATTTGAAACTCAAGAACAAGTCAAAGTTAAGCAATCATTTATTTTCTTCAATAAATTATTTACAAATAAGTGTGAATGAGATCCACAAAAACTCGATATTTACAATAGCAATAGTGAAAAATATAGAATAGTACAATCATTAAAAGTGATGTCAATCACTCGACACTCTTTGTTGAAACAAAATGGATACAAAATGTTAATATCACACTTTACGCTCACCAGACCAGAAACCCCAAGTCTAGTAATTAAGTGATGGTCATTTTATTGTCCAAAAGCAAAAGGCGTTGAAAGTTGAAACCTTATATACAGATTTCTTAGTTGGTAGGATTATCATCTATACCCGGTGACGCTTAAAAATGGTCCAAGGAGTCACGCCCTAAAAACCCTAATTTTGTTCACTTATTGGAATCATAATTCATAGAGTTACTGACCCTAAGACCATTAGGGGTACAGAGAGAATTGACTAAACACCTATTTTCAACTTCTCTTAAAGCAATGGCTTAGAAAGTTAAACCATTGAAGCCCTAAGCAGCGCCCTAAAATCTAATCTGTCTTCTTCTGCAGAAGCAAACGGTCTGAAAAGCTGTGAGATAGAAACTCCTAAGTCGATAGGAATATATTTGATAGCATTTTGGTGATCATGGAACCTAAGATTGTGACTCTTTACCATTATTGACATAAATGTTAAAAGCCTGATGACATTGATGAGCTACAGGCCGTATGACTCTTTTTCTAACAAATGATTTGATGGGTTAAATTGTTGAAGTCTTTGAAATATGAAAAGGGAACTATTGCTTTCTGGGAAAAACTGGGCATCTGTGTCAACTATTAACAAGTAACAAAATTCTATCTATACAAACATAATCTTATATCTCCTAAAATATTCCATTAGGCGATTGTTTCAAAGTCTATTTTCCTCGAGATTTTCTATTTTACTGTCAAAAGGAATCATATCTTTTAACAATCCTGATTTTTAACAGTAAAAGCATCTAAAAAGTTCCTAGCAAGAAGCTTCCTTTATCAGGGCCATTTTTTCATTAGTCATGTCAATTGCATTGCCACAAATTAAAGTCAAATTCATACCAGTTCTACCTTCAGCCCCAAGACCAAACATAGGCCAAATCTCTTCTTTTAATTCAAGTGAAGCTGTTTGAATATTCTTGTGGTTGTTCACATCGAAAAATGATATTTTCTTTCCATTTTCGTGCATCAAAACGCCTAATTTTAATGATATCGTTGGAACGTTACCATCGTCAACATCGACCTCTTTACCCGTTTGATAACAGGCATGTTTCTTGTCACTGAGGACTGTTAAACAAATTTGTTTGTGAGTTGAACAATTAATTACTCTTAAGCTACAGAATGGCTTTCGTTCAGGTGTAAATCTTTTTTTATCTTGATCTTCAGCCGAGCAGAACCCCAAATCAAGAAGTGTTTCATTTTCCGGTATCGTTTTGTTGAAGGCGATGTTATTTTCCACTTCCCAATATTGTGTAGACCCTGTCAGCTGAAGGGGGGCGGTAGTTGTAGTACCGGAGTAGTTCTCCAGACCTCCTTCTCGTTGAGAATCGCTGGGATGTGGTTTGTTTGACAACTTCCCATATTCATCTAAACTGGCGGCAGCCACGTTGACTTTCTGAGGATCCAATTCTAACCAGATACCTGATTAAAATTCAACAGATATGCATTAAGCTTTGAAATTTATAAATATACAGGGGACAAGTAGTGTTTTGAAACATTTATTCCCCAGATATCTGCATATGAAGGGTTCATTATTTCTGTTATGGTAATGTCAAAGCCTTGCTATGACGTCACAGAACATGGAATAACAGATTGTTGATGTCGTTGCTTTACATTAATCATATATTTAGAGGTTATAACATGCCATTTTCCGTGACTTCCATATCAGCCCGAGGGTCGCAGGGTTAACATGGGGTATGATATGAAAAATTACACTTTGTACCCTTTTTTTCATGCATCAAAGTTTGTTCTCTAGAAAAAAATTATTTTATGAAAAATTATGGATAATAGGTTTTGAATCAGATATGTATCGCACATATAGCAAAACAATTATGATTTTAAGAGTTAAGTTTTAAAGAGTACTGTGAGCAGCTCCACTTATAAAGTTTTTAAATATTTTTTTTCAGAAATTTCTAGTATATTTGATCATTTGATGTTCTTTTTTTTTCAATTGAAAGCGTCGTTTTTGGTGAAGTAAACATACAATTCACTATATATGCTGCCAATGACGTATCTCTGCAAAGGGAGATAACCCAACCAAAAGTCAGCCGGGCCAATACTGATATGGCTTATATGGATTTGCGAACCAGGCGGCGATATTGACCAGGCGGCTGTGTTCTTGCCTCTATCACACGTGCAATAGTCCTTATATATGATATTTAATATTTGATATATGAGAAATAATGAAAGATGTTTGAAAATACTTAAATTGAAATAAATTGAAAAAAATAAATAATAGTTAGATGACATTAGTGTTATTTAACTGTGGCTTAGAAAAGTTTGATGAAATTTTCCTTCATTTAGATGCCCCGATTTTATAATATTTCCCCTTAAAAAAGCGATGAAAAGAGAAAAATGAAGGATAATAAATTATCATTTCTTTATAACTTTTCAAGTCATGATTAAATACCATTTATGTCACCTGACTATGTCCATTTACATATTTTCAGACTACATTTACTGATGGAAAACATTGAAGGAATATTTGTAAATTTACATTGTAAAAATGCTGATTTCTTCAGATCTTTTTCTTTCAGTAGGTAGTATGTGGAATTCTGGTGAAGACCTAAAGATAGATTGATAAAATGTTGTATCATATCGTAGAAATAAAACTCATATGTTCATATGTTGTAATAATAGCATTACAAGATTATCCTATACATAGAAATAATAATTTTTATGTTAAATAATTAACAAATTAACAATTTTGAAATTCATGTCCTGTATGACCTAAGCAAACATACCAGTGATATATACAATTTGTAAAATACTTAAAGGGCAGTAGCACGTTTTTAGGAGAAATATAAGGCGATGTCGGGAAAATTAAAATATATTATTCAAATTGAAAATTGATGTATCTAAACTAAATAAAGCAGTTATAAATCACATTCAGTTAAGTGATGTGATTTCCTTTCCTTACACAAAATGAATTACAGGTGTTCACACAAAAATGGCCTCCAATCGACTCTAAATGAATCTTTATAAATTGTTCTCTGACTATGGGTGATTGAATTGTCTAATGAGATTTTTGACACTATCAAAATGATATATTATAAGCATTAACGTACAATAATCAGTGAAAAATTAAAATAATAAAATGTTCATTAAACGTTCTACTGCTCCTCTAAAACAATATTTAATATTGTCTCATTCATTATTGACAATACTGAATAATACGAAATGAGGACACTTCTTTGTTAAAGTCTTGTATCGGCTTGAAGTGCAGTAATTATACAGTAAAAACGTATTTGGAATTGTACTCACCTAGTTTTTTTAGCATGGTATTGCGTTCCTCCAACAGTTGCTCGTGCTGTAAACATTTCAAATGTGTAAGATACAACATGATCTTACCTACATGTATGCCATTGTAATGAACACTAACAGAAATATTACTTTCAAAGAGTTATGTAGAAATGTATATGTCTAAATGGGACATTAAGTAAAATTTCATTAGCGCATTTATAGCCAATTACAAGTGTCATATCGCATGTTGGATGGTGGTAAATGAGAATTCAATAGCGATTATGCATGAACATTTTGCAAAATATAGTTGATAGAGCGTGTTTAAATGTATTGTTGCACTTACATAGAGATTATTAACCGAGTGTGTTTCCGTAACATTGATATCATATATTAGGAATGAAATTTGTATTATGCGAGCCTTTGGCATCATTTTGAAATAAAAGGGTTTAAACGAAAATATCATTCCTTCTAAAAATATTTTTTACCTAGATTTTGCGGAGTAAATGCTTTCATAAAAAATCAAGGTGAAGGTCATATTGTCGGCGAAGTACCGTTGTGTGATGATTTTTTCACAGTGATAGAAATGTCTCCTAAAATCTATCAACATTTTCAGTCTGATTCCCATTGCACGAGTAAACATTGTATTTTTTATAACACAAAATGTATAAGAACCACTTGTCAACAATGAAGTAACTCTAACTGCATTTTGAAAAGCTGCATTGTCATTGTTGTTACGCCATTTCAGTTATGATATCCTTGGACTAAACGTCGACTATTAGCGAAGGTGTGGTTACTGCGTTTGTTACTAAGCTACTAGATAATCTGTACTATCACTAGAATATGATTTGTTTTTGCTGATAAGGTTGGTAACTGACATGGTCAAAGCGATCTAGGCCCACGTTATTCACAAAAATTGAAGCATATATATTTTCCATAGCCGATGTTGTTAGCTGCATATCGTTATGTTTTTAAACGCAAAATGTAACAACTTGAAATGCTTCGATAACCAAGCTTTTTCTAAAATACAAATGCGTGTTAAATTTACCCCGACAGATTTTGTTTACGATAATTTATTCGATAAAAAAAGCACAAAACCTGAAAACTCCCGATGACGTTATCAATGTACGACTGGTTTAGGACTCGCATGACATGCATGGATTTTTTAAGAACAGCTGGGTTTTGAGCTAATTTGCATCTTCATCAGATTTTGAGCAAATCGGATATCAAGTTTATGCGATAGCTTTATTGCATCGAAAATACCCTCCATTATATAACAATGAAACTGAAAATAAAAAATTGATTTGATACAAACCGTTTTGTTTTTACTCACCTTCTTTTCGAGATGCTGAAGCTGCTCAATCCTTTTTTCCGCGTCTTTGAGTTGATCAGTCTGTTCATTGTATTAATTAAATGCATTCTGTTAATTGATTTCAACAAATAAGACAAAACTATATATGTTTCTGGCATAAATTATTTGGACAATAGAAAAGTAGTTTGTTTCATAGAATACATGCAAATATGGAAACATGCAGGTTACATGGCGAAAATGAGACGTTAAGAGATAATATTTACTGTATTCTTACAAATTGAAACATGCGACATAACAAGCATAATATCCATCACGAAAAGTAACGATTATATTATACTTATATTTTCATCACTTTTATTTAGTGTTCCTCTACCAAGCAAAAATAACATCACCTTCCGTTCAGAGTTGAAACAAGTGAAATCATTACAGTGTGTCATTTTACGCACATACCTAAGTGATTACATTCTCTCCCAACAGAGACAGATCAAGTTTATGAAATGTTGATCCAGCCTCCGTTATATTACGCCGAGCTTGTGGGATAGAAAGTAGTAGGGACTCTTTTTGAGATATTTTAGTTATTCAAATTCATACCAAATGAGTTTCAAATCTACATGTATTAAGTTGAAAGCAAAACTGCAGCGGATTATCTTTGTCACTTGAGCTTGGTAACGATTCGGATAGCTCATCCAAACATGATAAGTTCCTTTTAAGAACTGATACATGAAGATTTTAATTACAATTATACCATCTATATACTCACAGCTTTCGTTTTCTTTGATTTTTTCTTTGCTTCAAGCTGGAAGGTTAACCAGATAACTGTATGTATCTACTGTAATAAATTTTACTGATATCTTACTGATAATAGTCAAATAACCATTAACATTAACCCTTTACTAATATGAAATGTAAACCTGCTTATAATCATATATGATAATCGAAGAAACATATCATGATTCTTTAAGGAATAATCAATAACAATGTCAACTTGGAAACAAATCTTTCCATCATAAAAATGTGGATAATAAAAGCTAATCAATAAGTAAGCTTTGTAATTAGGGGATAAATCCATTCTGTTTTTTATTTTTGGGTTGTATGTCGTGCATTCCCTAAATATAATTTCAAACCGAGCTTGCGAGGTTTGAAATGTTTAGTTAGGGGTAAAGAATGCACGACATACAACCCCAAAATAAAAAACAGAATGGATTTATCACCATTCTAACATGACTAACTAGTAAAAAAAAGGTGGAACTATTTTGACTTGCACAAAAGCAATGTGATTAGGTCAAACCGGTGCAGAACGGTTCCACACACTTGCAAAACAACGGTACAGTCCACTTTCAAAAAGAACACATAACAATTAAAATGTCATTACATACAGAAAAAAACATGTTTAAAAAGACTCATCTATAATCTATTGAGCATATTATCAATAGAAAACAGATCTCAATGTCGTCAAATTTACGATTTTTTACCTAAATACATGGGTCGACCCATCACCCCTACAAGAGCGACAAGGACTGACCAAATCAAGGGACGTTACTCTGAAAATAGTTACGTGTCGGTGAACTGTTTCAAACTTAGTGGAAGCCGTCAAGAAAGTTATATTTTGTGTCATGGTTGGGGACATTGTGACAGGAAAAGGTGTCACTTGTAAATTAGAGGTAGGGGCAGTGACAGCATTCTGCGAAATTAAAGAATAAAGTCGCTTCCGTTCATTTGACGAATCGCTGTATGAGAGGTGTGCGATCGTTGATTTTGTTTATAGATCTGTGAACTGTGATTAATTTACATCGCTAAGCAGTAAGAAGCACTTCAAACAGGAACCAAAGACCTCGTTATTAGATTTAAATTTGTTGATGTTTCACAATGTCGACAAATTTCTGATATTGAAATTTAAAGTGTCGTCGGCAACATGTCTATTGTAAACAGAAAGTCGCTGAGTGCAGATTGTCTACGCGTGCGCGGAGTAATGTGAAGCGGTCGTAAATATTTAGAGGTGATTATCGGCGAAATAATTACTCCAAAATGTTTATTAGCAACCAATCAGAACGCAGTATTTTCAAATTAGTTTTCGTGTCATGTTAGAATTCGTAATAATGCATTAAGAAATCAAATCATTAGGTGTTTTATGATTAGATACAAACCTTTTCTTCAAGCTGTTCGATCTTTTTCACATGGTTTGCATCCTGTAAATACACACATATATCAAATACTTGTGTATATTGGACATATTTGTTGAAGTGAATCCATTGTACTAAGATCCATGCGATGTTTACTCTTTTTTGGGAACAAACTATCCTCACGAGGGAAACCAATTCTCTGTTCTAATATATATTCTTTATGTTTAATATCCTTTTTTACTATCATTCAATCCCCCTTTTTTTAGCGGCAACCTAAATATTTTTCATGATTTTCATCAATGACATGGATAGTGTCAGTCGGTTTGTCTATGCATATTTTGCCTTTCATCTAGAATTATACAGTTAAAACTCGTAAACAAATTGATTTCCATGATGGTTATTGATATTGATAATCATATTCATAAATTTTCTATTTTTCATAAATTGTCTAAGTCCAATTCCATAGATTCTGACCAAAAATCATATTGAAAAACCAGTTTAACCCAAAAACCTAAAATGTATTCAAACAGTCAAAACAACAAAAAAATATCATACTCTAATAACTCAAATTGTGAGTACTTCTCCATAACTCATTAGTCTATTGCAGGGGTTCGTCTGAGCATTTCACTAGTCACAGGATTTTGTAATTTACCCTCTTGATTAGTTGGTATCCTCTCTATTTCCCCTGAGTGTATATTAAATATCATATTTTATCATATAATGGAGGGTGTTATCGATGCAATAAAGCTATCTGATAAACTTGGTATCCGATTGCCTCAAAATCTGATAAAGATGCAAATTAGGTCAAAACACGAACTATTTTCTCGAAACTCCATGCATGTCATGCGAGTCCTAAAACGGTCACTAACCATTGATAACGTCGTCGGGAGTTTTCAGGTTTTGTGTTTCTATCGAATAAAATATCGTACAAAATCCGTCAGGGTAAACTTATCACGCATTCGTATTTTCGAAATCATAGCTTGGTTATCCAAGCATTTCAAGTTGTTTTCATCGTTGGTTTAAAAAATATAACGATATGCAGCTAACAATATCGACTATCGAAAAAAAGAAATGTGCTTCTATTTTCGTGAATAACATAGGCTCGGAATAGATCGCTTTGACCGTGTCGGTTACCAACTTATCAGCAAAAACAAATCATATTCTAGTGGTAGTACAGATTATCTAGTAGCGTAGTTACAAACGCAACAACCTCACCTTCGCAAATAGTCGGCGTTTGGTCTAAGGATACCGTAACTGAACTGGCGTAACAACAATGACAATGCAGCTTTTCAAAATGCAGTTAGAGTTACTTCCCCTGTTGTAGCGACGTTGACAAGTGGTTCTTACACAGTTTGTGTTATAAAAAGATACAATGTTTACTCGTGCACCCGGAATCAGACTGAAAATGTCGATAGATTGTAGAAGACGTTTCTTACACTGTGAAAAAATTTCATGAAGGAATATTTCTAGACTGTTCACAACTATACATCGCCGACAATATGACCTTCACCCTGGTTTATTGTAAAAGCAATTACTCCGCGAAATCTAGGTCAAACTTATTTTTAGAAGGAATCATATTTTCGTTTAAACCCGTTTATTTCTAAATGACATTATATGATAAAGAAATTATTAACCTCGTGTGTTTCCGTATCATTAATATCATATAATAGAAATAAAAATATATGTATTATGCTCGCCAAAGGCTCGCAAAATACAAATTTTATTCCTATTATATGATATTAATGATACGGAAACACACTCAGTTAATAATCTCTATTTACCAATCACCCATCCCCTTTCTTTTCAGTAACAAAACTAACTTTTAAGATCAAACATATCAGTATAGTCATAGAGTTGGTTCGTTATAATGATACAACGTGCATAAGCGTTCGACTCAACGTTTTTTCTCTGCTCCAAGCATAAAGAAACGCCCTGATGCAAAGGAAATCTTTTTTTCATACTAAAAGGCTAAAATTGTTTTAATAAACAAAATAGTTTATGATTTGATACAAACCTTTTCTTCGAGCTGTTTGATATCTTTCAAATGAGTCTCATTCTGTAAATACACTTACATATAAAATACTTATGGATTAAGTACATAATGATTGAAATGAACTCATCGCATTTAAGAAGATTGATCAACTCATCATATCTCCTAACATATATTAGTGTGAATATTGTTTTAAAGCTGATGACTTTTTGAGCGTCATAGTGAATGTTGTTGGGAAAACATGGCATAAGAAATGTTATATAGTAGGTTTTTGAGTAAACATCATTATTTATACTTACTGTCGACGACTCACCGTAGCCTATTAATTGCCTGTCAATCATCCCCGACCAAATTACACAGAGAAAGACAGGAGTAACCTGTCCACCCCCGAGCCACCTGTGGTCATTTGATAAAAACCTCATCGAAACTACCTGGAGTAAACGGAGGCCTGAGCGAACCTACTCGAAGGAGGGGAGGCACAGGTTGTATATAAAGATTGGTGGTTCGTCGACAGTAAGTACAAAAAATGACGTTTACTCGAAAACCTACTAATATTAAACATACTATTACCGTCTCCGACTCACCGTAGCCCAAACTACCACAGAGGTGGAGGGCTGCGAGAAAACAAGCCGGCAGGTTAGCAGGTCACCCCTTCAATCGTCTTAACTAAAGGTACTAGCACTGGGACCCCCTTTAAGGAGGTAGCCCGCAAACCAATAGGAAAGTTAACCAGGCCAACAGAAATGCAATGCGAAGGTAATTGAACTAACAAAAGCATGCAACTCGCAAAGGTGACCTAGCGGTGAGTTGCAACCTCCCTAAGGGGAGCAGGACCAGCTATACGATGCTGAGTGAACACCTTAAGCCTGAGGCTAACAGTCTCCGAGTCCAAGCCGGACTGCTGAAAACAGCCCAACTCAGCAATATGTATACTATCTATCAATCTCCTTATTACTCCGCCTGCAGTGGGGCAGACAATACCACCTTCTGCCCTGTCATGGGGAACGTGATACGATGAGCTCGAACCGGACAGAGGAGTCTGCTCTCTTTGTCCAGGGGTTCTGGGCAGGAATCTCTCGTCTACTTGACAGTAGTCCTGATCACCTCCTTCAGCCCCCTCTCCTAGCGGGGCACATGAAGTACTCCGCCTCCTGAGGGATCGGGAACGGGAGACACGTAGATAGGAATCTGGTGGTTCAGGTGGGTCACAATCAGATGCATGAGCGACTTCCAAAAATGTTGCACATACTTGGGGGAGAAATAACCACTCAGTAGACGTTCCTCACTCCTGGAAAGTGCACCCGCGCACTAACCGTGCAGCCTGTCTGTCAGACGGGACAGATCCTATGCCAGCTGAAGGAAGGCATGTGCCCATGCCGACAGCAGAATGGGCCATTGACAGGTGGCTAGTCTGATGGTGTCCACCCCAGCTCACTGTTGTGGCCTGTGGGTTGATTCAGAGACAAGACACCCAGTGTTTCATCCCCAAATTGGTATCCCAGCCCTGCGTGAACACGTTCACAGAGAGATGAATTGACAGTGTTGGCCGACAGAGCAGAACGCATCTGAAGACATCCTTCCCCTCCCTCCACAACGCTAAGTGAGGGATGAGGGCCTGTCGAAGAACATGTTCCTGCTGACGTGCGCATTCAGAAAGACCTAAATTTGTCTCATCTGCAGCTTGCCCAGCAAGGTAAGGACCTTTGCTGACGTGTGCAACCTCATGAACAGCTACCACAGGCTAAACAGAAGCAGCTTGCTTGACCTAGTTCCTAGACATGTTTATCCTCTCCAACCATTCCCGTGGGACAACCACTCTGTCCTGAGTGGTGTCCAGAATGGCGCCCAGGAAGAAGAGCTAAGTTGATGGCTGTAAATCTGACTGAATGAGCACAGTATCCCAAAGATATCCAGAAGTCGGACCAGGAAAAGAGACATAGGGACTGAGTCATAGACTCCTGTGAACCTGAGGCGTTCTCACCGTGTCTGTTCCCCAAAGGGAAGTATGCAATGCGCTCTGTGGCTTCACTCACCAAGTATGTACCCCCGAAGGAGTACGCCAACCTCCATACACTTGGCGCATAGACAGAGCAAGACAGAGTGAAGCAGGCTTTCAATGACAATGTCTGTACCCCAAGGGACATTCACCACCAATTGTACGCCGGAGCAAGACAAAGGTTTCATTCCTACTTAAGACAGAGTGAAGGGGAGGCTTCACTCCTGTATCCAAATTCCAAGGGGAGAACACCCCCTGCCTGTCGGTAAGCAGAGGGACTCAAGGACAGTAAGCCACCTGCCAAAGGCCAAGCGGAGGCTTCATTTACGTCTGTACCCCTAATGGGAATATGCCACCCACCCTACGCAAGACAAAGGCTTCATTCCATGGGTTCATTTGGGTTCACCCCCTGCTGTACGCCTGCCACGTATGCTGAACAAGACAGAGTGAAGCAGATACTTCACTCACCATGTCTGTCCCCTCAGCAAAGCAAGCCTCACGAACCAAGCAGCTGACACCAGGCCTACCATAAAAACGGCAAACGAATCTTTTAAACTGAATGCAATTACTCTAAAAAGGGACACAAATCACCAAAACAGGAGGAAAACAAAAACTGAAAACTTACCCTCTCAATGGGAGCAAATGCTTCCGAATTAGAAAAAAATCATTTCAAATGGAAGCAAAACCTCTGTATCGGCTACAAAAGCAGCAGAAAACAGTCGCAAAGCGCTCATATATGTTAACAAAGCATCCCGAAACGGTCTACAATGCATCCCAAACTGTCTTCAAATTTCCTCCAAAATGGCGGCCCGGGGAGAAAAACTTCTTTCCGTAACTTCCCTCATCTAATGAGAGTCTTAAAAAAAACCTCCTGCACTAAACTTCAAATCTATGTTCTTAGTTTACACTGTCAGGCTTGTATTTCGGCATGATTTGGTCCAGAGTGTCACTGTTTCTTTCTCTGTGTAATTTGGTCGAGGGAAAATTGACAGCCAATTAATGGTCTAAGGTGAGTCAGAGACGGTAATAGTACTTTAGATAAAGGCTATTCCGTGAGTTGTCAGGGGTCACATACAGTATGCCAAACGATACAAATAGTGTCGATTGTTGAGGGTGGCTTCACACTGTCCCGATTTTGACCAACGAAAGAAACACGAATTAGAAAATTTGAAATTCGTACGATTTGACCCGAATATGGGAAAAAGACAGTCATAATCGGAGGCACTTCTAATAAAGAAAGAAGGCAACACGATGTTGAAAGAATGACACACGACCACAAAACGAACTCAATGCGAATGGATGCACGATCGTAAAGGAGATTTAGCTCAGGTCGAGTTCGATTGGCCCGGAATTGATAACAATTGGTCTTGATTTGAATTTTTGCCCATGCGTGAAAGGTGGTTGTGTGGTTGAACTAGCAGTGGAATGCCACCAAGTCTAAGAATGGATGTGTGGCGCAACGTAAGATAACCAGTAATGTTGTTAGACTATTAATATGTGGCCTCTTGGAACATATTCAGGCAATGGACCTATAATATAATTTTCAACTGACTTGCTAGATAACAATCGTTAACAACTGCAAATGATTCAAAGCATTCGAACTCAGCTTTTACGAAGTCTGCACGACGACAACACGGTGGCAGCACGACGTCGTAACGGGAGTACGATGCATATACGATGCCTCTAACCAGGTGCCGGTAAACGTCACGTGACCTCTGGAAGTCAGCTGGAACGAGTATCACGGCTGCACAATTCGATTGTTTAAAACCACCTTACGACTTTTTATCATCTGGATATTTGTTTTATTCTTCCTGGGCATCATATGAACCTTTAAAAATCAACTTAGTTAACCGGTGCCGTGTGCATCTAGAATGAATCGCAAAGTTACCGGGGCTATCTTTAATACATCTTAATGCCTTGTATTACAGTCGGTAGAGTTTTCATAGCTCTGGCAGCAAAATCGGAAGTGCAGGGACGTTTTTTGGTATGTCAAAAATATTCTGATAATCTATGCGAATATACATTTTCTTGGTGTAATCGTGTCTTCATCTTGCCTTTCGTACGACAATAGCTACGAATCCGTGTCGTCATCGTATTACCTTCGTGTGATCATCTGTTCAACGGGCGAGTTTGACATGCAAATAAAATCGAATGACATCATCGTACTGATCGATATACGAAGGCAGTACGAACACATTACGAATTCACACGACGGTACCTCGATAGCAATGCGAAGGGGAAGATGGAGACACGGATGCAACACGAAAATGGCGTGATCAACAATTTGCTCACTTCCCCGATCTTGCCGCCGAAGCAAGAAAAACTCTTGCGGCGGCCAAAAGATGCGTTTACGAATGGCCCGATTGCTTACGATCCTTTGCGAATTTGCACATTTCAAATTCGTGTTTCCATCTTTTGTCAAATTCGGCTAAGTGTGAAGCGGCCTTTAAGGAATACATGATTTTAAAGTAATACGACGTCGTATGGTGACACAGGAAGGTTTAAATTCACGATTGTGATTGTGACATTGACAATTGTAATTCATCTAGGTCTAAGTTTCGAGTTGATCATGGATCATAAATCAAATACCCAGTATTCACGTAAGTTGGAAGTTTGAATTTATTTATGACTGTTTTAAGAATTTCATTGAAAACAAGTCTTTATCTTATAATAAGAATTTGGGAATGAATAGGGGAGATTGTATTAATTGATATCACGAATTATGCCATTTACATTCGCATCAAAGCAAAACAGTATGTGAAGAAAATCACAGAGTGACTTTTTAATCAGAAGTTGAGTCATACCTTATCTTCAAGTTCCTTGATCTTTTTGTCTGCTTCATCTAGTTGCTGAGTCATGTTCTGTAAATTGTTTACATATACTCATCTATTTTAATGATTAGAATATAAATATTTTATGCAAAAATGCACAGAGCGAGAATTGTTGATATACAAAGTTAAAATTCATGTCCTGTATGAACAAAGCAAGCATTCCAGTGATATATAAAAGTTTCTGGAATACTAAATTGCAGAAGCACGTTTTGGGGGAATATAAGGCGATGTCAGGAAAATTAAAATATATAGTTGTAATTGAAAAACAATGTATTTTAACTAAATGAAGAAGTAATAAAACATATTCAGTTCAGTTATGTGATTCCTTTTCAGCTCATCTGGCCTGTAAGGCCCGATGGGCTTATGGCATGGCATGCTGTCCGGCGTCCGTCCGTCCGTCCATCCATCCGTCCGTCCGTAAACTTTGTGGAATTTCGACTTCTTCTCAAGAACCATAAGGCATAGAAAGCTGAAACTTAGTGAACAGACTCCTTGGCTAGTCAGGATTATAAATTGTAGGTTTTGTGGCCCTGTGGCCCCTAATAGGGGTCACAGCGCCCACACCCTAAAAATCTGTTTTCGTCTTCAGCATAAGGTCTAGAAAGCTGAGACTTTATGTATAGACTCCTTGGCTTGTTAGGATTATAAATTGTATCTTTTGTGGCCCTGGGGCAATGAGGGTCACAGGGGCCACATCATAAAAACCTATCTTCATCTTCTTCTCCAGATGCATAAGGCCTAGAAAGCTGAAACTATGTGTACAGACTCCTTGACTAGAAAGGATTATGAATTGTAGCTGTTGTGGTCCTGTTGCCCCTAATAGGGGTCACAGCGCCCACACCCTAAAAACCTATTTACATCTTCTTCTCCAGAACCAACAGGCCTACGAAGCTGAAATTTTGTGTACAGACTCCTTGGCTAGTGGGGGTTATTAATTGTAGCTTTTGTGGCCCTGTGGCCCCTAATAGGGGTGACAGGGGCCACATCCTTAAAATCTATTTTCATCTTCTTCTCCAGGACCATAAGGCCCAGAAAACTGAAATTGTGTGTACAGACTCCTTGGCTAGAGAGGATTATAAAATGTAGCTTTTTTGGTCCTGTGGCCCCTAATAAGGGTTACAGGGGCCACACCATAAAAACCTATGTTCATCTTCTTCTCCAGATGCATAAGGCCTAGAAAGCTGAAACTTTGTGTACAGACTCCTTGACTAGAAATGATTATGAATTGTAGCTGTTGTGGCCCTGTGGCCCCTAATAGGGGTCACAGCGCCCACACCCTAGAAATCTGTTTTCGTCTTCTTCTCCAGAACCATAAGGCCTAGAAATCTGAAACTCTGTGTACAGACTCCTTGGCTAGTGAGGATTATAAATTGTAGCTTTTGTGACCCTTTGGCCCCTAATAAGGGCCGCAGGGGCCACACCCTTAAAACCTGTTTACATCTTCTTCTCCAGAACCAACAGGCCTACGAAGCTGGAACTTTGTGTACAGACTCCCTTGACTAATGAGGATTATAAATTGTAGCTTTTGTGGCCCTGTGTCCCCAAGTAAAGGGGGAACCACATTTGCCACACCCTAAAGCAAAATCAAATGTAAAGCCAGCTTAGCCTGATGAGCTACAGAGCCAAAGGTTCTATTTTTCCTACACAAAATGAATTAAAGGTGTTCACACAAAAATGGCCTCCAATGGACTTTATATGAATCTTCATAAATTGAACTCTGACTACGAATGATTGGTTTGTGTTAAGAGATTTGTGACACTATCAAAGTGATATATTGAGCAGCATTAACATACAATTACTAGTAAAACAGTATCTAACTTATCTAAAGCAGTCAGTGACAGTTACGAGTTGGTCATGTTTCATATCATAAGTCAAATACCCAGTATTCTTAATTGATATAATGAAATATGCCATTTACATTCGTATCAAAGCAAAACAGTTTGTGATGAAAATCGCAGAGTGACTCTTTAAAGGGGCAGTAGCACGTTTTTAGGGGGGATATAAGGTGATGTCAGGGAATGAAAATAAATGGTTCGAATTGAAAGACAATGTATTTAAACTAAATGGAGCAGTAATAATTCAAATATATAACGTAAAATTTAGCCATGCAATTGCTTTTTCTTACACAAAATGAATTAAAGGTGTTCACACAAAATGGCCGCCAATGGATGTTAGGTGAAACTTCATACTTTGTCGTCTGACTATGGATGATTGGCTTGTGTAATGAGATCGTTGTCACTGTCAAAATAATACATTTAGCATTGACTAACAATTAACAGTGAAATAATTAAAATATAAAATTATCAAAAAACGTGCTACTGCCCCTTTAATCAGAAGTTGGATCATACCTTATCTTCAAATTCCTTGATCTTTTTGTCTGCTTCATCTAGTTGCCGAGTCATGTTCTGTAAATGGATTTTTTGAAAACTGTCTCGATATACTTATAAATTTTTACAAAGTATTAGAATATTATTATTTCATTCGAAAATTCACAGAGCGGGAAATATTGATATACAATGAATACTCTGTTCTTATTACATTAATCAATGGCAAGAAAACATCAATCTTTTGGACTGTGAGTTTGATCAATTTTCACGAATTTTGTACACAACGGCAATCCTGAGGCACATTGTAGAAGCATACCAAATTGGTATTTCAGAAAAGACTCAGCGATTGAACTTGCAATCAACTATCACTCGAAAGTTTTATACTCACTTTTATCTTTTTCTCGGCTTCAGACTGAAATGTAAAATCATCAAAATGTATTGAATGTACCAGCAATGGATACATCGATATTTTCACAAGACTGGATATAAACGGTTGATAAGATAATAGAATGGAAATATTGTTATATTATTCGAGCCTTAACACCTGCCTACCAAAATTGTGTTTGCTTATGCTTAATTGAAGGACAAATTGCACACAAAAATCAGAATTTTAAAATGTTGACTCCATGCCTTCCTTTAAGAATGCCAGAATTGTATCTGACATGTCACATATCTGTTCTCGTTACATGTGGTGTAGAAATGACCAACTTACACATTGTTTCAGATGTTTGGACAATAAGATTTTGAAATATCCCAAAATGATGATATAAGATAGGAAATATGTAACAATTTTTGGTTTGTAGCTGTAATTTGTTGCTGTAACTTTTTGAGAAAACTATTTTGCCATTTAAATTCGCCAATTAAAAAAGTCCACATGAGCAAGTAACAAATATTTGATCATGTTCACAAAAACTCACTTTGTTCTTACAGGTGGGGTTTTTCTCTGCTTCAGCCTGGAATAAGGTATTGAACACACATTGAAACAATCTGTCAATATGCAGAATGTTTGTAATTTATTGCTGTAAATTTTTGAGAAAACGGTAATTATTTTGCCATTTACATTCACCAATTTAAAAAGTCCACATGAGCAAGTAACACATATTGATCATGTATGTTAGAAAAGTGTAAGAAATATTTCTTAGATTTCTTAATCAGGAACTCATGAACGAATTCATGTATGCAAGAAATGTTGCTGAATTTCGCTGAACTCCAACTATTTCAACTGACTTTATCATAGATTTCCTAAATGGGGACGATTTGGGGTGTTGTAGAAAATCAAAGCAATACTATTTATATATATATATTTCGTGTGTTTTTACTTACATTTTCTTCAAGTATCTTGATCTTGTCATTTGCCCTGTTAAGTTGCTGAGAAACATCCTGTTAAATGATTGAAACAATATTTCAACAATGTTATTTCAATAAGTCACTTGACCAGGCAAAGGCATTGAAATTACTGAAACAAAGGATGATTTGTTTTAACGATTGGTGTATGTACCACAATACTCATTAGGTAATTAAAGTACCAAAATATGCATTCATGTACATTGTTCACATATCCTTTCCACGGGCTGTTAAAATAAAATTCAACAAAACATGTCGATTTAGCAGATTTTACAAGACAATCTTAAATTTAAGAGAAAGCAAATTAGAAAAGAATTACTATTATATACATGGAACAGTGCATCATGTAATGTTGTTTCTGTGGCGTCCTTCCTATCCTAATTATCCCTAATATTACAACGAAACAATAACTATAAACTGAGAGTAAGCGAATTTGTAAAAAAATAATTATTTTTATCACCAAACATGATTATAGATTTTAACAGTTAACAGCTTCATTCTTTTAAAACGCATTATTAAACATTCTTTTACCGTCTCGGACTCAGTGTGTGCCATTTACTGCCTGTCAACTATATCTCGACCACATTACACAGATGAAAACAAGAGGGGAGTTACCTGCCCCAAGCATTACACTACGGGGAGTCAGGTGAGTCGTCGAGGGTTGGAAAATTATAAATAGGTTTATTCAAAAGCATACCACAATTTGCATGTTGTAAGCCATTGAAAGCTTCTATGCTATTATGAAAGGATAATGTGTAATGTGGAAATCTTCAAATATGTTATGGCTTGGAATCCACGAGCTACGAAATGTATTTTGTAAATATCTTTTGAAATTTAAACCCACAAATTTGTAACCCACATCGAACCCACCTAATATATATATATATATTTCAAATTCTTTTAACATCAGACATTTGACAGGGTTTTATGGCATAGTGGTATATCTAATCAATGAATCAATTATTATATTTGTAAACAAGCCTATAGGGTTACAAGGTTAAGGGTTACAGATGACATATTGATGTTGTAATTTCAAACAGAATTAGTTGACGAAGAAAACATTACCTCATAATCCTGTTTTTTGCCTGAAAATAAAAATAAAAACACATTAAGAAGACGTACATGGGACCTTGACAATTTGGACATATGTACAATTTCAACATATGCTGAATCAGTTCACTGAATGCTGATTAATGTAAAAAAAAATATTTTTGATCAAAATAAAAGCGAGTTAGAGGTGGCATGACTGAAATTGTTATTTATTTATGTTTATTATCATTATTGAGTAAATTAATTCATATGCTATATTAGTTACACCATAGATACTGATTAGATAAAACATTTGAAATGAACATTTGGAAATCCTTTACATCATACTTACTCATAAGCGCTATTTCTTCAGCATGCTTTTCTGAAAATTAAAAAAGTTTTTATCAACATTTATCAAGCAGAAATAATAACAGAAGAAGAAAATAGAAAGATATAAAAAACATTTGATCAAACATTAAAAATAGAAGAAATTACATTAGATTTTTAATATACATGTATATTCACGTCAAGTTTCAGATAATTGTTTGTATTTTGCACATATTGCAATGTCAACATAATAGTTTATGTCATTAATAATCATAAAATATTGTTGAAACTACATTACCATGTCGGGCTCCACGTCTGAAATTGATACGGTTTTATGATCAATCTCCATTGGAGACTTGTTGATTGTTAACAAAGGTGGATCAAGAGGGGGATGAACACCCTCCAATGGATTGTTCCAAATATAGTAAATGTCGAGAGTCGTAATCCTTAACTAAATTAACTTTTATATTTTTTAAGTTTAATACGGGTAACTTAAATTCTGACACAAACTACTTATCATGTAGATACACATGTTTTTTGTCGAAACTTATCTTTTTAACATTCATTCTTGAGGCAAACAGTCAGCGCACCCTTAACACCTCCCTCATTAACCCACTTGTAAAAATGAAGTTTCTTCAGCAGAACTGTGTCATCAAAAAAAATGGATAAGATATATATAAACATAAGTTGATATAGCTAGAGATATCTGAAGCTTGCCTTGATTTTTCACTTTTATCAACGGGATATCAGAGCACACGAGGGCACGATTCTGTTTATCACCAAATATAGTCATCATTACGTTTCTATGAAAATGAAAATTATATTAGTGTTTGATCTGATTATTGCACTTTCTTTTGATTGACAATGCAGTGATGTCATATCATCGTCATGTATATTTTGGGTGTCATTACTTCAAGATGTTAAACAATTGCGATTGCTTGATTATGAACAATCGATACGTCCTGTTGAACTGTTTTCAAAGATAAACGCCGTGAGAATAACATATCAAGTAACACATACCACTTTTTGTAATGTAATGATGTACTTGTATAATGGGCCTGTGGCCCCTCTACAGAAATAAAGTCATTCATTCATATAGTAACACATACAAAACAAATTCAAAGATCTCAAGTGAACTAACTGTTGTTTAAAGTATGACCTTTTCTGAAGAAGATATATTGCAGTTTGACAGTTTTCGATTTGTGTTTTACTACCAGTATTTATTGTTATATAGACGGGTGATTTCGGCAAGTTGAATATAAACTTATTATCGTGATATGATTGGAGTTTACGTTTGTAATGACTGTGGTTTTTTTAAAACACCGATTTCAATTTTAATATTTTGATAATTTCTTTCAAACTATATTTGTTGTTGTTTTAATAAAATGTATTTGAAAAACAAAAGACAGATTTCAAGCTATATTTTTAGATTTTGTTGTAATGATAAAATAATATCAAACTTCTTTGATGTAATTCTTTTATCACTTGCTGGTAATGATGTAATGGTTTTCAAACAGAGTAATAATCAATGAAGATAATAAGAAACGGTTATAGATATAAAAGTAACTTACCTTCTGAGAACGATGCACAACACCAACAAGCATACCATCAATAAGCTGAAACAAATAGTCTTTATCAAATCCTAACAAAAACAATAAAAGGAGCGTTTCATACCGCATTTATATGAAATATTCGTTCATCTTTTGAATCATATTTAGATTTTAAATAAAATCTGCTTGGATAATCTGATATCATCCCCAGTGACATGACAAAACAATAAGTACAGTTAAATAGTCAGGTTAACGTGATTTTCAATATCAAATTATCAACAAAATGTTTATAGTGTTCTAATGTTTATTATGTAACTACTCACAATAACACAATAAACACCACTGCCAGGATCATCCACATTTTAGCCTTATCTTCATCTGAAAAATGAACTTCTCCTAAATTACACAACAAAACGATAAAAAATCTGTTCTTTATCCTGTAACCTAAACTTTGAATGTTTAAATGTTAAAGTAAGACAACTATTTTGTGTTGCAAACTGTGGAACCTTCAGTCTTTATCAACACGTTTAACAGAATAGATATCAATTGACAAAAGGAAATAACTAAAATTTATTTAGCTTTCTATAGACATACTTACCTTGTTGTTGCAGAGGAGGTGTTGTTGGGGATGTAGGTATGGATGTTGACTGTTGTCCAATACAATCACCCGTATCTTGGATACATGGACCAGTACAAGGACAGTTCTTCTCACACTGAGGTCCATAAAATCCTCGTTTGCATCCCTCAGAGCATTTTCCAGTCTCCTTGTTGCAGGGGAAGGTCTCCAGAGGTCTGCAGGTGTCAGAGCACTGCAGTCCACAGTCCACACCGTACCAGCCTTCACGACACGGCGTTTCCTCGGATGAAACTGAGGATAGATTTATAAGTCTAAAGGTGATCAGACCTACTATTTCAAAACTTCAGTTTCGAAGTCACCTGATCTATGCACATGTTGATTGAGTCCCGATAAGCAAGCAGGACATATCTAAAAAATCCACCAGCCTTCTCAAAATGTGACAAGCCATGCAATGTGGTGAGAGTTAGTATGCTTGATAATAGTAGCCTTCACAAAATACAATTTCTTAATGTCAAATCTTTACGGCACTAAGTCTGAATGCTCAAAATCATCATAATGTCAAACTCTTATCTGCCAAGCTACAAAGGCTCAAATTCTGAGAAGCACTGCATTGTGTTTGGGTATAAAACAATGCTAAACGTTAACACATTGAAGTCATTTCATAAAATTCCATTCAGTATATGTACTATATGTATATTCGAACACAAGTGTTAAAGTGGCAGTAGCACGTTTTAAGGGGGTATATAAGGTGATTTCAGGAAAATGAAAATTAATGGTTCCATTTGTAAGACCATGTATTTAAACTAAATGGAGCAGTAATAATTCAAATATATAACGTAAAGATTAGCTATGCGATTCATTTTTCTTACACAAAATGAATTAAAGGTGTTCACACAAAATGGCCGCCAATGGATTTTATGTGAATCTTCATACTTTGTCCACTGACTATGGATGATTAGCTTGTGTAAGGAGACTTTTGACACTGTCAAAATGATACATTCAGCATTAATTTACAATTATCAGTGAAAATTTTTATATAAAATTATCAAAAAACGTGCTTCTGCCCCTTTAAAAGCACCTCTTATTTTGAATTAATTGATTTATTGTTACTTTAATTGATTCATAGCAGTTTTACAGACCACTGTATATCTATTTGTGTAGTCAATGCATCTAACACTTTATCAATCTAAAAGTGCGAATAAAAAGTGTGTAAATCCTACCATGAGCTATGAAAAGGATAATCAAGACGATCCTCGGCATTCTGGTGACCGCAGTATCTGCGAATAAAACAATAAACAATGTGGATAACCTTCATTCTAGTGTTAATATGTGTCCATGCATTCTCTCCCCACAGAGGCAGAGCAAGTCATATTGGTTAAGGCTCTGTTCTTATTTGTCTAATTTGTGATGTAGAATTTTAGATGCCTAATTGGAGTTAGTTGTACAATCCTCGACGCTGTTCTAAAACAATCATTTTGGCTACTGAATCACATTCTCTCCCCACAGATGCAAAACAAGTCAAGTTGATTTAGCCTCTGTTCTATTATGCCGACCTGGTGGGATAGAATGGGAGATGCCTGATTGGAGGCAATCAAAGTTAGTTGTGCAATCAGCGACGCTGGTCTTTCATCATCGTTTTGGCTACTAAATGAAAGCAAAAGCATTGTGATATGAACCACCCTTTCCATGCGAGAAGCGTTGACATTTGATAAAGAAATTCAAATGGATAGTGATGCGGGTTTATTCCGCCAGGGGAAACTGTCGGAACCCATGGATTTCGGCGTAATGGAACAGACGCTAAATGAACATGACTTGATCTGTCTCTGTGGGGAGAGAATGCTGAATCATGGCAAAGAGATTGTGAATAAACCACTCTTTCCATGCGAAAATCGTTTTCCATTGCTAACAATTCAAATGAATTGTGGTGCAATTTGTTTTCAGCCAGGACATACTACTGGAGCCCACGTTTTAGGCTGAGGCAACAACAAGACTTGACCTGCTTCAACAAGACTTCATCTGCTTCTGCTGGGAGAGAATGGCGTTCATGAGCATGGCATGAAATATAGCGTTCTCTCCCCACAGAGGCAGATCAAGTCATGTTGATTTCGCCTCTGTTCTATAACGCCGACTTTGTGGGATAGAATGGGAGATGCCTGATTGGAGATCAAAGTTAGTTGTGCAGTCATCGACGCTGTTCTAAAATTATTATTTATGCTACTGAAACAAGGCAAAGACATTGTGATATGAATCACCCTTTCCATGTGAGAAGCCTTGTTATTGATAAAGAAATTCAAATGTATTGAGATGAAAGTTTTTTTCCGCCAGGGGCAACTGCATCCTGTCTCAGGGTAAAACGTATACGCTGACGCTCCACTTTCATACTGGGGAAAATTTCGTCGTAATATAACAGAGGCTAAATCAACTTGACTTGATCTGCCTCTGTGGGAAGAGAATGGAAATATAGTTATCATTGAAATGTATTTATGAAGTTTAATTTGCATTTACAAAATCATTGTCTCTCGTCGTAATATGACAGAGGCTAAATCAACTTGACTTGATCTGCCTCTGTGGGGAGAGAATGGAAATATAGTTATCATTGAAATGTATTTATGAAGTTTAATTTGCATTTACAAAATCATTGTCGGTTTAAAAAAGTCAATGCATTTTAGTTGTAGAGAGATGTCTCATTGAACTGGTAAAGGTTATTTCTATGGTATTAATCATTCGGAGTTAAGATTATGATCAGCCCGAAACTGAAAGTTTGAGGCTTCCTTTTGATTTATGATTATTAAGTGACTTGGTGTTTGAAACAGGACATTGAAACAAAACACGAGAAGTAAACGACAGAGGAACATGCTTGTATGTTCTATGAATCCTAGTTATGAAGCTGTTCGTTGTTTCTCTGGTGACAGCGACATTTACGTGTGGTATGTAAAGACCCGAATTTATCAAATATACACTGTACCTCTTACATTGTAATTTACATCCATGCGTTTCGTTGCATTTAAAAATAACCATTCTCTAACCATATGGAAGTCGATATTATTTTAATTATCTTTAAAATATTCAGTTGGTTCTGCTTTGGGCAATCAACCAAATATGTATTTACTTTGAAAATCATCATAACATCATAAGTGAATCATCTATCTTGTCAAAGCGTAGGACATAATTTAACACAGCAACATTGCACTTGAAGTGATTCTAAGTTAAAGCTAAGGACACACATGCACTGTGACGACTGACTGCATTGGGAAAACCATCTTCGATCTTGTTATATGTTTCAGTCATCCAAACTTCAACAACCAATTGCACCAGTGGCCAACGATGTTCTTCTTGTGAAGACTCTACAGGCCATTGTACTACAGAGTGCTTCACAGGTTTCTACGGACCTCGGTGTAACATCAGCTGTAGTGAGGGTTGTAAAGACAGTGTATGTATAGCACAAGAAGATGGGATAGAAGAATGTGTGGGTGGCTGTAAACCAGGGTTTTACGGTACAAGATGCAGCATACCATGTATTCAGGATGAAGAATGTCAGAAATGTCCTCAAGAATGCGAGGACGGATTCTGTCAGGTTGACTCGAGATGTGTGTCTGAGTGTGAGGACTTCTACTATGGGACCAACTGTACAAGCTGTGGGCCTGACTGTGAGGTCTGTGATAGAAGAACTGGGATTTGTCTAGAGGACACGTCTTCCAAACCTACAGGTATGTAGAATCGCGAAGTATTCATTCTCTCCAAACGGAGGTTGCTACGATTAGAACTAACTTATCGTTTGTAATTAAAGCCCTTATATCACCAGAAATGGCGGAAAAGCTGAATTGGGTGCAATTAAAAGTTAGTTGTTCAATCACCGACGTCGGGACAAAAATCATCACGTTAGAAGCCTCATTAGTTCGTGCATGGTTCGGAGAATGTATCCAAATATGCAGATAACACTTTGATTCCTCTGTTCATAACGTATTTTGACTTGCATAGGTCTCGATTACGACAAGAAATATTTCAATGCTGTGGGTGTTTTTATTGGCTGAAACTTTTCTGATAACGCTAGTTTTGCCGCGAGGGGAACTTGCAGGAAGCCCGATACGGGCGCTTATTACAACAGAGGTGAGATCAGAAATTAACTACTGGGAGAAAATGGAGTATCAAGTCTGAAAAAATCACCTCCATATCAGCAATGCTGAGGGGAAATATAATTGAAATTAAAAGAAAAGTGTAGTAAGTTTCAAGATATTCAATTCAATATCGTTTTCTATATTTAATTTCTCATGAATTCGATGATTTGTGTTTTACATTTATAAACGAATTTTCAATACCATGAAACATGATAAACCCTCTTGCTTTTAACAGGATCACATGTGTTCTACTACCTAGTTGGCGGCGCTGTTGGCCTGTTAGTCGTTGGTTTCGTAATCATCTGCATCTGTTGTCAGAGGTGAATTTATGTTACCAATTCTAGTTGTTTTTGTTTGGATTTAGCTGTATACAAAAATGTTAAAATTTCATATGGTTATCCGAGAAACACTGACATATGACTTTTACAAAATAAGTGCAATTTTATGTATCAACCGAGCGCGAGCAAGGTTCGTTAAAGTCATATGCCATGTTCACGTTCATGTTTGATAAATCCTTTTACTGATACTATTTCATACGAATTCATACAATTATAATCGTATCGAACCCATATGCAATATTCAGCAATCGAGATGTTAACACTTTATTTGTTTATGATAATATAACATTATATAAGGTATAAATGTTGTACGAATTGATAGTGACACATGTCAATGTGACACCATTTAGACAATTATCAGTCAGTTGATAACAATTATGAGACCATTTGTTGAGATGACAAATACATTCATAATGGTTGATGTTGAAACAAAATAAAAGGAAAAAACGCCTATTTCCATTGTTAGTATCAGTATCGGTTAACAAAACATTTTTACTAAAATCATGGATTCAGGTATAAGGATTTAGAAGTTTCCATGAATTAAAGAATAATGTTTAGAAAAAAAATCATAAATCAGAAACATCGATTTCTCTTAAATGATTACAATTAAAACGTGCACAGTTTACTTGTTTATTTGTTTAAAGGGGCACTAAAATGTCATATTTTGAAAGAGAAAAAAACCCACTTAAAAGTACACTTTGAACAATGATTTACTCTTGTTTTTATTGGTTTGAGAATACGACATAAAAAACTCGAAATATTTGTAATTGTAAATCTTACTTATCAAGAATTCAACTGAACTGTTAGTTTATTTCATCATTAAAAATATTTTTGACAAATATTATCATATTAACAAACAAATTATTAGCGTTCTTAACATTTCATAACTTTATATGAGTTTATTTTGAACACAATCACGAAAGCAAAGAACGAGTTTCCTTGTTTGATTTCATGTTCTTATTCTTTATTTCATGACAGACAATGTTTTAATAATTTCTGTGAAATAGTTTTTTTTTGTTTACTTGAAATGAAACAAGTTAATGATCGATCCGTTTTTGCTTTTAATTAAGGTTGACGAGGAAGAGGGAACAGCCAAACAGAACAGTGCCTGGACAAGTCATTAGATTAGATCGGACTGATGACAGCGGAGACACAACGGCTAGTGGAAATGGGCGCTACATCCAAGCTATTCATAACCATTATGATGAATGCAATTAAGAATGTTATGCTTAATATTATACTTATTGCAGATCATAACTGTACAGCTGATCAACAGGAAGTTTATCAACTATACTGTATTATTGTGTCATATTTTGACCAGCATTTATGGTCACAGAAACTCGAAGCATTCTTCATGAAAAGTGTACTTTTATGAACTTTTTACTTCGCTTACAATGATTTGATGTGCTAAAGAATGTTGAATGTTTTGATTTGATGTGTTAAAGAATGTTGAATGTTTTGAATGTATTGTTTATAGATATCAAATACTTTAAACACTGAAAATGCAATATAAAATCTAAGGTAAAATTAGAATAACAAATAATGGAACAATAGAAACATCAATCAAAAGTAATTGTAAATTTAGAAGCATGATGAGAAATGAACTCAAACTCTTGTGTAGATTTCAGAAAAAGGGGAACCAATGAAAGCCAAAAACCACATTAAGAGGATTAATTCATAGTAATCTTTGTAAGCATGGTCCATAATAGATGGTGTTTCTGCATAACGCAAGCAAGTTGTATCTAAGAGTCACATAGGCAAAACTTGTTCAAAAGTGTAAAAGGACGATTTTTGATATGGCGAAGAGCTTTAGCCTGAAGATTATAGTGATATCAACGTGTTTGTATTATACTCTGCATATGATGCAGTTCCTTTTGCATCAAATACCAATGATCTTAACAAGGAAAGATTTTTTAATACATTTTGTTCTAAATGGAAACTTATTTTCAACATTTAAAAAACAACATTTTAATTTGTTTGCGGATCTAAGGAAAATTGTAAAGCCATTTCAAAATTTTGAATTATATTCTTGAAAATATTTAGTCCTACACATATTAGGGCTGGAGTTTCTAATTAACGAAGGAAAAAGCTATCGAAATAGGCCACAAAAACAATGTATATCTTTTGTTCTCCACAAAGGTCTTAAACTGCATCTAACAAATGATTTTCAATTACGCCTATTTGATTCTATGGTTTTGCCTCGTCATCTGCTTTGGGGATTTGAAAATTTAACTTTGCTTGAAAAGGTACAGTTAAATTTTCTCAAACAACTATCGTCCCAAAAGGAAAAGTACTCCAAATTCTATTTTATGTTGGGAATTTGGAAGACACCCACTTGTAATTAATATTGAATTAAGATATATATAATGTTTTGTGAAGACTTTTGAAAGGAGAGACTTTAGAATTATAATCTTAAACTATGATTCAACGATAAACTTTTAGGAAAATGTAAGCATAAATGGATAATGAATATTCAACACATTTTCAATGAAGTTATATCTGGAATATAAGCTGAAAAATTCAGTGAGATGATAATTGGAATATGCATATGAGCAAGTGTGGCTGTCTAATGTCTACAATTCCCCTTTAGGTGTTATATAGCTTCTATCTGACCAACGATAAGAAGATATTTGGATGTATGAGATGATAAGAATTCAGGGGATGCTTCATTTAAAACAGCAAAACAGTGCATACCAATCAAAACAGGTCGTTGGAAAACTGTCTGAAAGCATAACAGAATTAAACTGATAATGATAATGATTTATGCGTTCACACCTTAAAATACCAGAGTAACACATTTTAGCCTTTTTTTCACAAGACAAAATTATGCATTAAATGAAGACTTTATTTAATAGTTAATGGATAGGTACAGAAAGAAAAATAAGCTTTTTTCTGTAATTTTATCTTAGATTCTTTGGTTGGCTAAGATATAATTTTCTGTATTATTTGTATACGGTGTTCACTTTTACATCTTTCAAATTCATGATTGTTCATCTTTATATAAACTAGTATTTTAAATTTGATGCCCTTATGTATTATGTGTATCTTCATATGCCGCTGCCTGAGTATAAAATTTATAACACAAATAATAAAGTTAATTATATTTCAGGTCAATGAGTTTTCTTTTCAGTGTTGTTAAAGCTGATAGTGTACAGAACACAGCCAATGAATCTGTTTGTAAAATATTAGTGACATTATGTGTGACTCATGGCTGCATGTTTTTAATAAGACATTATTTTGTATTAAACAGGTGTAACTCAAACTTGCAGTAAGGGACATCTATTACAATGCACCTCCTTGAGAATTTCAGAGTGATATCATTACAGGAAACAGTAACTTGGATAAAGTTATTTGTTGTGATACAGGAAGTGTTTCAGTAATTCACTTTTAAACCAGACAAAATAATGCATACCACAGTTTACTAAGTATATCAAAACATATGATGTATTTCATTATTGCAGGTTTACAATAAGAATATTTGCACTAGAATGAAATAAAATAATTGATGTCTGGTTAAGGTTTTGTTGAAATATATGTATTTAATATAAGCAGGGGTAACACATATATTTTACACTTTACACCTTGTTAAAAGTATTGTCAATATGTCAAAAATAGATATTCTTAATATATATATAATTTGTCTTCTTTGTTGATGAACGCTAGGTTATATCATACTTATTTTGAACAATTACCACCCTTATTTTATGCGGTTTAAAGAATAACCCTAACAAGTATTAACTATTATTGATGATTTATCACGTGATCTTATCAGTTTGATAATGCAAATTCAAAAACTCGAAATATTTGTTATTGAAATATAACATATGATGAATGCAACTGAAGTGTGTACTTTCTTTTTGGCAGTTTAGTACATTAACACTAACAGAAAATTAAAACGCCAAGACTCATAAGCAATTCAGTACAATCACATCATTTTTGAGTGGACAAAAGTAGGGAAACCTTCTATATTCAAAACTACAACATTTTGTCCTGATAATTTTAACTTTTATCGTCAAATGATTGTGAAACTGAGGCAATATGAGTCATATGTTCCATGACTTGATGTCTTTCCTTCGCGGTTCTTTTCAAAACTAGTTCATATAAAAAACTGGTTATTACCTTAAATTGAGACTCTGGGGGAAAGTTGCGGGTCGAGGTAAGGTGATATATAAAAATCGCCACCGAACGCTTTTTGAATATCTCTTACATCACACGAGTGATTGAATGAGCACTCAGGCTTCAATACTTACACTCCAAAGCAAACCCAACACGTCCAAGGTTTTGTTTCATACATTTAGAGTGAGAATACATCAGACACATCATTTTTCTGCAATTATTGGTGTAATGCTCTAAAACTGCCCCCCTTTCAGCATTGATGTATTCAAATGGAGGCTGCTATATGTATGATAAGTGATTTATCATTTGAAACTCTTATGTGCAATGCAATGACGTTTTGCCTGAGCGAACATAACGCCCTTGTTTGAATTTTGAGTGACATATTACCAAATAAAGGCAACAATACCTCCTGTTCTTATGGTAACATTTGCAATTTTTATTTTATGCACTGACAGGCTATCATCAGAAGTTCCATTTCTATGTGACAGTCTGTGTAATCAGCTGTAACTTTTATTTGGAGTTTTACTTGCCAACAATAACATTTGCAAAAATATTTTTCTATTTCTACTATGCAACCGTCGTCTTCGGTATTAGTCTGTGATTGAAAAGACAGATAAGTTGAATATTTTTTTTATAAATAATCTGTAGATTTTAAGTCAAGTCCCACTTTGTCCTTAACGACTGTAAGCAAAATGTTTTTATTGAATAATTTTGAAATATATTAGAAAACATTTATCGACATGCATACCGTAAATAACTTACGGACTATCTGGAACGTGATGTCTGTACATAATACCGTTTTGGATTCATCTAACTTAAAGTTGCATTTACTAAAACAGCATGCATGTTGTGACAAATGGAGATTCATTACACTGCTTCCGGCATTTTAACCTAATGAATATTAAAGAGATAACAGTTGCATGACGCAAAATGACCAGGAAATTGAATCCTTGCAATTAGACAGCCAGATAAAATGAACAAAATCATGTTGAAAAAAATATGTTGGGAGAAAGGCTTTTCAATTTTTAGTGTAAATCTATCTCTTACACACATCATCCACAATTAAAACAGTGAAGCATTACTTATGGAAAAGTTTGTACGTCAAGAACAAATGAAGTTCGGAGAGACGTTTTAAAATCATGTGAATGATTTATAGCACGAAGGGGGGACACGGTAAAGACTTAATTTGATATCTGATCCAAACCATTATCTTATAATGACAACATTAGAATAAAAAAAAAACCTAAAAAAACAACATTATTTGAATATGTCTCAGAAATTTCAGAAATGACTTAATAAATAGAGTTGTAAAATATAATATATTTAACGATATATTCCAAGAGCCATCAAACAGTATAGATTTGTAAAATTACAGTGGGAACTAGATCTTGAATGTTATATCTATGACAAAGAATGGAAATTCCTTAGAAAAACGCCCTTTTTGTCTGCATTGTTACCCGCCTGAAAATTGAAATTGAAATGTACCTGTATCTTTAAAAAGTAATCGATTAAAATAAAAGGAAATTGAATCCTGCCGAAAACATTGACTAATTAAATATGAATGATTTTATTCATTTATTAGGGAAATAAAATGATGAACTGGCAGGAACATGAAAAACTGTCTGAATATAGTGCAAGATTTTTCTGTATTAAGATGAAGTTTGTTTGTATTTGCCTCTTCATGTTTTTGGCTTTTGGAACTGGTAAGTAGAATACTATATTGAATGTGGGTCAACTGGTGGTGAAGTAAGATTTCCTGGAAAAGACTTAAATATTAATGATGCTTTCTTTTGCGTACTATTTTGAAAATATCTATAACTTCCAAAAGACCCGTTACAACCTATTCATGGCTTTTCAGAAGCCTATATTTTGATTTTTTATAATATTCATCTAAAAAAATTAACTTTTCAAAAGTTTAAGCTAAAAGGTTTGACTTTAAAGAAATTACCGTGTGTTGTTAAGATTAGAAATAAAGCATGTGAATATTTTAACAAAAAATCATTTGTGAATGCATTTAATTGCTTTTACTGAGTTCAGGATTAAAAAGTGGAACCAAAGAAACAAAGAAAAAAAGATATATGCATTGGCATGCTATGAAACATTTTCAAAACAACATATATTGTTAGGGGTCATAAACGGATATCCACACAAATAACATGGGGTCAAGGCCTGAACTTTTGAAAATAACTATAAATCACAAACATGAATGTTTTGAACCCCTGCAATCACTTACAGTTTTTTCTGAAAACATTATGTAATCACCCAAATTAGTTGAATAGATAGCAAAGAGAATAGTGAAGATTTTTACGTTGATTATAAAGCAATTTCAAAACGCATTGGTTGCTGGTTGATACGTAACAAAAACAAAACAAACAACATTTTAGTGAGTGAATAGAATGATCAATAAATTACTCACATTTGAATCGATAGCTTAATATCTATCCTCGGTGTTCTTTACAAGTGGGTTAGTAATTGAGTTGGAATAAATAGACTAGGTTTTAGTTATTTTGCAAAGTTGTAGTTTCCATTTGAAAATCATGTTACATCAAACTTGAAACACTCTATTATATCTCAAGCAAACATGTGAAAGACTGTTATATTTATAAATTGATCGTTTATCTCATCCTGCTGTTCATTTGCATACATCAATGCTACAATGATATTGTCAAGGTCTCAATCTCATATATCAAAATTAGTTTCTGTCCTGATTAGATGCAGATATCCTAAATAAAAAGATTATTTTTCTTTGAGTGAATATTTCGAAATAAATATAAGGCTTTATTTTATTATATTAATGATTCAACCTTTCAAAAAATCCTGATAAAAAGATATATGAGATTTGTCAGCTTTGAGAAACAGCCGTCTGTATCCTGTATTTTTTTTACTTCTTTTAGAAGCGTAGTTTGCCCTTTTCTCTTTTTCATCTTAAAAGATCATTCTGTAAGAAAGCATATTGAAATATATTTTCTGAGCATGTTTGCATGTGATATTCAATACATTTCTTTTGATGATAATGTCTATTTTTTTACAATTATGATCATTTGTTCGGTTTAGAAGCTGTTTGTTGATTCTTCTTCAGAAATGTCCACTACAGCCTCTCATTGCACCAGTGGCCAACATTGCTTATCTTGTGAAGAGTCTACAGGCCATTGTACTACAGGGTGCTTCAAAGGTTTCTACGGTCCTCGGTGTAACATCAGCTGTAGTCCGGGATGTAAAGACAATCTATGTACAACACATGAAGGTGGGATAGAAAAGTGTGTGGCTGGATGTAAAGCCGGGTTCTATGGTACAAGATGCAACATACCATGTACTCATGATAAAGAGTGTCAGAAATGTCCTCGAGAATGCGAGGACGGATTCTGTCAGCTGGACTCGAGATGTGTGTCTGGGTGTGAGAACTCCTACTATGGGACCAACTGTACACGCTGTGGACCTGACTGTGAGGTCTGTGATAAAAGAACTGGCACTTGTCTAGAGGACACGTCTCCCCATAATACAGGTATATATAACCTCACCAAAGAATCTTCTACTGTCAAATATCAACATCAGTTCATTAACGAAACAAAGATCCAATATTCGCGAAGAAAATTGTACTTAAATACACCTTAATATGATTTGAAATAAGTGTTGTGTAACCAGTTGACAGTAAATCGGCAAGTGTTGTGTACTATTAACAGGTTATTCAATGATATTGAGGTCACAATGCCAAACTCATTTTGCAATAAGGTGACTGACCTCAACTAAACCCTTGCATCCCTTACAATAATGATTTTCTCCATATCGATTTCATTTTCTTTTTCTTCTCAAAGACAAACTTGTATATTATCAATAATATATGTGCAAAATCATCAATCTATTAGTTGTGTATTATTATTGTCAGATGGGCCATGTACCCCTCGAAACAAAGGACCCAATTGCAGCTTGAAGTGCAGCCCAGGATGCAGAAATGGGACATGCAGACTGGATGGTGATGGGACCTTTCCTTGCACAGATGGATGCAAACCGGGATGGTTTGGATCTTTGTGCAAGTTACCCTGTCAACCTCCGGGTGATTCTTGTCAAGAATGTCCCTCCAAGTGTGATGACGGTTTCTGTCAGCTAGCTACCAGGTGTGTGTCTGGATGCGTCGACTCCTACTATGGAACAGGCTGCTTCACCTGTGGACCTGACTGTCAGGTGTGTAACAGATACACGGACAGATGCTACAACTGTACAGACGGGTGTCCATTCTCGTCCTGCCCAGTACAAGATCAATGTCAAGATCGATGGCAAACTACTGTATCTGCGACAGGTGATCATTCAACAGGAGTAGATTCAGGTGATAAACGTTTTGACAAACTCTATTGGTCTCGGGTGTCCATTTTCTTTCTTATTCAAACATCATTATTGACATTGAACCAACACATAATATTCATAATATATACAAGATAATGTGATTTTGATTTTGTATTCATAGTTTGTATAAGTTCGTTGCATAAGGTACATTTTCAGTTTATCTATTTATTTTGTTGATAGAAAAATAAATCGATTTAAGGAACTAATTATTTTCTTAACACATCAACAATCTAGGCACACTATCTTTCAGATATGTTGGGTTTTTATTATAGAGTGGCAATCTTTTTTCACAGAAAGGATTGAACATTAAAGAAAATGAAAGCAATTCTTGAGAACATATTCATCTTATCACATAAACTGCCAGACAAAAGAAAGTACATAAACACCACAGTTTGTTTAAGTTTACCTAATATCTATGAGACATGTTATGTATTACGTTATGACACGTTTACAACAGCACATATTTGCAGTCGTTTCAATGGAATAATTTGTGTCTGGTTAATGTTTCGTTAAAATATCTGTGAGCTGTAGGCATGGGAAAGAAAAAGATTTTTGACTATCATGACCCTTACCATGTTAACAATGTTCTCAATGTGTGAAAAAATAGGCACGTTTAGTGATTTTCACATTGAATATGTCTTCCCTTTTGATAAACATTTGTGTTATATCTAAAAATTTAGAATAATTAATAAATATCGAGATACATTTTTTCCAAAAAACTATTAAAATACATAAACATATTCTTTGAACGATGGTTGATCTCTTGTTCTCATCAGTTAGAAAATATGATATCAAAAACTCAAAATATGAGCAATTGAGAATCATACGTATGATTAATTCTGAAAAAAAACTTACCTGTGTACTTTCTTTTGCCTGACAGATTATTTTTCTGTTGAAGAAGAAATAACCTGTTATTTCAGAAAGCTTATTGACAGTTGTTCTAAGAAACTAAAGATGTTTTGCTTCTGGTAGCTGTGTCCCTACATATGTTGACCATTAAACCATACATGTTTATGCTGATCTCATCATTGCTGAGTAATGTTTTAGATGGAGATATCAAGGACTCAAGATCAATCAAGATGAACATCTTCAACGTGTCCTTGTTGACTGCCGGAGTATCTACGCTTGTGATTGTCTCACTTGTGGTGTTTACAAAGTATATAAAGATAATAATATAAAAGATAAAACATTCATTACATCAATTGAAATAAATTGAAATAACTTCATTGCTGGATTTATCTGCATTTAATGTCGTAAATGAGTTAAATACTGCATGTTGAATTACATACAAATTATACAGTAAATGTCTTGTCAACAATATTTCACATCAGATGTGGGTTTGTTTTGGCTTTTGGATGAATGTCTTTGAATAAGGAACCGCTTGTATTGTATCACAAATGCTGTTTGGTTGTTACACAGGACACTGGCACCTTTCATGGAAAATATTATGGACATGGAGTATGGAGTAATATTCTAAGAATCTTGCCAAAACATTACAAGAAGCTAGAATATCCTGATCGGTTTTGTCTTCAACTCTGAACTACAACTACTTTCCAAATTTGTATCTCATTTTCGCAATAAGGCAAGATTGTTTTGGATCTGATAGGCCTAATCTATATTTCTAAGTGAAAACCCATGTTCAATAACAAAATTAATATAGATCATTTACATTCGTTTTGAATTAAAGTCGGAAAAATGACCTGCCCCAAATAACTAAGTTCAAAGAAAAAAAGAAATAAGAATCATTTAGAAGAACCAAAGTAGCAAAAGGCACAACTTTATTTCTAAATTGCCAGGCAAAAGAAACTACACACATCAGTTTGTCTAAATTTCCTTTATTCTAAGAGACATGTGATGTAACTAATTTGTTTTAGGTTTAAAATAACACATATTTCCACTGGTTGTAATAGAATAATTGGTATCATTAAAACGTAGTTCAATATACTATCAAAATTTCTACCACTTTTAAAGTATTGTCAAAATGTAAAAATATGGCACAATTATTGAAAATCACAAAAATATTTCTCCTTTGTGGTGAACATTTTTGTTACATTCAAATTAATCTTTGAAGAGTTTAATAACACTTAGAAGTCTTCTTTGAACAATGACTTAACTCTTGTTCTGATCAGTTTGATAATAAGACATCAAAAACTCAAAAAACCTTTAATTGAAAAATGTTACATACATATATGGTGAATGTACTTACTTTCATCTGAAGTTTAATCCAACACGTGGAAAATTTACTCGATCGATTTTGAGATAAATGCCGGAAAAGGACAATAAGCCCTTTTCCACTAAGTTGCGATTTTTTCCATGGAAGCCAGAAAAATTAGAAAAATTCAGAATAACCCAAATAACAAAATGCACCACTTCAACATAATAACTACCCACATACCAAGTTGCTTAAAAACAAATCTCAATAGATTCTGAGATAGAAATTAGAAACGTACCCTTAACCCCAATATGCACTAAATTCAAATTGATTCCATAGAGACAAGAAAAATCATAATAACCAAAGTATCAAAAGGCACCACTTCACTATATATTCAACCATATACAAAGAATTGTTTTCGCTGGAAAAAAAATAATTCAAAATCATGGAACCATGAAATCAAGATCAGAGCCAAAAACATAATGTCTTCAACAAAGCTTTTCAGGGGACATGATAATATCCCTTCCACTGTAGGGGAAAGCCCCTTTAATTAGATTTGAAGGTATTCCTCTCAAGGTCTTCATTCATTTTTCATAATTCCAAATTTATTACTTGTCTTTAAGAATTTTTCTCAGAAAATCAGATTTTCGATGAAGAAGAGAAGACAAGGTCCTAGGATCCAGTCGGCTCAAAGAATGAGCTCGAGTGAAACTGATGGCTTTACTGCTTTAAGGAGAATTGGGAATTACATCCAGGCAGTCGATGACCCTTGTGATGTACAGAATGAAGACGAAACATGTATTTGATTACTTTATTATTTATGAAAAGGGCTTTGTTTAGCACCATGAAGAAAAATGTAATGATTTATTCAATACTCATAATCTGTTTATTTATACATAATGCATTTTCATATCAAGTTATTGCCAAAAGGAAAGAAAAAGAGAAATTAGGCTCTAGAATTTAAGCTTGGTGAATTTATTTTGATAAATCTGCTTTCTTTTGTTTCTAAAAGCTTGCTGTTATCAACATTCAACTTGTACATTGGGACAACTGAACACTGCCCATTCCAACAATCAGCTAGATGCATACTTAATTGAATAGTACGATTTTGTGGATGCTTTATTTGAGATCTGTGCAAGTTCATGCATAATTTAAAATTCATTTCAGTTTTCCCAATATATTTTTCATAACAACCAGAGCCTATTGTGACATAAACAACATTTTTGCTTTTACAATTAAGATTCTGTCTAACAGACAATACTTTAGCTTCAGTAGTATGTACAGAAGAGCCGACAATGATATTTTTACATGTAAGACATCTTGAATCGCCACACTTTGATACAGTTGGTTAAACATCACTTGAATCAAACTTAAATAAAGTTAACAGCTTGCGGAGAGTCTTAGGTTGTTTAAGACTGCTTACGACTTTGGATTTACACACAACGTTTTTCCATGGTTTTATTTTAATGTTGAATCTGTTTGTCAATAATTGATGCGGAACTCTGATGGTTAAGATTGAAAGTAGAAACTAACGGGATAATATTTTTATCACATTGCTTGTCAGATTAAGGATCTCTTAGCCGACTTTGATCTAAGGCAACAGCTTCCTCTTTGATACAATCAATAAAATTTTGACTTTGTATCTTTTCAACATATGTACATATACACACAATGTATTCTTTACATCCTTGTTTGATATGTTAACATAAAAACATGTTCTAGAAAACATGCGTCTCAGAAATTTACTAAATAATTGTATGCGTTTCCAGTTCGAAGTCATAGAATCAAAATGACATGAATTAATATTCCTGATATATATACTTGACATTTTGAATGCATAAGAGAAACAGAATAAGTCAATTAACACATCCAATCATTTTCTCGTTGAAATTTTATCGAGAAGGTGGCGAGAAAATGATTTGATTGGCTATATCCCAAGTCGGGCTGCGCGAGCAAATCTAGCTTCTGAGCCCAGGGTACAGGTTAGTGGAGTTAGCGTAACGTTCGTACCCTGAGACAGGATGCAATTAACATAGTTAATCAACAAGAGATAAGGCATGTTATGCACAATGTCGCGATTGCAATGGTATTGTTTGAACAAGAGACAGAGAGTGAACAATTTCCTCAACATTATGATATGAAACTGACACTTATGAAACCGGACCTTGAAATCAACAAACTAATTTATAGGAAAATGTCGATGGATGTTTTTGTGAAAAATTCATGTCATACATGTACCTTTTGCAAAAAGGTCAACTTAAATCTTAGATACTTAGTCTATGTATACTATTCTTAAGGTTTGCAAACCCTTTATCTCCTGTTTTTATATTTGCGTAACCTTTACATTGTTACTTATATTCTTGTTTAAAAATGTATTAAATACATAATGTAATAAATACATTTAAGAAGTCTACCTTTGTAAGCAAGTGGAAGGTAACAGTTTATTTTCTAGTACTGTTACAGTTCAGATAACATAAAAATAAGCTGAACGTGATATTTAGGAAATTATCTCTTAAATTGATTGCATATAGCCTGATATAATTTGATCTCATATGGCCTGATATCTCTAATTGTGCATATTTATTTCATGTTAATCTTCACACTTCCAGATTTTTGAAAATAAAGCAAATGCAAACAAGAGTCATCAGAAGATGACATATCCCACCGGTTCCACATGATCGTAAGATGTAAACCTTTGAAAGATAATTGTAAATTTTTCAAGCAAGGTTCATAATAGTATAAGCTAATATAAACGAAACCTTTCATGAACAGAGTCCAAATAAGAGCCGTTTCCATGGAAATAATAAAAAATAAATTTTTCAGAAATGTGAAAATATCAAAAGGCACCACTTCAGTAGGTGGGCAATACACATGTAAAGTTTCAGAAAGATATGTGGACCGGTTTAATATATATGAAACGAAACCTTTCATGAACAGAGTCCAAATAAGAGCCGTTTCCATGGAAATAATAAAAAATTAAATTTTCAGAAATTTGAAAATATCAAAAGGCACCACTTCAGTAGGTGGGCAATACACATGTAAAGTTTCAGGAAGATATGTGGACCGGTTTTTTAGTTCTGCTCCGGAAACGAAACCTTTCATGAACAGAGTCCAAATAAGAGCCGTTTCCATGGAAATAATAAAAAATTAAATTTTCAGAAATTTGAAAATATCAAAAGGCACCACTTCAGTAGGTGGGCAATACACATGTAAAGTTTCAGAAAGATATGTGGACCGGTTTTTTAGTTCTGCTCCGGAAACGAAACCTTTCATGAACAGAGTCCAAATAAGAGCCGTTTTCATGGAAATAATAAAAAATAAAATTTTCAGAAATGTGAAAATATCAAAAGGCACCACTTCAGTAGGTGGAAAATACACATGTAAAGTTTCAGAAAGATATGTGGACCGGTTTTTTAGTTCTGCTCCGGAAACGAAACCTTTCATGAACAGAGTCCATCCATATAAGAGCCGTTTCCATGGAAATAATAAAAAATATTTTTTTTAGAAATATAAAAATATCAAAAGGCACCACTTCAGTAGGTGGGCAATACACATGTAAAGTTTCAGAAAGATATGTGGACCGGTTTAATATATATGAAACGAAACCTTTCATGAACAGAGTCCAAATAAGAGCCGTTTCCATGGAAATAATAAAAAATTAAATTTTCAGAAATTTGAAAATATCAAAAGGCACCACTTCAGTAGGTGGGCAATACACATGTAAAGTTTCAGAAAGATATGTGGACCGGTTTTTTAGTTCTGCTCCGGAAACGAAACCTTTCATGAACAGAGTCCAAATAAGAGCCGTTTTCATGGAAATAATAAAAAATAAAATTTTCAGAAATGTGAAAATATCAAAAGGCACCACTTCAGTAGGTGGGAAATACACATGTAAAGTTTCAGAAAGATATGTGGACCGGTTTTTTAGTTCTGCTCCGGAAACGAAACCTTTCATGAACAGAGTCCATCCATATAAGAGCCGTTTCCATGGAAATAATAAAAAATATTTTTTTTAGAAATATAAAAATATCAAAAGGCACCACTTCAGTAGGTGGGCAATACACATGTAAAGTTTCAGAAAGATATGTGGACCGGGTTTTGAGTTCTGCTCCGGAAACGAAATGATTACGGACGGACGGACAGAAGGACGGACGGACATACAGACGGACAGGGCGATGACTATATCCCACGGTATTACATACCGGTGGGATAAAAAGGGAACATCACAAGACTTTAAAATTTAAGCATATATCAAAAAGAGTTTTACCAACAAAGGTTTTAAAAAATTACTTTATACTACCAAAAATGATAGTGAGAACACGAAGATGAAGAGTTGAACATGTTAAACACATGGGTCACGATGAAAATTTAGAATGTGATTAACATGCATATCAACGTACTGTTGTGGAATGCATATTCTACGTTTATTTTATTCTTTTTCCCAGAGAAAGAACCAATAGTTTAGATTCTGGGTATTTTTCTTTTTATTGTGAGAGTAACTTCTTTCTTGAGTAGTCCTTGTCTTCTCTTAATGGGTTAAACTATCATTCACTGGATAATGTAAACAAGGGGTTTATTTTTCTGAATCAGCTGTTGTTAATTCGGAGCATGAACTAGATCAGTGAAGTAGAACAAATTCTTATGGGTAGTCAATCAGTGACTATCCATTAGAATTTGTTCTTCTTAATCAACCAGCTTCTACGTGCCTTTTAAAGAAACTAGATCAGTGTTTGTAAATCAATATATGTGATTATGTTTGATATTGTTAAGCCCATTATTTGTAAGCTTGCCACTTTTGTATGTACCTACACTTCATATATCATAGCGAGTTGATTTTATCTCTAATGTAATCCAAAGCTTATCAAGCATTTTATTAAATCCTTTTGCAGTTTTGAAATTGTTGTGTGGTTTCTTTTAAACATGTGTCATATTGTAGATTAGGTTTTCCCCATTCAAACAGCTATAAGACACGTAACAGTACACGCATTGACAAACTGACAATCACTTATGCAATTGTGATTACAAATGTTAAAACGCCTCTGAGACAGTAGTTCAAGTTAAAGCAAGTTGTGTTTATTAAACACTGATGCCCCTGGATATAACAAAACTGTAAATGTATATTTTTGTGCAAACATGTACCTGAGACATCTAAAAAATCAAAGGTCTATCTTCATCCAATCACAGGTTATTGCCTAGGTTAAAGTTTTTGAGAAATGTTACCTGCGCCAAGGTCAAGGTCACGAGGTCAAATACTATCAACTCATCTTATCATGATAGATGTACATGTGGAATATCTCTTTCCAATCACAAGTTGTGGCCAAGGTTAAAGTTTTCGTTAAATGCTTAATGCGCCATGGTCAAGGTCACACAGGTAAAAAAATATGACCTCATCTAAAAGGTCTTAGGATATTTGCACATGTGAAATATCAAAGCTCTATCTCTATCCAATCACAAGTTATGGTCAAGGTTAAAGTTTTCGAAGAATGCTTGCTGCGCCAAGGTCAAGGTCACGAGGTCACGGTATCTGAAAGGCCTTATCATAATACATGTAGATGCACATGAGAAATATCAAAGGTCTCCCCACAAGCAATCACAAGTTATGACCAAGCTTAATGGTTTTTGTGACAGACAGACAGGCGGACGGACGGACAGGGCAAAAACAATATACCCCCAGAATCTCTGATTCGAGGGCATAAAATTGCAGACTTGATGGTACATCAGTGGGTATAACACAGGTATGGCATTAGTGCAAACGATCTTTTGATAAAAAAAACCCATTGATTAAATGCTTTAGGGCATCGTTTCATCAAACATGTCAGCTTGCAAGGATAATCAGTGTCTTTTGACCAAAAACCAACATCAATTCCTTTGATTTAAAGTGTTCTTTGTATTATCAGGACGAAAATAAATAACTCAACATGCTGTTTTTTTTTGTTTTTCTTGGTTGTAGAATTATTGGTATACTCTAACAAAACATTCCATAACCTTAGAAAATGCAAAACCAGTCCTAGTGAGAAAAGGTTGATGTATTGAAATATTGGAAAGACAAGAGGAATCTATGGACGAACAACGTATTTTTATTATATTTCCTGTAAGAAAAACAATTAACATTAAAAAACATCGACATACTTGCATCCAACATCCAGCATACAATTTAAATTACAACTTGCATTAAACTTTAGCATTTTGTGACTCACATCTTTAGCTGCAGAAGGGTGTTTCTCCCTTGATATCTGGATCTGGTCACTGGGGGTCTCGTAGTAATACTTGTCCCTCACAATGTCCTGCTTTTGTTGTGTACATGTAATGCGTTTGTGTTTGTGACATCAGCTTGATGTACTAGCTTTGTGAGAAGTAACATCATCATGATTCCCAACAGTCAAACAGAAGTTTGTGTTTGTATGTTAGCTCTATGATTTTTTTACCTCCTGGCTACCTGATGCCTCAGGAAAGGGTCAAATAGAGTATTAATATAATTTTCAATAATATCATAGAGCCAAAATTACAGTCCTTTTCGGCTGAGGTTCGTTGAAAATCTGGTCACATATTGAAATGTTTGGAAAAGGAGAAATCTGTTTTCCAATTTTGACGCACACGACGTTTTTTTAATGCCAGCCTGGCACACAACATATCTTACCATTACTTATGTAGTGTACATGTGATCGATGTACATATTGATATCCAAAAGATTTGATGAACAAGATTTTTTTCAAGAAATCATGACCAATTCAAAATGTCCCGAACTCATGGTTTTGCATAGCAACTCTTACACATATAAACACACATCAATTACCAATAAATTATTAATGTTATAACATTCTATGAATGTATTCACTTGATGGTTATTCAAACCAATAAAAATAAATCCAAACAGCTCAGAAAGAAAAAGGATCTACGGAATAAAAAACACAGTCAGGACAAGGCAAATGTTGAGTCCGCAATATAAAGAAGACTCAAATTTTGTCAGGTTCTACCCGTCAACCATCATGTTTGGACAAAGCTTGAAAAGCTCTTTAGGTCACTTAAGCATATAAACAACAACACAACGATGTATTTAGTAATTTTAATAGTAAAATAAATGCTGTCAAATAAAGGAGACTTAAAATTCAAGTGACAAGCCCCGTGTATTAAAAGAAATAGTCACAACTTCATACATCAGAGTATGATATTTAAAAAAAAATATGATCAAATGTCCTGAAATAATTTTTGCAAAATGTTATGGATCCAAAATATTAAGATAAAAAGTTTAAAATTAAGAAATGTTACAACTTTCAAACTTACAATGTTCCAAAACGATGATATCTTAAAGAGGTTTTTTAAAAAAAAAACTTTAACAGACATAATGGATCCACATTAGGCACTCGCAATTTGAATATTTTAGATTTTGAAAAATTAAGTTTCTTTTTTCCGTGAATGCTTATTGATCTGCCAAACAGGAAACATTTACTTTGACAGCATGCAAACACAATGAATTTGACCTGACAAAGGTTTTGAATACAAAGAAAAAGAAAGCAAGAGTACAAAGGACAACTCATCAAGGGCGGATATGAAGAGTTTTGTTTTGTACATCTTGACTACATCAATTGCAAACAGTAAGTCCTAGTCGATTATCTATTATTCAAGGCGTTTCTCTCAAATGTCGATGCCATCTCTATTTGTACATGTCTAATAGCAGTAGCTGATTTTCCATTATCACAGGCATACTATTCTTATAATGACTACAAACATTTCATGCATGTTAAATGAAACGTGTGGTATATTTCTTCTTGTTACAAACACATTCTGACAACAAAACTGTTTAAGAAAGTATTCAGAACAACTTTCAGAAATGTTGATGCCTGCCATTGTGATGTATGATTAAATCTGTTTCAGTATTACCTTCTAAAACCTTCACTTGTACCAGTGGTCAACAATGCTCATCTTGTGAAGACTCTACAGGCCGTTGTACATCGGACTGCTTCCGAAGTTTCTACGGACCTCGGTGTAACATCAGCTGCAGTGAGGGGTGTAAAGACAGTGTCTGCATTCTACATAAAGGTGGGACAGAAAAATGTGTGGCTGGGTGTAAACCAGGGTTTTATGGAATCAGATGCAGTATACCATGTATTCACTATAAGGATTGTCAGAAATGTCCTCAAGAATGCGAGAATGGATTCTGTCAAATGAACACGAGATGTGTGTCTGAGTGTGAGGTCTCCTACTATGGGACCAACTGTACAAGCTGTGGACCTGACTGTGAGGTCTGTGATAGAAGAACTGGGATTTGTCTAGAGGACACATCTTTCCATAATACAGGTGTGTAGGGGAAAGTAATAGCTGCTATGTAACGTTATTTTTGCTTTTGCATATTGATACTGGAACAGAATAACCACGATCTGTCATGAAAATGACCTTCTAATGGTTGTAATGGTACAGATAAATAAAGCAGGAAATTTCTTGTCATACTGAGAGTGAAACAGAGATATAATTTTGTGTGCTTTGATGGCAAATATTATTTGAAGTGGTGATTTCACCAAAAGTGTTATGATATATCAGCATCAATTTTAGATTCATTTTCTTTTTTGAGTGTATTCATTTATCATCTGCTGTGGTGGGTCTTATATTTAATTAAAATCATATGTATCATTAAAACAATAAAACATTTCGTTTGTTCAGTGTACTCCTGGGTCATGCTGACATTTGGATCCGGAGTTTGTGTCTTTGTGATGATCTATATTGTGGTGATGGCGTATTCAAGACTTATACAGTAAGAATATAACTGAATATACAAATATTTCTTAATTGAATAATGTGCATGTAGCTCAATCCATAGCTTTGTTAATCTATGTATGTCAAACAAACCAATCTTAAAGTCGATTGAACATCCATTGCATTACTTCAGTCGCACTAGCCCTTTGTCCCTGAAATCGTTCTAAATTTCATTATTAAATTGACATTTCAAAATTGGATGTTTCTCTTATTGTATATAATTTACTATGTTCTAATTTTTACAAGTAGAAAGAAAAATTGATAAAGTACTGTTTTATTACTTTTGGCACAGTTTTGTATTAACTTTTGCATTTGCATATCACTTATTTTCTGGTGACTCTTTATAATCAAACATAAGTTATTAGAAAGAGTAATTTTTATGGATAGACTGGTTAATTCAATTACGATTCAAAAATCACTCAACGGCAAAGAAAACATCACAATAAAAAAGCTTGATGTGGACAATATCTTTTATATAGTCCATATTCATATTCAACAAACTTTAATTCAAATCTTAAATTTAGTGTTGTAAATACACTTTTATAAAGCACCCTTTGGACAGGATAGGTAACTAGTCAATACCCTGATTAATACACCTGTGTAATTATATTGACAAATCATAGGTTTAGTCATGACATTTACATAGATCAACGTTTTCTGTCACAAATATTTTGTTTTGGGCTCTGAAGATGTTAAGGTAATGTTACCTTTTTTGTTAAGTGTAGAGACAAAAACTCTTAAATAGATATTCAAGGAAGGAAATAACGAACTTTCCTTGTTTGCTTTTCGAAATCATATTTTTCTTTATTTCATGACGGGCATTTTTGTAATTAACTCTTTCTGCTTCCTTTAATTAAGGTTGATGAGGAGGAGTGAACAGCCAAACAGAACAGTGCCTGGACAAGTGATTAGATTAGATCAGACTGATGACAGCGGAGACACAACGGCTAGTGAAAATAGGCGCTACATCCACGCTCTTTATAAACATTATCATGAATGCAATGAAGTTTTTTTTGCTTAAAGTTGCCTGTCATACTAATGAGTCTTTGTAAGCTTGCTTATCAAATTAATACAATCAATATAACCTCATTGCTGGAAAACCAAATTATGATTCCATTCTCAAAAACTAATAAACTGAATGTTCATGTATACAATTCCAAAACTTAATTTTTTAACGTAATCGTCGTGTGGTAACTATGTAGAGAAAACAAAGGAAAGTTTACTTGTAATGATACACAGCAGATGGTAGATAATGAAAAAAATTATAACAAAGCTCCTTGATAGAGGTGCCATTGTTCAAACTTTATCATTCACTTCATACACTTGTCAGTTGCTTCGTACTTGACGATATCTTTACTTCACTGACAAGTTTTTTCTTGCATAAACACTTAATTAACCCTTTCGCCCCTTAAAGCAAGATATCACTCAAAAGCTTATCTGTTACTTGTTTTTAAGGACGAAAGGGTTAGCTGGTACTTGATTTTGATATTTATTTAAATTTTGGATAATATAACATTAATGTTTTAAAGTATTTACAGATCAACATGTACAGTTGCATGCCTAAAGTTTGCTCACTTCCTTGTAATTCTGAGTGCAAATAACATAATTTTAGTTTGGTTTTGACCTCATATTAATACACAACTACAGATATACACAACCAACGAAAGATCACTCATAAATAAAGTGCAAAATAACCATCATGTAACTAGTTTTTTCATTGGCTGGTCCCTAGTACAAAGTTAGATTATTGGTATGTAGGGGTCATTTTCTTAAAATTATGATTTTCTCACCATTTCTATTAAAATTAATATCGTAATCGTCTCTCCGATCAAAAACATCAGCCTAGTTAAATTGACTTAATGCAAAAGAATACATAATAACCTATGTAAAAAGCTGTTGATCACTTATAAAGGATTTTGTAGAGAAAAATAAAACATAACATTTTCAAAATTTCGACCCCTGGTCACTTCAATGATCTACCACAATGAAATGGTTGTGAAGTTTAATATTTTAGTATGTTATGGTACAATTAGTCTTAACTTCTGTGATAAAAATTCCGTACATTGTTTTTTATGCTACGATGCCTAATGACAACCATAAGTTCAAAATATTTTCACTAGAACAGGAAAAGTCTCAATTGCTGCTGTAATATAACTAATAAATAAACATGTACAAATCTTAATATAGAATCTTCAAGTGTACAATAGCAAGGAGATAAGACACCTGTACAGCTTTTGACTGATATTTCAGAAGGTCCTTTTGCAAATCTTTGATTTCTAACAACAAAAATGTTCCTAGAAATGTATTGCGATATCTAGCTACCAAATAAGAAACAAGTGTTTTCTTTCGTCAAATTGTGAAAGGGAAAATCTAAAAAAGTTAATTTCATGAATAAAGATTTTCAAGTGTTCCTGTATAGTCTTTGAGATTTTTTTTGTTACTTGAGGGTTCTTAATGTTCATCAATGTTTTGCACAAAAAACCCGATAAAGCTAATAATACTACTTTATAATAAAGCTAATAATACAGCAGTAATCAATAACGTAACATCCGGACAGATCATACATGAGTTCATTAAGAAATCACATTATATTGCTTTTAGAAAAAATATCATGAAAAGCCATACACTCAAAAGTAGCCTAAGAGTTATCTAAAGTTATTAGTTTACCTATAACATAAAATCATTCTGTTATGTATTGCATTTTTTTAATCAGATATTTTCTGTCAAATGCTTTGCTTGCTTTCTGTTTTCTGTTTGTATTTATAGAGAATACTAAATGTCGTTCCGTTTCATAACATATTTATGAAACGAGTGAATGGGTTGGTATTTAACGAGCGAAATTTAATGAAACTAGACCGAGTTTAGTATTTTATTAATTACTTGCTTAATAACATCGTAAAACTACAAAGAAAGTCGCCGACATGACCGTCGCGGCCGGTCCGCTGACATTGTGACGTCATATTTGACAATTGTGACGTCATCATTACGTCACGTCATTCTGTCAGCGCGAGATGTTATGACACAAACACAATCATATCACATAACACAAACCCAATCACATATGTGTCATAACATAGTAGATTTTTACAACAGCAATATCTTCAACGGGAGAGTAATAATACATTATATTATATGAGTGTCCATGACATACTAAGTTTACGACACGAGTGGCTAAATATTAGTATTTACCGAGCGAGAGCAAGGGATATACTGATATTTTGGCAATGGTAGTCATAGTGTAGGCCTCTACACTAAAAAGAGCTCATATCACATAAGATGAAGAAAACATTATATTTTGTAATCATCTTTCAGACTTAAGACTTGTTAATTTAGGGCAGTAGAAGATTTTTTATATTTTTTTTTTCATTGATTGTTGTAGGTTCATACTAAATGTATTATTTTGATAGTGTCAAAAATCTCATTACACAACACCAAATCATCCATAGAAAGAGAACACATTATAAAGATTCACATAACGTCCATTGGTGGTCAATTTTTTAATACATTTTAAATAGAATCGCATGGCTGAACTTCTTTCATATTTTTGAATTATTACTGCTTCATTACGATTGAATACATTATATTTCTATTGGAATTCATTATTTTCATTTTCCTTACATCACCTTGCGTGCTTAAACGTTCTACTGCCTCTTTCAGATATGCATATCAGGATAGCCTTAATAAAGTTTCATTAAGGCTAAGTGAAAATGATGAGATTGAATTAGACTGCATTGAATATACTTCGTGACGGTTGACAGGAACCTGAATCTGAAATAAGTAGATGTACATCGATTCCTTTTTACCATGGACATTAATTCAACCATAACATTGTGTAGGAATTAAGCATTTGGACTTTCTGAATGGAATAACAACCTTCCAAGTTAGATTTATGGATAGTTTCATAGATATCATCGTTCTTTATTCACAGAATAGCAATATGTCTTAATATAAATCCTTATATCGTTCTAAAAAAATGCTTGAAAAGAGAATGATGTTATCTTCCAATATGTCGCAAATATGTGAATAAAGAAGTTGGAAATCAATAAAATACTTCACAAACCTATAGAACTTCAAAAATGCCACTCAGACAATCCAAACATCCAAAAGGTTGGCATTTAACTCACACTTGTAGGTTTAATCTCAGTATGATAACATGATTCGCTTAAAAACGATCTTACTTACATTTTACACTTGTGGTCGTGTTTTGAGTAGTTGTTGCAGGAGTTATACCAGTTCCATAACACTCCCCAGTTTCCTGGTAACAAATACCGGAAGGACAGCTGCACGTTTTGTCACACTGGTCTCCATAGAACTCCTCATTACATCCCTCAGAACATTTCCCAGACTGCTTATTACATGGATAGGTCAGGAAAGATCGACACTGATCCGGACAGTCAAACTCACAGTTGTTTCTGTAATAGCCCTCTCTACAGTAATCATTCTGGGCTGAGGGAAAATAGATATATAGGAGATTATACAAGTGACCAAGACATACATACAAGACATAGATACTCAATTTGACGAATTGTATACTGTAGCCCATATAATAGACGTTTGTATACATGTATATGCCATGCCATGTTGTAAAAACATCACACTGCTGCCATGGTTCATAGTATTATACGACGTCAAAGCAAATTCACCAGTCAAAGTAGTCGTTCTGTTTAAAAAAAGTGAAAGGATGATAGATCATCTTTATTTCCTCCAAAATATGAAGATTGTTACAAAATGCATGATATCAAAATTTACATATGCAATAAATTAAAATGCAGTTAGTTGTGAAAAATACAGTGGCAGACAGTCATGAAATCAGACACTTATAATAATACATTTTCCCATTCTGTAAAGTCCTGATTTCCAAGAGGGGTACAGGAACCGCCAAGTAAATCAGCAATTCTTTCATCATCATCATCATTATTCAAAAAATCAACAAAATCGCATACTGGTACTATATCACAGATTCGTTCAAAGATTTCATTTCTCACATCATTAAATACTGAACAGGACAAAACCACGTGTTTTACAATATCACAAGCAACAATTCCACACAAGAATTCTCTTGATGCAATCTTTCTACAGGCAATATGAATAGTATGAGAAAGATTTTAAAATTTACGTTTATTTATCGAAGCCAGTTCCCATAGTCTGCATGGTTTGTAGGGTTCTCGGATAAGGCGATACCTAGTCAGATCCTCTCTCACTTCTATCTGGTGACACAAAGCATCCTCATAGTAATCACATAATTTTATAACACCTTCAGCAATGAATGTATCTATAGTTTCAAGTAAGTAATATTTCTTTAAAAGTGAATACATACATGTATAAACAATAGGTGAGGGGGATTTACAAGTATCAATCATACATGTCGATTCAACAATTCGTTGTAACAATATTTGCTTAACAGTAAATTATATATATATAGCAGACATTGCTCTATCATACGACTTATTGTTTGTACTGATGAAAACGCCAGCATATGTAACAGATTGCTTGATGGGTATTGTTAATGAACCAAGATATAAACTTACTGTTGTAAGAGATTTGTCTGCATTGAATACAAGCAAAGCACTTTTACTGACGTTGAACCTCAACTTCCACTTCAAACCATAACCGTATACAACTTCAAGAAGTGCCCGCGATTACGTGGATTGCTAGTAGTTAGAGTAGTATCATCAGTAAGTAGAATGCCTGGACAGTGCCCCAATGGGAGTTTAAGACCTAGACCAGAGTTGACTAAATTCTGTATTAAGTCATTGATGTAGAGACTGAAAAGCCAAGCTGAAGTTACTTGCCCCTGGCCTACACCTTGACTAATTCTAAAGCCGTCAGACAAAAATCAGCGTAAGATACACATGATTGCATTGACAGATATGAATTTCGTAGCAATCTCCAGACTTTGCCTATTATGCCAAGGTAAAAGAGTTTTAAAAACAAACCATCAAGCCAGACTCGATCAAATGCCTTTTCGTTGTCCAAAAAAATACAAAACACTGGGGATCTCCTCTCTGTAAAATACGATATGATCTCTATCAAGGTTAATGCAGCTGTATCAGCACCAAGATCCTTTCGAAAACCAAACTGGAGGCGATGAGGAAAACTAATTTGCTTAAGTGAAACCCACTTCTCGATTCTAGTTAAAATGAGACGCTTAAAAAGTTTGCCTATGGCCGATGTACATGTAAATGTTATCCAACGATAATTGGAGGGGTCAGATTTATTTTTCCCTTTCCCTTTGTGTATTGGTATGATATGCCCTATATTATAAATCTCAGGGATATACTCATACTTTAAGATGTTATTAAATAACATATACAACTGGAATGTAAGTGACCTTCCAGCAAATTTCAAGTGCTCATTACAAAGACAGTCAGGACCCGGAGATTTGCCACTTTTAAGTCGTCTTAATGAGAGAAATATTTCATCTTGTACAAAAGGAACATCCAACATCTCTTGGAAAATATCTTGCTTTTCATGAATAATCGAGGCAATCTCCTTAGAAACATCTCTTTCAAAATCATGAACGCTGCTGTCCGATTCAGAGGGTGTAGCTATATTACTAAATTATGTGCCAAAAGTATAACAGATATCTTGAGAAGTACTGCTGATTTCAGATCCGAAAGTTAGGGTTTTAATATGACCCTATTTGTTGTTAAACGTTTTGTTGTTCTAAAAAAATCATTCATGTCCAATTCAGCAGCATTATAAACTTCTCTTAATTTATCATTTTTCCGAGTTTTTCTTGGATTTTCTAAACATTCTTCTGAATACAGACTTTGATATTTTCTATTGAACATAAGAAACATCGTCTTTTGAGAGCGGCTTGCCTTTTTCTACCCAAGTCTTACGTTTGCTTCGCATGTCAACATGAAGGGGTTTGATATTGTTCTTTTTCCAGCCAGGGTTAGGATATGAACGAAATATTTTTGGGTTTTTGTTATGGCTATGTTTTCAAGGACATGTACATGAAATACTCGTTAAGATTTTCAATTTCCATCTGGCGTTTCCTTCTTCTTATCACCATACTGAGTGGTTTCGGGATTTTCTAGTTAAGTACATTCAAGACATTCAAGATTAAATTTATAGCACGATGGATGAAAGTAGTCTAAAGAAATAAGCGTCAATAAAAACGTGGAATAAGAGACCACTTTGATAATGATTATAAAAGGAAATATTTTGTGTGATTTAAAGTTGAAATATTTCTGCACTTCAAATTGACTCCAGGCTAGCATCCTTGTATCATTGTTCACCTTGGTGTCTTATTCATACAGACTTGCCGGATGATGATGTGTGAATTCTACATTTGGTTACTTGCATCCTTTCGAATCCTTACTTTTAGCCAATGTGTGTGGTCGTGTGAACCAGGGTTCTATGGAACATATTGCAACTTATCATGCAGTGTCAATTGTCTAGATCGTATGTGCGCAGGTATTGGCGAGTGTACTGAAGGTTGTAAATCTGGTTTCTTTGGGACAAAATGTGCTAATCAATGTAAAAAACCTGAAAAAACATGTACGAAATGTCCTGAAGAATGTAAAGAAGGATTTTGTAATCTTGGATCGATATGTATATCAGGATGTGTGAATGGTTATTACGGCAACAACTGTACGTGTGACATAACGAAGGAATGCCACCCTGCATGTGGGGAAAACTGCCTTGAAACTACTTCTTTTAAAGGTAAAGTACTGTGCTCATTAGATAAAAATAGAGATATTTAATAAAAAATTACATGTATTCAGGTGTGAAACGATTTGTTAAGTAAAGTAAATAATGTTGTAAAAATAATTACATGTATTGACGTGTGAAGAGATTTGTTAGGTAAAGTAAATAATGTTCTAAAATTATTACATGTATTGACATGTGAAGAGATTTGTTAGGTATAAGTAATAATGTTTAAAAAAACATAATGCGTAATCATGTGTGAAAATATAAGGATTTGCTCAAATTCTTTATAAAAAATATATATTCTTGGGTCTGGTTTTATGGTTACTGAGCATCTGTTCTTTTAATAACTTATTAATATCAGAACAACGATAATTGATGTATCTGAACGTAAACAATTAAGTTAGTGATTATATGTCCATCGTTTAAACCTATGTGTATTATTTCTTTTCTCTATAAAGTAATCTGTGCAACGTTTGGTCATCTTTTTGTATTTCAACGTGCATACATTGTTAATCCTTATGCTTTTATCTTTGCATCATTTGTTTAAATTTTTAAGGATTTTATAACTCGTGACCTTGAACTTTGACCTTGAATGTGAGCATACAAAGCTTAATTGGGAAAAGTTTATCATAACATGCTGTACCATGTTGAGGTCGTGACATTTTAGTGTCCTTAACCTTTGATAGATCGTTAACGAATTCTTTTCTAAATTGTGTACTTCTCCAAAGATGATTTATGCCAAACCAGCAATTTCCGTTGATCGTGTTTACAAACAAAAATGTCAAAATAGTTAACCCGAAACACTGAAACTGCATACATTCATATTGCCCACTGGTCACATGTGTAATACATTGTTACTTAATATCTAACCATAGTGTTTCTTACAAGCGACTCAAACAGTTTGGATGTGAGAGTAAGACGAAGGTTTAGTTAATTGGTAATTCAAAGCAAGTGTGAAGAATTTTTTATGTGTATATCTTCCGTTAAACTCCATCCGTTTTCACATTTCAATATGGGCATTTTATCAAAGTGCAATTGTCAAAACAATATTGTCAGGCTTAACATATCAAAAGAAAATGGTATCATTTTGTTCTTAATGAGGTTGGATGTAAAACTCAAGATGTTAAGAAATAGCGAAGTTTAGTCTTATTATTGTTGAAACATATTCCTTGAATCTAATCATGTCATAAAACGATAGCATATTGCCATGTCACTACAGTATTTGCACAAGACGTGCATTTCCGTTAGGGCATCCAATGACAAAAACAAAAATATAAAAAAGATAACTTGATCTGACTGTTACAGATGCTCACAAACAGATTTATCCAAGCTCCTATTAAATAAAAAATATAAGCCTTAATTAAAAGAACTTAAGATACAATTTTCTTGGATTGGAATATTTTGAAATAAATGACGTGTTTGATTTTTTAAATCCTGTTAGGTCGTAAAAAGCTTTCAAAATTGTCATACACTAGTAAAATATTTATTTTATCTTCGAACTGTAGTGTTTTGCTCTTTGTTTCATCGGAGATCATTTCGCAGGAGCATGCTGACAAATTTGAAAGACATTTCCAGTGCTTGCTTGCATGTGATTTTTATGACATCGCCTTTGATGATGATATCATCTTTGACATTTAAGAACATTTTCATTTGAGCAACATTCATTCTTGCTTCAGCATTTCCTACTACAACCTCTAATTGCACGAGTGGCCAACAGTGCTCATCTTGTGAAGACTCTACAGACCATTGTACAACAGAGTGCTTCACAGGCTTCTACGGACCTTTGTGTAACATCAGCTGTAGTGAGGGGTGTAAAGACAATCTATGTACAACACATGAAGGTGGGATAGAAAAGTGTGTGGCTGGATGTAAAGCCGGGTTATATGGTACAAGATGCAACATACCATGTAGCTTAAATGAGGAGTGTCAGAAATGTCCTCGAGAATGCGAGGACGGATTCTGTCAGCTAGAGTCGAGATGTGTGTCTGGGTGTGAGGACTCCTACTATGGGACCAACTGTACAAGCTGTGGACCCGACTGTGAGGTCTGTGACAGAAGAACTGGAATTTGCCAAGAAGAGAGGACTTCTCTGGATACAGGTATATAAGGAAAAAAGCAATAGCTGTTTGAGGGTTTTTGTGCTTTTGCAAATTGATAATAGCAACAGAAAAACACAATCTGTCATGCTAAGGGCCCTCTGAACTTCTAATGGTACATGTACATAAAGCAGGAATATCAAATTTGTCATGCAAGGAGTGAGGCACTGGCATCAATGTCAATCTATTTGGTTGTAAATATCATTTGTATTTGCCGATAGTGATTATGATATATATTTATATGTATTCATTCAAATTCATTTCCTATTTTCCAGTTTATAGTTTAAATGTATTTATTTCATGAAATGATACATTAACTTGATTCATTAATTCATTGTATTCAATTACGATCTCGTGTGGCGAGTCTTATATTTAGCTGAAATCTTATGTATCATTAAAAGCAATTTCATTTTCGTATTTTAGTGTACTACTGGGTCATAGTGACATTTGGAACCGGAGTTTGTGTCTTTGTCATGATCTCCATTTTGGTCTTGGCCTCCTCAAGGATTATTCAGTAAGAATAAAACAGAATCTTCATGAAGTATAAATACATTCCTAAATTGAACTATGTTCATGTAGCTCAATCCATAGGTTTGTTCATATACAAGTATGTCGTATTTAACACCAACTGAGGGTGCCCTTTGACCCTATTAATTGTTTCGAAATATCCTTACTGGAGGGAAAGTTAAACTTTGCAATTTTTTAAATTCTATTTTTTTCGAATTTTGAGGGTTAAAAGAAACTGGTTTCATTACTACTAGTTAAATTTTGTATTCACTTTATAAAACGAACACACATTGTTTTATTCAGTATTAATGAACGTAAATGAGGCATTCGTTCTTACAAATCTTCTTGTTGATTGTATTTCAATTTCATGTACCCTCAACGGCAACAGAAACGTCATAAAAAGCAAGGTAGTTTATTCCACAAGCAACACATAACACATATCCGTATTTGATAAATTTAGAAATATTTTTTGTTCAAACAAACAAACAAAATTAGCTGCATGTATGCATACAATATTGTTCACACAATCAGTATATCAAAATATATGCTAAAACTGATCATTCAACTTCAGTGGGCTGGGGGGATAAGCCATCTCTTTGCTCGTGTTAAAAAAACACGATTTTATAAAATTTAGTTTTTAGTCTCCTTAGTACGAAAGCCCGTTACCTCCAAATTGCAAATTTAAAAAAAATTATAAAACTTGTAATCACGACTTTATTTCTCGTAATTACGAGTTTTAATCTCATAATAACGACTTTAAATCTCGTATCTACTACTTTTAATCTCGTAATTACGACTTTTTAATCTCGTAATTACGATTTTTTAATCTCGTAATTACGACTTTTTAAAACTCGTAATTACGACTTTTTAATCTCGTAATTACGACTTTTTAATCTCGTAATTACGACTTTTTAAAACTCGTAATTACGATTTTTAATCTTGTAATTACGACTTTAAATCTCGTAATTACGAGTTTTTACAAACCCCTCATTTGGCAGTACTCGAATTAGAAACACAACAAGATACGAGTGATGGGATTGCTTTAATGAGATTTGAGGTAGTTTTTTGGTATGAGCAAAACTTCCCACTGAATCTTTTTTGAAACGATAAACAAATAAATCTGGCAAACCAAGTTTATCAAATATGCAGTGAGGCTTATTCTAGCCAATGATAAAGACTGGTACAATTTTAACCTTCAACTGACAGTGACCTCTTTGAGGGATTAGCTATTTCGACAAAAATATTTCCTTCTCATGATCTCTGTGACACTCAAGATATGTTTTATTTAACGATTTATATCACACTTTAAAGGGTAAAAATGATAATTGTATGGTAATGCTAAATGTATTATTTTGATAGTGTTCAAAATCTCATTACACAAACCAATCAGCCATAGCCAGAGAACAAATTATAAAGATTTACATAAAGTCTATTGGCAGACACCTTTAATTCAGTTTGTTTTAAGAAAAAGGAATCGCATAACGTTATATATTTGATTTAGTACTGTTTCATTTAGTATAAATGCATTGTCTTTCATTTAACACATCACACATATTCTGATTATTACTCAATAATATTGCCTTTCATCATGCTTTATTATAACAATGGTTTATCAGAATCGATATTTCTTTCAATGTATAACCATCAGGGACGTTCATATAACGAATGGCTTGAGTTTCTTAGATATTAAACGATAACTGAGGACTCGGTTATATCCCGGACCGTTTACTTACCGGCGGTTACTGTCAGCTACGGGGGCGGGAAAGCGCAGTGGTCGGCGTTTCAAACCATCCTTCTGTGTCCGTCCGTCACCTTTTTGTTCCATTGATAATTTCAAAGCAAATGCTAAAATGTAAGGAAACTTGGCACTCTGGTGTGTATGTGTGCCTTTTGTATGATTTAGTCCCTTATAAGCTTAAATTGTGCATTTGTTTTGTGACGTAGCATAATATCCCCTGTCAACTACAGACGCATATACCTTATGTGTTAGCTTTACCTTGATATGCATTCAAAGCACTCCTAATGAGTTTTCAGTACAATAGGCTGTTTCCATGTTTTTACATCATAGTTTTGACGTAAACAGGATAAACACTTTTAGGTAATAGATTAATGACAGGTAACAGGTCTCTAAGATGGAGTTACGGAAAATACCTAAATGAATATGATACAGTTTAATTGCGGTTTTAAAACAGCTTGTGCAGTACCTGTACCTAAAGTTCTTGTGACCAACAAGAAAAGCCGGGTGCATGTGTATGAGGCTGTTTAACTTGATTTTTCACCTTTAAAAAAGAAGTTTATTTTCATAAAGATAAATTTACACTATAAAAGTGTGCCCATTGCATGAACTATATCACATATCACAGTCTCACAATAACATACATATCACTCGTGCCTTTGTGCGTTTCTAATCCGAGTACTGGTGAATATAATTACGAGATTTTAAAGTCGTAATTACGAGTTTTAAAAAGTCGTAATTACGAGATTTAAAGTCGTAATTACGAGTTTTAATAAGTCGTAATTACGAGATTAAAAAGTCGTAATTACGAGATTTAAAGTCGTAATTACGAGATTTAAAGTCGTAATTACGAGAAATAAAATCGTAATTACGAGTTTTATATATTTTTTTATATAACTGCATTTTGGCGGTAACAGGCTTTCTTACCTTAGCTAGGCTGGATGGAAAATGAAAATAAGTCTATTGTTGATCTGCTTTGGTGCGTCAATGAATTATTGTCCAACAAGGTGCATTGTGTGGACAATAACTTTCATTTACTATATATAAATATTTCACGACTTTTAACTCAAATCCTAAAGGCTCTGGTTTTCAAACAAATGTATAAAAGCAAAAATTTCCCATCCCCTGTGTGTTTGAAGAGGTATAAAAATCAATACCCTGATGAATAGACATGTGCAACAATAACAAATTATAGCTTAAAGACAAGTGATGTATTACGTTATGTCACGTTAAGGATAACGCATTCCCGCAGTAAATTGCATAAGATAATTGGTGTCTAGTAAACCTTTTGTTACAAAACATTTGATAAATGTAGGGATATAAAAGTGAAAAATAGAGTTTTATAGCATCATTACTCCTACCATGTTTAAAATGTTGTCAATATGTTAAAAAATAGCCATGCTTGCTGATTTTCACATGAAATATGTCTTCCTTTGTATGATATCAAAATTCATTTTTGAAAACATTTGTACACTTAAAATATCCTTTTTTGAAAGAAAAAAACCCACTTTAAAGTACACTTTGAACAATGATTTACTCTTGTTTTTATTACTTTGAGAATACGACATAAAATAACTCGATATTTTGTAAATGTAAATCTTACTTATCAGGAATTCAACCCATTTGTTAGTTTATTTCATCAATCAAAATATTTTTGAAATTGACAAATATTATCATATTAACAAACAAATTATCAGCGTTCTTAACATTTAATAACTTTACATGAGTTTATTTGGAACACAATCACGAAAGCAAATAACGAGTTTCCTTGTTTGATTTCATGTTCTTATTCGCTATTTCATGACAATTTTTTAATAATTTCTGTGAAATAGTTTTTGTTTTTGTTTACTTGAAATGAAACAAGTTAATGATCGATCCGTTTTTTGCTTTTAATTAAGGTTGACGAGGAAGAGGGAACAGCCAAACAGAACAGTGCCTGTACAAGTCATTAGATTAGATCGGACTGATGATAGTGGAGACACAACAGCTAGTGGAAATGGGCGCTACATCCAAGCTATTCATAACCATTATGATGAATGCAATGAAGAATGTTATGCTTAATATTATACTTATTGCAGATTTTAACTGTACAACTGATCAACAGGAAGTTTATCACCTATACTGTACTATTTTGTCATATTTTGACCAGCATTTCTGGTCACAGAATCTCTTCATCACTAATTAAGTCGGCATGAAAATTGTACTTTTATGAACTTTTTACTTCGCTTACAATGTTTTTCCCAGATTTGACGTGCTAAAAACGTTGAATGTATTGTTTATAGATATCAAATACTTTAACCACTGAAAATTCAATATGAAATCTAAGGTAAAATTAGAATAACAAATAATGGAACGATTGAAACATCAATCAAAAGTAATTGTAAATTTAGAGGCATGATGAGAAATAAACTCAAACTCTTGTGTAGATTTCAGAAAAAGGGGAACCAATGAAAGCCAAAACCCACATTAAGAGGATTAATTCATGGTAATCTTTGTACCCATGGTCCATAATAGATGGTGTTTCTGCATAACGCAAGCAAGTTGTATCGTAAAGAGTCACATAGGCAAACCTTTGTCAAAAGTGTCAAAGGAAGATTTTTGTATAGGCGAAGAGCTTTAGCCTGAAGATTCTAGTGATATCAACATGTTTGTATTATACTCTGCATATGATGCAGTTCCTTTTGCTTCAAATACCAATGATCTTAACATTGAATTAAGATATATATAATGTTTTGTGAAGACTTTTGAAAGGAGAGACTTTAGAATTATAATCTTAAACTATGATTCAATGATAAACTTTTAGGAAAATGTAAGCATAAATGGATAATGAATATTCAACACATTTTCAATGAAGTTATATCTGGAATATAAGCTGAAAAATTCAGTTAGATGATAATTGAAATATGCATATGAGCAAGTGTGGATGTCTAATGTCTACAATTCCCCTTTAGGTGTTATATAGCTTCTATCTGACCAACGATAAGAAGATATTTGGATGTATGAGATGATAAGAATTCAGGGGATGCTTCATTTAAAACAGCAAAACAGTGCATACCATTCAAAACAGGTCTTTGGAAAACTGTCTGAAAACATAACAGAATTAAACTGATAATGATAATGATTTATGCTTTCACACCTTAAAATACCAGAGTAACACATTTTAGCCTTTTTTTCACAAGACAAAATTATGCATTAAATGAAGACTTTATTTAATAGTAAATGGATAGGTACAGAAAGAAAAATAAGCTTTTTTCTGTAATTTTATCTTAGATTCTTTGGTTGGCTAAGATATAATTTTCTGTATTATTTGTATACGGTGTTCACTTTTTCATCTTTCAAATTCATGATTGTTCATCTTTATATAAACTAGTATTTTAAATTTGATGCCCTTGTGTTTTATGTGTATCTTCATATGCCGCTGCCTGAGTATAAAATTGATAACACAAATAATAAAGTTAATGATATTTCAGGTCAATGAGTTTTCTTTTCAGTGTTGTTAAAGCTGATAGTGTACAGAACACAGCCAATGAATCTGTTTGTAAAATATTAGTGACATTATGTGTGACACATGGCTGCATGTTTTTAATAAGACATTATTTCGATTAAACAGGTGTAACTCAAACTTGCAGTAAGGGAGATCAAAGTTTATGACATCTATTACACTGTACCTCCTTGAGAATTTCAGAGTGATATCATTACAGGAAACAGTAACTTGGATAAAGTTATTTGTTGTGATACAGGAAGTGTTTCAGTAATTCACTTTTAAACCAGACAAAATAAAGTACATACCACAGTTTACTAAGTATATCAAAACATATGATGTATTTCATTATTGCAGGTTTACAATAAGAAATATTTGCACTAGAATGAAATAAAATAATTGATGTCTGGTTAAGGTTTTGTTGAAATATATGTATTTAATATAAGCAGGGGTAACAAATATATTTTACACTTTACACCTTGTTAAAAGTATTGTCAATATGTCAAAAATAGATATTCTTAATATATATATAATTTGTCTTCTTTGTTGATGAACGCTAGGTTATATCATACTTATTTTGAACAATTACCACCCTTATTTTAATATTTTTAAATACTTACACTCCAAAGCAAACCCAACACGTCCAAGGTTTTGTTTCATACATTTAGAGTGAGAATACATCAGACACATAATTTTTCTGCAATTATTGGTGTAATGCTCTAAAACTGCCCCCCTTTCAGCATTGATGTATTCAAATGGAGGCTGCTATATGTATGATAAGTGATTTATCATTTGAAACTCTTATGTGCAATGAAATGACGTTTTGCCTGAGCGAACATAACGCCCTTCTTTGAATTTTGAGTGACATATTACCAAATAAAGGCAACAATACCTCCTGTTCTTATGGTAACATTTGCAAATTTTAATTTTATGCACTGACAGGCTATCATCAGAAGTTCCATTTCTATGTGACAGTCTGTGTAATCAGCTGTAACTTTTATTTGGAGTTTTACTTGCCAACAATAACATTTGCAAAAATATTTTCTATTTCTATTATGCAACCGTCGTCTTCGGTATTAGTCTGTGATTGAAAAGACAGATAAGTTGAATATTTAAAAAAAAAAATAATCTGTAGATTTTAAGTCAAGTCCCACTTTGTCCTTAACGACCGTAAGCAAAATGTTTTTATTGAATAATTTTGAAATATATTTGAAAACATTTATCGACATGCATACCGTAAATAACTTACGGACTATCTGGAACGTGATGTCTGTACATAATACCGTTTTGGATTCATCTAACTTAAAGTTGCATTTACTAAAACAGCATGCATGTTGTGACAAATGGAGATTTAGTACACTGCTTCCGTCATTTTAACCTAATGATTATTAAAGAGATAACAGTTGCATGACGCAAAATGACCAGGAAATTGAATCCTTGCAATTAGACAGCCAGATAAAATGAACAAAATCATGTTGAAAAAAATATGTTGGGAGAAAGGCTTTTCAATTTTTAGTGTAAATCTATCTCTTACACACATCATCCACAATTAAAACAGTGAAGCATTACTTATGGAAAAGTTTGACATCAAGAACAAATGAAGTTGGGAGAGACGTTTTAAAATCATGTGAATGATTTATAGCACGAAGGGGGGACACGGTAAAGACTTAATTTGATATCTGATCCAAACCATTATGTAATAATGACAACATTAGAATAAAAAAAACCTAAAAAAAACAACATTATTTGAATATGTCTCAGAAATTTCAGAAATGACTTAATAAATAGAGTTGTAAAATATAATATCTTTAACGATATATTCCAAGAGCCATCAAACAGTATAGATTTGTAAAATTACAGTGGGAACTAGATCTTGAATGTTATATCTATGACAAAGAATGGAAATTCCTTAGAAAAACGCCCTTTTTGTCTGCATTGTTACCCGCCTAAAAATTGAAATTAAAATGTACCTGTATCTTTAAAAAGTAATCGATTAAAATAAAAGGAAATTGAATCCTGCCGAAAACATTGACTAATTAAATATGAATGATTTTATTCATTTATTAGGGAAATAAAATGATGAACTGGCAGAAACATGAAAACTGTCTGAATATAGTGCAAGATTTGTCTGTATTAAGATGAAGTTTGTTTGTATTTGTCTCTTCATGTTTTTGGCTTTTGGAACTGGTAAGTAGAATACTATATTGAATGTGGGTCAACTGGTGGTGAAGTAAGATTTCCTGGAAAAGACTTAAATATTAATGATGCTTTCTTTTGCGTACTATTTTGAAAATATCTATAACTTCCAAAAGACCCGTTGCAACCTATTCATGGCTTTTCCGAAGCCTATATTTTGATTTTTATAATATTCATATAAAAATATTAACTTTTAGCCACTATATCAATTCAAAAGTTTAAGCTAAAAGATTTGACTTTAAAGAAATTACTGTGTGTTGTTAAGATTTGAAATAAAGCATGTGAATATTTTAACAAAAAATCAGTTGTGAATGCATTTAATTGCTTTTACTGAGTTCAGGACTAAAAAGTGGAACCAAAGAAACAAAGAAAAAAAGATATATGCATTGGCATGCTATGAAACATTTTCAAGACATCATATATTGTTAGGGGTCATAAACGGATATCCACACAAATAACATGGGGTCAAGGCCTGAACTTTTGAAAATAACTTTAAATCACAAACATAAATGTTTTGAACCCCTGCAATCACTTACAGTTTCATCTGAAAACATTATGTAATCACCCAAATTAGTTGAATAGATAGCAAAGAGAATAGTGCAGTTTTTTACGTTGATCATAAAGCAATTTCAAAACGCATTGGTTGCTGGTTGATATGAAACAAAAACAAAACAAACAACATTTTAGCGAGTGAATAGAATGATCAATAAATTACTCACATTTGAATCGATAACTTAATATCTATCCTCGGTGTTCTTTACAAGTGGGTTAGTTATTAAGTTGGAATAAATAGACTAGGTTTTAGTTATTTTGTAAAGTTGTAGTTTCCATTTGAAAATCATGTTTCATCAAACTTGAAACACTCTATTATATCTCAAGCAAACATGTGAAAGACTTTTATATTTGTAAATTTTTCGTTTATCTCATCCTGCTGTTCATTTGCATACATCAATGCTACAATGATATTGTCAAGGTCTCAATCTCATATATCAAAATTAGTTTCTGTCCTGAATAGATGCAGATATCCTAAATAAAAAGATTATATTTCTTTGAGTGAATATTTCGAAATAAATATAAGGCTTTATTTTATTATATTAATGATTCAACCTTTCAAAAAATCCTGATAAAAAGATATATGAGATTTGTCAGCTTTGAGAAACAGCCGTCTGTATCCTGTATTTTTTTTACTTCTTTGAGAACCGTAGTTTGCTCTTTTCTCTTTTCATCTTAAAAGATCATTCTGTAAGAAAGCATATTGAAATATATTTTCTGGGCATGTTTGCATGTGATATCCAATATATTTCTTTTGATGATAATCTCTTTTTTTTTAAAATTATGAACATTTGTTCGGTTTCGACACTGTTTGTTGATTCTTCTTCAGAAATGTCCACTACAGCCTCTCATTGCACCAGTGGCCAACATTGCTTATCTTGTGAAGACTCTACAGGCCATTGTACTACAGGGTGCTTCAAAGGTTTCTATGGTCCTCGGTGTAACATCAGCTGTAGTCCGGGATGTAAAGACAATCTATGTACAACACATGAAGGTGGGATAGAAAAGTGTGTGGCTGGATGTAAAGTCGGGTTCTATGGTACAAGATGCAACATACCATGTAGTCATGATAAAGAGTGTCAGAAATGTCCTCGAGAATGCGAGGACGGATTCTGTCAGCTGGACAGATGTGTGTCTGAGTGTGAGGACTCCTACTATGGGACCAACTGTACAAGCTGTGGACCTGACTGTGAGGTCTGTGATAGAAGAACTGGCACTTGTCTAGAGGACACGTCTTCCCATAATACAGGTCTATAGAACCTCACCAAAGAATCTTCTACTGTCAAATATCAACATCAGTTCATTAACGAAACAAAGATCCAATATTCGCGAAGAAAATTGTACTTAAATACACCTTAATATGATTATTTGAAATAAGTGTTGTGTAACCAGTTGACAGTAAATCGGCAAGTGTTGTGTACTATAAACAGGTTATTCAATGACATTGAGGTCACAATGCCAAACTCATTTTGCAATAAGGTGACTGACCTCAACTAAACCCTTGCATCCCTTACAATTATGATTTTCTCCATATCGATTTCATTTTGTTTTTCTTCTCAAAGACAAACTTGTATATTATCAATAATATATGTGCAAAATCATCAATCTATTAGTTGTGTACCGATCTCGAATATTTAAAAAACCCACTTTGCTTAGAATTAGTTTAGATCTCTATTTTGTTTACAACTAAATTTGTTTAACACAAAGCTTTGAAAGTTTGAGAGGTGAGAACCGAGAGTTCAGGAGGTATTTTATTAAGATACCATACACAATTGAAAGTCAAAACTATAACCCCCCCTTTTCAAACTGGCTGGACGGTTGAACCTTTGAAATGCCATGTACATGAACATGTCATCAAGCTTGATGATATTTCATGACGTCAACAGTGTCATTGTTTAGTGTTAACATTTTTGCTGAGGTCATGGTTTCAGATAATTCTGTTTTTTTTTAAAGTAGAATTTTATCTAGAATTTTGCTGAAACCTTATGGTAAAATAACTCTTACTTTGGCAACAGCGAACTAGATACTGGACCAGTGTATATTTACGCAGTAAGGTCAACCATGGCTTGATCATTGTTTCAAGGGAATAGCAATTAATGTGCACTAAATAAATTACAAAAAATTTGAGTGTTCAATAAAGAAATGATTCTAACTCCATATTATTAAAGGTTTGATTTCTTCACTTGCTTTCGCTCTTGAATAGATCAGAACATTTCAAAGTATCTTGTTGGAATATTTTCTATGTTTAACTCTCACTCAAACTCGTTATATATATATATACTTGAAAAGCTAAACAATGTCATACTCATTTCTTTATGTGAAGACAATTAAGTAACGAATATGCTTTTAATTGAAGCCAGCTTTATAAAAAATTTGAACAAAACATGTCGATGAATTATTATTGTCAGATGGGCCATGTACCCCTCGAAACAAAGGACCCAATTGCAGCTTGAAGTGCAGCCCAGGATGCAGAAATGGGACATGCAGACTGGATGGTGATGGGACCTTTCCTTGCACAGATGGATGCAAACCGGGATGGTTTGGATCTTTGTGCAAGATACCCTGTCAACCTCCGGGTGATTCTTGTCAAGAATGTCCCTCCAAGTGTGATGACGGTTTCTGTCAGCTAGCTACCAGGTGTGTGTCTGGATGCGTCGACTCCTACTATGGAACAGGCTGCTTCACCTGTGGATCTGACTGTCAGGTGTGTAACAGATACACGGACAGATGCTACAACTGTACAGACGGGTGTCCGTTCTCGTCCTGCCCAGTACAAGATCAATGTCAAGATCGATTGCAAACTACTGTATCTGCGACAGGTGATCATTCAACAGGAGTAGATTCAGGTGATAAACGTTTTGACAAACTCTATTGGTCTCGGGTGTCCATTTTCTTTCTTATTCAAACATCATTATTGACATTGAACCAACACATAATATTCATAATATATACAAGATAATGTGATTTTGATTTTGTATTCATAGTTTGTATAAGTTCGTTGCATAAGGTACATTTTCAGTTTATCTATTTATTTTGTTGATAGAAAAATAAATCCATTTAAGGAACTAATTATTTTCTTAATAAAATTTGGATCATAAGCATAACACATCAACAATCTAGGCACACTATCTTTCAGATATGTTGGGTTTTTATTATAGAGTGGCAATCTTTTTTCACAGAAAGGATTGAACATTAAAGAAAATGAAAGAAATTCTTGAGAACATATTCATCTTATCACATAAACTGCCAGACAAAAGAAAGTACATAAACACCACAGTTTGTTTAAGTTTACCTAATATCTATGAGACATGTTATGTATTACGTTATGACACGTTTACAACAGCACATATTTGCAGTCGTTTCAATGGAATAATTTGTGTCTGGTTAATGTTTCGTTAAAATATCTGTGAGCTGTAGGCATGGGAAAGAAAAAGATTTTTGACTATCATGACCCTTACCATGTTAACAATGTTCTCAATGTGTGAAAAAATAGGCACGTTTAGTGATTTTCACATTGAATATGTCTTCCCTTTTGATAAACATTTGTGTTATATCTAAAAAATTTGAATAATTAATAAATATCGAGATACATTTTTTCCAAAAAACTATTAAAATACATAAACGTATTCTTTGAACGATGGTTGATCTCTTGTTCTTATCAGTTTGAAAATATGATATCAAAAACTCAAAATATGAGTAATTGAGAATCATATGTATGATTAATTCTGAAAAAAACCTAACCTGTGTACTTTCTTTTGCCTGACAGAATATTTTTCTGTTGAAGAAGAAATAACCTGTTATTTCAGAAAGCTTATTGACAGTTGTTCTAAGAAACTAAAGATGTTATGCTTCTGGTAGCTGTGACCTACATATGTTGACCATTAAACCATACATGTTTATGCTGATCTCATCATTGCTGAGTAATGTTTTAGATGGAGATATCAAGATGAGCATCTTCAACGTGTCCTTGTTGACTGCCGGAGTATCTACGCTTGTGATTGTCTCACTTGTGGTGTTCATAAAGTAGGTAAAGATAATAATATAAAAGATAAAACATTCATTACATCAATTGAAATAAATTGAAATAACTTCATTGCTGGATTTATCTGCATTTCATGTCGTAAATGAGTTAATTACTGCATGTTGAATTACATACAAATTATAAAGTAAATGTCTTGTCAACAATATTTCACATCAGATGTGGGTTTGTTTTGGCTTTTGGATGAATGTCTTTGAATAAGGAACCGCTTGTATTGTATCACAAATGCTGTTTGGTTGTTACACAGGACACTGGCACCTTTCATGGAAAATATTATGGACATGGAGTATGGAGTAATATTCTAAGAATCTTGCCAAAACATTACAAGAAGCTAGAATATCCTGATCGGTTTTGTCTTCAACTTTGAACTACAACTACTTTCCAAATTTTTATCTCATTTTCGCAATAAGGCAAGATTGTTTTGGATCTGATAGGCCTAATCTATATTTCTAAGTGAAAACCCATGTTCAATAACAAAATTAATATAGATCATTTACATTCGTTTTGAATTAAAGTCGGAAAAATGACCTGCCCCAAATAACTAAGTTCAAAGAAAAAAAGAAATAAGAAACATTTAGAAGAACCAAAGTAGCAAAAGGCACAACTCTTTTTCTAAATTGCCAGGCAAAAGAAACTACACACATCAGTTTGTCTAAATTTCCTTTATTCTAAGAGACATGTGATGTAACTAATTTGTTTTAGGTTTAAAATAACACATATTTCCACTGGTTGTAATAGAATAATTGGTATCATAAAAATGTAGTTTAATTTACTATCAAAATTTCAACCACTTTTAAAGTATTGTAAAAATGTAAAAATAAGGCACAATTATTGAAAATCACAAAAATATTTCTCCTTTGTGGTGAACATTTTTGTTACATTCAAATTAATCTTTGAAGAATGTAATAACATTTAGAAATCTTCTTTGAACAATGACTTAACTCTTGTTCTGATCAGTTTGATAATAAGACATCACAAACTCAAAAAACCTTTAATTGAAAAATGTTACATACATATATGGTGCATGTACTTTCTTTCATCTGGCAGTTTAATCCAACACGTGGAAAATTTACTCGATCGATTTTGAGATAAATGTCGGAAAAGGACCATAAGCCCTTTTCCACTTAGTTGCGATTTTTTCAAGGGAAGCCAGAAAAAGAGAAAAATTCAGAATAACCCAAACAAGAAAAGCCTTTAAAAAGGCATGCTTGGTGCCACATTGGCAGATGAAGGAGATTGTGATTTGTCGAACAATTTGAGTGATAAGTGAAATATACAACACTGGATAACAGCACTAATATTAACACGAGTATCAATCAAAGTTAATTTCACAAAATTAATTTCTATCAACACGAGTTGTGAAGTTATGAATATTTTTTACATTCATCATCGATTGTTGGTATATTTCATATCAAAAGACACGAGGGTGATATTCTATTTATCATCCAAATTCACTCTTTTTGATATCTCAGAGAAAAATCGTAAATCTCTGAACACAACAACCCTAGATTTTCAAGACAGTGATGTCTCATATTGCATAGTGAGGTCACTATGTTTATGATGTTATGGCATTGTGATGTAGTTACTTGAAGTAAAAGCACTTTGTTGCCATGTAGCGTTGACAATGACAGGAAATTGTGGAAAACGTACTGTCAAAACGATATCTCCTTGTCATGATGGTTAATTATTAACAGTAGTATTACAGATAATAAACAAAATAATTTCCGATGATCTCGCGGCATTTTTATTTAACTCAGGTTTGTTATCCGCTAAACGTATGGAACCAGCAATGTAGGTCATATTCTAAATATAGCACGAGTCAATTTCAGTAGCTCTGATAATAAATACATGTTTTCAACGTAAACATTTAGTGACATCGTTAAGTATGACTTGTCACGTGCTCGTTAATGATCTACCTATTAGTAAACATAAGTCTTATTTCGATGTCACCAGCGCACTAACAGAAACATTACTTTTAATTCGCCAGGCGAGCCCAGCATAAAATTAAATCACGTGGGTTATAAAAAAGGGGATTCTGCGATTATTGAATGCGAAATAATGCTCTTATCTGGAACAAATGCAGACTCTTATTCAAATGAAGATGTTTTTGATTGAGTCTGTCAACATTTATCAACGTCCTTAATAGAAAATATTGTTTCTCTTTTAACATGACATTTAAAGTGAAATCATATTCCACAGTTTAATGTGCCAAATATTTTGTATTACCCATATGGTGACGTAATGCATTTTTTTACTACAGCTCTGTTCATTGGTCTTTTGATTTGAACACATGTGATTGGCGCGGCTTCCCTTTGAAAATATCAAGAGAGAATTCAGAAAAGTTTTAGAGAAATCAAATGGGCACCAAGCAATAACAAAATGCACCACTTCACCACAATATCTACCCACATACCAAGTTGCTTAAAAACAAATCTCAATAGATTCTGAGATAGAAATAAGAAACGTACCCTAAACCCCAATATGCACTAAATTCACATTGATTCCATAAAGACAAGAAAAATCATAATAACCAAAGTATCAAAGGGAACCACTTCACTATATATTCAACCATATACAAAGAATTGTTTTCGCCGGAAAAAATATTTCAAAATCACGGAACCATGAAATCAAGATCAGAGCCAAAAACATAATGTCTCCAACAAAGCTTTTCAGGGGACATAATAATATCCCTTCCACTGTAGGGGAAAGCCCCTTTAATTAGATTTGAAGGTATTCCTCTCAAGGTCTTCATTCATTTTTCATAATTCCAAATTTATTACTTGTCTTTAAGAATTTTTCTTTAAAATCAGATTTTCGATGAAGAAGAGAAGACAAGGTCCTAGGATCCAGTTGGCTCAAAGATTGAGCTCGAGTGAAACTGATGGCTATACTGCTTTAAGGAGAATTGGGAATTACATCCAGGCAGTCGATGACCCTTGTGATGTACAGAATGAAGACGAAACATGTATTTGATTACTTTATTATTTATGAAAAGGGCTTTGTTTAGCACCATGAAGAAAAATGTAATGATTTATTCAATACTCATAATCTGTTTATTTATACATAATGCACTTTCATATCAAGTTATTGCCAAAAGGAAAGACAAAGAGAAATTAGGCTCTAGAATTTAAGCTTGGTGAATTTATTTTGATAAATCTGCTTTCTGTTGTTTCTAAGAGCTTGCTGTTATCATAACTTAACTTGTACATTGGGACAACTGAACACTGCCCATTCCAACAATCAGCTAGATGCATACTTAATTGAATAGTACGATTTTGTGGATGCTTTATTTGAGATCTGTGCAAATTCATGCATAATTTAAAATTCATTTCAGTTTTCCTAATATATTTTTCATAACAACCAGAGCATATTGTGACATAAACAACATTTTTGCTTTTACAATTAAGATTCTGTCTAACAGACAATACTTTAGATTCAGTAATATGTACAGAAGAGCCGACAATGATATTTTTACATGTAAGACATCTTGAATCGTCGCACTTTGATACAGTTGGTAAAACTCGCTTGAATCAAACTTAAATGAAGTTAACAGCTTGCAGAGATTCTTAGGTTGTTTAAGACTGCTTACGACTTTGGATTTACACACAACTTTTTTCCATCGTTTTATTTTAATGTTGAATCTGTTTGTCAATAATTGATGCGGAACTCTGATGGTTAAGATTGAAAGTAGAAACTAGCGGGATAATATTTTTATCATATTGCTTGTCAGATTAAGGATCTTTTAGCCGACTTTGATCTAAGGCAACAGCTTCCTCTTTGATACAATCAATGAATTTTGACTTCGTATCTTATCAATATATGTACATATACACACAATGTATTCTTTACATCCTTGTTTGATATGTTAACATAAATACATGTTCTAGAAAACATGCGTCTCAGAAATTTCCACAATAACTGTATGCGTTTCCAGTTCGAAGTCCTAGAATCAAAATGACATGAATTAATATTCCTGATATATATACTTGACATATTGAATGCATAAGGGAAACAGAATAACTCAATAACATATCCAATCATTTTCTCGTTGAAATTTTATCGAGAAGGTGGCAAGAAAATGATTTGATTGGCTATATCCCAAGTCGGGCTGCGCGAGCGAATCTAGCTTCTGAGCCCAGGGTACAGGTTAGTGGAGTTAGCGTAACGTTCGTACCATGAGACAGGATGCAATTAACATAGTTAATCAACAAGAGATAAGGCATGTTATGCATAATGTTGCGATTGCAATGGTATTATTTGAACAATTTCCTCAACATTATGATATGAAACTGACACTTATGAAACCGGACCTTGAAATCAACAAACTAATTTATAGTCCAGTAGAAATCAGGAAAAACCCGGACATTTTTGATAACAGACAAATTTTGTTTTTAAGTGGTCCTTATAACCATGCTGATGAACCATGAAAAACCCAACCAAAATCAACCATCGGCAAAATGCATTTTTGGGTCAAAAACCTAAAAAAATGAAAGAAAATTGGAAATATTTTTTAAAATATATTTTTTATTGAAGTAAAGACTTTTTAATTTACTTGAATGATAGATCATGCAACTTTAAATGATCCCATAATCATCTGATACGGCAGGTCGAACATCATGTCTGTTTTTGGGTAAAAACCCTTCGAAAATGAAAGAAAATTGGAATTATTTTTTAAAATGAGTATCTGTTACACAAAACAAAGGGCTACTGATGAAAATGATAGATCATGAATTATAATATAACTTCTTAATCCATTATTGCTGCATGTTGAACACCATGCCTGTTCTGGGGTAAAAAAATTAAGAAAATGAAAGAAAATTGGAATAATTTTGTAAAATTACTCTGAGCTGCAAAATACAATTTTTTAGTGAGCTGAACAAAAGATCATGGAAGATTTCATTCTTTTTTATGTCATTTATACTCATGACAGAACTTCATGTTTGTTTTGGGGTGATAATACATAAAAATGGGGGGGAAATGGAATATTTTCAAAGATTGAATATTTGCTGCACAATGCACTTTTTTAGTGAATACAGTAATTTAGTATCCTAAACTGTATTCCACACGAGATAAATTGCTTGCGAATATATAATTTATAAAGTAGATTGTAAACAATGCTATGATGTCATAAACATAACGAGGGCACAATGTTATAACCTCATAAACTCGATGACGTCACAATGCTAAGACATCACTTGTTTAGGAGTTTTACGGCTATGCAGTGGCTAAAGATGTACATTTTTCATGCTAATGTGATGAAAACCATATTGGATGATAAATAGAATCTCACTCGTGTCTTCACTCACTGACAGATACCAAATTTATCAACACTCGTTGATAAATGTAAAATTTGTTAGTTTTATCAGTTTGTGTGACATTATCTAAAGATCATAAATCAGTATATATTAAAAATTTGTAAAACTTTAGAGTATTAGGGAAATTGAAATCTTTTTTTAAATTCATGCTTTTTGCAGTGGAATATAATATTTGTATGGTGAATAAAACTTCATTTGACTTGCATATTCAGATAATGTAAATCTAATGAATATGGATTTTCTTATTCATGATGGAAAATCCAGTCAAGATCATTAAACATATTCCTGGAAAAAGTGAATTTAAACAAAAATATTACTAGAAAGCGTTGCAAGAAGATGTTAACTCCTAGCATATTCTAGAAATGAATTACTTTTGGAACCTTAGGCAATTTTATTTTTAAGTGTATATTACTGAATATGTAACTTAATATATCCACAAAATTCAAATTACTGAAAAAATCTTGTATTGTCTAATTGAACTGAGCATATACCGTTAATTAAATCTTTACCACTCTTCCAACTCTTTGGAAACTAATCGTTATCAAGCAAAACAAAGGAGACATTATATTTATCACTTATCATTTCAGTGCATTCCATGAAAAACATCAAGAATCTGAATAATGCACTGTCATAAGACTGCCATTGCTGTGATGTCATAGCTTTGTTATATCATTTTGTTCACGATGTCCTAGCATTGTGGTGTCATGATTAATATGACGTAAATGACAGGGCATTGTTCAAAACCTACTGACCTCAAACAAGTGATACCTCCTGTGAAACACATTTTTGGGTGACTAAATGGCTGGTTTCTAATAAAAAGGGGTTTTGAGGAGGGGGGTTTATTATTAACACTGACATCCATAATTTTATTATGTCCTCGGTCACTCAGGGCTCCATTTTCCGACAATCTACATATCATCTCTGAGACTTTTCATCAGTATTTAAATTCATTGCCCTAAAGATCTAATCTTGGGATGAACCAGTTGTGATCTCTAAGTGTCTTGTAGATACCTTACCAAAATATTTCATTCATGAAAACAGGATGAAGGCTCTTGATTTTGCAAATAAATAACATGAAGTGTGATTTATTTTTTCCCCAAGCCGTTGATCACCAACACAATTGTCTTGATTGGTGCTCTAAGGCCTGTACTGAGTTTGAATCATTTAAGTATTTAGTATTATAAGGGGATGTAATTACACATTCCATGGTATATGGCTGCCTGTTTCCTCCACCAATTGTATTAATTGACTGATACTGGACTGGTCCACTATGCATCAAATCTATTTGTATCATTTCACTAAACTTAGTATGATTTTAAATATTTTGTTGTGCCTTTTGTTACTTTGATTGTTCTGACTTTCCATGTTATTTCAGGTTTCTATGGAAACTATTTGAACTTAGTACATATGGGTGGGGGCCCCTTTTCCAGCCTTAATTCAAAAGTATTCAGTATAATTTAATAAGACTTAGAATGTGGGTAGACCTATAGATAGAGTGGTCCTGTTTACTCCATAGGTTACTTTTTTTATCATGTATTTCTTTAATATTTACCTTTGTGGATAGTCTGGCTTATAACTGGCAAATAATGCTGAGGTGATGAGGTTTGATTAAATAATGGATTAAACATTTGAGCAGGAGACATCAAAGTGCTCCACATGCACATACAATATATATCTAGTTTTCTAGTATGTTTGGTCGGAAAACATTAACATGTTCCTGTACAAGCGACTAATTTTAAAAATAATGATATTTGAAAAAGTAATCGATTTATGTATTTTTTATGTAAAGAATTTGTTTAAGCCAGATTTATCTAATATCTAAACTCATGTTCAGCATTAATTAATTCTGTGAACTATTCAAGACTTATGACATAGTAAGATAACCTAAAGTACTTTATAACACATGGAATATAGAACAATATGGCGTTGACATTTGATATTTTTGTCATTAAAAGGCAATTAGTGACTATCAAAGATTTTGAAAATAACACCTAAGAATTATTTTTTTCTGGTGTTATTTATTTTGAATTGTCAAATCATAAGATTCACATTTTGAGGTTTTTTCAAAGGAGATAAAACTTATACCATTAAGCATTTCTTAAAATAATTTTTTTCAAATCGACCTAAAGCACAAACAAATCTAAATCAATGATAAAAATCCTTTTGTCTGGTATGAAAACTATTTTTGCATTGAAAAGATAATTCTGAATGTGTAAATTTTATTTTATATCAACTATAAAATATCCATGAACACATAATGATCAGCAGAGGCTTTCTTCAAGAAAATAAGTCAGCGAGAAAGTAATATCAGTAGGATATGCATGCTTAGCTCTTCAGAGGTGTTTTACTTTAGGTCTTCAATTTATTTTCACATTATTTCACATGTTATTGAATGTAATTCATCTCCTTGAACAGAAGACATATCAATTACTTTACTAGTTAACATCATTATCTCAAAGAAGACGCATATTTGAAGTCCAAGTTATAAGTTTACAATGCTAACATTTAGATATCTACAACATTAAAAACCGGATTATTTTAAGTTATATTTCATAGACTAGTGTTTTTGTCTGAATGACAAAATATATTTCTGTACAAAATACCCAAGGTTTTTACATCAAACTTCATAATTTACCGCTTACAAACTTCTGTTGCCAACAACAACAATCACGGCCATTTTGGCTGTTACTAGGAAGGGAGATAACTCCGACGATATTAGTCATACAACTGATCTTATATGAAGAGGCTTCACCACAACTTTCAGGTACATTTTCAAATGGCCATAACTTTTTCTGCCGGAGGTTGATTTTGGTTGGTTTTTTTTCTGAAGGCAAGGGACATGTATTCTTTAATTTTTTTAAGTTATTTGTCTGTTATCGAAAATGTCCGGGTTCACTTTATTTTGGGCAGATTTCTACTGGCCTATTATAGGAAAATGATATTTTGAAAAGTCGATGGATGTTTTTGTGAAAAATTCATGTCATACCTTTTGCAAAAAGGTCAACTTAAATCTTAGATACTTATTCTATGTATACTATTCTAAAGGTTTTCAAACACTTTGACTCCTGTTTTTATATTTGCGTAACCTTTACATTGTTACTTATATTCTTGTTTAAAAATGTATTAAATAAATAATGTAATAACTACATTTAAGAAGTCTACCTTTGTAAGCAAGTGGAAGGTAAAAGGTTTTTTTTTAGTACTGTAACAGTTCAGATAACATAAAAATAAGCTGAACGTGATATTTAGGAAATTATCTCTTAACTTGATTTCATATAGCCTGATATAATTTGATCTCATATGGCCTGATATCTCTAATTGTGCATATTTATTTCATGTTAATCTTCACACTTCCAGATTTTAGAACATAAAGCAAAAGCAAAAAAGGGAACATCACAAAGACTTGAAAATTTAAGCATATATCAAAAAGAGTTTTACCAACAAAGGTTTTGAAAAATGACTTTATACTACCAAAAATGGTAGTGAGAACACGAAGATGAAGAGTTGAACATGTTAAACACATGGGTCACGATGAAAACTTAGAATGTGATTAACATGCATATCAACGTACTGTTGTGAAATGCATATTCTACATTTATTTTATTCTTTTTCCCAGAGAAAGAATCAATAGTTTAGATTCTGGGTATTTTCCTTTTTTTGTGAGAGTAACTTCTTTCTTGAGTAGTCCATGTCTTCTCTTAATGAGTTAAACTATCATTCACTGGATAATGTAAACGAGGGGTTTATTTTTCTGAATCAGCTGTTGTTAATCCGGAGCATGAACTAGATCAGTGAAGTAGAACAAATTCTTATGGGCAGTCAATCAGTGACAACCAATTTCTACATGCTTTTTGAAGAAACTAGATCAGTGTTTGTAAATCAATATATGTGATTATGTTTGATATTGTTAAGCCCTATCTGTGTAAGTGTGCCACTTTTTTTATGTACCTACACGTGATATATCATAGCCAGTTGATTTTATCTCTAATGTAATCCAAAGCTCATCAAGCATTTTATTAAACCCTTTTGCAGTTCTGAAATTGTTGTGTGGTATCTTTTAAACATGTGTCATGTTGTAGATTAGGGTTTTCCCCATTCAAACAGCTATCAGACACGTAACGGTACACACATTGACAAACTGACAGTCACTTATGGAATTGTGATTACAAATGTTAAAACGCCTCTGTAGATCAAGTTAAAACAAGATGTGTTTGTTAAACACTTATGCCCCCGGATATCACAAAACTGTAATTGTATATTTTTGTGTAAATATGTACCTGATACATCTAAAAAATCAAAGGTCTATCTTCATCCAATCACAAGTTATGGCCTAGGTTAAAGATGTTGAGAAATGTTACCTCCGCCAAGGTCAAGGTCACGAGGTAAAAAACTATCAACTCATCTAAAAGGTCTTATCATGATAGATGTACATGTGGAATATCAAAAGTATATCTCTATCCAATCACAAGTTATGATCAAGGTTAAAGTTTTCGAGGAATGCTTGCTTCGCCAAGGTCAAGGTCACGAGGTAAAAAAAATATTACCTCATCTGAAAGGTCTTATCATTATAGATGGCATGCACATGTGAAATATCAAAGGTCTATCTTTATCCAATTACAAGTTATGGCCAAGGTTAAAGTTTTCGAGAAATGCTTATGCGTGATGGTCAAGGTCACGAGGTCAAAAATTATTACCTTATCTGAAATGTCTTATCATAATACATGTAGATGCACAGGTGAAATATCAAAGTTCTCCCCACAAGCAATCACAAGTTATGACCAAGGTTTATGTTTTTTGTGACAGACAGACGGGCGGACAGACAGACAGGGAAAAAACAATATACCCCCAGAATCTCCGATTCGGAGGCATAAAAATGCAGACTTGATGGTACGTCAGTGGGTATAACACAGGTATGGCATTAGTGCAAACGATCTTTTGATAACAAAAACCATAGATTAAATGCTTTAGGGCAACGTTTCATCAAACACGCCAGCTTGCAAGGATACTCAGTGTCTTTTGACCAAAAACCAACAGCAATTCCTTTGATTTAGAGTGTTCTTTGTATTACCAGGACGAAAATAATTAACTCAACTTGCTGTTAATAGAGTCATTTCTTGGTGGTAGAATTATTGGTATACTCTAACAAAGCATTCCATAATTTTTTGAAAATGCAAAATGAGTCCTAGTGAAAAAAGGTTGCTGTATTGAAATATTTGAAAGACAAGATGAATCTATGGACGAACAACGTCTTTATATTCTATGTCCTGTAAGAAAAACAATTAACATTAAAAAACATCGACATACTTGCATCCAACATAACACTTTTACATTATAACTTGTATTAAACTTTAGCACTTTGTGACTCACATCTTTAGCTGCAGAAGGGTGTTTCTCCCTTGATCTGGATCTGGTCACCGAGGGTCTCTTAGTAATACTTGTCCCTCGCAATGTCCTGCTTTTGTTGTGTACATACAATGCATATAGTGTATGTGACATGAGCTCGATGTACTGGCCTTGTGAGAAGTAATTTCACCATGATTCCCAACAGTCCAACAGAAGATTTTGCTGTGTATGTTGGCGCTGGATTTTATGACCTCCTGAATACCTGGTGCCTCAGGAAAAGGTCAAATAGAGTATTAATATAATTTTCAATAATATCATAGAGCCAAAATTACAGTCTTATTTGGTTGAGATTCGTTGAAAATCTGGTCACATATTGAAATTTTCGGAAAAGGGGAAATCTGTTTTCCAATTTCCAACGTTTTTTTAATGCCAGTCTTGCACACAACATATCTTACCATTTCTTATGTAGTGTACATGTGATCGATGTACATAATGATATCCAAAAGATTTGAAAGAAAAAGTAATTTTTCAAGAAATGATGACCAATTCAAAATGTCCCGAACCCATGATTTTGCATAATAATAATGAGTATTTGTATAGCGCTATATCCATACAGAAGGTGCATGCTCAAAGCGCATAGTATTTGAGAATGAAAGGTAATGATTGATATCATAAGAATGAAATTGAAATATGAGAAAGAGCATGAATGATAAAATATGAATATTTGCAGCATATAAAGTCAGTTGTTAAATTCTGCAGGAAAATATGTAGTAAATATTGACCCCGGCACCGAGGGGTAATTGAAAATAACCTCGCGAGGGCGTAGCCTGAGCAGAGGTTATTTCCATAACCCGAGGCAAACGGGTTATTATTTGACTTACACTCCCGCGGAAGACTCCTGCAATGGTTTCAACTTAATTTGTTTATAAACAATTAATCCAAAAACCTTTTACTTATCATTCCCGGGTTTATCATTTCTTGATAAAAATAATTATTTAAAATACCCCCATATTATGGTTTTTGAAACAAACGCTTAATTTCTTACAGTAAAAACTATTTTATCACAGTGTTTGAACTAAATTGGTTTACATACAAATAATTGAAAAACGTTTTAGTGATCCATTTTTGCGGGTTTGATATGTCTTGATAAGAATACTATTTTAGACTACTTACAATACTCCCTGAAATGGGTTTTAGAACCAAAAACCTGATTTCATACATTCAAACTATTTTATTTCAATATTAATGTATATATATATAGGGGGAAGTAAAAAATCAGACATGACACACACAAATTTTCATCAACTGGCATGGATGCACGGTAGCTTAACAGGTAAGAGCGCTGCTTGACAACATAGAGGTCCCTGGTTCGAATCCCACTTTCGTTGTTCATAAATCTTAAGTTTCTTGTTGATACAAAATCCAAATTTTACAAGTCCAGTTGTTTGCAATTGTGTACAATCTTGTAACCGACCAAGGTGGTATTGAGATAACCAACCTACACGGATGGAGCCCACGGCATATAACATTCAACTAAAATAAAGGCAATAACTTCCCAAGGGGTGTAAGGGGTAAACACCTATTAGAAGCTAGTTATGAGTTAAAACCAATTGTAAAAAGAAGGGATATAACCGCCCAAGGGGTGTCAAGTGAAATAATGTCTATGAATAACAGTGTGAAATTTTTACTTGCATAGCATAGCAACTCTTACAAATATAAGCACACATCAATTGCCAATGGTTATATAAATTCTGTTTTAATGTTATAACACTCTATGAATGTATTCACGTGATGGTTATTCAAACCAAAAAAAAAATCCAAACAGATCATGAAGAAAAAGGGTCTACAGAATAAAATACAGCCAGGACAAGACAAATTTTGAGGAAGTCCACAATATAAAGAAGACTAAAATTTTGACAGTTTCTACCCGTCAACCATCAACTTTGGACAAAGCTTGAAAAGCTCTTTAGTTCACTTAAGCATCCAAACCACCACACAACGATGTATTTAGTCAAGTTGTGGCATTTTTAATAGTAAAATAAATGCTGTCAAATAAAGGAGACTTAAAATTCAAGTGACAAGCCCCGTATATTAAAAGAAATAGTCACAACTTCATACATCAGTGTATGATATTTAAAACAAAAATATGATCAAATGTCCTGAAATAATTTTTGCAAAATGTTTTGGATCCAAAATATTTAGATAAAAAGTTTAAAATTAAGAAATGTTACAACTTCCAAACTTACAATGTTCCAAAACGATGATATCTTAAAGAGGTCTTTTTTAAAAACATTAACAGACATAATGAATCCACATTAGGCACTCGCTATTTGAATATTTTAGATTTTGAAAAATGAAGTTTCTTTTTTCCGTGAATGCTTATTGATCTGCCAAACAGGAAACATTTACTTGGACAGCATGCAAACACAATGAATTTGACCTGACAAAGGTTTTGAATACAAAGGAAAAGAAAGCAAGAGTACAAAGGACAACTCATCAAGGGCGGATATGAAGAGTTTTGTTTTGTACATCTTGACTACATCAATTGCAAACAGTAAGTCCTAGTCGATTATCTATTATTCAAGGCTTTTCTCTCAAATGTCGATGGCATCTCTATTTGTAATTGGCTCATTGCAGTGACTGATTTTCCGTTATCACAGGCAATACTATTTCTTGTAATGACTACAAATATTTCATGCAGTTTAAATGAAACGTGTGGTATTTCTCCTTGTTCGTTACAAACACATTCTGACAACAAAACTGTTTAAGACAGTATTCGGAACAACTTTCAGAAATATTGCTGCTTGTCATTTTGATATATGATGAAATCTGTTTCAGTATTACCTTCTAAAACCTTCACATGCACCAGTGGCCAACAATGCTCATCTTGTGAAGACTCTAAAGGCCGTTGTTCTACAGAGTGCTTCACAGGTTTCTACGGACCTCGGTGTAACATCAGCTGTAGTGAGGGGTGTAAAGACAGTGTCTGCATTCTAAATATAGGTGGGATAGAAACATGTGTGGCTGGATGCAAAGCAGGGTTCTATGGTACACGATGCAGTATACCATGTATTCACTATAAGGATTGTCAGAAATGTCCTCAAGAATGCGAGAATGGATTCTGTCAAATGAACACGAGATGTGTGTCTGAGTGTGAGGTCTCCTACTATGGGACCAACTGTACAAGCTGTGGACCTGACTGTGAGGTCTGTGATAGAAGAACTGGGATTTGTCTAGAGGACACATCTTTCCATAATACAGGTGTGTAGAGTAAAGTAATAGCTGTTATGTAACGTTATTTTTGCCTTTGCATATTGATACTGGAACAGAATAACCACGATCTGTCATGGAAATGACCTTCTAATGGTTGTAATGGTACAGATACATATAGCAGGAAATTTCTTGTCATGCTGAGAGTGAAACAGAGATATAATTTTGTGTGCTTTGATGGCAAATATTATTTGAAGTGGTGATTTCACCAAAAGCGTGATGATATATAAGCATCAATTTTAGATTCATTTTCTTTTTTTGAGTGTATTCATTTATCATCTGCTGTGGTGAGTCTTATATTTAATTAAAATCCTATGTATCATTAAACAATTTAATTGTTGTATGTTCAGTGTACTACTGGGTCATGCTGACATTTGGATCCGGAGTTTGTGTCTTTGTGATGATCTATATTGTGGTGCTGGCGTATTCAAGACTTATACAGTAAGAATATAACTGAATATACATATATTTCTTAATTGAATAATGTGCATGTAGCTCAATCCATAGCTTTGTTAATCTATGTATGTCAAACAAACCAATCTTAAAGTCGATTGAACATCCATTGCATTACTTCAGTCGCACTAGCCCTTTGTCCCTGAAATCGTTCTAAATTTCATTATTAAATTGACATTTCAAAATTGGATGTTTCTCTTATTGTATATAATTTTCTATGTTCTAATTTTTACAAGTTGAAAGAAGAATTGAAAAGATACTGCTTTTATTACTTTTGGCACAGTTTTGTATTCACTTTTGCATTTGCATATCACTTATTTTCTGGTGACTCTTTATAATCAAACATAAGATATTAGAAAGAGTAATTTTTATGGATAGACTCGTTAATTCAATTACGATTCAATAATCATTCAACGGCAAAGAAAACATCACAATAAAAAAGCTTGATGTGGACAATATCTTTTATTTAGTACATATTCATATTCAACAAACTTTAATTCAAATCTTAAATTTAGCGTTGTAAATACACTTTTATAAAGCACCCTTTGGACAGGATAGGTAACTAGTCAATACCCTGATTAATACACCTGTGTAATTATATTGACAAATCATAGGTTTAGTCATGACATTTACATAGATCAACGTTTTCTGTCACAAATATTTTGTTTTGGGCACTGAAGATGTTAAGGTAATGTTACTTTTTTTGTTAAGTGTAGAGACAAAAACTCTTAAATAGATATTCAAGGAAGGAAATAACGATTTTCCTTGTTTGCTTTTCGCAATCATATTTTTCTTTATTTCATGCCGGCCTTTTTGTTATAAACTCTTTCTGCTTCCTTTAATTAAGGTTGATGAGGAAGAGTGAACAGCCAAACAGAACAGTGCCTGGACAAGTGATTAGATTAGATCTGACTGATGACAGCGGAGACACAACGGCTAGTGGAAATGGGCGCTACATCCACGCTCTTTATAAACATTATCATGAATGCAATGAAGAATTTTTTGCTTAAAGTTGCCTGTCATACTAATGAGTCTTTGTAAGCTTGCTTATCAAATTAATACAATCAATACAACCTCATTGGTGGAAAAACAAATTATGATTCCATTCTAAATATCTAATAAACTGAAGGTTAGTGCATACAATTCAAAAACTAAACTTTTTAACGTAATCGTTGTCTGTTATCCATATTTAGAAATAGAGAAAACAAAGGAAAGTTTACTTGTAATGATAGACAACAGAGGGCAATTAATGAAACAACGGATAACAAAGCCCTTTGATAAAGGTGTCAATGTTCAATCTTTATCATTCACTTCATACACTTGTCAATTGCTGCTTACTTGACGATATCTTTACTTCACTGACAGGTTTTATCTTGCATAAACGCTTACGTAACCCTTCGCCCCTTAAAGCAAGACACCACTCAAAAGCTTATCTGTTACTTGTTTTTTAAGGATGAAAGGGTTATCTGGTACTTGATTTTGATATTTAATTGAATTTTGGATAATATAACATTATTATTTTTAAAAGTATTTACAGATCAACATGTACAGTTGCATGCCTCAAGTTTGTTCACTTCCTTGTGATCCTTAGTGCAAATAACATTTAGTTTGGTTTTGACCTCATATTAATACACAACTACAGAAATACACAACCAACGAAGGATCACTCATAAATAATGTGCAAAATAACCATCGTGAAAACAGTTTTTGAATTGTCTGGTCCCTAGTACAAACGTTAGATTATTGGTACATAAGGGTCATTTTCTTAAAATTCTGATTTTCTTAAGATTTCTATTAAATATCGTAATCGTCTCTCCAATCAAACACATCTGCCTAGTTAAATTGACTTAATGCAAAGGAATACATAATAACCTATGTAGAAAGCTGTTGATTACTTATAAAGGATTTTGTAGAGAATAAAACATAAACTTTTCAAAATGTCGACCCCTGGTCACTTCAATGACCTACCACAATGTAATGGTTGCGAAGTTTCATATTTTAGTATGTTATGGTACAATTAGTCTTAACATCTGTGATCAAAATTCCGTATATTGTTTTTTATGCTACGATGCCTAAAGACAACCATAAAGTTCAAAATATTTTCACTAGAACAGAAAAAGTCAATTGCTGCTGTAATATAACTTATAAATAAACATGTACAAATCTTAATATAGTATCTTCAAGTGTACAATAGGAAGGAGATAAGACACCTGTACAGCTTTTGACTGATATTTCAGAAGGTCCTTTTGCAAATCTTTGATTTCTAACAACAAAAATGTCCATAGAATTGTATTGTGATATCTAGCTACTAAACTAGATATCAAGTGTTTTCTTTCATCAACTTGTGAAAGGGAAAATCTAAAAAAGTGAATTTCATGAATAAAGATTTTCAAGTGTTCCTGTATAGTCTTGGAGATTTTTTTTGTTACTTGAGGGTTCTTAATGTTCATCAATGTTTTGCACACAAAAAAACGATAAAGCTAATAATACTACTTTATAATAAAGCTCATAATACAGCAGTAATCAATAACGTAACATCCGGACAGATCATACACGAGTTCATTAAGAAATCAGATTATATTGCTTTTAGAAAAAATATCATGAAAAGCCATACACTCAAAAGTAGCCTAAGAGTTATCTAAAGTTATTAGTTTACCTATAACATAAAATCATTCTGTTATGTATTGCATTTTTTTAATCAGATATTTTCTGTCAAATGCTTTGCTTGCTTTCTGTTTTCTGTTTAATGAAACTAGACCGAGTTTAGTATTTTATTTATTACTTGCTTAATAACATCGTAAAACTACAAAGAAAGTCGCCGACATGACTGTCGCGGCCGGTCCGCTGACATTGTGACGTCATATTAGACAATTGTGACGTCATCATTACGTCACGTCATTCGGTCAGGGCGAGATGTTATGACACAAACACAATCATATCACATAACACAAACCCAATCACATATGTGTCATAACATAGTAGATTTTTACAACAGCAATATCTTCAACGGGAGAGTAATAATACATAGAGAATATTATATGAGTGTCACTGACATACTATGTTTACGACATGAGTGGCTAAATATTAGTATTTACCGAGCGAGAGCAAGGGATATACTGATATTTCGGCACGAGTATTCATAGTGTAGGCCTCTTCACTAAAAAGAGCTCATATCACATAAGATGAAGAAAACATGATATTTTGTAATCATCTTTCAGATTTAAGACTTGTTAATTCAGGGCAGTAGAAGATTTTTTATATTTATTTTTTTCATTGATTGTTGTAGGTTCATACTAAATGTATTATTTTGATAGTGTCAAAAATCTCATTACACAACACCAAATCATCCATAGAAAGAGAACACATTATAAAGATTCACATAACGTCCATTGGTGGTCAATTTTTTTATACATTTTAAATAGAATCGCATGGCTGAACTTCTTTCATATATTTGATTTATTACTGCTTCATTACGATCGAATACATTATGTTTCTATTGGAATTCATTAGTTTCATTTTCCTGACATCACCTTGCAACCCCATTAAACGCGCTACTGCCTCTTTCAGATATGCATATCAGGATAGCCTTAATAAAGTTTCATTAAAGCTAAGTGAATATGCTGAGATTGAATTAAGAACTGCATTGAATATACTTCGTGACGGTTGACAGGAACCTGAATCTGAAATAAGTAGATTTACATCGATTCCTTTTTACCATGGACATTAATTCAACCATAACATTGTGTAGGAATTAAGCATATGGACTTTCTGAATGGAATAACAACCTTCCAAGTTAGATTTATGGATAGTTTCATAGATATCATCGTTCTTTATTCACAAAATAGCAATATGTCTTAATATAAATCCTTATATCGTTCTAAAAAAATGCTTGAAAAAAGAATGATGTGTTCTTCATAAACATCGCAAATATGTGAATAAAGAAGTTGGAAATCAATAAAATACTTCACAAACCTAAAGAACTTCAAAAATGCCACTCAGACAATCCAAACATCCAAAAGGTTGGCATTTAACTCACACTTGTAGGTTTACTCTCAGTATGATAACATGATTCGCTTAAAAACGATCTTACTTACATTTTACACTTGTGGTCGTGTTTTGAGTAGTTGTTGCAGGGGTTATACCAGTTCCATAACACTCCCCAGTTTCCTGGTAACAAATACCGGAAGGACAGCTGCACGTTTTGTCACACTGGTCTCCATAGAACCCCTCATTACATCCCTCAGAACATTTCCCAGACTGCTTATTACATGGATAGGTCAGGAAAGATCGACACTGATCCGGACAGTCAAACTCACAGTTGTTTCTGTAATAACCCTCTCTACAGTAATCATTCTGGGCTGAGGGAAAATAGATATATAGGAGATTAAACTAGTGACCAAGACATACATACAAGACATAGATACTCAATTTGACGAATTGTATACTGTAGCCCATATAATAGACGTTTGTATACATGTATATGCCATGCCATGTTGTAAAAACATCACACTGCTGCCATGGTTCATAGTATTATACGACGTCAAAGCAAATTCACCAGTCAAAGTAGTTGTTCTGTTTAAAAAAAGTGAGAGCATGATAGATCATCTTTATTTCCTCCAAAATATGAAGATTGTTACAAAATGCATGATATCAAAATTTAATAAAAATAAATAAAATGCAGTTAGTTGTGAAAAATACTGAGAGTGGCAGACAGTCATGAAATCAGACACTAATAATAATACATTTTCCCATTCTGTAAAGTCCTGATTTCAAGGAGGGGTACAGGAACCGCCAAGTAAATCAGCAATTCTTTCATCATCATCATTATTAAAAAAAATCATACTGGTACTATATCACAGATTCGTTCAAACATTTCATTTCTCACATCATTAAATACTGAACAGGACAAAACCACGTGTTTGACAATATCACAAGCAACAATTCCACACAAGAATTCTCTTGATGCAATCTTTCTACAGGCAATATGAATAGTATGAGAAAGATTTTAAAATTTACGTTTATTTATCGAAGCCAGTTCCCATAGTCTGCTTGGTTTATAGGGTTCTCGGATAAGGCGATACCTAGTCAGATCCTCTCTCACTTCTACCTGGTGACACAAAGCATCCTCATAGTAATCACATATCTTAGATGAAATAGTATCCTTCCATTTTGCCTTATGGCATATAACACCTTCAGCAATGAATGTATCTATAGTTTCAAGTAAGTAATATTTCTTTAAAAGTGAATACATATAAACAATAGGTGAGGGGGATTTACAAGTATCAATCATACATGTCGATTCAACAATTCGTTGTAACAATATTTGCTTAATAGTAAATTATAGATATATAGCAGACATTGCTCTATCATACGACTTATTGTTTGTACTGATGAAAACGCCAGCATATGTAACAGATTGCTTGATGGGTATTGTTAATGGACCAAGATATAAACTTACTGTTGTAAGAGATTTGTCTGCATTGAATACAAGCAAAGCACTTTTACTGACGTTGAACCTCAACTTCCACTTCAAACCATAACCGTATACAACTTCAAGAAGTGCCTGGGAATTACGTGGATTGCTAGTAGTTAGAGTAGTATCATCAGTAAGTAGAATGCCTGGACAGTGCCCCAATGGGAGTTTAAGACCTAGACCAGAGTTGACTAAATTCTGTATTAGGTCATTGATGTAGACACTGAAAAGCCAAGCTGAAATCACTCGCCCCTGGCCTACACCTTGACTAATTCTAAAGCCGTCAGACAAAAACCAGCGTAAGATACACATGATTGCATTGACAAATATGAATTTCGTAGCAATCTCCAGACTTTGCCTATTATGACAAGGTAAAAGAGTTTTAAAAACAAACCATCAAGCCAGACTCGATCAAATGCCTTTTCGTTGTCCAAAAAAAAACAAAAACACTGGGGATCTCCTCTCTGTAAAATACGATATGATCTCTATCAGGGTTAATGCAGCTGTATCAGCACCAAGATCCTTTCGAAAACCAAACTGGAGGCGATGAGGAAAACTAATTTGCTTAAGTGAAACCCACTTCTCGATTCTAGTTAAAATGAGACGCTTAAAATGTTTGCCTATGGCCGATGTACATGTAAATGTTATCCCACGATAATTGGAGGGGTCAGATTTATTTGTCCCTTTCCCTTTGTGTATTGGTATGATATGCCCTATATTATAAATCTCAGGGATATACTCATACTTTAAGATATTATTAAATAACACACACAACTGGAATGTAAGTGACCTTCCAGCAAATTTCAAGTGCTCATTACAAAGACAGTCAGGACCCGGGGATTTGCCACTTTTAAGTTGTCTTAATGAGAGAAATATTTCATCTTGTACAAAAGGAACATCCAAAATCTCTTGGAAAATATCTTGCTTTTCATGAATAATCGAGGCAATCTCCTCAGAAACATCTCTTTCAAAATCATGAACGCTGCTGTCCGATTCAGAGGGTGTAGCTAGATTACTAAATTATGTGCCAATAGTATTACAGATATCTTGAGAAGTCCTGCTGATTTCAGATCCGAAAGTTAGGGTTTTAATATGACCCTATTTGTTTTTAAACGTTTTGTTGTTCTAAAAAAAATCATTCATGTCCAATTCAGCAGCATTATAAACTTCTCTTGATTTATCATTTTCCGAGTTTTTCTTGGATTGTCTAAACATTCTTCTGAATACAGACTTTGATATTTTCTATTGAACATAAGAAACATCGTCTTTTGAGAGCGGCTTGCCTTTTTCTACCCAAGTCTTACGTTTGCTTCGCATGTCAACATGAAGGGGTTTGATATTGTTCTTTTTCCAGCCAGGGTTAGGATATGAACGAAACGACGTACATGGAATTATGTAGCACCTACCAATAGAAGAGACTGAGTAATATAGTTATTATGTGCTTCAATACAGTCACTAGCACATGGATAGTCCTCGGGGGTAAAGTCCACATCACGGAAACAGCTCTCAGTCTCATACCGGTAGAGGGCCTGTTCATCACAGCTTGCTTTACGCCACTTCAGTCTGTATCCGCGAGAATGAGAGGATTCTGGTAGAATGCTGAAGGTCATCATCACGGGTAGGTGGTCCGACAATGCGAATGGAGCGTTGGTATCTATAAAGTGGGATAACACACTGCTCGTATTTGAATACAATTAGTGTTAGATCATCTACATGTATTTTTATGGTCCTGTCATTGCTCTGTAGTACTTTGAGCTGCTGTACTTTGGTACTTTTCCCCATAAAATAAACAGTCTAAGTAAACCTAGCCTCAATATTATCCGTTCCACTCCTATACTGGGTCTAGAAAGGTCTAGTAGAGAGTCGCGTCAGCCCACGTATCGAATTGACCAATCAGAACTCATCTTACCAAGCCGCAATAGTCTTCCTTGGCAGGTATAGCGTCGGCTGACGGGATCCTCAACTAGGCCTTGCTAGACTCAGTATAGGAGTGAAACGATAATATTGAGGTTAGGTTTACTTAGACTGTAAAATACATAGATAGTAAATGTTTTATTTTTCGTGTGGTATGTTTATTTGCCTTATATAACTAGCTACAATGCATATATTATTTACAGGACTCACCAAATAATGTGCTGGCAACCAAGAGAGCGACTAGACTGTAGTACCAAATAAACATGATTCTCTGAAAATATATAAAATGAAAGTAAAGAAAAAATAATGATAGTTGATAATTATATGTATTCATATCTGAGCGGCTACTTTTAATTTTCTTACAAAAGATTTAAACATATTTCAATCATGAGTAATAAACTACATGAATCTGGATTAGCACAACAAGCTTTGAGTTTATTTAAGTGCCGCTCCTTTTAAAATGAGAAAATACATTAATATTACAAATACAAAATTTACATTAAAATTTTCTTTATGTGACGACCAGAGCACAAGAAACTTTTTCATAACAAATTCAGCAAGATAAGGCACATTGAGATCGTAAAAAGACAAAGACTTATGTTGATTAAAAACACCCTTTATATCCATTACCAAACCCTAATTACAAAACCCTAATTGTAGTTTAAAAGATTGTTTTAAAGGTGCAAAGAACTTTAGAAATATTTTTGGGTTTTTGTTATGGCTATGTTTTCAAGTACATGTACATGAAATACTCGTTAAGATTTTCAATTTCCATCTGGCGTTTCCTTCTTCTTATCACCATACTGAGTGGTTTCGGGATTTTCTAGTTAATGCGTACATTCAAGACATTCAAGATTAAATTTATAGCACGATGGATGAAAGTAGTCTAAAGAAATAAGCGGCAATAAAAACGTGGAATAAGAGACCACTTTGATAATGATTATAAAAGGAAATATTTTGTGTGATTTAAAGTTGAAATATTTCTGCACTTCACATTAACGCCCGGCTAGCATCCTTGTATCATTGTTCACCTTGGTGTCTTATTCATACAGACTTGCCGAATGATGATGTGTGAATTCTACATTTGGTTACTTGCATCCTTTCAAATCTTTACTTTTAGCCAATGTGTGTGGTCGTGTGAACCAGGGTTCTATGGAACATATTGCAACTTATCATGCAGGGTCAACTGTCTAGGTCGTATGTGCGAAGGTATTGGCGAGTGTACTGAAGGTTGTAAATCTGGTTTCTTTGGGACAAAATGTGCTAATCAATGTAAAAAACCTGAAAAAACATGTACGAAATGTCCTGAAGAATGTAAAGAAGGATTTTGCAATCTTGGGAAAACATGTATATCAGGATGTGTGAATGGTTATTTCGGCTACAACTGTACGTGTGACATAACGAAGGAATGCCACCCTGCATGTGGGGAAAACTGCCTTGAAACTACTTCTTTTAAAGGTAAAGTACTGTGCTCATTAGATAAAAATAGAGATATTTAATAAAAAATTACATGTATTCAGGTGTGAAACGATTTGTTAGGTAAAGTAAATAATGTTGTAAAAATAATTACATGTATTGACGTGTGAAGAGATTTGTAAGGTAAAGTAAATAATGTTCTAAAATTATTACATGTATTGACATGTGAAGAGATTTGTTAGGTATAAGTAATAATGTTTAAAAAAACATAATGCGTAATCATGTGTGAAAATATAAGGATTTGCTCAAATTCTTTATAAAAAATATATATTCTTGGGTCTGGTTTTATGGTTACTGAGCACCTGTTCTTTTTTAATAACTTATTAATATCAGAAAAACGATAATTAATCTATCTGAACGTAAACAATTAAGTTAGTGATTATATGTCCATCGTTTAAACCTATGTGTATTATTTCTTTTCTCTATAAAGTAATCTGTGCAACGTTTGGTCATCTTTTTGTATTTCAACGTGCATACATTGTTAATCCTTATGCTTTTATCTTTGCATCATTTGTTTCAATTTTTAAGGATTTTATAACTCGTGACCTTGAACTTTGACCTTGAATGTGAGCATACAAAGCTTAATTGGGAAAAGTTTATCATAACATGCTGTACCATGTTGAGGTCGTGACATTTTAGTGTCCTTAACCTTTGATAGATCGTTAACGAATTCTTTTCTACATTGTGTACTTCTCCAAAGATGATTTATGCCAAACCAGCAATTTCCGTTGATCGTGTTTACAAACAAAAATGTCAAAATAGTTAACCCGAAACACTGAAACTGCATACATTCATATTGCCCACTGGTCACATGTGTAATACATTGTTACTTAATATCTAACCATATTGTTTCTTACAAGCGACTCAAACAGTTTGGATGTGAGAGTAAGACAAAGGTTTAGTTAATTGGTAATTCAAAGCAAGTGTGAAGAATTTTTTTATGTGTATATCAACCGTTAAACTCTATCCGTTTTCACATTTCAATATGGGCATTTTATCAAAGTGCAATTGTCAAAACAGTATTATCAGGCTTAACATATCAAAAGAAATTGGTATCATTTTGTTCTTAATGAGGTTGGATGTAAAACTCAAGATATTAAGAAATAGCGAAGTTTAGTCTTATTATTGTTGAAACATATTCCTTGAATCTAATCATGTCATAAAACGATAGCATATTACCATGTCACTACAGTATTTGCACAAGACGTGCATTTCCGTTAGGGCATCCAATGACAAAAACAAAAATATAAAAAAAATATCTTGATCTGACTGTTACAGATGCTCACAAACAGATTTATCCAAGCTCCTATTAAATAAATAATATAAGCCTTAATTAAAAGAACTTAAGATACAATTTTCTTGGATTGGAATATTTTGAAATAAATTACGTGTTTGATTTTTTAAATCCTGTTAGGTCGTAATAAGCTTTCAAAATTGTCATACACTAGTAAAATATTTATTTTATCTTCGAACTGTAGTGTTTTGCTCTTTGTTTCATCGGAGATCATTTCGCAGGAGCATGCTGACAAATTTGAAAGACATTTCCAGTGCTTGCTTGCATGTGATTTTTATGACATCGCCTTTGATGATGATATCATCTTTGACATTTAAGAACATTGTCATTTGAGCAACATTAATTCTTGCTTCAGCATTTCCTACTACAGCCTCTAATTGCACGAGTGGCCAACATTGCTCATCTTGTGTAGACTCTACAGACCATTGTACAACAGAGTGCTTCACAGGCTTCTACGGACCTTTGTGTAACATCAGCTGTAGTGAGGGGTGTAAAGACAATCTATGTACAAGACATGAAGGTGGAATAGAAAAGTGTGTGGCTGGATGTAAAGCCGGGTTCTATGGTACAAGATGCAGCATACCTTGTATTCAGGATGAAGAATGTCAGCAATGTCCTCAAGAATGCGAGTACGGATTTTCGCAGCTAGACTCGAGATGTGTGTCTGGTTGTGAGGACTCCTACTATGGGACCAACTGTACAAGCTGTGGACCTGACTGTGAGGTCTGTGACAGAAGAACTGGAATTTGCCAAGAAGAGAGGACTTCTCTGGATACAGGTATATAAGGAAAAAAGCAATAGCTGTTTGAGGGTTTTTGTGCTTTTGCAAATTGATAATAGCAACAGAAAAACACAATCTGTCATGCTAAGGGCCCTCTGAACTTCTAATGGTACATGTACATAAAGCAGGAATATCAAATTTGTCATGCAAGGAGTGAGGCACTGGCATCAATGTCAATCTATTTGGTTGTAAATATCATTTGTATTTGCAGATAGTGATTATGATATAAATTTATATGTATTTATTCAAATTCATTTCCTATTTTCCAGTTTATAGTTTAAATGTATTTATTTCATGAAATGATACATTAACTGGATTCATTAAACCATTTTTATAAAATAAATATGTGTATTCAATTACGATCTCATGTGGCGAGTCTTATATTTAGCTGAAATCTTATGTATCATTAAAAGCAATTTCATTTTCGTATTTTAGTGTACTACTGGGTCATAGTGACATTTGGAACCGGAGTTTGTGTCTTTGTCATGATCTCCATTTTGGTCTTGGCCTCCTCAAGGATTATTCAGTAAGATTAAAACAGAATCTTCATGAAGTATAAATACATTCCTAAATTGAACTATGTTAATGTAGCTCAATCCATAGGTTTGTTCATATACAAGTATATCGTATTTAACACCAACTGAGGGTGCCCTTTGTCCCTATTAATTGTTTCGAAATATCCTTACTGGAGCGAAAGTTAAACTTTGCAATTTTTTAAATTATATTTTTTTCGAATTTTGAGGGTTAAAAGAAACTGGTTTCATTTCTACTAGTTAAATTTTGTATTCACTTTATAAAACGAACACACATGGTTTTATTCAGTATTAATGAACGTAAATGAGGCATTCGTTCTAACAAATCTTCTTGTTGATTGTATTTCAATTTCATGTACCCTCAACGGCAACAGAAACGTCATAAAAAGCAAGGTAGTTTATTCCACAAGCAACACATAACACATATCCGTATTTGATAAATTTAGAAATATTTTTTGTTCAAACAAACAAACAAAATTAGCTGCATGTATGCATACAATATTGTTCACACAATCAGTATATCAAAATATATGCTAAAACTGATCATTCAACTTCAGTGGGCTGGGGGGATAAGCCATCTCTTTGCTCGTGTTAAAAAAACACGATTTTATAAAATTTAGTTTTTAGTCTCCTTAGTACGAAAGCCCGTTACCGCCAAATTGCAAATTTAAAAAAAATTATAAAACTCGTAATCACGACTTTATTTCTCGTAATTACGAGTTTTAATCTCATAATAACGACTTTAAATCTCGTATTTACTACTTTTAATCTCGTAATTACGACTTTTTAATCTCGTAATTACGACTTTTTAATCTCGTAATTACGACTTTTTAAAACTCGTAATTACGACTTTTTAATCTCGTAATTACGACTTTTTAATCTCGTAATTACGACTTTTTAAAACTCGTAATTACGATTTTTAATCTCGTAATTACGACTTTAAATCTCGTAATTACGAGTTTTTACAAACCCCTCATTCGGCAGTACTCGAATTAGAAACACAACAAGATACGAGTGATGGGATTGCTTTAATGAGATTTGAGGTAGTTTTTTGGTATGAGCAAAACTTCCCACTGAATCTTTTTTGAAACGATAAACAAATAAATCTGGCAAACCAAGTTTATCAAATATGCAGTGAGGCTTATTCTAGCCAATGATAAAGACTGGTACAATTTAAACCTTCAACTGACAGTGACCTCTTTGAGGGATTAGCTATTTCGACAAAAATATTTCCTTCTCATGATCTCTGTGACACTCAAGATATGTTTTATTTAACGATTTATATCACACTTTAAAGGGTAAAAATGATAATTGTATGGTAATGCTAAATATATTATTTTGATAGTGTTCAAAATCTCATTACACAAACCAATCAGCCATAGCCAGAGAACAAATTATAAAGATTTACATAAAGTCTATTGGCAGACATTTTTGTGTGAACACCTTTAATTCAGTTTGTTTTAAGAAAAAGGAATCGCATAACGTTATATATTTGATTTAGTACTGTTTCATTTAGTATAAATGCATTGTCTTTCATTTAACACATCACACATATTCTGATTATTACTCAATAATATTGCCTTTCATCATGCTTTATTATAACAATGGTTTATCAGAATCGATATTTCTTTCAATGTATAACCATCAGGGACGTTCATATAACGAATGGCTTGAGTTTCTTAGATATTAAACGATAACTGAGGACTCGGTTATATCCCGGACCGTTTACTTACCGGCGGTTACTGTCAGCTACGGGGGCGGGAAAGTGCAGTGGTCGGCGTTTCAAACCATCCTTCTGTGTCCGTCCGTCACCTTTTTGTTCCATTGATAATTTCAAAGCAAATGCTAAAATGTAAGGAAACTTGGCACTCTGGTGTGTTTGTGTGCCTTTTGTATGATTTAGTCCCTTATAAGCTTAAATTGTGCATTTGTTTTGTGACGTAGCATAATATCCCCTGTCAACTACAGACGCATATACCTTATGTGTTAGCTTTACCTTGATATGCATTCAAAGCACTCCTAATGAGTTTTCAGTACAATAGGCTGTTTCCATGTTTTTACATCATAGTTTTGACGTAAACAGGATAAACACTTTTAGGTAATAGATTAATGACAGGTAACAGGTCTCTAAGATGGAGTTACGGAAAATACCTAAATGAATATGATACAGTTTAATTGCGGTTTTAAAACAGCTTGTGCAGTACCTGTACCCAAAGTTCTTGTGACCAACAAGAAAAGCCGGGTGCATGTGTATGAGGCTGTTTAACTTGATTTTTCACCTTTAAAAAAGAAGTTTATTTTCATAAAGATAAATTTACACTATAAAAGTGTGCCCATTGCATGAACTATATCACATAAACCACAGTCTCACAATAACATACATATCACTCGTGCCTTTGTGCGTTTCTAATCCGAGTACTGGTGAATATAATTACGAGATTTTAAAGTCGTAATTACGAGTTTTAAAAAGTCGTAATTACGAGATTTAAAGTCGTAATTACGAGTTTTAATAAGTCGTAATTACGAGATTAAAAAGTCGTAATTACGAGATTTAAAGTCGTAATTACGAGATTTAAAGTCGTAATTACGAGAAATAAAATCGTAATTACGAGTTTTATATATTTTTTTATATAACTGCATTTTGACGGTAACAGGCTTTCTTACCTTAGCTAGGCTGGATGGAAAATGAAAATAAGTCTATTGTTGATCTGCTTTGGTGCGTCAATGAATTATTGTCCAACAAGGTGCATTGTGTGGACAATAACTTTCATTTACTATATATAAATATTTCACGACTTTTAACTCAAATCCTAAAGGCTCTGGTTTTCAAACAAATGTATAAAAGCAAAAATTTCCCATCCCCTGTGTGTTTGAAGAGGTATAAAAATCAATACCCTGATGAATAGACATGTGCAACAATAACAAATTATAGCTGTTTTAAGACATTCATAATTAAGTTATCTTCTAGTAATATTTTGCTTTGGCTCTGAAGAAATTAGGTGACGTTGCTTTTGCTGTTGAGAGTAGATACAAACACTCATAAATAAATATTCGGGATGTACTTTATTTGTACAATTTTGTACTTAAACGCAAGGCAAACGAAAGAACATTCTCTCCCCACAGATGCATATCAAGTTAGGTTGATTTAGCCTCTGTTCTATTACGCCGTAATCAGTGGGCTCCGGCAGTTTCCCCTGGCGGAAAAAAATTGCATCACAATACATTTGAATTTTTTTTATCAAATGACAACGCTTCTCGCATGGAAAGGGTGGTTCATATCACAATGTCTTTGCCTTGATTCAGTAGCCAAAATGATGATTTCAGACCAGCGTCGCTGATTGCACAACTAACTTTGATTGCATAAATAAATAAAGGTATCTCCCATTCCATACCACAAACTCGGCGTAACAGAACAGAGGCTAAATCAAACTGACTTGATCTGCCACTGTGAGGAGAGAATGACGAAAGTACATCACAGTTTGATTAAATTTACGTAATATCTTAAAGACAAGTGATGTATTACGTTATGTCACGTTAAGGATAACGCATTCCCGCAGTAAATTGCATAAGATAATTGGTGTCTAGTAAACCTTTTGTTACAAAACATTTGATAAATGTAGGGATATAAAAGTGAAAAATAGAGTTTTATAGCATCATTACTCCTACCATGTTTAAAATGTTGTCAATATGTTAAAAAATAGCCATGCTTGCTGATTTTCACATGAAATATGTCTTCCTTTGTATGATATCAAAATTCATTTTTGAAAACATTTGTACACTTAAAATATCCTTTTTTGAAAGAAAAAAACCCACTTTAAAGTACACTTTGAACAATGATTTACTCTTGTTTTTATTACTTTGAGAATACGACATAAAATAACTCGATATTTTGTAAATGTAAATCTTACTTATCAGGAATTCAACCCATTTGTTAGTTTATTTCATCAATCAAAATATTTTTGAAATTGACAAATATTATCATATTAACAAACAAATTATCAGCGTTCTTAACATTTCATAACTTTACATGAGTTTATTTGGAACACAATCACGAAAGCAAATAACGAGTTTCCTTGTTTGATTTCATGTTCTTATTCGCTATTTCATGACAATTTTTTAATAATTTCTGTGAAATAGTTTTTGTTTTTGTTTACTTGAAATGAAACAAGTTAATGATCGATCCGTTTTTTGCTTTTAATTAAGGTTGACGAGGAAGAGGGAACAGCCAAACAGAACAGTGCCTGTACAAGTCATTAGATTAGATCGGACTGATGATAGTGGAGACACAACAGCTAGTGGAAATGGGCGCTACATCCAAGCTATTCATAACCATTATGATGAATGCAATGAAGAATGTTATGCTTAATATTATACTTATTGCAGATTTTAACTGTACAACTGATCAACAGGAAGTTTATCACCTATACTGTACTATTTTGTCATATTTTGACCAGCATTTCTGGTCACAGAATCTCTTCATCACTAATTAAGTCGGCATGAAAATTGTACTTTTATGAACTTTTTACTTCGCTTACAATGTTTTTCCCAGATTTGACGTGCTAAAAACGTTGAATGTATTGTTTATAGATATCAAATACTTTAACCACTTAAAATTCAATATGAAATCTAAGGTAAAATTAGAATAACAAATAATGGAACGATTGAAACATCAATCAAAAGTAATTGTAAATTTAGAGACATGATGAGAAATAAACTCAAACTCTTGTGTAGATTTCAGAAAAAGGGGAACCAATGAAAGCCAAAAACCACATTAAGAGGATTAATTCATAGTAATCTTTGTACCCATGGTCCATAATAGATGGTGTTTCTGCATAACGCAAGCAAGTTGTATCGTAAAGAGTCACATAGGCAAAACTTTGTCAAAAGTGTCAAAGGAAGATTTTTGTATAGGCGAAGAGCTTTAGCCTGAAGATTCTAGTGATATCAACATGTTTGTATTATACTCTGCATATGATGCAGTTCCTTTTGCTTCAAATACCAATGATCTTAACATTGAATTAAGATATATATAATGTTTTGTGAAGACTTTTGAAAGGAGAGACTTTAGAATTATAATCTTAAACTATGATTCAATGATAAACTTTTAGGAAAATGTAAGCATAAATGGATAATGAATATTCAACACATTTTCAATGAAGTTATATCTGGAATATAAGCTGAAAAATTCAGTGAGATGATAATTGAAATATGCATATGAGCAAGTGTGGCAAGTGTGTCTACAATTCCCCTTTAGGTGTTTTATAGCTTCTATCTGACCAACGATAAGAAGATATTTGGATGTATGAGATGATAAGAATTCAGGGGATGCTTCATTTAAAACAGCAAAACAGTGCATACCATTCAAAACAGGTCGTTGGAAAACTGTCTGAAAACATAACAGAATTAAACTGATAATGATAATGATTTATGCTTTCACACCTTAAAATACCAGAGTAACACATTTTAGCCTTTTTTCACAAGACAAAATTATGCATTAAATGAAGACTTTATTTAATAGTAAACGGATAGGTACAGAAAGAAAAATAAGCTTTTTTCTGTAATATTATCTTAGATTCTTTGGTTGGCTAAGATATAATTTTCTGTATTATTTGTATACGGTGTTCACTTTTTCATCTTTCAAATTCATGATTGTTCCTACTGGACTCATTACCTTATCGTGGTGTGGTGGTTTGTGTGCTTTCTACGACCCCGAGAGCTATGCCAGCAGGAGCTTACATGCTCCTGGTAGGGTCACACAGGTCGACGGGTAGAAGCCAGACCAAATTTGAGTCCTTCTAAAACCTGCTTTCTATCTCTTACTATGCCTTTCTTTCCGTCTTTTACCTCATCCTTTCGATCCCTTTCTCCCTGGTCTGTCTGCTCTCTTTTGGATGGCAACATCCACGTGTTTAATAACTGAAATATTGTTCAAAACACGTTAAACACCATCTCACTCACTCACTCACTCATGATTGTTCATCTTTATATAAACTAGTATTTTAAATTTGATGCCCTTGTGTTTTATGTGTATCTTCATATGCCGCTGCCTGAGTATAAAATTGATAACACAAATAATAAAGTTAATGATATTTCAGGTCAATGAGTTTTCTTTTCAGTGTTGTTAAAGCTGATAGTGTACAGAACACAGCCAAAGAATCTGTTTGTAAAATATTAGTGACATTATGTGTGACACATGGCTGCATGTTTTTAATAAGACATTATTTCGATTAAACAGGTGTAACTCAAACTTGCAGTAAGGGAGATCAAAGTTTATGACATCTATTACACTGTACCTCCTTGAGAATTTCAGAGTGATATCATTACAGGAAACAGTAACTTGGATAAAGTTATTTGTTGTGATACAGGAAGTGTTTCAGTAATTCACTTTTAAACCAGACAAAATAAAGTACATACCACAGTTTACTAAGTATATCAAAACATATGATGTATTTCATTATTGCAGGTTTACAATAAGAAATATTTGCACTAGAATGAAATAAAATAATTGATGTCTGGTTAAGGTTTTGTTGAAATATATGTATTTAATATAAGCAGGGGTAACAAATAATTTTACACTATACACCTTGTTAAAAGTATTGTCAATATGTCAAAAATAGATATTCTTAATATATATATAATTTGTCTTCTTTGTTGATGAACGCTAGGTTATATCATACTTATTTTGAACAATTACCACCCTTATTTTATGCGGTTTAAAGAATAACCCTAACAAGTATTAACTATTATTGATGATTTATCACGTGATCTTATCAGTTTGATAATGCAAATTCAAAAACTCGAAATAGTTGTTATTGAAATATAACATATGATGAATGCAACTGAAGTGTGTACTTTCTTTTTGGCAGTTTAGTACATTAACACTAACAGAAAATTAAAACACCAAGACTCATAAGCAATTCAGTACAATCACATCATTTTTGAGTGGACAAAAGTAGGGAAACCTTCTATATTCAAAACTACAACATTTTGTCCTGATAATTTTAACTTTTATCGTCAAATGATTGTGAAACTGAGGCAATATGAGTCATATGTTCCATGACTTGATGTCTTTCCTTCGCGGTTCTTTTCAAAACTAGTTCATATAAAAAACTGGTTATTACCTTAAATTGAGACTCTGGGGGAAAGTTGCGGGTCGAGGTAAGGTGATATATAAAAATCGCCACCGAACGCTTTTTGAATATCTCTTACATCACACGAGTGATTGAATGAGCACTCAGGCTTCAATACTTACACTCCAAAGCAAACCCAACACGTCCAAGGTTTTGTTTCATACATTTAGAGTGAGAATACATCAGACACATAATTTTTCTGCAATTATTGGTGTAATGCTCTAAAACTGCCCCCCTTTCAGCATTGATGTATTCAAATGGAGGCTGCTATATGTATGATAAGTGATTTATCATTTGAAACTCTTATGTGCAATGCAATGACGTTTTGCCTGAGCGAACATAACGCCCTTGTTTGAATTTTGAGTGACATATTACCAAATAAAGGCAACAATACCTCCTGTTCTTATGGTAACATTTGCAATTTTTATTGTATGCACTGACAGGCTATCATCAGAAGTTCCATTTCTATGTGACAGTCTGTGTAATCAGCTGTAACTTTTATTTGGAGTTTTACTTGCCAACAATAACATTTGCAAAAATATTTTTCTATTTCTACTATGCAACCGTCGTCTTCGGTATTAGTCTGTGATTGAAAAGACAGATAAGTTGAATATTTATTTTATAAATAATCTGTAGATTTTAAGTCAAGTCCCACTTTGTCCTTAACGACTGTAAGCAAAATGTTTTTATTGAATAATTTTGAAATATATTTGAAAACATTTATCGACATGCATACCGTAAATAACTTACGGACTATCTGGAACGTGATGTCTGTACATAATACCGTTTTGGATTCATCTTACTTAAAGTTGCATTTACTAAAACAGCATGCATGTTGTGACAAATGGAGATTTATTACACTGCTTCCGGCATTTTAACCTAATGATTATTAAAGAGATAACAGTTGCATGACGCAAAATGACCAGGAAATTGAATCCTTGCAATTAGACAGCCAGATAAAATGAACAAAATCATGTTGAAAAAAATATGTTGGGAGAAAGGCTTTTCAATTTTTAGTGTAAATCTATCTCTTACACACATCATCCCAATTAAAACAGTGAAGCATTACTTATGGAAAAGTTTGTACGTCAAGAACAAATGAAGTTCGGAGAGACGTTTTTAAATCATGTGAATGATTTATAGCACGAAAGGGGGGACACGGTAAAGACTTAATTTGATATCTGATCCAAACAATTATGTAATAATGACAACATTAGAATAAAAAAACAACCTAAAAAAACAACATTATTTGAATATGTCTCAGAAATTTCAGAAATGACTTAATAAATAGAGTTGTAAAATATAATATATTTAACGATATATTCCAAGAGCCATCAAACAGTATAGATTTGTAAAATTACAGTAGGAACTAGATCTTGAATGTTATATCTATGACAAAGAATGGAAATTCCTTAGAAAAACGCCCTTTTTGTCTGCATTGTTACCCACCTGAAAATTGAAATTGAAATGTACCTGTATCTTTAAAAAGTAATCGATTAAAATAAAAGGAAATTGAATCCTGCCGAAAACATTGACTAATTAAATATGAATGATTTTATTCATTTATTAGGGAAATAAAATGATGAACTGGCAGGAACATGAAAAACTGTCTGAATATAGTGCAAGATTTTTCTGTATTAAGATGAAGTTTGTTTGTATTTGTCTCTTCATGTTTTTGGCTTTTGGAACTGGTAAGTAGAATACTATATTGAATGTGGGTCAACTGGTGGTGAAGTAAGATTTCCTGGAAAAGACTTAAATATTAATGATGCTTTCTTTTGCGTACTATTTTGAAAATATCTATAACTTCCAAAAGACCCGTTACAACCTATTCATGGCTTTTCAGAAGCCTATATTTTGATTTTTTATAATATTCATCTAAAAATATTAACTTTTCAAAAGTTTAAGCTAAAAGGTTTGACTTTAAAGAAATTACCGTGTGTTGTTAAGATTAGAAATAAAGCATGTGAATATTTTAACAAAAAATCATTTGTGAATGCATTTAATTGCTTTTACTGAGTTCAGGATTAAAAAGTGGAACCAAAGAAACAAAGAAAAAAAGATATATGCATTGGCATGCTATGAAACATTTTCAAAACAACATATATTGTTAGGGGTCATAAACCGATATCCACACAAATAACATGGGGTCAAGAGCTGAACTTTTGAAAATAACTATAAATCACAAACATGAATGTTTTGAACCCCTGCAATCACTTACAGTTTTTTCTGAAAACATTATGTAATCACCCAAATTAGTTGAATAGATAGCAAAGAGAATAGTGAAGATTTTTACGTTGATTATAAAGCAATTTCAAAACGCATTGGTTGCTGGTTGATATGTAACAAAAACAAAACAAACAACATTTTAGTGAGTGAATAGAATGATCAATAAATTACTCACATTTGAATCGATAACTTAATATCTATCCTCGGTGTTCTTTACAAGTGGGTTAGTAATTGAGTTGGAATAAATAGACTAGGTTTTAGTTATTTTGCAAAGTTGTAGTTTCCATTTGAAAATCATGTTACATCAAACTTGAAACACTCTATTATATCTCAAGCAAACATGTGAAAGACTGTTATGTTTATAAATTGATCGTTTATCTCATCCTGCTGTTCATTTGCATACATCAATGCTACAATGATATTGTCAAGGTCTCAATCTCATATATCAAAATTAGTTTCTGTCCTGAATAGATGCAGATATCCTAAATAAAAAGATTATTTTTCTTTGAGTGAATATTTCGAAATAAATATAAGGCTTTATTTTATTATATTAATGATTCAACCTTTCAAAAAATCCTGATAAAAAGATATATGAGATTTGTCAGCTTTGAGAAACAGCCGTCTGTATCCTGTATTTTTTTTACTTCTTTTAGAAGCGTAGTTTGCCCTTTTCTCTTTTTCATCTTAAAAGATCATTCTGTAAGAAAGCATATTGAAATATATTTTCTGAGCATGTTTGCATGTGATATTCAATACATTTCTTTTGATGATAATGTCTATTTTTTTACAATTATGATCATTTGTTCGGTTTAGACACTGTTTGTTGATTCTTCTTCAGAAATGTCCACTACAGCCTCTCATTGCACCAGTGGCCAACATTGCTTATCTTGTGAAGACTCTACAGGCCATTGTACTACAGGGTGCTTCAAAGGTTTCTACGGTCCTCGGTGTAACATCAGCTGTAGTCCGGGATGTAAAGACAATCTATGTACAACACATGAAGGTGGGATAGAAAAGTGTGTGGCTGGATGTAAAGCCGGGTTCTATGGTACAAGATGCAACATACCATGTAGTCATGATAAAGAGTGTCAGAAATGTCCTCGAGAATGCGAGGACGGATTCTGTCAGCTGGACTCGAGATGTGTGTCTGGGTGTGAGAACTCCTACTATGGGACCAACTGTACACGCTGTGGACCTGACTGTGAGGTCTGTGATAAAAGAACTGGCACTTGTCTAGAGGACACGTCTCCCCATAATACAGGTATATATAACCTCACCAAAGAATCTTCTACCGTCAAATATCAACATCAGTTCATTAACGAAACAAAGATCCAATATTCGCGAAGAAAATTGTACTTAAATACACCTTAATATGATTATTTGAAATAAGTGTTGTGTAACCAGTTGACAGTAAATCGGCAAGTGTTGTGTACTATTAACAGGTTATTCAATGATATTGAGGTCACAATGCCAAACTCATTTTGCAATAAGGTGACTGACCTCAACTAAACCCTTGCATCCCTTACAATTATGATTTTCTCCATATCGATTTCATTTTCTTTTTCTTCTCAAAGACAAACTTGTATATTATCAATTATATATGTGCAAAATCATCAATCTATTAGTTGTGTATTATTATTGTCAGATGAGCCATGCACCCCTCGAAACAAAGGACCCAATTGCAGCTTGAAGTGCAGCCCAGGATGCAGAAATGGGACATGCAGACTGGATCGTGATGGGACCTTTCCTTGCACAGATGGATGCAAACCGGGATGGTTTGGATCTTTGTGCAAGTTACCCTGTCAACCTCCGGGTGATTCTTGTCAAGAATGTCCCTCCAAGTGTGATGACGGTTTATTCTTTTTCCCAGAGAAAGAATCAATAGTTTAGATCCTGGGTATTTTCCTTTTTTTGTGAGAGTAACTTCTTTCTTGAGTAGTCCTTGTCTTCTCTTAATGAGTTAAACTATCATTCACTGGATAATGTAAACGAGGGGTTTATTTTTCTGAATCAGCTGTTGTTAATCCGGAGCATGAACTAGATCAGTGAAGTAGAACAAATTCTTATGGGCAGTCAATCAGTGACAACCAGTTTCTACATGCTTTTTGAAGAAACTAGATCAGTGTTTGTAAATCAATATATGTGATTATGTTTGATATTGTTAAGCCCTATCTGTGTAAGTTTGCCACTTTTTTTTATGTACCTACACGTGATATATCATAGCCAGTTGATGTAATGTAATCCAAAGCTCATCAAGCATTTTATTAAACCCTTTTGCAGTTCTGAAATTGTTTTTGTGTAAATATGTACCTGATACATCTAAAAAATCAAAGGTCTATCTTCATCCAATCACAAGTTATGGCCTAGGTTAAAGATGTTGAGAAATGTTACCTCCGCCAAGGTCAAGGTCACGAGGTCAAAAACTATCAACTCATCTAAAAGGTCTTATCATGATAGATGTACATGTGGAATATCAAAAGTATATCTCTATCCAATCACAAGTTATGATCAAGGTTAAAGTTTTCGAGGAATGCTTGCTTCGCCAAGGTCAAGGTCACGAGGTAAAAAAATTATTACCTCATCTGAAAGGTCTTATCATTATAGATGGCATGCACATGTGAAATATCAAAGGTCTATCTTTATCCAATTACAAGTTATGGCCAAGGTTAAAGTTTTCGAGAAGTGCTTATGCGTAATGGTCAAGGTCACGAGGTCAAAAATTATTACCTTATCTGAAATGTCTTATCATAATACATGTAGATGCACAGGTGAAATATCAAAGTTCTCCCCACAAGCAATCACAAGTTATGACCAAGGTTTATGTTTTTTGTGACAGACAGACGGGCGGACAGACAGACAGGGAAAAAACAATATACCCCCAGAATCTCCGATTCGGAGGCATAAAAATGCAGACTTGATGGTACGTCAGTGGGTATAACACAGGTATGGCATTAGTGCAAACGATCTTTTGATAACAAAAACCATAGATTAAATGCTTTAGGGCAACGTTTCATCAAACACGCCAGCTTGCAAGGATACTCAGTGTCTTTTGACCAAAAACCAACAGCAATTCCTTTGATTTAGAGTGTTCTTTGTATTACCAGGACGAAAATAATTAACTCAACTTGCTGTTAATAGAGACATTTCTTGGTGGTAGAATTATTGGTATACTCTAACAAAGCATTCCATAATTTTTTGAAAATGCAAAATCAGTCCTAGTGAAAAAAGGTTGCTGTATTGAAATATTTGAAAGACAAGATGAATCTATGGACGAACAACGTCTTTATATTCTATGTCCTGTAAGAAAAACAATTAACATTAAAAAACATCGACATACTTGCATCCAACATAACACTTTTACATTATAACTTGTATTGTACTTTAGCACTTTTGTGACTCACATTTTTAGCTGCAGAAGGGTGTTTCTCCCTGGATCTGGATCTGGTCACCGAGGGTCTCTTAGTAATACTTGTCCCTCGCAATGTCCTGCTTTTGTTGTGTACATACAATGCATATAGTGTATGTGACATGAGCTCGATGTACTGGCCTTGTGAGAAGTAATTTCACCATGATTCCCAACAGTCCAACAGAAGATTTTGCTGTGTATGTTGGCGCTGGATTTTACGACCTCCTGAATACCTGGTGCCTCAGGAAAAGGTCAAATAGAGTATTAATATAATTTTCAATAATATCATAGAGCCAAAATTACAGTCTTATTTGGTTGAGATTTGTTGAAAATCTGGTCACATACTGCAATTTTACGGAAAAGGGGGAAAATCTGTTTTCCAATTTTGATGCACACAACGTTTTATTAATGCAAGCCTTGCACATAACATATCTTACCATTACATATGTAGTGTACATGTGATCAATGTACATATTGATATCCAAAAGACTTGACGAAAAAGTAATTTTTCAAGAAATGATGACCAATTCAAAATGTCTCGAACTCATGATTTTGCATAGCAACTCTCACACATATATACACACATCAATTGCCAAGGATAATATAAATTCTGTTTTAATGTTATCACATACTAAGAATGTATTCGCTTGATGGTTATTCAAACCAATAAAAATAAATCCAAACAGATCAGAAAGAACAGTATAACAAAAGTCAGGACATGGCAACTTTTGAGGAAGTCCGCAATATAATGAAGACTCAAATTTTGACAGGTTCCGCCCGTCAACCATCAACTTTGGACAAAGCTCTTTAGGTCACTTAAGCATCCAAACCACCACACAACGATGTATTTAGTCAAGTTGTGGCATTTTTAATAGTAAAATAAATGATGTCAAATAAAGGAGACTTGAAAACCCAGTGACTAACCCCGTGTATTAAAAGAAATAGTCACAACTTTATACATTAGAGTATGATATTCTTTTTTTTAAATATGATCAAATGTCAAAATATTTAGATAAAAAGAGTTTTTTAAAACATGAACAGAAATAATGACACCACATAAGGCACTCGCAGTTTGAATATTTTCGATTTTGAAAAATGTTTATTGATCTGCCAAACAGGAAATATTTACTTGGACAGCATGTAAACATAATGAATTTGAACTGACAAAGGTTTTGAATACAAAGAAAAAGAAAGCAAGAGTACAAAGGGCAACTCATCAAGGGTGGATATGAAGAGTTTTGTTTTGTACATCTTGACTACACAAATTGTAAACAGTAAGTCCTAGTCCATTATCTATTATTCAATACTTTTCTCTCAAATGTCGATGCCTTCTCTATTTGTACATGTCTAGTAGCAGTGACTGATTTTCCATTAACACAGGCATGTAATGACTACAAATATTTCATGCAGATTATTTACAAATGACACGTGTGGTCAATCTTATTAAAATATGATCTACCTGCTACACTACGCTACGCGTGTAGATCATACAAGGCTCAGTTAGAACAGCCGTCAGAGTATCCTTTGTCTCAGCCAATCAGTGACTTTGCCCCGTTGCTCGGGTTGCTGGTGATGGGTATTCATATCTAATCTTTGGAACTCGAAAAACGAACATTTCCGACTATTTATAAATGTCGACAACAAATATTTTCTGCCATCACTGAATTAATTACTCAAACTGTGTTTTATATCGCTCCTATCAATCTTTTGGTCAAATGTCCACGCCTATACGGTTACCGTTATCGAAGAAATCAATCCATGCCCGTAGTAAAACGTAGTGAACGGGGCAAATCAAAACAGCAACCTGTACATTGTAGTTGCTATTTTTGGAACAGTTACGTTAAATAAACGTTTCCATTGAAATGGTATATGAAACGATTTATGCTCAATAAATTCGTTATATTTTGTAGCAATATATATACTGACACAAAAGAAAAGACCAGAACTGACATAAAAACATTAGATAAAGTCTTGTTGATCTTATGTCACACATATTCGATGTACATATTCAAATTCGAAAAACATCTAGTTCAGTCAAATACTCAAACATTATAACTGAATTAGTGAATGTTACGACCTATGCAAATTTTTTAACACTGCTTTTTGGAAAAATCGTAAGGTCATAAGTTGTATTTATCATAATGGCTGCATCGTGTGAAATCGCTTTAATCTCTTGAAGTGGTCATTACGAGACGTACGATTTGATTGGTGGATGAAATCATCCTCAGCTCCAGCGGTCAAAGGTTATCCTGACGGCTGCACTTACAGGGCCTTGTGAGTTCTATAATCTGCGTAACGTAGTGAAGAAATTATGATATCATTTTAATGAGATTGCACGTGTGGTATATTTTTCTTGCACGTTCTGACAACAAAACTGTTTAAGAAAGTATTCAGAACAACTTTCAGAAATGTTGCCATGTGTCATTTTGATGTATGATGAAATCTGTTTCAGTATTACCTTCTAAACCCTTCACTTGCACCAATGGCCAACAATGCTCATCTTGTGAAGACTCTACAGGCCATTGTACAACAGGGTGCTTCACAGGTTTCTACGGACCTCGGTGTAACATCAGCTGTAGTCAGGGATGTAAAGACAGTGTGTGCATCTACATAAAGGTGGGACGGAAAAATGTGTTGCTGGGTGCAAATCAGGGTTTTATGGAATCAGATGCAGTATACCATGTATTCACTATAAAGAATGTCAGAAATGTCCTCAAGAATGCGAGAGTGGATTCTGTCAGGTTGACTCGAGATGTGTGTCTGGGTGTGAGGACTCCTACTATGGGACCAACTGTACAAGCTGTGGACCTGGCTGTGAAGTATGTGATAGAAGAACTGGTACTTGTCTAGAGGACACGTCTTTCACTCAAACAGGTCTGTAGGGGAAAGTAATTGCTGTTATGTAACGTATTTTTTTGCCTTTGCATATTGATACTGGAATATAATAACCACGATCTATCGTAGAAATGGCCATCTTATGTTTGTAATGGTACAGATACATATAGCAGGTAATTACTTGTCATGCTGAGAGTGAAACAGAGATATTATTTTGTGTGCTTTGCTAGAAAAATTTGTTTGAAGTGGTGTTTTCACCAAAAGTGTTATGATATATCAGCATCAATTTTAAATTCTTTTTTGAGTGTATTCATTTACTATCTGCTGTGGTCAGTCTTATATTTATTTAAAATCCTATGTCATTAACGAATTTAATTTTTGTATGTTCAGTGTACTACTGGGTCATACTGACATTTGGATCCGGAGTTTGTGTCTTTGTAATGATCTCTATTGTGGTGCTGGCGTATTCAAGACTTATACAGTAAGAATAATAACTGAATATACATATAGTTCTTAATTGAATAATGTGCATGTAGCTCAATCCATAGCTTTGTTAGTCTATGTATGTCAAACAAACCAATCTTAAAGGGGCAGTAGCACGTTTTAAGGGGAATATAGGGTGATGTCAGGAAAATGAAAATGAATGGTTCTAATCGAAAGACAATGTATTTAAACTAAATGGAGAAGTAATATTTCAAATACATAATGTAAAGTCTAGTCATGCGATTCTTTTTTCTTACACAAAATGAATTGATAATGTTCACACAAAATGGCCGCCAATGGATTTTGTGTTAATCTTCATACTTTGTCCTCTGACTATGGATGATTGGTTTGTGTAATGAAGTTTTTGACAGTGTCAGAATAATACACTTAGCCGTAACTTGCAATAATCAGTGACAAATATGAAATTATCGAAAAAATGTGCTACTGCCCCTTTAAAGGCGATTGAATATCAATTGCATTACGTCAGTCGCATTAGCCCTTTGTCCCTGAAATCGTTCTAAATTTCATTATTAAATTGACAGTTGAAAATTGCATGTTAATCTTATTGTATATTTGTTCTAATTTTGCCTAGTAGAAATAGAACGAAGAATTGAAAAGATACTGCTTTCATTACTTTTTACACCATTTTGTATTCACGTTTTGAAAAAAACATCGCTCTAAATGACCCGTTATGTACAATTCAATAATCACTCAATAAAACATCACAATAAAGTTTTATGTGGACAATATATTTTATTTACTACATATTCATATTTCACAAACTCCAACTCAAATCTTTTTTTTTGTCGTTATTACACTTTTATTAAGCAAATTGTTCACCCTTCGATAGGATAGGTAAATGGTAAATACCCTGATAAATGTACTTATGGAAATCCATTAACAAATCATAGATTTAGTCATGACATTTATAATCAACGTTATTTGGCACAGATATTTCGGTTTTTAACTATAATATAAGGTGACATCACTTTTTCCTTTGAGTGTAGATACAAAAACCCATAAATGAATATTTAAGGAAGCCAATAACAATTTTGCTTGTTTGCCTTTCGAACTTTTTTTTTTCTATCATGACAGGCGATTTGGCAATAAAACCTGTGAAATTGGTTTTTGCTTCCTTTGATTAAGGTTGATGAGGAAGAGAGAACAGCCAAACAGAACCTTGCCTGGACAAGTCATTACACTAGGTCGGACTGATGCCTGTGTACACATCAGGGACAGTGGAAATGGGCGCTACATCCACGCTCTTTATAAATATTATCATGAGTGCAATGAGGAATTTTTTGCTTAGTTGCCTGTCATACTAATAAGTCTTTGTAAGCTTGCTTATCAAATTGATAAATCAAAACAACTGGATAAACCAAATTATGATTCAATTCTTAATATTTAATAAAATGAATGTTCATGCATACAATTCAAAAACTTAACTTTTTAACGTAACGTAATCGTTGTCTGTTATCCGTAATGAGACATAGAGAAAACAAAGGAAAGTTTACTTGTAATGATAAACAACAGAGGGTAAATAATATAACAACTGATAACAAAGCCCTTTGATAAAGGTGTCAATCATTTTAAACGTGTCATTGTTCAATCTTTATCATTCGCTTCATACACTTGTCAGTTGCTGCATACTTGACAATATCTCTACTTAACTGATATGTTTTATCTTGCATAAACGCTTAATTAACCCTTTCGCCCCTTAAAGCAAGATATCACTCAAAATCATAATCTGGTACTTGATTTTGATATTTATTTGAATTTTGGATAATATAACATTATTTTTTATTAAGTATTTACAGATCAACATGTACAGTTGCATGCCTAAAGTTTGTTCACTTCCTTGTGATTTTGAGTGCAAATAACATAATTTTAGTTTGGTTTAGACTTCATATTAATACACAACTACAGAAATACACAACCAACGAAGGATCACTCATAAATAATGTGCAAAACAACAATCATGTAAACAGTTTTTGAATTGTCTGGTCCCTAGTACAAAAGTTAAGATTATTGGTACATAAGGGTAATTTTCTTTAAATTCTGATTTTCTTATGATTTCGATTTATATCGCATATCGACTCTCCGATCAAAAACAACAGCCCAGCTTCATTGACATAATGCAAAGTAATACAAAATGACCTATGTAGAAAGCGGTTGCTCACTTTTGTAGAGAAAAATAAAACATGAATTTTTCAAAAGTTTGACCCCTGATCCCTTTAATGACCTGCCACAACGTAATAGTTGTGAAGTTTAATAATTCATTATGTTATGGTACAATTAGTCTTTACTTCTGTGATGAAAATTCCGTATATTTTTTTAATTATACGATGCCTAAAAGACAACCAAAAAGCTCAAGATATTTTCACTAGAACAAACAAAGTCTAAATTGCTGCTGTAATATAACTAACTCAAGATGATAAATAAACATGTACAAAGGATCTTTAAGTGTACAATAGCAAGCAGATAAGAACCCTGTATAAAAAGCTTTTGACTGATTTTTCAGATTGCTAATCTGTGATTTTTGATAACAAAAATGTCCGTAGAAATGTATTGCGATATCTGGCTACCAAATTCGTCAACTTGTGAAAGAGAAAATCTAAACAAGTGAATTATATGAATAAAGATTTTTTATGTGTTCCTGTATAGTCTTTGAGAATAATTTCTGATTACTTGAGCCTTCTAAATGTTCAATAGCATGTGTTTTGTATCCTTATCTGGTAAATATGTCCCACAAACCATGATCCAGTTAAAACAAGCATATTATCTCAACATGTCTTGTCATAAATATTCATGTCATGTGTTGAAACAACCTTGGGTTTTCTAATTTGTTCATTCAGATTACAATTTACATGTATGTTACTGTACGTTATTCGTTTTACAAAAAAAACCATAGCATTTGAAATTGCTATCATGACTTGAAATTTCAAATAGCTACTGGCAAAGCTAAAAGGATGCAAGATTTACTTTACAAATATCTTTATCATAGAAATCCTACTCTGAGCCATTGCAACGTCAATGACGTGCGACAGACAACTTGATTGACTTTGCCATTAAATAAATTCACATGCAAAAGTTAAACTTAGTTTTTATTCCAAATCCATATTTTGAAAATGTTTTTCTATTTGTTACAAACAAGTTCATCACAGTTCCCTTCATAACAATTTCTTTAACATTCCATTTTTATCATCAGTCATGGTAATTGCATTACCACAAACTAAAGTGATATGAATGTCAGTACGTATTTGAGCACCAAGACCAAACATTGGCCATATTGATTCTTTCGAGTCAAGTGTTGCTGAATGAATTATCTTCATATTCTCAATGTCGATAAATGTAATTTTCTTCCTATCTCTATGCAGCAGAAAGCCACATTTAAATGTTGTAGCCCTGGTGTCATTTGCAATTACCACTTCTGTTGAATGATCCAAAACAAGCTTACTCTCACTAGATACTTTCAAACAAATTTGTTTGTGAATAGAACAGTTAACAACTTTTAGACTACAGCATGGTTTTCGCTCGGGTGTGAATTTAGCCTTGTCGCGATTTTCCTCATTGCAAAACCCGAAATCCAGAAGTACTTCACCTTCGGCTACTGGTTCTATAAAGGCAATGTCACTTTCGACTTCCCAATATTGGGCAGATCCTGTAGCTTGCAGGGGGTCCGAAGTTGTTGTACCTGAGTAGTGTATTAAACTACGTTGTTGGTGAGGAGGACTGGTATTTGGCGTGTTTGACAACTTCCTATCACCATCCAATGTCGCAACAGAAACGTTGATTTTTCCAGGATCAAATTTTAACCAGGGACCTATTATAGATAGATAAGAAATTATCATAATAAGAGATATTTATCAGGTGAAAAAACGAACTTTTATAAAATAATGTTTCGTAAACTTACATTGTAAAAATGCTGACATCTTCAGCTCTGAAGCTTTCATCAAGTAGTATGACGAATTCTGTCGAAGACCTGAAATACATAGTATTTATTTTTCTTAAATACAAAGCATACTTTGAAATATAATTAATAGATTCAGACGTTTACCAAATATGACCCTAATGGCAAATGTAAGGAATGCAAATAAATAGGACTCACTCACTCACCGATGGAAAACATCAAACCAAAGGGTATCTTTAATCATAAAACTTACAAAGAGTTTTCGCAATTCAAAATGACTATTTTCAGCAATAGTAAGAAATAGATAAAAAGGTGTTTTTTGTAATAAGAGTTTGTCATCTGAACAATTTTTGATTAAATCATTAAATTACTTACCAAAGTTCCTTAGTGCAGTATTATGTTCCTTTTCTTGCTGTAAGAGGTGATCCTTTATATTAACATCGAGAATCATTCAAAGAAAAATTAACTTAACACAATGGTAATCACTTCTCAAACAATGGTAGACAATGACGCTACATCAGCTTTATATCATGTTTTCAATATACTTTACTGATTATGATGTTGTTGTAGCATTTTCGAGTTTAACTTAAAGATAAAAAAATATTGTTTGATGTTGTCGATATAGGAGAAGCTATATTTCATGTTACGTGTTATACTTAAAGAACAGCCTACCGCCTTTCTGGGCAGAACCATATATGATATCTCCATAGAAACGGTTACAATATTTGTACATTTAAATAAAGGATGGTTACTTAGAACCTTCGATGTTAGAAATCCAACCCCCCCCCCCCCCCAAAAAAAAAAGTTTATAGATCTTATAGAACTTATTTCTTATATACCTGTTCTTCGAGTTTCTTTATCTTTGCTTTCGAATCTTCAAGTTGCTGAATGATTTTCTGAAAATGGATTTATATCTAATATCATATGAAACTGCAACACGCAAACGCGCAGAGCCATTTGAATGAAATATGAACAGAGACAAAAGGCAAAAAAAATTGTTTGAATCTAAATACAAAAGAAATTGTTATAAAACGGTTGAATAGAACTTGGTTCTAGAGACGGGGTTCTTCGCATTAAATATAGGCCAACTACATGTACTATCCCTACTGTGATCAAAAACACATTGAAATGCCCTTTAGGCAGAAATAACCTAGTAAATCTGGTAAATAATGTTTATCATCGTCTTCCTCGTAAACGTTTTCTTATCAATGAATCTAAAGTATGTCAACGTTTAAGAATTGTGTGTCACGGTCCCCAGTATTCCAATTAAATAAACCAATTTTGATTAATTAATTTGATATATATGTAAAGAATAACAAATTACGTCCTATGAGTCAGTGTAATGTTGGTAAGAGAAACTTATACTACCTCATTTCCATTTTTTGCTGAAATAAATTAAAATACATTACAACATTGAAATTGAAATTATCATTGATTATCGGTAATAATTATATATTTACTTTATATTATATAAAATTTAAACTATCATCATGACTCATAATTTTTATCTTCAATTTTATACAAAAAAATCTTGTAAATTCAAGAAAAATGAAAACTAGCTTAATATCTTATACATACATGTATACTTACCTATAAGGGGTTTCTCTGCGTCATGCATTTCTGTAGCATCAACTAGAATGCAACAGGAAGTTTAAAATTGATTAAATATTCATCTTACAAAGAAGTAAGAAACACATATTGATACATACATCCCCAGCCCTTGTAGGGCGATTAAGAGACGAATGAATGATTTGTCAAAAATGAAAAGAAAATTGTTTTTAATGTTATGTTGTCAGATTGAATAAAGTATATGAAATCGTCAGCGTTTGTAAATTCTCCATGAAAGGGGCTTTCATATTCAAATTTGTGTTAAGTCGGATGTTAGGAATAGACGTTAAAGAATCCTTACCATATGGAGCATGTGTCGAGGTGTGCCTAGAACGAAGGAACGAAATTCATATTATAAGGTCATATCAGCAACCTTGAATAAGTGCTAAGTATTTTGAAAAAAAAACGACATACATATGCATCATCTAAACATTCTTCTACAACATTCAAAATTAAATATTATCAATTCATTTCATTTTATGTTTGGAAATAGTTCACAATTATTTTTAAAAGGTTTAAATGTAAAGTTGAAATAAGCATATAATATTTCATTCTTAGTATTTCAGTGCTCTGTAGTCGTGACTATTACCGCCATTAAATCAGACCTTGATTACGTGCACAATGCTTGGCAATTTTGTTATGGGTTCAAGCAGAAGGAAAAAGGGTAACTTTTGCATGAGCGCAAAAGAAACATATTTCTGTGGGAGAAAATATGTCACACTATACTCAAATGTATGAATTCTAATGCTTACCTCTTTTTCATTACGTATAAAACAACTACCAGTAGCAGCAATGCGCTGAAACAAACAGTCGTCTTTGTTGGATTCTTTAGGCATTACTCGAACATTCATCAATGTAAATGATCTGATTTGATATGTTATCTTATTACTCAACCGTGGTGAGATCACTAATTAGATAACAATTAAATAACATCTCGTGCAAAGAAACGGAACTACTTTCGAAAGTCACATGACACGTGACTTATAAGTGGCGTCTGTGAAATTTTACATTCTCAACAAAATGTTAAGTTAAGTGAAAGAATATAATCTTAGAGTTTTTTTACATTTCAAACGCATCTTTTTGCTAACATTCACAAATACATCATTTGCTTGATCACTACACGTGACCACCTTCTGTGCCGTCGCAAGTGTACCGTGACATAAACATGGCGCTTCAAGTGTTTACTTGCTTCATTGCCACTGAAAATGTCGCTTTACCCTCCACAAGCACACAATCCGAACATGTTATCGTGTAACTAACTTTCCTCAAGTTCTATCTCCCGGTTCCTATCAACAATTCAGTATTGTAATCAACCAATCAATCCTCTGCTGTTGACACTGTTCGCCAAGTTTGCAAAACAAATAACGTGACCTAGAAACAGGACACATTCCGATGACGTCACTTGGCGATCTGATGACTTCACGTTGCGAGAGCATGATGTGTTGACAGTTTTCGTTGCTTCTTAGTGTTTATTTTATCAATGCATCTTTTGATAATGAAATATTTTTCACGAAGATAATTTGTGTCATGTTTATAGGCGTATTGCATCCACTAAATAGCAAACTATTTTATTTGGACTCATGGAAATTCATACGCCGGTTTCACGATTGTTCTAAGTCAGCTGATTCTTGTTTAGACGATTTATTTACATAAATATTGATATTGAGGGTTGAGTAATAAATACAATACTGAACTCATGGTAATGTGATAACATTTTTAAGCAGCTCGTGAATAGAATGTGGTAACAGATTCAGTTTCGTTCGTCTGATACCAATTCTATACACTCGTTGCTTAAATTTTTTATCACATTACCTATCGTTTAGTATTCTCTGTATATGATATGATGTAATGTGATATATATGATTTGATATACTGTATTACACCTATTGAAAAAAGCTTGAAATTTAATTAACCATATACCAGTGAGCAGCTGTGTTATGATTAGTTGAATTAGTTTCTTAAAACATCTACAATACCTTTTTGAAAATGTAAAGGAGAAAATAACTCTAGCTATGAATGATAGAGTGGTTGATTTGAGTCAGATGAACAATATGAGAAAAACATTCTTACATAATAATAAAAGAGACAATTGCCATGATTTTCCATAGTTTTAGTTCCTCTTCATCTGAAAAAAATTAAGTTTCTTAAATCATTGAAAAAAAGTTTAAATGAAACGTTATAAAAACTATATGATTTTCATCATGTGTACATTGATCTCACAGACGTTTACATCAATTCCTAGCACACTATATTAACTTGTAAGTTTGTGAATTGCGCTTCAAGTATTATTACGGAATCAAAAGGGTAACTAATATTTCAGTTTTCCACATACAGTCACTTACCTTGCCCTGAACAAGGCTGGGGTTTTGGTTGATGAATCGGACGTGTTGTTGATTGAGCTGTTGATTGAGATGTTGATTGAGATGTTGTTTGAGATGTTGATTGAGTCTGGTGCCCAATACAATCACCCGTATCTTGGATACATGGACCAGTACAAGGGCAATTCCTCTCACACTGTGGTCCGTAAAGTCCTCGTTTGCATCCCTCAGAGCATTTACCAGTCTCCTTGTTGCAGGGGAAGGTGTCCAGAGGTCTGCAGGTGTCAGAGCACTGCAGTCCACAGTCAACACCATACCAGCCTTCACGACACGAATCGTCCGTGGATGAGACTGTGATATTTATATAAATGATTTAATTGAAAAATCAATACCAACTGGTTTGAATTTTAACTAACTCAGACATCTTTCATCAAACACGAAGGGTACAAAAATGTTTGTATCCAAAGTTGCACATTTGAGTATCACAGTAGGGGCTTACGTTAGGATATGTTGCTTTCAGATACAATCTCCTGATTACCATATCCGAACATAAGATTTGTACCAGGAGCAAGTATGAGCTGCTAATTGATCGAATTCATCGAACCACCTAAATACATTCTCACCTCACAAGTTGAACATTCCTGATCCAATAAAAGCAGTTATTTGGCTGAAGAGGAAGATGACTTTTTATTGCAATCAAAGTTAGTAATACTACATGTGTCATCGATGCTTGTTTGAAATTAATGTTTTTGAAGCCTTAGTCATTTCCCTATGCATTGTTAAGCCATATACATACTTATTGATACTTCACAGTCACTTTAATCACGGCATAGGCCTCGAAGACAAGCACCCCTTTGTCTTTCAGATTATTTGTAGTGTAAAGTTTGGATGAATTAGCCCTACGGAGACCCTAAACTTCTTATTACAGGTTAAGATCAGGATTTAGATATCTGGGGAGCAATCCTCAACATATTGCTTGTAAATGATATATGATTATCAGGATTTTATGACTTAGATATCTAGGGAGCAATCCTCAACATATTGCCAGTAAATGATTTGTGATTATCAATTTACCATAGAGAAGCTACTGTAAAAGTATACAGGTAACTCAGGTTATCGGAATAAAAGTCAATGTAACCCAATCAAACAAATTGAAACTTGCTTTCTTATGATTGTGACAAATTATGGCCGAAATGTAAATGTAATCTAACTGACCAAACTCTGCACGGTGATTATTATCTATAATCACCAACATAATCATATTAAAATTTTAATCATATCAAAAAGGATTGATCAAGGCCAATAATCCAATGTTTATTCTTTCTTCGCATGACAAATACAAACTTACAAACTTTGACCGACTTCTTACCAAGTGCAATGTCCAAAACGAACATCAAGTACATCAACTGCATGGTGACGGCTTCAATGTCTGAAAAATATAAATATAAACTTACTAAACAATAATATATTGTAAAGAATATTGTATATAGTATATTGTACAATATATGATAAACAACTTCTTTTAAACTACAGCTTCTCCATGCTTGTGAAATAATTTTCAATAATGTCCACGGGTCATGTTTTATCCTACATAAAGCCTGAGGATCCACGACCTGAAAACCAATTTCTATATTTTCCAGAATTAAATGACAAAGAAGCTGAAAGGATGTGAACAGAATACTTAGCTGACGTCTTAGCTAAATTGCAATTTGCTATTCCCACAACTCATTGTAAGGGCCGCAGGGATCATGCCTTTAAAGGTATTTCTTTCACGATCTATATTTTGGATGTTTTAAATACGGGAAAAGTATGTAGATGTAGATGTATTTTTAAAAAGAGCTTACTTTTTTAATGCCTCATCTAATCTAACAATAATTATGCTAAATCTCACAACCAACATTAAACATATCTGACAGACAGACAGACAGACAAATTTTATTTGTATAGATGGCCATGAGGTCAACAGTACAATGACATTTGTTTTCATATACAATTATTCTGGAGCGCCTTTACATTGTCTACACTTTGTTCTCACGTACAGGTGATACTTTAGCACAAAACACAGCTAAGTGTAATATAATATTAACTGATGTTGTATTCATTAGGCTTGTAAATTTGTCTTGATTTGGGTTAATGTAATAATAGCATGGTAAATATTTAGTTCGTACATCATTATAAAATGGACATTCCAGTAATACATGGTATTCATTTTCTAACTTGCTGTTGTTACAGTGAGGGCACAAAGCAACGGACGTATCTTCACTTTTTGACCTTCTATATAGTTGTATCTTGTAGGCAGCTATACCACAACGAAATTTTGTCAGTGTTCTTCGCAGATAAAGCGAGGGCAACACTCGTAGAAATATTTCTGGCATAATACTAAATTTAAATGTTGAATATGTGTTGAAATATTTTGAATTTTTCACAGAGGCTGACCACTCTTGACAATAAATATCTTTACATCTTTGTTTAAACATGCTAATAAACAGTTCTTTGTTACCTACATTCTGATTCAAACAGGCGTTAGATAGACCGTACTGAAATAATAACTCTCGCACTGATGAAGTCCAGTTAACATCTCCAGTTAATCATCAAGACGTTTTAGCATTAGATAACATCGCTTTGAATTACGGGAATCGGGCTGTCTCAGCAACCGTATCCAATACGATATCACTCTTGTTTTATAGTTAACATGTAGCTGTTGTCGTCCACATTCAGCCAATATAGCTTTGGTGGGGGAGATAAAGCCAACTCCTAGCACAAACTTACAAAAGTTTGAATGTACTTTTTCTACATTATAACGAGACACTGTCCCCCAAATCTCAGCCCCATACAATAGAATTGGTTGAAAAAAGCAATATCTGGAAGTACAGTTTTATAGGCACAGATGAATTTTTTAATTGGGTACAGAGCCTTCTCTGCTTGTTTGGATAATATATCACAAGCTTTTTAAAACATATTACGACATGACAAAGTTAATCCAAGATATTTATAATAATTGACAGTTTCAAGTTTCGTATTACCGATGTGCCATTTTTCATATGTTGACACTTTGCCTCCTTTTTTGAACACTACGACTTTGGTCTTGTCAGTATTTATTGAAAGTCCCCATTTCGTACAATACTTTTCTAGAATATCAATTTTCTTTTAAAGATTTATAACACTGTCTCCAAATATTGCAATATCATCAGCAAACAACAGAATTGAGAGAGCATCAACCGCTCCATCAATAACTGCACCACTATAATTACTTTATACTTTATACACTATATCCTTAACCAATTCTTCAATGTATAAAATGAATAGTATTGGAGATAGGATACAACCCTGTCGAACTCCAGCCGTAGTATCAAAAACCTCCATTAAACATATCTAATCTACACATCAGTTTTTTGGTTTACCTGTCTTCTTCTCATTTCGTTAAATAAACTCCAAGCCTCTTTAATCACGACAGAATTGTCATACTACACATGCTTTCCTAGTGTATGTAGTGTAATTATGAACTGTAATTATTACATGTATTGTTATATGAATGCCTTGTTAAGAAATCATGACCATTTTTAAGTTTCCAAAATAGAATATTTTACACAGGTATATTTTAGCAGCAACATTTTGTTAACCCTTACGAGCTGAATAATGACAGAGAAGAACAAGTTTTTGTGCACAATCACCTTACTTACTTCATGAAATGCGAATTTTGTGTGTAGATACTAAAACAGTTATCAAGCAAGTTCATTATCCGCAACAACTTGTCTTTCTAAATTGCCTCAACTCGATGAGATAGAAATGATATTCGGCAAAAACAATGAAATAGTCTCTATGTCTTTCTAAATTGCCTCAAAGAAACTGTATAGTGACACTTCCGTTTGTTGACAGTATGAGAAATAAAAAGTCTTTCATTAACAAGTACACATAGTACTCGCATAGTTTAAATGAGATGTGTGTGAGCTAGGCGATCTATTCATGAACTTAAACATGACAGTGAGTTTATTGTGTAAAGCTTTCTTATAACACAGCCCTTGTAGGGCGAGGAAGATTATTTTAACCGCCTTGTGCGTAGATTTACTTAGTAGACATGCATGTTATAAGTATGTATGTACTCTTTTCATAAACTTCGCAATTTTTTATGATTCTATTATTAGTTATCTTTTTTTTATTTCCTATAATGATCTTTTCCTTGTAAATTTGAGTGTATAATATAAAATTCTATGAACACTTATATGCCCTCACATTCTAAAGAACCTTATGTTTTTTCATTACTGAAACAAAATGACGACATGAACTTCGAATGTGTACTTTTTCTAAAATAAACAATGCTATTTCCATGAAGACATCATATGCATTTAGTATATGAATACAAGGCAATCATTTCAATGCATATCTGCCACCTGGCTTTATCATAACACAAATGTAAAACGTGGGAAAACATTCCTAATGTGCACTTAGTGAAATAAACAACTTACTTATAGCTGGTGTTGAATCCACTGTGAACTGCACACAAGTATGTATATGTGGTAATACACAGCACACACTTGTACTGTGGATCACGTGACTACTGATATCATTCCCCTGTGTACCTGTGCAGTTGATCAGATCACCTGAAAGATTAGTTTGACCTTTTGAAGATTAGATAAGCTCAGTAACTTTATAGTAGATATAATTTCGCCCACATGACGTTTTGAAATGTACACAATATGTCGATGGTAGAAGAATATATCTTTGGATATATCAGAAAAAATCGTCTGATATTCATACACTGATTATTTTATGAGGATGTATGTGATATAAGATGACAATGTGGTGAGATTGTGTAAACATATGTTTATTTCATTAACATGTACATATCTTATGATTGGAATGATAGTATTTGAAAGAATAATTGAATAAACAACTAGTGGATAATGAATTCTTCTCTTGATGGATGTCAAACTTATGATTATCAATTAAATGCTTATGGTATCCCTGTAGTAACAGGATAAAGGCATTCATCATGATATATGATAGAACAAAACATCGCAGCTGTTTTGCAAAAACATACAAAATTATAATGATGTACAAAGTTGAACGGATTAAAGAAAGAATACACGAGTTTATCATTTAGATGATAGTGTAAATAGGCTATATTGTAACAGTTATATCACAGTATTCACGTGTGAAGGATGCTTTGTCAACATAAAAAGATGGATTATCTATATATAGCTATTTCCACAAATCATGCAAATGTTTGCAAAACATCCAGGGACCACAAGGACTTACATATGTTGATATTTGCCAATTTTGATAAAACCTTTTTGGAGTGAAATTCAAAATCAACTTATAGAGATTTCTTAATCGGTTTTCTTTAAAACGTTTTGCCTAATGATAGGATGTATAATTAAAAAGATTAAAACGATTAGATAATAATCCGAATGAAATGTCAACATTATAACATGGGGAAGTCACTCTTGTCGATGTACATATTCAAACAGACTCGTATTCAAAACATTCACCAAACATTTACTGCCCTTTCGATCATTATGATACAGAATAATTTACTTCGCTCAAAGTCAAGTTTGATACAGTGTATGTGATGTCAAGGTGTCATGGTCCATGGAATCCAGGATATAATAAAGCATGCACTGTCTAACTTTCTAATTTTCGGCAGCAGGGTTTTCCTACCACACATTATCCAGGGCATCAACATGTATTTATCGTCTCGGTGCTCCAATCGCAACTGATCACTATCTAAGTGTAGAACATAAAACACCTGTATATAAAAGCTATTGCATGAAAATAACATTAATGTTAAATGCTTACGGTCAGTTTGAATAAGAACAAGTATTAGAAGTGAGAAATGGAATAACAACTATGGCTGAGATAGTGGCCTACAGCCGATTGGGTGTCGGATATAACCTTCAAGCGACAGCGAGAAGGTTATATCTGATAGCCATGAGGATGTGGTCATTATCTCACATACACCACATGGCTTTACCAATTTGCATTTTAACAAAAGTAGAACATCAATCAAATATTTAGTTATTTGATAGTTGTTGTTATTGGGTAAAACGTAAATACACTCCACCTCTTAACATTTCATTTGCACAATACGCGCATTTCACGTGCAGATTGAGCATGACATGGCGAAGTTGTCAATCAGACAAATCGGAGCAGGAAACCATCCGTTTAAAGTTGTTTTGACTTATAAAAAACACCGAAATTCTACATTGAACTGAAATTAAATAATGTGAATACAATTTGTCAAAAACGTCACTGAAATTGTGATTTATGGCAAATGATAGTTTTCAACACTATTTAGTCCACCAAATATTTCCCTCTTTGTGAAGCAAAAGGTGTTGCTGCACGGACGTTGTCAATTTCATCTTGTGATGCACGGATTTTCAGTAAATGTCATATCCCACGAGCTGTACACAATCGAAAGCACATGGTTTGAAGGTGGAGACGAAATGAAGTGGTCTCATGTTTTGAACAAACGCGTTTCAATGTCTTTTCAGGAGGAAGTTAAGGTGAGTTGAACATTTAAGTATATTCATGTATTTGCTGTTGTTTATGCTATGTTATTTATTATGTTAGAGAGGGTTTACACAGTATAAAACAAGCTGTCAACAACCAAGTTGATATTTATGCATTTTGCCATTGAAAAATGATTCATAATGTAATTATTATTTCAATTTCATTAAGTAATGTATATACATGTAGCAATGTGTACATAATATTGATAACTAATTGTAACATGGTGCTTATAAGCTTATAACTCTGAAATTGTAATTATTTTAGCATGTTTCTTTCTTATAATTAATCACATTATTCGACATAATTTTAAAATATGATTGGTCTATCAAAAAGTATACTCTAGCATTATTCAAAAGTCAGATTCAAAATGTTTTGAAGTAAAGTTAGCAAAAGTATTTACATAGAGAGAGATCAACATTAAGCAATAAAGTCAAACATCGATAAGCAATTTACAAAGATCACCCCTGTTTAATTTCAACAACTGACGTTAAACGTCTGTTTCAGGGACATATGGACATTTGATTGACTATCCAAACAACCTTATTATTGATAATTCAACATAGACCATATCCATGGAACAGATTTTAGCTTCTCAAAGGATTGGAAACATTGTTCACTTGGATTCTGTGCCCAACTTAATGAAACTTTTCAGCCAATCGAGTACGACATGAATTTGTGTGTGATTCTTATGATGAAAACACTAGGAGACCTTGAGGTTTGCTTTCATTATGGATAAACACAAAGCACAAAATGATGTCACCATGTGATGCATTTTATATGAAAATAAATAATAAATCTGTAAATAAAGTACGTTTCAAAATTGTTTTGATATTATGTATTCTTTTGGAAATATGTCTTTGATACAGAGTCAACATTTCAAGTTGTTGGGTACCTTGACGTACCCTAAAACACAGTGGTTGTAAGTTCTTTCGAGGTGCGATACCACAAAGATGTGAGGCGAAGCCGAACTTGTTTGTGGTATCGAACCGAGAACACATCGACACACCTCACCTTGGATGTGAAGAGGTAGGGTTATACAATATAACCATCGCACGCCTGGTTATACGAAATAGTTAACATCTGATATTGACCTGATAACCACACCACGTGATGTATAAGTATATATATGTTAGCGGCAATAGTGTAAATCCGTCAATAGCGTTAATGCCTAGGCAATAACGTAGTGTCTAGGCAATAATACTAAGACAAATTTAAAGCCGGTGTAGCAGCCTCAAAACACTCCCCTTGTAAAAACACTCTAGAGTGTTTTGAGCCTAGCCCCAGAACACTCTAGAGTGTTTTGGGGCGGGGGAGTGTTTTGGGGCTCCTACACCGGCATTAGCGTTAATGCCGGCTGTATTAGTTCTAATGGCTAGGATATAGAGCTGATTTTGACACTATTGCCGGATGACAATATTTTTCAAGAAAATTAAGACACATGAAAATCAAAAAGAGATTAAAGTTTATTCAGCTTTATTGATGAGACAATCAAGGAGGCAGATATTCAGTGGTTATCATGCTATGCAATACATCATCATTTGACATCACATGTCATTTGTTTGCACATGGTCCAGAGTTATGACAGCGACTGCTGCACTTCAAACCAGAACGTTTACACTTGCATCTGTTCGTTATGCATTTACTGGTTGAAGTACAGTTACATTTTAACATGCCTTGGCCTCCAAAGAGTGATTCCTCTCGGACATCCTCTCGGAGTGATATGACATGGTCACTTGCAACATCATCCTCCGACAGCAGTCTCTGTCTGGAGACACCAAACTGGTTTATTTGATAGGAACCGTCCAGTATGCCATGTCTTGTCGCAATTACAAAACTATCCTGAGTGAATGTCTTCACTAATCCAAGGATGTTCCTCATGTCAACCTTTCCACGGTCAATTTCAGGAACGTTGACATACACTGTGTCGCCGACAGTTGGTATCCCCAACTGTATATTGGCTTGTATGTTCAGATTCAGATTCAGATTCTTTATTACTTTTATCTTTACAGATAATCAGTACATAATAAAGACGGGAATTGGAACAGGTGGATACTGATTAAACAATGAATATAATAAATTATTTTGGGGAGAATGTACAGCAAAACATTATTCACTAACAACCAGTTCATTCCTTAAACAACTAGCTTTATACAAATATTAGAGTTCTTTTACATTTCTAACACTTAATAGTTGGATAAGCTTAAATACAGATGGACGTCGATAATAATAAGGTTTAATATAAGCTTGCCTATAATCAATGTAACATGGGCATACTAATATGAAATGAAATTCATCTTCGACATTATCTTTACATAATATACATTTTCGTTCATTAGTGCTAACATTATTGTATCTGCCAGTTTCAATAGCAAGGTTATGTGAGCTAAGTCGAAATTTCGCTAGATATTTTCTATACAAGTAGGGAACCGAACAAACTATTTTAGTCTTAGCAATATTAACCTCTAGTCCCCAATGATGAGAGTAACTCAACAACGAATCTAAATGAGACTGTAATCCTTCAATTGATTCTGAAATTAAAACTAAGTCATCTGCATACATTAGCAAAAACATACTGAGAGCTTTACACTTAAAGGGAATGCATTTATCTTCCAAAAACGAGGCCCCAAATCGCTGAGATAAAACGAAAATAAAATTGGAGATAAAATTGGAGATAAAACTTCACCTAGCATTAAGCCAATACTATTCTTGAAATATTCACTATCGAAACCACCAACACTTACACATGATCTTACATTCAAATACAACGAATAAATAATGTTCAGAAAGCCAAGGCTTGAATAACTCTATTAATCAAAGCTTGTGCATTGCTTGCTATTAAATATGTTACATTGATCCATTAGACTGATTGGAATGAGTTCTGTTCACAATCGAGTTCATGTTTACATCATGATTGATGAGTACAACTCACCAATCGGCATTAGCGCTAATGCCGCTGGCAATAAGGAAAATCAATCCTATAATTTGCAGGCATTAGTGCTAATGCCTGCCAACTTTCGTCAATAACGCTATTGCCTAGACACTACGTTATTGCCTAGGCATTAACGCTATAGCCGGATTTACACTATTGCCGCTAACATATACGTAGTATAACATCAGAATGTATTTCAAAGTTGATGCTGATGACGTGTTTACACAATATTGAAACAAAAGCGTACACAATCAGGCTGCTATACCTTCACATGTTTTAATGTAAGACAGTGTTTTTTCAGTACAATCCGAAACATCAATGTTTTTTCATGGTTTAATCTCATTCTTTCTACAGCGTGATCTCTAAACGTCGCTCAAGACTTTTCGTCCTCAAAACGCTGCAACCTAACTCAATATTTCATGAGTGGGGGGCAGTAAATTTTCTTCTCTTGAACAGTTACCCCTTTTCAGGAAGTTATGTTGAGTACATGTAGTCTGTGATTTATCTCAGTCACCAACATCATGATAGATATCTGAAAACTTTCTGTCATCGAATTTGTACATGTGAATAAACAAGCCGGCTATCAGTAGAGTATTTGTTCTCACCTTGGCAGGGATCCTGTTTGAGAAGTTTGTTTTCTATGTTACTGTAGTTCAAGTTTTATTTAATTATTTCTGGACTTGTTTTCTTGTTTGGCTGCATCTTATTCCTCCAGATGTATCTTTCTTCAGTTTATTCTGGTGAACAGTATTCATGTGACACAACCCATAGTCAATTTCTTGCACAAGTACAACGTGCAATTTGCAATGTATGTGGAGGACGGCTTCGGACACCATCCCTTCCCGTCTGTTCTCGCCTTGTGGACAGTCTCAATCTCTCAATTTGAGGGTTGCACATCCCGGGAGCTTAAAACGTCCTCGGGTCCCTAGCCACCTACCCCGATTCCGGATGGAGATCTACCATACCCTGTCCTAAGGTTCTCTTCGCAACCTTCCTCCTGCTGCGGCAATCTGGCTACGATGAGTTGTCTACGAGAGTATGTAATTGATAGTACGTTTTTGATTAAACCTCATTATTTATATTTACCGTTGACAACTCACCAATCTTTAGCACCCGCCCTGCCTCCTCTTCTTTCGAGTTCACCTATAACGCTGGACCTCTGATTTTTTCAATAGTGAAAACCTCATTAAGTATTGAACTATCGTTATCATCAGGCTGGCCTAAGTCACTGGCTGGAGTGGACATATTTGGAAAACTATAATAGTCTTCAAGAGGGCGGTTTTCATTACAATCTTTAGCTTTAACAATCTTTCAGTATTCATTTGGTGACTGAATCTGACCATTTCTAATTTTCTGTGATATATGGGCTCTATACTTCTTCAATTCTTTGTTCATACATCTTTTGTACTCTCTTGCGTGAAATTCATAGTAAAAACAAGAAGAAGGTGTTTTGTTGCTTGTATCTTTTCTTTCCCTGAATATACTTTTTATTATATTGTGTACATATTCTATTAAACCAAGGTTTGTTGTTCTTCAAAGAAGGTCTCGATTTCTTATGACGTACAGACGCTTGCTTGACACCAAAGACTTCACGAACGGCAGTTCAAAGCACGTGCGTAGCCTCGTTTACTGTGCAGTTGACCTCATGATCTGGGTCGCCATGACCCTTTTGTAGCAAGTCGACATGATATGACAAATGGTCAAACTTTTCAACATTAATAAAAGAGAGAAAATCTTTCGCTTGGGGTTTTCAGGGGCATCACTATTTGTAATAACGTTATCTGAGTATGAATCAGGGATCTAGGGGTCACATATTCTCTTTATGAATTGGATAGATAAAATAGAAGTGTGGAATAGACACCAGAGTGAAGAGATAACAACTCACCAGCATCAAAGTCATGTAATAATCATAATACTTTGGATGATGCAATTACATTATCTATGACACTCTTGGCTTGACATGTAACCTCACCTAGGTCATTGTCACAATCAATACGCCCATTACATATAACAGATCCATTTCCTTTAAAATTTCAGGAGTTTCTTTCCGTGATTATTCATTTTACCTGTGTCCATTGTACCTCTTTGACGAGGCAGGCATAACTGCTCTAACATAGACATCGGGTTTAAATAATTGTTTTCATCAAGACCGGTTTCTTTTGATAAGAATTCATTTACAACACGGTAATATAAAATCTGATGTTCTGGCGTTAAAATCACTTAGAACTATTACATATTCTGAAAAAGTAAAGGCATCTAATATAGAATTTTCTATATCAGCAAATGTATTATCCTGTTAATACGTTGAGCCTTCTTAAAGTGTGTAAGTAATACCAATAATAGGATCCTGTTCAACATTACAAAAATCTATTGATAATCTCAACTACAAAACTTCATCGACTTGGATGTCTAGAAGAATCAATTCTAAAAATTCTGGATAGTTTAAACGTTTTCTTAGGCCAAAGAAATTTAGGTTAAGTGCATTTGAATTCTGTATCACATATTCTTTGTGTCGTATCATTGCTTGTTACTGTTACATTAATATCTAATTATAAAAATGATTTGAGACAAATTTTAACCCATAGTGATTTTAAACCCATAACCGAGAGATCTTTCATACGTTTTACATAAATCAAATATCATCATCATCAAGAAATCAGAATGTAACCATGTTTCTGTTATACAAATAACTTCACAATCCTTGAATTCATGACTAATGATATCGATCTTATCAAAGCACATTTATATGGATAATATTAAAATCAAGCTTGTTGTTTGGAATAATGGGTCAAGGGTTTGAATGCATGTCGTCACAACATGCCAACAAAATAAGAAGCACCTTTATACCCCTGAAAACCATAGTAGTGAAGAAAAATATAAGGACATAAGTTCTGATGATTTTTTCACTAGCTTGTAGTCAAAGGCGGATGAATCCAAGCTCGTATGTCGAGTAAATAAACGTCAAATCACTTTCCTTGTATGTGCCAAATGCATACACCGTTAGTGATAATAGATATGATTTTTATCCCTGTCATGTTTTAATAAGATAAAGTGTATGCAAGTTTGTAAATTCCCCGTCCCATCTGAAGATCGGCTGACTCGCAGTTGGGATGATACATAAGTACAAAATAAATGATGTCAGTGACACATTTCCGATTAACAAATTAGCTTCACAGATATTGGTTTTGCGTGTATATCGTGTTGTGTGCGTGAAAGTCATTACATATTCAAGTGCTTATGAAATGTCAAATCGATCACCTCTTAATTCTGTGTATTTGTGTCATGTGAAAATATAGTTTACTGCGTTTTCAAATTGGTGAGCGCATGAACACTCTGGACTGTAAACGATAGGTCTAGCATTCAATTCACTACAGGCGGGAGTGGATAGTTTGTCAAATATTTGACCCATAATTAAGATCAAAATTCACATTTGTTTTTTTAGATCCGCAAAGGTTATTTTTGAAACGTGTTATGTATCAATATTTTGGATGAGAGGATTTAATGAATTCTATAGATCCATAGTTTTAGTGTGTAAGGTAAATGACCTGGCATTAGTTGGCTTTCTACACTTCATGGTTCAAACAGATGAATTTACTGTGAGATTGTGGTCATTCGTGCTGGGTGTTTTTGGTAGGAGGTCATAAGGATATTCAGGTGCCATATTGTTTTTCATTTTATAATAAGTAGTCATAAAAGAAATAAATCTACATTCTGCTGGTGGATTTGTCAGTGTAAAGTGTAGTAGATATTTTGGCGTTGAACTTTCTACTGACAATATATAAACAACCACACGTATATGTAAGAACTAATAAAACACTTTATGGTACTTTATTTCCAATCACGTTTTAAACTGATATGTTTTTATTCAGAATATCTAATTATATATGCATGTGGCTTTACCCCAGTCTTCCTCAGTACATTGGGTGAGTGAGCGAGCTTAAACACATTATATCATTACGAGCACAAGATTGTACACACCTCAAGCACATAACCCTAACCCGGAAGTAGTCCGCTGCAAGGAGTTTGTGCATGACGACGCCTCTCTCTACCTGTGCTATTTCATCAAACGTGAGTTACCTTGTCTGTGTAGTGAAATGTTTGGATATTATTACCCGTGATGCACACATGCTATAGATGTTGCGTTTATCAGTTATATCAATACCTTTAGGCATATGTTTTCGTGTTCATTTGACTTAGTCTTACTTTCTCTTTGCAACAAACCTACCATCTTTATATTTACTGACAGGAAATGTCTAGTGAACTAAATGATAATCAATATCAAATATACCTTGGCTTTTTGACATATGATTGCTTTTATTCCATGAAAAACATAAATATATAAAGCAACTTCATGGTTAAAATGAATGCATAATTTTAATGAAATTGTTATTTTCTTTTTAACCGTTTCATTTATTTCTTGATTATATACATATATATATATATACAACCAAGAAATAAACGATATATAACTCTAGTTGTTAATGTAATATGTACGTTATGCATAATTATAAATGTATTTTATCAGTGTTTGCTTTTGAAGTGTTGTAGCATATTGAATAGAAAAATCCCGTCTTCCCTCAGCCCGGGGTGTTATTCTGGTCACCATTCATACAGCCCGGAGTGTTGTTCTGGTCCCCATTCATAAACACAGCCTTAAGTCGTAAACTTGATTCATCGAGACATGAAAACAACCATAGATCGCTTCTGTTAGACTGAATTATAGTGTCCGCGACAAAGGTTTCGCTGTTTTGTAACTCTCTCCTCAGATATAACGCCATAGTTGCCTGTGATAAAGCATTTTGCGAGCATTACAAATCGTCTTACTGTCAGACTGTTCAACTATGTTGTCATTAGTTCGGTACATTGAAAATATGTTTTAGAATTAACATTTTATTGAATTTGAAAGCATGATTACAAAAAATTTCATTGTTGTCATTTTATTTCACTAAAGAATAGAAAGAGTCTATCTTCCAATTTTTATTTCTAAGAACACTTCATACGTACAACTTTATAAACTAATTACAAACATTTAGCTTTACTTGTTTTATATGGTAAGACTTCAACCCGTAACCCCCGCTCAGAAGCTCAAAATCAGTAAAGGTTTCTGAATCGACAGGTTGGTGTCGGAAAACCATGTATTTCGGCGAAGTTGAACATTGTTCTTTCCGCTTTTTAAGACCTCTTTTATTTTTGTTACGTAGAAAATTATATCGTTCACGGCTTTGACAGTTGGCTTTGATTTACTGCAAATTTACTACAACACATTTAGAGTTGGGACACAAATATTTTGAAATTAATGTATTGCAGTCAATTTCTGACATAAAGAATACAAATTCTCACAAAACTTTTTGGAATCACTTTTTCCTACCATAAATGCTACTTCAGGCTCCTCAAAGATTCTGATCTCTATATTGTCATTTATATTTATACATCACATAAACAATCACTATCGGAAGATTAAGTTAAACACATTTTATACTGTTAACAAGCAATAGGAGAATCTGAATCACTATCTGTTTGGAATAGCCCAACACTACCAACGTGCTTTCTCTTTGATTCTCATGCATTTATGAAAGATTTAAGACTAAAATTTGCACAAATATACGATTTCAATTACAAAAAGGACTAAATATCAAATCAAAACAATATGTAAGGAAGAAAGGAATGACGAGGCTCGAACCACTTCATTAAACCATAACTCTGTAATGTCTACTAGTTAGTGACTATCGACTTTTGAAAAAATCTGAATGATATCAGGGTATATGTTGTAACTTTAGGCGGAAAGAAATACGCTGATGTGGCTGGAGTTATTTGTGTTCTTTGTTGTCACGGCAACTAACAAACATTCCTGGTATATAGTGCAGGAAAGTCCGTAACATCATTTTTGCTATACATTTGGTAAAACCTGCTAAAGTGGGCTTAAATTGCCAAATCGAGCATAAAAGATCTAGTCAACTAAGCGGTTCATTATTTTAGTATTTTCCTCATATTAGGTAGCCTTTCATATAACTCCTATTTAACAGTACAATCTCCATGTTGAGCCGTTGCTACGAGGAACACATCACTTCTATGATAAAGCAAGTCAATTGTTCTAATACGTCGGGAGATCATTCTAGGAGTATATAAATGAGCTATTCTAAGTATGATATGATTTATATAATTAGATTTTTGATTTGGACAAACCGTGTATGATAGATGGTATATTCGGTAAAGGGGCCACAGACACAATATACAGTGCAATGAGTACAACAATAGTAAAGCACATCATGAAGCGCCTGGAAGACATGAGGCAGTCAATGACATATGTTGATGAAGAAATAATCCTAGTCAAATACAATGATTATGGTAAGACAAACTTATTCCGCAGTTTAAATGCATTAAAAGATTGTTTATTATCATATTGTCATCAGAAATGAGCAACTGGATGAAATCATTTTTTCATAAGATTATTTCTGAGATTATTAATTTGGCAGTCCAAATTGGCGACCATATTTAATCATAAGACGGTGACCAGACCACCGAAGATAACACAACGAATTTCTGTATGCCTGTACAGGAATACTTTAAAGAGGGACTGAAATGCTATATGGCAACTTTCGGGATTCATGAAATAGTGATAACAATTTCACATGGACTCAACTTTAAATTTCTGAAATCGACCTAGAAACGGCTTAATTACGACTGTATAAAGAACACCGCCTAATTAGGCCGGCGAACAGAATAAAACGCACTGAAGCGTGACTGCCTCGTGACGTGTTAGTAGGCGATGTGATACCCCCTTGTGTGCCCTCGTTATGTAAAACAACACAAGCTAACAGTACAGCTCGATGTTTAATCGTCGATTAAACACCCTAAACAACATCCAAACATCTCAAACCTTCAATAAATCGGTAGTTTATCTATTCAACTGGCAATTTGTATTGATGAAAACGTAAGACCCTGATTAAAAACGAAGTTGTGCGCATAATGCTACAGCATGTAGGCCTAGATGGTCTCGCTTTGCGCAATGTTGTCATTAGACTGCACGTGAGAACCCGGATGTATATGTAAACAATTGCTCCCGTGTGAACTGTTTTATCTTCGTGCACAGTTGTTGGTTGTTATTGAATATTACTTTAGTAGCACAGCAGAAAGGGTGTAATTATACAATACTATTTTATTTTTACATTTAAACCATTTTTTAAGAATTGCTTTTGACTTCATTTTGTAACAGGATAAAAAATATATACGTTTTTCTTAGTTATTTCATATAGTGATGGACAAGTTACAATTCTCAATGAAAGACATGTATTGGATGATCACTGATGTCTTGTTTAAAACATTATTTTAATAGGGCATTTCACTGAAAATCTTAATGTTTTCACTCTTGTACATAGGGGTGATATTTTCCACAACAATAGCCGATACATGGCCAAACAGAATGAATATTTATTAAATGAACCTTATCCAAAATAATTATCAGATAGAGCAAAAACGGTATTCCTAATATCAGGTTAATAGGTTATAATTTACCAATCGGAGAAAAAAGGGATGTTAAGGAATACAATTGCTATTTGATGTTACCTTATTAGCTGATGTCATAAAATAGCCAGGTGTTGATGATTGTGCATTATATAACCTACCTGCTATAGTCATCATTTGATATCATCTAATTAGGAAACAGACAGGAAATACGATAGACAGTAAAGTAATTGTGTAATAAGTGAGTATCTGATCTAATGAAAGTAAGTAACACCTGCAGACCAATGTCATTGTTTATTCAACCTTTTTACACAACGTTCAAATCTAAATGTGAGCATTGTATATTCGGATTATTACCATAAATCAGCCCAATACTTTCTGCTATGTTTTATATTTTACTAATCTCCCTTTTCTCTGCATGCCAAACTGTTCATTCAGTGAAAATGCGAGCTCGAAGCAGAAAATCGGTGTAGTGATCGGAACACGTGAGTTCGATGTAGATTGTCACATTGCTCTGTTTGACCTAACACAGCGGGTCAATTTGGCGTGAAACCATCAATATGATGGGAATTTGTCTACGGAGACTTCATCAGGAGATATTCTAGGACAGTTGACAGCAACACAATGATATAACATACTGTTAATCGCTTTGAAAAGGCAGAACTGCGGATTTCGCCTATCATTTCCCATATAAGCAGACGAACGCTTCGCCTACTGCCACGTCACTTCCGGTATCCCCTGCCCGTGGCCTCTCAGCTTTGTTTTGGTTTGTCGCTGGACGGCGACAAGCAGACGCCTTGTTACGCAATGTTTACTTAGCTGTAGCTTCATTGAGAAACTGTGTATCGTTGCTGTTTTGGCCTAATATTTATGTTATATAGTTATTTGACCAATATCTTTTGAAAAATATATTTAAAAAAGGTTATGCAGCCCTTCTTTAACAGAAGTTTTAATCGATCTATAAAGTGTTAATTTGGAAAACCATTTAAGATGATCAAACCATGTCTGCATATGAATATCAATACATCTTTGTTTTAAAGATTTGACGAATATTTATAGTGTCCTGATTTGCCCAAGCTGAACCAAAGCCATATGAGTAAAGTAACGTTTTTACATTTAAACCCAACAGCCTATGTTTTTATCTGCAAGGTCCCTTTCACACATATATTCATGCGTCAAAATAATGTTACTTTCTTGACACAAAACTCTGACCCAATACTTGTTTATTTTCATATAGTGATTTATAGTGAATAACGTCCAAGTTCTCCCCTCCCGACCAGATTTGGACTAGACCTGTTTAAAATTTTCAAACCGTGTATCCAAAATCTTTATACTTTGAATACACTGAAAATAACATGTTCCTACCACGGCTGACTGATAAGTTGGTTTAATTTATTATACTTATATAGTGAACTTTTGCATCTGCAAATGTATGACAAAACGCCATTTTCACACTATTAGTATTTACCTTTTCAGGACTTCTAGCAGTTTTTTTATTTTTTATGCGTTGGACCTTATGCTGTCAAATAACAAATAAGCATACACTATATGGCCGACAGTACATGAAATAAAAATAACAAATTACTCCTTACAACGTTGCAAAATGGTTTTTGTGCTCGGATCATAACCTTTAAGAAAATGAAATAAAGTTGATCTGATAAGTTTATATGATAGCATCAGAATTTGATATTTATCTTACTTACTTTGATTGTATTTTCAGGTAAACATGTTTATGTGGTACTACAGTCTGTTGGTTATCTTCATCATTGTCAGTTCATCATTCGGTGAGTATATTCTATTATTACTCAACCGTGGTGAGATCACTCATTAGTTAACAATGAGTTGGTAACACACATGTGTGTTACCATCTCGTGCAAAGAAGCGGGACTACTTTCGAACGTCACATGACATAGTCCAATCACGTGACTTATAAGTGGCAACTGACAAATTTTACATTCTCAACAAAATGTTAATTTATGTGAAAGAATATTATCTAAGCGTTTTGTTTAACATTTTAAATGCATGATCGTTTTTCTAACCATCACAAATCCATCCTTCGCTTAATCACTTGTCCACCTTCTGTGCCGTCGCAAGCGGTGTTGCCTCCTCTGCCTACCGTAACATAAACATGGCGCTTCGACTGTTTGCTTGCTTCATCGCCACCCAAACTGTCGCTTTCCCCTCCACAAGCACGAAATCCGAACATGTTATCGTGTAACTACCTTTCCCCAAGTTCTATCTTCCGGTTCCTATCAACAATTTAGTAACTCATGTCAATGCAATTAATCCTCTGCCGATGACACTGTTCGCCAAGTTTGCAAAAAAAAGAACGTGACCTAGAAACAGGACAAATTCCGATGACGTCACTTGGCGATCTGATGACGTCACGTTGCGAGAGCATGGTGTGTTGACAGTTTTCGTTGCTTCTAAGTGCTTCTTTATCAATGCATCTTTTGATAATGAATGTTTTCACCAATATAATTTGTATCATGTTTATACGCGTATGGCATGTGTAAAGATCCAAAAGAATAGTGAACTATTTCATTTGGACTCATGGAAATTCTTACGCTGGTTTCCCGATTGTTCCAAGTCAGCTGATTCTTGTTTTGACGAGTTATTTACATAGTTATTGATATTGAGGGTTGAGTAATAAATAAAATACTAAACTCATGGTAATGTGATAACATTTTTAAGCAACTCGTGAATAGAATGTGGTATCAGACTCACTTTCGTTCGTCTGATACCAATTCTATACACTCGTTGCTTAAAAGTGTTATCACATTACCATTCGTTTAGTATTCTTTATTTATTATATAATAAGCAATGAAAATAATATAGGGTTATATAGTGAAAATATAATCCATATTTTAAGAAAAACAGTAGAAAGTCATATTTTCACTTCAGTGAAAATATTATTCATATCTTCACTGCGGTGAGAAAAATAGGACCGAACCTATAACCGCCCTTTGAAACACGATTATCTCCCTTTAAGGAAATCGAACGCATGTCACGCGTCACAGCGTTACTTAGGCTTGAAGAAAAACGACTCTTTACAATGTTTTCGGTATGTAACTGTTAACATTTTGCAGTGGAGATGTATCCTTCAATATCGAAAAGCCATCTTTTTGCTGTAGTTAATGATTGTTCATTCTATCGCAAAAATATTAAGCGAAGGATCAGACACAGAGAGATAGCGCTTACTCACTGTATCAGTGCGCGTCAAAACAGACCTATGTTTCACCGTTACAACCAAAAACATATTTTTGATCTGATATCAATAAAGATTCACAAATTATATGTTTTTCAAAAAACCTTTTCCGATAAATTATCGATTTATATTTCTATCAAACTTTTTTTTACCGAGAAAGGATCAATGGAGTTGCTTGACTGTCATTCACCACAACAGCAAACTTTGCCTTCCGACGCTTACAACTGCGTTTATGATCTTTAGATCAGCGTATATGATAACTAGACTATTTCATTATTTTGGCCAAATATCATTTCCACCTAATCTCGTGATTTTGGAAAATTCATGTTCACTCATGGGTGCGCCACTCATGAAAATATCACGTTCTCACTCATCTCGATGAGATAGAAATGATATTCGGCAAAAACAATGAAATATATTCTATAGTTCTTGGATGTATTTGTTAACTGTGAACCTGACATGCTATTTCTACAACACTCGTGCCACTTAATTGAGGATACATAAAGTAATTTTGCAAATACCGTTTTTTTTCATCAGGTGTCATTGGCAAAGATTTATTTTTCCGAGACTTTATTCAATAGTAAACGGGTAGGTACATTAAGAAAATTAGCTTTGTTTAGTAATGATAATGTTTTACATTTATAATTGTTCATCATATAAACTTATTTATTGTATAATGTGTATCTTGTGTATTCTCAAATGCCGCTGCCTGCGGTCTGAGTGGAAATAAAGTTCAGTTCAGACAAAGACTATATTTTTCTAGTGGCGCAGCCACGAGTGAAATATCATTTCTACATATGTCACGAGAAGATATAAACCTGGTATTTAGAAGATTAAAGTAAGATTTATATCTATTAGATTATCTAATGCAATGTGTAATCTTATAACTGGAAGACTTATAACTGGAAGGGTACCCCCATTTATTTACGTAGCTGGAATGGTTCCGGCACCTGACCAATGAGGATATCATGTATCTTCACCCGTCACAGTGAAAATATAACTAAACGTCACTGTTACCTGTTGCTTATAATATATTATCTTACCTTACAGTAAAATTGGCTGACGCTCGACTCGTTTTATCTCATGTACACCGCGAGTCTCAACTCTCACGGTGTACAAATTTCATGTACCCCGCTGCATTAGCAACAGCTCCTTCTGAGAAAAGATGTCGCTTAGCATTAAGATGACGTTACCAAATGACGCACGTGGTGTCCAGAGTTTACATACGTTTATCAGCTGTTTTCGTGATTATTAATTATAGATTTGTTTTCTAATCATTCTATGTTTTGTTTGGAACCAAATTCTGCATTGCATTGATTGCACATACTATAGGATTAAAATCAAATAACTTTTAAGCATGTTTAGGGTAATATTTTTACGTAACACGATTCATAACATTGCAGTCGCCATTTTGTTTACATTTAGGGTCAAGGCCGTTCATGTCGTGATGGCTCATCCGTTAACGGCAGTCAAACTAAATTGAGTATATTTTCTTCTGACATGACGGTAAGATAAATACGTTGTATGCTTCTCCCTTGTGTCTGTGTTAAAGGATAATGGCTTCGGCATCTCCAGTGATCTAACGACACGCCAACGTCAACAGCTTCATGACTTCAAAGAAACTGGCCAGTTCGGGTATTTTAAGAATGGTGAACTTGTAGTGGTTCCAAATGACCCCTCACAGACCCAATCTCGCCCGCCGTATAGAGCTACCCCACGTAGACGTCAAACACGTACAGGTCGTGACAATCGTCAACCACAAACAGGCGCTGTAGTGGAATAGGACAGTGGCCAAGGCTCGAACTTTATTTCACAGGGTCCTCTTAACAACGACACCGGCGATAATCGTCATTCACGTACTTTACATGAAACTAACGATGTTGCTAACACTGAGAGAACAACCTTTTTATGTTGGAACGTTAATGGTTTGATTGGAAAGATCGATAATATGAACTTTGTTGACTATCTGCGTAAATTAAATATATTTTTTTTGGTGGAGACGTTTGTAAAGGATATTCATTACAACTGGCTAGAGGGTTATAACATATTTTATAGTCCTGCTGTAAAACTGTCTGACCACGGTAGACTTTCAGGTGGCGTTTGCATTTGTATCCATGATTCTTTAAAGAATATGTATAAACAATTAACGTCTGAAATTGACATCTTCGTTTGTATAAAATTCATGAAAAATGTGTTCTCACTTGATAAAGATGTAAATCTTATATGTACCTATATCCCTCCCAACGGATCAACATACTATAAGTATAATACTTCAAAGTGTAATATCGAACATTTAGAAAACTACCTGCTAGCAAACCTCTCTGACTTCGCTGAATCTCACACTATAATTTGTGGTGATATGAATGCCCGTACAGGCCAACAGAACAATGTGATTACAAGCCTTGATAATGGTAACATGAGCCACATTTTTCAAGCCAGTGTTGACGATGATGATTATCCTTTAGATGATCGTAGTTCTCATGATAGTGTTATAAATAATTTTGGTGATTTATTATTAGATCTTTGCTATTCTTTCAACCTATTTATTGTAAATGGTAGAGTGTATGGAGACTCGCAAGGCGAATATACTTATACCGGACACCAGGGATCTAGTGTTAATGACTATTTTATCTGCTCACCAGACTTTTTCGAATTCATTAAGTTGCTTAACATTGGAGACAGAGTAGACTCTGACCATTTACCGTTAGAGCTGTCTTGTCATTTTCCGAATATGATGCGCTCAAAATGTAAATCTAACGTTGATGATTCCACAGAAAACATTGTTTGGAACGATTCTCTATGTGAACTATTTGTTGATACCCTCAAAGGTAATTTGATATATACCATTGATCACCTCTTATCAAAACTTGAGTTTGATCTAAACGGACCTCTACACGATTTCGTTGATATCATACTGGATTCAGCAAGTTGTATGAAGAAAAAGGCTCAGAGAATTAGACAAAATCATAAAATCCCATTTAATCATGAATGCAAAACCGCTCGGAGAGATGCTCGCAAAGCACTTAGAAGTTTTCGTTGTAGAAGAACTGATATCAACAGAAATAATGTTTGTAAAATGAGAAATAAATACAAAGCTTCATGTAGAAAATTTAATTCTAACCTGCGTAGCCAGAGATTGAAAAGATGAAATGACTCGTTCAACAACCCCGCTAAATTTTGGAAACAAATTCGTTCTTTTAGAAAGAAACCAACTCCTAAAAACAATATATCAAAATGTGAATGGATTACCCATTTCAAGACTATATTTAATAATGATGATATTCTACAAACCGACAGCTGTTTATTTGATGATGATGATATATCTTCTAATGACTATGATGATGTTGATGAAATGATTTTGGAAACACAAATTTCAGAAGATGAAATAAAGAATGCTATAAGTCGCCTAAAGAGCGGGAAATCACCTGGTCCAGACAATATCATAATCGAAATGATAAAATGTTCTCACTCCGAATTAATGCCTTTCCTCCTAAGATGTTTTAATACGGTATTTGAAAGTGGGTCGTTTCCAGATAGCTGGTCCCGTTCAATTATTGTACCAATACATAAAAAGGGGGCTACAAATAACCCAGATAATTATAGAGGTATATCCCTTATGAGTGTAATTGGGAAAATATTCACATCTATTCTAAACAACAGACTCTCGAACTGGTCAAGTCTAAAAAACCTTATCCCTGAATGCCAAGCCGGATTTAGAAAAGATTACTCGACTTCTGACCATATTTTCACACTATATGCAATAATACAAAAATGCTTATCTCGTAGTAAACATAAACTTTATGTAGCGTTTGTCGATTTTAAAAAGGCTTTTGACTCTGTTGATCGTTTTAAACTGTGGCAATGTTTAAGAAAGGCCGGTTTACAAGGGAGAATGTACTCTATTTTAAAATCAATGTATTCAAATATCAAATCATGTGTTCGTTGTGATGATGATGTCATCGATTATTTCGACTGTCCCATTGGAGTTCGGCAAGGGTGTATTTTAAGCCCAATACTGTTTTCCTTCTTTATAAGCGAACTGTATTACGATATTTCCATGTTAGGTAAACATGGTGTACAAATGTTTCCAGCTATGATTGAAATTTTTATTTTACTCTTTGCCGATGATGTTATTCTGGTTTCAGATACAATTATCGGTCTATTAAACCAACTGAATGTTTTGGAAAGATATACAAACGAATGGAAATTATTTGTTAATTTTGATAAAACAAACATTGTTATCTTTAGAAGAGGTGGTCCAGTCGCCTCTAAAGAAAAAGGGTTTTTGAATGGTAAACAGGTATCTATCTTAAATAATTATACCTATCTAGGGCTTATGTTTTCCTATACTATGAATTTTAAAAAGAGTGTCTTAGACTTGAAGTCACGTGCCAAAAAGGCACTTATCAATGTTATGTCAGTATCCCAGAATTTTGACATTTTATACCCGAAGATATTTTTTAAATTGTTTGATTCACAAATCCAACCTATTATGCTATATGGATCTGAAATTTGGGGATTTCAACGTCATGATTGTATCGAGAAATGACATCTTTTAGCATGTAAAAGATTTTTAAATGTGGCCCAAGCAACACCAAACTGCATGATTTATGGTGAATGTGGTAGATATCCAATATATGTAAACTCACAAATTAGATGTCTAAAATTTTGGCTAAGGATCCTTAGAATGCACGAACAAAGATTACCAAAGCTAGCATATAACATGCTTGTTCATTTAGATGATAAAGGTAAGATAACATGGGCAACTCATATTAAAAACTTATTATTTACCCATGGGTTTGGATTTGTATGGCTTAATCAAACAGTTGGTAATGTTACCGTATTTCTTAAGCACTTTCGAGATCAATCTGTTAATATGTTTTATCAAGAATGGAACTCAAATCTAGACAATAGCACAAGATACCAATTGTACAGATCATTTAAAAGCTTAATTCAACCAGAGTTGTATCTTTCTGCACTGACATCTAGAAACATAAGACGCACATTTGTTAACTTTCGATTGGGCTTGTTAGATTTATCAGTAAATAAAGGCAGAAGATTTTCCATAGAAAGAAGTTTAAGAATATGCCCATTATGTAAATCTGCTGTAGAGGATGAAATCCATTTTGCTTTTGTGTGTCCACATTATGCTGATTTAAGAAAACGATACATTTCAAATCATTACCTTTTAAAGTATCCTAAAACTGCCTTTGTTTCAATTCTATCCTCGAAAAATGAAAATGTGATAAGGAATTTAGCGCTCTTTGTAAAACATGCTGTTGTCCGAAGAGACAACCTATTATCTGAATTGTTAAAACTGCTGTGAATTTTCTGTATATGTGTACCTTGTAAACTTGTATCATTTGTATATGGGCCGGAGGCCTGAATTACAATAAACTTCTTTGTCTTGTCTTGTCCTTGGGTAATACGGTCTGATGTACCATCTTTGTAGAAATGTCAGCCCTCGCCTTGCAGCTCAGGCAACTTTTTCTACAAAGATGGTACATCAGACCGCATTACCTTCGTGAGAAGCAAACAACTTTTAATATTACCCATAAAGGAGGACGGACACTGGGAAGTATTTTCCTGTCTTTTGATTGGTTGTTGTGAACCAATCAAATTAAACGTTAACGTTGTGCCGGGACTATTTCATTCATCTTTTAAACTTATATTCGACTGAAAAGTTGTTTTCCCTTATTCTAAATCTAAACATGTTCAATTTATTCCATGTTGTTACTATCTGCCAATTTTCACATGTTGCCATGCAAATGACGTTTGATGAGTCAGTCAAATTGTCCGAAGTATATTATCGATCAAAAAATAACTTTTTCGTGGCGTAAAGCTTTCGGTTAGGGTTAATTATGCCTACAAGGAAGAACGCCTACAGTGAACAATGCCTACACTAAATATTGTGACAGCGATACGCTTACCTGCACACAAGTGGACTGTTCCAATCAGTTTGGAATAACGCCTACAATAGAGAATTAACGAACAGATAGATTACTGATTTAATAAGTACGAGTGGACTCTACAAGCAGCTGGGACGGAGGAATAATACTCTATCAACATTCCTCCAAGAGGGGAATAACATACATAATGATTTGTACAATTTTGGAAATTTCTAAGATATGCAAAATTTCACATTATATGCGAAAGTTAATATTGTAAAGATAATTGCAACCCGAATTCTCCCATATCTATAAAAAATCGGAGTCGTAGACCCGAAGGGCAGGAGAGCTATTTGTGACATTCTCATGTCGAAAAAAATACAAAAGCGTCAACATATCCAGAGAAATAGCAAAATGAACTTGATGAAAACATGGACGAAGAAACATTAAGAAAAAATTACCTTTAAGTCATTTTATGATACATAAAACAACCTTGGTTTCTTTACAGTGTAATTCATAGAATTCTGCCAACAAATGTTTCACTTATAACGATGAACTGTATAGATTCAAACAAATGTTCTTTTTGCAAATCCAAGGTAGATTGAATATCACACTTATTGGATGAATGGAAATTAGTCTGAAATGTGTGGAACGAAATAGAAAGTGATGTCAATATCAATATGTCATAATCTATTCTAATACTTTTTTTCACATATCCAATACAATCTGTTTGTATCAATGTCTGTTTTCACACTATGTTTATGTAAATATGGTAATGTAAATCATATATGTTGAATAATTATGGCATGAACTGATTGATTGTAATACTTGAGATTTTAAAAGAATAGCAACAAAGATGGCAATTGAATGGCTTGAGTGACTTACTTCAAAGATCATAGACATAGAAAATACTTTATGATAGACATTTGTGTTATCTCACATAAAATATCGATTGTGCTAACAACATTGTGTTTTGTTTTCATAGTAGGAATAGGTGGAACATTCCATCTTTTCTCATAGGGTGAAGGTTGTTAACTTCAAGCCACTGGTGCATGAAGATGTTTTGATAAGACTGTAGGCATTCTTCCATGTAGGCATTAGTGAACGCCACCAAGCTTTCGGTCGTGTAGAATACGACGGGTTTCGTTCGATTGTAATGACGACATAGTCACGAGCGGCTATGACGTCACAGTGATTACGGCGACGTCATAGGAATTTCAATTTGCCCCGATTTGTATTTTGTTACCGTAGGACATCGCCGGTCACTTCAAATCAAGATATACCTTGAAAACACGGCTAGATAAAAAGGAAAAACGGAACTTTAAACACTAACATGATTTAAGTTAATTTTATATGACATTTCGCAAGGGATAATAAGCCATGCGTAGGCATTTCGGGAGTAAGGCAACGACAAATGCGTATGAATTTTGGAGATTGACTCCTTGTGAAATCCTCTATCCTCGTGACGGGGAATTACATAATTAATATAACTCGGGAAAGATAATCTGTCATTCCCCGTCACTCGTAAGTTATTGTCTAAATGTAATAGTATGTCTCTCGCTCTTGCTCAGGCACTACTAATTATTAGGCATTCTTGTCAAAAACACAAAAAAACTTTTCTTCTTTTTTTATGGTTAATTTTTTTATAGTTTTTTTATATGATATGAGAAAAAAAAGAACATTACATAACATTGACTACAATAAACAATTTGTCAAATTGTATATCTTGGCCACTCATTTAATATCCTCTATATCTATTTCTCTTCAGCCCAGAATGATAACTGTAGACATGGTTATTACGGAAACAACTGTGAGGTAAACTGTCCGGATCAGTGTCGACCTCTCCTGACCTATCCATGTAATAAGCAGTCTGGGAAATGCTCTGAGGGATGTAATGAAGGGTTCTATGGAGACCAGTGTAAGAAAACGTGCACCTGTCCTTCCGGTGTCTGTTACCAGGAAAATGGGGAGTGTTATGGAACTGGTACAACCCCTGCAACAACTACTCAAAACACGACCACAAGTGTAATATGTAAGTAAGATATATTTCAAGCCAGTGGTGATATAATAGTGAGAGTAAAACTACCATTGTGAATAAAATGTCAACCAATTGGATATTTAAACTGCCTGGTGGGATTCTTAAGGAACTAACTTTTTAAGGTCATTTCATTGATTGAGACTAGGTCACCAAAAGCGGATTCGTTAAATGCTATGGCCTTTTTACAGGGGGCACTGTGCTTTGGGCGTTTATGTTTTTGTTGATAAGAAAATGTAAATGGGATATCAACATTTCTATGAAAGATTCGTTAACCGAGTGTTGTCGTTATATTCTCAATAGCTAAATTTCATCCCGAACCGCATGCAAGTATGAAAATGGGTCTTTAAGAACAACAACAAAAGATAATGTTTTCTGCATTCATTGTGATAGGAGCTGTTTTAGTAGGTGTTCGCTTGACTAGCGTCTACTTTAAATCCATGTTTATGATCGATAATGATAATGTGATTAATGAATAAAGTCATGATATTATCTTTAACTTCAATAGCCCTGGAAACAATACGTTACAAATATGACTCGCTAGAAAGTTGATGGCAACTGAATTGAGGCCTATTTCTAATTTCAAGGCCCTACGACAGTGCACACAACTCTAAGTGAAGGGGTAGGAGCAGGATGGCGAACTATAGCGATTTTTCTCATCATTCTTTTGTAAGTACCAACCAGAATTATAAACTCCTTTTGTATGCACTAACAATTGGTTATTCCGATTTTTTTACATTTGTATATTAATGTCATATATAAAACAAAAAAGAATATCAAGTTAATTATTCCACAGAAACAATCTGATTATAAAGATACAATTCATGTGCATAACAGAATTATGTGTACATAAGGAACATACTCCGAGAAGTCGCCAATGTTTGCGGGGCTTAACGGCCGACGATGATACCTGACCCATAACGGCGAGTTTGAAGAGTTTATTCCACTGAAACCTAAATTCGTAAATATTGGCGTCTAGTTTTGTAATTATCTAATTTACCAATACTGACGTCCTACATTTTGTGACTGCATGATGAAGCGCGTGCATCGTAACAAGTGCACAAGGTCCATGAGCTCAAAGAGTATTGGACAGGTACATGTATGAATACTCGTGTTTTACTTGCATTTCCTGTCACACGTTGGGCATAGTGCATAAAAAATGTAACAACAAATTCGCTTGAATATCGTGTTAACATTCTATAAAGCATTATTACAATGCTCATTGAAAGACCCTGTAGCACGTTTTTCAAAGAATTCTTTTATCTATGAAAGTTACACCTTTGCAAAATTTGTAACATTTAAAGTGTCAACCAACTAAACAAATTCCACTGAACCTTCTCATTACTCAATCAGATTACAGTAATTTGAAGACGAAGTTGTCATGTATTGCACGAAAACCGAAAGCGGCCGTTTTTTATTCTTCAACCTTCATTTTGGTAGGGAAAAGATTCAATTAACTTAACTGAAGATTTAATTAAGGAAGAAGGCAACTTTATGACACTTATATGGGCAATTTATAAGAATATGATTACTGAATAAGTCTGACTCAGCCATAGTGATTTGCAAGTGTATGACTTTTGTGATGAATGAGCATCTTTTTCTCTTGCAGCATCAGTCAACGTTAAGAATACGTTGTTAAATATTATCTTATAAATGACACGGCAACGCTACATTAGGGAAATCTGTAACAATCTTACGATAAACCTATCTACGGGGAATTATATTTTTTAGGCGTTATCCTGAAATTGATGCCATAAGTTACAACTTTCTTGTACAACTGTGTACTTATTGCTGTTTGATTGGAGAACAAGAAACAAGTTTTTTTCTGAATATTTCAATTCAGAAAGAATTCATCAGCCTCTACACTGTCCCAGACGCCGATATGCAACCCTAGGACGCCGATATGCAACCCTAGGACCCTGATATGCTAAACAAACATTCCAAAATGCAAAATAAAGACACCAATAGGGCAGATATATTGGACTGTTATTTTGCGACTACATATGTAAAATACACATTATTCCACTTAATTTAGGTTTAACTCTGTTTAACATTGCATGGTGAGGTAAGAACAAAACTGAAATGATTCTGATTCATTTACAGCATCGTCTCGGCTGGTGGCATAGTCGTGGCACTTCTTAGGTACGAATCGCTTTAATTTTTAATTTTTAATCTTAAATACATGTATTTTATCAAATAGATTTGTCAAACAAAGAATAATTAAATACGGTCAAAATCTTGAAGATAACATTCTTAGGTCGTGCCATTGCATATTTTATTAAAAGAAGATCATGTAACTATATAAGTAACAATTTCTAAATTGTTCAAATAATGGTAAACGATACATTGATTACTTTAGATTTGTTCACTAAGTTAGTGTTTTTCGTTAAATTATCCGTTTGCTAGACATTTGGTAGTTCAGAAAACACATAATCATTATGCTTTTTCATTGTTGCAGGTTGAGGAAGTATGGATACTTTAAGAAAGGTTATGTTTTCGCTTTATCCGTTGTATTTCAAGTGTCGATTTATTTATGCCATATTAATTTCGTCCCTACAATCAAAACGTTACAGGCCATTGTGCCTAAGCATTTCGGAATACAGATATTTATTATACCCCCGCTACGAAGTATTCGGGGGTATATAGCGGTCAGCGCGTCCGTCCGTCCGTCCCGTCACACTTTTTGTTCCGCTCATAACTCAAATACTATTTATTCAAATGTCACGAAACTTCATATGTGTAATCACTATGGTCCCTAGATGTGCCTTTTGTATATTTCGATCAGATGCCCTCATTATTTTTTTAGATTTTAGACTTCTTTGTTGTAGAAGTGACTGTTTGAGGAAGTCATTTTTGTTCCGCTCTTAACTCTGATACTATTTCATCCAATGTGATAAAACTGTATATATATGTAATGGCTATGGTCCCTAGATATGCCTTTTGTCTATTTCAGTCAGACCACTCTCATTATTATTTTAAGATTTCGATTTCTTTCTTGTAAAAGTGACTCTTTGAGGAAGTCATTTTTGTTCCGCTCTTAACTCTGATATTTTTTGTTCAGATGAGCCATTCGATGTACTCTCAGTATTTTTGTATAGTTAACTTCTTTCTTAAGATACAGTCACATTGAAAGGACATTGAAGATTTTATTAATACAATAATGACTATATAAGAATCATAAATGTCTGAAAAAGACATTGTTAGTTTCATAAGAGCTTATATAGCTTACATGCAATCAGGAAGTCTATATCTTCATTGACTTTCAAACAAATTAAAACAGTTTTGCAATTTTGTAGGAATCCTTACTAAGTGTAGTTGTAACTTAGTTTCTATAATCACTTAGGGAAGCGGGGGTATAAAAAGTGAGTTTGCTCACTAATTCTCTTGTTTATAAAAGCTTTGAGTAGAGTCATGTTTTGACTGTGTTTCTGTTTTATGTTTTAGGAGATGAAGAAAAGGGGGAAGAAGAAGGTTTTTATTTCTTCCAATTAAGAAAGATAATTCAACTTTCCAACTTTCATAACGTTTTCATTATCTAACCTGGACACTCAAGTAATTCCATACTATCTTTGAATTAATTTAAAGTAAAGGAGAGGATAACGTTACTTTACATAACCATTACAAATAAGCATAAACGTAGTTCATTTATTCCTTTTTAGTCTGTAAATTTGCTGTGTTTGGTTTAAGTTTCCATGATGCACCGACTTTCTCCCATTGAAGAAGATACAGCAACGACATCAAATGTTCAGAGCGAAAAACCAATATCGCTTGGTAAGAAATGTTATTTTCTGTAAAGTTTGAAGTCTTATTATCATTGAATCTAATTGGCTTTACTGTTGTTAACAAAACAAGACCAATTATTTCTGTGCTATATATTTATTTTTTATTTCCAGTTGAAAATTCTATGAACGAAGTTATTTAAAATCACTTATATCTTATAAACTACAACCATATCGTGAATTTTATCATTGCATTTGTCATCAGAATTACTCTTTGTTTACAGATGAAGTGGCTTCAGTAAATGTAAGTCACTAAATAAAAGTAAAACGTGTTTTGGGCAATGTAACAGAAATGTTTTATATCAGGACAGCGTTTTCTTTTAATTTCTTATATGTGTTGAGTCACAAATGACATTGATATAAGTAATAAATCAGCTGTAATAAAATCTCAATTTTCTCAGAATAAAAGAAATAAAATAAAAATATTTATTTTAAAACTGTAAATAATTCTATCTTTATCTTAATTGGAGCCTTTATTATACACCCAGAGCTCTCAGAATAAAGGCAACATGGTATTGAGAAATAAATGTATTAAACTGTCAAATGTATACATAAACGAATATCGTTTGACCGTTCGTTCGTCAGAAAAGTATGAATAGTTGTTGAGGTGTATTTTGTTCTTGTAAGCCATCTGTGCACAAGCCTTCTCAAGAAATACTGGAGAGGAATGAGAAAATCAGAAAGCTGGAGGAAGAGGTAATCAACTTGTAATAAAGTTTTAATTCAATAGAAAACAATATTAAACATAGATAAGCAGCTAAATAGATACATATCATGTAGAAAGTTTAAGGGTGTTGAATTCTTCATTTTCATAATGCAAGCATATGGGTTAAGCATAGTTCTCGGGCTCTTCATTTCAATCAATTAAATGTCATCTGGGTAGTACCGCTGGTAGATGCGATTTATTTACATTGACTTGTTGCATACATAGCAATAGAAAGAATTTATCTGATGAGATATCAAGGTATTGAGGGAGTTTGATTTAAATACCCTGCTGTATTATATTTGTAATTCACAATACTACCATCCAAAAAGCCAATACAGTTTGAACTCAGTATTTACGAATTACTGAAAATATTTGAGATGATTATCCCCCTTCTTTTTCAGAATCATCGTATTAAAGCGAGGTGTGCAGAGAAGGACAGAACGATTTCAAGCTACGAAAAGCGGGTGAGAAAATGAGGCCTTCAATTCTTACCATACAAGGAAGGGATAGCGCAGTGGTTAACTTTGTCTGCAGTAGAGAACTGCACTACACACAGTAAGGTTTGGCTGCATTGCTATGCTGAATTTCAGCGCAGTACCACCTATTGTGTTGTGGGCTTTCTCCCTGTAATAATACTAGCAGCCATGATACAAGTGAATAACTCTTGAAAGTTTGAACCCAAATCACCTTACCATACCTCACCTCTTACATAAATATAAGTTCCATTGTTATTGAATGACAACATGTGTTGATAAAATTGCAATATAATCATAAATACCTAAATATTTGTATTTCATGGAAAAGGGGATATCTCACAAAAAGATGAAAAAATGTTACCAAATGGCCGGAGATTGCAACATATGGAAAGAGGCCTTTATTTAAAAAATGATCAATGACGAAAATGTAGAATTTTAGTGAATTAATGTTACAATCTGATCGGCATAAAGAGCCACTCAGTGATCTGTCAAAGTCACATAAAGATAGTGTCATATGGTCGAGGAGAATCGATGGTAGTAAGAAAGTATCATATTAGAGGTTATCGATGTTATATAGTGAAAATAGGAAGCTTTGAAGTCGCGAGTATGATCGAAAACTGGAATGACAGTTGAGAAAAAATCCGATTATAAAATCTTCTTAAATTTTACCTAATACTCTTTAATCTAGTTAAGTTTGCAATGCAGTGTGCATGCAGTGTGCATGCAGTGAGATGGCGATGGTCCTAAGCTCTGTCAAATCTTATATTTAAGTTGTTGGTTAAATCCAAGCTGTTGGCAACAGTTGCTATACACAAGAAAATACTGCAATTTTAACACAATGTTATGCTGATTTATCGAGGTTCCAGTTTAGCTTTGCAATTGGCTCAAAATCCTAATTGCTGAATATTCTTACTTAGATATCCTGGATCGTAAAATGACCGAAAAGGGTGTTCGGCTTATTCTAATGTATTATCTATTTGGTATATACAGGTCAGGTCAAGATGACCTGAAATAACTACATATAATATTTAATGGGTAAAAAAGGTACAAAGTGTTCAAAGTTGAATCATTAAAATCCTTCTCACAGGTGAGTTATACTCTTTACAGAGTACTAGTTTTGCAGTGTTATGTTTACAGGTTTGAATTTACTCTGTGTCATGTTCCTAGATTCTTATAATTATTTTCAAAAAGTCTGCAAATTACAAATACCATTGAAAAAACATTGAACATTTACCAAGCTGAGCTCTCCATGGTTTGAAACACGATATTATCCTGTCACTCAGACACTAATCACCCTATGTTTATGGAACTGACCAATCACAACATTGATTTAAACTATTAGATATGCTTTTCTCTAAATTTGGACGTCGGATGTATTTTTTATGTAAAGCATATGACCCTCTTTTCTAGTTTTGGTTGAACATTCATTGAACATGTATACGTGAGGTGAGGGAAGGGTAGGGAGTATGTTGTATAGGGACGTAGTATGTAGGGATAAAGAATGTCCCTAGAACGGCTGAGTTGATTTGATTTAAACATATTTTATTCATGATGAAAAGGATGAGGAACAAGTTCTCCAAATTAAAATACCTTCTCCTTGAAGCTGAGTTTTATAGATAATTTTGAAATAAACTAGGATGTTGGATATAGCTTAATGATACCCTTTTTAGATTTTTCGCCCTCTCAACCTGTTTCTTCGACTGTTTTCGAACCGGTCTTTTAAAATTTAGTCAAATTACAAAATGTGATGTTCAGCGTTGTTGATCTTCCATTTATAAACTTTGTTTGTTCTATTACAGGAAGAGGAGATCCAAAGACTATCGGGTAAGATTTTGTCGGTGTTACAGGTTGTTGAATGATTATCTTTACTTTTTAATACAAGATATGAAACGATAGTCTCCTTCACGTTTGTAATGTCAACATGTATTCAAAGCAACATTGAAATTATACTCTTCAAGCAAAAACGCATAGCTGAAAACAGAAAAAATACAGTTTGTATAAGTGATGCTGGTCAGAGTGAGGACTACATTGTTGAAAGCAGAGCAAATAACATGTGTCAACAGGATTTGGTCTCTTAGCAGTCAATATCTTGTACGACTTCTACATTTGTTTGATGGACATTCGTGTCCTATAGACTGAGGAAAACTAATGTTAACATGTCTTGAAATGTTCTGATATTCTTCCCCATTCATGTTACATAAGTAGCCAAGGCAGACTATAGTTAATACCAAGTTACATCATCCATTTCTAATTTTCTTGCCAGACCGATTTTATTCATAATAGCACACTTTATTGCATCTTCAAGTCACATTTTAAATGACAACGGAATCAAGCTAGGAATTGATTGGAAATAACGTCCATCACCGACATACTACTAGATGCAAACTTCTTTTGAAATTTTAAATCAATTATATACAAAACCAAAGGTTATGCGTTTCTTTTTATTAGCTGTATATTTTTTTTAATTATTTGTTTGACATTATCCCAAACCTACAAACAAAATTTACACTTTTTTCCTATAGGGTTGCCTCCAAATTCGACGAATCATTTGATGGTTTACACGAAATCGGATCATCCAAAATGGCTTCAATGTGAGTATTTTTGTTGTTATCAATTAATTTTGTTTCCTGAAAATATAAAGCCTAGTTCAATTTCGCTTTTCTCTTTCAAAAACCGATTAATATTTTTATGAAACAAGCCATGTGGTTAGATCAATTGTGGAATGGTGCCCTTTTTGCTACTTTTATTTATTCTAAAAGAAATCAGGTTTCCCTGTCAACAATTTGAACTTAGAGGGGTAGGGTCCTTTGCCGGCCTCTATCTTTGTCTACTTAGGCCATTCTGAATTTGTCATTTCTTCACGTTTCCATTAGAACAATTTGTGTATAGTGTATTAGTGTATATGGTTGGGTAAGGTTCTTTTCCGGTACTTATTTCCAAATCTATTGAGTATTTGTTTTACAAATAACGGTATATGGTAAGATCTAGAAATAGAGAGATGCCTTTGGCTGCTTTGGTTATTCTGAATTTTTCATTCCTTCTGGCTTCCATGCAAACGATTTGAATCCAGTGCATATAGGGGGTAGGATCCTTTTGAAGTCTCTTTTTCAAATTGCTTTGAGTATTTGACTAAACTTGATCTATATAGTAGATCTAGAATTAGAGTGGTGCCTTTTGCAACTTTGGTTATTCTGAATGTATCGTTTTTTCTTGTTTCAATAGAAACCATTTGAAGCAAGTACATTTAGGGAGTATATCAAATATCAAATATATGGAGTATGTTTTACTAAATTTTGTATATGGTTATATCTATTGGTGGAGTGGTGTTCTTTGCTACTTTGGTCATTATGAATTGTTCATTCTTTTCCTGTTTCAATCTAGATAAAGTTGATTTTATTCCTAAGGTGAATGTGAACTTAGTGCACAAGGGGGTGGGGTCTTTTCCGGCATTTATCTGAAAATCTATTGAGTATCATCTAGTGAAGCTTCATATGTGGTTGAGTGGTGCCTTTAGCTATTATGGTCAATCTCAATTTTTCATTCTTTTCCTGTTTTAATCTATATAGAGAAAGTGGTCCTTTTTTACCAAGGCTACTTATTCTTTTATATCGATATTTATTCTTAAATATTTACGTTTTTTGGCTTAAGTCGGGCTTAAATGTCAAGGCGAGGTGGTTAAGGTTTGATGAAAAGTTTGGGTGGGGGACATCACAGTGAATTTTTGCGACATTTTGACGCATTTAACATTTTAAAATGTAATTTCCTGCATTTCTTGAGACTTTGTTAACATTCACATTGTACATATTGTTTTGTTTTTACTTTCAGGTCCACATTTAAAGTTTGACTCGGAAACTGTCAATTTAGCTGCTGCGGGCTTTGGAGAGAACATGTGGTTGTGGAACGTCCCTGACCATAGGTTTCCAGAAAACAACAGAAAAAGATTCCAAACTTTCCGTGGTACGACATGCACTGAACCATTAGTGAAGACAGGATTCTACCAATACTTCGAAGCCATCTTTGACATCGGAATTAGACAACCAGTTGAGGAGGGGGAAGTGGTCATGCAGCTTGGTTTCTGTCAGGAAAAAGATCGAGATCTAACTCCATTCATAGAAAGCAAGAAAAACTGCTTTGTGGTACAGGCTGTAAGTTGCAAGGAACACAACAAAATATGTCTGGTTTCAATTCTTGAAGGCAAGATAGAGCACCTACAGGAATTGATGAACAACGTTAGAGATTCAAAACACTGGGTCCTTATTGGAATTCGTCTGAACAAAGAAGGGAATAAGATTGCATTATATGACTGCAGACAGCTGAAATGTTTACAAAATACAAACATTGATATTGGCAAAAATATTTGGCCGATGTTTGGTGTATGTGCGGAAAACAAAGCATCCGTTATTGTAACATTGATTGCTGGGCAGGATATCGAAATGTCTGGGAGAAAGAAAGAAACAATTAAAACAAGGACAATGTAACAATATACTGCAATGATGTTTTCTGTAAACTAATTATGTTCGCAGGGTTATAGTTGCAAATCTAAGCATATCTTTGTAAACAACATTGCCAACATTGCAGTGATGTCATTTTATTGAACGTCATTATGTTATAGTTTCATGGTATTGTGATGTCATGATGCATAGTGATATCATGTTGTTTACGATGGCAACGCCTTGTGTATTGTCCAGACTATGCATACAAGAAGAGTGTAAACAAGCGATCTCCAGATTTTATTAAATCTATTTTTGGATATACAAACATGTTATTGTAGATTCCCGTGTGTCTTTCTGATAACTTGAGACTTCTCAAATAGATTAGATATTTTTTAAACATTGAACTAGAAAGTTGATGTTAATATGGCGTTCTTATGGAGTTTAATGTCTTAAAAAGTTGCAAAGGAAAATACAAATAAGTTTACATCTCAATGTTCATATATACAATTGTTCGTCCATGAATATGTAAATACTTTGCATTTCTGTTTATTGTCTTTGTGCACAATGTAAGTAATATTTGAATCAAGATGGATCATGTAAATGTGTTTCATAGAAAAGAGTAGATAAAAGATAAATGTTAAATCGAGTAACACTTCTACACTGAGATAAACGTTGATGAAAGATATTGATGTATCCTATAACATTTTCAGTTTTCACTGTTTATTGTTTATTGATTTACACTTTATCAATAATGACACTTAGAAACTGATACTTTCTGTGATTTCCTCAGAATGTAAACTCAAAATAACAATGTCACTAATTGCTGAATAGAAGTTTTTGATTTTATATCGTTTATTTTGTTTATTTCAACATCAAGCGTATTTGATGACAAATAAAGTTGACACAAATGGTTTCAAAAAGTCGGGTACAACTTTAGTTTAGGTACTCACATAAAAATAACAATTTTATGTGACGTTATTCATAGTCACATAAGTTTATTTGCAATATATTATTGCAATGAAAATATCATTCGTAGCTGTTCAAAAAAAGGGAGAGAGATACATAAATTCATTCGATAAAGCGAATAATAATTCTTTTAAATGGCAAAATATATTAACAATTTGATTGGCTAGTGGTGACCTTTAACATTAACCGGACTACTATTTTCATTTTTAAAACGAACACGTTTTCATTTACAAATTTTGAATGACAGAATGAGTGTGAGTCATTCTTGAATTTATCTTATGAGACTGCGTAAGACTTAAAAGACTGCATAAAATGTAACCACCAATACACATCAGCATTAAAGTCGGCATCAAGCTTACACTTAGCCATCCTGCTACATCAGCGTATATGTCTCCGCTAAAGCTACAACCTATCCCCTGATATCCTCCTATGGTCTTCTGTCGTATCGCTATATATAGCAAGCCAATCAAATGATGCCCTTTCAGCGATAGCGGCTAACTAGTTTCTTGGCTTCGTTCCGCGTGCTCACCTCGTGATTCAAATTAACCAATAGGTGTGCTATTAGATAATAAATCTGATTCTCATTGCCGTCTCCCGCTAAACTCCAAATCGCGCGCTCTTAGATTTCCACGCGCGACATCACTAGACAACAGTGTATGGAGTTCGAAGTAGTTTGACGGAAAACAGACAGGCTATAAATAGCGCTAAACAACCACCCGTCAGAGTTACGACAGAAGGCCATAGGAGGATATCTGGGGATAGGTTGTAGCTTAAGCGGAGACATATACGCTGATGTAGCAGGATGACACTTAGCGTTTGACGACAACAGTGAGTTCTTGAGGTCAAGTACTCTGCGGAAGAATGTCCAAACTATTAATCCTAATACATCTCACTTATAGCCATGATACGCATTCTCAGGGGTAGCAGATTATGACATATCCATAACATGTATAACACATCCTTTCATATCACTTTGCAAATAATGCAAAACCATGTTCTAATTGTTATGCTGAGGCTATATTAGTATCAAAACATACATGAATACCAGATTATTGTATGGGGATAAATGCCGCATGTTGTGTAGCATTGATTCAATGTATAACATCTATAGATGATGTTGTTACTTCATATCATGTTTGTATGGAATACGCTGTATATATAAACGTTCTGAAGGATAATGCTTTTTTTACTTGACAGCGATATCAAGAATGTGTTAATATTAGGATATCTGAAAAAACATATTTTACAGTATTTCTCTAAAATGTGAGTAAAAATGACATATATGTAGATATTGATATTCATCTTCTACTATATCTAAGTGCCAAAGTTAGCATGTGAGGAACGTCTGAAACATGAAATGACCATTCGGATTATTATAACAGTAACTGATGTTAAATAATCCTTCATCATTATTTCATATTTTATGATTTTGTCATATAAACACTTTTTGTTAAGGTTATTAATATTGATGCTGTCCATGTCTGCAAATAATTATCTTTAGAACACTGCGTTTAAGTAGATAATCATATCGTGTTTGGTTAATTATTGTGACCAAAACTGCAATTGAAAAGTAGATCTCTGATACCTGTCGTTCAATGAATGATTTTATTGTATAAGACTTCGTGTGTAATATATACCTTATTCATTGTATATGAGCAGAAAGGATATATTGGTAAGATGTGAGTCAAACTTCAGTTCGTCTGCCACTTCGGAATTACATTGCTTTTTGTGCTTAAAATATTTAATAAATCACATCAATTTTTCAAAAACGTCTGCGCCATGCTTGCGAGCATGTTTGAACTATAGTAAGGCAGGTAACTCTAAAAGAGCTTTCTAAGCGCGAATAGAAGAAGCGCACATAAATTACCTTCTGTCATAATATATTTTACAAATGAAATAACACTTGTTCTTTTCTCTCAGAATTATCTATTGTTCTTAAAAACTATCTATTTGTTTATATGGTATCAAAGAATTTCCGGGGTCCAACGTCAATTTATTCAATGAAATTGCATACATTCCTATCAGAATCGGAAGGTAGGGAAAAAAATTGCTATGTGGCAGCCAAGATGATAAATTAGATACATTGGAAGTATAGTGTGATAATCAAGATGATAAATAAAATACAATGGAGATATAGTGTGATAATCGAGCCAGTTTGTAAAACAGTGAGTAACATAATGATAGTATGACATGAATATATATTGTGTGAACGATTACCATATAGATTCTTATATTGTGAGCCCAGACTCGGCAAGGCTAAGGAGGTTAATAGGTAGGATAGGAGTGGCGTAAATAAGTATTAAAAAAACCTAACCGACTTGAATCCCCTCATATGAAAACAACAGCATAGAACATCCAATCATTAGGTGACTTTCTATAATGATACTACACATTAACTTCGATGGCGGAATAGTTTTTAAAATGATAATTAAGCATGATGCTATTTCGGATGGCATTCATTTCTTAAGAGTTGTATATTTGTTGCAGAGAAATTATTAGTATACTCACAGCAAACTCACGCTTACCAGATTATTCATCATCTTTGCTCGTCTGTACCTCGGAGACAAGGAAAGATGAATACAGGAAGACTGGAGACTGTTGGAGACTATTATTTTTATTTGGAGTTGTTGTGGTACATGGTACAAATGATACCCCCGAGTGTGGTGGTACAATCACAGCTTGGGGTACACGACAAAGGTATTCCCCATGACCCTGTCGTGGAGACTCACTCCAAGTCGTGTCCTATATAGAAGGACAGCGTTGATTTGATTTATAGATAAGACTTTACTGTGATTGGTAGCCGTACTGTCGGCGATTTATAGCCGTTCGGGTACAGGGGATTATTTCTAAGTGAAGCAAGAGAAATGAAATCGCCTGGTTGGCAGGATGAGGGAATACACGGAATTCATCAATTTTGGAAATTTTGTCTCCTTGATTAAAGAATGACATATTTCATTTTCCGAGAACAACATCAGGCATTTGCATTGACTTATTTCAACAAAACACATAACTTGTGTCTAAAGCTGTCGATTGCTTAGGAAGGATTTGTAGAGAAAAAGATAAAAACCCGTTTTTCCAATTTCAATAATCATTGGAATTCACTATTTCTTTTCAATTGCATTATGAGAAAACAGTATTGTTCTTTTACTTACCAAATTTGCTGTGCTCGTGATATTTCTACAATAGTAGATCATTTTAGAACTTTAATAGAATCATTGCGATTTGTAAAAAAATATGTCTTAATAATATTCCAAATCTCCATAAAAAAAGTAGTGAAAACAATTCAAAAAAGCATATATTTTTTTATTAAAGAAATGTTATAAAAATGAAATGAAAAATATAATATAATTATTTCATTTACATCATTTCATTTATTACATTTGTGATGACGTCATCAAATGAAGTGATGTACAGTAAGTGTCAAGACCAGGTAGGTCAAGCCCTTAAGAAAATGTTCCCCATTTGGGGTTGGTTTCGCCAAACGCATGCAGACTGAGATAAATTTGTGTCCTTTATTTTCAGAGAGACATTGTTTGATTTAGATTATATAAACGATCTAAAAGAAGGTATAAATGTAACTTTCTGTGAAGTATGATATTGAGTGCATGCTAGGTGTCTGAAGCAGCGTTTATGGTGAGTCAGTCGTGAAGCAGTGTGAATCTGCGCCAATCTGTGCTTTTGAGGGGATGTATATATTTCAGGTACATAATTTTCCTTTCGTTGTTAAATACATGTTCTGTTAAAACAACGTTTTGTGGCAGTAAGATGTTTGGTGTTTCTAAACATTGTCACGTATTGCCATTGTTGTAGTTTATAGTGGTGTGATGTGGTTGTAAGTTGATATTATTCCTAGATCAAACATCCTACCATAAATGTGCAATGTACTCCTTTCTGATTGGCTACCGTGAAAAATCAGAAGGCGTATAATTTGGTTATACTGTGCTTCGTTGATTTCGTATAATGCCGTTAATTCATTTGTTGCCTAGCAACAAGTAGTTCCCAAATGAAGCAGTTGTTTCGGAAATTTTAACAAAATATGCAATTTTTGCGTTGTATGTACATAGCTTATCAAATGTATTCAAACTTTTCACATGCTTAAAGCTTGCAGTCTGCGACATACTCTTACCTTAAATTTATTCACAATACCAATGCAATTATACTGACGTCAAGTTTGTTAATATATGGCATATTCAAGGAACAACTGTCACGAAATAACAAAACTTCTACTAAATAGAGTGAGCTCCCTTTGCAGCATTCGGATATTTGTCGGTAATCTCCGAGGCCTTCTGCATGTAACGGCATTCAAAATAACCAAATCCGTCAACATTGTGTAAGTGTCACACCGTGAAGCTACGTGTTTGACTTTAAATTTACTTGTTTTATAAAATAAAACATAAATTTACTGTGAAACGAATGAGTTAAACATAATGGTAAATGTCAAAAGTAACACCGGCTACAAAAGTCGAATTCAGTTCTTAGTAATAGTCAATATTTTCAAAATATTCATGAATATATTCATTCATTATATAAACTATTTAAACATGTTGAGTAATGTTGTACTTGGTCACACTGGTAAGAGTATCACTTCAGATCATCTGGCTTAATAAAACAAATCATATTTCATTTTCACTTGTGTCATGAATGGATCAAAGTGTGTATCACATGTGATATTTCCTTATCTAAAAAGGATCATTCTGAGGCAATTTATCAGCAAACATGTTGTAAATTTGGGTTCCTCTAAAACCATGACTTTCCGCTACAAAACCTAAAAACTAAAAACTAATTCTCCCTTAGCTTAAAAAAATAGTATAGTTACGTATAAATTAGTAAAGTTTTGTTTTGTTATTTCGCTGGTGAAAGCCTCGAATAGTTGACTAGTTTACAGAAGGTCTCCAATAGTTTGTTGGACCGATGCCAAGAATGTTGCCAAGAATGTTGCCGTCAAAATCAATGCGCTCGAACGCAACTGCCTGAATCCCGAGAAAAGTGCTGAGATCCAAAAGTGCGTGACTAATGGCGACTTGGACGTAACCGGCCGAAAAGCAGTTTAAAGGAACATGTGCACGGTTTATTTCAGGAAAATAGTGTTATCTAACAAAAACGAAATTAAGGTATTTTAAACGAAAAAATTGTTTTGCAAAAAAATATACAATCCTATCTAAAAAAGTATCTAGAATGTACAATGCATATTACAATTAAGTTAAGGAGACATAAAAGTTTATGGATGTTTATTTCAACATTATATAACGACTAAAAATATCATCTTTATAAAAAGAAGAATATATAGTTATTGATGGACATATGTCCTGATTATTGGATCAATGAGGTTTTTTTGCAAGATGATTTTCTGAAATGGAATGCTTATGTAATGATACCGTTAAGTTGATATAAGATTATACTATTTAAACCTAATAACGAGATTATATCATATATACTAAATTTATTTTGATATTTTCTCCATCGAATGAATAATTAATCACCAAATTCAAATGTCTCTTAATGTCTTAACTATATGCTAGGTATTTAATTATTACTTAGTAAGTATTTCATATGAATTCTAATGTCATTACTAGTTACATGTGTACGTTTTAATTCATTTCTTAAAGGAGCAGTAGCCCGTTTTTTGATATTTTTCATTTTTATTTTTATTTTTCAACTGATATTTGTAAGTTAATGTTCAATATATTATTTTGTCAGTGTCAAAAATCACATTAAACAAGCCAATCATCCATAGTAACAGGACAAAGTATCAATATTAACATGAAATAAATTGGCTGCCATTTTGTGTGAACACATTTTATTCAGTTTGTGTAAGTTTGTGTAATTGCATGGCTAAACCTTACGTTATGTATTTGAACCATTACTATTACAAATGGTCTTTCAATTAGAATCATTGAATTTCATTTACCTGACATCACCTTTTATTCTCCCTAAAAACGTGCTACTGCCCCTTTAAATTAAAGAGACACAGAGTATGTTGATAAGATCACATATGTACAAATTTTAATCGATGTTATGACGTCGGTAACCACTAACTGTTACTGCAAATAACAAGTTAAAGGTCAATCAGTACATTAGAGCGAAAATACGGCCATTCAAAGTCGGGATTTTGATCAAAAATCGGACAATGGGGCTCGAGTGGCGAGCGCAAATTCGCCAAACGTAATTTTGAAGCCTTTTCATAAGCTGACAGGAAGATATTTTCGATACGATAGTGTTTATGAGGTATTGTAGCTAATAGGTAGATTAATTGGATGCATAATTTCGAATTTTAAACGTATTTTAGATGTTTTCTTTATTTCTTTGCAAGTCAAGTGATGAGATATGAACTTCAATCAGCATATTAGATATTTTGTAGCTTATCAAGAAGGATACACTGTGTCACTTTAAGCCTTTTTTCTTAATCGTGAATGATTATTCGAAAATAGGATGTATGGTACACGCTAATTGTTTCGTATTTGTAATTACGATTGAGGACGTTCAGGCTTCTTCTTTTTTAAAGCTACTTCTTCCAATTAAAGATATATATAAATACCTGTGGATTACTAGATGTCCATTTCCCAAATAGGATTATCCTTCCTTGGTTTTGATGTTTATTATTCACACACGCAAAAAGAAATATTGCTCTATTTATTGCGAACAAATAATATAATTAAACTTTTAAAATATAAGAAATATATCAAATGAAATTAAATAATATACATTAAATGTAAAATGTGCAAAATTCATTATAGTTTCGACGAAGTTAATTAATTTAAATCATATGGACTTAAAGTGTCCTTTCTTTAATTAGGCAAACTTATTCTGTACGGATGTTAACTTGACAGGGGAGTGTTTGAAACTAACAGTCAAGAAGATCATGAAATACTTATAAAGCAACCTAATGGCCAGTTTTCGAACATTCTCCTACACATACCTGTTATCTAATCAGAAACACAACGTAGACACCAAGTGCGTAAACAACTCGACCTTTCGCTACAACAAGTGATTGAGGGAGCTGGGAATTAACGTGTCCAGGGTGCTGACTACATACTGTACATGACTATAACATAAATTTTGAATATAAATAAGTTTTCCAGGGCTTGCGTGTAGATGTATGCTGCCTACATGACTTAAAGATTAATTTTGAAAAATAAACGTTTTCCAGAGCTTGTAGTGTACATTTATCAGAACGAAAGCGCTGGACGATCGAGGATGTAGAAACACATGAAATTCAATTTGTTATAATTAGCTAAGGCTCATTCAACCACGGATGTTCATATCACTTCCGTTTATTAGAGTTGTCCTTAGTTAATTTCACTTTCACATGATAGGAATTCTTTACTGCATTTCTTCATAAATAGTTTTCATACAAACACCGTAGACCATATTAAGTGGATATTGGTCGTTTTATGCAATTATATTCGTTTATAGATGCAACCTGTCTTTACAATGGATGATCACATTTAAAAACACAAATAAAACCGAATTTATTCAAACATATTCTTCTCAAGGACGGAACAATTAAAAAAGAAAGTCAAAGATATAACAGGAATAACACTCCAAATCGACTGTGCATGGAATGATCACATTGGTGGTATTATGATCAGTTGTCTCAGGATTTTCAAATATTGATTAATACCTAAGACCTAGTAACAATGAAATGGGCTTTGTATAAAGGATGACAATATGAGTATGATCAACAATTGTTTTATGTCCAGTGATGATTGACATGATGTAGGTACATTTGTTAAGTATCCCTTTTGGAAAAGTTTTTTAAAAAGACCCTGAACATGACATTGACAATATCTTCCTTTATCCCTGTTCACTGACAATAGGCTGCTATTGCTTCACGTTTTATGAGTTATGTCATCTTGAAAAGGGTAAAAGGTATAAAATGTGAACATCTGAACATGTGGAAATGGAAATGTGAAGCAGTTCCTTTTGATGTCATAATTTTGAGAGTTTTTGTTTAATCAAAAATTTATTACAAATTAAGAGTCATGATTTTTGGTTAATTCATAAATAAATTTCATTTAAACAACATTTTTAAGTAACAGTTACATTACAAGCCATTAACAATTCTGAAAGAGGCATGTGATCAAATTGAGAAAATAAAGACTTTCGTTATCCGCAATGATTTATTGATTCAATACTTTTATATATTATTATGATACAATGTAAATATTTCAAAATGCTAGGTTCATAAGACAATTAAGAAAAGTTATTATGATGTTTCTTCCCGAGTGTTGGCTAATGCCAAATCATATTCCTATAGTCCTTTGAGTATCATCATTGTATATGTGATACATGCTTATACTTGTAAAATAATGATACATAATAAGTTATGGCGTATTTTTCATACATGGGTCATGTCATACATTTATATAATTCTTGCGCTGGCCATCATTTCATGTGCGCAAGAGTGTTTTTCCTCATTAGTTAACACAGAATTTCATTCAAAATTATCAAAGGATATTTATACAATGTTCATTTGCAGAATAACTTTTGTCTTTTTTAAGTGATAAGCAATAGACAGGTCAGAAAAGATTATGGTTGCAATCACGACAATAAATGTTTATCAATTCTATCAGAATCATATCATTACAATAAATAGTAACTTTGATAAAGTTAGCGAAATGATGTGATAATGGAAGGTAGTGTGGTTTTCTTATTTAGAACATTGACTCAATAGTTAACAGGAAATTCAAACGCCAGGAAATCAGTATGACAACTGAAAAAGGAAATACTTCATCAAAAGACAAATAAAGATAGATTATTCTGGTTCTTGTATTTAACAGCTTATGAATATTAATGAGCTAACAGTTGCATGAGGTTTCTCATCAATTCACAGCAATAGCTGTTGACGGGAAGATGAATCTTGCCCTTGACACATAAATTGTTATAAATTCATTTTCATCACAGGATTATGAAAATATTAACTCCAGAGATTTCGACCCTAAGATGGATTTTGTTTGTGTTTGTCTTCTTATTGTTTTTGCTTTTGGAACTGGTAAGTGGAACATCTAATTAACTGTGCATGAACTTGTTGTGAATTAAGATTTACCAAAATTGTTTGAATATCAATGGTGCTCTATTTTGTACACCGTTTTGTAATTATCTGTCAAATTCAAAAGACCTTAACTTAGATCATGTTTTTTCTGAATTATATAATCCAAATGTTCATAACATTACATAGGTAACTTTATCATTATGTTCAAAGCAACGAATATTCCTTCCTTTGACTGTTTCTTGCATTCCGTCCTGTCTGTAAAACAACTTGATAAATCCACTTTTGAAAAGTCTACTGAAATCTTTTCCCCCTGTTTATAACAGTATGCTGATTAAGGTTACTCCAGACTAATATAAATCAATAACCAACAAGCAGTGCAGTAGTTAACTTTTTACTTATCAACATTCCCTCCAACTTCAACAGGGAAGCATTGGTTTTAAGGTAAAACCTGACATGCATTCACGACAATTGTATGATCGAATACGATGGTGTTGACAAAATGCTTCCTACAGTACGAAATATACTTTTATTCTTTTAATGTTAAAGAAAATGTCAGTTCATCTGTACTCTCAATAGTGTAACTAATTAGGGTTTTAATGAATTTGTTGCGAAAAATACGCATAAGCACTGCTTATCTGAATCACTAATGAATTGAATGAATTACGTTTTACCCACTTGTTGAGTCACATGTGTCATCGTTGTAACTTGATGTCTAACCACAGTGTATCTTACAAGCAACTCGGAAAGTTGGGATTGGATATTAAGTTTAAGTTAATTGGTAAATTGGTACTTTTAATTGGAAAATCATAAACAAATGTAAAACCCTGAAACATGTAGACAATGTAAACAATCATGGCAATTGTGAAGATTTTTTATGTGTAAATATATCGTTCAACACATCATGCTATTCATTTACTTATATCAGTGTATGCAATTCAATTGTATTCTTTTGTTCTTAATAGATCCTAAATGAAAATGATATTAGATTGTTTGTTTTTAAAAAAATCGAGAGGAATATTTTGAAATAAATATAATGATGTGTTTTATCATATCGATATCCCTATAAGGCTATTTCGGTTTAAAAAATAACATCTGTATCCTATAAAAGTACAATCTCTTAGAACCGTAATTGTTCTTGGTTTTTTTTTCATCTCAAAAGGCCATTCCTCAAGAGCATTCAAAACATTTTGAAAGACATTTTCAGGTGTTTGTTGTCAGGTGATTTTCACGATATCATTTTTGATGATGATCTCGTGTTTGACATTTATCAACATTGTCAGTTGAGCACCATTTATTCTTGCTTCAGTATTTCCTGCTACAGCCTCTGATTGCACGAGTGGCCAACAATGCTCATCTTGTGAAGACTCTACAGGCCATTGTACTACAGGGTGCTTCAAAGGCTTCTATGGGCATCGTTGTAATATAAGATGCAGTCAGGGATGTAAAGACAATCTATGTATAAGACACGGAGTTGGGACAGAAACATGTGTGGCTGGATGTAAAGCAGGGTTCTATGGTACAAGATGCAACATTCCATGTATTCACTACGGAAGCAATTGCACTGGCTGTGGAGCTTATTGTGAGGTCTGTGACCAAAGAAGTGGAATTTGTCTAAAAGAAACGTCTCCCCATGATACAGGTATATAGAATCTCACCATAGGATCTTTTCTATCCAATATCAACCCCTTTACATTACAGAAACAAATATCCAATCTTTGAGAAGCAATTTGTAAAACGTTTGAACATTTGAAAAACAGATACCAGAGTGAAAAGGTTTTTTTAACTTAACAATATCTTTAGTGTTCTTATCAGCGACCTCAACACTTCAATAGTAAAACGTCATTATAAGCTTAGAGGTAAGAGACTGAGGTTTCTCGTTCTAGAAAAGTTTTCCCGCCAATAAAATGGATATCACCTTTTTGAGTCAGCTAAACTTTATTTGAGAGGACAACGTCATGTGTACAATAAATGTGACTTCATCACCAGTGCTAAGTCACCAGAGACAATGGTATGATGTTGCTAAAATAACTCTCCAATGGGACGTAAATCATCATTATCATACAATGGATAGTGTTCTCAGCATAATAAAGCCAACGGATATTTTCGGTATCTGTTGGGCGTGGCTAAGGGTCATATACGGATACCGATGCAAATTTCAAAGGTCAAGGTCGGAACTTCTTTCGAAAATTCCGATGACGTCACAAGCGTTAACACTTTGAATGCCTTTAGTAACGAAGAGAGACATTACAATATGTATGATATATTGCATAGACATTGATCTAAGAAATAACAACAACAATGCATGGATATTTAGCCATTTGCATGACTTAGTAGTGCCAAAACACTGTCATCACGGGTTGAATGAAACCAACCGAACAATTTTACTCACAGGTACCGAAGGCAGTTCAAATCTCATGTTTAAACACTTCACTTACCCATCTTCGGTGTTCTTTACTTTAATATTGTTTAGTTTGGAATGGGAAATCCACAGACTATCATCTAGTTAAGCTCTCCGGGCACCAATGTTCGTTCAATCGCTGTTTCAACGCAAGCTGCCGTTGTCACGTAGGCGAAGGGAAGCAACTCTTGCCCCTTGGTGAGATTGACTCGTCCTCTCGATGACGTCGGATTAAAGAATGTCAGTTCGATCCCGCCAAAGACCATTTAAAATGTGTCTAATTTTTAAATACATAGAATTTTATAGATTTTTAAAATTTCAAAACTTTGTAGTCGTGACAAAATAACTCAAACGGCAATAAAAGGCATATATAAGGAGGAGTTATATTTTGTCAAATCACCGTCAGAGTCATTGGTCTATTCATTTGCATATATCAATGCGCGAATCTTAAAACAACGTCAACTATTAAAATAGTATTATCAGGCATTTTTTCGAATTAAATTTTAAAATGACATTGTATGATAAAGAAGTTATCATGCTCGTGTGTTTTGGGATCCTAAATATCCTGCATTAGGAATAAACACTATGTATTTAGCTCGCCAAGGCTCGCAAAATACAATGTTTATTCCTAATGCAGGATATTTACGATCCCAAAACACACTCGCATGATAACCTCTATTTCTTTGGATCGGAAAGGCATATTATAGACACAATATATTTTGTTTTCGTTGTGATGTCTTTTATCTCCCTTCCTGTGATGGGATAAAACCCATATTCTGAAAATATTGCTTCTACCCGTACTCGATGAATGATAAGTGTTATCACACTGAAAGCTAGAAATATATGCTATATATCATCTTGATGGCATACTATTGTCAGCTGAGTTTAAATCAAATCAAAGGTGATTGAAATTGGATTGTTTTAAGAACTCGTACACATGATATCTTAAAATCTCTATGAAATAAATTTCGAATTTAGTTTATATACGTCAATATATTGAATTACAGGTGTCGGTGATACATGATAATGATCTATCAGAGATACATTCATGTTAAAAGACATAATAGTATTGCATACGCATTAACTTGAAGCAGGATTTATAAAAGGTTTGAAGAGAAAGATGTCCATGAGATGAGATTAACAGTTTCTTGTTATGTTTTTACTCAGATGAGCCATGTACCCCTCTAAACAAAGGACCCAATTGCAGATTGAAGTGCAGCCCAGGATGCAATAATGGAACATGCAGACTTGATGATGATGGGACATTTCCTTGCACTGATGGATGCAAACCGGGATGGTTTGGAACTTTGTGCAAGATACCCTGTCAACCTCCTGGAGATTCTTGTCGAGAATGTCCCACCAAGTGTGATGACGGTTTCTGTCAACATGCTTCCAGCTGTGTGTCTGGATGCATCGACTCCTACTATGGAACAAGCTGCTTCACATGTGGACCTGACTGTCAGGTGTGTAACAGATACACGGACAGATGCTACAACTGTACAGACGGGTGTCCGTTCTCTTCCTGCCATGAACAAGATCAGTGTCAAGATCGGAGGCGCACTACTATATCTGCGACAGGTAAATGTGTAGACAAACTGAACTGTTGATGGGCGTCCATTATCTTTCCTATCATAATGGGGTCAATTATCCTTATAGAGACAGGTGTCAAGATAATGTGAATTTTAAGCTTTAGATTGTATTAATAGAATTATTGATTTGATTAGATACATTAAATACAATTTATGTATATGTTTCATTTTAAAATGTTAATTGATAGAGAAACTTATGTAATAATCTAATTTAACATTATTGATTAAAAGTATAAAATTTCCACCTTAAGGCATCATTATCTTTCAGTTTTCAAAACTAAAATGGCAATCATGTTAACAGCTTGGTTGACAATGAAGAAGTGATATAATTGTATTGATCTTTCGTGTGTTGAGAGTATATTTAATCTTTCAAGTGTTTTCAATTTCAAATAAGAATTACCTGTTCTTCATGAGATCAATCGGGAATTAGACCCTCAGGATATTATGGTTATGCCCCTACTTGCATTGCCTATTAAAGCATATGTTTACATGCTTATCTCATCCTTACTTTCAGGTGGAAAAGTATATGTATCAGTGTTGACTGCTGCATCCGGAATATCTGCTCTCCTGATTGTCTCACTTGTGGTATTTATAAAGTAGGTTTTAAAGATGATACATGTATATCGATTAATATCATTTATATAAAATCATAGCTGCATGTATAGGCTAATTGTTTAAATACTGCATGCTATATTACATGCAGATAAGTTAACTGTACAATAACGCAACGTCAACAGGATTTGATATTATGTGTAGTTGTTATTGTGTATATGCACTTGAAGAAACAATTAAACTGCCATTTCGGTCGTCAATAATACAGCAGTCACCTGTAACAGAGTATCGTTTTGGATTTATGATGATAATAAACGATCCTGTTTTCTAATACACATTTAAGGGTTATTAAAGATTGAAGACAAAATATTTTGTTGGAGAATTTCTATGCATAAGAATGAAGTGGAACAAGTCCTTATTCATCTTTCTGAATAACAGTTCAATTGAATTAGACAGCCCACTTTCATTTGAGGACAGTTTTATAAGAAATTAGAATACATTGATCGATTTGTGATCAACTAATCTGAACTTCAATTGAAACCCCTTTGCATTTATGAATATAAAAAATGTATACCCTTTACCCTGTTTTTACTTCACTTGATATCTTCTGATATCGTCCAAAAAAGCTATCCATTTTTTCTGTAAATAAGATAGTTATTTACATGAGAAATTATTTAATCGTTATCTTATACATCATTCTTTTAGAATTAGGTTGAGAATCAAGAAGAGAAGACAACGTGCTAGGATCCAGTTGGCTCAAACTGTGAGTTCCTGTGGTACGGAGGGCTATACTGGATTAAGAAGAAGTGCAATTGGAAATTACATCCATGCTGTCAATGACCCTTATGATGACGTGTATGAAGAAGAAACTATTTGATCATTTTTGTCTGAGACAGCTTTGTTCAGCATGTTGACGAAGAACTATTTCATTTTATAATCTTTAGCTGTTCATTACTTTGTGAAAGACATTTCAACATCAAGTGATGTGAAGTTTACAATTTTCCTCAAAACCTTCGAGGTCATCTCATTAATCTGACTTAATCGTGTGTTTATGAATGGTTAAATGTACCGCTCCCTTACCTCTCTGCTTGGATAAAGAATCTGAAATTGAAAAGACTAGATGGGTTTACGTTTATTCCTAGATGATTTTAGCAACAAGAAAGATCTCATTTTTACAAAATCATTTATAATAAATAAATAAAAACAGTTATAAACGTATGCTTGAATTGGCACCTTCAATGTTGACAACATGTACCACTATCACTACGTCTTCTACCACCGACACTGCTACTACCGCTTCTGCTACTAGTACTACTACTAATATTTAAAATAATAATAATAATGATAATAATAAAACAACGTTTAGAAGGAATGAATATTAAAAATTCAACTTAGAGTTTTATGTGACAGGAGTAATAAAATAGACTTAATATATTTTTCCCTAAACGTGATTAATTACAGCTTTTGTGCAAAAATGTAGATATTCTAACGATTTAGTTCTTTAAAGAAGCAATCAAAAACAGTTTTTTTAACCCGTGATTGGGAAAATCTGTAAAGCAAACACAAAATGTGGAAAGCGTGAAAGCATGTGGAACTAATTACCTAGCAAAGGCAAATACTGTTTCAATTTTTTTATTCATTTAAACATGAATGTGAGGATAAACTTGTGCACTGCCAAAGTGGGGAAAATAGGAAACATTGCCGTACATCATTTATATAACTTCAGCATCAAAATATGCTACCGTTTTAAATTGGAATGTTCAAATAGAACCATGTTTAGTCATATCAAGTCGTTTCCTGCAGACTAATTTTCGACAAAGAGATGCCAAAATTTGTGTGACAAAGAGTGCTTTCAAAGCCAAACATATCTACATCCGGGTCACTTATTTACGTCGTCGTCTTGACACAGCCATACAGATTATATAACAAGTACATGTTTTGTGAAACAAAGTCGACAAAACTTTAGGGAGCCGTTTCCCTGAAGTGGATATTCGACTAAGAGAGCTAGTTCACGGCGCTGGTTTGAGAAACTTCTAAATGTTATATTGCCGTCAATGGTTTTTTAAAACCCGGAGAGTCAATCTCTTCATCATTAGTAAAATCTGGATTGGTGATCAACCTCACTTTCATTCAGAATTGTGAGATGAAAAACAGCATTCGTCAGTTTCGTTTACTTACTGAAAATTCACATTGGGCCAGTAATTTAATTTGAAAGGTCGACAGATTCGGTTGAGAGGTTGTAATTATGTAAGTAACAATATTAAACACACAAAATCTGCTAAATTCACTGTTTTAGGAGATTTTGTCTGCTGGTCTCATCATCAACAACATTCACGAACGTAAAATGCATCAGGTTTTTGGTCTGACAGGGGGAGTTTCAAGCATGATGGCTTTCATTAACAAACAGAAAGCCGCTTCATCATCTATTATCTACGTCAAGAACAAGGTGAAAGTCCTGCACAAACTCTCTCATGTACAAGATCAAAACCCACTTAGAACGTAAATGTTATCAACGTTATTAATGTGCACGTCAACGTCACAATACGTTTTAATCACTTCAACAACCAGCCATTGAATTGCGGGAAGAACTTCGTAAAACAGATTTTTTTACCTTATGCATTCATTGCCAGAAATATGTCAATCAAGAATAGCTTTATATAAGTGTTATATATTATGTATTTTTACAAAACAATTAACTGACTTTGGCGCCAAAAAAACACACAAGAACAGAACAAAAACTGATGTCGACGTGTTTGCTTTGTTAAATTTCACTATTTTACCATTGAAATTATGTGATATTGCGTTCATGCATGCATGTGTTTATTTTTTTAAGAGTATATTATTCTAAAAATCTCAGAACAGTTTGACCTGTTTTAATATTTAAGTAATATTTAATTTTTTACTTGATTACTGATAAAAACAAATTAGTGGTATTTATAAACTGTTTTACTATTCTTAGTGTTCTTATGTGCAAATACATTATTGTACATCACTTAATATTCGTGGATTGATAAACCAAGAAATAAAAAATATATAAAGGAAAACTACCTTTGTGACAAAGGTGAATGTAAAAGTTTACTTTCCAATATTGTTAATGTTACTACATGTTAAATAGTATATATAAACTGAAAATGATCATTAGTAAAGGATCTTCTATTTTGGATTCATACTGCCTCTTTACATGTTAATCCTCAGACTTCCAGATCTGCTCAACCAGTAGCTGTGTTCGGTACAGTATTAATATATGAATTTAATAATTGAAAATAAATTAAAAAAGGAACATGTTGCAGCTAAACACATTAGTCAATCCGGAGAAAATCCTCACACTGCTTAACACTATATGTTTAACATGCACATCAACATCTTTGTACACAAATTGGAAACGAGCTAACGAATCACTAAAACAGTACATGTACGTCAATTAAACGTTCATTGTAGAGAGTAGACACCAGTTGTAACAAGTTGCCAAAACGTAATGTTAATAAAAACATTTATCAGATGCTTTGTGGCATCAAATAGGCGAGACCCACTGTTTGTTAATCATATTTAACATCACCTGTCGCATTTCAATAAATCCCCTATACAAATCAGCACTTGCTGACATAAGAGGGTTCTTGGAATAACCAGGGTGGATTTATTTGACATTTTAGAGCAGTCAAGTTTGAAATACTTTCACTTTTTGTGTCGTTGAAAATATTTAAAAGTCTACATTAATAAAAAATATAGCCTTGAGAAAAGAAAAGTGTAAGTAATGCGACATCTGTGCAAGATACAAGTTTGAATATGGGGCCGGATAAACATGTAAATCATATTGAGATGATAAACTTGTTAATCGTTGTTAAGAGGTGATCAATTTTGAAACTTTGTATTATAGTTCAATTTCCATTATACTGTATATATTGGTTTTCAAAGATTTCATTTTTGTCAAATGTTTGAACTTACCTTCTTTCTTCTTAAATCTTAAACAGGGAAAGACTATCCCACAAAGGGACAAGAGTTGCTTCCTTTTGGCATAATTACAATGGCAGATTGCGTTGAAACAACGAACATTAATGGAGAGCTACACTGGAAGATATCCTTGTATTTTCAGATCCAAACTAAACAAGCCTAAAGAAAAGACCTTTTAGGATGGATAAATGAAGCGTTCAAACATGAGACTTGACTTTCTCTGGTACCTGTGAGTAATATTGTTCAGTCAGTTTCATTCAACACTGATGGCAGATATACGCCCAACGGACACCAAAAGTATCTATTGGCTTTATTATGCCGAAATACACTATCCATTGATTGATATATAGAGGTTATCATGCTCATGTGTTTTGGGATCGTAAATATCCTGCATTAGGAATAAACATTGTATTTTGCGAGCCTTAGCGAATGAAGAGATTACTTTTTGACTCTCCTACATGTACCACTTCTTGTTTATTATATCATTTTGTGAAATGGTCTTTTTTTTCAGAAACGTGAACAGATATTGCAATTCAATTTTTAAACTCTAAAGATATTATGCAGTCACAATCATCAGTCGTGTATTAAATATTGTGTTTGTTTTTCTCGTGCATGTTTATGGTTCTGTTAAACAGGAAACATTTATTTGAACACTGTGCAAACATTTTGAGTTTGAATTGGCAAAACTTTAAGATACAAAGAAAAATCAAGCAAGACTACAAAACGCATCCCTACAAGAATGAATATTTTTGTTTTGTACATCCTTACTACATCAATTGCAAACGGTAAGTGTGAGTTGAATATCTATCTTTCAAGACATTGATGACATATTCATTTCTACATCATTTTTTTATCAACTTAAAAATTTCACGCAGAAAAAAATGTTAAAATAAAAGATATAGTGAATTTGTTTTTGCTCTTTACAGACACATTCTGACGACAAAACTTATTAAGATATTATTTGGAACAACTTCTATTTAAGCGATCTTAATGCTCGTCATTGACGATGACATTTATTTCAGTATTCGCTTCTAAAACATTCACTTGCACGAGTGGCCAACAATGCTCATCCTGTGAAGACTCTTCAAGCCATTGTACTACAGGGTGCTTCACAGGTTTCTACGGTCCTCGTTGTAACATCAAATGTAGTCAGGGGTGTAAAGACAATCTATGTACAACACATGAAGGTGGGATAGAAAAGTGTGTGGCTGGGTGTAAAGCAGGGCTATATGGTACAAGATGCAACGTACCATGTAGCTTCAATGAGGAGTGTCAGAAATGTCCTCGAGAATGCGAGGACGGATTCTGTCAGCTGGACTCGAGATGTGTGTCTGGGTGTGAGGACTCCTACTATGGGACAAACTGTACAAGCTGTGGACCTGACTGTGAGGTCTGTGATAGAAGAACTGGCACTTGTCTAGAGGACAAGTCTTTCACTCATACAGGTGTGTGGGGAAGAAGCAATGGTTGTAGTTTTTGCCTTTTTGCTTTTGAATATCTATACTAGCAACAAAGTAATCACAATCCGCCAAGGAGAGGGTCTCTCTAATGTTTCAGGTACAAATAGCAGAAATTCAAAATCTGTCAAGTTGAGAGTAAAACATAAGTATTGTTGAATGAATTGCCAAAAATAAATATATGCATCATTAAACCAATTCAATTATTCATATTTATAGTGTACTACTGGGTCTTCCTGTCATTTGGATCCGGAGTTTGTGTTTTTGTGATGATCTCTATTTTGGTGTTGGCCTCCTCAAGGATTATACAGTAAGAGTTTTTCTGAAACTTCACCTAGCATATATTTGTTTCTTGAAAAAAGTACGTGCATGTAGCTGACTCCATAGTCTTTTTATCTAAATTCTCCAAAAAAAGAAACGCAACCTAGATTTTGGATATTTATTTTTCAATAATTAGTGATCAACTTACTTTTTGGGGTTATTTTTGCTGAAGTATAATTACATATACCTTCTAAAAGATGTTTGTGTCTCATTGCCAGCAAACGATAACATATTGCCAAAACGCAACCAACTTTTAGACAATTGCATGAAATGATCGCACGATTAAATTCACACACATTGCGCACGGGCAGTTCATGCTAGGTATTGCTAGATACACTGACTATAAAAGACACATTGTGTACTTACCATTTTATCCATCTTTTGACATGCAATTACGCTGTTCAAAATGCCACAAGTGAATGCTGCGGATCGAAATATCGCCATTGGACGCCATGAGGCTGAAGAAACACAGATTTCCATGGCAAGACATTTCCAGGTTCACAAGAGCACAATTTCAAGTTTATGGGATCGATACAGACATTTTAACACAACATAAGATCGACCCAGAGGTGGACGCACAGGAACCCGATATCGTAAATAAGATATAGGTAAAACGTAGATAAGAAAGACCCACCCCTCTATATAATATTGAGTAAAGGAATAAACGCATCCATCTTGCCGATCTCGACTCGCTTCCGAGTTACATCAAAATTGTCGCTTCAAATTGGTGACATCTCATAAACATACACAGGAACCTCTCAGATATAAATTTTCCCCAAAAAACTCGGCTTATTTCCAACATATGTCACCCTTCAAATAACTTTTGTATCTAGTTAAATTCGCAAAACGACCGCAGAAACCTCTTGGGTGAACGTTACTCCGCATCAACCGCCTCTAGGGCGATCTGATTGGTCCGTTAGACGAATTTATTTTAAGCATCGCATAACAAACAAAACGGCGTGGTTTGGACAGTGCAATGTTTCGGGAATGATTTCGGCATAAATTTCTGATCAGAAGAGTGCTGTGGACATTCTGTTGTTATCATTGGCAAGAAAAGGCACCTGTAATACTGTCTTGAGTGTTTACGTAAAAATTGAAAGAACGTTTCAATGAACATGTCAAAACTCTTCACGACTGGGCTTGGCTCCGTCTTGGCTCCGTGATGTACGTTTCAACAAAGTTGATTTGCCAAACTTTCTGTCCAGTGATGAGAAGAAACATTAAAGTGATTTTCCACAGTTTTTTATCTAAATATCAATGTCAAATATCTAATTATTAATTTCTGATGTTTTATTCTGATATTTTTTCGGTTTCCAGTGTCATGTACAACAGCATCCTCATTTATCAAAACCTTTTGTCAATACTTGTATCAATAGGCTGTTAGTTATGAAATAATGTTAAATTAACATTTACAAAACAAGTCTGTCTGAAAAGTATTTATGATTTCCAGCATTTTGTTCATTAGGTGTTAAAGTTAACAAAAATATGCATTTACAGTTTTGGTATAAAAGAGTATATCTTTGATTCCAAATTGACATTATTAAAACATATATGTTTAAGCTATCTTTTACATAACGTAATTGGTAAGAACCATCAAATCACAATTTAAGAAAAAAAATATAGACCTATCATTCCACAGATTGTGTTAATAATGTTGATTCACTTTTGTATAACTCAATGTTGTGGTTGTGTTTTCATCACTTGAAATAATTCACTGATATATTGGTAATAATGAATTAATTTAAATTTACTGATGTGTAAACTATAGTAGGCCTATTATGAATTATTTAAATATTTAGAGATACATGAGATAAACAAATCTTGAACTTCTCTTTTTTAAATAATGAAATAGAAATTTCCATTTATTAATTCTACAGTGTGTGAAGACAAGAGACTTGGCCGTCCCAATCCCCTAGTGCAAAAATGTTTCTACATACCAAAATAAATAATCTTTTGACTCCATTGTCACAACCTTAAAAATGGTGGAACATCAATAAAAATCGCTTTTTGAATTTTGCGCGATTTTTAGAAATTATCTAGAGGAAATCGCCGTTACGTTTAACGACCTATTGGATCGCTCGAGCGGCGTTTGGTGCTGAGTAACTTTCACCCCAGAGGTTTCTGCGGTCGTTTTGCGAATTTAAATAGATATAAAAGTTCATTGAAGGGTGACATGTGTTGGAAATAAGCCAAGTTTTTGGGGAAAATGTGCAACTGAGAGGTTCTTGTGTATGTGTATGAGATGTCACCAATTTGAAGCGATAATTTTGACGTAACTCGGAAGCGAGTCGAGATCGGCAAGATGGATGCGTTTATTCCTTTACTCAATTATATTGAGGGGTGGGTCTTTCTTATCTATGTTTTACCTACATTTTATTTACGATATCGGGTTCCTGTGAGTGGACAAGCTCGAATCACCACTCAGGGGCAGGATCGTTACATCCGGTTGCGCCACCAACGTGATAGACTTGTTACGGCCACATCAACCACAACACAAATACCCGGACTGCAAAGAATATCGGGCCAAACAGTACGGAATCGTCTTCGAGAGGCAGGAATTCGTGCATAAAGACCTGTTGTCTGGCCTGTGCTAAGACTTCAACATTGACGTCAAAGTGATAGGTGGTGCCGTAATGTACAGACATGGAATCTGAGGAACTGGCGGCGCCTTTGGTTTAGGGCTGAGTCGAGGTTTCTTCTTCAACGTTGAGATGGAAGGCAACGTGTTTACCGACGTCGAAATGAATGTTTTGCTCGAAACTGCATCCGACAGGTTGACAATTCCGCGGAGGGAGTGTGATGGTGTGGGGGGCAATATCCTACAACTGAAAATCCGAACTTGTACTCCTACAAGGGAATGTCAACGCAGATCGCTACATAAACCAAGTTCTCAGGCCTCACCTGCTGCCGATCATCAACCGCCAGAGGCATCTCTTTCAACACGATAATGCCAGACCTCATACTGCACGTGCTACGGTGGCCTTTCTAGCCCAGGACAACATCAATGTCCTACCATGGCCTTCAAAATCCCCTGATCTTCATCCTTTCGAACACCTGTGGGATATTCTTGATAGACGTGTACATGGATGGCAACACCAAGCTCAAACATTACCAGTGTTGGCCAATGCATTGCGGGAGGAATGGGAAAGAATTCCACAAGCTGTCATTCAAAGACTTATTCAGTCTGATCCACGCAGGTGCCGTTCAGTGAGAGCAGCACGAGGTGGCCATACGAGGTACTGACTTCAACGCCACCTTACGGACACAATTCTCAAATCACAGGAAATGTTTTCACGTGTACGCTTTCATATGAACTCAGGTAATGTCCATTGAAAATTTCATGCCAATACCTCTTACGTAACTTTATTTACATTGTCTAAATTTTTCAAAGTTTCCAGGCTGCGTTTCTTTTTTTGAGGAGTTTACTTGTATTACACCAAATGATCTGAAATTCGACATCAATTGTATTTCTTCAGTTCCACTAAAATCATTCTAAATTTGATTATGTTTTAGAACAGTTGAAATGTGCATGTAATATTTTTATTTAATATTTTTTATATTTTTGACATGTTGAAAGAGACAGTAGAGATCATATTTAAATGTTTCTGGTATCAATACTTAAAGCAAAAATCGATATTGACTATATGGAAAAGAAATTATCAGACATGTTTTGCTTGAGCATCAATAAATAAACATGAGATATTGAAAAGAACACATTTAATGTAATGACATTTAATTTTAATAACATGTACATTTAGATACAAAAACTCGATAGGAAAGAAAGTGAATACATATTTGGGATGCACTATTTATATTTGAAGTTGAAGTTGAAACATCTTATTTATCACACATTACACAACATAGACATTGTTTGCGTTTTTTACATTTAACAAATTGAAAAGGCAAGTTTATTTGGAACAAGTTCAAGGAAACAGAAAACGACTTCCCTTGTTTGACTAATAACTCCTTTTCTATTTGTTCATGGCAGGAGATTTGTTTAGCATTTCTGTGAAATATTTCCTCAATTAAACACGTTGATGATCGATGTGTTTCTGCTTCCTTTGATTAAGGTTGTTGAGGAAGACTGAACATTCAAGCAGAACCGAACGTGGACAAGTTATTAGACTGGATTGGACTAATGACTATACAGATACAAGGGCTAGTGGAAATTGGCGCTACATCCACGCTATTCATAACGAGTATGATGAATGCAATGAAGAATTTTCTGCATAACATTGCCTGTTCTACCTGTTCTACAACCTCATAAAACAGCATCACTAGGTTGATCTTATAAATGTTTTTGTTTGCATAAATTTTTAGCTCATCTGGCCTGTAAGGCCCGATGGGCTTATGGCATGGCATGGTGTCCGGCGTCCGTCCGTCCATCCGTCCATCCGTCCATCCGTCCGTAAACTTTGTGGAATTTCAACTTCTTCTCCAGAACCATAAGGCCTAGAAACCTAAAACTTTGTGTACATACTCCTTGGCTAGTGAGGATTAAAAATTGTAGCTTTGGTGGCTCTGTGACCCCTAATAAGGGCCACAGGGGCCACGCTCTTAAAACCTATTTTCATCTTCTTCTCCAGAACCATGAGGCCTAGAAACCTAAAACTTTGTGTACATACTCCTTGGCTAGTGAGGATTAAAAATTGTAGCTTTGGTGGCCCTGTGACCCCAAATAAGGGCCACAGGGGCCACACCCTTAAAACCTATTTTCTTCTTCTTCTCCAGAACCATGAGGCCTAGAAACCTAAAACTTTGTGTACATACTCCTTGGCTAGTGAGGATTAAAAATTGTAGCTTTGGTGGCCCTGTGACCCCTAATAAAGGCCACAGGGGCCACGCCCTAAAAACCTATTTTCATCTTCTTCTCCAGAACCATGAGGCCTAGAAACCTAAAACTTTGTGTACATACTCCTTGGCTAGTGAGGATTAAAAATTGTAGCTTTGGTGGCCCTGTGACCCCTAATAAGGGCCACAGGGGCCACACCCTTAAAACCTATTTTCTTCTTCTTCTCCAGAACCATGAGGCCTAGAAACCTAAAACTTTGTGTACATACTCCTTGGCTAGTGAAGATTAAAAATTGTAGCTTTGGTGGCTCTGTGACCCCTAATAAGGGCCACAGGGGCCACGCCCTAAAAACCTATTTTCATCTTCTTCTCCAGAACCATGAGGCCTAGAAACCTAAAACTTTGTGTACATACTCCTTGGCTAGTGAGGATTAAAAATTGTAGCTTTGGTGGCCCTGTGACCCCTAATAAGGGCCACAGGGGCCACACCCTTAAAACCTATTTTCATCTTCTTCTCCAGAACCATGAGGCCTAGAAACCTAAAACTTTGTGTACATACTCCTTGGCTAGTGAGGATTAAAAATTGTAGCTTTGGTGGCCCTGTGACCCCTAATAAGGGCCACAGGGGCCACGCCCTAAAAACCTATTTTCATCTTCTTCTCCAGAACCATGAGGCCTAGAAACCTAAAACTTTGTGTACATACTCCTTGGCTAGTGAGGATTAAAAATTGTAGCTTTGGTGGCCCTGTGACCCCTAATAAGGGCCACAGGGGCCACGCCCTAAAAACCTATTTCATCTTCTTCTCCAGAACCATGAGGCCTAGAAACCTAAAACTTTGTGTACATACTCCTTGGCTAGTGAGGATTAAAAATTGTAGCTTTGGTGGCCCTGTGACCCCTAATAAGGGCCACAGGGGCCACACCCTTAAAAGCTATTTTCATCTTCTTCTCCAGAACCATGAGGCCTAGAAACCTAAAACTTTGTGTACATACTCCTTGGCTAGTGAGGATTAAAAATTGTAGCTTTGGTGGCCCTGTGACCCCTAATAAGGGCCACAGGGGCCACACCCTTAAAACCTATTTTCTTCTTCTTCTCCAGAACCATGAGGCCTAGAAACCTAAAACTTTGTGTACATACTCCTTGGCTAATGAAGATTAAAAATTTTAGCTTTGGTGGCTCTGTGACCCCTTATAAGGGCCACAGGGGCCACACCCTAAAAACCTATTTTCATCTTCTTCTCCAGAACCATGAGGCCTAGAAACCTAAAATTTTGTGTACATACTCCTTGGCTAGTGAGGATTAAAAATTGTAGCTTTGGTGGCCCTGTGACCCCTAATAAGGGCCACAGGGGCCACGCCCTAAAAACCTATTTCATCTTCTTCTCCAGAACCATGAGGCCTAGAAACCTAAAACTTTGTGTACATACTCCTTGGCTAGTGAGGATTAAAAATTGTAGCTTTGGTGGCCCTGTGACCCCTAATAAGGGCCACAGGGGCCACACCCTTAAAACCTATTTTCTTCTTCTTCTCCAGAACCATGAGGCCTAGAAACCTAAAACTTTGTGTACATACTCCTTGGCTAATGAAGATTAAACATTTTAGCTTTGGTGGCTCTGTGACCCCTTATAAGGGCCACAGGGGCCACACCCTAAAAACCTATTTTCATCTTCTTCTCCAGAACCATGAGGCCTAGAAACCTAAAATTTTGTGTACATACTCCTTGGCTAGTGAGGATTAAAAATTGTAGCTTTGGTGGCCCTGTGACCCCTAATAAGGGCCACAGGGGCCACGCCCTAAAAACCTATTTTCATCTTCTTCTCCAGAACCATGAGGCCTAGAAACCTAAAACTTTGTGTACATACTCCTTGGCTAGTGAGGATTAAACATTGTAGCTTTGGTGGCCCTGTTGCCCCCTCATATATATATTAAGCATAATTGATAATGAAGCCTGATGAGCTACAGAGCCAATGGCTCTATTTTTAAAAATGTAGAGTTATTCTCTTTGAACCACTTTGCAAAGCTTGCTTATCAAATTTTGGCCTACAACTTACACCCTTAAATCATAATGGATCCTCACTGCTTGAAAACGAAATTGTAATTCTATTCTAAATATTTGATAACCGAATGTTCATTTATACAATTCCAAAACCTAATTGCCTGTTATACCACAGAGGTTAGAACCACTTATTTGACAACATGGAAAACTGACCAATAACCATTTTTCATCTATGTTATGACAAACATATATCTAAATTTGAACAAGGACGAAAAAATTTTTTTTGAAAAAGCTAGACCTATTTTATAGTAAACACAAGAGAGGACACTTGTATCGATAATAGACCAGACGGAAAACCAGACCCGCTAACTTTTCTAAGGAAGGGTTCAATTGCTGTAGCCCTTGTCCGATTTGTCTGACATCTTCTATCCGTTTAAAAGGTACCCTTGCGAGACTATGGAAAAGCTAGTATTCTTTAACCAATGGGATCCGTTTTCTATTTTGAACAAACCGGAAGAACTATTGAACTCCTTATATGGAGATTAGAACCCACTTTAATTAAAGACATCTATCTATCTGCTTTCATCTGCCATATTGAATTTATAGCATTGCAAGAAAACAAATGTGTGTGTTATGCTGATTCATTAACAGAATTAAGAAATAACTAATTGGTTGATAGAAGAGGATCATATTTACACATAATTCATGATAAAAATTATAAGTCACGGCAAAAGTCTGTCATAGTAATGCATTCCACGCTCGTACATGTAGCTTTGAATGGCTTCAAACAACGTTTTTCGTTTTTGAGTGATACACGTTTTTCTTGGGTTTTTTTTATATCTTTAACAACTTACTAACATATTTAAAACTCAGTGTAAGTAATTATGTACAAATCTTATATATTTATTAACAAGAAAGTGCCCCGATAGAACTGTCCCTTTAATGGTGTGAGGAGCAGCGGTCCGTCAAGTGGCTAGACCTGTAAGGAATTGATTGTGTTTGCATAATGATGCCGAAATCATTTTTATTCATGTATGATAAATAACGTTGTTCTCTATCTTCCCTTACTCCTTGTCCTGATAAACAATGAGTTATTATTCTGAATTGTAAATATTTTTTTCCGATCTTGAAAGGTTTGCATGGTAAATATGATTCTTGACAATCTATAGATTTTAGTTTAGTTTAGTTTAAACATATTTTATTCATCAGAAAAGGATTGGGTACAAGTTATACAACTTAGAAAAACCCTCTCCCTAATATGTACATTAAATATTATTTGCATTCGTTTAACAAGATGGACAGAAGAGAACAGATAAAATACAAAACTGATACAATAATTAAAGGAACCTTTTTGTTTGACTTATGTAAGTTTGAACAATTTTGAATATACTTTGATTTATATGGATATTCAGATCAGCATTGCCACATAAGAGTAAGTCACAAGTAATGTGAAAATTGGTAACACTGCGTAAGTTTGCCATCATGACAGATCTTTCTAAATTATATAATTTACAATTAAACAAGTAATGGTAAGAATTCTCACAATTATTTCCACATGAACAGCTTGGCCTGTCCAAAATACCGACACGAAATAGATCATAATTTAGGGGACTACACATATAACGTAGTTTTGTGAGAATAATGTTGGTGTTTCTCGGTCCATAATCATAATATTTTGGAGCAGTATAACGATTGTTGCTAGATTTAAAAGATTTGAGATTGGATTTAAAAGAATTGATGGATGTGCTATTCCTAACACCCAAATGAAATTTCGTTCCATAGTCTTGTTGTGGATGGAAAATATGAATTTTGTGAAACTTTTAATCTAGCGAAAGGGATCGAAACATTGTGTGAATTACGAAAATTATAGTTACTTTTAGATGCAACATAATTTGGTAAAATATCTTTCAGGTACGATGGTGTCATATCATTTTGTATTTTGTAAAATAAACAAAGTTTGCGTTTACTCCTGCGTTCAGCCAATGTTTCCCAACCAGTTTCATAATACAAATATTCATGATGAGTATATCTTGGTAAACCGGTTACAATTCTTGCTGCTTCCAATTGTAGTTGTTCTAATTTGTTTGCTTGATATTGAGCACATCCATCCCATACCTCGCATGCATATTCAAAATGAGGTCTGATGAAAATGACATATATTCTATTCAAGACAGAGCGTGATAAAGCAAATTTTAGCTTGCGAAGGGATGATATCATTTTTGCAGTTGTTTTAACAATATTATCAATATGGACATTCCATTTACAATCACTTGAGAATGTTAAACCAAGATGTTTGTGGTTTTCTACGAAGTTGACACTAACGCCGTTAAATAGGAGTTTAAAATCGTCCATATTCTTTTGCATAGGAAATGTCATTGTTTCAGTTTTGTCATGATTATAAGATATAAGCCATCTTTTTGCCCATGATCCTAGCCTTTCCAAATTTGAGTTCAGTTCACTTTCGATAAATAACCGATTATCAGAGCATAAGCCTAGTGACGAGTCATCAGCAAATAAGCGTGTTATACAGTCTAAATCATCAGCAATGTCATTTACATAGACAAGAAATAGAAAAGGACCAAGGACTGACCCCTGAGGTACACCTGCTTGTAAATACCTCGGCTTGGATAGGGCACCATTCACAAAAACGCTTTGACATCTATTACTTATATAATCGGCTAACCAGTGTAACAAGGAGCCTTGAATTCCATACCTTTCTAATTTTAACTATAGACCTTTGTGCCACACACGATCAAAGGCTTCAGATACGTCTTAAAAAAACATGCAATAATGTTTTTTACTATCCAAAGATGTACAGATTTGGTCATAAATTTCAATTAATTGATGGACAGTTGAGTGACCAGACTGAAAACCTGATTGATATTTGTACACTAATCGATTTGAATTGAAATAATTGTATATATGTTTAAACATGATCCTCTCAAATACTTTCCCCACACAACTGATCAGGGATATAGGTCGATAATTTGATGCTTTAGTTGGGTCACCTTTTTTTAATAAAGGCATTATGCTTGCTTCCTTCCACACACATGGATAAGTACTACTCTGTAGAGATTGATTATAAAGAAGGCATAGTGGGAGACTTATTGAGTTTACAACCTTTTTGAGGAATTTATGACTATTCTGTCAGGTCCAGAAGCTTTTTTGAGATGTAAACATTTTATAATGTCGGACACTTCATTTACCTCAATAATTACTTTTTCAAGAGAAGCATCAGTGCGTTTGTCAAAAAAGGGTAAATTGATGTTTTCATCTTCAACAGAAGATATTGATTGGAAGTATTGGTTAAGTTTTTCTGCTTTTTGCATATCAGAAAATAATGTTGGATTTTCATCAAAATCGTTTTGTTCCCTGCCTTTCTTTCTCCACACCTCTTTCTCATTCTGTGTTCCTGCATCAAAGGACATGCACAGGGCCATTCATCGTTTCACTAATATTGTCTGCTTTAACGCTGTATTTATGGCCATGTACGCATGTAGATAAAGAAGCGCAGATAAAATAAGTGTTCATGTCAAATTAAATTGTCATCTTTTTATTTTATTTTCGGGCAAAAAGTAATATAGTACTTCTGTAAATTATATGTCATTAAAAGATTAAAATCATCTAATGCATAAATCATGGCTAAACTGATTAATTATGAAAATTATGTTACATTTGGATAGAGTGATTAGATGCAGGTGAAGTATGGTCATTTATTCAATAGTCAAAATCAATAAGCTAACCTGTGTATAGGGATACAGTACATAAACATTTTGTTGTCCCCGCTGCAACGGGGAACATTGTTCAGACAGATTCTTGGTTACGCAATATCTCATGAAAAATTTAACTCACAGTCTTCAGATTTGGCCACATCCTACCTTGACCTTGTTAACAACGTTTTGATGAATTTAGAAACTCTTCTTAACGTGATATATCATGAACTGTTACACATACTGTCTTCGAGTGTGGGCATAGTCTTCATTGGGGATGACGCCAAAAACCACCGCCTTTGGGTGACTTTGAAATTAATTTCCAACGCACCGTGGCACTTTGACCACTTTTGAAACTCTTGTCGATGGAATATTTGATGAACTGTTGTAACTAATTGTCTTCAAATTCGGTCAAAACAGTGTTGTACCTGTCAGTTTAGGTGACCTTAACCTTACTTTGAAGATCGATCACTAATGCACTTCGGTGGCTCTTGAAACTCATATTAATGATATATCTCAGCCACTGTTGCACTGGGTGTCTTCAAATTAATCACAGCATAAAATAATAAACTAGCTGCTTACTGCTTACGAGTTGCTTATCAAGACCTTGACCTCATTTGACCATTTTGAAAGTCACCAACCCATGATAATTTTCGTTTGAACCGTTGCCCTCAGAGTTTGTTTACAGCCTATAATTGCATATAACACATCACTAGTTGATAATGATGACGTTCACTATAGTTTCAGCTTGACTATTGTCACAATTACAGCTTCACGATTTCCCAAAATGGAGAGGTACACTGTCATATAATTTTTTCTAGGGTAAGTTCAAACCAAGACCCTTACAGCCAACATTGATTGTACAAACTATCTATCTAAACGTCCAACTGATCATGAAGGTCTTGACTGACTTTTCACACATTAAATCAAGTTATTTTGCTTGTGCAGGTAAGCTTAGGTCAGCAGATGCTAAACTTGAAAGAAAAACGCAAAACATACTAAGTGATCAAGCTTTTATTTTTCCGTAAAAGTAAAGTTTTTCTTATGTATGGAGACATTTAAAGCTACATTTATAAACATATATTGAAACAAAGTACTATTACAAGTGTAAAGGCATATATTTGAAAAAGACACTGGTAATGCAAATAACACTGTAAGGAACGATTAGATTCGATAGAATTAACGACCAAATCCACATGAAAAGAATCCCAATTCGAATGAAACCATTTAGCAAATGAGCTCTAATAAAACACAGGGGTTACCGAGGTGCAATACAAATATGTTTGTAGTGAATTACTTTAGTAAATTAATAATTTACTTAAACTCGTTAAGATAAGGAATATCAACGTTTCTTTTTCCCTTTCCTTTTTTCTTAAATAATAGTTTCCACATACAAACTTAACCACAGCTTAACTTAAAATGTAAGGACCTTGAGTTGACACAATATCCTTACATGCGTGTGACTTTTTGAAATAGTTAATAAAGTATTCGTTCAGGCAGTTACATGACGTTTATTGCTGACGAGCTTTTTAGTTTGATACACGTATAGTAATCTGTAAAACCTAGCTAACTTCTCTGCCTAAAACGAGTTTAACTTGCATCGTACAGATGTACAATTGAAAACAAATCCTACAAGTTTTCTATCAGAATAACTTCATTAAATACTTAGATTGTTAACCATTTTGTTCGGTTACCATCGATATCATTGTGGTACGTAACTGTGTGTCTTTGGATACAATATTTAATATTTTCTATATCGTGTTCACGTTTTCGAAGACGGCCATAACTGCTTCTTTATCATAAGAATTTTATCATCGTCCATGGAAATATCATTGCCACAGACCAATGTCATATTCGTCGTAGCACTACTTTGAGCACCAAGGCCAAACATTGGCCAGAATGAATCTTTGAAGTCAATTGAAACCGTATGAAATGGCGTGAGATTCTCAAAATCAAAACAAGTTATTCTCTCCAAACTTTCGTGCAGCAGAAAACCTAAATTTAATGTCAATGTTGAACCATTATGTGATTTGATCACTAATGGTTGATAACATGTACTCTTCTTGTCACTAAATACCTTAAGACAAATTCGTTTGTGAGTGGAACAATTGTCAACTCGGAAACTACTGCCTGGTTTACGGTCGAGTGTAAATCTCTCTAAATCGCGATCTTCATCAATGCAGAAACCGAAATCTAGAAGCGTTTCATTTTCTGGGATTTGATCTTCGAAGGCAATATTGCTTTTAACCTCCCAATATTGTGCAGACCCTGTAGCAGAGAGTGGGACTGTAGTCGTTGTGCCTGAATAGTTTTTAAATCTTTCTCCAGTTTGACAAGGACTATTGTCAGGTTTGTTTGACAACTTCCCATATACATCCAAATTTGCAGCAGTCATGTTGATTTTTTCAGGATCCAATGTTAACCAGGTACCTAGAAGAATAGATCATAGTTATATAACACATTTTTTTCAAAGATTCTTTCTAATAAGGATTACAAGCATTTAACTTTTACACAATATTACATTGGAATTACACAATATTACATTGGAATTACACAATATTACATTGGAATATTGAGACATGTTTTTGAATCATAATAAAAATCAAACATATAAATTTGCTACTTACATTGTAAAAATGCCGATCTAATTAGCTTTTTTTCTCTCAACAAGTGGTATGAAGAATCCTGGCACAAACCTATAAACAGTATTTAAGCTACAAGCGAAAGTACTTCACATGAAGTACCTCAAGTTTGTTCATGTGCTTGTGTATTCTTGTGCAAATTTAATGTAGTCATAGTTTTGTTTTAAAGTCAATCAAATACTTCCAACAAAACTGACGAAAAATCACTAATTGTCCGAGTGTAATAGAACCATAAACAATATTTTGGGATCGTAATGGTGAAGAATTTAGAAATTTAGTTTGGTTAGATAGACAAATAAGGTCCTCTATTTAAACTTACTTTTTTTAAGAATTCGATTCAAATATTACATATAGAATCACTTAAAATAAAGTAGCAGATATGACTTACATGAATGCCAAAAGCTATTACTCCAAATGAATAACTTTGAAGAAAAAAAATGTTTTCGAAATTTTGATCCCTGGTCGTTTTAAAGACCTGTCACAATTGTTAGGTAACATTAACAGTAAGGTATGGAATACGGATTTGTTGATGTAAAATGAATCTTATCTCATGTAGTTAAATTTCAGCATCATCCGTTTTATTTTCCCAGTGTAGCATTGAATCATATCAAATTACATGATATGTGCACTAAAATACGCAGGTAAGTGAACAAACTTAAGGTACGCAGTTGTACTAATGAATTATCAAAAGAAACCAATTCGTTTCAACTCACTTCTTGTAAGTTAAGATCCTTCCGTATTTATTAATGACATTCTGAAGGAAACTCAACAAAGTAAACTATATGTAATTGAAGTACAATTAGAATGAGTGGTACGGTAGAGAGCTTTGAAATATATTACAAATTGTGTAATTCGTTAAAGAAACTGAGTTTCTGATGAAGCCATATTGACAACATCATGTTTTTCAATTGTCTATAGTTGAATTCATGTAAACTCTTTTGACACTGATATCTTTTCAAATGATTACACACCCAAGTTCTTGATTGTAGTATTGTGTTCCTCTATCATCTCATTTTGCTGAAATTATGCAAAATATCATTATAAATATTATCCAAAACGACAGTCAAACATGGACTTATAGAGCAACCTAGGAAACATTTCATATGCATATACTCAATCCGAACACTTTGCTTGATATATATTTGCTATATCTAACGCCATTTTTACTCTTGTTAAAGACAATGATAACCATGTTGTATTCATGTAATTTCATTCTGAACATTCAAGCTACAGTAAGTGATATTTGATTATGAATATCACAAATATAGTTCAAACTCTTAGGTAGAATTTATTTAAAAGAAGAAAATATAATTCATTTTGGCAAACGTTTTCAGCAGGTACATCCTGTACCCGCTATATCAGGTCGTTTAATGCAATAACTGACACATTCGGCAGAAAATTGGCCCAAAACCTGTCAAGTACCATTCATTACATTAGTTTTCTTATGGATAGCCATTTCATTCATGTTGGTGTCATAATGATAATTTTTATCAATTGTTGCGACAAACCTTTTCTTCAAGCCTCCTTATTCTTTCTTTGGCTTCATCTAGTTGCTGTTCGACGTTCTGTTAACAAATTGTAAAACTGTTTAAAGCTTTCACTTAAAATGTTCATTTCATCTGGAAAATAAGCTGTGTTTGTGAAACACTGATGTCCCCGACGCAAAGGTCAAGGTCACAAGTTATGGCATCATCTGAACGATAGATACACACATGAAATATCAATGGTCTACCCCCAAGCAATCAAAAGTAATGAGCAAGGTTAAAGTTTGTGTGACTGACAAATAGACAGACGGATAGGGCAAAAACAAGCTACCCCCGGAATTTTCTTATTTGGGGGCATAAACACAAGAAAATAAGAGAAAAGAAAGTTTACTAAAACTACCATTTTGACATACATAGGGTAAATCGAGTTAGCGATTTCAACTAAAGAAGGCTGCGGCTTGAAATAATCAATGTCAAGGAATAACAAAACAACTCATAAAGCGAAAGTCCTAATTTCATTTACTAATTAAATACCTTTTTGATCTGAGTCAATTACATATTTACTTAATCAAGTGAAATTAAAATGTTTCCTTTAGATCGTTGGACTTTAATGTACTCACCTTTTTACTTTTACTATAATTCATCTTTGCACTGATCTGTCAAGTATAAGTCATTTTAAATGTTTAAGGAGATTTCCAATTTATGAATATATCTACACTTTTGTAAACGAGATTACAGCATTTTATTTACAAAGGAAATTTTGTTTGAAGAAAAGAAGCCCCACACGGTCATTTACAAGTTATTAATCATTCTAAACAATTTCAGTGGCATTCAAGAAGTTTACATATAAACCTCAGGTGTCATATTGGAGATTATTCTTTTGTTGGGTAAACCTTCTTTTAATGTCCCATTGCTTAACACCCGGGACATTCTAGAATATACCGGGGACATTCTAGAATACTGTACAGTTATACAATACTCATAACTTGTTTAACAAACTAATTGATTTGTAAACTTCGAATTTTTAACAAATGAGGATTTAACGTTTCAAGCGGGTATCGACCCGGACCTGTATGTCGTTTACATAGAGTTTTAACTGTCTGAACTACCGAGGCTTCATGTCAGCTGATGTTCATGATGAAAATACTTGACTGATATTGTTATTTTATATATATTTATATTTGATTCTAAAATCGTATGCAAAGTGTATTTCTAATCTATTACGTGAAGAACGTGCTGTCAAGCAGGCAGGCAGGCTGCGTTTGAGCGATACTTTCAGTGTTCATATATTTCAATTTCTTTACCTAATTTGTCGTCCTTTCCTTCGCTTTATATGAGAGATATCAACCTCACCCTCTGGTTTAGATGAAAATGTAAACATTTCAGTTCGGGGAAACCCTTGGGCCCCCGCCTTGCGTGTTTCCCTCACCCTCATTTTTACATTTTCAACCAAACCCGAGGGAGAGGTTAATATCCTTTACAAATAATTCATTTACTTTTCATGTAAACAATATGTTTGATTGCTTCATACAATTAATGGTAGTTTAAATGGAACAAATTACCTTGACACCATTGTCTGTTTCTGAAAAACGAACCAAAAACACATCACTGACAGCAAAACTATCATTATTATTATTATTGTAATTGTCATTTTTATTGTTATTGTTGTTGTTATTGTTATTGTTAATATTACTACCTTACACACGCTTTTTTCAATAAACTGAATACTAAAACAATATTTTTTTATACTTGCCTAATAGCGGTTCACCAACACTAGACTGAAAACGAACTGAAATAAAATAGGAACTTAATTATGAGTTGCAACCAAATAAATAAAATATAACAACAACAAGGGAACCTAATTTTAATGAAAGCACGCCATTAGAAGCAACCTAATTTTTTTGCATGTTGCATTTAATTCAATTATAAAGTATATTTTAAACTCCTCATAAAACGGATGTTAAAGAAGTTTAAGATGTAGTTACCTGGTTGTTGAGAACGTTGTGACATGCGCCTAGAAATTGATAAATATATAATCATAACCATTATAGATAAATACAATTCAATATACTTATAGTCATTTCATATTATGTAAAGATAATTGAAAAAGCAACATGAATAACTTTCACCAATTTCAACAGGGACACATAATTCTGAATTGAAAAAAAAGAAATATTTGTTTAAATGGTGAATGACCTTGGAGGAAATTATGGTTTGATATAACATAAACTTTGTATTTATTTTACAGGTAACCGTTTATAATTTTGAAAAACTAACATACAGTATTTGAAAGACGTCAGTCAGGACACTTGATTGAAATGAAGCACTGGTTTCAAGCAGTAAGAATTAAAAAGCAATGGTTTATTGATAAAACAAATGTTTTATTTGTAAAAAGAGGTAATCAATGTATTCTTACCTTACATAGAAGCAATATGAGACAAACGATACCATCAATATTGCACTGAAGTAAAGTATTTGTTCGTTTTTTTATAAATTTAAGCATTCTCTCTGTGTCTCATTAATCATATACTCAGAACAATAAGTTAAGTGCCACTTATTTAGATTAAGTATATCTCTTAAACAAGTTGTTAAAAATGATACCAAAGATGTTTTATGACATGAACAAATTCCAGTACATTAATGCAGACAATAAAAAATGATCGTGATATTCTGACTTTTTTAGTGTTTACGAGTGAAAAATATTATTAATTACCATGCAAATTTTGCAGTGCAACATAGCACATTTCTTTTTCAATGATGTAATGACCTACACAATGACCATCATTTAACACACAAAATGTGCATCTTCAGAAAATATCAAACTTTTGCAGCAACTCCATTTGCATGCAAAAAATGCATTTGTGCTTTTGTCCAATCTTACACCAAGTATTGTATGAAAATTAAGAAAATAACAGTTATCAAAAGTTCATCACTTTAATCTGTTAAAATAAGCCTTCCTTTATGATACACAAATATACCCTGCAGGTAGCAGGCAGGTATCAATATTAAGACGTTAAGAGATTGGAATTAAGTGACCCTGTATCTGGCATCTTAAAATTTTTGTACTGACAGATAATGTAATCTTTTTTGTTCAACATGTGGTAATGTTAATTGTTTTAACATTTTGTTTTTGTTGATAACATTCCAATCCTTTGCCAAGAGAACTTATATTCTTGTATATACACCAGTTGTAAATTCAGATTAGACCCTTCACAATAGTTGATTGGATAAAAGAATGAGTTAAACAAGTGTATATTTGTTTCTATTGCCTGCTATGATTTAACTCAATTTGACAATTTCGCTAACGGACTTTGTGATATACAGGTACTACCCGGTATTTGTATTTCCACGAGAAATAGGTTAATAATTCTTGTTCATTTCTCCTACAAATGTGAGTATGCTACCTCATGTAAGAGGTAAGTAAGTAATTTATACCGCTCAATGAACCAATCACGAAATAAGCGTGCAAACTGAACTTATTATACCCCGCCATGAAAAAAGCGTGCAGATTGAGCTCCTTGAAAAATATGTTTCGTGGAATACATTGATGTAACCTTTGCTCAAATAATGTAGCTTTGTACAAACTTAAGTCAAAGTAAATGCAAGCTATATAAATGCAAAAAAGCATACATGTATATTGCTATAATTACCTTATTAATCTAATATTTTGTGTTTAAAATGTTTCTCGTCCCAAAAAATGTCAATATTGTGTAACGGCTTTCTTGATCATTGGCTTTCTTGATCATTGCATATGCGAGAATCGGTTCATATGTATTCGAAATATCAGTATTCACTCACTGTTTCCTTGTGTGTCTTGCAAGGGAAGTTGTTTAACATCGAAATTATGCTTCAAAAATTGTGTTCAAAAAAACAAATTCCTCTGACTAAGCAAGGCACTGACACGATTGATGATGTAATTTTCAAAACAACACTTCCGGTTTGTGACGTTGCTCGTTGCATAAAACCTTTCGCGGGAATAATACATACCTATGTAACCCACTATGCAATGTTATAACTTATATTGTTCTGCTTTGTAAATTTGTTCTTTGAACATTCATAGAAAATATTTTCAGGTTTATTTGGTTTTCAATATTAACATAAAAAGGCTCATGTAGAAGTGAAATTGCCTATCTTAAAAAATATTAAGCATGTTTCATTTTGTTTCTGTTGATGTTTTGAGGATTCCACATTTTTTACAATTTCATAAAGTTGAATAAGATTAAAATTTATTTATTCATACAAATTACCCTTTAAGGGTATTGAGCAATCGTTCCACCATTTTTGAGAATTTTATCTCAAATTGACATACTTCCAAGGTTGACTCTGGTGTGATAGTTCCTGGTGAAGTCCTTACATCAGTATATTTTCCCTAATTTAGTTATTGTAATTTGTTTTATCATTTCCCCCCGAAATGGATCCCCAAAGGTTGTTATCCTACCATGGTAAATTTTGTCAAAGAGTTTCTTGTTTACTAGATTAATAAATTTTCAGAAAATAGTTACAGTTTTCATACCTTTTTTTACTGTTTTAACCCAAAATGACAATTTCCCCAAAACTGGTTTTGGTTGGGTTTTCCATTACGATTATCCCATAAGCGTTTATTTTGTAAGACAAAATCTTGTTTTAGTTGATTGATAATTTTCCTTTTAAAACATTCCAATTTCACATCTTTTTTTAGATTTTTACCCCAAAATGACAATTTCCCCAAGGTTAATTTTGATAGGGTTTTCCATGGTGAACAATTGTCCCATAAGCGTTTATTTTAAGTCTGAACAATTTCTTGTTATACTCAATTATAAGGCTTTATTTTGTCAAAAAAATATCTTGTTGTACCCGAATTATAACTTTTCAGAAAATATATTCCAATTTTCACATCTTTTTGAGGTTTTTTCTCCAATATAAAAATTTCCCCAAGATTGATTTTGGTTTGGTTTCCCATGGTGAACAAGTACCAAATTTGAGGTCAAATGGTCATAAGATTTGCTTGATGTACTACATGTAAATGTCCAGGTTAAATGCAATTTATACTGGACTATCATTTGTCATTTCACGATTTACTAAACATTTGTTTCTTTTCAAATGAAAATATCTACAATGTATCTACTTACAAAAGAAGAATAAAGACGACTGCCACGATCATCCACTGCTTTGGCTCATCTGTATCTGAAGTATTATTTGTCCTTGCTCGTTGCTCTGCCAGGGGTGTTGCTTGGGTTGAAGGTACATTTATGGATGTTGACGGATCCCCAATACAATCCCCTGTATCTTGAATACAATGGCCAAAACAAGAACAGTTCTTCTCACACTGAGATCCATAAAATCCTAGTTTGCATCCTTGGGAACATTTTCCAGTCTCTTTGTCGCAAGGATAGATCTCCAAAGGTCTGCAGGCGTCAGAGCACTGCAGTCCACAGTCCACACCATACCACCCTTCACGGCACGAACCGTCCGTGAATGAGACTGTGAAAAATACAATTACCATTTATATTGATCTTTAAAAATGAGACATCATTCATCAAACACAAAGGGAACAAAAATGTTGGTATCCAAAGTGACATTTTAGAAACGATCCTTTGATAACCAAGGCAACCGAGCAAAATATTTGTAATATTAGTATCAGCAACAAATAGATTGAATTCAGAAAACCACTCAAACACATTCTTTTTCCACAGAGGAAGCTCAGGTCGTAAATTACTGATCCAACCTAGTAAAGTTTTAAGGCTGCAAGGATGACTCACTACAGGCAAAGTTAATTATTCTCCATGTTTCATTGACACTTTTTTTTAATTGACATAGTCATTTCCTTATGCATCCGTAAAATTATCGTTATTAATTTTTCACAAAACACAGTATCTGAATTTGGAGATGGAATCAGGACTAAGGCCTCGGCTTGCCCTTGATATGTTCAGTTAGTTCATAATGTACATTTTGGGTGAATTTACCCCACGGAGCCCCTAGAACTTTAAGATCTTATTATCATTTTATGACTTAAGCTATCACTTGGTAGATAATCTTATATAACTAGTGATCATGAATTTAACTTACAGAAGGTACCTTACAAGTAAACAGGTCATAAATCCGGACATTGTGATGAAACTACATCTGTACATGTAACTCAATGAAACCAATTGAAGTTTGCCTTCTTAATAATGAGAAACTACAGTAAGCATTACATTCTACTGTCAACAATGTATAATTAAAAAAGGTTTTCATGTACATGTGTCACATCTCATCTGTAATCATGATTGACTAAACCCACATAATCATATTGGAGATATTATCGTATCAAATAAGATTGCTCCGGGCAAACAATTCAATGTTCTTCTTCTTATAACTGACGAACTTCCGAACTTGGAGTGACATTTCGACAACGTCTTACCAAGAGCAAAGTCCAAAAGAAACACCACGCCCATCAACAGCATGGTGACGGCTACAATATCTGAAAGTGAATACAAGACTACAACAATGATGTATTATGCTTGTCTAACCATGTAAGCCAATTACAGCGATAAGTCACTACCTTAAACATTTTAAGGAACCAAAAAAGATACTGCTGGGCAACTTAAGCTTTTATTTTTAAAATGGAACAAATCAAAATATGGACTGAACATTCCAAATTCTGCAAAAATATGAAGTAATGATCTTGGCTAGATTCTAGTGAACAAAGATGTTCAAAACTCAATTCAAAATTTTATCAAAGGGAAGGAAGTGAAGAAGTCTCGTGGTCTGAACTGCACACAAGTCTTTATGTTTGTAAGGATAAGCCCTGCACACACTCGTACTGTGGATCACCTGACTACTGATATCATTCCCCTGTGTACCTGTTCAGTTGATCAGATCACTTGAAAGGTCAGTTTGACCTTTTGAAGATTAGTTTGATAATTTCAGTAATGGGGACTTGATCCTTTAAAACATTTGATTTAATCTTTGCCGCTCAGGGGAGTATCCCAGCACCCTAGGTCAAGGACTATTCTTTATACAGAGGTTGAATCAGGATCTATTAATTTTAGTTACCTTTATGGGAGAGAGTGTTCATTATAATGCTAAAGGGGTTTATAAAATGATGACGTCGGCCTTATTCTACTCATGCTGTCTGTTAAACTATGAATTTATGAAATGAATATGATAATTGGAAACATCTTAGGAGAAATACTTCTCCCAGAATAAATCCTATAATCATTTCTTTGTCAAATTACGTTGTAAATCTTTGTAAATAAACAGAGGAGAGATTTAAACGACAAATGTGACCATATTGTTATTTCATTTTATTAACATCATATTCCTTTATATGTTCCCATTGCCTACGAATATCATATCTATGTGGAAATGAATGCATTCGGACACATAAATTAATTATGATTTTAATATCTTGTGAACTTAAACCCCGTTTTGTGCTGTGTTGAAACAGCCCGTTTGACATTGTACACACTTAATGTGCGAAATCAGATCACATTTCCATACCTTTACATGTAGAGGTTAGAGGCTGTCCCATATCCTCAGAGTTTGCACAATAAGCCTATACAGCCATGTTTCATTGATCACTGCTTGTCATTCAGTCAAAACTTTAAGGGTTGAAACTAACCACTCTATGCATAGGTACTCTTTCGGGAGCTTAATTTAGTAAACCAAAATGCAAAACCAGCTAACGCATTAAAAGTACGTTGTTCTATTTTCAATATAAGAAATTTATTTCATTTGTTTGACTTGACAGTCACGAATGGGTATAGATATCATCTGAGAATAAATAAATGGTATTTGTTTTGCGTGTACCTGATTCGCTAAACATTCTAACAAAATAACTGTATAAACTTAATTTCGTGACGTCACATCATATTTAGCCATGCCCCTTTCAATTCTTAAGTAAATCTATTATTTTTTAAATAATGAATGATATGTAATAAATCAATAAAAGTAGATACAATTTCAATTTCATTACATTTTTACATAAACATAAACTCCCGATGATAGAATAATTTCTTCTGTATATACATCAGGCAAAACAGTCTGATATTCACAAACGGATTATTTTATGATGATATATGTGATATCAAATAATGTGGTTAGATTGTTTTAAACAGTTATTTCATTAAGATATTGATTGAAATTCTTCTATTTGAAACAATACATTATTATTAACAACTAGTGAATTAAGTTTTCTTTTCGTGATGAATGTCAACTTTATAATTATCAACTAAATGCTAATCTGATCACTGAAGTGTCAAGGTAAAGGCAAGCATCATGATATATGATAGAACAGTGCACCTCAGCTGCTGTGCAAAAAATACAAAATTATTATAAGGTACAAATTAGATTAGATTAAAGAAGGCATACCAGAATTTATTATTTTGATAATAGTGTTTAATATACTACAGTAGAACACGGATATAACGAATTCCAAAGAAAGAATTTCGTTCGCTATATCGGGTGTTCGCTACTCACGTTTGGCAGCCATACATAGGGCTTTTGACAGGACTTAAAAATTGGTTCGCACTATCCGATTGTTCGCTATATCCGTGTTCTATTGTGTATATATATATATATATATATACAGATTACAAAACGAGTGGGTATTGAATATCGAATATATTTCAAAGACATATTTTCAAATGTTTAGATTTATAAATCAAATCTATGAAAATATCTCATTGAAATATTTTCTATATTCAACACTCATGAGTTTTGTGATCAAATTAAAACATACACAAGAGAGAGAGAGAGAGAGAGAGAGAGAGAGAGAGAGAGAGAGAGAGAGAGAGAGAGAGAGAGAGAGAGAGAGAGAGAGGAGAGACAGAGAGAGAGAGAGAGAGATTAATAGTTTATTTTTGTGTCATGCATTACACTCATCGATTTGTACAAAAAAAAAACATAGCTTTAGAGTAAAATGAGACACACATATTACAAATATATATGAGGATTGAGATCGACTAGGGTCAGGGACTGTTTACGCACATCCTTTTGTCAAGAGTGACAAAGGAAGTAGATTACAAAAAAGAAATTTCCTTCTTCTTTTGAATCATGAAAGTTCATGAGGTTTTGTCATGCATTTATTGAATATAAAAGATTTTAAGGAAAACGAATCCAGCAAACAAATAATGATAATAAAATTAATACAAAGACAGCAGAGAAAATTCTTATTTCCATATAGAAGGGCATTTGTCTGCAGTGATATGAAGATTGTGGGTATCTTAATGGTTTTGGCTCTAGCAAATGGTAAGTTCAACGATTTATTTTTTTCTTAATAGGTATACATGCAGAGGTAGTGTATATTTAATCTTTTCTTTGCAAGAAAAACGTAAATTAATGTATCAAGTAATCGCATATTAGGATGGTTGAATTTCCCTGCCGATTTAAAAGAAAAATGATATCAGAATAATCAATTGAAAACCTAAGATATTAAGCTTTCCGGGTTTCTTTTTCAGATAAAGTGACAAAAATCAACAAAAATTAATACCAATAAATATCTTGATAATGAATAGTTTCTCTTTGAGCAAAACCTTAGTAGCGTTAGATCAATCGGGATATTAATGTCAGGGTAACCTGTTGGACTTTACTTTAAAATATGTCAAAATGTCTAGCATATGCAAGTAATTATAAATAGCCGAGATAACGCAGAGATGAAATGTGTTCAGAGTATGAAGATTCACATAGATTCCATTGGCGGCCATTTTGTGTGAACACCTTAAATTCATTTTGTGTAAGTAAAGGGAATCGCATGGCTAAACTTTATATTATATATTTGAATTATTACTGCTCCTTTTAGTTTTAATACGTTTAGTCTTTCAATTGGAACAATTTATTTTCCAAATTAAATAAAGTATCCAAAATCTTTAAAGAAAAATTTCAATCTTAAATGACTGTTTAGTCCTCGGGTAATGTCTTGACCCAATACGTCCTATAAGTAAACGGTAAGAAAAAATGGGACACTGTCTGAACATAATGCGATGATGATAAGAGTTTTACTGCAATAGACCCGTGAAACTAAAGGGGAAAATCAACAAATCAATCGATCCAACAGTGTTTATTGTACGAAAGGCCATAGGCCCCTATACAGTCGAGTTACATACTTCTTATAAGACAGTATAAAATATATAAGGATATTTACAAAATGATTTGCGTAATATTAAAGCATGGTGAATAAAGTGCAATTTTAAATTGGAGAAAGCTTCTTTGCAAGATAACAACTTCTTGAAAGAATAATTGGTACTGAAACTTGACGGTGGTAGATATTTAGCTTTAAGCTGGTCATAAATAGGGCAGACGTATAGAAAGTGGTACTCATTTTCGACGCCTTTGTTACAAATTTTACAAGGGACATTAGCATGTTTTTGGGATATACAAGGTGATGTCAGGCAAATGAAAATGATTGGTTCCAATTGAAAGACAATGTATTTAAACTAAATGGAGCAGTGATAATTCAAATATATAACGTAAAGGTTAGTCATGTGATTCCTTTTTCTTACAGAAAATAAATTAAAGGTGTTCACAAAAAATGGATTGTATGTGAATCTTCATACTTTGTCCTCTGACTATGGATTATTTGCTTGTGTAATGAGATTGTTGACGCTGTCAAAATAATACATTTAACATTAACTTACAATAAAAACAGTGAAAAATTTAAAATCTGAAATTTTCAAAAAACGTGCTTCTGCCCCTTTAAAGGTAATATGCTTATCTCAAATGTTTATTAATAAATACGCTGTCCCTTAAATGCCCATAACATCTAATACACTCGGCTCTGCATGTTAAGATGACAGTAACCTTTTATGTTGAATAACGTAGTTTTCATTCGACTTACAATAGACTGTTCAAATGTACCAATCACAACTTTATAGGGTCACTATAAATCTTTCAAACAAACAAAATGGTAGGTTTAGATAAGGTAACCGAACAACTGGTTAACAGATAATACGTTTGATAAATAAAAGTGAGTAATAAGCAAGTATAGCGATAGGCAAGTATTTTCCTTTAAAAATTGACAAAAGGGAAATTCCAATAAAATGTCAATAATCTGTACTTCAGCCTCTACTTGCACCAGTGGCCAAAAATGCTCATCTTGTGAAGACTCTACAGGCCATTGTACATCAGAGTGCTTCACAGGCTTCTACGGTCCTCGGTGTAACATCAGCTGTAGTGAGGGGTGTAAAGACAGTGTGTGCATTCTAAATAAAGGTGGGACAGAAGAATGTGTTGCTGGGTGTAAACCAGGGTTTTATGGTATCAGATGCAGCATACCATGTAGCTTTGATGAAAAGTGTCATAAATGTCCTCAGGAATGTGAAGCAGGATTTTGCCAGCTGGAGTCGACCTGTGTGTCTGGATGTAATGATTCCTTTTATGGTAGAAAGTGCCTTAGCTGTGGATCGGACTGTGACGATTGTGATAGAAGAACGGGGATATGTTTAAGAAACAGGACCTCAAATGATACAGGTACGTATCAGTCATGACGAAGACAGTCTGAATTAACATTACACGATCCCAGATAAAACTCGATACAAACTTATTACAGTAAAAACTTCTTTGAAAGGCATTTTAGAAGTTGGAATGACAATAATGCTGAGGAATATATGGATGACAACTTCTTTGTTCATTGTATGCAACGTTTGACACATATTCTTTCATTCCTCTATGCTTGAGAACGACACAAGAATCTGTGTCGAAACGTCGCATACAATGAACAAAGAAGTTGTCATCCATATTCCTCAGCATTATTTTATTACAGTAAAACCTGATTATAATGCCATCATTTGTAATCAATGCCTACTAACCACCAATCTAAGTACCTATTCAACATACACCCAGTGACAACTTATTTGAGCCATGCCAATTAACAGTATTTAGTTAAAACAATATATCCTAAACAGTGTGTTTCCATTGGCATTATAGTCAGGGAAAACTGACTTGTGTTCCAAAAGCATTGACAATTTGCATTATATCCAGTTTGGCATTATAACCAGTAAAAGGACAGCAAATCCGTTCTGGCAAAAACATGGCATTACTTGCAGTTTGGCATTATAGCCAGAGCAATTATAACCAGGGTTTACTGTATGTGAATCTGTTCCTACGGTCATTTATCAATACCTATTTACTGTTTTATCATATACTAGTGCTTTCGACAGGAAATATTAAAGGTAAAATGTTTCGTCTCCTCAATAACATGTATAACAAGGTCAAGGCATGTGTCTCTATGAAGGGTGGTAACACTATTTTCTTTGATTGTTTGTTTGGAGTTAGACAAGGCTGTCAGTTATCACCATTTCTTTTCTCTTTCTTTATAAATGATATAATTGGCTATTTGTCTTCAGATAATCAAAGGTGTATTGATAAAGATTTGATGGAACTCTTTATTTTGCTTTTTGCTGATGATATTGCTATGTTTGACAGTACAGTTAGAGGCCTTCAAAAGAGAATAGACAAGATGTCAGCATATTGTGATAAGTGGCAACTCAAAATTAACGTTGATAAAACTAAAGTTATTGTCTTTCGCAAAGGCGGTAGACTTAGAAGATATGAACATTTTTCCTTAAACAACAATCAGGTTGAAATAGTCTCCTCATATAAGTACTTAGGAGTCCAGTTTTCCTCCTCAGGTTCATGGTTTATTACACAAAAGACATTATCAGAGCAGGCAGTAAAGGTTTTATCTATACTTCGTTCAAGCATCCATAATTTTTCTAATCTTTCCCTTCAGGTTTTAATCCATATATTTGATGTCAAGATTAGTCCAATTCTGCTGTATGGAAGTGAAGTCTGGGGCTTTCATCCCTCACCTAATATTATTCGTGTACATGATAAGTTTCTAAAGGATATTTTACATCTTGGAAGAAGTACATCAAATATCGTCGCTAGAGGAGAACTTGGTCGTTACTCACTAAAGGCGAATCAATATATCAAAATTATAAGTTATTGGTTGAGATTACTTTACCAGCAGGAAAATGTCATTCTTAAACACATTTACTCCTATCAATATAAGTTGGCAGAGAAAGGAATAGATTGTTGGGCCTCGAAGGTAAAGGAGTTATTATTCAGTATGGGTTTCGGACTTTCATGGGTCGTCCAAGGTGTAGATAATGTCAAACGGTTTCGGAATTTGTTTAAGCAACGATGCATAGATGTCGAGAAACAATCATGGATGGGACATATTCTGCAGTATTCTAAATTAAAGTTCTATGTACAAATTAAGGACTTCCATGTATATGAAAAATACCTATCATCGGTAAATGTCAGTGCTTATCGTATTGCTCTATGTAAGTTTCGGTGTTCAAACCACAATTTAATGGTTGAAGTTGGACGGAGACTGAATATCAAACCAGAAGATCGACTGTGTCCTTTGTGTATAGTACCTGTGCAAGAAACAGAATTTCACTTCCTATTACAGTGTCCCTTTTATTCAGACCTAAGGAATAGCATTCTTCCATATTATTACTGTACATTGCCATCTCAACAGAAATCTATTTTGCTTTGTAAAAGTGATAATATATTTATTATAAACAGCCTTGCAAAATATATTTTCCTTGGACTTAAAAAACGTGCAAAGTTTCTCAACATAAGTTAATCTTTACCAAACGTCTGTACATCACATCAAATGGTGCTCCATAATATTGTTATATATATTATGTATTTGACTTGTAATATGGGCCGGTGGCCTTATTTACTCTTGAATAAACAATTATCATTATCATATACTAGTGCTTGTTTCAGGAGAGGTTTTACAGGATACAAAGCAGGGATGGTTCTTCACAGTAATGCTGATATCTGGAGTCGGAATTTCTTCCCTGATGCTTTTCACAATCCTGCTGGTCGTATTTTTACGATTAAAACGGTAGGTTTATAAAACAGTTCATTTGATTTCTTGTTTTAGAGGCATTGAGGTTTAATGAGAAAAAATATATATATCTTCTTCTTGATACATTAAGATATAAGGCAATAATCGATTTAACAAAAGACACAACAGAGGAGTGCTTCCTCAGTGTCATTACACGAGATTAACCAATGGCCATGACGGCACTATATTGAGTAAACAATTAATTTAATTTACATAATATGCTGTTCAGTTACTGTTCCAGTCATAAGATCATAATTTTTGTTAAGTTTCTTTAAAAATTCATAGCTTATATGACACTGAGATATGACTGTTTGTCAGAGAGAAGGGTAAAAAGAAGGGTAAACTGTGTAGCGAACATGAAAATGGGTAGCAAGTTGAGAGTACATTGTACTACTGTATGTGTTCCAAAGGGTACAGGCTCTTAATTGTACCGTATAGCTGCGATTCACTGTCTGTCAATAATAATCATGTGTTCTTCATTAGAAGGGTAAACTAAGGACCTAACCTGAACTTGATAGTACAATGAGAGTATATAAGACCTGTATGTGTTATGTAGTACATTGGAACGTGTACTCTGTAGTGACTCATGAGTCGTTTCAAGTTAGATTTTACACTTGCTTTCTGCTTTGTTGAATCTCTATAAAAGAATCGCCTTTGATATTGGTATAGATTAGTGAATCAAAGAGATATTACTGACTGGGTTAACATTAAATTGTACTACAAGTGACTCATATCTGCGCCTCATGAAATACAATCTCTACAAGGGTCTTACAGTCCCGTACACCCTTTCAAAACACCGTGTAACAAATAGTATATTTAAAGTCGAACTAACTTTTTTTAATTTCAGGATGAGAAGGAGAAATGAACAACCTTCTAGTTCAGAAGGTGACCAGGCTTTTAGATTGGAGGGCACTGAAGGCTATATTGAACCAAGAACATGTAGAGTTGGGAGTAATATCCATGCTGTTGATGATCATTATGATGAATGCAATGCAGATGAGATTTTATGACTTAAGTTGTTATACTATCAGACGTATTATAATCTATGGTCACTTACAACTATTTTCATAACGCCATGTGTATTTGCAACACTTTGGACATTTTGGAACATAATTGCTCCTTAATGATTACTTAAGTTACGCTTAGGTGTATGGTTATTAATTCCAACCATAACGTAAAATATTTTTTGGGTGAGCTACCTGTAAACAACAAAACTCGTAATCAATATGCTATTGCAAATATGTAAATCTTATCGTGTAGTGGTTGATTTTCATTTTCTATATAAATGTCCAGCATAAAAGGATTAATTGACAAAATATTTTGAAAATACCTTTGTACATTAATGAGATAAAACGACCCATAATCTTATAACCACTTTCTCTCACATGTTTTATCTATCCCAAATCAGTTTAATATTTCAAACTTGATATGCAACTCAATAAATTTTTGTTTATGTTGATTTTGTTGATGGGAATAAAGGCCTTTCTATTGAAATAAAAGATTGATTGATTGCTAATTAAGTCTGTCATTGAATTCTAATGGCTAACAGTTCTTCGTACAGTTTATATATATATATATATACTCTCCCAAAAAAGAAACGCATAGGTGATTTTGAGAATTTTTGGCGAGTGTTAAGACAAATTAAACGATATAAATGTGAAATTTCTTTCCAAAACGTCCTTGTTATATAATGGTTTACGGCTTTGGTACACACAATCTATACCTCTTGTTTGTTTAAGACTCATTTGAAGACTATTTTGGAAAAAGTTTATTTAAAAAAAAGGAGAATTCAAGTAAAAGAAAACGTGGTACCCTTATCCAACCAAATGCAGTGATTGTTTCAAATTTTGTTATTCAACTTTAAATGAAATTTAAAAAAAACATTATGCAGCGACAAAGTGTCGGAAATGAATACGTCATCGAGAGTGAAATTGAAGCCAAGGTTTCATGATTCAAGCTACTCTGGCATCAGAATATTCATCATCGTCCTGTTGAGCATTATTGGTTAGTTCCTACAGGCCACTTCCGGTCAAAAGAGCTTAAGATGTGTACATAAAAAGTGGCCACAAAAATCCCAAATCTCTACATCCGGGTCACAAGTTTTCTTCATTCTCTTGGCAGGGATACAAATTATTCATTTTATCATCCCTGAATTCCGTTTAACAGTTCACCAAACTGTACAAAAGCGTTTCAATGAAGTGGACATTCGACCATGAAGGCCAGCTATTTCCCCTGTGTTTTTGGAGGCTTCAAAGAACTCAATCTTCTTACATGTAAGTGGCGTTTTACAATCAAGATCTTGAACCTAAGAAACTTCAAGAGACTTTGGTCTACTAAAAACGCACAAATTTGTCAATAACAACATAACATCACTTTGGATTGTTTACAGTTGGGAAAAGGTGAATTTTGCCTATAGTTTATGCAAATCACAATTTCGATAACGACCATGAACGTCAGATTATTGACCGACAAAGGGGGTGTTTCGAGTATGATAACTTGAATTCACTTGCAGAATGTCAGATGGCTCATTAACCTTCCGTTTGAAATTTAAGAAGTTTTTAATGACTCCTCAAACACTATATTTCAAGCTAAATAAAACATCAAAGGTATGAATTAAATAACCGTGTACATCAACGTCAAAATACGCCCGAGACACACAAACGATCGCGACTGGCCATTGCATTGCAGAGAGATTGGGGAAGAATTGCATTATAGGGAATCCATCAATTTGTCCGTTAATTTTCAAAGGGATGTCAAACAAGAATGCTTGAAAATGGCAGTAATTCATAACACTGACTTCGACGCCATCCTATGGTTAACAGAATACGGAAGCATACCCAAAACTGGTTTTCTCTCCTGGCTTACTCTTTGTCTATAAACATGTACATTTTCGCTTTGATATCATTGACATTTTGTGACATTTTTGGTTTTTAAGTTGAACTAAAAAATTCTTTACAAAATAACATATGCGTTTCTTTTTTCAGAGAACTTAGAAATAGTAAACATCAGATTGCCCCAAGCAGTAAGTACCGGGTGCAGTTTGAATACAATAGAGTCAGTCAGCAATGACGAATCCGTGTTGTCTTATCAATCACTTGATGGTCAGAGAGGTATAATTAAACAAGCATGCTAAGACATCACATTGGTAAGCACTTCCTTATGTGAGCTAACTGTTCAGGCCCCGCTGTTTAGTGTTGGAGAATATTTTTTTATAAAAAATGGTTCTTTTGTTTCAAGATTCATAGTTTTATTTTCCGATTTTGCATAAACCTTGTAGAAGGGGAAAATATTTAAGTTACCATTGCTACATTCTGCTATGTGTTTGCTTATCTTGAGATGGCTAAGATTAGGCTCATTAATTTGTTGTTTGTGTACCCGTACTCGCGCTTGTTAATTACTTGTCCTATTTAGGTAAGATTGCATGTAGGGCAACGAATTGCATATATTACATCTCTAGATTTGCAATTCATTGTGTGTTTAACTCGAAAGTCTTCCCCTGTTTCAAATTTAAAAACTTGGACTTCAATGATAACAGGACAAGTGCCGCACCTCTTGTCATGGCATTTTGTTACTTCAGCTTCAGTATTGTTAGTGCTGAATTTTGCTCTAGTTAATACCTTTTTAAGGTTGTTTGGCTGTCGCTTGCTTTTGATGATAAGGGTTTTTTCAAGCATTGTTTTCAGTTTTTTATCTTGGTTTAGAAGGTTTAAGTTATCCTTAATAAGAGGGAACATATTGGGGTTATTTGTATTATGGGTACTGACAAATGTTATTGCACGTTTTGGTACCATCTTTTCTTTTGATTTTCTCAATTCTATAATGGTGTGGTTGGTTGCTTTTTCAATACCCTTGTCTATCATATTTGGAGGGAAAGCCCGTTTTAACAGAGAATCTTGAAGTTCTTTTTTGTCGTAACTCACCATCCTTTATTATGGTACATATGCGCCGTACTAGGCAATAGGGGAGATTTCTTTTCAAATGATTTTTCATGACCACTCTTGAAATGAAGATAAAGTTGTGTGTCTGTAGGTTTATGATAAATGTCAGTAAAGAATTTTGTTGCTTCCTTTTTAATAAGGATATCTAAAAATTTGGAGCTCGTTGTGATTGGTTTCAATTGTAAATTTGATATTTGGATGCATATTCTGCAATAGATTAAAAATATCTTAAATATCTCCCTCAGATGTTTGCCATAAAAGAAACAATCATCAAGGTAACGTTTCCATTTTAAAATGAAATCTTCTGTAAATTCATCCCCATACGTGTTTCTCAGTTGTACATAAAGTTTTTCTTCAAGGTATCCTAAGACCAGGTTTGCATACACTGGTGCAAATTTCGTTCCCACGCCTGTCCCTAATATCTGCACAAAAGGGATATCATTTAACTGAAAGGTTGTAGATTTATTTATTTGTGTTTTTCCTATATCAGATTTGTGGATTTTAGGGAGGCCATACAAATTACTTGTTTTGAAATCAAAGTTTAAAATGTAATCTACCTCATCCTTTGTGAGATTGTCCTCATGTTGTCAATCCAGTGAACTCGCCTCAATGATCTCAGGTTCGACCTCTGCCTGTCCACACACCATAACCTACGCTCACGTCTGAGGTGATTTGTGAGCAATGGACGCCTGATGACCTTTCTGGCCCTTAATCTCGCAGCTTTGAGGCGATTGCTCAAGCAGCGATGAGGTAACCATACCCGTTTCAGATGGGTGCTTGAAGCAAACGGAAGGCATCTAACATGTCATAACAGAGCTCTATCCTCCTGGGGCATGGTAGCCTCTTCCTCTGATCGTTGAAGGTTCCTCACATCATTTGTTTGTGCATGAAGTGGAAGTGAGTTCCTCGGGCAATTTCTCTGTAAGAAAGTTCTGCCCGATGAAGCCCAATGATCTGCCATCTGAATGCATTTGAAATATTCCTTCGTGCCATTCTCAAAGAGAAGTGAAACAAGTAGTAATAATGAACTCGGAACCAATCATTAAACCCATACTTGCGATTGTCTGAAAGTTTGCTTTGTTCGACACATGGGGGGCTGGATTCACGTGCTTGTGATTGCGTTCGTGAGACAGTTTATTTTTAAAAAAGTAACACCTTTAGCAAATGGTAAATTGTTTAGCTGTATGTAAGTGCTTCTTTTCACATGCTTGACGAATGAGTAAGACAGTAGTCATACATGTAAAAGTTTCTTTTTATTGGGCTACAGTACATGAACAAACTAAGAGAAAATAGTGAAGGCACGTTATATTATTGTCCCCACGGCAACATGGAACGGGCGACATTTTGTTCAGTTGTGTGCGTCCGTTTGTACGTCCAGCTTCTTCTAACCGCAATATCTCATGAATAGTTGCACTTCTGAACGCGATATCCCATGAAGAGTTGCACACATGGTCTTCACATTTGGTTCCATGATACCTTAACCTTGTTCACAAGATCACAACGGCACTTTGATCAATTTGTTTACGCGATATCGCATCAACTGTTGCAAATGCTGTCTTGTATTTGGACATTTGGGGATGACACAAACACCATTCCCTTTGAGTGATCTTGAAATTTTTAGCCCACCATGGCACTTTGACCACTTTTGAAACTCTTGTCAATGCAATATTTCAGGAAGCACTGTACCAAAGGTCTCCACGTTTGGTCACAATATACTTTTGAAGATTGCTCAGACATCGGGCGCTCTAGGTGACCTTCAGCTTATTTTGAAGTCACAACAGAACTTTGACCACTATTGAAACTCTTGTTCTCGTGGACTGTTTCACTCAATGTCTTCAAATAAATCACAGCATACATTGGTGAATGAGGCAGATGCTTATTGTGACATTGACTTTATGTTGAAAGTCGACATCACAATATTATTTTGAACTGTTGCTCTCAGAGTCAGAGTCATATTACACAAACAATAGTTGAATATGATGAAAGCTTTTTAATCTCTAATGTAAAGTTCCATTTCTATGCAGACAAGATACAGTCACGAAATCCGAGAGCCACAACAACAAAAAATAATAATACAGAGTGAACAAAAGTTCAATGCTTGCTTTGTAATAAAGTAAATCTTAAGTTTGAAGACATTTGATAGTATTTACACCTTAATTTATATATGTATCATAAGCAGAAAATATTTACAGGTACAAAAGCATATATTTTGAAAATGACAAAGGTCATGTCAAATAGAAATATGTGCATGTGATGCACTGTGATGCCCCCGTCCAAACTTTTAATCCATAAATGGCCCTAGTCCCAATATGCACTAATTTCCAATTGTTTCCATTGAAACCCGAACAATAAAAATTCAGAATAATCAAAATAGCAAAAGGCACCACTCCACCACTAGGTCTAACCTCATACCAAATTTCATTAAAAAATAGTTTTTAGATATTGCCCGGTAACGAAACCTACCCCCAATATCCACTAAGTTCAAACTGTTTCCATGGAAACCAGAAAACATTTATAGCCATTGGCTCTCTGGCTCATTGGGTTTCATATTCAAGTTTGCTTTAGGCTGTGGTCAATGTGCATGTGCAAATAACCTAAACTCATTTGAGTAAGAAGGGGCCGAAGAGCCACCAAAGCTATATATTTCAAACCTCACTAGTCATGGAGTCTGTACACAAAGTTTTAGCTTTTGACAAGGAGAACAGTCAACACTTCATAAATAATCTAAGTCCTATATAGGGTCTTTTTTAAGGTTTCAAACCCAACATATTTTTATTGTCACTGAATGACAGGGTATTAATTTCAGGTCACAGTTCAAAGGCCTGTTCAAGGCTTTGTGTCAATATTTAAGGTCCTTTTAAGGCAGTGCCTGATTTAAGGCCATTTCAGGGCAGTACTTCGAATTCCAGGCCTTTTTATGACCGTTTGCACCATGTTCTAGGCCTTATGCATCTGGTGAAGAGGAAAATATGTTTTAAATGTGTGGCCCCTGTGGCCCTATCAGTGGCCGCAGGACCACCAGAGCTACAAATTATACTCCCCACTAGTCAAATGGACTATACACAAGTATCAAGCTTTCTAAGGCTTTTGGTTCTGGAGAAGAAGGGGAAAATAGGTATATAGGACGTGGTGTCTGTGGCCCTTAATTGGGGTCACAAGGTCACAAAAGTTGCAAATAATAATCCTTACTAGTCAATAAAAAAAAAGATGCAGCTTTCGACACCTTTTGGTTCTGGAGAATAAGACTAAAATAGGATTTAAGGGCGTGGCCCTGTGGTCCTTATTAAGGGTCACAAGGTCACCAAAGCTTTATTTATAATCCTGACTAGTCGAGGAGTCTGTACACAAGGTTTCTACTTTCTAGGCCTTATGCTAGACTAAGTCTAAAATAGATTTATAGGGATTGGTCCCTGTGGCCCTTATTAGAGACCACAGAGCCACTAAAGCTACAATTAATAGTCCTCACTAGTCATGGAGTTTAAGCTTTTTAAGCCTTTTGCTTATGGAGAGGAAGAAAATAAGCTACAATTTATAATCTCCATTACTCATGGAAGAAGAAGATGAAAATGCACAAAGTTTACGGATTGACGGACAGACGCCGGACACCATGCCATGTAATAAGCCCAAGCCCAATTTGTTTCCATGGAAACCAGACAAAAACCCAGAAAAACCAAAACAGCAAAATGACTTTAACAGAGTTAACTTGATTCAGCAGAATTGATAACCCACATGCAAAAAAAACTGGTTTGAAACGATGTTCCCAAGGAGCAAAGGGATGACCAATGTACAAAATATGATCTTTCTGTAACGAATTACTTAAAGTGCCACTTTATTGGATAAAGTAGATCAGTTTGATTTCTTTTCTCTTTTCTTATCACTAGTTTCGTCAGACAGACTGATACAAAGCTCCATCTATAAAGCATTGTTACCCTGCAGTATCAGCCTTGCTTTCGTTCATAAACTATAGGAATTTTATGAAATAATTATCAATTTGACTCCTTAACAAAAAATACAGGGAGTTGACAGAATGTCTCAAGATGCATTTCCATTTTGAAATATTCAGTTAATTTAGAAACATTTAAGACGGTTAACTACCGTATATTGCTGACATATCGATCTTCACATTCTGATAGACATGTACACAGGTTTTGAATATTTTTTGTTATATTGTCCACTCCGAAATGATAGTGATGGATACAATACTCTTGAATAGCATTATTTACATCTTGTTTACGTTTTCCATGAACGTCTTAACCTGGTTCCTAATCATAAGAATCTTATCATCGTTCATTGAAATATCATTGCCACAGACCAATGTCATATTCGTAGTAGCAATGTTTTGAGCACCAAGGCCAAACATTGACCAGAATGAATTTTTGAAGCCAATTGAAACTGTGTGAAATGGCTGGTGATTTTCAAGGTTGAAACATGTTATTTTCTCCCCACTTTCATGCAGCAGAAAACCTAAATTTAATGTCAATGTTGAACCTGTATCTGCTTTGTTCCCCATTAGTTGATAACATGTACTTTTCTTATCACTAAAGACCTTGAGAAAAAAATTTTCTTGAGTTGGACAATAATCAAACCTGAAACTACAGCATAGTTTATTCTCGGGTGTAAACCTATTCAAATCTCGATCTTCATCAATGCAGAAACCGAAATCGAGAAGCGTTTCATTTTCTTGGAAGGGTTCATTGAATGCGCTGTTACTATTGACTTCCCAATATTGTGCAGACCCTGTAAGCTGGAGGGAATCTGTGGTCGTTGTGCCTGAATAAATTCTAAAACTATCTTCAGGCTGACAAGGACTGTTGTCTGGTTTGTTTGACAACTTCCCATAAGCATCCATATTAACAGCACCCATGTTGATTTTTACAGGATCCAATTTTAACCAAGTACCTAGGAGAAATGAAGCATAGTTTTATAACACCTTTTTCAAGGAGTCTTTTTAAACGTAGTTTTTCATTAATTTTCATTTTACATCTGAGTACATTTCAATTTTTAGAAGACATGTTATAGAATCATAGTGAAAACAACACTTATTAAAGTGCAACTTACATTGCAGAAAGGCCGACCTCTTCAGCTGTTTTTCTCTCAGCAAGTGGTACGATGAATCCTGGCACAGACCTAAAATAAACAATTTTAACTTAACTCCTACTTATAAATTATCAAAATATCATCAAGTTTCAACTCACTACTTGTACGCTAATATCGTTCATTGTTTACTTATGATGTTCTAGTGAAAATTTAACAAAGTAAAATATATCGTTTTGAAGATATAACTTGGAATGGTATAAAGATGAAGCGTGATATTTACTACAAATTGCATAAATGCATTAAAAGTGACAAGTTTCCGATGGGGCCATATTGAAAATATTAAGTTATAACATTTGTATATAGTAAGATACATGATAAGACACTGATATATTTTTCAAATGAATACGCACCAAAGTTCTTGAATGTAGCATTGTGTTCCTCAATTAATTCCTTTTGCTGAAAAGTTATACAAAATATCATCACGTGAACTATGACAGTAAAACCTGTATATTAAGACGACGTAATGAACAAAAGATGAATGTTATGTTCAGGTACATATTATTAAGTTACTAACCTCCGACAAGTGACCTTAGCCTGTTAGCCATATAACATGTAATCAACTCATTCCCACTGATATATAGAGGATATCTGTCTTTTCTTGACTAATACCATGTTTATCTCATCGAGTGAGGTAGAAAGGTTATATTTTCACGAGTGGCGCAGCCACGAGTGAAAATATTTAACTTTTCTACCTCACGAGATGAGATAAACATGGTATTTGTCAAGAATTGACAGATATTCTATTTATTATATGTGAAATCCTTCTAACTACGTCAAAAAAGGCCAATTTCATGTTGAGCGGCCGCTTGGAAGAGCCCGTCACCGCGGTAACAGTGTGACGTCATAGGAGAATTCATGACGTCAGACCATTGTTACATGACGTCAAACTCTTGAACTTGACGTCACTAGAGTGGTGATAAAGTTTATCACCACTCAGTAGAGTGACGATAAAGGTTATCACCACTGTAGCCAGATAGAGGGTTTATTTCACTGATAGAACAGAGTATCTCACCTTCAATCATATAATAAAATGAAACATCATTACCCAAAACAATCAGAGTAATCCGCTCGTCACTAGCCCACTAGGTTGCGTGACCTGTCATCTAATTAGATTCATTCACATTATAGAGTCAGTAGTGTGCAGACGTGTTTCTGTATCTCTTTCGATTGTATTGAGCTATTTAACGTGTTTTGTTGTTGACTTACTTTATTCTTGTTCCTTTTCCCTTTGGTCTGTCTATCTGTCTCTTTGCAGACTATTCAGCCCCCGTGGTGGAATACTGTGTGTTGAGAGATTTTGGTTGACACAGCAACATGTCAACTAGAGGCAGGCTGTAGCACGTGCTGTCGATTTCGCTCGTGCTGCACGTGCTAGGCGAGCGAGGGGCCGTCGCTCTCTCTATCTCCTTGTCGCGCACGCTTCGCCTGCGTTTGCTGCCGATTGGGTGGGAATGAAGCTTGCGCTACCCAAGTGCTTAGTGTCACGTGCGCTTGCGGTTTTGTACGCTTGGTGTTTCGTGCGCTTGCTAACGCTAGGATTGGACAGGCGAAAGGAGGAGTAGGTGGTGAACCCTCGCAGCATGCAGTTCTCGCCTCACCGCCTTCTCCAAGCAGCCGGGAAGGATTTCGACACTCACATTTTGTCAGCGGGGTCGGGCCGTCTTGTCTCGCCTTTGGTGATCTCAGATCGTCAAAGGGCGGGACTCCCGGTTGCCTCTTCACCCATTATGCTTTCTCCCTCCGCCTTGGATGAGGACACTAGGTGAGTGGCAGCTCCAGGAGTCGGGCACTCGATATCCGATGGCCACCTGTCCCACCTGGACAAGGAGGCTAGGAGTATCCTGGGTATGGCAAACTCAGTCGCCCACTCCTGCCAGGCCATGGCCGCCTTCTCCAAAGAGGCAGGGATGGAGAAAGGTGCGGAGATGTCGGCGACGCTCTTTGACGGACAGGTGGCAGAAGGCCACAGGGTCTCCTCGGCGGTAACAACACTGAAGAAGCGCAACGGTGGCGAGGCGCAATCCTCTGCCGGCTTTGCTTTCAGGAGGGGGGGGCCAGTCAGGAGTCGCAGCGACTATAACGCCTGCCCCTCACACAAAAGGACACCCAACAAGTCACAGCGTGGCAAAGGACGCGGCTATGGAGGCACTCCCAAGAAGCGGTGACTTCTGGGAGCATCCTCGCCTGCTGCCGGAAGTAGTGTTGGAACAGGACGGGCAAATGGGAAGCCGTCTGTCAATGTTTGTCGCCAACTGGAAACAGGTGGACTTGGACGAGTAAGTCTGTCAGATCTTGGAGCATACCTCTGATTCGTCCTGGCTGGTCGTCACTTTCAGTGGATCGTCTTGCCGTTAGGGATTTCGACAGCGGCATGGCTGTTAACTCAGGTGACCCAACCTATCGTGCAGTTCCTTCACAGGCACGACATCCAGTTCGCTATGTATCTGGATCACTATGGCCCTTCACTGCTCCCTGTCAACTCTTGACAAGCAAAGGGATTTTGTGTTCGCTCTGTTCAGGCGCCTGGGTTGGCTTGTTAACCTAGACAAGTCGGACCTAGTATCGACGACGTCTCTTGTCTTCCTAGGCGTCTTACTGGACACGACTCACGTCAAGGCCTTTGTCACCGAAGAGCAGATGGGGCTCTACAGGGAACTCCTAGCATAGGCGTGTCGCCTCTTTGCTCCGACGGTGGCAACGCCTCCTACAGTGGTATCAGGCTAAGGTCACTTGTCAGAGGTTAGTAACTAAATAATAGTACGTTTGATTAAACGTCATTAATTTTACAACCTTAGGGTGACCATCATCACTCCCGTCCGCCTCACCTCTTACATATCCGTCATTAATTGGGACTCCTAGGTAATGTGAATGAATCTAATTGGATGACAGGTCACGACACCTTGTGGGCTAGTGACGGGTGGATAACTCTGATTGTTCTGGGTAATGATGTTTCATTACATCAGTGTGAATGAGTTGATTACATGTTATATGGTAAACAGGCTAAGGTCACTTGTCTACGGTAAGTTAAAATAATGATGTTTAATCAAAAACATACTATATTAATCAGGCTATTTTTTTGGGGGTAAATCTCCACCATACAATGCATTCAATCAGTTCATTTCATAACAATATTATATACATGATTTGCATAACAGTATTAACATAAACACAGTTTGAAAGTACAGGTTAACAGATTGTAATTGGATAGGTACATCAAGAAAAGGTGACAAAAAGTATTAAAATAGACTATGACACATAGACAAGAATTTTATAAAGTCATCATACTTGCATTGTGAATATAAATTATAGCGATCTACCAGATAAGTTGTCGTATTGCCTTCTTTTATATATTCAAGGTTTGGTAATCTATCCATTTGTTTCATTTTGTATATATTATACTTAACAATTGACATAATCATATTTAAAACAGAGTTTCTCTTTTCGCAGGATCCTAAGATAATATTTCTCCCAGTGAAAGTTTTTTTTGCACCAGTTTTTTTCTTTTATCCATTCTTCTATTTCTTCCCATATATTTCTGACTAATAAACATTTTAACAATAAGCGCGAAAATTGACTCTCAACATTGGACATTGGTGTCGGAACAGGACGTGCAAATGGGAAGCCGTCTGTCAATGTTTGTCGCCAACTGGAAACAGGTGGACTTGGACGAGTAAGTCTGTCAGATCTTGGAGCATACCTCTGATTCGTCCTGGCTGGTCGTCACTTTCAGTGGATCGTCTTGCCGTTAGGGATTTCGACAGCGGCATGGCTGTTAACTCAGGTGACCCAACCTATCGTGCAGTTCCTTCACAGGCACGACATCCAGTTCGCTATGTATCTGGATCACTATGGCCCTTCACTGCTCCCTGTCAACTCTTGACAGGCAAAGGGACTTTGTGTTCGCTCTGTTCAGGCGCCTGGGTTGGCTTGTTAACCTAGACAAGTCGGACCTAGTATCGACGACGTCTCTTGTCTTCCTAGGCGTCTTACTGGACACGACTCACGTCAAGGCCTTTGTCACCGAAGAGCGGATGGGGCTCTACAGGGAACTCCTAGCATAGGCGTGTCGCCTCTTTGCTCCGACGGTGGCAACGCCTCCTAGGGTTCTTAACCTCAGCTCAAGATTACACGAGGAGGGGAAGGCTCCACCTCCGCCCGCCCAATGTAGTGCTGAACGGGCACATGCGGGAGGTATCGTGCGGCCATCACATCAGGTTGCCGCAGAACCTCATTCACCACCTCCAATGGCGGCAGGACGAAAGCAATGTCTTGGCGGGGGTGCCACTCCGGCAACCCCCTGCCGGGAGCCAGCTGTACATGGACGCCTTTATGCAGCGCTGGGGCGTGCACCTGGCAATCGGGCAGGCGGCAGGCGTGCGGTCGCCAGCACAAGCAGAACGTCACATCAACTTCTTGGAGTTTGACGCCATACACCTGGTGATCGATCATTGGTCAAGCTGCTTGGAGAACTAGGTGTTTTGCGTTCACACGGACAGCTCGACGGCAGCTTGGTCGATCAACAAGCAAGGATCGACCAAACCGGGATCACTCTTACAGCTGGTGATGGAGCTGTTTCGACTGGTAGACAATCTCAACATCTCAATCAGAGCGGTGCACATCCCGGGAGCAAAGAATGTCCTTGCGAACCCCCTCTCTCACCTCCTTTTACAGAGTGGATATTGCACCCTCGATAATTCGAGGCGATCTGTCGTCAGTTCGGGAGGCCGCTTGTCGACCTCTTCGCGACACGGCTCAATCACCAGCTGCCGGTATTGTGTCCCCCAAACCCGACCCCCTGGCATGGGGATTAGATGCGCTCGCGTTAATATGGGAGGGGATGGACACTAACGCTTCCCCCCCCCCCCCTGCCATTATGACTCGGGTAGTAGTTAAAATCCACTAGACGAGAGTGCTACGTCTGCTCCTGGTCGCACTGATGTGGCCGGCGAGGCCCTGGTACGTCCCCCTTTAAAGATTCTGCGCTCAGGAGCCGGTTCCCCTACCGACCAGTTGGGACCTCCTCAGGATCAACCCGAGCAAATGGGTGCACAAGAACCCGCAGGTTCTTCATCTGCACGCTTGGGTTGTCTCCAAGACGGAATGAGGAGTGCAGGGTTATCGGAGGCGGTAGCCAGTGCTGTGGCATCCTCACAGCGGTTATCGACGCGTAAGCTGTTTGACTTTCAATAGGCTTCTTTAATGACCTTTTGCGAAGGGAAGGGGTTTGATGTGTGTACGATAACAGTGCCCCAGGTCGCGGATTACCTGGTCCAACCACGCACAGTGAATCGGGCTTAAGGCCTCCTCCGTCAACACGAACCTCACGGCCATCTGGGATTGGATGTCTCTGTCCTAAAGGAGTTCATTAGGACATACAGAAACGTAGATGGCTGCCACAAACTGAGACCGCCAGAATGGGATCTGGCGATAGTGTTGAATCACCTCAGTTCTGAGCACTACGAGCCGCTGACGGACACAGCCCTGCTGCCTCTTACCATTAAGACGTGCTTCTTGGTGTCAATGGGGTTTAGCGGCTAGGATATCAGAGCTGCATGCTCTGCAAGCTGATTTGCTCAGGTTAGAGGTGAGAGATGGAGGATCAGCGACCTTGAGAATGGCGCCAGACTTCCTGTGCAAGAACCAAGGCGCTGACAAACGTGGGAGGACCTTCACACTGCCGTCAATCTCCCCAGCTATCAAGCCGACGGACGAGTGGGAACGTCTCCTCTGTCCCGTGCGCGCTCTACGCGTCTATGTGGAGAAGACACGGACACTGAGACAAGGGAGGCGCAGTCTTTTTTTGCCCCACTCCCAGACGAGCTCAAAGGTGATTGACAAGAGGCAGTTGAGGGTCTATCTCAGGTCTGCGGTGGTGGACGCCTGCAAACACCCGGGATGCCGGCACCGGCGCGGACCAACCCACATGAGATTAGGGCCATATCGGCGACTAGGGCCCTTCACAGCGGCGGACATCATGGTCAGCTGCTTCTGAAAGTTGGGCTTGGTGTTCACCAACCACTAGCTGCGCAATGTCTCCATGGAGGACCTGGAGGACGTAACCCGTCTAGGGGTGCAGGTATTAGCACTGCAGTGGACCACGGGGTCTACCCCGTGTAGGGGGCGCAACCATCCACGATGATGACACCTCACTCGTCGAGATAGACATCTTAACACTTGTGAATAAAATTTATTATTTTAAGAGGTTATAGTATTTTGTGCTGTTTTAATTAGGGGTCGTCGATCACGAGGGGTCAGACAATGGCCCATTTAAAACGGTCGCTCGCTAGGTCGCCGATCCTCAGATCAATCTTGAGAGTTATTCGCTAAACGCGACGAATGCTTCCCACCACCTACAGTGGTATCAGGCTAAGGTCACTTGTCAGAGGTTAGTAACTAAATAATAGTATGTTTGATTAAACGTCATTAATTTTACTACCTTAGGGTGACCATCATCACTCCCGTCCGCCTCACCTCTTACATATCCGTCATTAATTGGGACTCCTAGGTAATGTGAATGAATCTAATTGGATGACAGGTCACGACACCTTGTGGGCTAGTGACGGGCGGATAACTCTGATTGTTCTGGGTAATGATGTTTCATTACATCAGTGTGAATGAGTTGATTACATGTTATATGGCAAACAGGCTAAGGTCACTTGTCTACGGTAAGTTAAAATAATGATGTTTAATCAAAAACATACTATATTAATCAGGCAATTTTTTTGGGGGTAAATCTCCACCATACAATGCATTCAATCAGTTCATTTCATAACAATATTATATACATGATTTGCATAACAGTATTAACATAAACACAGTTTGAAAGTACAGGTTAACAGATTGTAATTGGATAGGTACATCAAGAAAAGGTGACAAAAAGTATTAAAATAGACTATGACACATAGACAAGAATTTTATAAAGTCATCATACTTGCATTGTGAATATAAATTATAGCGATCTACCAGATAAGTTGTCGTATTGCCTTCTTTTATATATTCAAGGTTTGGTAATCTATCCATTTGTTTCATTTTGTATATATTATACTTAACAATTGACATAATCATATTTAAAACAGAGTTTCTCTTTTCGCAGGATCCTAAGATAATATTTCTCCCAGTGAAAGTTTTTTTTGCACCAGTTTTTTCTTTTATCCATTCTTCTATTTCTTCCCATATATTTCTGACTAATAAACATTTTAACAATAAGTGCGAAAATTGACTCTCAACATTGGATTTGCAAACGGAACATTTGTTCCAATCTATGTATTTTATCTTTGTTAGTAAATCATTTGTTGGCAGAATTCTATGGATTACACTGTATTGGAACCCAATCTCATTGAAATCAAATCTTAGATTCTCTCTCTTGTTTCATATTATGTTGTTATTTGTCACCAATCTAAGATCTGACGGAATCCCGTAGAGAACCATGTCCAAGTGAACTTTGAACTTTGACAGTCAATCAGTTTGTAGGGTCGGTCCTCATGCGACCAATCAGATTCCATCTTGCTCCGTCATTTTGGCGTATCGATAAAATAATTAACCCCGCTATAGATGCTTTGTAATAATTCATATTACAAAACCTACAAATATAGGTGCACAGGCTTTGATGTGTCATGCTATCCATTGTAAAACACTGTGTCTACACATGGAAATAAGCTACCGAGGCTGAATGAGCGCGTCGGCATTGCAAGGGGCTTACTTGATTTGCAACCCGACTAGAACCGTTGCTTTGGAGAAAAATTCGTTTGATAACTTATGACCGAGTTTTGTAAAAACCACAAAAGTTTCATTACATATGGTATGTCAGCGGATATGTCACTGATCATGACACTGACAAAACGCTTCTGAATTCTTTACAAAGCTATGAAAATCCGTGAATTTGTTGATAATCAAATATACATGTATAAGGTACGTGAAAAGATCAATAATGATCAGCATTTCATGGTGAATTTTGTATAATAGCTGTATGCATTTTACGGGCCTGAATTTGAGTAGTAGTTTCAAGAACTCTTCTTTTAAATCTTCATATCCTGCAAATCTCACCGCAAAACGTGTGACTAAGATGTTTTGAGAAAACAATATAATAATCAGTTAATTAAAGATTAAGGTTGTACTTCAAAGAAAAAAATATTGGTATTTCATTAATTTTTCTCTCCTTTGATTTCAATCATAGTCTAGATGGTAATGTATCATAGGATTATCATAAGATTTATGTGTGTCTTTCCAGAATGGATAAGTGTTTGGTGTAATAACAGATTCGAGTATGTGTCTTTCGCATGTTCTTATGAAACTGTTTATGTCCCGTTGTGTATTAACATGTAACAATTGCTTAATTTTTTATTCGGAGTTTGTTATTTTTTTATCCATGAATTTTTTTGCGATAGAATAAGATTTTCTATATCTGGGGCTCGTATTCCACCGTTTTCATACGGCTTTATTATAGTGTTTCGGTTAACTTTATCTGGTTTGTTCTTCCAAATGAATTTAAAGCATAATTGCTCAATTTCTTTCAATCATTTGATTATTTGGATTTGGTATGGAGGCAAAGAGGTGATAAAATCTAGGAAGTAATAGATTTTTCAATATTACATTTCTTCCTTGGGGAGTTAGATCTCTAGTTAACTATTGATTCATCGATAATTTCAAAAGTTTAAGTTTGTCTTTGTAGTGGCGCTCAACCATTTCCGCAAGTATATGAGTGAATACAATACCTAACAATGTAAATGACTCATTACACCAATCAAATTTCCAACTTCTGCATAATTTTCTTTTCGAATTTCTTTCTGAACCTGATCCATAATACTTGTGTTTTGTTGACATTTATTTTTAATCCTGAGAAAGGGGCATATATGCTTAGCGTTTCTAACGTGGCCTGTAAGCATATTTCAGCGCCATCTAAAACAAGTGAAGTGCCATCAGCATATTGTGATATAAGATATCTGTATCCCCTATCTGTATAATCAATAAAATTGATGCCTAGGCAAAACGAAGTGTCTATAATCTTCAAAATCAAGGCTATTTTCTCTGAATGTTTGTGTCATTAGTTGAGAGGAAATCTGCAGTTTCAAGCAGTCAGCGGGGTCAAACGTCTTCCGAATTCAGCATTCCTTGACTCTTGGAATGCCAAAACTGCCTTGACACTAGTTCCTAAATCACTTCAAGCAATACCGATCTCTGCAGGAAAAAAACGTGAGTTTGTTTTCTAGTTTCTACATACTCAGCTTCTTTACAATTCTTTATAATGGCTGATTGCTACTTACATAGTGTGCCTATGTTTATTATAACTAGTATTTAGTATAACTCTCCTGGTGAAAGCCATTTTCTGTCTGAATGCTGATCCACTCGTCTCTTGGGAAAAAATGATTACAAATAACCTTAACAAATTGTAGAAAGATTAAACATAACAGGCTCAGCTTCGTCAGACCGACTGTTTAGAGAGTATGACAGAACATCCCCACTTTGGAAGCTTGGGCTGAACGTGTCTCAACAATTGTCCACTCAATGTTGCAAGAAAACTTTTTCAGGAAGAAGTCAAGAATAGGATGTCTGTTTGTAGTTTTCGCATGGAAAACTGACCAACACAGTGTTACTGTGATATAAATCAAGAAAAAGACCTTCGTTATTTAGGAAATCATCTTATCAAGTTCTGTTATAAATTTTCTTTCATTAACCTTTTTTTATGAAACTTCATAAAGGGATGAAAAGATCCGAAAAAGAAAGCTCGACTGTCGTACAACATCAGCTATTACGAACTTTACATTTATGTGTCTTTTGCTATTCTTGAATTATTTTACCTAAGCAGGAATCGCAGGTATGTGAGCTCTGTTGTAGTAGTAGAGGAAGACATTGATAGGGAATTATGCAAACTTAGTTCGTAAATGCAATCATTTCTAAATATTTATTGTAGAAAGATGACTAATATAATAATATTAACCGCATTTGACAATTTCAACAGAAAATTTACTGGAAAGGGCTAAATGAAAACATATCGAAGAAAAAAGGAAATCGGAATTTTCAAATTTTGACCCTTTTCTTAGAGAATGCCATAATTGTATCTGGCATGACACCTATCTGTTTTCAATATATGTAGTCTAGATAGTAGTTTTGACAAGAAGATATTATGTTAAAACTGGTGGCCAACTTATATATTTACAAAGATTATAACATCTTTCACAGTTAGCAGCACAGTAAGCCAATTCTTTCATTTTGCAAGAAAAAAGAGAATTTAGATGCTTTTTATTAACGGTTAAAGTATTGTAACAAACCTTTTCTTCGAGCTTCTTTATCTTTTCTTTGGCTTCATCCAGTTGTTCTTCAACATTCTGTTAAATATTTTAAGAACTTTTTAAAACTTGCAATTAAAAAGTTCATATCATCTTAAATAGAACTAAAAAAATGTCATAAACGAAACTTTTCTTTAATGATCATTTATGACATACAAGAAAGAGACCAGAGCTATTAATTGTATAATTGAATATACCAATGTCAACGAAATATGACAAAGTCTTAACTTAATAAAGTAATGAAATTCTTCTTCGTTTCAACTCGTAATTTTCCTTAAGGTAATGAATTATATACTTTAGCTTGATATCATTCTACATTTATGAACTCACCTTTTTATTTCCATTAGTGTTCATCTTTTTCTGTCAAGTAAAAGGCATTTTAAATGTATAAGAAGATTTATATTTCATAAATATATCTTCATATTCGTAAATGAGATTACATCATTGTATAAACGAAGAACAGACTCGTTTTGATGAAAAGAAGGAACAAATGATTACTTCAGGAGTCATTAAACATTCTAAACGGTTTGAGTGGATAAAAAGAGGTTTGACGATAAATTATAAGCTCTTATGGATATTCAGTTTATTCAGCATTGCTAATGTGTGAATAGGGAAACTCCTTAAGTATAATCCATTCTGAACAACAATCTTATAAATATCTTGAAATATTTTACTATATTTAATTCGAATGTCGTGATTACAGAAAGCAGGTATCATGAATGTTTATTGCACAGAATTCTGGTTTGAATTGCTTCATATTCAATGTTAGTGTTAGAAAAAGAAATTACCTTAATTTCCTTGTTTGTGTCTGAAAACCGGAACCAATAACATATCACTAGCAGCAAATATTATGTAACTTGTACATCTTCAATACACAGCACCTTTATCAAATAATAATAATGATAACAACATATCATGTTTTGTTAATAAATATTAAACTAAATACTTTTATAGTATATCTAAATTCATACTTGCCTATAAGCGGTTCACCAACACCTTGCATTTCAGTTTCATCGACTGTAAACAACATGAACTCTATTATGAGTTGGACAGAACGTAATCAAATATTATAGCAATTATTGAACATAATATAATATAATTTGAGGACGCCTTTAGAATGAAGATCAGTCATTTTGTGCATTTGATTGAATAGTATATTATTAATTATTTTGAAAACAGATGTTTATAAAGTTAAAGATATGTTTACCTGCTTGTTTGGTCCGTCCTGACGTGCGCCTGGAAGAAAGTAAAAATCATTACCATTATAGTTGTATACATAATCAGAATACTTATAGACATTTCGTTTTTATGTGAAAATAACTGAATAGGCAACATTACTATTATTATTATCAATCTAAACAGGTATATAGAATTTAGAAATGAAAATAAAGTGTACTTTTCTTAAAGGTAGTAGCACGTTTTTAGGGGGAATATAATTTGATGTCAGTAAAATGAAAATAAATGGTTCCAATTGAAAAACAGTGGATTTAAACAGAATGGACCAGTAATAATTCAAATATATAATGTAAAGTTTAACCATGCGATTCCCTTTTCTTATACAAAATGAATTATAGGTGTTCACACAAAATGGCCGCCAATGGATTTTATGTAAATCTTCATACTTTGTCCTATGACTATGGATGATTGGTTTGTGAAATGAGAATTTTGACACTGTCAAAATAATACATTAAGCATTAACCTGCAATTGTCAGTGAAACATTAAAAATATAAACTTATCAAAAAACGTGCTACTGTCCTTTTAAATGGGCAGTAGCACGTTTTTATGGGGAATATAAGATGATGTCAGGAAAATGAAAATTAATGGTTCCAATTGAAAGACAATGTATTTAAACTAAATGACGCAGTACTGATTCAAATATATAACGTAAAGTTTAGCCATGCGATTCCCTTTTCTTACACAAAATGAATTAAAGGTGTTCACACAAACTGGCCGCCAATGGATTTTATGTGAATCTCCATACTTTGTCCTCAGACTATGGATGATTGGTTTGTGTAATGAGATTTAAAAAATACATTTAGCATGAACCTGGAATTGTCAGTGCAACATTAGAAATATAAATTTATCAAAAAACGTGCTACTTTCCCTTTAAAAGGTTAGTGACCGTTAAGAAAATAATGTTTGTTGGTGTATAGCAAAGTCCACATATACTGTGAGTTTAGTTTTCAGAAAACTGTGGTTTATAATTCCAAAATTAACCACATCATAAAGTATATGAATGTCTTCAGTCAAGAAACTTGATGGCAATGAAGCGCTTGCTTTCAGACAGAGTAAGTCTTAAAGAAGCAAAGCATTGATAAAAGAAATTTTATATTTTATAAAAACAAATAATTAATGCATTCTTACCTTACGTAGAAGAAATATGACACAAATAGAACTGTCAATATTGCACTGTAACAAAATAAATGTTCATTTTAATCAATTTTGGCATGCTCTAAGGATCTTAGTATAGGTATAGTCATAATTGATAGGGTGAAATGCACCATGAAGCACACAAAAAGAAATGATAAACATTTTTGAATCAATTATCATAAATATTTTTACTTAAAACATATTTTATCTTGTCAAAAGTTAATATCTATTTACTCACAGAAGAATAACAGTCACAGCTGCCACGATCATCCATAGCTTTGACTCCTCTGTATCTGAAACAGTATTTCCCCTAATATTATAAAGTAAAGAAATCCTCAGTAAAACAATTCAAACTTTTTTTATTCATTCCCAAGGGTTACGTGGCATATAAATGTTACAAAACAATGGTCTTTGGAGATTGAATCATATACAGAACACAATGAGAGCAGAGACAATTGAAAGGTCCTCATGAAACATTACTTTGTGAATATTGGGATTAGTGATTTCCACTTATTGGTAAATTTACTCATTTCATTATTTCTTTGACAGATGTATTTTTCCACATAGTAAATATCTGACAGAGTCTTTTTATAATTGATAAGATTTGGTATTGATTTTTGGCTATTGCATAAATTAATATAATTCTTTGCAGAGACAATGATTTGATTTATCAAAACATTGTTATATGATGAAATAAACCAAATAAAGTATTTTGACATTATTTTCTTTTTTTGATAATTATTTATCCAGAGTTCAAGCTCATTCCAATAATTTTGGGTCACACTACATTCCCAATATACATGACAAATGCTCTCAGAAGCGTCATTACAAAAGTTACACAAATCATAATCAACAAGATTCATTTGCAACAATTCCATTTTAATAAAAACATTTCTTTGTAGGAATCTATATTGAAAATCAACAAGTTTGACGTCTTTCAGTCGGTAGGAATTAAAAATGTTATTCCAATCAAACTCCTTGAATAACATTTCCCACTTGTTACAAATATCAAGCTTTTCATTGTTAGAAATTATTTTATGGTAAACAATTCTTGAACCTTTAGTGGAGTTCAAGATATTTCTTTGGTAAAAGCTAGTGTAGAAATTGAAAATAGGGATTGTATTTGTCCTGATAAAATATTTCCAACCGTTGGGTAAAATGTAAAGTAGGTAATTATAATCCAATATTGTACCTCTAATCTTGTATTTTGATTGTAAGTTATCAAAGGGAATGAAACCATGTTCATCACACAAGTCTTGTATTGTCAATATTCCTTTATTAGCCCTATTTCTAATAACGTTATGTGAATCTTTAAAGTTATGGTTTAGCCATAGAGGCTCCGCCAGAATGTCATCGAAACTGTCTCTTTCAGCCTCAAAACTTCTGCAATATTTTCGCCATGCTTTCATAACATCTTTCCAGAAGGGATTTTCAATATGGAATATCTTATCTATATTTGCTCCATATTTTAGAATGTCACTAAAAGCTATACCACTAAGGTTGAAATATGATGATTTTTTGCAATATAGTCTCAGAGTAGACAATTTTAAGGCTTCAATAAATGTTTTTATGTCAACCACACCCAATCCCCCTTCTGAATTTTTTTCTTTTCAGAGTAGTTTTTTTTATCTTATCTTGTTTATCATTCCATATGAACTTGAAAAAGATTTGGTCAAGAGAAAAAATAAAATCATCTTTGGGATTGGGGAGTGAGCTCAATATATGCACTAGTTTAGAGAGGGCTAAAGTTTTGATAACAGTAATTTTACAAATCAGAGTTAAACTTCTTTTTCTCCAAGCTGATAGTAGTCTGTTTATTTCTTCCAGCTTTTTCTTGGTATTGATTACCATAAATCAGTAAGATTTGAAGTGAACTTGATTCCCAGGACTTCAAACTCTCCATTGTACCATTCTATTTCTTAGTCAGTACATATAGTTTGTTCACTACCTGCCATTGACCCAATCCAAATAGCCTTTGTCTAATCTATATTTATTTTAAAACCTGATATCTTATAGAAATTATTAAGTGTTTCAATAGCTGCATATAAACTGTCTTCTCCGCATCTAGAAATAATTCTGCATCATCCGCATATGGACCCAATTTGTATTCTTTTTCATCAATAACAATGCCTTTAATTCTACCATTATTTCTTATCATACAACCTAAGATTTCAGCCACGAAAAGGAAAAGATAAGGTGATAAAGGGTCCCCCTGTCTACATCCTCTTTCATTATTAAAAAATTCAGATAAATGGCCATTTTGTATTACACATGAACTAGTTTGGTATGTTAATATATTAATCCACTGTATTATTTGTGGACCAATTCCAAATTTGTTGAGGGCCATATTGATAAAATCCTTTGAAACTGTGTCAAAGGCCTTTTCAAAATCTATAAATATGAGTAATCCAGAAATGTTTCTAGCCTTTGTTTCGAACATTATATCATATAACATTCTTGTATTTTCACTAGTAGTTCTGCCTGGGATAAACCCTGTTTGATTTCCATGTATTAGTAGATCCAAAGTCTTTTTCAGGCGATTGGTTATATATGTATTTATTATTTTATAAACAGCATTCTGAAGAGTGATTGGTCTCCAATTTTTTAGCCGAGTTTTATCTTTATTTGCTTTTGGTTTACAAGTTATAACCCCCCTCTTCATGGTTAAAGATAATTCGTTTTTGGTGAAAACCTCTTTCACAAATCTTAAGATCCACTCTTTTAGATCATTCCAGAAAACTTTTAAGAAATCAATTGGGAAGCCATCAATTCCTGAACTTTTATCATTTTTCATATTTCTCACAGCGAAAGTAATTTCTTCCATATTGATATCTTTATCCAGTTCTTCCCTTAAATCAGAATTCAACCTTGGAGTTTCAATGTTTTCTAAAGTTATGTCAGTTTTAAGATCATTGTTTAGAGAGTAAAGTTTTTTATTAAAATATTTTAACTGTTCAAGGATAGCGTTATTGTCTGTAATTTCCTCATTTTTATCAGTAACAATCTTATTTATTGATTTGCTAATATAATTTCTGTTTTCAAGGTTACAAAATTATTTTGATGGTTTTTCGCCTTCCTCATACCATCTAATTATGTTTCTAATCTGAATATCTCTTGATTCTTCTTCCTTTATTTGCTCCAGTTCAGTCTTATATTTTGGGAGTTCAGAGAGCATGGACTCACTCATATTTTGAAAATCTTTTCTGATGTTGTCTTCACAATTTTTATTTTTTCTTCCAATCCAATGGTCTTATTTTTTTATCTTTCTTCAAAACATTAGAGTAAGAAATTGTTTTGCCTCTTACTTTCAAACGAAAGGTTTCCAGAAATAAATTATCACTTATTATAAGTTTGACTTTGTCATCCTGTTCAATATTATCATTTAGTTTATCGGTAGCATAGGCATTTTTATCAGAGTATTCATCTACGGTTTCTTTCAAAATATCTTTCACTAAAATACTGTATTCAGGACGGAGTAATAAGGAAGTATTAAATTTCCAATATCCTTTACCTCTTTCTTGGTTAATAGAATTTGATAGTGTTAAAGATACAGCTGAATTATCAGATTTATAACCTGGTAAGATATCAGAATCCACAGTTATATCAAATATATTTTGGGAGATAAAAAGTCAAGTCTAGCTTGTTTCCTTTGATTATTTTTCTTTTTCCTGTTTTGTTTATTCATTTCCCTCCATACATCTACAAGATCATTATTTTCTAGCGTTGTTATAACAACATCTCTTGCTTTGGATTGTTCAAATGTTTGTAATTTTCTAAATCAATGGTTGAGTCCAAGACAAGATTCCCGTCACCAACTATGCATAATGATTCATTGTCAAGAGAAAATATTTTTTCAAAAAGTTTGATATAGAAATTTGGGTCATCCTGATTTGGACCGTATATTGTCAAAGTAAACCGTTTATCCTCTACAGGAATGTCAGCAATAATGAAATTACCTTCTTCATCTGCAATAGTTCTATGAATAGTTCGATCAACATTATTATTAAAGAGCATAGCAACTCCCCTAGCATTTGATGCCATTACTTACTTTTCTCTGGCGGAGGTGTTGATTGGGATGTAGGTGTGGATGTTGACTGGTCCCCAATACAGTCACCCGTATCTTGGATACATGGACCAATACATGGACAAATCCTCTCACACTGTTGTCCATAAAATCCTCGATTGCATCCTTGGGAACACTTTCCAGTCTCCTTGTTGCAGGGGAAGGTCTCCAGAGGTCTGCAGGCGTCAGAGCACTGCAGTCCACAGTCCACACCATACCAGCCTTCACGACACGAAGCGTCCGTGGATGAGACTGTGATATTTATATAAATGATTTAATTGATCTTTAAAAATGGGACATCTTTCATCAAACCCAAAGGGAACAAAAATGTTGGTATCCAAAGAGACATGATTAAGTATGAAAGTAGTAGCTTGCTGCTTTCAGAAACGATCGCTTGATAACCAATTCATCCGAGCAAAATATTTGTAATATTAGTATCAGCAACAAATAGATTAAATTCAGAAAACCACTCAAACACATTTGTTTCAACAGAAGAAGCTCAGGTTGTAAATTACTGATCAAACCTAGTAAAGGTTCACTGACACTTCACGGAGACCCCAGAACTGTTATGATTACAGACTAAGATAATATTATCATTTTATGACTTAAGCTATCACTTTGTCGTTATCTTATATTATTAGTGAGTATGAATATAACTTACAGAAGGTACCTTACAAGTATACATGTCCTAAATCCAGACATTGTGATGAAACTACATCTGTACATGTAACCCAATGAAACCAATTGAAGTTTACCTTCTTGTAATAGTGAGAAACTACAGTAAGCATTGCTGGCAACAATGTATAATTAAATAAGGTTTTCATGATTCACAAGACCCACATAATCATATTGAAGATATAAATCGTATCAAAGAAGATTTCTCCGGGCAAACAATTAAATGATTACTCTATCTTCTTATAACTAACGAACTTACAAACTTCGAATGACATTTCAACAACTTCTTACCAAGAGCAATGTCCAAAAGAAACACCATGCACATCAACTGCATGGCGACGGCTACAATATCTGAAAGTGAATACAAGACTACCACAATGATTAATTACGCTTTTCTAATCATGCAAGATAATTACAGCGATAAGTCATTACCTTAAACACTTTAAGGAACCAAAAAAGATACTACTGGGGAACTTAAGCAAATTTTGAATGGCTTACGAAAAAATCAAAATATATACTGAATATTTCTAATTCTGAACTTTGCAAAAATTGAAGTAACTAAGTCATTGATCGTGATCAATTCTATTTGCTCACCGCATTCGTTATAATCATCTGCTCATTTCTTTATAAGTTTAAACGAGATGTAGCAAACTCAAGGTCTGAATTCATTAACATTGTTCAAATAGGTATTTTGTTGATGTCCTGTTATAAAAGGATTGAATAAGAAAAACAGGGTTTTAAACAGCGTCTTATTGTGCATAAATTATACGAAACATGAAATATTTTCGTAAAATTATTTGGTTGAAATCAACAAATAAGACATGATTTTCAAACAGAAATATTTCCGCCGCTTTTAAAATCGCTGACATAAAGATACAATCAAACTTTTTTTCTTTTTTTGTTCTACAGGGGTAACATGCCCGATATATTGAATACCATAGAGTAAATAAATGAAATATGAAGTAATTTATTTCTCTTAGAAAGCCATAAGTCGAAAACGATTATAGATTCTTCATAGGTATTTAAATTTTATATAGTGTTTGGTACAGCACCTGAAAATAGGTAAAAGCAATTTAGAACATTCTGAATTTCAAATTACACAAGAGAAGAGCTTAGTGCTTTATAGTTTAATAACACGCCTTATTCATTCTAAGCCAATTTTGTTTGTCTTCCTCTCTCTAACGCAACTTTATAACTCAATAAACAAGTGAAGAAGCGAGCAGAGCTCACATACCCCCGCTCCCCACTTTGTTCAAAGAATTTCAAATAGTAAAATTGATTTATATTGGTTAAAGTTGTATGATAATTGAGTATAAAGTAAGTCATCGTGTAAGTCTTCTTTCCACTGAAACCCCAATACTAAATTCATTAATAGGTTTAACAATTAAAAGGGTACATCTAGGGATAATGGTTGAACTTTGTTTCAAATTTGAGGTAGTAATCATGAATATTCTACGAGATGTACTGAGTACAAAATTATTTTTGTGGTGTCACTTTGTAAGTCATGTTTCCCAAAGAAACCACAGGGAAAAAAACAAAGATCATTTAACTCTCACAAGGCATATCCAGCAATCACGATTGACATATGTAGCAAATTTGGTGAAGCTGAGATGTATTTATCAGGAAATATATTTTAGACAAAGTAATTTATCGTAGAATCACATTTTGGTCATATGTGCATGGAAATCACAAAAATAAAAATAATGTGTTGGTCTTACCCTCAAAATGTACATGTAGAGATCATGTTTGATAAGTGTATGAAGTTTGGTGAAGATAGCATGAATAGTTTAGGAGATATGCTCCTGACAAAGGACTTGGTCATAGAGTCACTGTTTTAGTCATGTTTCCATGAAAACCACAGAAAATAAAAATAATGTGTTGGTCTAACCCCCAAAAGGCACATCTAGGGATCATGGTTGATAAGTGTAAGAAGTTTGGTGAAGCTAGCATGTATAGTTTAGGAGATATGCTCCGGACAAACTTTTGTGACGGACGGAAAGACGGACAGCCGGCGGACAGAATGAACGCTACATACCCCCGCTTACGTTGGTTTTCATTAAAACTGCCACCACTTTCTTACATTGGTCTTAACTCTTAATTATTTAATTGCATAAATCTCAACAGAGTCCAAAACAAATGAACAAGGGCAATACCTCCTTAAAAAGTCCATCACTGTATCGATACGCTGAAGACAAATTTGATAATCCTATCTTAAATAGTTTTTAGAAAACCTGTCCCCTTTAACTCGGGCGGACAATCGGACAGACGGACGGAGCCCTAACCACTTCGTTGCAGGGGATAAATGTATTTCAATAACATGTAAAGAGAGTCCTCGCATAGTTTCTCTAACATTTGTGTGAGCTTGGCGATCTATTCACTGCACTAGTATGAGAGTGAGTGTGACATGTACAACTTGCATATAACACAACCCAACAAGGGCGGAGAAGATTAGTTTAACTGCCTTGTGTTTAGATTTACTTAGTAGACACGTATGTTTTAAGTATTTAAGTACTCTTTTAATAAACAAATCAAATGTTTATCATTATTTGTTTGGAATACATTAGTCTTGTTTCCTTTTCATTTAAAACAACAACCTAATCCATATCAATTTGACAAGTGCATACATGTAGTATCACAAACTATATCACTATATCATAGAATCTATTAACTGCGCTCGCATTGCAATTGTTCCAAAGAAAGTAATGTTTTGAAATTATTGAAGCAACTCGATGTGAACTGCAAAGGGGACATTTTTCTTTAATAAACAAAGCTATTCAATGACGACATCATTTCGTATATGAACACAAGGCAATCATATCAATATATTTCTGGCATCTGGCTAAATCATAAGAAAAGTATTATACATTCCTAATGTGCACTTGGTGAAATAAACAACTTACTTATAGCTGCTGTTGATTCCACTGTGAACTGCACACAAGTATTTATGTTTGTAAGGAAAGGCACAGCACACACTTGTATTGTGGATCACGTGACTACTGCTGTCATTCCCCTGTTGATCAGATCTCCTGAAAGATCAGTTTGACCTTTTTAAGATTAGCTCAATACTTTCAGTAACGGGGACTTGATCCTTAGAGAGAGAGAGAGAGAGAGAGAGAGAAATTATTTTATTATTGTGTCACGCAGATGTTGACAGGTAATAACAAACATAGGCGCATAAAACAACATCTGCCCGGCCTTATAGACCTATGAGACACATAAAATCTTTAAAAGCAATATATAGATAAAATACAACATATACTAATTTACACAATGTATATCTGACAAAAAGTGGGGGATACTATAGGATAAATTATTATAATGACTGCCGTCTCTTAAACATAAATGACACTGAAGCAGCTAGGGGGTGAATTAGATTATCATAATTCATAATATAAACGGACTGGTCGATAGGAGCCATTAAGCTGAACAGAGGGTTAAGAGAACGTGCCTTTTCCCATAATACTGACCTTATATCAGAATAGATTTGACAACTAGATAAAAAATGAACCTCATCCTCAATATGACCACTATTACAATATCGACACAACCGTTGATCAACTTCAACTGTAGGACGTGAAAAACGACCAATTTCAATTTCCAGAGGTAAAGTTCCACAGCGTAGTTTGGCGAGAATACTTCGTTGGGATCGCTCCATAATAGTACGAACATACGGTGAAACTGACAAAGAAGACTATTCTATATACTATAGGACTATTCTTTTTACAGCGGTTGGATCAGGATATAATGACTTAAGTTACCTTTATTGAAAGAGTGTTCATTATGATGCTAAAGAGATTAGAAAATTAGTAATGTTAGCCTTATTCTAATCATGTTGTCTGTTTAACTATGAATTTATAAGATGAATATGATAATTGGAAACATCTTAAAAGAAATACTTCTTTAAGAATGAGTACTTTAAGCCTTTGTCACTTTATTCACCATTATGATATTCGATTGTACTTGATACAAAGAATTGTCAAAACTTGATAGGAATAAACAGTATCATCAATTTTCAATTTTCAATTCATCCTATAATCATATCTTTGTCAAATTACGTTTCAAATCTTTGTAAATCAACAGAGGAGAGATTAAATGACAAATGTGACCATACTGTTATTTTATTTATAAACATCATATTCCTTTATATGTTCCCATTGCCTATAAATATCATATCTTTATGGAAATGAATGCATTCGGACACATAAATTCATGATGATTTTAATACCTTGTGAATAATCTTTTAAACCCCACTTTGTGCTGTGTTGAAACAGCTCGTTGGACATTGTACACACTTAATGTGTGAAATAACATCACATTTCCATACCTTTACATGTAGAGGTTAGAGGCTGTCCCATATCCTCTTGGTTTGCACAATAAGCCTACAATGTATACAGCCATGTTTCATTGATCACTGCTTGTTATTCAGTCCAAACTTTCAGGGTTGAAACTTGCCCCTCTATGCACAGGTACTCTTTCCGGAGCTTAATTTAGTAAACCAAAACGCAACACCAGCTAACGCATTAAAAGTACGTTGTTCTGTTTTCAATATAAGAAATTTATTTCATTTGTTTGACTTGACAATCACGCATTTATATAGATATCATCTTTGAATAAATTACTGGCATTTCTTTTGCGTGTACCTGATTCGCTAAACATTCTAACAAAATACCTGTTAACTTAATTTCGTGACGTCACATAATATTTCTTCACGGTTTAGTCTCTTCCTTTCTGGGCTGCAGTGTGATTTGTAAACCTCGTCCTTGCAACACTGCAACCTAACTCAATATTTCATGAGTCGGGCAGTAAATATGCCCGGATTGAGATTTCCTTCTCCCGAACTGTTACCCCATTTTCAGAAAGTTATGTTTAGTACTTGTAGTCTTTGATTTATCTCAGTCACCAACATCATGATAGATTTCTGAAACTTGCTGTCAGAGAATTTGTACTTTGCCGGGGAAGTTGATGAATAAGCCGGGGAAGTTGATAAACAAACAGGCCGGTTTTCAATAGATTAATTGTAAATATGGATCATGTTTCAGAAGTTAGCTTTCTGTGTAACTGTGGTTCAATTTGTATTTTTTTTTTTTACTTGTCTTGAAGTTTGGGCGCATTTAATTCCTTTCAGGTTTACTATTCGTCAGTTTATTCCAGTAAAATGTATTCATATCTGGGTTAACACAGTCAAATCTTTATGTTATCTGAAGGATTTGCTCACGGGTATAAGCTTTCATAGCGTCTTTTATCTTTTATGACATGGCCTCATTTAAGGTAGCATTTTTTACTTCGTGCAAAGATATATCTGTTCAAACGTTCAAATTGTCACTTAGGTTCTTCTTCATGTACCACTTTAACTCATTGGATTAAGTTTTGAGGCAATTCGATGAGGATTGAGATGGTTAACAATCACACTTAAAAATCAAGATTAGCGCTACAGGAAGTAAGGGTTATCGGCTTCCTTCTTCTCATTGAATAATGATTAGTTCGCAAACACAAGATGTATTCTTGTCCATCAATTGAATATGAAAGATTAATAAGGAAAACGAATCCAGCAAAATGTGTGATACAAATTCTGATAATAAAGTGAATACTGTGCGACAGACAATTTTCTTATTTCCATAAAGAGGGACAATTGGCTGCATTAAAATGAAGATTGTGGCTATCTTAATGATTTCGGCTTTAGCAACTGGTAAGTTCAACGATTTTTCATAAAGGTATAAAATTTAGTATTTTCATTGCATTGTATAAAGAAAACCAGGGATTTATGTATCCAGTAACCACTTCACCCGGACGGATCAATATCGCTGCTGAATTTACAAGAAAACTATTGTTATAATTCATTCAGAAACCTATGATATACACATTTCTTATTTCTTTACCAGACAACTTTGAACATATAAAGAAAAACCTTCATTCATGTTACCTTCCCACAGTATCAGCCTCTATTCTAAAGGATCTAGGATCGATATGGGTTTCAGCAATCATTAATACAAATAAAACTCTTGATACAGAAAAGTACCTCTTGAACAAAACCTTACTAGCCTTAAATCAACGGGGTTATTAACGTCAGGGTTGCTTAATGGCCTTTATGCTTAAATATATCAAAACGTCTAAGATAATGTCAAGATAATGCTGGGATAAAATGTTTCCTTTTCTTCAATACAATAAAAATTACTTACTAGTCCATGACTTTCATTGGTGAATAAATTGAAAACAAACAGTTTATAAACTTAATCACAAACAATTAAATCGTCGGTAACCTTTTTAATTTAGCAGTGTAGTGGGTGTAGGTCTCTGCAGGAGCACAATCTAAATAAATTTAGATCAACAGGTTTTATTTGAGGTTATACTGTTGATCTAAGATTGACCCAAGAGGAGGGTCTTCCTACTAAAATCTGAAATCAGCCGCTCGGCCAATTAGAAAAGATGCCCTAACTCCCCGGAAGTGACAAAAACTCAGCCGCACTCTTTTTTAAGTTGATGAAGTACGGAGCCTTATCATTCCGAGCGGAGCAGGGCGACCATTTCAATGAATAATCCGATGTATAAATAGATTATATTTTTTAATTTTCAAATGGTTACGGGTAGTTGCTATATGTCAGTGACAAATGATGATTGCACATTGTACAGATACTGACGTGGCGAATAGAAGTCACAAAGTTAGAGCATGGTTAATGTCATTTTTACGAAAAACCGCATGCAAGGGGAGATAACGCTTTTATTTTAAACTCGTTTGTACTAATTTCTTTCATATTTATCCAAAAACGATTAATTATTTTCAATCATAAAAGCAAAATTATTTTATACAACCAAAATATAAACATCAAGATGATAATGATGTTTTCTTATCAGTATCAAAAACAAGATTATTTTTTCAGAATGCATTAGTCAACACACTGTAATTCAGAACAGGCCATAAGCTTTTATACACTCGTCCGTCCAAAGTCTGAATGTGCGACTTTGGAACTGTTTGTGACGCCGAATATAATTGATCAATTCGCGAATTTTTTATTTGCACACGAAAGGTCATCAGGATGACTTTTCACACTGGTCAATCTTAGATTAACAGTATGACAGAATATCTAATCTAAATTTATTTTTAGATTGCTGCAGGAAAAATTACAACAGATACAGATCCTTTGATCAGATTTACTAATTCTTTCAACATTAGATTGTAATCAAGTATGCTTGATGGGAAAATTGTATGCTGTAATGTTATGGTTGATTTGAAAACCTAGTAATAGACATTCCATTACCATGTTGAATCAAAGATAACAAATCCGTTACATGAAAAATTTGTTATGAAAACATGAAAAATTTGTCATATTTGGTTCATTATAACCCCAAATAAATTGATGTTATATATTGGAGTATGAAAAGTTTTTATAACTCTTTTGAATTTCTTCAATATATATCTTTGAAATATTTCAGAAATGGTAGATTGAGAAACTCAAAATCCTTTATAAAAATATGACCTATTTAGTGTTTTAGTAAATTTTCAGATTTATGTTATGACCAAATATGAGATACATGTATAAGGCTAGTGGAAAGGGAAATCGGACATTGTCTGAACCGTATGTTCTGAACATAATGCGGTGATGATAAGAGTTTTACTGCAACAGACAGATCATGTCAATGCTGCAGATCATGTCAATGCTGTAGTTTATTAAACTTGCTATGGTTATCTCAACTGTTCATTCGTACATAAACTGCCCCTTACATTCTCATAACATCTAACATACGTGGGGCACACGTGTTGAGATGACTGTAACCGTTCATATCAATAATTTCCTTTTGTTTAAGTTAGATGGACTATTCAAATGTACCAAACAAAATTTATACGGACACTAAAACATTTTCTTACAAAAATAATGGTAGATTGAACAAGGATTTTGGATAATATTTGATAATGAAATGTTAGTATTACCCTAAATTGTTTCCAGCTTGTATGCAATTGACAAGTATTTTCTTTAAACATTTGATGAAAAAGAAATGTCTAATAAAATGTCGATATTCTGTTCTTCAGCCTCTAATTGCACCAGTGGTCAACAATGCTCATCTTGTGAAGACTCTACAGACCGTTGTACATCGGACTGCTTCACAGGTTTATACGGACCTCGGTGTAACATCAGCTGTAGTGAGGGGTGTAAAGGCAGGGTGTGCATTCTAGATAATGGTGGGACAGAAAAATGTGTTGCTGGGTGTAATGCAGGGTTTTATGGCATCAGATGCAGCATACCATGTAGCTTTAATGAAAAGTGTCATAAATGTCCTCAGGAATGTGAAGAAGGATTTTGCCAGCTGGAGTCGACCTGTGTGTCTGGATGTAATGACTCTTTTTATGGTAGAAAGTGTCTTAGCTGTGGATCCAACTGTGACGATTGTGATAGAAGAACGGGGATATGTTTAGGAAACAGGACCTCAAATGATACAGGTACGTATGTCGAAGGCAGTCTGAATTAACATCACACGATCCCAGATTAAACTAGATAAAGACTTATTACAGTAAAACCTGGTTATAATGCAATCATTTGTCTAAGAGAAAAATGACACTATGTCCATGTTGGCAATATACTCAGTTAAGGCATTAGAAACAAATTGGTTAAAGAAATGATGAACTTTGTCAATCAATTTGAGGTATAGTGTCACTCACGTAATTAAGGCCTACTAACCACCAATCAAAGCACCTATTCAACATGCACCCAGTCTCAATTAAATTAGTTAATACAATATATCCTCAACAGTGTGTTTTCTTTTGCATTGAAAACTGCCTTTTGTTCCAAAAAGCATTGACAAAGGCACTATATCAAGTTTGGCATTATAACCAGTAAAATAACAAGAAATCCGTTCTGGCAAAACATGGCATTACTTCCAGTTTGGCAATATAGCCAGGGGAATTATAACCAGGGTTTACTGTATGTGCATCTTAAATGTTCCTACGGTCATTTATCAATACCTATTTACTGGTTTATCATATACTAGTGCTTGTTTCAGGAGAGGTTTTACAGGATACAGAGCAAGGGTGGTTCTTCACAGTGGTACTGACATCTGGAGTCGGAATATCTTCGCTGATGCTTTTTACAATCCTTCTGATCGTGTCCTTACGATTAAAACGGTAGGTTTATTAAAACAGTTCATTTGATTTCTTGTTTTAGAGGCATTGAGGTTTGATGAGAAAAAGTACATATATATATATATATATCTTCTTCTATAAACTATTTTGATACATAAAGATATAAGGAAATAATCAATTTAATCATCGATATAACAAAAGACACAACAGAAAAGTGCTTCATCAGTGTCATTTATCTAGATTAACCAATGGTCATGACGTCACTATATTGAGTAAACAATGAATTTACGTTACATAATCGGCTGTTCATTTACTGTTCCATTCATAACATTTTAATTTTTAAGTTTCTTCAAATAAGTAGAGCCTACATGAGTTAACGTTTGTGTTTATCCAATAAAACGAGATTCAACATGCGAAAGTCAAGATTTGAACAAACTTCTTATTGTAAGACATAACTTCACTAGACCCTACGGGTGTGCGAGCTGGGAAAGGACAGTTTGAAAGACGGGTATACTGTGTAGCGAACGTGAAAATGGGTAGCAAGTTGAGGGTACAATGTACTACTGTATGTGTTCCAAAGGGTAGAGGCTCTCAATTGCACCGCATACCTGAGATCTGTCTGTCAATAAGAATCATGTGTTTTTCACATGAACATGATAGTACGATGAGAGTATATAGCACCTGTATGTGTTATACAGGACATTTGAGCGTGCACTCTGTAGTGACTCATGAGTTGTTTGAAGTTAGATTTTACACTTGCTTTTTGCTTTGTGGATCGCTATAAAAGAATCGCCTTTGATATTGGTATAGATTAGTGAATCATAGAGATATTACTGACTGGGTACACATATTAATGTACTACAAGTGAATCATATCTGTGCCTCCTATACAAATACAAACTCTTCAAGGGTCTTACAGTCCCGTACACCCTTTCAAAATACCGTGTAACTAATAGTATATACTAATTTTTTTTATTTCAGGATGAGAAGGAGAAATGAACAACCTTCTAGATCAGAATGTGACCAGGCTTTTAGATTGGAGGGGACTGACGGCTATACTGAACCAAGAACATGTGGAGCTGGGAGCTATATCCATGCTGTTGATGATCATTATGATTAATGCAATGCAGAAGAGTTTTTATGACTTAAGTTGGTATACCATCAGACGTATTATAATCTATTGTCACTTACAAAATATTCTCACAACGCCTTGTTGATTTGCAACATTTGTGAGATTTAACATCACTGGAAAATAAATACTCCTGAAATATTACTAAAGTTACACTTGAATTCGTTGTACGTGAATTACCCCCCACAATGACGTAACATAATATTTTTATCCATATACAAAAATTATGGTTGTAGGATGTTTATCCTAGTCATTTATGCTATGGCTAATATGTAAATTTGAGTGTGTAGGGGTTGAATTTCACTTTTGTTTAAGTGTATAATATTTTGAAAATAATCCTTTGTACATCAATGATGATATAATGATCCACAATCTTAAATCTACAGTGTAACACATTTTTATCTTTTCCAAATTATGTTAAGGATTCAAAACTTGGTATGCAACTTTATAAATCATTTTAAATGGTGATTTTGTACGTGGATATAAAGGCTATTGAAATAAAAGGTTGATTAATTCATTCTGTTGAAAATTCATTCATGAAAATCTTTCAACTAAAAATCCTTTGTGCAATTTATAAATATATATCACATAACATATGTCTAAAATTTCATGTGTTTGTATTTATTTGTAGCATGAGAAAGGTTTGTATCTATTATTTTGCCTTTGATTTCTCAAGTTTGGACGGTCTACCTTCTTGTTGCATTAAATCATTCAGAAAACCGTTTATTGTTTGACAAAGAGATAAGCATACTGTGATTTGGATATCAGCAAAATGATTATAGTTCAGAATTCAATTCAAAATGGAAAGCGTAGTTTTTTCTCCATTCCGACATTCATGAAGGTTTGGCGTGTGTAATGTATTTTGCACATATTCAAGTTGACAAAGGTTTTATGGCAACTGTGTTTTATATAAATTTTAGGAAAGTGTAAACTGGATCTTTATTTATATTTCAATGATATTTATCCAGACTAACTGTTTAGATCTAAAGCAATATGTTACTGAATGATGGACTCGGCCAACAGGAAATCTCAACTGTTGACAGTCGATAAATTAACAAAAAACCTCACAAACAGTTCTGAGCTTTTCATGTAACTTTTAGGAATGATTTTCATCTTTGAAATTAAAACCTAAAATTTTCTGCTGAATCCTGTTGCTGCTGCTTTGCGATTACATTTTGTAATTACAAATCTACATTCTGCAATACACCAATTCGTATACATCATGACCATTACCCTAAATAACTTTATTTTCGTTTTGCATTCAGAAGTGACATAATCTTGATTCTCTGAAGGCAACTGATGAAAGTTATAATTATACAATATTTGTTTTTATAAGTACTGGGTGATGTTCTCAAATTTTTCATCATTGCAATATACACTATAAAAAATAACTGATAATAATATAATTTTGTTTTTCAAGGATATGATTCATTAAAATACATTTTATCCGGGAATCTTTGATATCAAACATAATCGTTGATTAATGTAACTTTTCCCCTTCATGTCAATGATATCACTCCAAACGTCTGGGTTCAAATATTCGGACCATTGTCGTGTTTTGTGTAATGTCCCTTATCAAACTTCAACATTGCACTTTATTCAGCTGTAAAAATAAGTAGCTAATCACGGTAAGGTGTTGACCTATCATTTTAAGGTAACGATCGAATATGTGTGAATAAGAATATTATTAATGGACTATTATAATTATTGTCAATATTATCAGAATGCGCAATTACTTACAATTAATTCAAGAAAATAATACCTAGCATGATTAGACTAGAAAAGTTGCAAAAACTATTTTAAGTAATGTTGTGTGGATAATACATCGTAAAATGAAAATTGTTATCAAAACTTACATCTTTGCAACTTAAGAAGAAGTCAAAGGTAAGCATTTATTTCTTTAGCAATTATTTACTAAGGTATCAATACTTTTCTCGGGGAAAAGTAGTTTAAGTATTGTTGTATGGATTAGGTATCGTAATTATGAAAAATGAGAAAATGCTACTAAAACAAATATATTTGAAACTCAAGAACAAGTCAAAGTTAAGCAATCATTTATTTTCTTCAATAAATTATTTACAAATAAGTGTGAATGAGATCCACAAAAACTCGATATTTACAATAGCAATAGTGAAAAATATAGAATAGTACAATCATTAAAAGTGATGTCAATCACTCGACACTCTTTGTTGAAACAAAATGGATACAAAATGTTAATATCACACTTTACGCTCACCAGACCAGAAACCCCAAGTCTAGTAATTAACAAGTGATGGTCATTTTATTGTCCAAAAGCAAAAGGCTTTGAAAGTTCAAACCTTATATACAGATTCCTTGGTTGGTAGGATTATCATCTTTACCCTGTAAGCCTTAATAATGACCAGGAGTCACGCCCCAAAAACCCTAATTTCATTCACTTATTGGAATCATTATAAGGGGGTACAGAGAGAATTGACTAAACACCTATTTTCAACTTCTCTTAGAGCAATGGCTTAGAAAGTTAAACCATTGAAGCCCTAAGCAGCGCCCTAAAATCTAATCTGTCTTCTTCTGCAGAAGCAAACGGTCTGAAAAGCTGTGAGATAGAAACTCCTCAGTCGATAGGGATTATATTTGATAGCATTTTGGTGATAATGGAACCTAAGATTGTGACTCTTTACCATTATTGACATAAATGTTAAAAGCCTGATGACATTGATGAGCTACAGGCCGTATGACTCTTTTTCTAACAAATGAATTGATGGGTTATATTGTTGAAGTCTTTGAAATTATTGCTTTCTGGGAAAAACTGGGCATCTGTGTCAACTATTAACAAGTAACAAAATTCTATCTATACAAACATAATCTAATATCTCCTAAAATATTCCATTAGGCGATTGTTTCAAAGTCTATTTTCCTCGAGATTTTCTATTCTACTGTCAAAAGGAATCAGATCGTTTAACAATCCTGATTTTTACCAGTAAAAGCATCTAAAATGTTCCTAGCAAGAAGCTTCCTTTATCAGGGCCATTTTTTCATTAGTCATGTCAATTGCATTGCCACAAATTAAAGTCAAATTCATACCAGTTCTACCTTCAGCCCCAAGACCAAACATAGGCCAAATCTCTTCTTTTAATTCAAGTGAAGCTGTTTGAATATTCTTGTGGTTGTTCACATCAAAAAATGATATTTTCTTTCCATTTTCGTGCATCAAAACGCCTAATTTTAATGATATCGTTGGAACGTTACCATCGTCAACATCGACCTCTTTACCCGTTTGATAACAGGCATGTTTCTTATCACAGAGGACTGTTAAACAAATTTGTTTGTGAGTTGAACAATTAATAACTCTCAAGCTACAGAATGGCTTTCGTTCAGGTGTAAATCTTTCTTTATCTTGATCTTCAGCCGAGCAGAACCCCAAATCAAGAAGTGTTTCATTTTCCGGTATCGTTTTGTTGAAGGCGATGTTATTTTCCACTTCCAAATATTGTGTAGACCCTGTCAGCTGAAGGGGAGCGGTAGTTGTAGTACCGGAGTAGTTCTTCAGACCTCCTTCTCGTTGGAAATCGCTGGGATGTGGTTTGTTTGACAACTTCCCATATTCATCTAAACTGGCGGCAGCCACGTTGACTTTCTGAGGATCCAATTCTAACCAGATACCTGATTAAAATTCAACAGATATGCATAAAGCTTTGAAATTTAGAAATATAGAGAGGACAAGTAGACTTTTGAAACATTTATTCCCCAATTATCTGCATATGAAGGATTCAATATTTCTGTTATGGTTATGTCAAAGCTCTCAAACCATAATTTTGGTATGATTGAGCACTCTAACATGGTAAACTCATTTGCTACGGCATTGGGCTAACCCCCTGTAGAAATATGGTTTGAGCACTCTTTGCAAATAAAACAAAATAAAACAAAACTTGTTTTCATATTTCAAGTAATAAATAGAAATGGAAATGATTTGAATCCTGACGTGCCCTGCCATGACGTCACAGAACAAGGAATAACAGATTGTTGATGTCATTGCTTTTCATTAATCAAAAAGTTATAACATGCCATTTTCCGTGACTTCTATATCAGCCCGAGGGTCGCAGGCCAGAGGGTTGACATGGGGTATGATATGAAAAATGACATTTGTACCCCTTTTATCATGCATCAAAGTTTTTTCTTTAAAAAATATTGTATTTTATGAAAAATTATGGATACATTTTTTGAATCAGATATGTATCGTACATATAGCAAAACAATTATGCTTTTAAGAGTTAAGTTAAGTTTAGTTTTAAAAAGTACTGTGAGCAGCTTTACTTATTCAAATTTCCAGAATATTTTTTGTTAAGAAATTTCTAGAATATTTAATCATTTGATGTTCTTGTATAATATTTTCAATTAAAAGCGTCGATTTTGGTGAAGTAAACATACAATTCACTATCTATGCTGCCAATGACGTTACTCTGAAAAGGGAGATAACTCTAACCAAAAGTCAGCCGGGCCGATACTGATGTGGCTTATATAGATTTGCGGACAAGGCTGTGATGCTGTGTTCTTGCCTCTATCCCACGTGCAAAAGTCATTATATATGATATATAATTAGAGGTTATAACATGTCACTTTTCATATCATACCTAATATCAGCCCGAGACCCCCATATCAGCCCGAGGGCTTTTTTCTCTACAAAAATATGGATAAATGTAGGCATATTGTTATAACAAAACGATCATGTTTTTAATAGTTTGATAAAGATACTGTGAGCAGCTCCACTTATTCAAATTACTAGAATATTGAGTCATATGGTGTTTTAAAAGAAAATCGACAGTTAAAACCGGCAAAAACATCGTTTTTTGGTGACGTTAACGTACAACTCATGATCTATACTGCAAATGACGTTTATCTAAAAAGTCCCCCGGGCCGATATTGATATGGATTTGCGGATATGGCTGATATGGATTTGCGGACCGGGCGGCAATATCGGTGCTGTGTCCTTGCCTCTATCACACATGCAAATCACCCCATATTATTGTTAGATATATGATAATAAGAGGTTATTACATGACAGTTTTCCTTTCGTCGGTCATATCAAGCCGAGACCGCCATATCAGCCCGAGGGCCGAAGGCCAGAGGGCTGATATGGCGGTCGAGGGTTGATGTGACCGGCGAAAGGAAAACTGTCATATCATAACATTTTTATCATATACTACCATCTGTAACTGTTTAAAAGGGATGAAAAACCTGAAAAATGCCTACAAATTATTTTGTATTCGTTTCATTTCCCCGGTCCCGCCATGACCTTATTTTCTTAACCTCTTTCAAATCAAATTCCCGGCAAACACAATCATTTTCTCTGGTACTCTTATCCCAATGATAATTGTCATCAAACGACAAAAAAAAATGACAAAAATTCTATAAACATGTAATGGGCTCTGTATTTTGATGTGTTTGGGAGCATGCGTGAATTGATTGCATAACTTGCCTATATAGCTACTAGGCGGGCAATACGGCTGATATGGATTTTTGGCCCTAGGGCTGATATGGCTGATATGGATTTGCGGCCCGGGTGGGAAATATGGGCGGAAGTTGGTTACAAGTATCGTATGTGCAAATCGCTCCATATTATAGATAGGTATATGATAATATATGATATATGATATATGTGAAATAATAAAAGCTGTTTGAAAATACGTAAATTGACATTGTTAGATGACATTAGTGTTATTTAACTGTGGCTTAGAAAAGTTTGATGAAATCATTTTCCTTCATTTAGATGCCCCGATTTTATAATATTTACCCTTCTATAAAAAAACGATGAAAAGAGAAAAATGAAGGATAATAGATTATTATTTCTTTATAACCTTTCAAGTCATGATTAAATTCCATCACCTGACTATGTCCATTTACATATTTTCACACTGATGGAAAACATTGAAGGAATATTTGTAAATTTACATTGTAAAAATGCTGATTTCTTCAGATCTTTTTCTTTCAGTAGGTAGTATGTGGAATTCTGGTGAAGACCTAAAGATAGATTGATAAAATGTTATCATCATATCGTAGAAATAAAACTCTGTTCATATGTTGTAATAATAGCGCTACAAGATTATCCTATACATAGAAATAATAATTTTTATGTTAAATAATTAACAAATTAACAATTTTAAAATTCATGTCCTGTATGACCTTATCAAGCATACCAGTGATATATACAATTTGTAAAATATTTAAAGGGCGATGTCAGGAAAATTAAAATATATGATTCAAATTTAAAATTGATGTATTCTTTGTTAAAGTCTTGTATCGGCTTGAAGTGCAGTAGTTATACAGTAAAAACGTAATGCTGAGGAATATATGGATGACAACTTCTTTGTTCATTGTATGCGACGTTTCGACACAGATTCTTGTGTCGTTCTCAAGCAGAGGAAGAGTAAATCGTCATCCCCTACATAGGAAAGCCATCTCACCATATCAGCAGACTACTCAAACAACAGGCCGGCATCGACACCATCTTTTCATCATCTCAAAACCTACAGAACCTACTTCATGCCAATGTACATTACTGGTTTCCTACCACTCATCCCTGTTTAATTACATTTAATCTCTTCATTAAGTTGTTGTCACTGTGCATTGTATTATTTACTTATATATATGCCCCTAGCTCATTACTCTTCCTCTGCTTGAGAACGACACAAGAATCTGTGTCGAAACGTCGCATACAATGAACAAAGAAGTTGTCATCCATATATTCCTCAGCATTATTTTCATCCCAACTTCTAAAATGCCTCTCAAAGAAGTAAAAACGTATTTGGAATTGTACTCACCTAGTTTTTTTAGTATGGTATTGCGTTCCTCCAACAGTTGCTCGTACTGTAAACATTTCAAATTTGTAAGATACAACATGATCTTACCTATGCCATTGTAATGAAAATTAACAGAAATATTACTTTCAAAGAGTTATGTAGAAATGTATATGTCTAAATGGGACATTAAGTAAAATTTCATTAGGGCATTTATAGCCAATTGCAAGTGTCTATCGCATGTTCGATGGTGGTAAATGAGAAATCAATATCAATTATGTATGAACATTTTGCATAATATAGTTGATAGAGCGTGTTTTAATGTATTGTTGCACTTACATAGAGATTATTAACCGAGTGTGTTTCCGACTCATTGATATCATATATTAGGAATAAAATTTGTATTATGCGAGCCTTTGGCATCATTTTGAAATAAAAGGGTTTAAACGAAAATATCATTCCTTCTAAAAATATTTTTTACCTAGATTTCGCGGAGTAAATGCTTTCATAAAAAAATCAAGGTGAAGGTCATATTGTCGGCGAAGTACCGTTGTGTGATGATTTTTTCACAGTGATAGAAATGTCTCCTAAAATCTATCAACATTTTCAGTCTGATTCCCATTGCACGAGTAAACATTGTAAAAAATGTATAAGAACCACTTGTCAACAATGAAGTAACTCTAACTGCATTTTGAAAAGCTGCATTGTCATTGTTGTTACGCCAGTTCAGTTATGATATCCTTGGACTAAACGTCGACTATTAGCGAAGGTGAGGTTAATGCGTTTGTTACTACGCTAGTAGATAATCTGTACTATCACTAGAATATGATTTGTTTTTGCTGATAAGGTTGGTAACTGACATGGTCAAAGCGATCTAGGCCTACGTTATTCACAAAAATTGAAGCATATATATTTTCCATAGCCGATGTTGTTAGCTGCATATCGTTATGTTTTTAAACGCAAAATGTAAACAACTTGAAATGCTTCGATAACCAAGCTTTTTCTAAAATACAAATGCGTGTTAAATTTACCCCGACAGATTTTGTTAACGATAATTTATTCGATAAAAAAAGCACAAAACCTGAAAACTCCCGATGACGTTATCAAAGTATGACTGGTTTAGGACTCGCATGACATGCATGGATTTTTTAAGAAAACAGCTGGGTTTTGAGATAATTTGCATCTTTATCAGATTTTGAGCAAATCGGATATCAAGTTTATGCGATAGCTTTATTGCATCGAAAATACCCTCCGTTATATAACAATGAAACTGAAAATGAAAAATTGATTTGATACAAACCGTTTTCTTTTTACTCACCTTCTTTTCGAGATGCTGAAGCTGCTCAATCCTTTTTTCCGCGTCTTTGAGTTGATCAGTCTGTTCATTGTATTAATTAAATGCATTCTGTTAATTGATTTCAACAAATAAGACAAAACTAAATATGTATCTGGCATAAATTATTTGGACAATAGAAAAGTAGTTTGTTTCATAGAATACATGCAAATATGGAAACATGCAGGTTACATGGCGAAAATGAGACGTTAAGAGATAACATTTACTGTATTCTTACAAATTAAAACATGCGACATAACAAGCATAATATCCATCACGAAAAGTAACGATTATATTACACTTATATTTTCATCACTTTTATTTAGTGTTCCTCTACCAAGCAAAAATAACATCACCTTCCGTTCAGATTTGAAACAAGTGAAATCCTTACAGTGTGTCATTTTACGCACATACCTAAGTGATTACATTCTCTCCCAACAGAGACAGATCAAGTTTATGAAATGTTGATACAGCCTCCGTTATATTACGCCGAGTTTGTGGGATAGAAAGTAGTAGGGACACGTTTTGAGATATTTTAGTTATTCAAATTCATACCAAATGTATTGAGTTTCAAATCTACATGTATTAAGTTGAAAGCAAAACTGCAGCGGGTTGTCTTTGTCACTTGAGCTTGGTAACGATTCGGATAGCTCATCCAAACATGATAAGTTCCTTTTAAGAACTGCTACATGAAGATTTTAATTACAATTATACCATCTATATACTCACAGCTTTCGTTTTCTTTGATTTTTTCTTTGCTTCAAGCTGGAAGGTAAACCAGATAACTGTATGTATCTACTGTATTACATTTTACTGATATCTTACTGATAATAGTCAAATAACCATTAACATTAACCCTTTACTAATATGAAATGTAAACCTGCTTATAATCAAATATGATAATCGAAGAAACATATCATGATTCTTTAAGGAATAATCAATAACAATGTCAACTTGGAAACAAATCTTGCCATCATAAAAATGTGGATAATAAAAGCTAATCAATAAGTTAGCTTTGTAATTAGGGGATAAATCCATTCTGTTTTTTATTTTGGGGTTGTATGTCGTGCATTCCCTAAATATAATTTCAAACCGAGCTTGCGAGGTTTTAAATGTTTAGTTAGGGGTAAAGAATGCACGACATACAACCCCAAAATAAAAAACAGAATGGATTTATCACCATTCTAACATGACTAACTAGTAAAAGGTGGAACTATTTTGACTTGCACAAAAGCAATGTGATTAGGTCAAACCGGTGCAGAACGGTTCCACACACTTGCAAAACAATGGTACAGTACACTTTCAAAAAGAACACATAACAATTAAAATGTCATTACATACAGAAAAAAACATGTTTAAATAGACTCATCTATAATCTATTGAGCATATTATCAATAGAAAACAGATTTCAATGTCGTCAAAGTTACGATTTTTTACCTAAATACATGGGTCGACCCATCACCCCTACAAGAGCGACAAGGACTGACCAAATCAAGGGACGTTACTCTGAAAATAGTTGTTCACTACGTGTGGGTGAACTGTTTCAAACTTAGTGGAAGCCGTCAAAAAAGTTATATTTTGTGTCATGGTTGGGGACATTGTGACAGGAAAAGGTGTCACTTGTAAATTAGAGGTAGGGGCAGTGACAGCATTCTGCGAAATTAAAGAATAAAGTCGCTTCCGTTCATTTGACGAATCGCTGTATGAGAGGTATGCGATTGTTGATTTTGTTTATAGATCTGTGAACTGCGATTAATTTACATCGCTAAGCAGTAAGAAGCACTTCAAACGGGAACCAAAGTGCAGTGCTGAGTGCAGATTGTCTACGCGTGCGCGGAGTAATGTGAAGCGGTCGTTAATATTTAGAGGTGATTATCGGCGAAATAATTACTCCAAAATGTTTATTAGCAACCAATCAGAACGCAGTATTTTCAAACTAGTTTTCGTGTCATGTTAGAATTCGTAATAATGCATTAAGAAATCAAATCATTAGGTGTTTTATGATTAGATACAAAACCTTTTCTTCAAGCTGTTCGATCTTTTTCACATGGTTTGCATCCTGTAAATACACACATATATCAAATACTTGTGTATATTGGACATATTTGTTGAAGTGAATCCATTGTACTAAGATCCATGCAATGTTTACTCTTTTTTGGGAACAAACTATCCTCACGAGGGAAACCAATTCTCTGTTCTAATATATATTCTTTATGTTTAATATCCTTTTTTACCTATCATTCAATCCCCCTTTTTTTAGCGGCAACCTAAATATTTTTCATAATTTTCATCAATGACATGGATAGTGTCAGTCGGTTTGTCTATGCATATTTTGCCTTTTATCTAGAATTATACAGTTAAAACTCGTAAACAAATTGATTTCCATGATGGTTATTGATATTGATAATCATATTCATAAATTTTCTATTTTTCATAAATTGTTTAAGTCCAATTCCATAGATTCTGACCAAAAATCATATTGAAAAAACAGTTTAACCCAAAAACCTAAAATGTATTCAAACAGTCAAAACAACAAAAAAATATCATACTCTAATAACTCAAATTGTGAGTACTTTTCCATAACTCATTAGTCTATTGCAGGGGTTCGTCTGAGCATTTCACTAGTCACAGGATTTTGTAATTTACACTCTTGAAAAGTTGGTATCCTCTCTATTTCCCCTGAGTGTATATTAAATATCATATTTTTCCAATCACCCATCCCCTTTCTTTTCAGTAAAAAAACTAACTTTTAAGATCAAACATATCAGTATAGTCATAGAGTTGGTTCGTTATAATGATACAACGTGCATAAGCGTTCGACTCAACGTTTTTTCTCTGCTCCAAGCATTAAGAAACGCCCTGATGCAAAGGACATTGATTTTTCATACTAAAAGGCTAAAAAAAATTTAATAAACAAAATAGTTTATGATTTGATACAAACCTTTTCTTCGAGCTGTTTGATATCTTTCAAATGAGTCTCATTCTGTAAATACACTTACATATAAAATACTTATGGATTAAGTACATAATGATTGAAATGAACTCATCGCATTTAAGAAGATTGATCAACTCATCATATCTCCTAACATATATTAGTGTGAATATTGTTTTAAAGCTGATGACTTTTTGAGCGTCATAGTGAATGTTGTTGGGAAAACATGGCATAAGAAATGTTATATAGTAGGTTTTTGAGTAAACATCATTATTTATACTTACTGTCGACGACTCACCGTAGCCTATTAATTGCCTGTCAATCATCTCTCGACCAAATTACACAGAGAAAGACAGGAGTTACCTGAACACCTCCGAGCCACCTGTGGTCATTTGATAAAAACCTCATCCAAACTACCTGAAGTAAACGTAGGCCTGAGCAAACCTACTCGAAGGAGGGGAGGCACAGGTTGTATATAAAGATTGGTGATTCGTCTAAAGTAAGTACAAAAAATGACGTTTACTCGAAAACCTACTAATATTAAACATACTATAACCGTCTCCGACTCACCATAGCCCAGAGTACCACAGAGGTGGAGGGCTGCGAGAAACAAGCGGGCAGGTTAGCGGGCCACCCCTTCAATCGTCTTAACCAAAGGTAGTAGCACTGGGACCCCCTTTAAAGATGCTGTATCATACTTTCAAGCGTTTCAGGATGAAACTTAGCTATTGAGAAATTAAATACATCACTTTGTAGAAAAAAATTTCGTCGAAATTTTGATATCATATTTAGATTGTTTAATCAACAATAACATACTTATTTCGACGCTTCAAGCACAGTACATGTAACCGTCTTAGAAAGGGCATGTCATTTTGTGAACCCGCTTTCGGTGACGTAATCATTATGCTTGTAGGATTTACACCGTGTCTCAACTTCCGTAATTGCGTTCGATGGGTATTAACTTTGACAGCAACGAATACCGGAGAAAAAGAATATAAAATCTAGTTGAGCGCGACAAAGACGGGTTTCAAGGATACATTTAGAAATCGGAAGTTGTGAAATGGCCACACTTGATTCGCCCTTATGATGACTGCTGTTTCGGTATTTTTGGTAAATCATCCCCTATTTGATGAATTTTGGTCCGATTTTCTCAAGGTTGGTCGCTAATTTTTTCTAAAAATACAACGCATACATAAACAATACTTTGTACAATAATAGACTGGTGATGAGGTCAATACCTGGTTTTATAGACCCGAGGAAAACAATATTGACCGAGCAACGCTAAATCCCCGACTTGAAAGCCTCAAGGATTGCCGACTACAGATAGAAGCCCAGGGTTCATCTATCAATCTCCTTATTACTCCGCCTGCAGTGGGGCAGACAATACCACCTTCTGCCCTCTAATGGGGAACGTGATACGAAGACCTCGAACCGGACAGAGGAGTCTGCTCTCTTTGTCCAGGGGTTCTGGGCAGGAATCTCTCGTCTACTTGACAGTAGTCCTGATCACCATTTTCAGCCCCCTTCAGCACATGAAGTACTCCGCCTCCTGAGGAATTGGGAACGGGAGACACGTAGATAGGAATCTGGTGGTTCAGCTGGGTCCCAATCAGATACATGAGCGACTTCCCAAAAAGTTGCACATACTTGGGGGAGAAGTAACCACTCTCAACCTCACTCCTGGAAAGTGCACCGGTGCACTGACATGTGCAGCCTGTCTGTCAGGCGGGACAGATCTTATGCCAACTGCAGGAAGGCTATTTCCAATGCTGACAGCAGAATGGACTATTGACAGGTGGCTAGTCTGATAATGTCTGAAGGTGAGGACCTTTGCTGACGTGAGCAATCCCACTAACAGCTACCACAGGCTAAACAGAAGCAGCTTGCTTGACCTAGTTCCTAGACATTGTTTATCCTCTCCATCCGTTCCCGCGGGACAACCGCTCTGTTCTGAGAGGTGTTCAGAAGGGCGCCCAGGAAGCAGAGCTAGGTTGATGGCTAAAAATCTGAATGAATGAGCACAGTATCCCAAAGATATCCAGAAGTCGGACCAGCAAAAGAGACATAGGGAGTGAGTCATAGACTCCTGTGAACCTGAGGCGTTCTCACCGTGTCTGTTCCCAAAAGGGAAGTATGCAATGCGCTCTATGCCTGCTATGAAAGCTGAATATCAGAGTAAAGCAGAGGCTTCACTCACCAAGTATGTACGACCTCCATACACTTGGCGCATAGATAACGCAAGACAGAGTGAAGCAGGCTTTCGATGACAATGTCTGTACCCCAAGGGCCATACACCACCAATTGTACGCCGGAGCAAGGCAAAGGTTTCATTCCTACTTAAGGCGGAGTGAAGGGGAGACTTCACACCCATGTCCAATTTCCAAGGGGAGAACACCCCCTGCCTGCCGCGTAAGCAGAGGGAGAAGTGGAGCAGAGATAGTAAACCACCCGCCTAAGGCCAGACGTGTATGCTTGTAAAAGACGGAGCGAAGCGAAGGCTTCTACGTCTGTACCCCTAATGGGAGTATGCCACCCACCCTACGCAAGACACGCCTGCCACGTATGTTGAACAAGACAGAGTGAAGCAGATACTTCACTCACCATGTCTGTCCCCTCAGCAAAGCAAGCCCCCCGCCATACGGTTGACGCGTAAGCGGAGGCTTCATTCCCATGTCTGAACACTCAAAGAAAAACGCCACCCGCCCTACGCCTGACGCTAGAGGCGAGGCACTTGACAAACAGAGAGAAACATAGGCTTCCCTCACTCACCTGTCATGCTACATGACCAGCGTATCACCAGCAAGCTAAGCGGGGCGGGCGAGCGGAGCACTCATCCCACGAACCAAGCAGCTAACACCAGGCCTACCATACAAACGGCAAACAAATCTACAAAACTGAATGCAATTACTCTAAAAAGGGACACAAATCACCAAAACAGGAGGAAACCAAAAACTGAAAACTTACCCTCTAAATGGGTGCAAATGCTTCCTCATTAGAAAACAAATCTTTTCAAATGGAAGCGAAACCTCTGTATCGGCTATAAAAGCAGCAGAAAACAGTCGCAAAGCGCTCATATATGTCAACAAAGCATCCCGAAACGGCCTACAATGCATCCCAAACTGTCTTCAAATTGCCTCCAAAATGGCGGCCCGGGGAGAAAAACAAAACTACGACTTCTTTCCGTAACTTCCCTCATCTAATAAGAGTCTTTAAACCCCCTCCTGCACTAAACTTCAAATCTTTGTTATTAGTTTACAATGTCAGGATTGTATTTCTGCATGATTTGGTCCAGAGTGTCACTGTTACTTTCTCTGTGTAATTTGGTCGAGAGAAAATTGACAGGCAATTAATGGTCTAAGGTGAGTCAGAGACTTACTTTAGATAAAGGCTATTCCGTGAGTTGTCAGGGGTCACATACAGTATGCCAAACGATACGAATAGTGTAATCTGACCTATAAGTGTCGATTGTTGAAGGAATACATGATTTTAAAGCAATATGACGTCGTTTGTGACACAGGAAGGTTTAAATTCACGATTGTGATTGTGACATTGACAAGTGTAATTCAGCTAGGTCTAAGTTTCGAAACTTATCTAAAGCAGTCATTGACAGAGTTACTTTTTAATCAGAAGTTGGGTCATACCTTATCTTCAAGTTCCTTGATCTTTTTGTCTGCTTCATCTAGTTGCCGAGTCATGTTCTGTAAATTGATTACACATACTCATCTATTTTAATGATTAGAATATAAATATTTTATGCAAAAATGCACAGAACGAGAATTGTTGATATACAAAGTTAAAATCCATGTCCTGTGTGAACAAAGCAAGCATTCCAGTGATATATAAAAGTTTCTGGAATACTAAATTGCAGAAGCACGGTTTAGGGGAAATATAAGGCGATGTCAGGAAAATTAAAATATATAGTTCCAATTGAAAAACAATGTATTTTACCTAAATGAAGCAGTAATAAAACATATCCAGTTCAGTTATGTGATTCCTTTTTCCTACACAAAATGAATAAAGGTGTTCACACAAAAATGGCAGCCAATTGACTTTATATGAATCTTTATAAATTGAACTCTGACTACGGATGATTGGTTTGTGTTAAGAGATTTGTGACACTATCAAAATGATATATTGAGCATTAACATACAATTACTAGTAAAATATTATCTAACTTATCTAAAGCAGTCAGTGACAGTTACAAGTTGATCATGTTTCATAAGTCAAACACCCAGTATTATTAATTGATATCATGAATTATGCCATTTATATTCGTATCAAAGCAAAACAGTATGTGAAGAAAATCACAGAGTGACTTTTTAATCAGAAGTTGGGTCATACCTTATCTTCAAGTTCCTTGATCTTTTTGTCTGCTTCATCTAGTTGCCGAGTTATGTTCTGTAAATGGATTTTTTGAAAACTGTTTACATATACTTATAAATTGTTCAAAAGTATTAGAATATTATTATTTCATTCAAAATTCACAGAGCGGGAAAAATCGATATACAATGAATAATCTGTTCTTATTACATTATTCAATGGCAAGAAAACATCAATCTTTTGGACTGTGAATTTGGTCAATTTTACGAATTTTGTACACAACGACAATCTTGAGACACATTGTAGAAGCATACCAAATTGGTATTTCAGAAAAAACTCTATAAACCACAATAAACTATCACTCGAAAGTTTTATACTCACTTTTATCTTTTTCTCGGCTTCAGACTGAAATGTAAAATCATCAAAATGTATTGAATGTACCAGCAATGGATACATCGATATTTTTACAAGACTGGATAAAACCTCCTTCGGTTGATAAGATAATAGAATAGGAATATTTTAATATTATTCGAGCCTAAACACCTGCCTACCAAAATTGTGTTTGTTTATACTTAATTGAAGGACAAATTGTAGAAGAAAATCAGAATTTTAAAATGTTGTCTTTATGCCTTCCTTTGAGAATGCCAGAATTGTATCTGACATGTCACATATCTGTTCTCTTTATATGTGGTGTAAATATGACCAACTTATACATTGTTCCAGATGTTTGGACAAAAAGATTTTGAAATATCCCAAAATGATGATATAAGATAGGAAATATTTAACAATTTCTGGTAACTAGCTGTCATTTATTGCTGTAACTTTTTGAGAAAACTATTTTGCCATTTAAATTCGCCAATTAAAAAAGTCCCCATGATTAAGTAACAAATATTTGATCATGTTTACAAAAACTCACTTTGTTCGTACTGGTGGGTTTTTTCTCTGCTTCAGCCTGGAATAAGGTATTGAACAGACATTCAAACCATCTTTCAATATGCTAAATGTTTGTAATTTATTGCTGTAATGTTTTGAGATAACAGTAACTATTTTGCCATTACATTCACCAATTAAAAAAGTCCACATGAGCAAGTAACACATATTTGATCATGCATGTTAGAAAATTGTAAGAAATATTTCTTAGATTTCTTGATAAGGAACTCATGAACGAACTCATGTATGTAAGGAATGTTGCTGAATTTCGCTGAACTCCAACTATTTCAACTGGCTTTATCATAGATTTCCTAAATGGGGACAATTTGGGATGTTGTGGAAAATAAAAGCAATACTATTTAGATTTCTTTCGTGTGTTTTTACTTACATTTTCTTCAATAATCTTGATCTTTTCATTTGCCCTGTTAAGTTGCTGAGTAACATTCTGTTGAATAATTGAAACAATATTTCAACAATGTTAATTCAATAAGTCACTTGACCTGGCAAAGGCATTGATATTAATGAAACGAAGGACGACTTGTTCTTACGGTTGGTGTATGTACCACAATACTCTTTAGGTAATTAATAACCTTTTTAATACCAAAATAAGCATTCATGTACATTGTTCACATATAATTTCCTTGAGTTGTTAAAATAAAAGTCAACAAAACATGTCGATTTAGCAGAACAATTATTGTCTTTTACAAGACAATCTTAAATTTAAGAGAAAGCAAATTAGAAAAGAATTACTATTTTATACATGGAACAGTGAATCCTGAGATATTGTTACTGTGGTGTCCTTCCTATCCTCATTTTCCCTAATATTACAAAGAAACAATAACTTTAAACTGAGAGTAAGCGAATTTGTAAAAAGATAATTATTTGATCACCAAACATGAGTAAAGATTTTAACAGTTAACAGCTTTACTCTTTTAAAACTCATTATCAAACATACGTTTACCCTCTCGGAATCGGTGTATGCCATTTACTGCCTGTCAACTTTATCTCGACCACATTACACAGATGATAACAAGACCGGAGTTACATCCACGAGCTACGAAATGAATTTTGTAAATATCTTTTGAAATTTAAACCGACATATCTGTAACCCACATCGAACCTACCTTATATATATATATATATATATATATATATATATTGATATATATATTGATATACATTGATATATATATATATATATATATTTAAATTCTTTTAACATCAGACGATTGACAGTTGTTTTATGGCATACTGCTATATCTAATTAATGAATCAATTATTATCTTTGTAAACAAGTCTATAGATTTAAGATTACAGATGACATATTAATGTTGTAATTTCAAACAGAATTAGTTGACGAGGAAAACATTACCTCATAATCCTGTTTTTGGCCTGAAAAAAAAGAAGAATAAAACACATTAAGAAGAAGTACATGGGACCTTGACAATTCGGACAACATATGCTGAATCAGTTTTGTACTGAATGCTGATTAAAGTAAAATAATAGATTTTGATCAGAATAAAAGAGTTAGAGGTAGCATGACTGAATTGTTGTTTATTTCTGTTTATTATCATTATTGAGTAAATTAATTCATAAGCTACATTGGTTACACCATAGATACTGATTAGAAAAAACATTTGAAATCCACATTTGAAAATCCTTTACATCATACTTACTCACAAGCGCTATTTCTTCAGCATGCTTTTCTGCAAATTAAAAAAAGTTTGTATCAACATTAGCAGAAATAATAACAGAAGAAGAAAATAGAAAGATATAAAAAACATTTGATCAAACATAGAAGAAATTACATTAGATTTTTAATATCCATGTATATTCACATCAAGTTTCAGTGATAATTGTTTGTATTTTGCACATATTGCAATATCAATATTAAAATTTATGTCATTAATAATCATAAAATATTGTTGAAACTACATTACCATGTCGGGCTCCAAGTCTGAAATTGATACGGTTTTATGATCAATCTCCATTGGAGACTTGTTGATTGTTAACAAAGGTGGATCAAGAGGGGGATGAACACCCTCCAATGGATTGTTCCAAATATAGTAAATGTCGAGAGTCGTAATCCTTAACTAAATTAACTTTTATATTTTTTAAGTTTAATACGGGTAACTTAAATTCTGACACAAACTACTTCTCATGTAGATACAAATTTTTTTTGTCGAAACCAATCTTTTTAACATTCATTCTTGAGGCAAACAGTCAGCGCACCCTTAACACCCCCCTCATTAACCCCCTTGTATCCGCCGCTGGTAAATATGAAGTTTCTTCAACAGAACTGTGTCATCAAAAATATGTGATAAGATATATAAAACCATGAGTTGATGTAGCTACAGATATCTGAAGCTTGCATTGATGTTTTCACTTTATCAACGAGTATTGATATACGGGATAACAGAGCACACGAGGGCACGACTCTGTTTATCACCAAATATAGTCATCAATACGTTTCTATGAAAATGAAAATTTATTAATGTTTGATCTGATTATTGCACTTTCATTTGATTGACAATGCAGTGATGTCATATCATCGTCATGTATATTTTGTGTATAATTGTGATCACTTGATTATGAACAAGTGATACGTCCTGTTGAACTGCTTTAAAGATATACGCCGTGAGAATAACATATCAAGTAATATATGCAAAACAAATTCTAAGATCTCAAATGAACTAACTGTCGCTTAAAAGTATGATATTGTTTTGAAGGAGATATAATTGCAGTTTTGACAGTTTTCGTTCGGTTTTACTAACAGTATTTATTGATATATAGACGGGTAATTTCGGCAAGTTTAATATAAACTTATTATCGTGATATGATTGGAGTTGACGTTTGTAATGAAAGTTTTTTTTTTTAAACACCGATTTCAATTTTAATATTTTGATATTATCATTTGAACAATGTTTGTTGTTGTTTTAAGAACATCTATTTGAAAAACAAAAGACAGATTTCAAGCTATATTTTTAGATTTTGTTGTAATGATAAAATAATATCAAACTTCTTTGATGTAATTCTTTTATCACTTGCTGGTAATGATGTAATGGTTTTCAAACAGAGCAATAGTCAATAAAGATAATAAGAAAAGGTTATAAGATATACAAGTAACTTACCTTCTGAGAACGATGCATAACACCAACAAGCATACCATCAATAAGCTGAAACAAATAGTCTTTATCAAATCCTAACAAAAACAATAAAAGGAGCGTTTCATACCGCATTTTATATGAACTATTCGTTCTCGTCTTAGATAATCTGATATCATCCCCACATACATGACAAAACAATAAGTACAGTTAAATAGTCAGGTTAACGTGATTTTCAATATCAAATTATCAAAGAAATGTTTATAGTGTTCTAATGTTTATTATGTAACTACTCACAATAACACAATAAACACCACTGCCAGGATCATCCACATTTTAGCCTTATCTTCATCTGAAAAATGAACTTCTCCTAAATTACATAACAAAACGATAAAAAATCTTTTCTTTATCATGTAACTTAAACTTTGAATGTTTAAATGTTAAAGTAAGACAAATATTTTCTGTTGCAAACTGTGGAACCTTCAGTCTTCATCAACACGTTTAACAGAATAGATATCAATTGACAAAGGGAAATAACTAAAATTTATTTAGCTTTCTATAGACATACTTACCTTGTTGTTGCAGAGGAGGTGTTGTTGGGGATGTAGGTATGGATGTTGACTGTTGTCCAATACAATCCCCTGTATCTTGGATACATGGACCAGTACAAGGACAGTTCTTCTCACACTGAGGTCCATAAAATCCTCGTTTGCATCCCTCAGAGCATTTTCCAGTCTCCTTGTTGCAGGGGAAGGTCTCCAGAGGTCTGCAGGTGTCAGAACACTGCAGTCCACAGTCCACACCGTACCAGCCTTCACGACACGGCGTTTCCTCCGATGAAACTGAGGATAGATTTATAAGTCTAAAGGTGATCAGACCTACTATTTCAAAACTTCAGTTTCGAAGTCACCTGATCTATGCACATGTTGATTGAGTCCCGATAAGCAAGCAGGACATATCTAAAAAATCCACCAGCCTTCTCAAAATGTGACAAGCCATGCAATGTGGTGAGAGTTAGTATGCTTGATAATAGTAGCCTTCACAAAATACAATTTCTTAATGTCAAATCTTTACGGCACTAATTCTGAATCCTCCAAATCATCATAATGTCAAACTCTTATCTGCCAAGCTACAAAGGCTCAAATTCTGAGAAGCACTGCATTGTGTTTGGGTATAAAACAATGCTAAACGTTAACACATTGAAGTCATTTCTTAAAATTCCATTCAGTATATGTACTATATGTATATTCGAACACAAGTGTTAAAGTGGCAGTAGCACGTTTTAAGGGGGTATATAAGGTGATTTCAGGAAAATGAAAATTAATGGTTCCATTTGTAAGACCATGTATTTAAACTAAATGGAGCAGTAATAATTCAAATATATAACGTAAAGATTAGCTATGCGATTCATTTTTCTTACACAAAATGAATTAAAGGTGTTCACACAAAATGGCCGCCAATGGATTTTATGTGAATCTTCATACTTTGTCCACTGACTATGGATGATTAGCTTGTGTAAGGAGACTTTTGACACTGTCAAAATGATACATTCAGCATTAATTTACAATTATCAGTGAACATTTTTATATAAAATTATCAAAAAACGTGCTACTGCTCCTTTAAAAGCACCTCTTATTTTGAATTAATTGATTTTTGTTACTTTAATTGATTCATAGCAGTATTACAGACCACTGTATATCTATTTGTGTAGTCAATGCATCTAACACTTTATCAATCTAAAAGTGCGAATAAAAAGTGTGTAAATCCTACCATGAGCTATGAAAAGGATAATCAAGACGATCCTCGGCATTCTGGTGACCGCTGTATCTGCGAATAAAACAATAAACAGTGTGGATAACCTTCATTCTAGTGTTAATATGTGTCCATGCATTCTCTCCCCACAGAGGCAGAGCAAGTCATATTGGTTAAGGCTCTGTTCTTATTTGTCTAATTTGTGATGTAGAATTTTAGATGCCTAATTGGAGTTAGTTGTACAATCCTCGACGCTGTTCTAAAACAATCATTTTGGCTACTGAATCACATTCTCTCCCCACAGATGCAAAACAAGTCAAGTTGATTTAGCCTCTGTTCTATTATGCCGACCTGGTGGGATAGAATGGGAGATGCCTGATTGGAGGCAATCAAAGTTAGTTGTGCAATCACCGACGCTGGTCTTTCATCATCGTTTTGGCTACTAAATGAAAGCAAAAGCATTGTGATATGAACCACCCTTTCCATGCGAGAAGCGTTGACATTTGATAAAGAAATTCAAATGGATAGTGATGCGGGTTTATTCCGCCAGGGGAAACTGTCGGAACCCATGGATTTCGGCGTAATGGAACAGACGCTAAATGAACATGACTTGATCTGTCTCTGTGGGGAGAGAATGCTGAATCATGGCAAAGAGATTGTGAATAAACCACTCTTTCCATGCGAAAATCGTTTTCCATTGCTAACAATTCAAATGAATTGTGGTGCAATTTGTTTTCAGCCAGGACATACTACTGGAGCCCACGTTTTAGGCTGAGGCAACAACAAGACTTGACCTGCTTCAACAAGACTTCATCTGCTTCTGCTGGGAGAGAATGGCGTTCATGAGCATGGCATGAAATATAGCGTTCTCTCCCCACAGAGGCAGATCAAGTCATGTTGATTTCGCCTCTGTTCTATAACGCCGACTTTGTGGGATAGAATGGGAGATGCCTGATTGGAGATCAAAGTTAGTTGTGCAGTCATCGACGCTGTTCTAAAATTATTATTTATGCTACTGAAACAAGGCAAAGACATTGTGATATGAATCACCCTTTCCATGCGAGAAGCCTTGTTATTGATAAAGAAATTCAAATGTATTGAGATGAAAGTTTTTTTCCGCCAGGGGCAACTGCATCCTGTCTCAGGGTAAAACGTATACGCTGACGCTCCACTTTCATACTGGGGAAAATTTCGTCGTAATATAACAGAGGCTAAATCAACTTGACTTGATCTGCCTCTGTGGGAAGAGAATGGAAATATAGTTATCATTGAAATGTATTTATGAAGTTTAATTTGCATTTACAAAATCATTGTCTCTCGTCGTAATATGACAGAGGCTAAATCAACTTGACTTGATCTGCCTCTGTGGGGAGAGAATGGAAATATAGTTATCATTGAAATGTATTTATGAAGTTTAATTTGCATTTACAAAATCATTGTCGGTTTAAAAAAGTCAATGCATTTTAGTTGTAGAGAGATGTCTCATTGAACTGGTAAAGGTTATTTCTATGGTATTAATCATTCGGAGTTAAGATTATGATCAGCCCGAAACTGAAAGTTTGAGGCTTCCTTTTGATTTATGATTATTAAGTGACTTGGTGTTTGAAACAGGACATTGAAACAAAACACGAGAAGTAAACGACAGAGGAACATGCTTGTATGTTCTATGAATCCTAGTTATGAAGCTGTTCGTTGTTTCTCTGGTGACAGCGACATTTACGTGTGGTATGTAAAGACCCGAATTTATCAAATATACACTGTACCTCTTACATTGTAATTTACATCCATGCGTTTCGTTGCATTTAAAAATAACCATTCTCTTATATGGAAGTCGATATTATTTTAATTATCTTTAAAATATTCAGTTGGTTCTGCTTTGGGCAATCAACCAAATATGTATTTACTTTGAAAATCATCATAACATCATAAGTGAATCATCTATCTTGTCAAAGCGTAGCACATAATTTAACACAGCAACATTGCACTTGAAGTGATTCTAAGTTAAAGCTAAGGACACACATGCACTGTGACGACTGACTGCATTGGGAAAACCATCTTTGATCTTGTTATATGTTTCAGTCATCCAAACTTCAACAACCAATTGCACCAGTGGCCAACGATGTTCTTCTTGTGAAGACTCTACAGACCATTGTACTACAGAGTGCTTCACAGGCTTCTACGGACCGCGGTGTAACATGAGCTGCAGTGAGGGGTGTAAAGACAATCTATGTAAAACACATAAAGGTGGGATAGAAGCATGTGTGGCTGGATGCAAAGCAGGGTTCTATGGTACAAGATGCAGTATACCATGTATTCAGGATGAAGGATGTCAGAAATGTCCTCAAGAATGCAAGGACGGATTCTGTCAGCTAGAGTCGAGATGTGTGTCTGAGTGTGAGGACTCCTACTATGGGACGAACTGTACAAGCTGTGGACCTGACTGTGAGGTCTGTGATAAAAGAACTGGCAATTGTCTAGAGCACTCGTCTCCCCATCACACAGGTATGTAGAATCGCGCGAAGTATTTATTCTCTTCCCACGGAGGTTGCTCAGATTAGAACTAACTTATCGTTTGTAATTAAAGCCCTTATATCACCAGAAATGGCGAAAAAGCTGAATTGGGTCCAATTAAAAGTTAGTTGTTCAATCACCGACGTCGGGACAAAAATCATCACGTTAGAAGCCTCATTAGTTCGTGCATGGTTCGGAGAATGTATCCAAATATGCAGATAACACTTTGATTCCTCTGTTCATAACGTATTTTGACTTGCATAGGTCTCGATTACGACAAGAAATATTTCAATGCTGTGGGTGTTTTTATTGGCTGAAACTTTTCTGATAACGCTAGTTTTGCCGCGAGGGGAACTTGCAGGAAGCCCGATACGGGCGCTTATTACAACAGAGGTGAGATCAGAAATTAACTACTGGGAGAAAATGGAGTATCAAGTCTGAAAAAATCACCTCCATATCAGCAATGCTGAGGGAAAATATAATTGAAATTAAAAGAAAAGTGTAGTAAGTTTCAAGATATTCAATTCAATATCGTTTTCTATATTTAATTTCTCATGAATTCGATGATTTGTGTTTTACATTTATAAACGCATTTTCAATACCATGAAACATGATAAACCCTCTTGCTTTTAACAGGATCACATGTGTTCTACTACCTAGTTGGCGGCGCTGTTGGCCTGTTAGTCGTTGGTTTCGTAATCATCTGCATCTGTTGTCAGAGGTGAATTTATGTTACCAATTCTAGTTGTTTTTGTTTGGATTTAGCTGTATACAAAAATGTTAAAATTTCATATGGTTTTCCGAGAAACACTGACACATGACTTTTGCGAAATAAGTGCGATTTTATGTATCAACCGAGCGCGAGCAAGGTTCGTTAAAGTCATATGCCATGTTCACGTTCATGTTTGATAAATCCTTTTACTGATACTATTTCATACGAATTCATACAATTATAATCGTATCGAACCCATATGCAATATTCAGCAAACGAGATGTTAACACTTTATTTGTTTATGATAATATAACATTATATAAGGTATAAATGTTGTCAATGTGACACCATTTAGACAATTATCAGTCAGTTGATAACAATTATGAGACCATTTGTTGAGATGACAAATACATTCATAATGGTTGATGTTGAAACAAAATAAAAGGAAAAAACGCCTATTTCCATTGTTAGTATCAGTATCGGTTAACAAAACATTTTTACTAAAATCATGGATTCAGGTATAAGGATTTAGAAGTTTCCATGAATTAAAGAATAATGTTTAGAAAAAAAATCATAAATCAGAAACATCGATTTCTCTTAAATGATTACAATTAAAACGTGCACAGTTTACTTGTTTATTTGTTTAAAGGGGCAGTAGCACGCTTTTAGGGGGAATATAAGGTGATGTCAGGAAAATGAAAATTAATGGTTCCAATTGAAAGACAATGTATTTAAACTAAATGGAGCAGTAATAATTCAAATATATAATGTTACGTTTAGCTATGCGATTGCTTTTTCTTACACAAAATGAATTAAAGGTGTTCACACAAAATGGCCGCCAATGGATTTTATGTGAATCTTCATACTTTGTCCTCTGACTTTGGATGATTGGTTTATGAAATGCGAGTTTTTACACTGTCAAAAAAATAAATTTAGCATTAACTTACAATTATCGGTGAAAAATTTAAAACATAAAATTATCAAAAAACGTGCTACTGCCCCTTTAAAACATTTTTCATTGCAGGAGGCGATCCCATGACTTGGGCAGTATCGACTCCTGGTGGTGGAGTAGGGAACTGCGTGATGTCAAGCCGCGATACTACCTCCCTCAGTACTCAGAAGTGAAGAAGGATGAAAGGGGGATAACCCTGGCAGCCCAACAACCGAGAAGACGAGAGTCGTACACAGATGTGTATGACGCTGTTTCCACGTAAATAAGTGTACGAGTTCGGAAAATAATCGTGATTTTATTGTCAAGTCCGATCTTGAAATTGAGGAACTTTTTTTTTTTAATTCTGTGAATGAGCTTAAAGAACAAAATGTTAAATATATCTTTACAAATAAATTAGGAATGAAAATACGAAACGAAATTCTTTGCCTTAAATAAGGAAAATATTTCTATGATAAACGCCATGTTGTGTTAAGGAAATTCACATGAGAGGTCAATGCAATACAAATACCATAGTCACAGTTACCGTCTTTCATATTCGCTCTCAATGTCCTTGTTGTTAACGGGGTCGGCGTGACCTTCTTGTTTCTACTTCCTTATAAAGGAGTGATAGAAAAGGCAGGATAACAACTATATGAGTATATGCAGTCACAAATGTGAGCAAGCGTCTTCGTGATATTAAAATTGTTACTGCGATCTGATAAATATTTGAATATCTAATTGATTGTTGAAATTTTGGTTTGCTTGTTTTGGCAAGTTTATCAAGTATGTATAATAGATAAGGGAATGATTTTATGTGTATTAAATGTTTGTTTGACGCTTCTAATAGTACATAATATATTCAATAACTCTGTATATATAAACACGCTCTTACATATGACATATCTGTGCAAATTGTTTTGGATTAGATAATTTTATAATGTAACATCATTAAAACAATTTTGAAAATCACATGTCATGTCTTTGATTTAAGAAAATTTTGAGCAAAATCATTACGCTTTCGAATCCGTAATAAACATTCTTTCACTGGACTCGGATTTGTTTGGTTCTTATGCGGTGTTGGGGATAAGTTACTTTCTTAGATTTTTACAGAAAAGATATTTTGCAAATCTTCTAATTATAAATTCAATGATAGATCACGCTACAAATCATATAGGGTTAGAGTTTGCTGGGATCGGTATTACATTTCAAGTAGGCCTACTGTACATGAAAAACGTATTCTAACATTTTACAGTGTAATAATGAATTATCTGCAAACTTTCTGTGCATGTCCTGTATTTAAATACGACATTTGAGACGAATTTCAGTTCTCTTATTTAATTTATTTCATTTCAATTTTAAGAGAGATTTATTTTTTTCTAAATATGTTACCCCTGGACCCCCCCCCCCCCCCCCCCCCTGGATCCGCTAGTGGAACAGATAATATATTTATATAAGAAAGATTTAATTCCCTATTCAAATGAATCCTTATCAAATCTAATTTCTAAATGGATATTTGCATTCAGCTGCTATCAGTTTTTGTGAAGTTTCCATCGCCGCCGCCGCCGCACTCGTACTACTAGCTATAACTTTTTTCCCCTAAGCTTTCCAGAACTCTTATTCATACCTTACTACTCATACCTCGGGGGAACGATTTTGACACGTTCACTTTCAAGGTCAAAGGTCAAGGTCACGAGCTATGTATTCACTCTAAGAATTCCTTGTAAACGCGATAACTTGAAAAGTGTTTGTGCTATGAAGCTCTAACTTGGTATATATCATCCTTGGAAAAGTAAAAAATTTTGAAAAGGTTTTGGCTACAATCCGTAAAAGGTCAAGGTCACAGCAAGGTCATGACGTAAGCATGTTTTAGCGAAAATGCTTTATTTTAACTATGAACACTTTTAATCAATACATGATTGTTATACTCAATGAAAAGTGTTCAATGATTGTGTGACCTTGAAGGTCAAAGGTCAAGGTCATGAGATATGAGTTATTACAAAATGCACTAAATTGGGGTATAACTTTATCCCATTTAGCTATTCAGAACTCATGAACATGTCTAAATGTTAATACTTCCAGGGAATCATTATGACATGTTCACTTTCAAGTTCAAAGGTCATGGTCATGAGTTATAAAATCACCACAAAATTCTTTGTAAACACGGTTACTTGAAAAGTTTTTGTGCTATGAAGCTCTAACTTGGTATATATCATCCTTGGAAAAGTAAAAAATTTTGAAAAGGTTTTGGCTACAATCCGACAAAGGTCAAGGTCACAGCAAGGTCATGACTTAAGCATGGTTTAGCGAAAATGCTTAATTTTAACTATGATCACTTTTAATCAATACATGATTGTTATACTCAATAAAAAGTGTTCAATTATTGTGTGACCTTGAAGGTCAAAGGTCAAGGTCATGAGATATGAGTTATTGCATTCCTTGTAAACACAATAACTTGAAAAGTTTTTGTGCTATGAAGTTTAGATTTTGTATATATTATCTCTTGAGAAGTACAACATTTTCAAAAAGTTTTGGGTACGAACTGTCGAAGGTCAAGGTCACAGCAAGGTCAACATATATGGAGAAAATGGATTAATTTAATTTTTTAACACTTTATTTCATTACAATAATGTTATACTCAATGAAATGTGTTCATTGATGTTGTGACCTTGAGTGTCAAAGGTCAAGGTCACGAGAAAATCCCAATTCGGTGAGGCCTGTAAAAGGCGGAACAGGGTAAGGCGAAACCCAAAGTTCCGGGGCTGCTCTGCTTTTGCGGTATCCCGCAAACGCTAATCTAGTTTATATAGACCTTTTGTCTCCATGCTTTATCAAAATATTCGATATTTTTATTGAATGATTGATTGAAAATGTTTTAGGTGTTGATTAATGATCGAAAACCGGACAATTGATTGACTGTGCCAGCCAAACGTTAAGCAGGCAAGAAGTAAACTAAGGGGTGAAAGTATTGGATAGATCATATAATCATTCTTCATCTAATTGGTATGTAACTTTCGAAGGTTTCTGAACGTCTTTGAATTTCTGATTATTAAGTACAAGGAAATGTCATATGATTGCCATTCGGATTAATAAAATCATTTTGCGTTTGCGGGTTTGACTTTATTATTTCCAGAAGGCACGGTAGGCAAGCTCCAAAGAATATTTGAAATCGTTTTCTTTGAGAAAACAACTAGTTGTTTAATCATTCACCCCGATTATCACACTGAAATGGAAGGGGGTTTTCCAAGTTATATGACTTGTACAAAAACATATTACTTTAGATTAGTATTGCAATATTGTTTGCAACTCCGTTTTTTATTATAAGAATATTCTTCAATTCTTAACATTCGTGTTACTTTTGCCGAAGTTTCTTTATTTCCATAAAGATATATGCTACAGTACCTTTTAAATAACCAAACCTCAATCTCAATACCTACTTTTCTCAAGGAGAACGTCTTACTAAGAAGTTTTACCAAATCACTCCCGTTAACGTCTTTGTAGATAATCGTTACCTTTGAACTGTAAGTACAATGGCATGACTCACCACAGTTGTAAAGGTAGTGTAATCTGATTAACACTGGACAATGGATCATAGTTGTTGCTTTTAAAACCTTGCGTGTGAGCGAGCATGGAATGTGAAACACGCATGATTTCAATGGCACTAATAAGATAGTATCAACAATTACCGACCTTGACCTCAGGTTTAAGTTGGATGAACGATGGCGCACGTGAAACAAGATCACCTCGGCCTAACGGCCTCGGTGTTCATGATTCAAGTGCCCAAGGGTTCATCTATCTTGAACCCAAGGTCGAGGTCGGTTATTATTACTGATAAGTTCTAGAGTATGAACAGCCGGACTCTCCAAGGGCCTACTCACCACGTATTTGACCCGGTTTTGACAATTTACTTTCGAAAAACACCACATACATGTATAATAACAATAAAATTATAAATAATTTAATACAGAGAATATGGTAGATATGTTATATATTACTCGACTCAAGGCAATTCTTGTTGACCCTGGTTTCGAATAAAAATGCTTTAAGATAATACGCAAACATATTTATAGGGTGGATTGTTACGCTTTATTCTTTATGATACACCAAAATGTTAAAAACCATAATAAAGCGTTGTGAAATAAAAACAATAAATGACAGGTATAATTAGATATGACGTCACCTACCTAGGCTGTAGTCAAACACATTACAGTGTCCTTAATCAACACGAATTTCATTTTATCAGGTATGAAATATGAATGATAATTGGAACTTAGCAAACCGAAACTAGAGTAAGATTGATATGTTATAGATATAAACTGATACGAAGAACATGAGAATACTTACATACACGATGATTGACAGTCTGGAATATAACAAATTCCTTTTTCAGACCCTATTGAAGAAATACTTCCTTGAAGTAAGATTTTCAGTAAGAAATTATACCAATATAAACTACGTAATAGCCCACTTTAATCATGTGAGCGCGGTGACCTATTCACTACACGCCTTGTGGGTAGACTGTCATGTGCCTGTCACTGAATATCTCATTGTCAGTGTGAAGTGCAGTAGATATTTTGGTGTCAAACTCATCTTTCGACTGCCAATATAGAAAAACGACACTTATATGTAAGAAAAAATAAAACATATCATGCTAATCTGTTTTAATTAGTTATAAAGCAGATATGTTATAATTCAGATTATGTAACTATACATGCATGTCGATTTACCCAGTCTTATTCAGTACATTGAACAGGGTACAGGGGGCAAGTCTGAACATATTATATCAGTCTATGTTCTTAAGATTGATACTTGAGATAACGAAAGCCTGTCACACTATAGAGCATTTCTATACTGAAAGGAGATATTATGAGTCCCGTTTTATTTTGTTAACAAATTACTATAACGTGAAATTGGAATATGTAGATTATCAAACAGGTTTCAGAGGCAAAATGATTGCAATATTAGCTTTGGAGAAATTGATTCCAAAGGTATAGATTGAAAGGGTTGCTTTAAACAACTACCAGCGGTATCTATACGTGTTAAAGTAGATTGACCTATTTTCGAACGTAATGCATATATACCCTGTATGAATATTTATGGCTTTTATTTGTACCAGGGCTCATGTGGTTACCCTTGCATTGCTGTGCACTACTTCTCACACTGCGTTATGTAAGGTCAGCTCGACTTTGTAATGGTATAATATTTCAGCGCAGTATACAGATATTGAAATAACAAAACACTTACTTGAAAGCAGTAATATGATTAAATTCATGAAGAATGATAACATTAAGATTTATCAATGAAGATAACTGTTGATGAATCTGCATTAATTATATATCATAATTTAATCGTGTTTAAAAAGACAGTAACTTTGTTGTATAAATTAGCTTTTATTACATAAGTTGTAAAAATCCATAATAGACAAATTTGGATCAATTTTCTTTCTTGTTGATGTTCGAGGTGTCATGTATACCAGAGGATATACCTACGAACATTTGAGAATTAATTATCTTAACTTTTTATACATACACACCCTAAAGCATTAATGAATGTTTAATACAGTACCTTAATTATCTCAACGGTCAAAATAATGCTAATAAAAGTACATGTTTCATAAATTGCAATTTAAGCCTGGAAGTATACAGAAACCATGTCTCTTAGTCTTAGGAAATTATAACATTATATTTTTAAAAGAAGCTACATGGTTTGTATAAACGCAAGATAGACACCTCAAGCACATAACCCCGCCTAACCCGGAAGTAGTCCGCTGCAAGGAGTTTGTGCATGACGACGCCTCTCTCTACCTGTGATATTTGATCAATCGTGAGTTACCTTGTTGTGTTGTGAAATGTTGGGATATAATTACTTTTGTTCCACACATCTTATAGACTATTACGGTTTGCTTGTTAGTGATAAGAATACGCTTTTAGCCTTATTTCTTCGTGTGCATTTGACTGTCCTACTTTCTCTTTTGTAACCTGTATTTCCTATTATTACTGACAGGAAATGTCACCTTCTTAACGAAAACATATTTGCAACATTGCTTCGCTTATAATAAGTTATATCAATATTCTTGATTTGAGGCGTTATGTGTAAACTTTTCCAATCCGAATTGTTCTGTGTTGAAACATGTAACACAGATATATACCAGTCCTCTTACACTATGCAGTGTTCATTCAGGTCATAAAGCATACACTGTACGCAGCTTTAAGCGTTAAGCCTGATTCCTCGGGAATACACAGTCAGATAATGCTTCAGTAAGGCGTGTAGTATCAGGGACAAAGGCTGTGTTGTGTTAAAACTCTCTCCTCGAGAATAGCGCTATTCTTATCTGTGATAAAGTAAATCGCGTCACTGACAGACCGTTGAACAATGTTGTAACTACTAGTTACATAACACAACATATGTTTTGAATACACATTTAATTGAATTTTACATATCGTTTATGCCAGTGTATAAATAGATTTGAAACCTAGCCTGTCCTGAAAATTCATTTTCAACTCCTAAGGGGAAAAAAGAAAAATTTAAAAGTTACCAGTCCTGACCAAAAGGTAACCAGTCCTGGCAAAATGTAGCCAGTCAAGGACTGGTGGACCACAGGAACCCGATATCGTAAATAAAATGTAGGTAAAACGTAGATAAGAAAGACCCACCCCTCTATATGTAAATAAAATGTAGGTAAAACGTAGATAAGAAAGACCCACCCCTCTATATAAAATGTAGGTAAAACGTAGATAAGAAAGACCCACCCCTCTATATAATTATATAGAGGGGTGGGTCTTTCTTATCTACGTTTTACCTTCATTTTATTTACGATATCGGGTTCCTGTGTTGTGGACGGGCTATATTTTAAACACTGTTTATGCAGTCATGAAACAATAATTTATTACTCATTAGTAGTAAATTATTTCTCTAAAAAGGAAAATGAAAATAGAAATAGTCGATCTACATTTTTATATCTAGGAACACTTCACACAAAAATAACTATAAACTATTTACAAACATGTTATTGTTTGTGTATATTCAAGCACAATAATATCTGTGTCTGTATTTTATTTTGAAAAGTCGTTTATCTATCAAAAACAATTACCAAATCTAAAGAAAGGCATTTTAGAGAATAAGATATTCTTGGATTGACGTCCTGTTTCAACAATGCCTAAATGGTGACATTTTATTTGTAAACAGAAGGTCTTTAGATCAAAACTAACGTATAGAGGATCTCATCTAGGTGAACTGTAAACATAATACACTTTCAATCCTCGACTGATTACAAATGACGTATTAGCACAACAGCAGACAAATCCAATAAGAAGGCCATGTCTGGGTTTTACAAACTGGTTTTATTATCGGTGGTACATCACTCTCCAGGCCGGTGTTACATTCACATCATACGGGTACACGACAGAGTCATAACTAGGACCCCGTCGTGCTACCCCCAGTGTGTCCAGGCATGGAATCTTGAACAAGTCTTTCACCAATCTCCTCTTGAACTGAGGTTTCAATCATATTTAAGCATCATACATAGCAACAATTACATGGCAACAATATAGCAACATACAACATACGTTAATCTAACAGGTTTATACATTATTAGGCTACAGACTTAATACTGGACAACGAGAGTCCGGACTATTTGGTGGAGCTTATGGCTCATAGAGTTAATGACACATATGACTGATATTAACAGACTAACAGACATATTATATGTAAGTGTCTAAGGCTGTTACATGTCTAAGGCTATTAAGCAAGAAGATTAACACAGAAACCATAGTGTTTCACGTATAAGGTGAATACAGTTGGCTTTTGTAATACAATAACATAAATCGAAATACTTAAAACTGGTTATATAACAGAGTTATTACGGCAATATATATACAGATAAGTTTTTACACTTTTATTAGCAGTATAGACTGTTAATATCGGTCTTGTCTCATCCTTATTGAGTCTTATTTCTGTAATTATAATAGCTTTCTTTGATAGCGAAATCATACGTTATAGGAAAAGGATACAATATGCAAAAAGAGTTCATTACTATTTCTATTTCTAGAAGATCGCCTATTTACATGTATATCAAGGTCAAGTGAATCGATTTTTAATTCTCTGTAGTTAAGTTTAAGAAAAATCCACGGCGATGTAAAATGCATCTATTATTATGTTGTTTTGTAAAAAAAATGAACATGACGTTTACTTTAGGGTTAATTTGCGCAGATAGTTATACAAAATTTTAACCTACGAGTTTCAACTGTGTTGGCAAACACTTAATGAAAATCATTTCTTATGAATTCTGACTTGGAATTTAAGGGAAGTTTGGGTTTCAAAACAAAACTTAAATTTAAACATCAACATTAATAGCACTGATGATGATTTCGTAAACCAATTTAGGTTTCATTTCAAACTCTTTAACCAATCAAAAAGTTTCATCTTTGAAATGTATGACATATAAGCTTGGTTTTCTTTGTTTCAATGAATGTTCTTTGTTAATTAATAAATTTTTATCATCGAGTTAGTAACAGTTTCTTAATCTTAGACATTATGACGTCCATGTCTTTGACAAGGGTACAAACATGTAGTCCTTTTTTACACAACTACATCGCTATGGACCATGTGAACTTAACTACATCGCAATGGACTATATCATCTTAACTTCATCGCCTTGGACTATGTGAACTGAACTACATCGCAATGGACTATATCATCTTAACTATATCGTATTGGCAGTACAAAAATGCAACATTTTGAAGAATATGAGAAAATAAACATATATATATTTACATCGACTGTTATTTTTTCTGTGGATCAAGCAAAAGCAAAATGAAAATCCTCAAGTATCTCCTTCCTGATATTGATATCAATAACTAGTTGAGAAAGTAACCTCGAATTCCAAAACTATCGCAGTCCCCGGGAGAAAATATCATTGAGTCCGAGATATTTTGCTTCAGTGTTCATTGGCTCAGGCTATACATGCTTGATAAGGTTCCCAAGCCGTCAGCAATATGAGACAAAACAGTGAAAGGTATTGATAGATCACAGGAGGTTACAGTTATCAATTTATATGATGAAGGTTGGAGAAAGCTTTGGTTCATTTTCTGCAAGCGCTCCACTTCAGCCTGTCGTAAGTTCCAACTTCATCAAACTCCGTCACGGCGTCACAGGCGTCCATAAAATCTTCCATCTCACTACGAGATCTGACGGGAATTATCTCCCTTGTTGGTTCCTTCCTGACTGCTGTGTAAAGGGAATCGGTCAGAGATGCGTTGCTGGGAGTTGATACAGAAACTTCCGGTCCCGATGCAACCACCTCGTCCCCACTTGTCCATCCAACTCGTTGATTTAAAACTGCATCAACTCTGAAAAATAGAATTTTGAAAAGAATTTTAGAGTGACCATCAACTTTTGGAAACAAATACTGAAGGATGTAAGATACGTGTTGTAGCTGTACGTGGAGATGTGAAGGTTGATGTTGTAGATAAATTCATAATATGAGTAATGAAATACTGTTTTTTTAGTGAAATAAAACATCTATCAGGCTAAAGTGACGATATGGTATTTCGATGTGACCAGTGGCGATGCATGTATATCGTCACTGGTCAGGTACCGGAACTACTTTCAACTATTTGATCAAATTTGGGCAACTTTGTAGTTTAAGTTAATTTTAATTGAATGTTTCAGTAACAATATATGATAAAAAGAATATTTATATAGTTTTCCGAAAACAAGGTTTATTGAATCGATAACTTCACAAACAGTCATGATACATCATTGTGTTATAAATTATAAATCAAGTGAAACCTGCCAGAGCTGGCTGAAATTACCAGATAATTAGTGTTACTACAACAATTTCTCACTGAGCCAATAACATTACCCTTGTAATGTTCAAATAACTCATAACTAGCATAATCTCCATGTTGCGCCCTTGCTATGAGGAACACGTCAAAAAACAAGTCGAAATCGTCGGGAGATAGTTTTAGGGGCTGATTTATATATGATATGATTTAGATTTACGATTAGGACAAACATGTTAAAAGGGTTGTTTTTAAGTACAATTGTTCCCAAACGTCAAAATCTGTAATACACTGAACATATTATGTTCCTATCACTGTGGACTGATAGTTGGTTTATCATACTGTTATAGCAAACTTCGAAACATAACAAATAAGCATTCACTTCCATCATATGGCTTACACAAAGTGTCATTGGAATAAGAAAAAATTTAACACACCAATACATTGTTTACGTCATAACTAACAGTTCATGGCATAATGATTGAAAATACAAGTACGGTGTTCTTCGTTTAATTCGTTCGAATTATTCTTGGGTGCTTTGGTAACGATTATAATATTACGAAAGTGATACAGATAAGGAAGGAGGAAATTAAGCCTCTGTGCTGTCAAGTTATTTTTATGTCATAAGTTACAGTTAACGTCATGATTATTGAAATGACAGGTATTATGTTCATCATTTAAAGTTATCTTGGCTGTCTTTGCATCATATTATAAACAAGAAGTGGGTATAGTCGTACTTAGCTCTTACTTACATCATGATATATATAGATATATATGATATATGTATATAAGTAATATTTTAACGACTTTTCATTATGTGCTACAGAAAGGGAAGGCAATTTTTGTTGTTGAGTAAATCCTAACTAAAAATAATATAATGATTGAAGACGCGAGTATTATATTCATCATTCAAATCACCCATTGCTGCATTTTAAGTAATAATGTAAGGACCTTAATACTAAAAAGTAAGTACTTATGATTTTACTTACCTCTTCATTCTGTGAGAGAGATAGATGACGAGACAGAGAATTGACACCAACACAAACACGCCCACTCCCCCGGCCATGAAGTAGTACACTGTGAACATGTAGTAATAGAACTGAAGTAGTACACTGTGAACATGTAGTAATAGTACTGAAGTAGTATACTGTGAACATGTAGTAATAGTACTGAAGTAGTACAATGTGAACATGTAGTAAGAGTATTGAAGTAGTATACTGTGAACATTAAGTAATACTACTGAAGTAGTACACAGTCAACATGTAGTAATAGTACTGAAGTAGTATACTGTGAACATATAGTAATAGTACTGGAGTCGTATACTGTGAACATGTAGTAATAGTACTGAAGTAGTATACTGTGAACATGTAGTAATAGTACTGAAGTAGTACACTGTGAACATGTAGTAATAGTACTGAAGTAGTACACAGTAAACATGTAGTAATAGTACTGACGTAGTACAAAGTGAACATGTAGTAAAAGTACTGAAGTAGTACACTGTCAACATGTAGTAATAGTACTGAAGTAGTACACAGTGAACATGTAGTAATAGTACTGAAGTAGTACACTGCGAACATGCAGTAATAGTACTAAAGTAGTACACAGTCAACATGTAGTAATAGTACTGAAGTAGTATACTGTGAACATGTAGTAATAGTACTGAAGTAGTACACAGTGAACATGTAGTAATAGTACTGAAGTAGTACACTGTGAACATGCAGTAATAGTGCTGAAGTAGTAAACTGCCAACATGCAGTTATAGTACTGAAGTAGTACTCAGTGAAAATGCAGTAATAGTACTGAAGTAGTACACTGTGAACATGTAGTAATAGTACTGAAGTAGTATACTGTGAACATGTAGTAATAGTACTGAAGTAGTACACTGTGAACATGTAGTAATAGTACTGGAGTAGTATACTGTGAACATGTAGTAATAGTACTGAAGTAGTATACTGTGAACATGTAGTAATAGTACTGAAGTAGTATACTGTGAACATGTAGTAATAGTACTGAAGTAGTATACTGTGAACATGTAGTAATAGTACTGAAGTAGTGCACTGTGAACATGTAGTAATAGTACTGAAGTAGTACACAGTAAACATGTAGTAATAGTACTGAAGTAGTGCACTGTGAACATGTAGTAATAGTACTGAAGTAGTATACTGTGAACATGTAGTAATAGTACTGAAGTAATACACTGTGAACATGTAGTAAAACTACTGAAGTAGTACACTGTGAACATGTAGTAATAGTACTGAACTAGTATACTGTGAACATGTAGTAATAGTACTGAAGTAGTACACTGTGAACATGTAGTAATAGTACTGAAGTAGTGCACTGTGAACATGTAGTAATAGTACTGAAGTAGTATACTGTGAACATATAGTAATAGTCCTGAAGTAGTACACTGTGAACATGTAGTAAAACTACTGAAGTAGTATACTGTGAACATGTAGTAAAACTACTGAAGTAGTACACTGTGAACATGTAGTAATTGTAAGAAATGACAAGACTGTATGAGACACGTTTACCCGGTACATATGAATCAAAATGTATTTCTTTGTATCATGTACAAATGAAGATATAAAGTTAAACAAATGATGCACAGATAAAGCATAAAGATGGACAATGTATGCACGTTGAATTACAAAAAGATGATCAGACGTTGCACAGATAACTTTATAGAGCAAAGAAATACTACACAAAATTAAACGATTGACACATAAACACTAACTTATTTTTTTAACGTACAGATACATCAATTTCCGTTTTCCTGAAATTAATATATTATTAAAAAAGAACAGGTGCTCAGTTTCGATAAAACCAAAACCAAGAAGATATTTTTTATCATAAAGAATTTGAGCAATTCCTTATATTTTCACACGTGATTACGCATTATGTTTTTTTAAACATAAATACCTATACCTAACAAATCTCTTCACATGTCAATAATTTTAGAACATTATTTACTTTACCTAACAAATCATTTCACACCTGAATACATCTATTGTTTTATTAAATATCTCTATTTTTATCTAATGAGCACAGTACTTTACCTTTAAAAGAACTAGTTTCAGGGTGGCATTCCTTCGTTATGTCACACGTACAGTTGTAGCCGAAATAACCATTCACACATCCTGACATACACCTTGATCCAAAATCACAAAATCCATCTTTACATTCTACAGGACATTTCTCACATGTTTTTTCAGGTTTTTTACATTGATTAGCACATTTTGTCCCAAAGAAACCAGATTTACAACCTTCAGTACACTCGCCATCACCTTCGCACATACGACCTAGACAGTTGACACTGCATGATAAGTTACAATATGTTCCAAAAAATCCTTTATCACACGACCACACACATTGGCTAAAAGTAAGGATTTGAAACGATGCAAGTAACCAAATGTAGAATTCACACATCATCATTCGGCAAGTCTGTATGAATAAACACCAAGGTGAACAATGATACAAGGATGCTAGCCTGGCGTCAATGTGAAGTGCAGAAATATTTCAATTTTAAATCACACAAAATATTTCCTTTAATAATTATTATCAAAGAAGTTTCTTATTCCACGTTTTTATTGCCGCTTATTTATCAGACTACTTTCGTACATCGTGCAATCTATTTAGTCTTGAATGTCTTTCGAAACAATGTGTTCTTCTACATCTGATTGTGTACGCACTAACTAGAAAATCCCGAAACCACTCAGTATTGTGATAAGGAGAAGGAAACGCCAAATGGAGATTGAAAATCTTAATGAGTATTTCATGTACTTGAAAATATAGCCATAACAAAAACCCAAATATTTCTAAAGTTCTCATAACCTTTATAACCATATTTTTAAATACATTTAGGTTTTGGTAACAGGATTGAATTCAAATAATAGATATACTAGTTTTTTAATCAACATAAGTCTTTGTCATTTTTATATTCTCAATGTGCCTTATCTTGCTGTATTTGATATAAAATGTTAATCAAGTTTCTTGTGCTCTGGTCGTCATTTAAAAGAAAAATTTAATTAATGTAAGTTTTTTATTTGTAATATTGATTGCATTTTCTCATTTTAAAAGGAGCGGCACTTAAATAAACTCATAGCTTGTTGTGCTAATACAGATTCATGTAGTTTATTACTCATGATTGAAATATGTTTTGTAAGAAAATTAAAAATAGCCGCTCAGATATGAATACATGTAATAATCAACTATCATTAGTTTTTCTTATTACTTTCCTTTTATTTTCAGATAATCATGTTTATGTGGTGCCACAGTCTGGTCGCTCTCTTGGTTGCCAGTACATTATTTGGTGAGTTTAGTCCTGTAAATAATAAATGGACTGTAGCTCGTTATATTAGGCAAATAAAAAAACTACACGAAAGTTTACCATCTGCAAAAAGAATTTCTTAAACGAATGTATTAAGTTTGGTTAGGCTTTGCGAATCCATTCACCTCACGTCGAATGATTTAATGTTGAAATGTGACATATTACAGATACAGATTATTGGTTTGGGTAATGAGAAGACTTTTCCTTCTGAACCAAATATATCCTTTAACTTTTCTTTCATGGGGAAAAATACCAAAGTACAGCAGCTAAAAGTAGTACAGAGCAATTGCAGAACCATAAAACATACATGTAGATAATCTAACACTAATTGTGTTCAGTTTGTTTGAATATTGTTTAGAGCACCATAAAGTAATAGCAAAGCAACTATATGACGTCATATTTGTAAGGTGATTTAAGGTGAAACAATATTTACATGCTCTCACTTTTTGGAAGAAAAAGAATCTACTTTGACTTCTGAATTTGCTGTGACGTTGTATAATACGATGAACCATGGCAGCAGTGTGATGTTTTTACAACATGGCATGGCATATACATGTATACAAAAGTATCTTATATGGGCTACAGTATACAATTCGTCAATTTGAGTATCTATGTCTTGTGTGTGTGTGTCTTGTATGTATGCCTTGACCACTTGTATAATATCCTCTATATCTATTCTCCCTCAGCCCAGGACTGTAGAGATGGTTATTACGGCAACAACTGTGAGGTTGACTGTCCGGAAGAGTGTCGTCCTCTCCTGACCTTTCTGTGTAATAAGCAGTCTGGGAAATGCTCTGAGGGATGTAATGAGGGGTTCTATGGAGACCAGTGTGACAAAACGTGCAGCTGTCCTTCTGGTATCTGTTACCAGGAGACTGGCGAGTGTCATGGCACTGGTACAACCTCTACAACAACTACTCAAAACATGACCACAATGGTACAATGTAAGTAAGATCGCTTTCAAGCCAGTCATGAGTGAGAGTAAAACTACCATTGTGGGTAAAATGTCAACCTATTGGATATTTCAACAGCCCGTGTGGCATTCTCAAAGTACTAGCTTAATAAGAACATTTTATTGATTGAGACGCGGTGTTCATACTACACTCATCATGATTAAGTCACGAAAAGCGGATTCGTTAAATGCTATGGCCTTTTTAAAAGGTGATACTGTTCTTTGGGCGTCGAAAAAAGTAAGTTATTGTTGATAAGAAAATTTAAATGTGATATAAAAATTTCGACGAAAGATTTTTTTACCGAGTGATGTATTTATATTCTCAATAGGTAAATTTCATCCCAACCCGCAAGTATGAAAATGGGCTTTAAGAACTACAACAAAAGATAATGTTTTCTGCATTAATTGTGATAGGAGCTGTTTTGGTAGGTTGACTAGCGTGTACTATGAATCCATGTTTATGAACGATAATGGTAATGTGATTTATGAATAAAGTCATGAAATAATTGCATGGAATCTTTAACTTCAATAGCCTTGGAAACAATAGCTTACTCGCTAGAAAGTTGATGACAACTGAATTGAGGCCTATTTCTAATTTCCAGGCCCTACGACAGTGCACACAACTCTAAGTGAAGGGGTAGGAGCAGGATGGCGAACTTTTGCGATTTTTCTCATCATCCTTTTGTAAGTAACAACCAGAATTATAAACTCCTCTTGTAAGCACTAACAATTGGTTATTTAGACTTTTTCACATTTGTATGTTTCAATGTCATATAAAAACAAAAAAGAAAATTAAATATTCCACAGTAAGGATCTGATAAGTAAGATACAATCATGTGCATAACAGAATTACGTGTACGTAAGGAATATACTCAGAAAAGTCGCCAATATTTGCCTGGCTTAACGGCCGACGATGATACCTGGCCTGCAAATAACGGCGAGTTTGAAGAGTTTATTCCACTTAAACCTAAATTCGTATGGCGTGCTAGTTTTGTGATTACCGCATCTACCAATATTGGCGTCCCACATCTGATGGCTGCATGATGAAGCGCGTGAATTGAGGTTCATGAGCTCAAGAAGTATTGGACAGGTATAAATACTCGCATTTTAACGCCTAGTATCCAGTCCAGGACTGCTCAACGGCGATACAATGGCTGTACAATCTATATTATTACCCTGAAGGAATTGTACTTGTCGAGTCAAGCTACTAAGCGCCTCGCGCGACCATATAGGTCCGTACTTTCCCCATGTCCAGGTACCCATTTATGCAGCTGGGTGAACTGAGTGCAATGTGGATGAAGTGCCTTGCCCAAGGACACAACACAGTGTTAAGCCCAGGTTACAAATGTTTGCTGTCTCTAGCGGGATTCGAACCCGGGCCTTCGGCGTGACAGGCCAGCAAGCTGGTAAAAAATATATCATGTTAACATTCTATATAGCATTATTACAATGCTCATTGAAAGACGCTGTAGCACGTTTTGAAAGAATTGTTTATCTTTTTTATCTATTTTTCCCATTAATTTTGCAAAATTTGTAACATTTAAACTGTCAACCAACTAAACCGATACCACTGAACCTTCTCATTACACAATCCCATTATCAGTAATTTGAAGACGAAGTTGTCATGTACATGTATTGCACGAAAACTGAAAGCGGCCGTTGCAGAACATTTATTCTTGAACCTTCATTTGGGTAGGGAAAAGAATCAATTAACTTAACTGAAGATTTAATTAAGGAAGATGGCAACTTTATGACACTTATATGGGCAATTTATAAGAATATGATAAAGTCGGATTCAGCCATACTGATGTGCAAGTGTATGACTTAGTGATGAATGAGTATCTTTTTCTCTTAATTTCCTGTTTAAGTACATGTACATTGTTGTAATCCTTATATGCTTCTCTACCCAATACACCTTTGAACCATGAACTTTGAACATGCATCTTCCTACGCAATGCCTATATCGCCAGTTCCGAACTGTCAGTTTTATGCCTTCATGCATACCCTTGAGTTTTCTGTGCTTGTTCTCTTGCCTGTAGGGGCATCACAGAAAAGTAAAGGGTCTGCAGCAAGTTTGAGTTTGGAGTTTGATTCTTTGAGTAAGAAGACGAAGAACATGCTACCATTCCATCAAACAGTTAATTAACATGTTAGATCTAAAAGCTAGTTTGAAGAATTGATTAAAATTTAATTCTAACTTGTTCAAAATGTAACCGTGAACCATTGCGATTCCTAACACTTAATATCTATCGGAATGTATTTAATGATTTTTAACAACACTTTCAAACAAATTGTCGCAAGGAAGACATTTAACATCGAATTTACCCGTTAATAGATGCTTTTATGAAATACATTGAACAAACGAAGTGATTGGAAATTTTGTTTCCATAAATGAAAAGTACCAATCATGCGTTTCACGGCTTTCCTATCAAAATTATGAAGAGTCAGAGAGTAGGATAGCGATTCAAGCTGAATAAAGAGTCAAATTCTCGTTCAAACACATGTTGTTGTTTTCTAAAAAAATATTTAAGAAATTTTCTGTATACGAAATAATCTCTATAAAAAAATTCAAAAGTGATTGTATCAACGAAAGCGAAGATAGAAATATTTATTTGCTGAAAAGGGGCAGTTAGTATATTTAAATTTTACAAACTTATTTGCGCATCTTTATATCCAAATGATCGTTCTTTTAGTTACAAAATACCATCAACCTGACTCAATTTGCACATTCGTCCTTAAAGTGTTATAAATGAATGACAGTTATTTGTTTCCGGAGATAGTCAAAGCAAAGGTCATAATTTATGTTTGTGCTGAAGCAGAAATTTCACTTCATGTCTTAATGTTAGTAATTTGACGATAAGAACCCTTAACAAATGAAATCAATTTCAATTGATCAATTTCAATCATTGTGTTGGAGTGATTGCCAGTCGCGGCACACTGTCCGGTTTTCGATCATACTAAACCGATGAGCATCATTGGCATTAGAATAGTTTTCAGCATCAGTCAACGTTAAGAATATGTTGTTAAAAAAACACCTATGTCACTTATCTTATAAATGACACGGCAACGCTACATTAGGGAAATCTGTAACTATCTTACGATAAACCTTAATACGGGGAATTATATTTTTTAGGCGTTATCCTGAAATTGATACCATAAGTTACAACTTTCTCGTACAACTGTGTACTTATTGCTGTTTGATTGGAGAACAAGAAAAAAGTTTTTTCTGAATATTTCAATTCAGAAAGAATTCATCAGCCTCTATACTGTCCCAGACGCCGATATGCAACCCTAGGACGCCGATATGCAACCCTAGGACGCCGATATGCAACCCTAGGACGCTGATATGCTAAACAAACATTCCAAAATGCAAAATAAAGACACCAATAGGGCAGATATATTGAACTGTTATTTTGCGACTACATATGTAAAATACACATAAATGCATTTAATTTAGGTTTAACTTTGTTTGACATTGCATGGTGAGGTTAGAAAAACATAACATGAGTCTTATTCATTTACAGCATCGTCTCGGCTGGTGGCATAGCCGCGGCACTTCTGTATTTTAGGTACGAATCGCTTTAATTTAAAAACAAAATCTTAAGTACATATATTCTTTTTAAATAGATTTGTCATAATTAAATACGGTCACAAATCTTGTAGATAACATTCTTAGGTCGTGCCGTATTTTATTAAAAGAAGATCATGTAACTAATAAATTCTAAATTGTTTAAATAAAGTTAAAATATACATTGATTACTTTAGATTTTTGCACTTAGTTAGTTGTTTTAGTTAGTGGCGTTGTTTCGATTTTTAAGTCGGGAAACATAATTATTATGCTTTTTTATTGTTGCAGATGGAGGAAGTATGGATACTTTATGAAAGGTTATGTTTTCGTTTTATCCATTGTATTTTAAGTGACGATTCAGTTTATGCCATTTGAAGTTGGTCCCTGCAAACTAACGTTACAGGCCATTGTGTACTGATATTTATAAAAGCTTTGAGTAGAGTCATGTTTTGACTCTGTTTCTGTTTTATGTTTTAGGAGATGAAGAAAAGGGGGAAGAAAAAGGTTTTTATTTTTTCCAAATAAGAAACAGTATTCAACTTTCCAATATTTTTTCATAACGTTTTCATTATCTAAACTGCACTACCAAGTAATTCCATATTATTTTTGAATTAATTTTAAAGTAAAAGAGAGGATCATGTTACTTTACATAACCATTACAAATAAGCATAAACGCAGTTCATTTATTCCTTTTTATTCTGTTAATTTGCTATTATGTTTTAGTGGCAATGGTGACATCACATGCTGTCGTAGAGGCTGATAGCGTAGCGACATCAAATGTTCAGAGCGAAAAACCAATATCGATTGGTGAGAAACGTCATTTTCTGTAAAAAAAATCTTATTTTCAATTAATCTAATTGGCCATACTGTTTTTAACACAAAAACAATTGTGCTATATATTCATTTTTTAATTCCAGTTGATTATTATATAAACTTCAACCTTATCGTGAATCACTGCGTTTGTCATCAGAATTACTCTTTGTTTACAGATGAATTGGCTTCGGTAAGTGTAAGTCAGTACTAAATAAAAGTAAAACGTGTTTTGGGTAGTGTAACAGAAATATTTTTTATATCAGGACAGCGTTTTCTTTTAATTTTTTATATGTGTTGAGTCACAAATTACATTGATATAAGTAATAAATCAGCTGTAATAAAATCTCAATTTTCTCAGAATAAAAGAAATAAAATAAAAATATTTATTTTAAAACTGTAAATAATTTTATCTGATTTAATTGGAGCCTAAATTATACACCAATAGCTCTCAGAATAAAGGCAACATGGTATTGAGAAATAAATGTATAAATCTATCAAATGTATACATTAACGATTATCTTTTGACCGTTCGTTCATCAGAAAAGTATGAATAGTTTTTTAGGTGTATTTTTGTTGTTGTAAGCCACCTGTGCACAAGCCTCCTATAGAAATACAGGAGAGGGATGCGAAAATCAGAAAGCTGGAGGAAGAGGTAATCAACTTGTCAAAGTTTTAATTCAATAGAAAAAAGTATTCAACATAGATAAAAAGATAAATAGATACACATCATGTAGGAAGTTTAAGGATGTTGAATTCTCCATTTACATAATGCAAGCATATGGGTTAAGCATAGTTCTCGGGCTCTTCATTTCAATCAATTAAATGACATCTGGGGAGTACCGCTGGTAGATGCAATTACTTACATTGACTTGTTGCATACATAGCAATAGAAAGAATTTATCTGATGAGATATCAAGGTATTGAGGGAGTTTGATTTAAATGCCCTTATATCATTTTTATTCGTAATTCATAATACTACCATCCAAAAAACAATAACATTTTACAACTCAGTAATTATATCTTAACACTGATGTCAATAGCCTTGTTGATACGAATTACTGAAAATATTTGAGATGATTTCCCCAAAAAATAATCTTCTTTTTCAGATTCGTCGCATTACAGCAGAGATGGACAGAACGCTTTCAAGATACAAATACCGGGTGAGCAAATAAGGCCTTCAATTCTTACCATACAGGACAGGGAAGGGATAGCGCAGTGGTTAGCGCGTTCGGCTTCGGGTCAAGAGGTCTGTGGTTCGAATCCCCCCCAGGGGCTCGGCAGCTTTGTCTGCAGTAGAGAACTGCACTACACGCAGTAAGGTTTGGCTGCAAAGCTTTGTTGATGTTCGGCGCAGTACCACATATGGTGTTGTGGGCTTTCTCCCTGTAATAATACTAACAGCCATGATACAAGTGAAAAACTCTTGAAAGCGGCGTTTAACCCCAAATCACCTTACCATACCTCACCTCTTACATAAATATAAGTTCCCTTGTTATTGAATGACAACATATGTTGATAAAATTGCAATATAATCATATAAACCTAATTATTTGTTTTCATGGAAAAGGGGATATCTCACGAAAAGATGAACAAATGTTACCAAATGACCGGAGATCTATTGCAACATATGTAAAGAGGCCTTTATTTTCAAAAATGATCAATGACGAAAATGTAGACTTTTAGTGAATTAATGTTGCAATCTGATCGGCATAAAGAGCCACTCAGTGATCTGTCAAAGTCACATAAAGATAGTGTCATATGGTCGCTAGAAAGTATCATATTACTATTAGAGGTTATCGATGTTATATAGTGAAGTCGCGAGTATGATCGAAAACTGGAATGACAGTTACGAGTTGAAACTGAAAGGTTATATAACTAGTATCCATGTAGATTGGACATGTGTGTTTGACTTTATATACATATATATTTATATATATCGTTCGAATAGTTCACAAACAATATATGTTGAAAATTACGTCGTGACTCTTTCATCAACAACAGATGTTTGATCATATTCCTTTTTTTTCCGATTCCGATTTTTAAAAATATTTTGAGAAAAAGAAATCCGATTATAAAATCTTCTTCAATTTTACCCAATACTCTTTAATTTCTTAAGTTTGCAATACAGTATGCATGCAGTGAGATGACGATGGCCCTAAGCTCTGTCAAATCTTAAAGTTAAGTTGTTGGTTAATTCTAAACTGTTGGCAACAGTTCCTATACACAAGAAAATACTGCAATTTTAACACAATGTTATGCTGATTTATCGAGGTTCCAGTTTAGCTTTTAAATTGGCTCAAACTCCTAATTGCTGAATATTCTTACCTAGATATCCTGGATCGTAAATTGACCGAAAAAGGTGTTCGGCTTATTATAATGTATTATCTATTTGGTATATACAGGTCAGGTCATGATGACCTGAAATAACTACATATAATATTTAATGTGTAAAAAAGGTACAAAGTGTTGAAAGTTGAATAATTAAAATCCTTCTCACAGTTATACTCTTTAATTTTGGTAAATTTACATTGTTTTATTTCCAGGTTTGAATTTACTCTGTGTCATGTTCCTAGATTCTTATAATTATTTTCAAAAAGTCTGCAAATTACAAATTCCATTGAAAAAGCATTGACTATTTACCAAGCTGAGCTCTCCATGGTTTGAAAAACGATATTATCCTGTCACTTAGACACTAATCACCCTATGTTTATGGAACTGACCAATCACAACATTGATTTAAACTATTAGATATATTTTTCTCTAGATTTGGACGTCGGATGTATTTTTGATGTAAAATATATGACCCTCTTATCTAGTTTTGGTTGAACATTCATTGAACATGTATACGTGGATGAGGGAAGGGTAGGGAGTATGTTGTATAGGGACGTAGTATGTAGGGATAAAGAATGTCCCTAGAACGGCTGAGTTGATTTGATTTAAACATATTTTATTCATGATGAAAAGGATGAGGAACAAGTTCTCCAAATTAGAATACCTTCTCCTTGAAGCTGAGTTTTATAGATAATTTTGAAATAAACTAGGATGTTGGATATAGCTTAATGATACCCTTTTTAGATTTTTCGCCCTCTCAACCTGTTTCTTCGACTGTTTTCGAACCGGTCTTTGAAAATTTAGTCAAATTACAAAATGTGATGTTCAGCGTTGTTGATCTTCCATTTATAAACTTTGTTTGTTCTATTACAGGAAGAGGAGATCCAAAGACTATCGGGTAAGATTTTGTCGGTGTTACAGGTTGTTGAATGATTATCTTTACTTTTTAATACAAGATATGAAACGATAGTCTCCTTCACGTTTGTAATGTCAACATGTATTCAAAGCAACATTGAAATTATACTCTTCAAGCAAAAACGCATAGCTGAAAACAGGAAAAATACAGTTTGTATAAGTGATGCTGGTCAGAGTGAGGACTACATTGTTGAAAGCAGAGCAAATAACATGTGTCAACAGGATTTGGTTTCTTAGCAGTCAATATCTTGTACGACTTCTACATTTGTTTGATGGACATTCGTGTCCTATAGACTGAGGAAAACTAATGTTAACATGTCTTGAAATGTTCTGATATTCTTCCCCATTCATGTTACATAAGTAACCAAGGCAGACTATAGTGAATACCAAGTTACATCATCCATTTCTAATTTTCTTACCTGACCGATTTTATTCATAATAGCACACTTTATTGCATCTTCAAGTCACATTTTAAATGACAACGGAATCAAGCTAGGAATTGATTGGAAATAACGTCCATCACCGACATACTACTAGATGCAAACTTCTATTAAATTTTAAATCAATTATATACAAAACCAAAGGTTATGCTTTTCTTTTTATTAGCTGTATTTTTTTTAAATTATTTGTTTGACATTATCCCAAACCTACAAACAAAATTTACACTTTTTTCCTATAGGGTTGCCTCCAAATTCGACGAATCATATGATGTTTTACACGAAATGGGATCAACCAAAATGGCTTCAATGTAAGTATTTTTGTTATTATTAATCAATTGTGTTTCCTGAAAATATAAATCCTAGTTCAATTTTGCTTTTCCCTTTCAAAAACCGTTTAATTTTTTTTATGAAACAAGGCATGTGGTTAGATCTAATTGTGGAATGGTGCCTTTTTGCTACTTTTGTTTATTCTAAAAGAAATCAGGTTTCCCTGGCAACAATTTGAACTTAGAGGGGTAAGGTCCTTTGCCGGCCACTATCTTTGGATACTTAGGTCATTCTGAATTTTCATTTCTTCACTTTTCCATTAGAACAATTTGAACTTAGTGTATATGGTTGGGTAAGGTTCTTTTCCGGTACTTATTTCCAAATCTATTGAGTATTTGTTTTACAAATAACGGTATATGGTAAGAACTAGAAATAGAGATATGCCTTTGGCTGCTTTGGTTATTCTGAATTTTTCATTCCTTCTGGCTTCCATGCAAACGATTTGAATCCAGTGCATATAGGGGGTAGGATCCTTTTGAAGTCTCTTTTTCAAATTGCTTTGAGTATTTGACTAAACTTGATCTATATAGTAGATCTAGAATTAGAGTGGTGCCTTTTGCAACTTTCGTTAACCTGAATATATAATTTTTTCTGGTTTCCATGAAAACCATTTGAACCTATTGCATATAGGGAGAAGTTTCCATCAAATATATGGACTATGTTTTACTAAACTTTGTATATGGTTATATCTATTGGTGGAGTGGTGTTCTTTGCTACTTTGGTTATTATGAATTATTCATTCTTTTCCTCTTTCAATCTAGATAAAGTGGATGTTTTTATTCCTTAGGTGAATGTGAACTTAGTGCACAAGGGTGTTGGGTCTTTTCCGGCATTTATCTGAAAATCTATTGAGTATTTTCTAGCGAAACTTCGTATGTGGTTGAGTGGTGCCTTTAGCTATTATGGTAAATCTCAATTTTTCATTCTTTTCCGGTTTTAATCTATATAGAGAAAATGGTCCCTTTTTTCCCAAGGCTACTTATTCTTTTATATCAATATTTATTCTTAAATATCTATATTTTTTAGCTTGAGTCGGGCTTACGTGTCAAACAAAGGCGAGTTTGCTATGGTTTGATGAAACGTTTGGGTGGGGGACATCACAGTGAATCAATGCACATATTTTAGTTGTTATTGTTGTTGACATTGTCAGTTGTTAACGTAAACATAGCCAAGTATTTGTAGATTAGTTTGGAGTTCATAGAAACAACAACAAGAAAACTGATATATATCGTAACTTACGACATTTTGACGCATTTAACATTTTAAAATGTAATCTCCTGCATTTCTTGAGACATTATTAATATTCACACTGTACATTTTTTTTGTTTCTTTCTTTCAGGTCCACATCTAAAGTTTGACACGGAAACAGTCAATTTAACTGATGCGGGCTTTCATAAAAACATGAGCTTATGGAACAAACCGGATCATAGGCTTCCGGAAAACAACAGAAAAAGATTCCACACTTTCCTTGGTACGACATGCACTGAACCATTAGTGCAGACAGGATTCTACCAATACTTCGAAGCCATCTTTGACATCGGAATTAGACAACCAGTTGAGGAGGGGGGAGTGGTCATGCAGCTTGGTTTCTGTCAGGAAAAAGATCGAGATCTTACTCCGTTCATAGAAAGCAAGAAAAATGGCTTTGTGGTACAGGCTGTTAGTTGCAAGAAACACAACAAAATATGTCTGGTTTCACTTCTTGATGACAAGATAGAGCACCTGCAGGAATTGATGAACAACGATGTAGATTCAAAAGAAAATATCCATGTTGGAATTCGTCTGAACAAAGAAGGGAATAAGATTGCATTGTTTGATTATAAAGAGCCTAAACTTTTACAAAATATAAAAATTGATATTGGCGAAAATATTTGGCCGATGTTTGGTGTATGTGCGGAAAACAAAGCATCCGTTATTGTAACATTGGTTGCTGGACAGGATATCGAAATGTCTGCGAAAAAGAAAGAAACAATTAAAGCAAAGAAAATGTAACAATATCCTGGAGTTACCTGTTCTGTCGAATAATTATGTTTGCAGGTTTATAGTTGCAAATCGAAATCATTTTTGAAACCAACACTGTCATTTGAATTGGACGTCATTGTGTGTATAGTTTCATGGTATTCTGATGTCATCACTTGGTGATGTGAAAAATTGTGATGGACTTTGTTGACAACGGCAGCTTATGTGCAAAATGTACTGTTAAACCAATACAAAGAAGGGGGTTTTAAACAAGCAATATCTCTGTTTTATTACATCCTTATATAAATATGTTATTGTAGACTAGACTCTAGGTTAAATTTGATCGTGATCTGTGCGTTTCTAATAACTGCAGCTCTCTCAAATAGATGGGATATGTTTTAAAAATCAGTCAACTAGATAGTTGTTGTTCTTACTTGTAGAATCATATGACTTGTAGAGGTATAGAAAATATGTTTATATATCAACTTACGCAGGTCCAATTGATTGTGCATGCTGATGTAAATACTTCTCTATTGTTTTTCGTCATTTTGTCACATGTTAGAATTTTTTTTATAAAAGTGTATAACATGAATGCAATTCCTAGGAGAATATAAAACAACAAAACGTATCACCTAAATTTTCATTGTCTGTTAAACAATTTAGATGTAAATCATAGGTTTTGAGTAACATTGCATTAACAAACAAAAACGGATTAAGATTTTCGCAGGATTTTTACAAATAACGTGCGTGATGTTAATAGACAATTGACCCACTTACGGGACCAACAATCAAGTGTGAATGAACGATTTGAGCGTGATATTGAAGATTTACGTTCGGCTCAATCACAGACAATGTGACTCTGTGCTGCTTTAATAGACTTTAGAAAAGCCTACGATTGTATTGACAGAGGGATCTATATCTATATAACTTCCTAATTGGTGTATTTGTATATATCATTGTATCATTGTAACATTGTATCATTGTTTTTGTTTTTGTTTAAATAATTGTATTGTATAAATGTTATGATCTTCGGTTGAAACTGGAGGAAATAAAGAATCTCTCTCTCTCTCTCTGTGGTAGAAATTAGTTGACCTCGGTATTTATGGCAACATGTATAGGGTTTTAACTTCACTTATTAACGGTGTACAATCCTGTGTTAGGATTGACGGGTTGTGCACTCAATTCTTAAACGTGAGATGTGGATTACGTCAAGGATGTTTCTTTCGCCACTGCTTTTTAACCTGTACATAAATGACCTGATCACCACTTTGAATGCTATGGAAATTGGCGTAATAGTTGAGGATAGATGTATATGTGTTATGGCCTATGCAGACGACATCGTCCTACTTGCTGAGAATGAAACAGATTTAAACATTCTTTTACATGCACTAAATACCTGGTGCGTTTTAAACAAGATGAATGTCAACCCGAAGAAGTCAAAAATCGCCCATTTCAGAAGAAAGACTGTTGACAAGACTGAAAGTACTTTTCGTTGTGGAGACCTTACTCTAGGGGTGGTAGAAAGTTATAGCTATTTAGGATTGTTGCTAACCGAACACTATGATTATTCAAGGATGGGAAAGGTAGTGGTAAGTTCGGCAAATAGGGCCCTTGGACTGCTTATTTCAAAATACAAAGTGATCGGTGGTATGGAATTCGCGACGTTTACTAAATTATAACTAACTAACAAGCGAAACTGGAACTATCGAATTCATAGAAAGTTTCGTGCTTTAAATTTGGATCATTTTATCCCCATTGACAACACATTTTTTATCAATTCATCACCTCTGAAGTCACAAGTAAAATAGCAAAGTGTTTTGATACAGAATGGAAAGCTACAGTAGATTCTCTAAACAGCAAGCATGGACAAGGTGGGAACAAGTTGCGACTATACCGGCTTTTCAAGAGTTCGTACGGTACAGAGACCTATTTACAGAGTTCCCTCCCTTTCTCATATTCATCGGCGTTAGCACAGTTTAGATGCGGGTTTGCTTCAATACGTGTTGAAACGGGACGCTACACGAATATACCTTTAAAAGAAAGAGTTTGTTATAATTGTTTTAACGCTGTTAAAATCGAATGTCATGTTATAAACTAAAATCCAAAAGAAACGTCCACTTTGTTTTTTCACACACATCAAAAATCACGAAAGATAATTGAAAAATGACACCATTCTTATATATGCCAAGTCACTATCTGAAGAAACACGTCGCTTAAACGCATAAAATGCAGTGGTTAAGGTAAAAAAAATCGTTTTGTTATATTTTTTTGTTCTATCGAGAATCGAGAATCAAATATAGAGGGGACTTTTCTTTTGGATTTTAGTATATTATATTTTCCCTGTTATACGGACCTAAGGCAAGGACTTTTTTCGAAATGTGATGAAATATGTCCTGGTTTTATGTATTTTAATGATATTGACAATTTAAATTCATCATGTCCTGCCCAGAGATCGTTTACATTGCTGCCAAACCTGCAGGTTAATTTTAGAAAGACGGAAATTAGTTTTAAGCAAAAATTTATTTTATCATGTATTTACTCTTATCATATATACTATATGTATAGTCTCTCATGGTCATAACCCTATACGGGTGGCTCTGAAGTATGTTTTATTTTGTTTGTATATATTTCTGTACTTTTAAAGAGGTGAGACTTTAATAAAATATCTGTCTGTCTGTGAACTTAAAATAACATACCGTAAATCCTCGCCTGCTTTGAATAAACGCCTACATTGTTTAATAGCCGGGTAAATATACACCTACCTTTATATAGTAGTCAGTTTTATTATAAAAATGTAAACCAACTGTTCTTGTTACCTTGTTATTCTTCACATAGGCATTCTGATGCTGTCTTCAACATCAGTTTGTGTAAAAAGTCTGATATGTAATAGTTACTAGCATAGTAAATGGCATGAATCGGACAATGGCAGGGACACTTTGTCCGAGAGGCCAGTACGAGGCGGAGCCGAGTACTGGCTCGAGGACAAAGTGTCTCTGCCATTATCTGGTGCATGCCATTTACTGTGCTAGAAACTGACTTACATCTCACTTTAACCGAGTACTATCAACCAAAAAATTAATGGTTTTAAATAAAATTTCAATTTTTTATAACATTCCAGGGGCCCCTCCACTGTTTTATGAATAAAGTGTGTAGTGCTATGAATGGTGTAAGAGCATGTGCTTCTTTGGGCTTGCAGACTTCGCGCACTCCATGAATATGAGCCTGTTTCAAGACAAAGTTTCACAGGTTGTCCATTTCGGTTTTGATTTTGAAGACGCGTTAATAGAATCCTCATAGACAGTTGAATTTTAACAGTGGTTTGTACTTAAGAAACGTTTCCCTTGGATTTCCAATAAAAGTACTTTAATCATTCCCATAACAAGTTTAGCAAAAAATGTTTAGCTTGTCTATGAAATAAACTAATTACACATAATTTTTATATTATTTTTTATATTTCTAGACTTATTTTCCTAACATAACAAAAGTTTTGGTGCAACATAAATCATATAATGTTTATTTCTTGGTGGTGTTGTTTCTGGTGCAAACTAAAGTCTACTGTGTTATTAGGTGATTTCAATCTTTTGATTCAAGGATTATTGATACTTTCAGTTCACTTCTATCTATGTTGTTGATGAATTGTTTTAAACCTTGTGTAGGATAGGTTTACAAAAGCGTCCTTGAATCAGATGTCAGGACACTTTGGCCTTATAAAGAGTTCCCGATATCGATAATGAACAGGACACTTTATGAATGGTTGCCATGGACGACGAGGTGAAAGTGGGATGTTATAACTGGATATTATTTCCTGTTATGATGTTTTTGTTAAATATTTCAATACGTCATTAACACATCATAGATCGGAAATACATATTCGCCTGCCTTGAATAATCTTGAAAGCGGCGCTAAACCCCAGATCACCTCACCTCACTTGAATTATCGCCTGGTCAAAATGATGTTTGAAATTAATAAACGCCCGGCTAATATTCAAGGATTATGCGGTAGTCATTTGCTGCTGAATAAATGTTTGTTTCATTTCGTTAAACCATCATCAAGGCTATTTGACGACTGAGTTTCACAATTTAGGCATTACTGTTGCGAAGGTACTTACCTGACAACCGTTGTTGATGTAAAAAGAATTTCCTACGGGATAATAAAGTATTATCTTATCTTATCTTATCTTATCTTATCTTATCTTATCTTAACTACACACTTTTGTGACGTCATTCGTAGTCATACCAAGTTCATTGCCGTATTAATTGTTACTGCAATGACTAAAACATGTATTCGCCGCTGTTAAATATATTCCATAGGCAGAGAAATAAATCCGTTTATATATATATATATATTGCAAAGAATACCATCAGTTAAACAATGACAAACGATTTGTGTTTTTATCAATTTGCCTCGTAGACTTCACGCCACGTTTAACGTCTTATCAATATGTTGAACATTTCATCATAACTCAATTCCTTTTATGAGGTATTCAAGATTGTTATTCCAGAAACCAGGAACCTTCATCCATCGTGCAACTATTCAATGCAGGCCCCTGGCATATATCAACAATTATTTCCTATCAGAATCTTAACTTTAGGTAGTAGACGAAAGAAGTTTTCTCCAAAAAGAAATTGCTCCAGGATCATTAGGTTGTGGTTTTATTGTTTATATCTTAATATCGAAGCATTTTCATTTCTGATTCAATCAATGTATTGTCATAGCGTAACATTTTATAAATCATTAAGGAAAATATATTCAAAATCCTCATTTCAAATTCCATCTTGAATACGTGTAAATGATCAATATCTGGTCTCAAATTAACACAAGCCGTCGCCGGACCTGGCAGATGGTCAGTGTACATTCCATTCACTGAAAACTAATTAGCTGACCACACACGTGACCTGTGACCTCTCCCCCTCGCGTTCCTTTGTGTCATGCATGTTAAATGCAGCCGGGACCCTATCTCGGTAATTCAATTCACATGTTTTAACCTTTTGGATCAATCAAACAGGTATGTGTGATTAAATCAGCCAGTAGCAACGTTTTGTCATATTTATTGTATACATAATGCTTATAGGTTATGTATGTACTGGAGTCATTGGGATAGACCTCCGTTTCATTTATCCTTTAAGTCGTTGACGTCGGTTAGGATGTTTGTTTATGCCATGTATTTTAATTTCGCCTGGTTGTTGAGTCTCCCTATCATCAAATACGACTCTCGGTGTCAAGGATTTATTGATAAATTGTTACTTGGTTTGAAAACCCTTAAAAGACATAAAGAGAAGCTGAAACGTTTCCGCCAGTAGTGCATTTTCCAATGCACCATGCTTAACTTGTTTTTCAAAATCATTCCGCCATTTCAATATCAAAGCAATTTGAGAAAGAACACGTTGAGTCTAATCATGTATTCCAATGCCCACAATCACTCTCGATTTCTCGCATTTCTCACGTCCAATGTGTTTCCTTTTTCTCAAAATGAATGAATGTAATCTATATTGTTACTTGCATATCTGGCGATTCAAGTCGGTTAGGTTGTTGTCATATTCATGCGATCTTCTCAGATCATCCTATTTAGTTCATTTAGCCCTTGCCGAGTCTAGGCTCACAATATAAGACTCCCAACTTGATTCATCTGTATGTTTATTTCAATACTAGATACATTCACCGATAAAGTAATATTCATTTCGTATGTACTCATATATTATAAACTGGCTTGATTATCACACTATATCTACCATTGCAATGTGTATTATTTATCTCCTATTCTTTATTATGCAACAATGTTCTATGTATATGAATCATGTTTCAGGGATCAGGTCACGAGTCAATATTTCATGTTTAAACAATCATTCTTTTAAAAAAATTTGAGGACAAATTTTACCGGAAGACGGGAAGTCTTGTCATAGCGTAACATTTTATAAATCATTAAGGAAAATATATTCAAAATCCTCATTTCAAATTCCATCTTGAATACGTGTAAATGATCAATATCTGGTCTCAAATTAACACAAGCCGTCGCCGGACCTGGCAGATGGTCAGTGTACATTCCATTCACTGAAAACTAATTAGCTGACCACACACGTGACCTGTGACCTCTCCCCCTCGCGTTCCTTTGTGTCATGCATGTTAAATGCAGCCGGGACCCTATCTCGGCAGATTCGTCCCGACCAGCGCCGGACGCACATCTCATGTAGTTTTTAGTTATCACCTCCCTCGGGTCGGTCCAGCTCAGGTAGACGACGGGGAGTTGGGAAATGAGCCCTGGCGTCTACACTGACCTGTGAATGTACCACCGGCTCGAGACATGTTGTAATTCCAAACAACAATAAAACAATGGTCGACCATCACAAGAACTCTCCAGTCGTCATTTACAACATCATCAACGTCACACCGTAACGTTGCCTTCATCGTCCCTCGTCGACGTCGTTCACTCCCGGTCACAAATGGTGGAGAATCCGGGTAGCGTGAGTTTGCTGTAGCTCACGCAGTCCCTGGTACCCTAAAATTGCAGCAAAGCGACTAGGAGGAACCCGGAGACGACGGAAGATGAAGACACAACAACGGACAAAGGCAACCAATCCAGATCATCACGCAGTCAATCCAGCCGAACGCCCTACAACGATCAACCGTCAAAAGAATACCTGACGTCTACTGTCTTCAGCCTGCAGTCAATCAACCCAGAAACCGAACAACATTTATCCAGCACGTCTACGTTCTTCTCTCCATCTTCAGGGACGCTCAATCAACGCTCTCAACGCTTCATCATTTGTTGCCCTTGAAGACAGACGAGACAAAGAACAAAGACTCTGTGTTTAATATTCAACCAGAACTCTAACAATTATCATAATTAATTTTGATAATTCAATTCACATGTTTTAACCTTTTGGATTTAATCACACATACCTGTTTGATTGATCCAAAAGGTTAAAACATGTGAATTGAATTATCAAAATTAATTATGATAATTGTTAGAGTTCTGGTTGAATATTAAACACAGAGTCTTTGTTCTTTGTCTCGTCTGTCTTCAAGGGCAACAAATGATGAAGCGTTGAGAGCGTTGATTGAGCGTCCCTGAAGATGGAGAGAAGAACGTAGACGTGCTGGATAAATGTTGTTCGGTTTCTGGGTTGATTGACTGCAGGCTGAAGACAGTAGACGTCAGGTATTCTTTTGACGGTTGATCGTTGTAGGGCGTTCGGCTGGATTGACTGCGTGATGATCTGGATTGGTTGCCTTTGTCCGTTGTTGTGTCTTCATCTTCCGTCGTCTCCGGGTTCCTCCTAGTCGCTTTGCTGCAATTTTAGGGTACCAGGGACTGCGTGAGCTACAGCAAACTCACGCTACCGGGACTTCTCCACCATTTGTGACCGGGTGTGAACGACGTCGACGAGGGACGATGAAGGCAACGTTACGGTGTGACGTTGATGATGTTGGAAATGACGACTGGAGAGTTCTTGTGATGGTCGACCATTATTTTATTCTTGTTGGTAGCTTGTACAAACGGTACATTAATTATACCCGAGCCGGTGGTACATTCACAGGTCAGTGTAGACGCCAGGGTAGCCCCATCCCCGTCGTCTACCTGAGCTGGACCGACTCGAGAGAGGTGACTTCTAAAAACTACATGAGATGTGCGTCCGGCGCTGGTCGGGACAAATCTGCCGAGATAGGGTCCCGGCTGCATTTAACATGCATGACACAAAGGAACGCGAGGGGGAGAGGTCACAGGTCACGTGTGTGGTCAGCTAATTAGTTTTCAGTGAATGGAATGTACACTGACCATCTGCCAGGTCCGGCGACGGCTTGCGTTAATTTGAGACCAGATATTGATCATTTACACGTATTCAAGATGGAATTTGAAATGAGGATTTTGAATATATTTTCCGTAATGATTTATAAAATGTTACGCTATGACAAGACTTCCCGTCTTCCGGTAAAATTTGTCCTCAAATTTTTTTAAAAGAATGATTGTTTAAACATGAAATATTGACTCGTGACCTGATCCCTGAAACATGATTCATATACATAGAACATTGTTGCATAATAAAGAATAGGAGATAAATAATACACATTGCAATGGTAGATATAGTGTGATAATCAAGCCAGTTTATAATAAAGTGAGTAACATACGTAATGAATATTACTTTATCGGTGAATGTATCTAGTATTGATATAAACATATAGATGAATCAAGTTGGGAGTCTTATATTGTGAGCCTAGACTCGGCAAGGGCTAAATGAACTAAATAGGATGATCTGAGGAGATCGCATGAATATGACAACAACCTAACCGACTTGAATCGCCAGATATGCAAGTAACAATATAGATTACATTCATTCATTTTGAGAAAAAGGAAACACATTGGACGTGAGAAATGCGAGAAATCGAGAGTGATTGTGGGCATTGGAATACATGATTAGACTCAACGTGTTCTTTCTCAAATTGCTTTGATATTGAAATTTGAAATGAGGATTTTGAATATATTTTCCTTAATGATTTATAAAATGTTACGCTATGACAGTATCATCAAATTACTCATGTCTTATGCATTTTTGTCTTGATAATGTGTCGACTAAAAGAAACATTAAACATTCTTTACATATTAGTTCTTCTTGATATGCAATTGAGAACGCAATTCAGGCGTTTGTCAACCATATTTTCTAATGACAAAAATTAATTTATATTAAATACCATCAGTTACAATGAGCAAAATGCCATTGAATACTTCATAAATAAAGGAAATTCAGTTGTAATAATAGTTTAAAAAAAAAACAAATTAGCCATGGAATCCTCTAAAACAATAAATCATAGTTATTGAGAAATTCTTTGCATATGAATTCTTGAAACATTAAAAAACAAATGAGGATCAAACCAAGTCAAAATATTTAACAGAACTTTATATTCGTGTCCATGGCATACTAAGATTAAGAAATTCTTGCTGAAATATCAGTATGTTATCTCGCTCTCGATCGGGCAATACTTATATTTTAGGCACTCGTGTCGTAAACAATCTATGATTTGGTCATTCATTAAATGTATTGTGACATGATGATTTTTTCGGAAAGGATCGAATAATTGAAATTCTTATTTTCTTAAATTTGAAATAAAATATTTCTTATCCATTCTCTTTAAGTACAGTTGCATTGACTTAATGCAATAGAACACATTTAATTTGTAAGCATACTTGGTTCAACAAAGAGAAGTTTTACACATTGTCATATATCCAAGTACTTTCGCTTTCATGTACATCAATTCAGAATTCATCACCATTACGCGCTTATAAATGAACTGTTTCGAATAATAGTCAAGTTCATTCTAATAAATATTCAAATAGAAACATAGTCTTTTTGTACTAAATCTGATAGTCGGTCGTATACGTTGTTTGAATAATCCAACTTCTTCACTCCAGATGAGGATGTTATGGGCCCGGTCATGAACCTTTGACATCTCAGATCTCCTGATCTTAATTCCTGTCTTGTGAGTTTCATTTGTCATAATTAATAACAGCTCTTCTTTTAGAAAGATTCCATTTTGGATCATAAAGAAGGACGAGGTGTTTTATGCATCATCAGCACCCACACATCTGCAACAGATTTATAAAATCGTCACTCCGTACTAAATGTTGACCAATTTGTTTGTAACTCTTCACTGACCTGACTTTTGGAGAGATACAGAGCGTCATACACCTCCTATTACATTCCTTCATGCGTTCACAGTTGACATACAACATGAGTTTGCTGTATTCATCTGATTCATTTCCTGCTACAACATTTTAAGCTTCAATTTCGTTTTCATCCTTTTCATTTTCAGGATAGATTCGTATATTATTTCCCCTGTCAAGAACCCCCAATTACCATTTCCATTGATGTTATGTAAGCTGACATGTCCGTCATCCCCATGTCCAGAAATCAAAAGTTTTCTTAAAACGATTGTCAAAGAGAAAATGAGAAAATGCGTACACTCCATTTTCATTCAATGTTTCAGACTTTTACTGAAGTTGTGATATTGACGTACAGAAAGCGATAGATTCGATAGTGAGTGTCCGTATACATTTAAGGATATGATCTAGAATTCCTGGGCTCAACCATCTATCGTTTAAAAACAAAAATCCAATTCCATTATTGCCTTGTGTGTTAAAGCGATTGTTGACTTGCCAATGACATATTTTAAAACCCCTATAGTCCATGCCAATGTGGCAGTTATCATGATACAGTTTATTGACAATTCATGAAAGACGTTTCCTTCATCGATATTTGCATACATAAATTTCACTTAATGGCTATAAAACTTTCAAAGATACTTAAAAAATTCTAAAAATAATTTATGCAGTGATGTTTGAAAACTTAAACAATTAACATTTCTCAACAACAAAAAATTAATTTTAATGATATTTTAATAATAAAACATTTAAACAAATGTGAAAATCGTTGTTGTTTCCATCATCAAACAGAGCTTTTGAATGTTTTCTCATATATAAATCGGTACCTAAAACAGTATGTTCCACTTCCAATCGTTTATAACTGCTTATAATTCCAAATTAATTATGACAAATTTATGTTTAATTGAGAATGAATCTATTTCTTTATATAAACAATTTTATTGAAAATAAAGAAAACATGCCAAGTGGATAATTTGAATAGATCATATACATATGAACAAATACTTACCTGCCAGGACATGCACATAATGCTAATAAGTATGTTCACTGCTGTAGACTTTTCCATGATAAACCACAGGTAATATGTAGATTTTGCTAGATAAGAGGATTCCTTCTGTGTTGGTTTCACCTTTGACTTGAAAGCACAGAGGTCACTGACAGCACTAATGAATAATGATAGGAGGTCTAAGACTTGTCCATCATAAAACAATCGATAGTCCTCAAATTACCTTAAAGCTCTCAGTTTTCTCCTACCATAACCAGATCTATGGTATAACAGGTAATTGAAAATGCCATACAAGCCAAAGCCTGGAACGATACTGACGTCACATGTATACATAAGAAAGAGAGAATGGATCTTCAAAATCACAGTGTAAGTCCCTCAGACAATTCTTTGCTGACGTTTCCGGGCGACATTCATGTTGGAAATCGGGATTAGATTCTAATTTCAGGTTGACAACTGCATTTATAGGCAGAACGTCTATTCTGTCACCAGTAGTTGTGATTCAGAGCATGTTAACTACCCTCAAAACATCCCATAAAACATGCAGATGGCATCGGAAACGTGTCGGCTATAGGGGATACATTCCCATACATACGTGGTAAATCAAGTGATAGTACAATATAAAAAAAGTTACAAAATGTCTACAATATTGATTAAACCTATAATATCAGTATGTTATACACGTTTTTCATTGAGCAAAATTGACAACTAAGAATAACTAAGAATTCACTTTTTTATCGTGTATTTAGAGTTACTTCACTTTTCTAATGGTTTTTGCTATACACTCCGTAAAACGAAAGTTTGTAGGGGTAATGGACCCGAAGAACGATTTGAGAGGCAGTGTACGTGATTAAAATGCTCAATTAATATATTTTACGTGAATTAATTAACTTTCTCAGGTGTTAACTAAGAGAGCAAAACATTTTCAATACATATTATACAATTATAGACTGGTGATGAGGTCAATACCTGTTTTTATAGACCCGAGGAAAACAATATTGACCGAGGACGAAGTCCGAGGTCGATATTGTTTTACTCGGGTCTATAAAAACAGGTATTGACCGAACTCACCAGTCCATAATTGTTTTATTATGTCTCGGTCAAAAAAAATCAAGATATAATGGAAACCTACAGCAATGAGCGGCATTTGGGCTCGATTGTTGGCGAGGACTGGTCAATGACGTCATGATAACAGTAGCATGACGTCATGAAACAACGGTTTGACGTCATCGACTCTATTTTTAGTAACTCAAGTCAATATCACTTTTGGTCGGACTCGGGGTCACGGGGGTCAAGTCAATATCACTTTTTGTCGACTGTCATGTGACCTGTTCTCGACCAATCGGATTGCCGGAAAAATACGCTCACATAATAAATGTCTTTATTGAATTTTTGGGAAAATAAGTTTTGACACACCAACATTATTTTGATTCCAGGCGTGAGAAAGTCGTTGCCAACATATAATTTTGCTCTCTTCGTTAGCACAAATGCTAAACTTGCCCTGAAACAATAATTCTTGTGTGGTACTTTCGCTTGATAGACTTCATTTTGTCTCAAAGCTTCACCTGTGTCACGTGATCGCGTCACTAGTCCCGTTACCACCGGAAAATGGTTTATTCTGGAGATTATATCATTTTCCAAAATGAAGGAATATTTAATAATACATTTTTGCGATTACTTTCAAGTCTCAAATTGAGTCTCATTTATCACCTTTTTACCTGGAGCATTCTCAATAATCAGGTATATCCTTTCCTTATCTGCTTGTTTTGCGTGCATTTGAGAAGTTACTTCTGCAAGAAAAGACTACGCGTACCCCCAGGTATTTGAAATGAGAAATTACTTCTATGGGTTTGCCGTTTAATAACCATTTTCCATGTTTTGATAATTTGCCACCATTTTTAAAAACAACTATTTTAATCTTATCTATATTTACCGTTAATCCCCATTGAATACAATAACGATCGAGAGAGAATATTAATCTTACGTTGTAAGTTAATTACAGTGTCTGCGAATAATGTAACATCATCGGCAAATATAAGAAGATATATTTCCTCGATATCACAGTCAATAAATATTCCGTGAGTATCTTCCGCCAGCATCGTATGAACTAACTCGTCAATGTACATAAGGAACAGAATTGGTGATAACAAACACCCTTGTCTCACGCCTGCATTTGAGGAAAACATGTCTGTAAAATGTTTGTGGCCACTCCGAACTGCTGCTTTAACATTTAAGTAAATAGATATTGTCAATAACAGAGAATATTTTACCATGGATTTGTTTTTATAGTAATATGTACATCAATTTAGACCTGTCTACTAAATCAAAACCCACGAACATACAATAAAACTTTCCTCCTTTTCATATTACATTTCACACTCCAGCCCGGTATTCTTTCGATATGCTTGAGTGAATACCATTATTTAGCTGTCAGAAGCGCTCATAAAATATACACATTCCCTTGGTCAGGTGAACGTTATATACATATAATAAGGCCTTAAGTAGCACGTTTATTTGGGTATAAAGCAATCTAATAGAATTAGATCAACAGGGTTTTTCCTAATATGAAACCTGTTGACCTAAATTTATAGGCCTACAGATTAGGTATAAAGAATTTGACGCAAATATAATTGTGACCATGCAACTGCAAAACAGTTCCGAAAATGAAAAGTAACAGTTATTAAAGTAAAATGTCATATTTGTAAAATATGTCCAATCATTTTCACGATTAAAATGTTTTCGTACAGGTATAGTTTTCCCTACCTCATTAAGTATATACGCTAGTAGGGCGCCATGTAGCCACTTATAATTTGATCATTCTCACGACTACGGATATGGAAGGAGCAGTCTAATCAGTTGACCCCCTTGATACATTTGACATTAACTATTAATATTCATTCAGGAAATTTTCATCAAATAAAAGTTCAAAAACATGTAGGCCTTTACAGTACTGTTTCACGGGAAGATAGATTGGGTTGAGCAAATTTAGAGTTTTATAACTTATCATTAGTAACATATATCTGAAATGATTGAATCAATTGGAAACTAAATAAATGTGACATTTAAAGTTTGACATTAATTAGAAAATGGTTTACGCTTAGGTTAAAGTGAGGCCAGACTAAAGTTTAGTCTCTTAAATTTGAATATAATTGAAATTAAATGCAACTTATTATTTTTTATTTTAGAATTTTATGCAATTTAGTATTTTATGAAAGGGGAAGGAGTCCTGAAACAGCAGTGATCTAAACTTGCTACAATATTGGATATCATAAAAATGATAATATTTTTTCTATAATAAACTTGTAATCAGAGGCCAATTTTTTAAATTAATTTCGGCTGCTGTTACATATGCTTCAAAGGCAATTTTATGTAGGCCTATGCATAGACCTATATTATCAGTACGGGGAAATTTAAATATAGCCTCAATGACGTGCTTCCTTTGTTCAATATTTATACGATAATCCAAATAAATATTTGGGATAGCTTTTCTTTCAAGTCAACTGAATATCATGTCAACTAATTGTTTTCAAAGCCCCGTGACATTCGCAACATGATGCACGCGAATTTCGTTACGAGAATAGAGCAGGTACGATACTATTTCCCTTTTAACTAATTATAATGAGTAGCAACGAACGCGACATCGTATGATAGAGGATCCGTTTATCAAATATATCCATTGTGTTTATTCCAGACCAATCTATGTTTTATTTTTCAGGTTTTAATTTTATTCTGTGATATTTTGAAATATGTTGAGTTGTTAGACATTATATCTGGCGTTTTATACATGGATATTTGTACAACGTTTATGTAGTGTAATAAATTGACCTATATTGGTATGAATGCAACTTTAATACTGGTAAACATATTTGGTAATTTCTACAGTAGAGGTCGCAGTGAATTCTATGATTGAAATATATATATGATTTTCTGGCGTCGCCCTTGAAAAAAACCACTGATACCCAGCGTCTAATTAATTATTTACGGCAAATCATATTTTCATTTCTTTGTATGAACATGATTTATATTGATATCTGAGAAGGTTTTTCTAAAGGGCTCACAGAACATACGAAGTATATCCCCCAAAAAATATATATCATGAAATACAAGACTTTGAAAACACGAATATGCATCCCTAATTCTTTTTTATTAAAGGCCACGAGACATTCATGGCTTATTTCTATATTTGGATCATTCCCAAAGCATGAAATACTTAACACGAATTTAAATTTTTTACTTTATTTACGTTAACATTATTTACCTTAGATTTAATCTTAAGTTTTACAGATCAACCAACAGACGGCGCAGGGAGAAAATCAAATACTAACTAGTTGTGAAGAATGTATTATTTTCATATATTCCATATATGGAATGACGACCTTCAAGACTTCTACTTCCACACACGTGTTAGGTAAAGCAGGTGAATTTACTGACTGATGGCAGGAATATCTGGTGCAGACGACAAGCAGCAATCGGATCATGACACTGGTCGATCTGATATCGACAGCAAAGAAAAGAATGACAGCAAAGACACGAAAGTGAATGGTCATGGTAAGACATTGCATGAAATTCATTTTCATTCTACACAACACAGCAACAGGGCAAAGTCGAATGAAGATCTTTTTCAAGATCTCTCTTTACCGAAGGTTGTCAATGCAGAAAATGAAAGCTTTGGCATTGCGATCAATAAGTTTTCAGTCATGATTTAGCTAGATTTTCGCAAAATGTTGCCAAATTCGTAATGAGGGCATTATGTAAAAAAATATCCTCAAATTGCATAAGAAAATGCAGCAAAATGTTTGCGTTTATGGTACCATGATGAATTGATGTCATGGTCATCTGAATGAGCGTGTGTTGGTTCATCTGCATCCATTATTTAGCCCATGTGCGCTGTGAAAACAGAATATTCAAGGTCGAAGGGTCAGGCAGTCGGTTTTGTTGACCCTAAGCACAGCTGATCTCACGCAATAGCAACCGCTTATGTCAAAGCGCCAGTTACGAAATTTGCCATAAAATTTGGCCAGGCATAAAATTTGCATTGCTAAATCAGTAGTCCGACTGAGGAAGCTGTATGGGAACTTTTAATAAGGTAGGTTAATAGTTGTAATATTTTAATTATGGCATAGTCAGTAATGAGTAAACTTATGTCACATTAATATTGTTAGAAATAAGAATTTAATGTTTCTCTTTGCAATGATAAGATCGCTGATAACTGGTTATTTTATAAACTTTGGATGAGTTATTGGTATTTTGCACATGGCATCAGTAAGATGTCTTTGACAAAATGCCATTTTATTTTGTTAGTAATTTTCTGCCACTGCCCGTAGCTAACTTTCGAAATTTCAATGGGCCCTTTTTATCAGAATATGCCTTTCTCGATCCCTGATTGTGATTTACTATATTTTTTCATTGATCTGTATGTCGGACATTGTAGATAAAAACAAATAGATTAAACTCGATCGCCAGATCTGGATCTAAACATGGTTTATGAAATTGAAAGAAAAAAAAGAAAGGCACTGTACTTCTTAATTTTGTATGTTATATTTATTAAAATAGAACCTTTCATGAAAGATAATGATAAAAAAATAATAAATTATAATGACAAATTTTAAACCTAATATCCAGTGCAATCACTGCTCATTGGCTGTACATTAATTATTACCCTGAAGGAATTGTACTTTCAAAGCCTCTACTAAGCGCTCCGGGCAACCACATAGGTCTATACATCCCGTATTTAAGTACACAATTCTACAGCTGAGTTGTCTGAGATCAATGTGGATAAAGTGCCTTGCCCAAAGACACAACACAGTGTAAAGCCCAAGTTACAAATCTTTGATGTCTCCACCTGGATTCGAACCCAGGTCTTAGGCGTGACAGGCACGCACGTTAACGACTACACCAACGCGATTACTTTATATAATCTAAATGTATTAACGTAAAACCAATTATCCTTTGTTAATTAACCTATTCTGCTGTTTATGAAAAAATTTTGGTTGATAAAGATATGTTTCAAATGTTTGAAATTAAATTCCTTTACTTTCATAAGAAAGGGTAACTCTAATGACATTCATTCAAACCATTTAATTTAAATTCATATATTTCCATATTCTGAATTCTTCTTGTTTAAGTTGTTAACGTCATTACGAAGTTATTTTTAGCAGTTTAGCTATTTGTGCTTTATTTAACATCAATGCAGTGAAGCGTGAAAGATTTAATGCAGTGTCCACGGTGGGGCCATTCAACAAAGCTTACTAGCGTAGACATGTTTTAACTTGATTACTTTGTTTAAAAACTATAAAGGCTTCCTTTGACATCCAATTTGACAATTTTAGTGAAATAAATAATCTGATCTCAAAAACATCATTTCTTGGATATGAGAACAAAATAAAAGGCATACATATAATTAGATAACAAAAAATTTGCAATGCAGGTCGGTCAAAAATATATTTCTTAATATTTTGATAAAATGTTTTATCTGAATGGTGTCAGTATGTGGATACCAACATGGATTGGTTATGAATGAACTTTGACCTTGCAACCTCTCTATGCCCTCAATTTGGAGGCTGTGTTGTTGAATTTGTCAGTTGCCATAGTTTCTTTTATCTTCTATTGTCTTTAGATGCAAAGTGAAATTCCTTAACGTTTGATACTGGAATATTCAGAATTTCCCGCAGTTATATACAAAGGTTATGTATCAGCATGTCGGTGGTTAATGAATTCCCAGATTTTATGATTCACTCAGAAGTCATCAAGTCAATGCATCCTTCATTTCATATCAATGTTTTTTTAGCTCACCTTTACGAAGTAAATGTGAGCTTATGTCATGGCGCTTCGTCCGTCGTCCGTCTGTCTGTCTGTCCGTCTGTCCGTCAGTCCGTAAACTTTCACGAAAAAGACTACTCCTCCTAAACAAATTCAGATATCATTCTGAAATTGTAGTATGTTATACCCATGGTGATTCCTCACAGAAAGGTAGACGTTTCAGTTTTGAGAATCCAAGATGGCCGCCATGACAGCCATATTGAATTTTCAATTAGATTTCATGAAAAAGACTACTCCTTCTAAACAAATACAGATATCATTCTGAAATTTTAGTATGTTATACCCATGGTGATTCCGCACAGAAAGGTAGACATTTCAGTTTTGAGAATCCAAGATGGCCGCAATAGCAGCCATATTGACTTTTCAGTTGCAGATGACATATCATTATTATTAAATTTTAAGCTTTCATCAAGTGATCACTGGCACCATATACATTCTCTAATTTGAACTAACTAATCATAATATTATCTTGAATATAGAATATTAAAGATTGTCGTGCAAGTTGTTCTATATTTTTCAGTGTTTCTAAAAAAAATTAAGATGAAAGACAAACATAATTGATTAATTTGTTTAAAATCTTTATGGCAACTAGCTACAAAAACCAAATCACATTAACCATGTTAAATTTTAAACAATGGTATCTCCCTTATATTCCTTTAATTACCACACATAAGGGGTCAACCAGAGTTCAGATATTCCACTATGCTGTCTAATACACATCCCAATACTGGATGCTAGCATCACAGCGTCAGCTGCTAGCCTGTTGCATAATCAACCTGACCCAATTGATATGGTAGAGCATTATGCTATATGGCCATGACCCATGTGTATGCAATAAAAGTTATGGACTTGTATTCTCATGACAGTGATATGTTCTTTCTAAGAATAACAACTTACACAAAACTTGTCTACAATAAGCTTTGTGTTTAGCAATCTACATGATAAGTTGATGTGGAATAAATATGCAGATGAAAATCGAAAAGGGTTTAGTAAGAAAAGTAAGAACATTTGATGTGTTGATTTGACAATGCAAAAATGTTTACCATTATAGTACTGTATGAGTATTAAATAAATTGATACTTTAATGAAAGACATCTCATGGTCACTTGTGAAATCAGTGAAATAATCTTGAAATCATAGTAATGATTCACTACAAAACACATGTAAGTGGCCACCATCCTGTAATTACTGATTGAAATCATAGTAATGATTCACTACAAAACAAATGTAAGTGGCCACCATCCTGTAATTACTGATTGAAATCATATTAATGATTCACTACAGAACAAATGTAAGTGGCCACCATCCTGTAAGTATTGAATGACATTTAAATGGATACACCTAAACCAATCAAGATATCATAATGAAATTAATATGGATGCCCACATAAAAGTAGCATTTTGAAGATTAAAAAGTACAAGATGGTCACCAATTCAGCCATAGATAATTAGATATACAAAAAAGTTATACAAAAACCTACTGCTTGTTAACTAATCATGATTATATCATTTGTGTATTAATGTTTGTTCAAGCTCTAGTCGTTTCCAACAGAAGACTAGTATTTTAAAAGATATAAGAATCATGATGGCAGCCATAATCAATTATGTAAAAGATGGTTATACATGTATAATTAAACCATTTTATCACATCATTCATTTTAAGGTGAGCTTCTGTACCCTCGGTACTTTTATTTACCAAAACTCTTGGCTATCATATTATGACAAATCATTACAATACCTTGTGATTAAAACAAAACCAAATTTTATATTTTTTTATCTAAACAAATATCTTTTGACTGGCCTGTCCTCTCTTAAGCAACACATAAGTTGATAACAATTAGGAAATAAAACTTAACCTGTAATGTTTTAATCTAGAAGTATGTTGCCTCCCTTCCAAATGGTTGATTTATTACCAGAGACTCCCCAAAATGAAAATATAACTTTCATAAGCAGTTTCATCACCATGATGTATGATTTTCTACCTACAAATCTACCAATTTTCTACGTGCCAACCCCCCTCTCCCAAATCATCCTCCCTCCCCTTATTCCCCCCTCTTGTCCTCAACTCCAAATATCCCCCCACCTCTTCAGCAATCATCCAACTTCCTATTCTCAAATTCTCTAAAATGTCTTGTTTAAAACACAGCTGTTCATACACCATCTGCTTTTCTTGTCTTGAACTACGACCTTTGACATTTGACATATGCTAGATCCATGTGCTTGCCCTAACCATGCCATGAGCCTAGCGGGCAGATGTGCCATGATCAGGAGTAACTGACTTCTTTGTGATCAAGTTTAGAACGTTTTGAATTAATCACATGAAACAATAATTCTTTTGTTGTACTCTGTACCAGTGTTTTCCTTGACAGGGTCCTGACTCCTGAGAAAATTTGCCCAATTTTTTGGCTTGATGTTCCTTACAATATAAATGAGTAGGATGCTTTTGTAATTGAAAAGGGTCCAGTCTGCTCAGAAAAGGCCAAAATGAGCCCCTTAACTTATCATTTTGGAACACTGCTTTACTAGCGTATTCACTATCGGTAAATCGAGGAAATTAATTACCGGTAATGCTTCAAAATGCGATATTTTTTTACATTATGCTGTATTATTAATTTGGCTTAAATAAGGAAATGTAAGATTAGAATACTTAACCCTTACGATGCGGGGCGCGTGATATTTACGGGCCAAATATAAAATGGCACGTAAGCCCTCTTGGCGAAATCCGTAACTTTCAGGATAAGGCTATATATTGACTGCAAGCAGTCTTGGCTGCTCCCGGATATAAATATCAAACCTTTTCTCAAAAATGATTGAGGGTACCCACCTTGCGGCATTCATATCTCACAAACCAATAGAGATAATTCTATAATTTTTACATCATCGTGTAGAAGAGAGAATTGTCTTCATTTCCATGTATCATATGTATATCCGCGCACAAAAATAAAGAAGCGGCAAAGCGTTGCGACAAGTGCCGCAAAAAATTTGTTGACCTCAAAATGATTGAGGGTACCCACCTTGCGGCATTTATATCTCACGAACCATTAGAGATAATTTTATAGTTTTTACATCACCGTATAGAAGAGAGAATTGTCTTTATTTCCATGTATCATATGTATATCCGCGCACAAAAATAAAGAAGCGGTTAATCAGGATATAACGGTGGCTGGCACCGGACAAAACAATTCCGCCACGTGGGCTTGTAGAGCAAAAATATATAGCCGCATCGTAAGGGTTAAATTAATACCTAATTTTTGAGGTTCACTAAAACTGTATGCCATAATTTTGCACTTACTAACACTATTTATAAACTTTGTGAAAATAGTTAGAACAAATATTTATCAAATGAAAACACATAACAGTATAACTTATATTTCATGCCATGCTTTAATTTTCACTCAATAATCAAACATGAATATTCTGGTATTGTTGTGACTGGCATTTTAGAGGTCTTGCTTAATGTATCACAACTCTGATATTTACATTTATCTCAATAATTTATCACCAGATGTGTTCATCAGCCCATGAAATAAAGGAAATAAAACAAAAGCGCATATCTATTTGATTCATTTACCATACTGTTGATTGTGTTTTAGTGATATATTAAAATGTTTCTGTAATGTCTGCTAATGGGATAAGGTGTTTAAATGATTTGAATTTCATACCCCTACCTGCTATTTATTTTATCTTTACCGGCAATCGTATTAATGAAATGTTTTTATTGTTACAGTGGTATTGATTGATATATTGACACAGGACTACAGTAATTATACAACAATGTTTGTAACTATCTTAGTAATTTAGGTAATTTACTCTGTAACAACATCTAGACCACTTTCCGACATTTGTAGGCTTTCCGGCAGTAATTTAGAGTTAGCTCCCTTAGTAATCCGATATCTAAACAAAAACGCACGTGGTTCTCAGCTCCGTTAAATCTACTAAGATATATTTCCGTCCGTCACGGTGTTTTACGGACTCTATCAGTGTGGTGAGTTCTGTACCAAATAAACATTGTGTATAACCTCAGAAGACCTCGTCTGTTCTTGATCAGAAAGGAAAATGCTACAGTAAAACACCTCGCCGTTGGATCGTCCGGTTTTCGATCATGCATCACGATAGACGTTGTCACAGTGTTAGCGGGTCTAGGGTCGGAAAACCGACTCAAAGATACCTAGAATATCAGACTGAAGTGTGTAAGTCCCGTGTGAACTCAGAACATTCAGCTTGGAACCGAAATAGGACAAATGTGTTGAAAATTCTCTCGGATTCCCATGACGTGACAGAACTACGTCAGTGCAGGGGAAACTTGGACAAACGACTAGACGACATAATCGTGAGTCATGACAGGCTATTTAAAGAACTGTTGTTTTCAGACAATGAATTGTTAAGAAAACGTGAAGCTGTAGAAAAAGAACACTATGAACTTGCTAAATCGATCAGTGATAGAATTCGTGAAGTAGAAAGCTCATATTCAAACGAACACAGATCTTTGAGCGGTAGGACCTCTTCTTCACGATCTTCAAGTAGGTCAAGCATGAAAACTAAGATCGATGTTGCAGCAGAAGCAGCTGCGTTGGAAGCAAAACTAAAGTTTTTGAAAATTGAAAATCAGAAAAGGGTAGAATTAGAAACATGCCAAACCCAAATGCACCTGTCCATGGCTAAGGCAAGATTGGAAACGATGAACAAACTCGAAAATGAACTCTCTGGAGAAGACGGAATGCAAATAAAGGAAAACATTGCACCAGATGGTCGAAAGGATTATGTCAGGGATTATGTCAATTCAATTCAAATCAATCAGCAAGGGAAAGTTGACGACGAACAGTCCGCCGCTAAGGTGACCAATCAAATTCTCAACCCATCTGCCAACCCTTTCATTCCACAGTCTACCACCCATTCCGACGAACTGGTCAAGACACTCCGAGAACAAGTAAGCTTTGGACGCCTACCTCCACCAGAACCTGGAGTATTTAATGGAGACCCTCTGTTGTTTCCAAGTTGGAAAACAGCATTCGAAATTCTGATCGAGAGACGGGGCATCCCAGAAATTGAGAAAATCTACTATCTAAAGAAGTACCTGAGTGGGCCAGCAAAGGATGCAGTAGAGGGATACTTTCTCCTGAATTCAGAACAGAGCTTTGGTGAAGCTAAGGCTTTACTGGAAGAAAGATACGGCAACCCCTTCAGTATCGGAAATTCCTTTCTCGACAAGCTTGAGAGTTGGCCAAAGGTCTCAATTAAAGACGGTCTTGGTCTCCGAAAATTTACAGACTTCTTGAGACAATGTGAATCAGCCATGGCAACCGTGAGTAATCTGCGTTTCCTTAACGAGGAAAGACAGAACAGGAAAATCACTAGCAAGCTTCCAGAATGTCTGGTAGGTCGATGGGGAAGAAAGGTGGCTCAATATAGGGAGAATCAAAGATCATTTCCTCCATTCTCGTACTTCGTTAGATTTCTGTCCAAGGAGGCAGATATTCTCTGTGACCCCGTGACCTCACATCCGCTTCCGTCTCATGCAGTTCCTGAAAGAAAACCAGCAAGTGCACGAAGAGTGTTCTCATCTAACAGTAATGAGACTGCTCAGGACAAATACGACATGAAGAAAGAGAAAACGCCAAGCAAGGGTGAGCCATGTCTGTTCTGCAAGCATGATCATGTTCTGGACAATTGCCAGACGTTCTTGTCAAAGCCAATGTCAGAGAGGAAACAATTCATCATCGATAGTCAGTTGTGCTTTGGGTGTCTCAGATCAGGTCATAGGTCAAGATTCTGTCAGAACAGGCTGACATGTAGGACATGTTCTAAGCTCCATGTTACGGCACTCCACGGTGATCTTCCTGCCAAGAGAAATTCTGAAGAAACCACAGTGAAGGGAATCGCTCATCTCAGTGGGAGCAACTCCGCTGACAAATGCTCAATGATTGTACCTGTCTGGGTGTCTCATGTCAACGATCCTAGCAAAGAACATTTGACATACGCACTCCTTGACACTCAGTCAGACACCACCTTCGTGCTGCAAGACACATGCGACAAGCTCAATGTTTCAGGACCGAACGTTACCCTCCTACTGTCTACTATGACAGACACGGATCAGCGCATCAGTAGCAGGAAGGTTAGTGGCTTGCAGGTCAGAGGGGTGAACAGTTCTCTGTGTATTCCGCTTCCGTCCGTTTACACAAGAGAATTGATTCCAGCTAACAAGAACCACATCCCCACACCTGATAAGGTAAAGTCGTGGCCACATCTCGAAGCATTGTCAAGGGAACTTGAACCGCTGCAAGACATCAGTGTGGGTTTGCTCATAGGATATGACTGTTCACAGGCACTGACTCCACGTGAAGTCATTGCCTCCGCAAACGATAACGAACCCTACGGTCAACGCACCGACCTAGGATGGGGAGTAGTTGGGATCATAAACCACGCTCAGATAGATAACTGCGACCCAATAGGTTTAAGCCATAGAGTCATGGCATGCAAAGTTCCAAATGAACTCCGCCCACCTGCAGAAGTGTTCATATGTCAGAAGACTAAAGTAAAGGAACAGTTCACTACGAATGACATCGTTCGCATGATGGAGGCAGACTTCAGTGAGAATGTTCAGGATGACTCTCACATCTCATTCGACGACAAACTGTTTCTTGAGCTGGTTCAGCAGGGAATACACGTTCAAGATGGACATTATGAGATGCCCCTCCCGTTTAAAAACAGTTCACCTGTGTTGCCTGACAATAAACGCATGGCTCTACAGCGTCTCGATGGACTGAAATCTCGGTTCAAAAGGAACACCCAGCTCCATAGGGACTATGTGAAATTCATGAATAACATCATCAACTCAGGACATGCAGAGGAGATTCCGGCACCGGAAGTTCATAAAGAAGATGGAGCGAAGTGGTACATTCCACACCACGGAGTGTACCATCCAAAGAAACCTGAGAAAATCCGGGTTGTATTTGACTGCAGTGCTAGGTTCCAGAACGTCTGCCTTAACGACTGTCTGCTGAAAGGACCCGACCTAACAAACAATTTGGTAGGCGTGCTATGTAGGTTCCGTCTTGAGCCCGTCGCAGTCATGTGTGATGTGGAACAGATGTTCCATCAGTTCCTGGTCAACAAAGAGCATAGAGACTATCTCCGTTTCCTCTGGTGGAAAGATGGCGACTTCAGTGGTGAGATCAGGGAATTCCGTATGAAGGTACATCTCTTCGGTGCAGTATCGTCCCCAGGTTGTGCCAATTTCGCCTTGAAGCAAACAGTGGTTGACCACGAATCCAACGTCAGTAATGACACTGCACATTTCATCAGGCACAACTTCTACGTCGATGATGGCCTCTGCTCCGTTCCGTCGTTGGAGAAGGCGATTCAGCTGGTAGAAGAGAGCAAGTCTGTGTGTGCCATGAAAGGTCTTCGCCTGCACAAGTTCACGTCCAACTCAAAGGAACTGATGACAGCCATTCCTGTCGACGATCGATCTAAGGGTGTGAAGAATCTTGATCTGCTCAGCGATGACCAACCAATGGAAAGAGCACTAGGTGTCAACTGGCACGTAGAGTCCGACTGCTTCCAGTTCCAGATTCCAACAAGAGGAGATGAGGACCAAGCGGCGACCAGACGCAGCATACTCTCTGCAGTAAGCTCAATCTTTGACCCTATTGGATTCCTTGCCCCCATAGTGCTCAAAGGAAAATTGATCCTTCAACAACTGTGCAAGGAGGATCACGACTGGGACACTCCTGCGCTTCCAAGCATCCAGAAGGCTTGGAAGGGCTGGAAACACGATCTTAGCTCTCTCCGTTCCATTAGCATTCCCAGATGTGTGAAGCCTGAGAACTTTGGTAAAGTCGTTTCCACCCAGCTCCATCACTTCTCAGATGGCAGTACTACAGGTTATGGCCAGTGCTCCTACCTACGGCTCGTTGACGAAGACCAGAACGTCTACTGCTCCTTCGTCATGGGGAAGGCCCGCGTGGCGCCTGTTAAGCCTGTAACTATACCGAGGCTGGAGTTGACCGCAGCTGTTGTATCCGTCAAGGTTAGCTGCTTTCTCAAGAGAGAGCTGGAACTTGAGAATGTGCAAGAGTTCTTCTGGACGGATAGCCGCATAGTGCTGGGCTACATATCAAATGACTCACGAAGGTTTCATGTGTATGTGGCAAATCGAGTACAGCAGATACGTGATCGAACGACAACTGATCAGTGGCAGTACGTGTCTACAAGCCAAAACCCAGCCGACGAAGCTTCTAGAGGCATCAAAGCCAGTAGGCTGAGCGAGTCTCGCTGGCTCAGAGGACCTGACTTCCTGTGGGAAAGGGACATTCCGCTACCGTCAGAGGAAGCCAATGACTACTTCTTGTCTGCAGAAGACCCCGAGGTAAGGCGAGCAGAAAACTGCAGGGTGACTCATACTATCAATGCTCAGAAATCTCCATGCACACTCCTGGACCGCTTGGAGTACTTCTCAGACTGGTATCGCGCCAAGAGAGCCATTGCCAACTGTATCCGAATGAAGAAAAGGCTTAAGAAGGGCATCTTAAGCAGTGGTCCTGAACAATCTATGCAAGTCGAGGACATGCAAGATGCTCAGACTTTGATCATAAGGCTTGTTCAGCAGGAAGCCTCCAGCGAGGAAATAGAACGTCTCAGATCACTGAAGCAGTCAGGAACATTCGACTCGAAAGAAGTTCCAGTGCGCAACAAGACTGTGAAACCCATCAGCTCGCTCTATCGCCTCGATCCGTTCCTTGATGCTGATGGTGTGCTGAGAGCCGGTGGACGTTTGAAGAACGCCTGCATTAGCGAGAACATGAAATACCCAGTGATCTTGCCAAAGAGACATCACATCACCAGTCTGATCATCCGAGACTGCCACGAGAGAATCCATCATCAAGGCAAGGGATTCACAATCAACGAGATAAGATCTAGTGGCTACTGGATCATCGGATGCAGCTCTAGTATTGGCCACTACATCTCCAAATGTGTCACCTGTCGCAAACTCCGAGCCAATGTTGAGACTCAGAAAATGGCTGACGTTCCGGTTGACAGGACAGCAGAAGGGCCACCCTTCACCTACTGTGCCATGGACTGCTTTGGTCCCTTCTACATCCGAGAGGGAAGGAAGGAACTTAAGAGATATGGTGTACTGTTCACATGTATGGCCAGTCGAGCCATACACATTGAGACGGTCAACTCGATGACCACCGATTCATTCATCAATGCCCTGAGAAGGTTCCTTGCAATCCGAGGTCCAATCCGTCAGCTACGCTGTGACCAAGGAACCAACTTCATTGGGGCAAGAAATGAACTCCATGCGGCTGTATCCAATATAGATCAACAGAGCGTGGGCAAGTTTCTCCTTGAAAACAACTGTGACTTTTTCGAATTCAAGGTGAATCCTCCTGCTGCTAGCCACATGGGTGGAATCTGGGAACGCCAAATCCGAACTGCAAGGAACGTCATCTCGGCCCTGCTACGAGAGCTTGGGACTCAGCTGGATGATGAGTCGCTGCGAACAATGATGTGTGAGGCGTCTGCAATCGTCAACAGCAGGCCCCTCACTGTCGACACTCTGTGCGATCCATTGTCACTGAAACCTCTAAGCCCCAATCAGATACTGACAATGAAATCCGAGGTGATTCTACCGCCACCAGGGCAGTTTCTCAAAGCAGATGCCTACTCCAGAAAGCGTTGGCGCAGAGTCCAATACATCGCCAACGAGTTCTGGAATCGCTGGAGGAAAGAGTTCCTCCAGACCCTACAAGTCAGGAAGAAATGGAACGTTAAGAAGAGAAACATGAACATTGACGACGTTGTCATGATAAGAAATGACAACCAACCCAGGAACGTGTGGAAGCTCGCCCGAGTGACCAAAGTGTTCCCCAGTGGGGACGGCTTGGTGAGGACTGTAGAACTCATCGTACCAGACGCTTCATGTGAGAAGCACTTCACCTACCTCACCAGACCTGTCCAGAAACTGGTGCTTGTACTGGAGAGTGATGCTCAGTAATTGTAATCCTTTAATGTTTGAAATCTGATCCGTCCGATGATTTTTGCATGTGATCAATCTAGTCGTTTATTAGCTTGTTTCCATTATTGGTTTCTCAAGTACCCATTGTATTCAGCATTCAGTATTATTCACAGTACAGTGAAAACCAATATTCCTTTGATATCCTACCTCATTTATTTGTCAGTTATCAGCATGCTTCAGGGATATATTATGCATGTTAGTTTTTATATCTTTATAGGTTTAGTGGTCATTTATATGTACATTCCAAATCTTTGAAATGATTAGGTTAAATAGTGTAAACCCTATTTGTGGGGGGAGTGTAACTATCTTAGTAATTTAGGTAATTTACTCTGTAACAACATCTAGACCACTTTCCGACATTTGTAGGCTTTCCGGCAGTAATTTAGAGTTAGCTCCCTTAGTAATCCGATATCTAAACAAAAACGCACGTGGTTCTCAGCTCCGTTAAATCTACTAAGATATATTTCCGTCCGTCACGGTGTTTTACGGACTCTATCAGTGTGGTGAGTTCTGTACCAAATAAACATTGTGTATAACCTCAGAAGACCTCGTCTGTTCTTGATCAGAAAGGAAAATGCTACAATGTTATTATTATTTATGTTACTTCCTAGAGACCACATGTTCATGGAAATTAGAATAATTGTCATTAATTTATTGAACTAAATGAACAGGTAAAAAATTTAATCAACAGGCATAGTTTATCATCAATTGCATTCAATTTGTATGCTAAGTTGCTTATTCATATTGGCCAAGGTATGTGATATAACTAATTTATGAATTTATGAATATTTATTTTTGAATAATGAATTTATGAGGGTATCGCAAATTTTCAAAGCTTTGGTATTTTCAAAGCAGGAACAAAAGGAATGTTTTAAACACATGGTATGGCATTAGTTGGCTCATGCATCTGTCAAGAATTATTTTTTATGATATCATTATAAATTTCAATGGAAGGCTAGTGATCTGCCAGTGACCTTTGTAAGAAGGTCCAGACTGGAAATGTCATATTTTAAGGACTTCTGACATCCTGTTTTAAAAATGTATTAAAAGACTACCGGTAATAATTCAATAATGCGTCACAAGAATGATGTTTGAATTTTATCTTGTAGTGCCTGCAATGGAGACAAATGGCATTGAAGATTCTACCTCCTCTGAGAAGAGCTCATCAGGGGCAAGCACTCCAACCAAGCTGAATGGAGAGAGGACAGAAGAGGAGGGAAAGGAGGATGGAGAGAAGGAGGGTGAGGAGATTGAGAAGGTTAATGGTGAGGAGGGAAGCAAAGATGGAGAGAAGGAAGAAGGGAAGAATGATCAGGAGATTGTCCTCATACAGGACACAGGCTTTACAGTCAACATCACAGCACCTGGGATAGAGGCCTTTGATCTGCCGGTGAGTGCGGAATTTATATAGAATATGAAAACAAAACCAAATTTCTTTTCAATGGAAAAAATGTTTTCTAATAAATTAGTATTGACTCTTATCTAATAATGAATCGCCTTAAGATTTTCCATTTTTCCAAAATATCCAATTATGTTTGGAAGTCGTTTCCTACCTATGAACTCTGAAAATGAACTGCCAGTTAAGTGTTGCTGAAAGTTTAACTTTTAATTTGATTGGAATTGATATGCATTGCAGTTAAGTGACATATGATAATAAAGTGCAATAAGGTATAACATAAATGTTTAAAAGTAAACAAAATGTTTATCATGAGAAAAATAGTTGCAAAATGTTCAACTTTGGCCCTGTATGGAATAAATACATTTTGGTTTATTTAATTGTCAAGATTGCGATAATGAACAACAAAGTAAAACAGATCTGTTAAAATGTTACACAAATAGTTGTTATGCGATACAATTCACAAGTGAGTTCAAAGTTTTGCAAAATGTTCAACAAGCTGTTGCTTTGTATTGAATAGTTTCATTTTACTCTAAAATGTTGAAACATTGTATTGTTTGTAAAAAAAACTTTGTATTACATTTAAGTGTCAAGTTACACAAGTAGTTCAAGAAAATATCACAGATGCACAGAATATAAAAATGAGATACAATTTCAAGTTAGTTCAACGTGTAACATATTCTGGGGTTTTGTTTAACAATTAATTTTAAGTCTACCGTAGAAAAAGGTTTCCTTTACTGTGGAAAAAAATTGCTCCTATGTCCATATATGACATGACACGAGTGAATCTGTTGAAGAGATGTAGATTTTAAAGTTCATTTGTGCCACAGTGCGTTCAAACTGTATAGGCTTTTTGTTCACAAGATTTGCAATATACTCTTTGGTTGTAAAATATCTGCTTTTGTAACATATTTGAAGATAATTTATGACTAAGTACAAGAGAATTCTCTTCTTTTTGCAGGTGAGCTCTATGGAGCTTGTGCAGGAGATTCACCAGGTGTTGATGGATCGGGAGGACACGTGTCACCGAACCTGCTTCTCTCTCCAGCTAGAGGGCGCCACCCTCGACAACTTTGCAGAACTGAAAACCATCGAGGGACTGAAGGAAGGCTCACAGATTAAAGTGATTGAAGGTGACCTGCTGTACTTTTGTCTTTTTCTTAGCATGTGTCTTAGGGAAATTTGGCATTTGAAATTTTCTTTCAAAGGACCTAATGAGAGTTTACAATTTATTCTGATGGAAACTGATGATCTCTTGTGCCTTATTTATAATTTAGTGTTGTTCCTAGCCAATGTCCTTGGGGGTCCTTTTGGAGTTGGTTTAAAACCTCTATCTATTAAGGTTTGGAAGGTAAAATATCTTTCTTGTCAAAAGAGTCTCAATCTGATCTGAATTTATCTCTTATTTAAAGTGTTTTAATCTATAAGGTCATGAAAAAAAATAAGGTCATTTGCACAAAAATTACACTGAGATGAAATAGAACTAGAACTAGAAAATCAATTGTTATTTTTCCCCAGCATGAATCATGCTACCAGCACCTGTGCCCATTGTTTAATCCAGATAATCTTGTTCCACAGAGCCCTACACTGTGCGTGAAGCTCGGATACATGTGCGTCATGTGAGGGATCTCCTCAAGTCCATTGACCCTGCCGACGCTTACAATGGACTGGACTGTAACTCTCTGTCTTTCCTTAATGCCATCACTTCAGGGGATATTCTTGGTAAGTGGTCCAAATGGTTGGAATTGAGTGTGTCCGAATACTGTTATCAAAATACTGTTATCAAATCATTAATCATATGTATACAGGGTTCACACAGGCCTTGAAAAGTACTTGAATTTTGTTTTGATACTGGAAAAGTACTTGAATTTACAATGCTTACTAAATGTCATGACAAAGTACTGGGATTTCGCGGTAATGTCCTTGAAATGTTCAAAAATGTACTGGAATTGCCCATGACATGGATCACATTCGAAAACACAGAAGTATCGTCGTTCCGCTAACTGCGCAAATTGATAGAGAATGAATTGAAACAAAACCAGTCTGTGATCTTCCAATCATTCAAACAAAATCGGTAATATCCGCTTCTCATGATCAATATTTTTGGGGGAAATTTTGATGTTTTGAAAGTTTTGCAAATATATACATGTACTTGAAAAGTGGTAAAATGTCCTTGAAAAGTACTGGAATTTTATTCTGTTTTGGCAGTATGAACCATGATATAACACTACTTTATATTTACCAGAAAATCTAATTTAAAATTGGTACAAACCTTTCTCAATTTGGCAGGGTTTGTACAAGCACAGAAAAAAAATGGAAGCACTGGGCTTTAATAAACTTTTGAAAAAGTCCTTGAAAAAGCCTTCAGTTCACCACCAAACACCTAAGATTATCAGAATACTGTTATCTGCTTGAACTTAAATGCATATCTGTTATTAGCAATAAAAGTCAATGTATTAGAAACACAAGCTCTTTTACAGTGATTCCTTATGGTTGATGGTAAAAACAGTTAATGTTCTTTTTGTGTGCAGATGCAAAAGCAATTTGTCAATTAGTGACCCCTTTAAATGATCACGTAAGAACAACACTAATGTTGAATAAAGATGTAAGGGTGACAAAACAACAATATGTCCATCATAAGATCCTGTATGTTTTTCATTTATTCATAATTGTGTAAATTTCAGATAAAAAGCGACAACCTCCGACCTCGCTGGACTGCACACCGCCCGAACACATCATGCCGAACAGTCGGGAGCGCCCCCTACTTCCTCTTCACCCGGGTCTCCGTGAACTCAAGGTACCTTATCACTTGGAGTACCCCCAAGGCATCATACTGTTTTGGTAGACTTTCGATCCGTGTTAACGCTTCAATTGTTTCCGGAGTAATAGAACAATTTTACTAATCATCAGTATATTGAGTATACTTCCAATCAGTATCGTGTAGACATGTATTTCTTTTGGGTTGGAGATTTATTTAAAGTTTTTTAGTTTTAGATTTTTTTCGCTATTGCAATGGCAACAATTTTAACCTTATCTGTTTGATTCTAGAACAAAGCTTTATAGCGGTTTGCCCAATAATCGTCATATGTGGTATGATGCTTCTCCGTATCATGTAGTTTCTTTTAGGGATTAGAGATATTTTTCTTATGTTAATTATTCTGTATTTATGTTAACAGTTTAGACTCTTAAGACAATATTTGAAGGTTACAGTTTTGTTACACTTAATGTTTCCCAGATTTATCACTGTTACTTGGCTTACAAAATAACAATGATGGATATATGAATATTTTTCTGATGTTCTAATACTATAGACTGTAACCTTCCAGGCTCCACAGTGTATCAAAGTATTAACGTACAGTGGCTGGAACCCCCCTCCTGGGAATAGACGCATGCATGGTGAGTGAGAAATACAACCAACATTTTGATTCGAGATTAGTAATGCTGCGATGATAATTTTGACATTTTTTTAATTTTTCAAAATCGTGATAGTTCTTTTCTACTTGGCTATGAACAGGATATTCTAGTCAGACATAGACATGATGGAAATATGAATTAACTCAGACATTTACATAATTCAGTTAAAATACCAGAATGTCGTGAATGGCTGAAGTATTGCCCAAGCGGCCCTTATCAACAATTCACTCTTTTGAAGATCTTCAATTCTTTTACTTCAGTTATGATAATGAGCTTTAAATTCTAATCCCAAATGTCTTTTTATAAACTTGTCTCACTAATCCTAATTGTTGACATGAAAGGACAATGTTAAAGTGTTTGACTTATGGTTTGATAATGATTGATTGTCGTTGGTTTGCAGGTGACCTGCTGTACCTGTACGTGGTGACCCTTGAGGAGAAGAAGTACCACATCACGGCCTCCACTCGGGGATTCTTCCTCAACCAGTCAGTACATTACACTTGCAGTGATTATATTACTGGACAAATTGTTTTAGTGTCTGTGAATGACAGATCATTACAAGATCATTATCTATGAGTCAAGAATGTATATATATATATCCCTTGCTCTTAGGTTTTTGTCCAGGACCTTATATCCTGTAACTCAAGACTTATGTTTTGTGCATTACCAGTGTTGTAAAAGTCTTAATAATTAAGGTGTGATATGCTTCTTTTGTAAGCTAAATGAACTAGTGCCTTTCTAAAACTAATAGCCTGAAGGCATTGTAGTAAGTCAAAAACATTGAATTAAACATATCGTCTGAATATTTATTAAGTCCTTTTGACTCCCAGAAAATAAATTCTACTAGCCGAGGATAGTTCTTGTAGCCGTGGGTTACCAGACGTGCTTATTTTGAACCCTGCTGATTGGCAACTTAATCCATATTGTGTTGAAGAAAGCTCTCATCAAAGGACTGTAAATGTGAAAATTTCCTACTTTTTGATTGTGAACTAATGTTAAATGTTCTCATATGTCTTCTAAGAACAACACTAACTTATTATGAAAAATACCTACCGAATATAACCCTTGTGAAAAATAACTTGATCAAATGTGTAGAGTTTGAAGATTTACTGTTGCAGATCATCCGAGGACGAGTTCAGTCCAAAAGCAGCACAACCAAAATATCTCTCCCACTCTCTGATTGACCTCCTTAACCAGGTGAGTGACATTACAACATCCTTAAATTCAAATGGACAGATCAATATATTTATTATATATGCAGATGTACAAAACAAGATGAATGACCTTTGAAAGCATCTTTTCAAGGGTAAGATGGGACGCAAATCTTGGAAGCTAAAGATTGAAAATGTTTAGGTTTTTTTTCAAAACACTTAGCAACTTCTGACGGACCTAGAAAGCATTTGACAATAGATCAGGGCTTTCTTTTACAAAGCAAGCTTTTCTAATTTAAACTCCCATACTATAACATTGCACTAAGGACTTGTGATCACAATTTTAGATCACTTTTATTACTGTCAATTCATTTCTTTTCAGATTAGCCCTGCCTTCAAGAAGAACTTTTCCACACTGTTGAAGCGGCGAGCTCAGAAGCATCCATTCGAGCGTGTCCCGACTCCTTACCAAGTGTACAGCTGGATGGCTCCCCAGCCAGAACACCAGATAGACTACATTCGCGCAGAGGACGGTAGGACGTTCACACTGATTGTTTACTTCATTAACATGTTGCTTGGGTAACAAGACATGTTTCAGCAAAAGGATATGAAAAATAAGCAGTTTTCCTGTAATGTTTGCAAAGTAATTATTGTAATTAAAAAATGAAGAAGTGTACAGAATATTATCATTTACAAATGAATTAACTTGGCCCATGATTTGTCCCTGTCCAAAGAGTAGAAAGTCATGCTCTGAGTATATTTTGGAACGACTTACTAAATAGTTATTGAGATGTAAGGGCAACATGCAGGATATATTTAGTCTAGATTGGTTTAATGAGGTGTCCATATATCTGCAGCCTTCTCAACGCGCCTGGGTTACGAGGAACACATCCCTGGTCAAACTCGGGACTGGAACGAGGAGATTCAGACCACCCGGGAACTACCCAGGAAGAACCTGCCCGAGAGACTCATCAGAGAGAGGGCAATCTTCAAGGTCAGACCAGGGTTAATCTTACTTATAGCATAATGGCTTGTGCTTCACAGGGTGGTCTATTGATTTCTATCTGCTCAGTACAGCCCCTCCTGTATTCCGCAATTCTCAGTTATTGAATAAATCATGGAAATAAGCTTCTGATGCAGAAAAAGGTCTGCTCTGCAGGACAAATCATGTTCAAGCAGAACACCTGCAGAATTTAACATTTTTCTGCTGCATTATTTTCATAAAATCACAAAATCATGTTGTGCCATCCAAAAACAAATTTGACCCGGTCACAAAATATGTTTCACTATGAAGTTACAAATTCTAATATCTAATTGTCTGCAGGTTCACAGTGACTTTGTGGCTGCTGCAACACGAGGAGCAATGGCCGTCATCGATGGTAACGTGATGGCGATCAACCCAGGGGAAGAGGCGAAGTAAGTTTGGGAAACAAAAATTAATAAAAAATCTTAAAACATGGACAAAAGTATGCTGCTCTGTTGAGAAACAGATTTTGTTTCTAAGTTTACTTGTTTTTCATTATCAATATAATCATTGCCCTCAACTTATTGGATCCTTTTAATGCATTTTCATGTGTAATTCAACCAGGATTGGAGAACAATAGCTTACCATTAATTTGAGTAGCCTTCTTGTGCATATTAAACCTGAATGTACACTTAAGTCGTAAATATAACAATGATAACGTTGGACATTGAAATTATTTCAGGTCCATTGAGACGTGTTTCAAAAAATATTTTATGATCTACATAGTTATAGAGTGATGGAGTTTGACTATCATAAAGAGAACTCAAATTCTATAATATGACATCTTGTCATTTTGAAGAATTAAGTAATTTGATAAAGTAATTTTGTTTTGTTGCAGGATGCAGATGTATATCTGGAACAACATATTCTTCAGTCTGGGGTTCGATGTCAAGGATCACTACAAAGATTTCGGGGGAGATGCTGCAGCCTACGCAGCTCCGGTAAGAAGAGAAACTTCCCTCGACTGCCTTTAAAATTGCTTTGAAACAATTTTGCGGAGGCTCTTTTCAAAACATGATTTTGAGCTCATCAGGCCTGTAAAGCCCAATGGGCTTATGGTATGGCATGGTGCCTGGCGTCCGTCCAGTAACTTTGAAGCACTTTTGTTTAGGCTCTTAAAAATTTGAGATTTGCTTTGGGCTAAAACTATTCACTCAGATTTCAGACACATGAAGGAAAAACATCTCTCCACGTTTTTGAATTTTGCAGTGTTGTTTTTGTGATGTACATGCAGTTCTTCTGAAAAGTTTTTTCTGTATCTAACAGGGCAGTGATCTTCAGGGAGTGAAGGCATACTTCGGGATCGACCCAGAAGGCTTGTACACACTCGGGACTGTTGTCATCGACTACAAGGGTTACAGGGTCACGGCTCAGTCCATTATACCAGGTAGGTTGGGCTGGTTCAAATGAAAATTTCTTCATAGAAAATGCAGTATGCAAAGTTTCCATCTCTGCTCAGATTTACTATGCATGATAAGACCAATATCATTATTGAGAACTTAATAACGCATTTGGGGTGGATACAGGAATTCTGATTGCAAGTGGTACTTGAAATGGGCGACACCAATCTGGATCCGCCAATGCAAGAGTCGAACCACGATTTTCTACTTTCATACAGTATAAGAGATGATTTTAGCCTCAACCTCTCCAAAATAAGGTTCAATAAGGCTACTCATCACAAAGACTTTGCCAAAATCTAACGTTGCAAACTCATATAAAAATCATTTGTATGTTTTCTGGTTAACATAAATTTCATAAGACAACAGAAACTCAATCATAAGGTTATTGGATTCTTAGGAGATTTAGAAATATATCAAGTATGACATACACCTTAAAGTTTCAACATGAGCTTACTGCAAACTGCATTATTACATGTATACAAAATGTCCTTTATGTTTTATGGAAGAGATTAGAAAAGGTTATTAAGAATTAGTTTCAAAAAAATTCATTGTTAAACTGTATGTCACATGTTCCAGGTATCTTGGAGAGAGAACAGGAACAGTCAGTGGTCTATGGTTCCGTCGACTTCGGTAAAACTGTTGTCACTCATGAGAAGTACAGGGAACTGGTGAGATGATTGCTTGATATTCTATTCTATAACAGCTCTCATCAAGGTCATTCTTTGACTAGATATATTGTACATTAGTTTACCAAATGACAAACTCAATTTGATGTAATATATCCATTGTTCTTCCTGTTCAATAAGTTATTACATTTCTGATTGTTACTCCATAAACATCAATAAACAGGTGTGATAGTAGTTGTAACGATCGGTAATTCTTTTAGTATAGCCCTCTGTAGGTTAAACCTGTTTTAACCTGTTTCCACTTCTGATTTTATGTTCAATTCGCATATTAGAAATACTCATGTTGTAAGGTTAATTATGAACATGATTTTTTATTTCAGTTACAAAAAACTGCCACACAGCTCAAAGTCCGCCCACACAAGTATGTATTTTTTATATATATATATTTATCATAAGTATCTAAATTATATTCTATATACCCAAATAATTATTTTAAGGAAAATAAAAACTTTTGACAATCATATTATTTTCAAATAATAAAAATTGTCACAAAAAGTACAAATTATTTCAAAAGCCTAATCAGTTAATATCAACTTGAAGGGTGCTAAACAACAAGGATGAGGAAATTGAGCTGTTTTCCTCGATCGAGTGCAAGGGAATTGTGGGTAATGATCAGCGCCACTACATCCTGGACCTGCTGCGTACCTTCCCTCCTGACGCTAACTTCCTTCCAGGTGAGAATACGGGCAAATCTTTCTTTTATCACAAATGAAACAATCATATGACTTGTTATGTTTGTTGAAACCAGTTTGAATGTTTTTGTGCATTTGTCAAATGAAATCAGTTCTTTACAAATATGTTGCACTTGCAAAATCAGAAATTTTGTTGTTGCATTACAGGGTTTTGCAAAGTTCATTGGTTCATCAGCAACTTTGACCAATATGGCTTGAATACTACAAGAACTCTTACAAAATTCTTTGTAAGAACTGATGAAACCTCATTCCTGATGAATTAAAGTATTTTTTCAAAAGATTGTTTTGAAATATAATTGAATAAACACATTATTTCACTCTCATTGATCTAAATGAAAACATGAATAATAATTGATGAATGATTTTGCTTGAAGTTAGGTAATCTTCTTTAATTAATGATTGCTGACCACTCAGTTCCAGATGAGGAGAAGTTGAGCAAGGAGATGAAGGATCACGGCTTTCCCCGGGAACATCGACACAAGCTCGCCTGTCTCAGACAGGAACTCATCGAGGCTTTTGTAGAGTAAGTAGACTTGTCATTTCCCTGTTGCGATGTAGTTCGTGGTATATTGTCCTCAGGGCATCTATCCGTGCATCCTAAATTGTTTCAGGAGCATTCTTGAAAACTTGTGTGACTCTGAAACTTCTTATTTGGTATGGATGTTGCCTATGTGGTGCAGATGTGCCTTTTAGAGATTTCAATTCTAGGTGGCTACAACAATTTCAAATTATGACAAAATGGTCAAATGTCCTGTTTTATTTCTGCAGATATTTAAAGCTATTTCTTCAAAATTTCATTTGTTATTTGGTTAACCTCAACCTTAGTCCATTGACAGAAATCATCATTCATCACAAGACTAAATTATTGTATGTCATTAATATTATTATGGTTTTGTAAAAGCGGTCAAATTACATTGGGGGTAATGTGAGCTGTTTTAACTTGTTCTCACCATTATTCATGAGTTCTAAATAAGAGTATCTATGAGCACTGTTTTAAGATATATATTTTCCTCTTCAGAAACCGGTATGTTGCGTTTGTGCGGCATGCAGCGTTCCAGTTCCAGCAATTGCAGCTTCTGAAGCAGAATGGCATGAAGGAGGGGGCGGGGCCGGGGGACGGGAAGAAGGAAGGGGAGACCGAAGGGGAGAAGACGGAGACCGCCCTCGCTGTCAAGGTGGGTTCCTCTTCGAGTTCATTGGGTGGAAGCTACAAATAAAATTCATGAAAATTACAGCCAATGTTTCCCCTTGTTTCCCAACCATTAAAATGTCAAGAAGAGTTGTTGTCAAGGTCTGTTCCCCTTTGACATGCAATCTGTTTAAAGCTGAAAGTGAATTGAACTTGATAGACATTTTTAACGAGTTATTTCAAGCAATGGGAAAGTTTCTCTATTGATTTTAAGTTTTGTTTCTTGCATTTGATATCTTGACATGTCCAATACTTTTATAGTTAAAAAATGTGTTATCTTGGTTTCAGCTTTCATTACTAAGAATGAACTAGATGACTGTTCTTTTGCCATACTTATGTTTATAACCTTTTATGATTACTTTTGTTACTCTCCGATTTTGAATGAATGATACAACATTTTGGGCATTAAGAAGTGATGTACATTAACACAGCAAAATGTTCTTGATAATTTAATGTGATTTTGTTTTGATGAAAATATTTGTTATGTTTATTTATATTGAGCAAAAGGGTATTATATCAAAATGGTTGTCATTTTATTGATAGAAACTATTTACTTTGTTCCTGATAGAGCTCGGAGCTTGTTAACGGGGCAACTGGAGACGCTGCCACGAAAACCGAGAACGACATCGCTACAGAAGAAGCCAAGAAGATTGTGGAGACTCTCACCGGCACCGACAGTCAGACTTGTGAGTCTCCCAACAACAGTCTCATTTCTTTAGATCATATAACAGTCAAACTCAACTGTACTTTGGGCAAAGGTGCCTTATATACTTAATAAACATGTCTGTCTGTGATACCATGACAGGTTTCTCAGTAGGTACTCGTGTATCCTGTGACCTGTCTTTCCTAAATTCAGTTGTTGGTCAGGATTCATATAATAAGTCATGCTGTGACATGCTATTTTCAAAACAACACTTTGTTTCTTAACTTCGAACTTACATTCATACCGTATTCAGGATTAAACGTTTTCGCAAGGGAGTCCAATCTTGTTCTGTTGCTGATTTGGAAGAATGTTTCTGAAGATCATAAATGGGCAGATTTTCACTGTAATTATATATCTCAAAAGCACTCAGCCAATATGCAATTAAATAGTTACTGAATTTGTGTACTTAAATGATATACTTGGTGTACTAAAACAATATCTATCATGAATTTCAGTTGAAGAGAACACGAAGGAGATAGTAAAGAAAGCAGCTAGAGCGGTGGGTTCTCTGAACGACACTGACTTCAACATCACCTTCAACCCTGATGTCTTCCAGCCTCATGTCGTTCACTCTCAACCAGAGGTACGGTCTTGTTCCTTGTTTGTTATATATAGCTTTGACATTATGAAGGTATTTGCTTAATAACAGAGAAAGTAATCCTGATTAATCTGATTGATTGATGCAAAGGTATTTTGATTGGCCAATTACAAATAATGTCAACTTATCAAGGAAACTTGTCCTGATATGGCTAATCATAATGACTAAAGATGCCAAATAGTATTTCGTAAATCTTGATGGTAAAAAGAGGGTTATTTTTATTGGTAAAGGCTAATCCTTTGCTGCCTGTTATCAGAAATTTGTTATTTTGTCATTAAGAAGTTAATGTGATGATTTATAAGTAATATCTTACAGTTTATATCATCACTATCTTGACAACGACATAAAATTCTATCCCCAAAAGTTGCCTCTACAGAATAAAGAAGTGTTTATCCATTGAGATATTTTGATATCAATGTGTTCCAGTTTTCAGTCTATTTTCCTTCAAACTATTTAAAATCTTTTTCTTCTGAATTTGTTTTTTGTGAGACTGAATAAATCTATGTTAATACTGTTTATTTTTAACTAAACTGGCCATGTATGTTCCAGAGCGAGACACTGAAGCGAGAGAAGCAGCTGGTCGTGGATGCTGCCGAGTTTCTTGTGCTGCACCAGATACCTACCTTAGTGAGTTGACTAGCTCTGGTCACTGCATTTATATTATTTGAGGTGTAACATTACAGGGATGCAGGATTATATCGTGATACATGTCCAATATATATATTGATTTGGATGCCGTTTTGCAAAACCTAAAGTATTTATAAATTCTCATTGTAGGTGCTCAAAATGAAATAAAAATATTTCATGAGCAACCAAGAACCTGTTCTAAAACAAGGAAGTTGGATAAAATAGCAGATACTTCAAATAAGCAATGGACAATTTAATGCTACTATTTGTGAAAAGATCATTTTTAGCTCACCTTTACGAAGTAAATGTGAGCTTATGTCATGGCGCTTCGTCCGTCGTCCGTCTGTCTGTCCGTCCGTCCGTCCGTCCGTAAACTTTCACGAAAAAGACTACTCCTCCTAAACGAATACAGATATCATTCTGAAATTGTATGTTATACCCATGGTGATTCCTCACAGAAAGGTAGACGTTTCAGTTTTGAGAATCCAATATGGCCGCCATGGCAGCCATATTGAATTTTCAATTAGATTTCATGAAAAAGACTACTCCTTCTAAACAAATACAGATATCATTCTGAAATTGTATTATGTTATACCCATGGTGATTCCTCACAGAAAGGTAGACGTTTCAGTTTTGAGAATCCAAGATGGCCGCCATGGCAGCCATATTGAATTTTCAATTAGATTTCATGACAAAGACTATTTCTCCTAAACCTATCTAGATATCATTTTTATATTGTAGTATGTTATACCTATAGTGATTCCGCACAGAAAGGTAGACATTTCAGTTTTGAGAATCCAAGATGGCCGCAATAGCAGCCATATTGACTTTTCAGCTGCAGATGACACATCATTATTATTAAATTTTAAGCTTTCATCAAGTGATCACTGGCACCATATAAATTCTCTAATTTGAACTTACTAATCATAATATTATCTTAAATATGGAATATTTAAGATTGTCGTGCAAGTTGTTCTATATTTTTAAGTGTTTCTAAAAAAAATTAAGATGAATGACAAACATAATTGATTAATTTGTTTAAAATCTTTATGGCAACTAGCTGCAAAAACCAAATCACATTAAACATGTTAAATTTTAAACAATGGTATCTCCCTTATATTCCTTTAAATACCACACATAAGGGGTCAACCAGAGTTCAGATATTCAACTATGCTGTCTAATACACATCCCAAGGCAGGCTGCTAGCATCACAGTGTCAGCTGCTAGTCTGTTGCATAATCAACCTGACCCAATTGATATGGTAGAGCATTATTCTATATGGCCATGGCCCATGTGTATGCAATAAAAGTTATGGACTTGTATTCTCATGACAGTGATATGTTCTTTCTAAGAATAACAACTTACACAAAACTTGTCTACAATAAGCTTTGTGTTTAGCAATCTACATGATAAGTTGATGTGGAATAAATATGCAGATGAAAATCGAAAAGGGTTTAGTAAGAAAAGTGAGGAAATTTGATTTGTCATATCTCTGTTGATTTGACAATGCAAAAATGTTTACCATTATAGTACTGTATGAGTGTTAAATAAATTGATACTTTAATGAAAGACATCTCATGGTCACTTGACATGTAAATATTATGTGAACAAAATAAACGTGTCTTATGCATTGCTGTGTTTATGACTTTCCTCTCAATCAGTCATTCATTTTCCTTGAAAAATCTGTACTCTTGGGATTCTCAATATCCCATGCAGCATAACCATCAGTGAAATAATCTTGAAATCATATTAATGATTCACTACAAAACAAATGTAAGTGCCCACCATCCTGTAAGTAATGAATGACATTTAAATGGATACACCTAAACCAATCAAGATATCATAATGAAATTAATACGTATGCCCACATAAAAGTAGCATTTTGAAGATTAAAAAGTACAAGATGGTCACCAATTCAGCCGGGATAGATATACAAAAAAGTTATACAAAAACCTACTGCTTGTTAACTTATCATGATTATATCATTCGTGTATTAATGTTTGTTCAAGCTCTAGTCGTTTCCAAAAGAAGACTAGTTTTTAAAAGAAAAAAAAATCATGATGGCAGCCATAATCAATTATATAAAAGATGGTTACATGTATAATTAAACCATTTTACCACATCATTCATTTTAAGGTGAGCTTCTGTACCCTCGGTACTTTTATTTTGGATTGTATCGTAACATTTCTGTACATTCTTTATAACCAAGTGCAGTTCTGTATCCAGCCAGTTGCTGGGGTGCAGGGTGTTGTTTCCATACTAAATTTTCATTACGCAAAAAAAATTAGTGTGATATTTCATATCTTCACTAAGTGACAATTGTTCAAGTTCTCTAAGTTCACTCGATAATTTTTCAGATAAACGACTGCCTTGACCACACGTCTTCTCCAATAGACGGTCTCACCCTTACCGAGGCTATGCACAATAGGTAAATAATGTGAATAAATACATATATACTCTGATAATTATGTGCATGTTCCTTATAAAGGAATTGTCTTTAGATATTTCTTGCTATGTGTTTGTATCCTTTCTTTTGTTAACCAGGTACCAAAAATGTATTTATCTGCCTATCATATTTTGTAGTTTGTAAGACAAATGATTGTAGTTTGTAGACACATTTTTTAAAACACTGTAAAATATTAAATTACTTACAGATTGTGGCTAAGTTTAACTGCATCTACCCTTTATGCTTGGTATTGTTTCTCTCAATTCATAAAGGTTTCATGTATTCCACAAAACTAGTTCATTTTCTTCTTGTTTCTGTTTCAGGGGCATCAACATGAGGTACCTAGGCAAAGTAGCTGAAATGTTTTCCAAGTATTCATCTGTTTCATATGTATATGTAAGTAAAACTCATCCTTATCAATCCTTATCAATCAAATTTACTGTTTCTTATAAAATACTACCTATTAGGAGAGGGGAGTGAATATCTATTTCTCCTGAAAGAATCATATATCAATTTGAAAAGGGCAATGTCCTCAATTAGTAACGTAAACATTATGGTTGAACTAGTCCCTAAACATTGTGCTATTGCTAGTAAGAAGGGGGGAAGAGAGGTCAAGTAACTGACTTGATTGATCGTGGTCTTACTGTTTGTGAATACCCACAGGGCTTGTATAGAAGGGCTTCTTCACTTGAGGTTCAGTTATCAAACCACAAAAGAAGAGCTTTAATGTCTCAACCACTGGTTAGTTTGATATTTTGAAACCAAGCATTCAGGGTCAATTACCTGTTCCCTTTATACAATTTGTCATTACCTTATAAATCATCATGTGTCTCCGCTGTTAAGATTTCACCTATTTCAAATCGCCTTGTTACAGAGTATAGCAGTAGGTGAGCTGGTGAACCGAGCCATCAAGCACCTGTTCAAGACGTACATGCAAGGTGTGGACATGATGAGTCTCTCCGCCGCCATCTCACACTTCCTCAACTGCTTCCTGGGCTCCTACCCCACACCCCACGCTCCGGTCACCGCTGAGGAGGTGAGGCTTATGTTCCTAACAGTCTGCAATTATATATATTTACTCAAGCCGCTAATGGCTGAAATATTGCCTAAGATGTGTTAAACAATAACTCCCTCACTCACTGATATTTTCCTCATACAAACAATTTTCTGAGGGCTTATGTACTTATGGGTTACCCCTTATCATGTAGCAGTGTATGAAATAAGCTGTATAGTTAACCTGCCAAAAAGTTGTATTTTGTATATTTAAGTAGTGAAATTGAGTTAACAGCCCGTATGTTCTAAACAGTCGGCAATTATTTATATATGTATATGATATATATTCTTCTCACAAAAAATGAGGTGGAGGCTTACATATCTACTAATAGGTTACCGCTTCTCATGTAGCAGTGTATGAAATAAGCTGGATTATTAGTCAGCTAAAAATTGTATTTTGTATATGTTCAGTTGTGGCATTGTCTTAAAGCCTAGAGCAAAACTAACCAGATCAAGAGCTCGTAGACGGGTAGAAAATTTGGTAATTAAAATTTTTGATGTTCCTTGGAATGCATTTTGTTTTGGTCCCTTGGATTGCCTTCACACTTTCTTGAATTATATTTAGATGTTTTTATCCTCTCATTTCAGCTGCAGAGTAAAACGGCAAAGAGGAAAAGCAAAAGGAAGAACAAACAAAGCATAGTCTTCAGTATAGGTACAGGAGTTATCTCCCTTTTGTAGTTATAAGTAGGGTTACTAAAGTTTATGAAGCCAATGTGTCTTGTCTCTGTAGTTTTGAGAAAATGTTTTCATTTATTAGCAGCCCCGTCTAAGGACGGGGCTGCTATCAGTTTTTGTGAAGTTGCCGCCGCCGCCGCCGCCGCCGCCGCCGCCGCCGCACTCGTACTACTAGCTATAACTTTTTTCCCCTAAGCTTTCCAGAACTCTTATTCATACCTTACTCCTCATACCTCGGGGGAACGATTTTGACACGTTCACTTTCAAGGTCAAAGGTCAAGGTCACAAGCTATGTATTCACACTAAGAATTCCTTGTAAACGCGATAACTTGAAAAGTTTTTGTGCTATGAAGCTCTAACTTGGTATATATCATCCTTGGAAAAGTAAAAAAATTTGAAAAGGTTTTGGCTACAATCCGTCAAAGGTCAAGGTCACAGCAAGGTCATGACGTAAGCATGTTTTAGCGAAAATGCTTTATTTTAACTATGAACACTTTTAATCAATACATGATTGTTATACTCAAAAAAAAGTGTTCAATGATTGTGTGACCTTGAAGGTCAAAGGTCAAGGTCATGAGATATGAGTTATTACAAAATGCACTAAATTGGGGTATAACTTTATCCCATTTAGCTTTTCAGAACTCATGAAAATGTCTAAATGTTAATACTTCCAGGGAATTATTATGACATGTTCACTTTCAAGTTCAAAGGTCAAGGTCACGAGTTATAAAATCACCACAAAATTCTTTGTAAACACGGTAACTTGAAAGGTTTCTGTGCTATGAAGCTCTAACTTGGTATATATCATCCTTGGAAAAGTAAAAAAATTTGAAAAGGTTTCGGCTACAATCTGTCAAAGGTCAAGGTCACAGCAAGGTCATGACTTAAGCATGGTTTAGCGAAAATGCTTAATTTTAACTATGATCACTTTTAATCAATACATGATTGTTATACTCAATAAAAAGTGTTCAATTATTGTGTGACCTTGAAGGTCAAAGGTCAAGGTCATGAGATATGAGTTATTGCAATTCCTTGTAAACACAATAACTTGAAAAGTTTTTGTGCTATGAAGTTTAGATTTTGTATATATTATCTCTTGAGAAGTACAACATTTTCAAAAAGTTTTGGGTACTAACTGTCGAAAGGTCAAGGTCACAGCAAGGTCAACATATATGGAGAAAATGGATTAATTGTATTTTTAACACTTTATTTCATTACAATAATGTTATACTCAATGAAATGTGTTCATTGATTGTGTGACCTTGAGTGTCAAAGGTCAAGGTCACGAGAAAATTCCCAATTTGGTGAGGCCTGTAAAAGGCGAAATAGGGTAAGGCGAAACCCAAAGTTCCGGGGCTGCTCTGCTTTTGCGGTATCCCGCAAACGCTAATCTAGTTTACGAAAGGATCAGTGTTTTTCCTCGATCAGCTGTGAGGGTCATTTTGGCCTATGCTGAGCTATCATGACCCCTTGCAATGGTAAAATAATCCTACTCAAAATTCTATGGCACACCAAACCAAAAAGGTGGGAAAATCTCCCCAGGACCTTCTCTAAGAACAACACTGAAATATGGTTAATATTGTTGGCACAGAAAAATGGTTTTCTGTAGCACCTATTAATAGTTATTTTTTAAGTCTCTGTAAATATTTTCTTTACATATCAATAATTCTAATTTCACTTCTTACTGCTGTATTATTTTCAGACAACACAGAATGGCTTTCTGAAACACCAAAGACCCTGTGGAAGAAGATTGTTGATGAAGTTGATGACTACTTCAGATATACCTTAGAATGGTGAGAATCATCAAAGTTGTTAATTAGCTCCACTTGAAGTTAATTTATTTTTAAACTTGAAAACATTACATAGCCACAATAGTGTTGCGGGCTTTCATCCTGCAATAATACTAGTAGTCACATACTGATGAAATACTCTTGAAAGCGGTGATAAAACCCATATCACCTCACCTTACCTAAAACCTGAAAAGTAAGTTAACCTGTTAACTGTTACAGATCTGGCTTAATGAAGTACTTGTCAAGAATAGTTTCACACTAACCAAATCCAGAGCTTCAAGCTAATGTCTCAATTTAATCAATTTTGTACATTCTGTAGTGATTCTATCGAGTCAGCGGTGGAGAAGTACGGACTCCAGAGACCAGCGTTGATGCGGATGTTCTGTCGGATGTGTGGCGTGCAGGTGATGCTACGAGAGTATCACCTGGAGGCTCGAAACAAACAGGTCTTCTACGAGGATGACATCATCAACGCCTTCCCTATTGTCAAGCATCTCCATCCAAAGGTGTGTTCTTCTTTTTTACTGGTCTTTTGAATTGTCATGCAAAATAACTACAGAAATGCAAGGTTTTTACCTCTTGTTTAATAGATTTGAATCATGATTCAAAAATTCTAATCTGTTTTCTCAAATTTTGTCTTGAACCAAATTCATGCCTTGTTTCCCTCCCAATAGGCAACTGACGCCTACCACTTCTTCACGAGCGGTCAGAACAAGATCCAGCAGGGCCTGCTACGCGAGGGTTACGAGCTCATCAGCGAGGCCCTGAATCTCCTGAACAACGTGTACGGCGCCATGCACCCAGAGATTGCCGCTTGTCTTCGTCTTCTCGCCAGACTCAACTATATCATGGGGGAATATGGAGAGGTGGGCTGTCTTTTTCGTACACAGTTCTGATATCAAATTGTTACAAGATTATTCATTTCTGTCAATTGAAAGGAATAACCGAAGGGAATATTATCAAGCATTAGCCACTAGGAAGCAACTTGTAACATTTTTCAGTCTAGATTTTACAAGATTTAAATATACTCCTCATATGAGCAACATTGTAACATGTAAAATTTTGAACACATGCATGTTTGATTTGCATGTTTTTAGGGTAGTTGTGTTTTGTGATGTGATCATGATCTGATAAATATGAACCTCTGTCTTGAAAGCTCTTGCCTTTATAATTTAATTACTTACTTCAAGCTTTCTCAGATGATGTTTTCATATATTTGATTGTTCAACTTAAAGAGTGAATTTGGAATTATGATACATTCTATTTTGTCTTCTTTGTCGCAGGCTCTGTCGTTCCAACAGAGGGCAGTACTGATGAGCGAGAGGGTTCTGGGAATAGACCATCCTAACACTATCACGGAATATGTAAGTTCTTCTTCCCTCCTGTTACTATGAAGATAAGATTTTCAGCTGCCTTATCAATTTGAAATATCATTGACTCTTTCAATTTTCCTATTAGTAAGCGTCTTCCTACGCAAATCCTTAAATGCCAGTCTCATTTTATGCCTTGCTGCAGACCCTTTACTTTTCTGTGCTGCTATAGTGACCCTACAAGCAAGAGAGTAAGCACAGAAATCTCAAGGGTCAACGACAGTTCGGAAGCTGACGTTTTAGGCTTTGCAAGGAAGATGATTAATAGGAAGTTGTTATTCTGAAAACCTAGCTTTATGTATACCCCTTTTTTATGCAACAAGTTTTAATGAATTGCAATTTCTTTACTTTGAACACACAATTTCTTTCACTTAAGTTTTGTATGTTTGTACGTTTCTATTTATGCTCTGTAAGATTTGATCACGTTTATGTTTGGTACCAATTGATAATCCATGTGTTGCAGGCCCACTTAGCACTGTACTGCTTCGCTAACAGCCAGGTGTCCAGTTCCCTGCGCCTCATGTACCGCGCCCGATACCTCGCTCTGCTCTGTCACGGGGAGAACCATCCAGAGGTGGCGCTCATTGATGTAAGTCTCAACGCTTATCCTTCAGTGGAATCTATTATTAATGTTTTATCGCCCTACAAAACAAGAATCAGGCTCTATCATGTATTTGTTTCTAGTTTCAAAAGGTGACATGGTTAAGAAAAACCTTTTGTGGATAAAGATTTTATCAAGTATTGTCTGACATTGTAATTGAAATATAAGCAGATATTTAAATGGAATCATGGTTGATAAGTTCTTAATGATATGGGAATGTAGTTACATAAAAAATAAGTCTGATCCTGCACGCATGGCATAAAACCCTTAAGAATTTATTTTTTTTTATCATCGGTAAATGTTATCTTAGCCAAGGAAAATATTTCATGGTTGATATAATTGTAAATATATAAAAAACTAAAGATATATCACTGGTGGAACATGATAAACGAATATCTTTTGTCTCCAGAGCAACATCGGTCTGATCCTGCATGCGGTGGAGGAGTACGAGTTGTCTCTCAGGTTCCTGGAGCACGCCCTCCAGCTCAACACAAAGTAGGTTTCTTCTCATTCTAGTTGTGAAATAATTTAAAAGTTGTTCCAAGTTAAGTCATAAGCTAGATAAGAAATCGGCTCAAATATGTCACGTTAGTTTGCAGACACAAATCTTTGTAATTTGATTTCACAAAACTTAAGTATGTTGAACAATCATCAATGAAGTGTTGCTTTTGGGTTTCAACTTCTTCCTACCTATAAATTTCCATGGAAAAACAGCTTAGAATTTGGAACCAGAATTCAGAAATTAAGACTTACTCTTAGAAACTTTGTATATTGAAGAAACATCCTTTTTAGTGTTGCCTTTTTTTGATTTTCAACTTTTTCCTACATTTTATGGTTATTTCTAGAGCTGTGTTCAAACCTGATTTGATACCAATGAATCTCTCCCTGCAGGTATTTTGGAGTGAAGAGTCTGAAGGTTGCCATGAACTACCATCTTGTCGCACGTACACACTCGTGTCGAGGAGACTTCCGCGCTGCACTCACTAGCGAGAGGGAGGCTTACGCCATCTACAAACAAACTGTAAGTCTTTAGTTTTGAATAAAAATTCGTCTAAATCAATAGCTGATTAAAGTTCCAAATATTGGCATCAGTTGGGTACATATCTACATCATACCGGGGACGTAGCTCAGTGGTAGAGTGTTTGCTTGTCACCCCGAAGAATGGGGTTCGATTAGCAGTCGCATCAAACCAAAAGACGATTGCTGCCGTGCTTGACATTCAGCTTGGTAAAGGCAGAACAACGCATTAACTGGCGCTGCACAGTGGCTCCTGGGTGCAAAATGCACAAACCATATATCCAATATGTACATGTACTGAGGAAAATAAGTTATTATCATTATTACATGGAGGCTCATGTTTCTATAAATATTGATGTCTCATTGAAACAGGTTCTTCATTCTGAGATTGAGGAATACTTATCCTCTATAATATCATTACCTTTGTTGACCAACAATCTTTCCTGCTCCAGCTTGGAGACGAGCACGAGAGGACGAAGGAGTCGTCGGAGTGTCTGAAGCACCTGACCCAGCAGGCCGTAGTGTTCCAGAAGAAGATGAACGAGATCTACAAGGGGGAGAAGAGCATCACCTTCCCTCCCATACAGGTACGCATACAGGCCTTTACTCTCCTTTCATTGGTTAAACTTGCTTTTTATTGTGAAAATAAAAACTGTATTTTCAGTAAGTGAAACACTGCTTTAATATCATTTCATTGGTTAGAATTAATATTGCTCTAAAAGAACACTGATATAACACTTGAAATTGAACAAGGGGGAGAAGAGCATCACTATCCCTCCCATACAGGTACGCATACACGGCTTTACTCTCTTCTCATTGGTTAAAAGTGATACTAATCGTTGAGAAAAAATCTGTATTTTCAGTAGTTCCGTATCTTTGCACGAGATGTGTGTTACAAACTTATTGTTATCTAATGAGTGATCTCACCACGATTGAGTAATAAAATGAGATCTGCTCTGTGAAATAACACTTGTAAATGAATATATCATGATTGTGTCATGAAACAGTTGAATGACTTCATGAGATGACTAATAAGTGAAGTGTCATTTACAATATAAATAAAATAAATACAATTAATGTTTCTTGTCAAATACTAAGTCCTGAAGTAGAAAATTATGCAATTAGACTTGTCACTTTGCTCTGATAAAGATAGCTACTCTATAAAATTTTACATGGTATATAATATCCCCCTTTATCATCCAAAACTGGCATCACTTAAAAACACTGGTGATTCTACGTTTAGTGTTTTGAAACAAATCGGGTAAAAAATAAAAGTATTTAGATTTTTACAAACCATTTCCTGAGACATTTTGTTTTAACCCTCACAGATCCAGACTCCGTCAGTGTCCAGTGTTCTTGATACCCTCAACGTCATCAACGGCATCGTATTTGTGCAGATCAGGTTGGTCATTGTCACCAAGAATCATTCAAATAAATGTCTGTTTGCATCACTGACCTGAGTCCCTTCCAGCTTGTAAAATACAGTCAATTCTTTAAAGTACACACCCTTTTCAAGCATGCGTTACAAATTTGTAGGATCTTTATGGAACCATCTCCCTTTTGTCAATAAAGAAATCAGTATCTACAAAAAAAATTCATTACCCATGCAACCTCTAGAATGATACTAAAACAGTTATTTGATTTTACATTTTATAAGCTCATCAGATTGTCACTTACAATTAGACCAGCTCCCTCAATCTGACATGCCAAAATGTCTCGTGTCAATGCAAATCTTGGAAATAAAGAACTCACCATATATCCAAGTAAAATCCTTTTAAGGTATCCTTATGATCTATCAAGATCAATGCTGCTAATGGCCAAGATATTGCCAAAGCGGCGTTGAAATCCAACTCGCTCTATCAAAATGGAAATTAAGACCTAAATACATATTTTTTGTAATCACTAAAGATAAGCTGATTGGATCAAGCCAATTAAAATACAGGTTAGTATTAAATACACAAAAATGTGTTCCCATCTTTGTTTCAGTCACGATGACATAGAGAAGTTCAAACAGGAAATGGCAAAGAGGACGACCGATCAGAAAGAACTCCCAGAAGTAACAGAGGGCGGTGACGCGTCCACAACACCATCCACAGAGACTGTGAGCAAACCTGAATCTGACTCTTGCTGTAAACACAACCAGGAGAGTGAACCCATCACAGACACTTCCGCTCAACTAGTCAATGGCGATATCAAACACGATACTGTCCCTGAAGTCACTGTGACCGAGGGCAGATAGGCGTAATCTTTTTCAGACATGCTGTGACGATGAGTTTGTTTTGATCCAAGGAGAGACCTTTGTCATTTTCATTTTGAAAGACACAATTGAACAAGAATGGCCTTTAAATTCGTCAGATAATTGTCATTTGAGCTTCTTTACAGAAAGCTTGGTTGTGAGAGAAGGGAGATAACTGCGTGGAACAGTTTGTGTGTGGTAGCAGATTACCTCAAGAGTTATCTACCCTGTCCAAATCAACCTATTGGGAAGAAAAGATACATTATGGCAATGATTCCTATGAAGGAAACAACACCATGTTTTCGAGAACTCCGCAAACGGTCTTTCAGAACAATCATCATATCAGACACTTGTCGTATGGAACTGAGTGAATGGAATTCATTTCTTCATGTAGATACCATATTTCCTGGATTTGATTGAGTAAATTTGTAATGGCCAGTGGAACTAATTTTGTTGTTGAAGATTGAATTATAGGTTTGATTTTGAATAATTGATCTTCCGTTATGAATCGGTTGGTAACTCAAATGATTTTTTGATTTACAAGTGTTTGGCATGGTGACCAAAAACAAAAAGTAGCCATCTTGCAATTGATAGTTTCTGTCATTGACAATATGAAATAAAATTCATTGGTACATTTTCTTCAATCTGACCAAAGATTAACAGGTTTCAATACAAAAGATGTAATTTTGAAACTTAAGTGGGCATGGAACCGTTATATACTTGTACACATTTCAAGTATTATGTACTGTTAGGTGTTTGTGATAATCAAATTAGTTTAAATATTCAGATTTACTGACTGCCGTAAAGTTTTATACCATGTAATATATATTCGATCTTTGTAAGCATGTGCATTTTAGAATGAGAATATGAACGATCTGCCCTTCGTTAAAATGTCTGTTGGTTCTAGATGAGAACTATTAGCTATGTTATTTGTGTGTTAATGTTTCCGTTATCCATTATTTGGGCTATTTGTAAGCAGTTAGTGATTATCTTGCGATGTCTCTGACATGATGTACAGTAGTTGTTCTATGCACATTTCGCCGCAAACTGCCTTAGATTCACAAACTCACCCATCACCTATTCTGAGTTATATTCAGCAGTTCCTTCCACAGTACTATTTAAAAGTATATTCTTCACACACAAAATTGCAACAAGAATATTTTTAGCAAATGTTTGACATTATAGGAGCAATACATTAGGAATAATGTAGGAATTTAAATCTTTAGCAGTGTATAAAATAGATTGGAAACTTAGCCTGTCCTGAAAATTAATTGACCCATTCCTTAGGGGAAAATAAAGAAAACTTTTGAAAAGTTACCAGTCCTGACCAAAAAGTAACCAGTCCTGGCAAAAAGTAGCCAGTCAAGGGCTATATTTTAAACACTATCTTTAGGATAAATGACCTTTAATCTCATGTTTTTTTAACACAGTGATCTTTAAGTATATCCAAATTGAAAAACATGCAGGTGTCCCAAATTTCACATGTAGCTTAATAAATTAATACATTTGCTAAATTTTAAATAACATCAGTGTAGAAAATATCTTTCACATTTTGTGTAATATTGGTGTTCAGTCATTTAAAGTTTGTTATTTCAAAATAATGAAGTAGATTTAGAAAATTATTATTCAATGATTTCAAAATGCAGCTTAGTTTGATATAAGGTGCTGGCACTTTTTCCTTGCAATCCCTTAAAGGAATGACAAATGTTAAGAAACCATATGGATTGGATATTACTGATTCCTGGAGCAAAATTACCCCAGATCATCAGTCTGATAGGGTCGTAACCGGACACAAACCACTCTAAGCTTGTATCCTGTATTTGATCCAGTACCCTTTCTGGTATAACTACTGTTTGTAAAACAAACTTGGAATGCTCTGCTGCTTGACTGTAAGAGTTTAATCTGACGCAACAAGATTCCTTTCAAATTGAAAGTTTGCAGTCCTGGCTGCAAGATGCTTAATATTTTGAACATCGGTATTACTTATTGATTTCCTTATCAGATTGGCGCAATGATCAACTACAAATATTGTAAAAAATAATAATCGTGACTGCATGCTTATTCTACCTTTGAACAAATATATTCTTATCATCTGAACAATTGTAGATATTTGCTTCCCTAAGAGAAAAAGCTTTTAAAATTTTATGCAAGTTGTCCTAAATTGAAATCATACATAAATTGAAGAACTGCATATCAATGTAGATACTAGTGATTATAGAGTGTGATTCAGATTTATTTACCTGTGATAATGATAGATGCATTTTACCTTGTTGCCAAATCCTCATGTTGAGTCATTTCTGTAGATCTGTAGTGTAGTTGCATGACCATTCCAGAGTATATTAGCATTCCTTGACCAGTGTCCACCATTACAGGTGTAAATTATGGGAAATTTACACAAACCTTTAACTTGGCCTATCAAAGTTCAAAAAGTATTGAAATGAGCAGTGCTTTTGATTTGCTGAAGAGTGTAATTTGAGAGATTCCTTTTTGTTTGAATTTTTACTTTCAGCAAAATGCTTAAAAGATACATCCTCTCTAATGCTTTCATTCATTGTTTTCATGGATGAAATTTTTTTTTTTGCAATGGTAGTTTTAGGAATATATATTGACACACTGTTTAAGGTTTTTGTGAATTTTCTACCGTATCTTTTAAAAATGGAATGACCCAGCATTAGTGCTATATGAAAATGCTTAGAAAAAAATGTTTCCCCAATAATGATAAATTGATATATTTTAAAGGCTACAAAGTAATTTTTCAAAATTACGGAGTAATTTGAAAGAAATTCTAAGAAATGCTGTTTTTAGTTTGAAACAGTTATGTAGAATGCCAAATAATTTATGAGATATGATTTACATAATAACTTTACAGCATTAAATGAGACCTTTAATCAAAACTACAAATATTTGTTGAAAATTTCGATACCAGTTTGCATTTATTCTTAAAAGAATATGAAAAGTTTGCATGAATGTATATTTTTTAAGGATGAATTTTTAGTTATAATTTTCTTTGATAACTTGTGCTTAATTCAATTATCATTATTTTATGTTTATAAATAATATTTTGCAAATAGAATATCCTTTATTCCAATAAATTTTGAAATTTATGTCCTAGATACTAACCCTTTGATAATTAAGACATTTTGATGTGATTTATTTTATGTACACATAATAAGTATGTTAAGTCTTCTATTATTTTGTTGGATTATATTGTTTACAGTTGTCAATTTCGTAACGGGGCGAGAATCATAGACATGTCCATACAGATCAATTTAGTGTTAAATGATTATGTATGTTCTGTTGCTGTATTTGTCAATTTGAACATGTGTTGTTCATGTATCAAACAGGGATTGTTCAGTATTTTCAGTTCAATTAAAAATATTTAATGATTTAATATATCCAAAAAAGAGACCTTACTTTAAATGAAATAGGAATACTGGAAAAGCATATTTTGATGTGTTCCTTATAATACAAAGAAGAAAAACTGGTGAATCATGGATTCAGTTATAACCAGATATTTTCTCTACAAAGTTCATGGATATTTCACAATAGAAACCACCCAGAGAAGTCTTAGAGATGTAGAGTAGAATACATTCCAGATTATTGGTGCTCAGATTCATATTGTATGATATATAGATTCACCCTAGTAACATGTAGTACCATGTAAGTATACTAAAGCCAATTGATTCTTATAAACATAATATTGTGCATGATGTTTCTCAGGATGATGCAAATTTTGTCAAATTTATGTATAGAAAGCTGAATAAAATTCAGTTTTGAGATCAAATTTGAGTAAAAATCTAATAGTTGCTACCTCTGTTCATGTAAAATATTACCATAGTTAAAAGGTGTTCCTTTATGCCGTCACAAATGGCTGATATAATGCCCAAGCGGCTTTAAAACTCAAACTCTCTCAAATACTATTGATAATGTGATGTTGATGCAACATTAATCAGAAATGTTCTTGAAATACGTGGTAATTGAATTTTGGTTTTCAGTCTTTAGATTTAGAGTTGAGGACCAAATTAAGTAATACCATGTTATCACTTCTGAAAGATTGAAATTTATGAACTTCACTGTCCACTTAGTCTTGTCTGTCCATCATCAATCTTCCTTTTTGCCCTGTACAGTTTCCACTATTCTAGAGAGAATATTTAGCTTATTGCACAGATTGAAGTTTATTTTTACAAAATGTTAGATTTTTATAGAATTTATTTTTTGAGTGGTGATAGAGTATTTGTTGTTGCATGGTGTGGAGGTAGCATTTGAGACTTCACGTGTAGAAGAGTGACCAAGGGAGACTACTCCTGCAAGGGGAGACGACTGTATCGATTGTTTAGTGATAGAAGAGTGATGTTTGTTAGTGAAAGATTTATCCTCTGCATTTGTTTTGTTATGAATTATTATTTCTTTTCTTTCCTTAAATGTTGTTAAAATTTGTGAGTTGAATGTTGAAGTGCAAATGGACATGTTTTGATATTTGAATTCGGACAATCAGCTTTACTGAAATAGGACAAATGTGCATCCATTTTGCTTGATTGTCTTTAGTTGTAATTCTTGAAGTTAATATCCCTCATAAAACTCACCTTGTATCTGGATCAAATATCAATATGTAATATGTTTCTTGCCATATTTGTTTCTGACAATAACATGTCATTGACTGATGTTAACTGCTAATTATATCTGTATCAAATGAAATATAACACTACTTTTACAATTGAATTTCACTTGAATATCATAATACATTTTCCAGATACTACCTGGATATTTTCAATATAAATACATCATCAATATCACTTATTTCTCACCAAGTTCCTGCAGTGGTAACAGCAGTTGACCTTATCATAGTATTTCAATATGGAGTTTGTGGCTTGTAGAATGTTGAAATCGGACGTAGCATGGCAGCCTACAGAAAATTGGCATTTGACTGTTAATCAAATATATTGAAGAAATGTGAAAATGTTGAATACAGTCACAAATGCAGGAATATCCTGACATCTGAAAAGTTTTTTTTTTGTCAGCCTCTGATTTTTTCCACAGATCTTATAAAATGTCTGATAGTTTAATCAGGATGTGTATAGTCAGTGCGCCACCTAGTGATCATATAACGAGAATGAGACGTAGACTGCATTATTATTTTGTTTGTGTGTGCTGCGTGGATAGAGCTCCATGTATCTTGTGAGTGAACGATTTAACAATAACCCAGGCTGGATGATAATAAAAAGTGACAAATCACATGTTTATTTTCATCTTTAAGCATTACTTGTTTGCAGGGGATAGTGAAAATATTTTTAGCTCATCAGGTCTGAGAGACCCAATGGGCTTATGGCGTCCGTCCATAAACTTTTCACTTTTTCCACTTCTTCTCCAGTTCTAAAAGGTCTAGAGAGCTGAAGTTTGATGTGCAGACTCCTTGGCAAAAGGGGATTCTAAATTGTAGATTTTGTGACCCCAAATGGGGTCGCAGGGGTCAAAACCTTTCAAAACCTATTTTCATCTTTTTCTCCCGTTCCAAAAGGTCTAGAGAGCTGGACAGTTGTGTGTAGACTCCTTAGCCAATGGGGATTCTAAATTGTATATTTTGTGACCCCATGACCCCAAATGGGGTCACAGGAGTCAAAACCTTAAAAATCTATTTTCATTTTCTTCTCCAGTTCGAAAGGGTGTAGAGAGCTGAAAAGTTGTGAGTTGACTCATTGGGATTCTAAATTGTAGGTTTTGTTTCCATTTCCATCAAACTTCTGATGAGCTACAGAGCCAATGGCTCCATTTATGCCCCAGCCATATATGGCAGGGGCATATTGGATTACCCTCGGTTGTCCGTACGTAACCACTTTATACAGGGTATAAAAAACCATTCAACAGATTTAATTGAAATCGCAAACATGGCTTTTAGGCATCCTAACGGTGTGCATCTCATTTTGTTTTTAAATTTTTGATTTTTTAGCTCATCTGGCCTGTAAGGCCCGATGGGCTTATGGCATGGCATGGTGTCCGGCGTCCGTCCGTCCGTCCATCCGTCCGTCCATCCGTCCATCCGTCCGTAAATTTTGTGGAATTTAGACTTCTTCTCCAGAACCAGAAGGCCTAGAAAGCTGAAACTTTGTGTACAGACTCCTTGGCTAGTGAGGATTATAAATTGTAGCTTTGGTGGCCCTGTGACCCCTAATAAGGGCCACAGGGGCCACACCCTAAAAACCTATTTTCATCTTCTTCTCCAGAACCATAAGGCCAAGAAAGCTTAAACTTTGTGTACAGACTCCTTGGCTATTGAGGATTATAAATTGTAGCTTTGGTGGCCCTGTGAACCCTAATAAGGGCCACAGGGGCCACTCCATAAAAACCTATTTACATCTTCTTCTCCAGAACCATAAGGCCTAGAAAGCTGAAACTTTGTGTACAGACTCCTTGGCTAGTGAGGATTATAAATTGTAGCTTTGGTGGCCCTGTGACCCCTAATAAGGGCCACAGGGGCCACACCCTAAAAACCTATTTTCATCTTCTTCTCCAGAACCATAAGGCCTAGAAAGCTGAAACTGTGTGTACAGACTCCTTGCCTAGTGAGGATTATAAATTGTAGCTTTGGTAGCCCTGTGACCCCTAATAAGGGCCACAGGGGCCACGCCCTAAATACCTATTTTCATCTTCTTCTCCAGAACCGTAAGGCCTAGAAAGCTGAAACTTTGTGTACAGACACCTTGGCTAGTGAGGATTATAAATTGTAGCTTTGGTAGCCCTGTGACCCCTTATAAGGGCCACTGGGGCCACACCCTAAAAACCTATTTTCATCTTCTTCTCCAGCACCGTAAGGCCTAGAAAGCTGAAACTTTGTGTACAGACTCCTTGGCTAGTGAGGATTATAAATTGTAGCTTTGGTAGCCCTGTGACCCCTAATAAGGGCCACAGGGTCCACGCCCTAAAAACCTATTTTCATCTTCTTCTCCAGAACCATAAGGCCTAGAAAGCTGAAACTTTGTGTACAGACTCCTTGGCTAGTGAGGATTATAAATTGTAGCTTTGGTAGCCCTGTGACCCCTAATAAGGGCCACAGGGTCCACGCCCTAAAAACCTATTTTCATCTTCTTCTCCAGAACCATAAGGCCTAGAAAGCTGAAACTTTGTGTACAGACTCCTTGGCTAGTGAGGATTATAAATTGTAGCTTTGGTGGCCCTGTGACCCCTAATAAGGGCCACAGGGGCCACACCCTAAAAACCTATTTTAATTTTCTTCTCCAGAACCATAAGGCCTAGAAAGCTGAAACTGTGTGTACAGACTCCTTGGCTAGTGAGGATTATAAATTGTAGCTTTGGTGGCCCTGTGACCCCTAATAAGGGCCACAGGGTCCACGCCCTAAAAACCTATTTTCATCTTCTTCTCCAGAACCATAAGGCCTAGAAAGCTGAAACTGTGTGTACAGACTCCTTGGCCAGTGAGGATTATAAATTGTAGCTTTGGTAGCCCTGTGAACCCTAATAAGGGCCACAGGGGCCACGCCCTAAAAACCTATTTACATCTTCTTCTCCAGAACCATAAGGCCTAGAAAGCTGAAACTTTGTGTACAGACTCCTTGGCTAGTGAGGATTATAAATTGTAGCTTTGGTGGTCCTGTTGCTCCTAATAAAGGCAACAGGAACTTCCTTCAATTCTATTTTCATCCTCTTCTCCTGAAGTATAAGGTCTAGAAAACTGAAACTTATCGCCTATAAACTTAATTTTATGATTGGTGACCCTGTGGCCTCTACAAAGGGGGAATCACATTGGCCAAACTCTACAGCATAATTGATGATGAAGCCTGATGAGCTACAGAGCCAATGGCTCTATTTTTTTCAAATTTCTGACATATTGAACTTAGGTGAATATTTGTGCAAGTGAAAGCTCATAGTAGTGTGATTCCCTGGACGTAGCTCAGTGGTAGAGTGACCGCTTGTCACCCGGAAGACCCGGGTTTGATTCCCGGTTGTGTCATACCAAAAGACGTAACAAGTTTGGAGTTGTTGCCGTCTTGCTTGACACTCAGCATTGTAAAGGCAGAACAACGATTAAGCTGGCGCTGCACCGTGGCTGCCGGGTGCCTAGGCATGATACAAATTTCCAACATGTACTTGTACTGAGGATAATAAAGTGTTATTATAATAATTATAAGGGGCGTTGTTTATCCACTTCTCCTCAAAAAGTACTTGATAGACTGCGCTATTCTTCCAAACATGCTTTATAGGTATCCGAAAGGTGTGCACCTTATATTATGTTTTGGGAATATTTAATTTTCTACAACTTAATGGATGTTTGAACTTAAATTAAGCTATGCGATGTGCATCTCTTTTTAAATTCTATGGTTGAAAACATTGAGATCTTTTTTATTAGCTGGGGCATCTGTGTCCCATGGACACAAATTTTCTATTTTTAATTTAGTTCTACATCATTTCAGAAGACCCATCCAAATGCAATAATTATTTAATTAACCTTCAACGATTTCCTCTGGATTGAGTTTCCTTTTTCTCGATGGCAGGATGTGATAAAAACAGTTACTACTCCAAATGAAATACAGTGGTAACCTTGAGATTTTACTTATCAGGTATTTAACTTATGAACTCCAGGTTTCCATGGGTCGAGATAACTTTAAGACTTCTCAACCGTATAGACTGTAATCGCAGCAAAATGTAAAACAGTTGTAAATAACATACAAGATTTATTGCATGACACATCAGAATGGACATTTCCTAAGCAAAACATATGTGCATGGTTGGCTGCCATGTTCAAGTCATGACAGTGCCTCCATCACGGTATTAATCCGTTGTCAGAGTTTGTGTAGGGTCAACTGATTGAAATCAACCAGATGCAAGTAGGATGTTTTTATAAATCTGCAACTTACACAAGCCGAGCTTTAAGAAGGATGCTTATTTAACTTATACTGTATATCTGTATCATGGTTCACTTGAGATACGAGTCTACAAATCAACAAATGCCAATAAAAATCAGGAAAACAAGGAAAAAAACAAGAGATGACTTCACTGAACCATTTTCTTACATCAAATCTTGTAGATGAAGAATTGCCTCCATCAGTAAGCAAGCAAGCCGACTGTTGGTTTTTCCCTGACCCGAACCAAAAAAACTTGACTTATCTCATGCATATTTGGGGCATTTGGGGTTTTAACTTCTTGCTACCTTGATTTGTATCCCTTTCTATTGAGACGCATCAAAAACGTAAGGCTTAGGTCTTTGAAAAGGAATATATTAAACAATCATCTGTAGTTAGGACTTTTTAAAAAGAATATCTTGTTGTTAATATCAACGAACTGCTTGGGATCGTTTTCAGTTTAAAATATTGTTAAATGTATTCTCTGGCTAACACGTATTATTATAAACAAGTGAAGAAGCGAGCAAAACTCACATACCCCCGCTCCCCACTTTGTTCAAAGAATTTCAAATAGTAAAACTGATTAATATTGGTTAAAGTTGTATGATAGTTGAGTATACAGTAAGTCATTGTGTAAGTCTTCTTTCCACTGAAACCCCAAAACCAAATTCATTAACAGGTTTTATAATTAAAAGGGGACATCTAGGGATATTGGTTGATCTTTGTTTTCAAATTTGAGGTAGTTATCATGAATATTCTACGAGATGCACTGAGGACAAAATTATTTTTGTTGAGTCACTTTGTAAGTTATGTTTTCCAAAGAAACCACAGAGAAGAAAATCCATATATATATATATATTGTTTAACTCTCACATGGAAGCAAAAAATATTTTAAAATTGTGGATCTAGCCCTCAAAAGGCACATCTAGGGATCATGGTTGATAAGTGTATGAAGTTTGGGAGATATGATCAGGACAAAAGACTTGGTCATAGAGTCAGTGTTTAGTCATGTTTTCATGGAAACCACGAAAAAATAAAAATAATGTGATGGTCTAACCCTCAAAAGGCACATCTAGGGATCATGGTTGATAAGTGTATGAAGTTTCGTGAAGCTAGCATGTATAGTTTGGGAGAAATGCCCCGGACAAAGGACTTCCTCAAAGAGTAACTTTTTAGTCACGTTTCCATGGAAACCGCAAAAATGAAAATTCAGAAATAGTTCTAACCCTCAAAAGGCACAACTAGGGATCATGGTTGACATGTGTATGAAGCTAGCATGCATAGTTTTGGAGATCTGCTCTGCACAAAACGACTTCCTCAAAGAGTCACTTTTTAGTCACGTTTCCATGGAAACCGCAAAAATGAAAATTCAGAAATAGTTCTAAACCTCAAAAGGCACAACTAGGGATCATGGTTGACATGTGTATGAAGCTAGCATGCATAGTTTTGGAGATCTGCTCTGCACAAAACGACTTCCTCAAAGAGTCACTTTTTAGTCACGTTTCCATGGAAACCGCAAAAATGAAAATTCAGAAATAGTTCTAACCCTCAAAAGGCACAACTAGGGATCATGGTTGACATGTGTATGAAGTTTGATGAAGCTAGCATGCATAGTTTTGGAGATCTGCTCCGCACAAAGTTTTGGGACTGACGGACAGAAAGAATGAAGGCTATATACCCCCGCTTACCCTGTAAGGCGGGGGTATAGCTATTGTTATTGAAGGGGCAGTGGCATGTTTTGTTGAAATTATATATATTTTAAATTTTTCACTGATAATTGTACGTTAATGCTAAATGTATCATTTTGTTTGTGTCAAATCTCATTACTCAAACCAATCATCCATAGTCAGAACAAATTATAAATATTCACACTAATTTCATTGGCGGCCATTTTTGTGTGAACACCTATTTAATTTTGTATTAGAAAATGGAATTTCATGGCTGAACTATACATTATATATTTGAATTATTACTGCTTCATAAAATTTAAATACATTCTTTCAATTTGAATAATTTATATTCATTTTCCTGACATCACCTTATATTGCCCTTGGCTTTAAAACGTGCTACTGCCTCTTTAAAAATTCCCTACTTAGGAGGGTATACAGCCAACTCTTGCCTTTTTTTAAAATACATAAACTATTCATGACAATGGATTCAAACACAACCTGTCCAAGGTTGAGTAGCCCAGGTTACAGCAAACTTATTGATCCATATATCAATGAGGTTCATGGGGACAAACAAATCTATTTACATGAAATAAGTGTTATTATCAACATTATCTGGTCTGGTCCAAAACATTAAATTATCTTACATCAATCAAGAAATGACAGGTGACGTGTTTGGAACAACAAAACAACTTTTTATTTTTCTATTTTACTCAACTATATATACAAAAAATCAAAACAAAATATTGTAACAGCGATAACAATTATGAAAATTACCTACGGTACACAACATAACAAGCACTTCCCTAAAATATTCACTTCCCTAAAAGCATAAGAAATAAACAATGTGAGAATACAATTTCATGCATGATATTCAGAAGAAAAGACCGATATTTCTAATGATAAAAAATGCTACCATTGAGACAAAATTATCCCTTTCTTTTAAGAAATGAGCAAACAAGACAAAAATGATACTGAAAATCTTCAGTCCTATGTCGCCCAGCAGACATGGTAATCAAACTAAGGAAAACTCGCTCGGGGGGGAAAATAAAAATTATTACCAAGTTACTTAAAACCCTACTATTAAAAAAAGAAAATTTCACTACTTTTATTAGTCAATCAGAATATTCTACTTATTTTACGGTACATGTATAATAATCTGATTTCACATTTAAAAAAAAAACATGGAAAGAAGAAGACAAAAAACAAACAATATTATAGCTTTCCACTGTCTAGTGACACCATCCTTCCTCATTATTGTAAAATTACTGACTAGTCTTTTTTGCGGCTGTCAGTCATGAAAAGTCTCAAAACAAGAACCATAATTAAATAGACTATTCCCCTCACGCTGCAAGATGACAAAACAAAAATCACCTGCAAAGCAGAATTCTTCATCAAAGTAGACTTGTTCAACAAACTTAACAATGGCAATGGTTAAGACTCTTGCAATTGAATATTCATAAAGTACCCTTGGATTGGGAGTAACAATTATGATTATGGCATGTGACAAATGATTATGGCATGTGACAAATGATTATGGCATGTGACAAATGAGTACTATATTGATGTTTCTTCATGATTTAGAGTTGAATGACTATGAAGTCATAAATTTTTGTCATTGTAAGTGAATCTCCAATTACTGAAGTGGTATTAACATAAGCTTTTAGCTTGTTTACCAATCCAATTCTTTATTGAAGTAAATATGTTTAAACTACCTCCAATAACTCAATAATGTGCATATTGTCAGTAAAACATCTGATTTCAACCAATAACAGTTTTCGTGCACAGCATGTACACAATAAAGTACTTCCAGTCAGAATTAGAACTTGGGAAATTAACTTTTCCTAAACATGAGTCATGCACTTTAAACTCATAAATCTGATATTTCTAGCAAGAACAGCTTTGTTTCAGGGCATTTTCAACTTATTCTTCAAAAACTGCATGACCTGATGCATCAACTCTCGCTCTCCATCCCTCCAGACCATCTCCAGAGTTATCTCCCTTACCCCTGCTGGCTTCTTCAAATTTACCTCCCATTTCAGAATGTAACGCCTTTTGACTGTTCCAGATTTTTCTTCACCTGAAGTGCCAGATTTTAATCTTTTGCTATCACCACTTTCCTCGGCCTCTGCTTTCCGTTTGCGATCACCTTTCTCAATGTCTATATCCTCAGGCACAACTTCAGTCAGTTCATCTCCAATTTCATCGGAGTGCTTTTCTTGAACAGATTCAGATTTATTCTCAACTTCTGTGGGGTCGGTGATGTCTGCAACTCCACTGTCGTCTTTTGAAGAACTTATGTTCTTATCTGTTGATGAGTTATCTCCCTTTTCAGTTGAAGAGTATTCTTCCTTCTCCTTTGAATTATCTCCCTTCACTGTTGAAGTGTTATCTCCCTTTTCAGATATTGAGTTGTCCCCCTTTTCAGTAACAGAGTCATCCCCCTGATTTTTCTTTTCAATTCCAGTTATCTCCCCTGATTCAGAGTGGTCTCCCCCTGATTGTTTCTGCAGACGCTGTTCTTGTCTTCGTTTCCGTCTCTGATTACTCCAGGTGTTTTCGTAGGCGACTGTTGAGAGGCTGGAGAACCCCTTGTGGCACTTTTTCTCCTTGTGATGAATCTATTCAAACAAAGGGTCAAGGTGGTTATACAAAAGATATTTGAGATGTTGGACAAAATTTACCTTTACAAGGCATTAAAAAAAGCTTGTCTTATGTTTTTACTTATATTGTTATCTTGTTTGAAGATAATTTGATATATAATTTCGATGTATGAATGAAAATAATTTCAGATGAATTGAACATCTTTTCACTGCTTACACTTACGCTCCCAAGCTGAATAATGGCTATCCTATATGAATTGCAAAACACCAGAAGTCAAAATTCTTTAACAAGAATCATCAGAAGACAGTCTAAGTAAACCTAGCCTCACTATTATCCGTTACACTGCTATACTGAGTCTAGCAAGGCTTGGTTGAGAGTCGCGTCAGCCCACGTGACCAAGTTGACCAATCAGAACTGATCTTACCAAGCCACAATAGTGTGCCTTCGCACGTATAACGTTGGAGGGTCATAGGTCGCAGAAAGGTCGGCTGACGCGACCCTCAACCAGACCTTTCTAGACTCAGTACAGCAGTGTAACGGATAATAGTGAGGCTAGGTTTACTTAGACTGCATCAGAAGATTACATATCCCAATAAATCAGAATATATATCTAATAAATTACCTAAGATCAAAAAAGGACACTGAAATTCTAAACCCCATTTTCACCAACAAAACAATTCCGAAGAAGTTGAAATTCCAAAAGGCACTTCTTAATATGCTGATTGATCCACAAACCAAGTTTCAAGGATCTAGATCCAATAGTTTTAGCGTTATGCATCGGCAACAAAATGACGGACAGACAGATGGACAAAGGAACAACAAAGACACAATCTGTGATTAACCATAATCTGAAAAAATTAATTGATTTTTCAATTAGAAAGTATCTAAATAGGGAGCCAAGTAGGCAGGGGACTTATAAGCCAGAGGTCTTTAAACTTGACCATTAAAAGAAAAAGCGATAATTTCTTCTGAAGTCATTCATGATATTTATATTACCGGCAATATAAATGTGCAAAAAAATATGGATTCTTCTTTGGAAAAGGTCATTGTTAAGTTTTTAATAGCATATATATACTGACCTTGAGATCATCCAGGACAGTTTTGATGTGAGCTGTTAGACTCGGTATGTCATAGATGGAGCCACCAGCACCAAACGGGATGACATACGTTAGAGGTGGTTTCTCGTTCTTTGATGCCTGGAACGGTGATTTCTGTGAAAGGAATCCTACAATTCATTAAGAAGTAATATCTCAATGCATTTACGTCAAAAAGGACACACATATGATAAGATACTAATCATCTTTGTTTTAGTGCAATACATAGAGGAAAATAGAGGAAACTAAACAACCATCTATTCAATACAATTTATTAAATAATTCAAAACAAGCAAAAGCAAGTTTGATACCAAAACAATCATGAGTTCTTTTTATTACTTGCATGCAAGCAACATTGCAAATAGTGTACTGAAACTAACATTTCGACAAGTTGGCAGCCATTTTGACAGCGCACTTACATTGTGACGTTACAGTAAAACGCTACTGTGACGTCATAGTTGCATCCTTACGCTAGTATAATATTGGCTTATAAATATCAAACATCCGTATCTTACACAACGAGTAATAAAGAACATATTGCACATTGAAGTTCCTGTTCATGCATTTTTAAACTCATGTGCAATTGGATTATTTCTTCAAAACAGATTTTCTCCAAACAGAGGCTACTCAAGCAAAGTGTTATAAAAGAAAAGAGAAACATGGACCACTTGTTACTGAAGTAATGTGGGAAAAAAATATTTTAGTAGCCTTTAGTAGAGAATGTCAATCAGATTCTTACAGGAAATACAACACTCTCATCAAAACTCCATGCAAGACCCCAGCGCATTGTTTTCCCTTGACAGAACTCAGTGGTTGAATACTTTGGTACCTGAAATATGAGACTAACATTATCAAAAGAAACTATGCCAAACCTGAATAAACTATATATATACAAAATCTAGTTCATAATATTTTTTCCTTAATTTTCATGGAAATAAAACATAAGTATTTGTTACAAACAAGAGCATGCTCGCGGCTGCAATTTAGGAAATAAAAAGAACTAAATTGATGAACCTCCAAAATAGGAACAAAGTCACTTAAGAGTTGTGACAATATGGTATGTCCCGATACATAACGTATCATGATACTAGAATGACAAGATTCGACACCATAGATCTCACAATACATCATTTTTAGGGCATTTTTATAGAAGGAAAATCAATAACTTGTACAAATACAAATGTATTGATTTTTATCTCATAGCCAACATTACGTATAACAATGCAGATGTCATATCACGCTAAGTATATTGTCATATTAAGTAACACAATTCTCAATGTATCGACAAATCGTCACAACTTCAAACGTCTTGGTATTCCTCCATTGAAGTTTGTTGGAAATTGAAGAATTGGGTGTAACGGTCCATAGATATGTTTTTATGGCGCAAGGGCATAAAAACAAACAAACCTCAAGTCTGCGTAACTCTTCTTTCAAAGGAGGTAGACTTGCCTTCTTTCCAACCATCGTTGTATACACTCTGTAAACAATTTTCAACAACTCAATTAATTGACCTGCATCAAGAAAATAATAATTTAAGGAATATAACGTTTCAACACTTTTAAATACTAGGACAACAATTTGCTGCATAATCTTGTCCTAAAGTTGAAGTGAATAGTGAGTCCCTTTTGCTGACATCTACTTACATTTATTTCATGTACTTGATATTTTTGGCATAAAAAAATTATTTCAAGAGATGACAAATCCCATTGGTCACCAGTCAATTTAAATTCATCAAAGAAATAAGTTTTTTTTTTTTAAAATCTCTAGAAGTTAAAAATCCTAAAAGACACAACTACACATTTTGACTGATGCATATCCCAAGTTTCAATGATATACTGTAGGTCATATATACGACATGATTAGAGACGGACGGACAGACAGAGTGATGACTATAATGCAGAGGAATATATGGATGACAACTTCTTTGTTCATTGTATGCGACTTTTTGACAGATTCTTGTGTCGTTCCCAAGCAGATGAAGAGTAATGTTGTAGGGACATATATATAAGTAAATAGTACAATACACAGTAACAACAACTTAATGAAAAGAGTTACTACAGCACGTCAGCTTACGATCTTCTCCTTAATTAATTAACTGTAATCACTTGTACATCACTGGCCTCTATTTATTAAATGTAAACATCTCCTGCATTGTACATTACTGGCTTCTTACCACTTATCTCTGTTTAATTACATTGAGTCATTTACTCTTTTCATTAATCTGATTTGTGGACACGCAAAATCATTTGGGTTCTCATAAGATGATTCTATAAGATGGAACATATTACCAATGTATATGGTTTCTTGACAATTGAGGCTAAGAATAAGATAGTATGGAACTCTCTCCTAAAACTTTCACGTGAGTTTGTTGCTTAAGTTTCTAAATCACCTCACTCTCGTTCTCAAAGCGACCGAATCTGTGATGAGTTGTTTGACAAACGCAACCTCTCCTCCCACAGCTATACACTCCTTGGGGCTAGCCGTACTGACAGACGTAGGTTCAGGTCGGTCCACGTTACGCGACGTTGTAATAGCTTGAGCCTCCATGTGGTCTGCGAAGAAGGGAGGGTTGCACATGCAGAAGTCGTAGTTCAGGTCATCTTTCTCATCAAGCAGGGCTCCGGTCACTAGTGCGTCCTCTGTTACTTTCTTCACTGCAACATGACAAAAATTATTGATTATATTCCATCAAAATTTTTAATACTGTTTTTAAACAATAAATGTTTGAATCATTTTGGTGAGAGCATTGGAATGTATGATGAAGTATTTTCTTATACATGCATATATATCATGACAGACTTCAATAAAATATTTGTCTGTCTGTCTTCTGCCTATAAATAGGATATCAAAAATAAGTATCAATGTCTTTCCATGATAAAGGGGTGCCTTTATATTGGTATTTCCAAAGCGAGAAAGTTTGGGCGGAGTCTAGTTAAAATAGTATGACACAGACTCAAAATAATGGCAGAAAATGAAACAAGCCTGTAAAGTGGCCAGCCAAAAAGAGGTATATTGTAGGTTTTAACAGTAAAATTAAGGTGAGGTGATGTGAGGTGATGTGGGGTTTATTGACGCTTTCAAGAGTATTTCATTTACCGGTATATCGCGGCTGCTAGTGTTATTGCACTATTGTGGCTATGCATTGCGGTGAAACCAGCATGTAACAGCTGGAACTAGCAACCATGGGTGGTACTGCACTGAAATTCAGTGTAGCATTGCACCCAAACCTGAATGCATGTAGAACAGTTCTCTACTGGGCCAGTACTGGCAGTACTGCAGACAAAGTTGCCGAGATTCAAACCATATACCTCATGATCTGAAGCAGAACGCGCTAACCACTGCGCTATCCCGCCACCAACAGTAAAATTAAAGAAAACCTCAAAATGTTACCAGCCCAAACCAAAAGCATCAGGTACCAGGCTGGCTGATCGGACTTATTTCATACACTGATTAGGACTATTACTTTATGTGAATAATGATGTAATCATTCTTTTGCTATTTATCAGTTAATAAATAAAGACACATGAGATGTAAAGATTTATACAAACCTGTTATCATATTTGAAAGATTGTTTTTCTCCACATTCTTCTTGGCAAAGTGGATATTTTGAGCATCAATATCTGTGGCCAGAAACTTCCATTTCCTGGTAGTGTATCCCAACAGCGGATAGACACACGAGGCTCCAGTACCTAGAACACACATTCATCTGGTGGAAAAAAGATAATTTTTGATAACTGCTAACTTTATGTGAAATGGTATCAAGGATATCATTTTGGGTGTCACATATGTAAAACTTAATCAATAGTGTCATTGGTTCTAAAATTTTACAGTTGTCATTCTAAAGCTATCTGATGTTGTATATTGACACAAGGAATGTTTTTAGTCGTGATTATGATCGAAAACAGGACAAAGACACGTCCCAGTGAATTCTAATTAACACCAACAGGCATTTATTGCGCTTGTAAATTTGTCAGCTTTGGAAACTTCACCTGAAGTTAGAGTTCGTCAAGAGAAGAGAAACATACCGATATCAATGCCTCGGACACCTTTCTTTTTCTTCCCTACAATATCTTCTATCCACAAAAGATAGTTCAAGCGCAGTGGAATCGTAGGTACAAGTCTATCACGTGGGAGCTCCACATCAAGTTTGAAATCTTCTTTCAGTAACGTCTTTGTCAAGACTCGCAGGGCTTCAGGATTTTTAAAGTCAAGGAAAGCTTTGCCAGCAGTGTCCTCAACGATATGCCCACTGAATTCTGGGTACTTCTCTGCCAGGTGCTTGAAATCTGGTTTGCCATATTTATAAGGGTTGCGTGGGTGCATATACTTGTTTAAAGACATCTACAATAAAATAAAAATCTATATTATGCCTACATCGTTTGAATTTAGTTTAATTAAGCTTAAATGTTTTTAAATAGACAGTCATGGGGGCATATTTCTTTTATGGAAACAAATTCAATGGGACATTCCTTTTTATGCACATATGACTACATGACCATAACCAGTTGAAACGTTTAATTGTACAGTAATGTTTTACTTTTAGTCATATAAATTTAATAATATTCTTATCCATAAAAAAATACCCCAATATAGACCTCATGTAGGGATGGGAGTAGAGGTTTGAAAAACAGCTAAAATGCATGATGGATGGTATCTATGAATAAAATTTCCGTTTGAAGTGACCAAAGACAGCTAAAATCAGCTGAAAATTTACATCCCTGCTTAACAAATCTCATTTTGTAGTGTGAAAGTGTTTGGTCAAGTAACTTAAAAAAAATTGCATTACTTGGATTTGTACGATACTTATGTTAAATCAAGCATGACAGCTGTGATCAAATACAAACATGTTATTCAACCATGGTAGGTAACAAATTCATCCAAAAAGGACATTCGACAAGGCCTACATCGTTGTTCAAAGAATGCTACGAAATAAAGCTTGTTGTCCTTCTACGAATCCATTGTTAACGAACACTCATGTCTCAAGTCTCCTTAGTCTTAGCAGTCAATCAACAAATCACTTCCAACTTTCAAGTTCCTTCCAAACCAAGAAAACTATACTCTATTTGAAAAGTCACAATGGAAACTTTGACGTCAGCTCGCTTTTGATGGAAAGTGTAAATAAGAATTACCTTTACTTTACATTTAACACGTCTCTGTCAGTATTTTGTAATTAATTTATTCAGTAAACAAACGTTTCCTAAACGTCAATGTATTTTTGAACCAACACGTGTGGACCGCCATTTCCGCATGTGACATCACATCCGAGATGTGAAGCGCATCACTTCCGGCAGCAATGTGACATGCGCAAACCAAACTTCAAATTGGAAGGGGATAATACGTGTTCTTGCTCTTCAAGTTCGCTAATTTCGATTATCTGTGTTGGTTGGAGGAAATTACTTTCTCTGACGCATCTCAGGTAAAATTGCTCTTTAAAAACCGTATTTGTTGACATGTAAATTGCAAAATATGAGCTGTAGCGAGACTTTTCATTGACAGTTGCTGTCATTCGGCTGATAACATGGCGGTCAGATGAAAGAGTGCATGCAAAAATTATCATGCATAATTATGTTGGATTTCGATCTGTTTTCAAAAACCTACGTATTGAACTTCATTCCTTTTCAAAACACCAACATCTAAACTTCGCAACTGAACATTATTAGTCTGCGTGCGATGATGTCATCGACATAAACCGATCGATTTGCTTCCTCATTTTAATATTCCACAAGTCACATGCCGATCGGAGCCAGCAGAATCGAAGAACGTTACGTCAATGTACATAATCATAACACAAACATCAGATGCCCTGACAAGCATATGTTTCTAAAAAGGGACCAGTAAGTTGGACTATACATCGGATGTTTGAGATATATGGGTCAGACTGTGTAAATTATCATAACAGCAGGGACCGGTTCAGTGACATCATCAGCTGTTTATTCAAATGTAGATGCTAACATATCTAATTCATGTTTGCTTTCTCATTAACTGATTTGGTATATATGTTGATCTATTTTTTAGATTTGATAAGCATATTAAACTTAATGTTTAGAACTCCTTTGGTGCTTTGGTGCAACAGTTGTTTCTTTAAAAAAATAACACTACAAGTGTTATTCCATTATCACGTTTATTGAAATTTCAAAAGATTACCTGCTATAGCTTTTATTCATGTACCTATATAACTATATAACTAAAGTATGAAATAAGTAGACATGATGACTACAAATTTAGATAAATATTCCATTGGAGAAAACTGTCTCGTGATAGAGTACACTGTATTATCTTGTACACATTAGATGGTGACACGTTTGCCAGCCATCCTTTTAAGGCTTTGGTGTAAACAAAATGTTCTCAATTGATGAGGTAATACTATGTAAAAAACAATCATGATGTACAGTATTGCGTCTAGTCAATAAGACAACACATTTGGAGTCCTGGTTTGTAACAATTCAGTTTGTATTTTCCAGATATACTAAGCAATGTGAAACTTCTGTCTGATTTAATTACCAGTGATTACAATGACCTGAATTCAATTAATCAATATATTTTGAGATGTTTTAAGCAAAGTTAGTTAAAATAAACATTAAGGTGCCTTTGTATGTTTAGAATAAGTGAATACCCGACCATCATTTTCATAGACAATACTTTCTACAACTTGTATTTGATACCAGTTTCAGGGTTTGGGACAAACATCTTTGTTAATGGGTCATTTTCAGAGTTTGTAGTAATTTTCTGAATTTCATAGGGTCCATTTCCCCTATATCAATAGAAAACTTCCAAATTGTAATGGGACATATTCTCATCTAATGTGGAAAATGGCCCCTGCCTTTCCTGATCCCTGTAATTTCAACATGTAAAATAATTTAGGGATTTGACTAAGAAAGCTTGTGAGGTATGAAGAAAGAATAACTCAATATTCAACCTTTAATTATATAATACAAAAACCAAAAATATGAAACATGATTCAGTATATGTAAGTAATAGAGGTGACATGACCAATGAAAGACCCGAAAAGACTTGTGAGATATGTTTAGGACTCGATATGGTTGACTGTTACTCTGTTGCTTGTAAGTATGAGCTTGATTAGAACACAATGCTCAACTACCATTAACCATATTCACATGCAAAAAGAATATGTTTTATTGTTAAACTATTTGAAATGGACTTAGTAACAAAGGTAATATAAAGTGATGTGAGAAAGCATGGTGTGTTTCTAGGTGATCAGCTGAGGGGGTCATTTGGCCTATTCTGAGCTATTTGGACCCTTTGCAATGATAAAAGTATCCTACATCTCAAAATTTTAAGGGACACCAAGAAAAAAGGGTGGACATATTTCCTCAGGACCCGTCTAGGAGAATACTGAACATGTAAGGTATATTTCTGGCTAGATGTAATACTGAGTGATGCTTGTTGCCCTGTAGTGTGAGTCTATTAATACCTGACTATCAGACAGCGAGTGCGAGTGTGTGGTAGTCATGTGGTGGGAGTTTAATCAGTGTAGGACACCTGTGAAGACGCTCAGTGACCTTACATAGGTCAAACTGCTTAAAATAGCAATATTACATAAAGGAACTTCATTCAGGGTCTTATGTTCTGTCAACTTAAAGTGTGGCTGTAAATAGTGATGATGTTCTCTGACATCAATAATCTTAGTAAACCAACTATGTTCTTGTGTCTCATGATTGTCAGTCAGTATTTTCAATTCAATTATCAGTTGACTTCATTCAAGGTCTTGTGTTTTTATGTTCAAAGTTGGAACTGTAAATGATAAGTGTTGAAGAAGATGATCATTTCTAACACTGTGATTATTGTCTTTGTTAAGTATTGATCCTTGTTAAGTGTTGTTCCTAGCGGGGGTCCTGGGGACATTTGCCCACCCTTTTGGTGTCCCCTAGAATTTTGAGAAGTAGGATATTTTTACCATTGCAAGGGGTCCTGATGCTCAGAATAGGCCAAAATGACCCCCTCAGCTGATCACCTTGGAACAACACTGTTAAATGTTAATTAGCAATATTGTTGGTATCTCATGAAGTCTACAGTTTTTACTGTGAACAAATGGATATTCACAACTCACAAGTATCAATCTTTGAGAGGTTTAGATCACTGAGCTTTAAAACATGTTAATGAAGATTAACCTTTCTATCAATGCATTGATTGTGTTTTCATGTACCTATAAATAAGGTACTACAGGTATTAAAAAGCAGACTATGCGATGCATCAATAGTTTGATGTATGTTACACTCTGGTACTCAATTTCACAAATAGTTTGTATTGGAGAAAAAAAATGTTTGACTCAACTAAAACTAGGAGTAAAGTATATATAGAGAAGAGTCATAGCGGTAACAGCTGTCTCTTAGTGTCTTTGAATGATTCATAATTTATAAATCCTTGTCAGTACACTTGCAAATGATAGACTAAAAGTTTGGAATTTGTAAAAAAATCTTAATTTACAAAAGGCCATCCAAATAACATTATGTTAATTAAATAATTAGAAACGAGTTGATATTTCAAGTGAAGGAAGAATCATAAAATTTACAAGCACTGCATTTTCTTGTGTCATTAACAGAAATATGAATTTTTGCAATTAGCAAAGAGATGTTGTTGCGTTGTCAAATTATAATCATATGTTAATATAATTTTTATTAATTGATAACCATAACATTTTACTATAAAAGCTTACAAACACAACAACTTTTCTTTATTGATGGAATGATGTAATTTGATATAAGTTCACAATAAATATTTGGTGTATATTGTGCAGGTGAAGTTTTCCTGATGACATGACATCACAATGAAAAAGTGATATTTTCTCCAAGATCATCCAACTTACAAAGATGCATATTCCAATTTATCATGTTAATATTGTGAATAATCAATAACAAGATGATGTCTACAAATGTTGCAGGTGAAGTAAGAATGGAGTAGCTGACAGGCGCATCACCTTTCTCTCTAAACTCAAGAGCAAGTTCACCCTGAGTGTAGAGGTTCCCATCAACAATTATACAAAATGGTTTTATCACAAAGGCAAAAAGATGAACTGTAAGTACTTCCTCATTCATTCATGTTGTTGTTTTGATGTATTGTTTAAGTGCTGACACTATGTTGTTAAACAACAACCAAAGTGTATTACATGTGGTGTCTTTCAATGTTCAAGGTTTTTAGTTTTTGATGATACTTTTATGAGTGTAAACTGTTTAGTAATTTGTGATAACTAAATGGAAAATATATGTCAATTTGTTCTAGGTTCAGAAGTGACCATTATTTACTTGCGAACAGTGCTTTTTTGTCATTTGCATGCTTTTATCATGTATGATAATTTTAGAAAATGTATTGTATATTCATCTCATGGTTGCACATATATATTTCATTTAGTTCTAAAGGTGTAATAAGGATTGCTTATCAATTCAATGACATAGTTGATCTAAGGAAATTTGATTATGGTTCATTTTGGTCATTTCTGTACATATGAGAAACCAATGATATTTTTTGTGCTACTTTGGAGTGGAGGTTAAATTTGATCTCTCTAGGGTTTAAACTTTTATTAGTCTGGGAATATGAGAATATTTGAAATGTATACTTGTAATAAGTACTATTAATATCTTAGTATTATAGTTATGTTCCGATACGTTATGTTTAACGATATTAAAGAACAATAAGATTCAATATGATACATGTATATCATGATACACTATTTTCAAGGTATTTGATAGAATCAATTCCAATAACTTTGACAAACATCTATATCTCAAGGTTAAATAAGCAAGTTTAAAGTCAACATTACATATGCATGATACAGACATTATATTTACAATATGTATATTGTCAGATTAAGTGTCACTATTCCCAATGTTTTGATACATTGTCACAAGACTAGTAGACTAGTACTACTTTGTATTGTATGTGTATGCTTTGACCAATATTGGGTCTCTGAAAAAATTATTATATTATGTATGAAATAGAATGGGAGCCTCTGGCAAATGGCTATGTAGTTCACTGGATATTCTAGACTTACTCTCTGAGAAGTTGTGTTCAGGGCACAATATTATAAACTACAGTCTTGGTGCTAGACTAATGAATGCTTACTGTAGCTCTATAAGAATAGCAGGGGAGGGCTGTCAGTTTTCTCTAAGAGTCTATTAGCTATGAGGGTGAGAAGGATGAAGCGTCTGCTCCAGGGTGTTACTGTACCACTCCAGGTGTTATAACACAGATATACTATACTCATGATCTAGCAGCGGGATATCGCTAGCTGGGATAACTCTTGTTATCACACCTAATTGAACCCTTCCCATCTTTACTTAATTATGGCAGCCGAGAAGGTTGATTACATCTAAATTTGTGCTGCTACTGTTTGCCTTGTTTTGCCTGTTATATATTCCTTTAAATGTCTTTTTGAATTGAACCTTAATTGGATTTTATGTAAGAGATGTACACTTTTGAAACAGTCTGAAATATGTTGTACATTTTGGTTAATGATTAAATTATTTCTAATAATTCACCTATATGAATATTCACAGAAAAGTCAGAAATTGTGTGTACACAGATTATAAATCATAAATTTCTGAATTCACATGATCTCAAGACAAAAATAATTCAGTTTATGTAAATTGAAACTGCTCATAAAGTTTATTGCCTGCATTGTTAACTGAAATAAAATTAAAGTCCTCATATATCATAGGGAAGTAAAATCAGCATTAGCTGACAAGGTTCCTAGTTCTACAAGCAATAATTTAACTTCAGGAAACACCTATTATGCACATTCCTTGTCCATTGCAGTTCACAATAATTGACCTTGCACCAACCCAAAACTAGTGTACAATGTCTGGATACATATATATATTAGTAGACTTATATATAAAAAAAATAAATCTAAAAACCGATTTATTTATTAAATCTAAAAAGGAACCTCAGATATAGGGTAGTTTCACTGCAGATCTAGACTTACTTTTATATATGTTAGGTCAAAATAATATTAACTACAGTCTGAGTGTAAGACAAGTATTTTATGATTATTTATAATTTCCCTGATATCTATATGGTGAACCTCCTTGTTTGTGTTTATGTTTAGTTCTTCTCTGAAATAATGTCAAAGGTAAAAGTAGAAAAGATCAACAAATCTTTTTTGGCTCTCTTTCAAAAGATTTGTCTGAAATAAACTTACACTGAAAGTTATTCCCTTTCAGTGATTTTTCAGTTTAAATGAATGAAAGGTAAAATTTATTATCTTCTAAGTCAGTGACTTAAAACCTTCAGATGCTCTCTCTGCCCTTTTCTGCCAAGAAAAGATTGGAGAAACCAATAATTTTTTACCCTGGTTACATTCTTTGTTGTGTCCCTGGGCAAGGCACTTCATCCACCTTGCACTCAGTCCACCCAGTTTTAAATGAGGATGCCTGTGCTGACCAACGTGATCTTAATAACAGCTGTGAAAGTACAATTCTTAAGGGTAATGATGTAGATAGCGCTTTGAGCATATCTTAGCATGTTGAAAAGGTGCTATATAAATACTCACATTTTTATTATATAAGTAAGACAAGTTTTCTTACTCTCAGATTACTAAAGTAGGGACTAATTTTCCCTGACCAAGCATTTCTTGTAGGTCCTGCACATAGAGCACCTTGTGTTACAGCTACGATCTTATCTCAAGTGTTTCACACTGTCCTTCTGATGAAGAGGTCCAAAATTGCTTATGATGGATTTGTGTCAGCAATATGGATTGCAAGAAAAGTTATGGTTTTCTTTCAGCTTCAGAGAAAAATCTCCATAATCAGAGACAGAAATGTCACTTTGTATCAATAAAAAAAATGGTTGTCATGTTGAGAATATATTGTTTGTATGCTATTGTGAAGTTTATTATTGATGAGAGAAAGTAGGAAAATGATGTATACGATATTTGGCATTATGAAGTGTTTCTCAATTTAAATATACCGGTAATAATCTTATTTCTTTTAAATTCACCTCCATGCATTACTTGTATTCATTGAATTTTTGCAATCTTTGGGGGATTATTTTAATTGTAAGCAAACAATTTAGAAAGTTGTGTTGAAAATTTTTCAAAATGAAATCCATAATCTTTATGCATGATAATCAACTTTAATTAATAATAGTCTCTGAAAAGTCCATTATGAATTTCTTAGACAATAATTATGTGTAATTCTGAATTTAGTTTTTCAAGCATTTAAAATGTTCCTTTGTTGTGTTAACCCTGTCGATTTGACAGTCTTGCCTGTTGATATGTTTACAAACAAGAAGTCTGAAAGTAGGTGTGTCAATATGAACAAGTATAAGCCTACTGGACTGTAGGATATGGTACACACTGGACCTACTGTTCTTGTTTCCCTTGGTCCACTCTGGCTTGAGTCAGGTTAACATACAAACTCAGCTCTTTCCCTGCTCACTGGAAAAGACAGATTATCAATGATTTTTCAGCAAATAGAAGAACAAAAATACTGCTTCCCCTATCATGCTTTTTTTAGGGAAGATGTCAAGCAGCCCCTTAAAACATGAAAAAAATATTTATTTGTATATTGAATTGCTTTTTAGCATAAAAGAATACTCATTTGTATCAATACTAAAAAATTCTAGTTAAAGTGAAAAAAATAATAAAAAGCTGTGTTTTATTGAAAATCTTGAGGTTCATATTAGAAGATGTGCAAAACATTTTGACAGTCATCCTCTTGCTCGGTTCCTTTACTAGATTTATATGTCAACTGTGATCTGTTTGGCCAAGATAATGTTTTATTTTCAAAATACTGACAATTTCTTTGTTAACCTAACAGTTTCTATAATAGAGTTAGTTTACAAGCATTGTAGATTGTAGACAAAGCCTACATGTATACATACATACATCCAGCTGTTAAGTGAATGTCCTGGTTGACAGATGCAGGAGTGAGATCAAACATCTGTGTACTGTAGTACCCTCATCTGCTCCACACTCCATGAGAGTGACACCAGGAAATACTCTTCTTGATTCAATGTGTGTCTCTGATAGCATGTTAACCTTATTTCTACCAAAAGCATAGCAGTTAAATGAATTGAAGTTAATCCCACCTACGCCATAAGCAGCATTTTCCCCTTAAAGACAATGACTAGTCAATATACATTGAGATGTTGATACAACTTTTGTTGATATCCATTTTGCTACAACTGTTGTGAAAAGCATGGCCTTTGTTTTACCCTATACAGGAAAACACAGCAACTAGTCATAGCAATTGATGGTTAGTAAAGAATGCGAGTTCAAAGGATTTTGCCTTTGATACTTTCACAACATGTGACAGACTCACTAGTAATAACGAAAACTTATTGAATGATACCAAAAATGGTATGCAAGTGTAGATTGACCTTCTTGTGACTTTTGATACAAAACAAGAGCATGACTGTTGTTGTATTCCGTTTAAAAGTGCTTCTTGTACAAGACAATGGGACTAGACAATAAAATGCTCTATGACAATGTTATTGCAGATTTTCTACTTTTCCCCCATAGTTAATTAGCACCGCAGTTGATATTCAACAATGGACCATGCTTACTGCGTTATAGCTAATGATACCTTTAGCCTGCTCTTCATCTGTGGGCGTGTCACGAGACCAAATTTGTCATAGAGCCTGGCATTCAAACTTGTTTCACAACATCTGTGTACGTCATTGGATATACTTACCTCTACCAGCTATAATCGAACATGAAATTGTTTTACACTATGCTTTTCACTTTGAATTTATTCATTGTTAAATTCTTTCCATTGTGAATATATTTATGTACATATATGTTACAATTGATTTTAGATGATACTTACTCGTTACTAGATAAATTTATTTATCTGCATCTTATACATATAACTCTACAATGTGTATACACTATCTCAAGGTTCATTCAGCCATTCTGGAATGAAAGCAAAGTATTGGGGTTGTTCCCTTCCAGATGTTTGTGAATGATGCAATGTATCATAGACTTTAACAGTCCCCTAGAGAACTTATTGTATGATTTGCTGATTGCATGATAGATTCATGAAATAAGCCATGAAATTTTCTTACAGAAATAACCAGAGATTTACTTATAAATGATGTTCATCTGACATCCGAGAATATTTAGTTGGTGATTGAGATAAGAACTCCTCTAAGCAAGATGAAACCACAGATATTTATTACAAGCCTTGTGTTACATGTAGAGTCACGATGATAGCAGGGTTACATTAAGTTGAAAGTTACAACTTACTATAAACCTCTGGCAAGTCATTGTTGGAGTGTTCACGCTAATACTTTCTCCATACCTTGGAACTAAAATGACAAACTATATCTCATGAGCACCATAAGGCATCTTTAGCTCACCAGTTTGTTATGTGTCAAAGTCTGCACTTCATGGTTTTTCCAGCCATATGCTCATTTTATCAAAGAATACCATTCCATATACCAGTAAGAATATGTACATCACATAGATTCCAAAGCTCAGGTCACTCTGATAACCCTAAAATTTGTCCAAATCTATACTAGGGACCGTATCGTAATCTGTTCAACTGACCAGGCAAGGTGTGGTAGATTCTCTCCTCGCCATTCCAAGCTGCCCTACTTTGATGTTTCCTCCAGTATAATCAGCTCATGTCTAATAAGGCATTCTCAGGTCATCTCTATAATAGAAATGACCCAGATATTTTGTCCAAGTCTACAAGAGACTGAATCTATTCCACTGACCACTGACCAGACTGGATGTAACAGACTCTCCTCCATTATTTGCTACTCTTCTTGATCTTTCCTGCCATATGTTCAGCTTAAGATTTTCAGGTCATCTCTTAATGACCCAGATGTTTTGTCCAAGTCTACAAGAGACTGAATCGGTTCAGCTGACCAGACAGGGTGTGCAAGACTCTCTCTCTCTCTCTTCTTCCTCCCAGTTCTACTTTGATGTTTCCTGCCATATGTTCAGCTTATGTCTAATTGAGCTTAATTCTTAAGATCTCTCCCGCTCTTCTGCCATGTGGGATTTTCACAGATTTTTTTTGGAGATAATTTTACACAAATATATTTCTTGTTCAGAGGGATAGAAGCTGGAAAAGGAACTCTTATAACTGAATTATAACCTAAAATCTCTAGCTCTCATTGTAATATTAAGAGGTTTGAATCGATTCCATTAGTTGACAACATGTCAAGACAATGTTGGCATTTTCACAGTTTGTCCGTTAACTATGAAAATTATACTTGCAGTCATACTTATTCTACTTTCATTGAATATTATTAAATTAAATATCAAGTTTAAGTTTGTATAGAATAATGGCTATAAAGGTTTCCTTGAATAGTTATGTTTTCCATATGAAATTGTTCAATTAAATTGTGTGATATGACCGGGGAAATATAACATTGATTCTACTTTACATTGATTCTACTCAATCAATTACATTTCAACTCTCTAAGAGAGACCAAAAGTATTTATCAGCTCTCCGTCCAAGGTGAAAACAAATTCTGTAGTTTACTAGTATGCTGTCATCAGAAAGAATCTTTAAAAAACTCATTTTGTTATCAGTCCAGCCTGGTACACTGATAAACTTCAATACCTGATTAGTTCTAACAGTTTTATGATACCAGTTGCTTTCAAGCAGCTCAAATTTCCCTGAAGTGAGAGTTATCTGCCCCTGATTGGTCAATTAGTTCCCCTAAGGCCCACTGGCAGCTTTAGCCTGAGATGACCCTTGTAATCAGATAACTAGCTACTATATGACTTCACTGAGTGGAGGTGATAAGACTAACCTCCTCTCTTTACACTGCATCGCTGAGTCAGCATGTTAATTGGTTTAGACAGGTGGGCTAATTAAGCGTGCTTTCCGCATGGCTGGTTCTTAGGTTTCCTGACTGTCTTGGAAAGGTTGAGGTTTAGTTGCCTGGCTTGTAGATCCTGTTAAAGCACTGAAATTGTATGGTGATGTTTATAGATATCAGGTAAAATCTATCAGCAGAAAATTCATCTGGGCCAATCAACCTTATGTAGTAGTATTTTTTTGGTTGTTTATATCAGAAAAGGGAGGAGCCAGATGGAAGAGGGCTAGCTGATGTTGAGATACTTCCATCATATCCCTCATAGCTGAAAATGAAATTACAATTTTCAAATTTGAAGCAAGCATGAAATTACCGATCGAATCTGTTATTATTAACAGAACTTTATGATTTGTATTGGGTCTTATAAACTGCTGAGGTCAAGCAGGTAATTTGTAGAGTAGCAAGCCTTGGAATGGTGTTAATGCAAAGGCGTTTAGTTTCTTCTGTCATCTAGAAACCGTGTTTGGTTTCTCTCCAAAGAAAATAAGATTATTTTTGGCATCTGCAACACATGGAAGCTTCCATTCAGTTGAGGATGGGTGTTCATTCACAAACGCAGAATGTTTAAGTCATTATGCAGACTTGTTGGTAGGAATGGGAAAAAAACTGAAAACAAATGCATGGATGGAATTCTGAAAATTTTGCTTCAGAAAATCAAGCATGGGGAGATTTATTTTGAGTGCACTGTAGTTCAACAGCAGAGAATATTAATGAAGTTTTCGGTCACTGACTTACAAATTTGAGTTTAATTTCACTGGAAAATTCTTGTTACGTAAAAACCTGCCCGACACTGACAATTTGAAGTTGTTTGAGAGCCAAAGAGAGGCATTACAGAAATTGGAAATATCAAGAAGACTACTAGTTTTATTGATGATCAACTGCTTTATTGTAGAAAGTAGCAACGGTTCAGTATCGATCCTTGATGGCTTGAAAACAGTATTAGGATCTATACCAAAACGTTGCTTCTTTCTACAATAAAGAAGTTGATCATCCATAAAACTCCTTGTCTTACTGAAAATTTGTTTCACCCTGATAGTGTATATTTTTCTTGTATATATAACTCTTTCCTGGACTCTCAAGAAAATCAGTCTATTATCAAGAAATTTGTATCACATATGTTGCTATCAGTCTGTGGTATGTGATCACAAGGGGAGGTTATCTGAGGAAGGGACTATCTCAGAGAGTTATCATGTGTGTATGAACTGTAGCCCGGTGATTCAGAGATGTACACTGAGAATGTCACCTTGAATTAGTCCAGCACACTGCCATGGCAGTCCCTGACTCTCTTATATTCCTCATCTTACAGTGCCCACATGTTCATTATGTAAAATATATTATCATCGTCGATTCATCATAAGACTCACAGTCAGTCCCTTAGATAAGTATTATAGCTGAGTTTATCTAAAGCCTTTCATTTTCTCTTCACATCTTAAATTCATCAAACTGACCATTTTTGAAATTTTGAAATATACCAACAGTAAAATATCAGTCTGCAGTTATTTCAAATACTGATACTATTTTTTCACCTATCAACGCCCATTGACCTAACCAAGGTGAAAAAGTCAAATTACTCAGTTACATTCAATAGTGATAAAATTAAGTAGAATAGCTCTAATGAGAGAAATATGGGTCACAATGTTGTTATATGTAAACAGTGTAGGAGACGGAGAGAGTCTATCGGTAGCTGCTACTCCACATACAATACACAGTGACCAGTGAGTCATCGGGCTGATTTCCAACTCACACTCGCAGCCTCTCGTCTCTCTCTCTCTCTGTCACTCGCTAGACTGTCTTCTTGCCTCGTTATTGATGTCGTCTAGATTGTCTCACCGTCTGTTGTCAAATATATTAATCCTTCAAACTAAGAGAATATAATGCACACTGAGCTGGGAGTCACTTGTCTTGAATATCACTCAAACACAATGCACTCATTTTCACTAATTGTCTTAAATCAATAGGTAAATGTCATGTCATGTAGCCTGTATCACAGTCCACAGCCAAGATATCGTCTTCCACCTTATCATAATCCAATACAGTGTGACCAGTGAGTCATTAGTAGATAGTAGTCTTCCTTCAGATATACATGTGTTGTCATCCAGTCTGTTAGACAGTCCAACTGCAGATATATACAAGTCTTGCATTAGCCGATTCATGCATTGATTCTATAATTCTGAAATAAGGAATTCCTTTCGACTTCATTCACCCTTCACCAAGGCAAGGCCTCTCAATTTAGATTAAAAGAATATGCATAGCTCAAATAGTGCTGAAATGACCTTTCAACCCTGACCCCTGACCCCAGACAGGACAAGGTGCCCCTCATCATGCATGGAGTGTTTACACTAGACAAGAGTTGTTGAGATGCATCATCACACTCTATAGTGGGAGTCCTCTTGTGTAATTACTGCTTGTTGTGCTGTGAGTCACAGTGATATCCAGGCTTCAGTTAATAAGGGGAGGGTTGGAATTCAACCTATTGAAGGTTCGATGAGATAAACATCTTAGAGTTGCTGAATGGTTACTGTTGCAAAATTGGGTACCGTGACAATGAGACACAGACATTTATTATCAATAGGAAGTTTAATAAAACGAAATGAAAAAAGTAGACATTGTTAAAAAGATATGAGGGAATTTATCGGAAGATTCACATAGTCATTTGACTACATAGTTAAATCTTTTGTAAATTTGTTTAAAGATTTTATTGTATGAAATAAATATAAACGTATTCAGATGTTTTAGTTTTGTCAGCTTGTCAAAGATCAAATTTTAGTTACTATGATAATGATGTTAGTTTTTATGGAAAGATCAACATGAATATTGATGTAATTAACCCAATCCATAAGTCAGCACTCAACTGTGTTGTGAGATAACTAGTATACATGGATATGAGAAATCAATATTAAAGTGAACAAGTTGCACGCAAGAGAAAATATTCATGTTTTTCTTCCTGATGAAGTGGCAACAGTTGTGTGATCTAATTATCTTTCCTGTGAGTAGACTGAAACTATCTAGCCTCGCTCTATGTCCTTTAAAGCAGTATTTCTCTTTTTATATATTCATTGACAACAACCCTCCTTCGTAAAAATCAATAAATTACAAGAGCCTCTGTGAATAGGTTAGATTTTAACCATATACCTACTTCCCTCACATGGCATTTCAAAACTTGCTAAAGTCACTATTAGTGGCTTATAGCATCCCCTCCGCAAGCTCTGTTATCTGTACATCCGTCCTGTTTTTGTTAGCTTGATATCTAATGAACCATTGCATCTCGAGTCTTCAAATTTGGTACCAATCTTCTTATGGCGAAAATGCAGACACCGGTCGATTCAGGTGACCTTGACCTCATTTTCAAGGTCACTATGAAACCTTGATCAATTTAGTATCAGACCACACTGATCATTTTTTCAAGGTCCATACTTTTAGCCATTATCTTGAGTTTGCGGGGACATGCTCACCTTTGTGACAAAAACTTGTTACTTACAATTCATTTCAACTAATATTAGCAAAATAATTTCTTATCCAAACATTTTCTATACTATTTAATCATAAATCCTAAACAAAGGTGAAGTAACCTGAAAGAATTGCATCAGAATCCTTACTTAGAAGATATGATTGCATAAAGAGCATTATGTTTATCCACAGGGTGTAGCCTAAAGGGTAATTCAGTTATGCTTGTAGCACTTTGCAACATTACCATAAATCTGATGCATGACAGTAATTGCTCTGCCGTATAAGACAAAGGCAAATCTCAGCTGATACGTACAAGACTATTAGTTTATGGGATGGCCCCAAGCCCAACAAGGTGAAGGGTTGATCAGCCACCTGTGAAATAGTTGTAGAGGGCGGTGAACCGGGACCGGTGAACTGTTTCAATGAATAGGATTCATAGCTGTATCAGTTGGTCGGGTAAAGAGGTATTGAAGGGTGGTATGTTCCTCTTCATATTGAATACTTAACTGGAACCATGACTGCTATCCACATTTAGACTGTATACAGATGTTGTGATGAATTTATTTCAAGTTTTAATCCACAGTCCGAGTTGTCATTGTTTGAATGGCATTGTAGAAGTTGTATGGTAAAGTACAAACATTTTATGGATATTCCATTTAATAAAACTTCTATAATGAAACAGACATCTTTGCTGACATATCTATTTTGTAAATCTTGGATTTTTTTCCTGATTTTTTTATGATGTGTGTAACATATGTCTTGACAAAAATCACATATAAAATGGTTTTCTATCAGGCTTAGCTCATGTACTGGAAGTTAAGACTGTATTATCTTCCCCTTTTATGATATTTGAGTCCTCTGTTAGTTCCCAAGTGAGGTAAATCGTTAGCCGATGTATGTATCTCATTGTATGTCAGATTTAGTTGACGCCCACCATTGTGAAGGCTTTGTTCTCAGCATCAAGTCATTTAAGGGACCAAAATAGTCCTGAGAGTGACACCTTGCTAGGAAGAGTGATGAAAACACTTTTGTTTTAGACTTATTTCAATTAGATTTGCTTTTTTTAATTCAATAAGTGGAGATAAGAAAATGTTATTTAAATCACTATTTTAATGAAATTGAAAATTTGTAAGGATTATGTAAGGCATTTTAACAAAGTGCTCTGTTAGCTGCTTGTAAGGCAATCAGACCATTTATAAAAATTGATAATCTATTCTGAGCAATGTTGATTTAAACCTAGCATTGTACTGCCATGTTAACAGCTTTGAACTGTCTGTGCAGCACTCGGGTAACTCTGTAGGTAGTTAGTGCAGTACAAGCAGAAATCGTTCAATAATTACTGCATGCTATTTTCCTCAGCCTCTGCGTAGACTTAATCCAAGGAGTCTGGTAGTCTGTGGTCCTTCACGCAACATTGAACCGAATACCTCGCCCCTGAGTGATACACGAAAGTCTGTGTAACACAATAGAAGGAGCAATCATCTCTATCTTGATCTATATTCAATCCTTCTCCTTGCAGCATCCCGTAATAACATGAATTAGCATTGATTACCCTACTCATTATCCGCGCTGGCTTCAGGGGAATGAGAGAGTGGACTGCGTCACTTGGATACCTTGTTGCCATCCAGGCAGACGGGAGATGGAGAGGTGTTGGTGGTTCTGGAAGCTAGGCTTTAAAGGGACAATTCACCATTCAAATTTAGTAGGTTAGGGTTTAATGAAGCAGTTCACAGTTGGCATATTGTGAAAAGGGTTTTCTTGGGGAAGGATGATGGTATGTCACCCTTCAATATGATCTTGGATACGTTTTTCTGCCTGCCTCGATAGGCAGTCTAGGGAGATACATTTGAGAATACTTTAAGGAGAAGAAAAGAAGTATATATATACTATTGTACATTTTTATGATTATTTTTTTTAAATTGACATGTAGCCTGGAGTTGGGGAATGAAAAAGTGTATAAAGAAATGTATCCTGTACTTTGTGGGACAGTTGTAGGTAGTTCATAGGGAAATGAGGATGCCTTTGGATGCCTTGAAGGATTAAGAAAGGACACTGGTTGTTCACAATGCAGAGCTTGAATGGAGAACTTCTTGAATGGAGCATTGACTTTATCTGCTTCTTTGAACTGCTCAAGGTGCAATGTTATGCTATAAAAACATTGTACAAAATTTCTATGGAAATCCGAAGCTCTACTGCTACAGAGCAAGAAAAAGAAATGATGAATGAACGCATACTCAACTGATACAAAACATGAGAATGAGCAACAATTTCACCCTCACTTGTTGAAATACAAATAACTGCAAGAAGGTTTCCCCAGTAGTGGTTGTTGGCGTGAGGTTTGTAAGGGCAGGACTCCCAGTAGATTCAGACAAGTAATGATGTATTGATCTAGGGCTGGTGGACTGTAGACTCACTCTGTTGCCAGGCTATTTGACTCCCAGCGCTCTCTCGGTGCTACAAGTAGATCTGCATCATTTATAACGGGAGACAAAGTCTGGCACATTGTTCCTGGAGGGTGTCGATCGGGCTTGGTCCCCTGAATGTTGTCTTGAGTCTTTGACATGTCGCTGACAAAAGAGGATTTTATTGTTGCAGAATATTATGATGTGCAATGTTCAACCTCATGTGTGCTGTTTAATCATTGAATTTTGTTTGTTGAGTTTAGAAGCAAAAACTTTCCAAATGTCTTAAAGCTTGTGGCATTTAGTTCATCAATTCAATAGAAGGGTGTTATTTTAATTTTTATTTGTTATCAAATGGAAAAAATTATTCCAATTATTGTTGTTTTTGTTTGTAGGAATAATTGGCTTAGATATAAATGAATAATTATAGTAATTATTTGCTTATTATACAATTAAGGAAATGATTACAAATATTTTATCTTTTTCAAGAAGCTATTTCATTTTTCTAATCTCTCAATATGTTCAATATATTTGCACAATAATTACTGAACAATCCCAACGTGAGGTATTCCGCATGACCAAGACAACACATTAAAGCGTCTCCACCCTTCTGCCATGTGATACCATTGAGTATATGATATCAGTCCATATCCACTGTTTACAAACACGCTAATTCCCTCAGGTGTAAATCAAAGCAATGGCTTATGGCAGGTCACTTCAATCAGTGTTAGACAAAGAGATCACTCTATCTTGTGTGGACAAGAAATACCTTCAGGACCCAACGCCAGATCTGCCTGCCCTGAGGTCATGGGATATGTAGTTGGTGTCGAACATGTTTGGCAGTAGACAGGCACAGGATCACATCTTCAGAAGTCTTGAGTTACTTTCTTTGTAAAATGAGGTTTATGGACTGTGCCTGTTAGTCTCAGTTCCAGAAAATTCTTGCAGGTCTCATTGCAATGCATATCTTCAATGTTGTTGCAGGCTTTTCCCCAACATTCATCATTCAGCAATATCAGTGGAATATGTTTGTTACGTTTTGCTCTTTCACTTTCTTGAATTATTTCAACCGCAAAGCAAACCTTTCAACAGCATTCTTACTTGCCATAAGTTGAGTAGACTCATATTCAATCTCTCAAAATATTTCTCAAAAATGATTGTTTCATTTAATATATTAAAGGAGCCAAGGAGACACCAGTTCACTTCAAGTCAAGACATGCTTTTCAAGAGGTTATGTTTAGGTCAAAATGTTAACTACAGACTGCCATCATGGGTGTTAGACTATAATTTAAGTGAAATATTCTAGGAAGTGACAGCACCCCCAACCCTCACATCACCTGCAGGTAGAACAAAGTCCTGGTGAATATCAACTCTGCTTGTTAGTTGTTAACTTGTCATTACTGACGTTTATACCTCTTTTATGGAGGGAACTGTGGGATAAGACATGCAGGAACAGCAGGGGGGAGGAATTCCTTATGCAGGAAATATGTTAGCTTGTGACTGACTGAGTGAGGGATATGGCTTGTTGATTGGGCAAGGAGAGGGAATATTTCCAATATTGTTCAAACTCCCGGGAGATAACACAATGGCTGGGCAATATCACTGACACACTTACAGACTCATTATAATAATTGTAGATTCATGTTATTGTCATCACATTATTCACGGAGATGATTGAAAAGCTTATTTCTAAATAGATGATGCGTTTAACCAAAAGATGGCATTATTTAATGATGAATAACTGAAAACTATTCACAACTAAATTTTCAATCCACTAACAATTACGATTATAATTTCCCTATTAACATCACATTAATCAGGGATTATACAATCATTGAAAAAGCTAATTTCTAAACATGAAGTGATAACCAATTAATAGTGTTTATGAATAATGAATAATTGAACGCTCAGTCACTGTATTTTCTATTCCTCCTACGAAAATGATAATGCGAAACAAACTATCCATTACGAGAACTTTGTACAGCAATATTGATTTTGCAGAAGATAGCTGTTAGGGTCAGCGAGACCTTGCATGTGTGTTGAGGTGGTAGTGATTAGATCTTCTTGATGCCAACTAGTAGCGCTAACCACCGGCACTTCAGTGGGACTCAAAGAGTTTCAGGTCTTATAGGTTGCATTTGTCAAGCTCAGGAGACCTTAAACCTGATCATTGAGTTTTGTCAAGTTCTGTTTTCTATTGATTTGCTTCCAAGGCAAAGCTAAATGTCAGTGAGACCTTAAGCTGTTTTCCAGTTCAAAGTAATCCAAACAAGAAAATCCAAGATAATTTTCATATTAAAGAAGAAGTTAGTTAAATCAGGTAATCATTACACGCTTCATGCATTTTTCCTTTAACAATTCATTATTGCAGATTGTTTTGACAGTATTTTGACAGGGAGTTCATTCTACATCATTAGAGGGGCATTACCTAAGAAGATCGTAGGTTGAATGGGAAATGTGTTCTATCATCACTATAGCCATTGTTTGTGATCAATCAATCAATCATAAATCAATTGCAAGATATCCTTACCCCAATCACCAAGAACAATTAGTATCATCAATTACAAATCATTTACCATTGATCCATCAAGTTTGAAAGACACCTTGCATTGTTATTATGCTGGACACTTTGCTAACTGTTTACATAGGTTAATCAACCATTGCTAGTTACAACAAGACCTTGAGCAAGTTGTGGAAATGCTATGGTTTGTCAGTGAGTCCTATTGTTGCTTATTGCCTGAGCAGCAGAAGTCTACTCCCACGTTGCTGAGATCCCTGGACTACCATATATGATTTATCAGTGTATAAATGTAGCCATATCTCATAGACCATGGGAACGCTAACACAATTACTGCATGGTTATATCTGTTTCAAGAAATCAATATTAAACTTGTTGCTGACGCATAGACTCTTTTGACTTGTATATTTGAACAAATTGAAACTGACAGTTGATGTTGTTATGGAGGAATGTATAGGTTATAAAACCTCATACCACCCATCAAGAGTCTCTACAATAACTGGAGGCCATTAACCATATGGAATTTTGTGCAGATTGTGACAAGACATGCTGTATATGAAAGCAAGCATGCGTCTTTGTATACAGGTGACAAAACATATGTAAGACAAACCCAACTTTTACCTTCGAACCCCTCCAACATGGTCTCCATTTAAATATTTATACATTTCTCCCATTCAAAATTATTTAGTTTACACAATAGACCTTTCTTCTTAACAAAAGAATCCAAACACTACAACGTAGATGGCAACTTTATCTACAGATCCATGCCAAATGCTATGACAATTCTCATGAAATTTCTATACCCACTTATAATTGGGTTGAAAAGAGAAGTGAAGTGAAAATCAAAATTTCTTGAAAAGTAGGTTTTTATGAACATATTTCTTTTAATTAATTAATTAAAAGCAAATTAATACTCTAGAAATTATCTCAGACATTTAGCGTCAACCAACCCTTGGTTATGTGATTGAAGAGTCACCTTGGTGATTCTCCTGTGGACCAACCATCAGACAGGTTCATTAAAATGCAGCCAGCGGGAGACAACTTGTAACTCAAATGAACTCTGGTAGCATCTAATTCCAACTTGTCTGCACCCAGTAATGATTTGTCTCCACCTTTGAAATCTGTGGGCTAATTGTCTGTAAATGATGAATTAAAAGTTTCAATATAGACAATTAGAGGTATAATGAGCATCATGCTCTTGATCAATCTCTGTATTCTTCACCTTTAGATACATCTGAATTTTTCTCTTTAAGAGAAATCTGTCGCTTTCAGCAGTTTTTGTAAGCCTTTGCCTAAGTAAAATGATATATTACAGCATTCCAAGCAATTTTCTTGTTATCAGTTGCAAAAAAGTTTTTTTAGGTAATTTGATAGGAACTTAATGTTTTTGTTGAGAGAATTTAAAAAATATATATAGCTAATAAGAAGTGTTAGCTTCCTTTAATGGAGACAGTCAGGTTACAACTACTCCATCATTGATTCATAAAACACCTCATATTAGCGTTACATGTATATTTGGTATAAATTATGATATTCAATTCTGCTGCCTGTGAAGGTAACAGATTTTACAGTAATACATCGCAAGGGTACTTCAAGAACATGATGCAATGATATTTACCATAATATCGTGAAGTATTCTCAGAAGTCTCATGAATCTAAAATTCACTTTACTTCAACTTGCTACATCACATCATTCCCCACCTCACCTCACCACAGATAAGCTCACCTCTCTATAAATAAGCTCGCCCCAACTCACCTCACCCGACCCTACCCAAGGTCCCCACCTCACCTCACCACAGATAAGCTCACTTCTCTATAAATAAGCTCGCCCCAACTCACCTCACCCGACCCTACCCAAGGTCCCCTCCTCACTTCACCTCACCTCACCTCATCTCGCCCAGACGTCTCAGAGCTGTTGGTCAGAATTGTGTTAATTAATCTATGGATAACTCAAGTTGACAGCCAACAACTGACACAGCATACCTACCCAACAGGTCAGGTGATCTAGACCGATCACATTTAGTCCCAACTGTTTTTGTTATAATTCTGGTTGTACATAAGGACTAGAATTTTGCTTGTTAAATACAGTTCCATCTCTATTTCAAGGACTAGAATCCAAAAGTAAAGTATACAAAAATGCCCAGTCCCTACTTCTCCACATTTTAAATGACACAAGGCCAAAAGGATCGGCACATTTCCCCAGGACCAACTCTAGGAACAACACTGCAGTTCCCCTTTTATTTCAAGGACTGGCATCCAAGGCATTGACAGTTTTCTTGGCAAGAAAGGTGTTTCTGAATCAAAATGTTGTTACAGTAAAGTAAACAGACATGCCCAGGCCCTATGAACTCTCCCTGATTTCCTCTGGTCAGTGAGATGATATATCAGGGGATGATTGAAACTGACAGTTCCAAGTTAAATAGATTCACACACCAGGCAAACTGGACACAATCAGGTTCTGACATCTGCACACCTACCAACTGGTTTAATAAATATATTTCAATGAAGGTGTTTTTCCTGATTTAATTGAACAATTGATTTTTAATACCACCATACTGCCACAAAGACAGTCATAGAAATTTGTCTGTTTATCAATGTATTAAATAAAATTGAAGGATGAACTTCAGAAATGGGACTGTTTGGAATATCTTTAGGTTTTGGGACTTAGTTGTTGACTATATATCATGGCTAGATGCTGATGTATGGCCTGTTCTCTCTCTCTATGTATTCCCATCCCTGTAGAGTAAGTGCTGAGGACAGTGATAACTACTTTGAGGACTGAAATATTGTCTTGACTGTCTTGTAAATGATTGAAGTACATTAGAGCATGGTCAGTTAGTGACTATATCAAGACTGGTTGCTGATGTATGGCCTGTTCTGAGCTTTATGTAGAGTTAGTGCTGGTGAGGACAGCGATAACTTTGAGGACTGAAATATGGTCTTGACTGTCTTGTAAATGATGGAAGTTGCCAGTCTAGTACATTAGAGCATGGTCAGTTAGTGACTATATCACGACTGGTTGCTGATGTATGGCCTGTTCTGTGCTTTATCAGCACTCCCGTCCCTGTAGAGTAAAGTGTTGGGGACACACTGAGAAGGTCATCTCCTCGCAGCTCATCAACTATTCATTAGCTTACTTCAGTTTCTCAATTACAATGATAATTATTGTAGGTATGTGACATGTTTATGAGGAAATGGTATTTTGGGGCCATTTGCAATAATTGGTGGTTTGTTGTTGATGTCTTAATTTTTATGAGTAATTGAGATGAAAACAGTGCTGCAACTCCAAGCAAGGCATTTTTTGCATCTAGAATGTTCAATATTCTGTTGCTTGCAACTATCATAGTCCATTCCAAAGCACTTGCCCAAAATTTATTTTGATTCAGGGTTATTGATGTTATGGCATTTTTGTCAGCACTGTAAGTGAAACATCAGCTGCTGAAACCAGGATTAGTTTGATGTGAGACATCAGATCATGTGTACAACTGCTCTTGTTTGTTATTCATCCCTTTCCTCCAAGAGTTAACATGAGACCAAGCATCGGTCAGTCTGGAATGGTTTAACTATTGACACATCACACCTGTACAAGGGTTGTTGTTTATCCTCTCATGTCAACAGTCCAGAGCTACGAACTGCATCCATCTTGTGGCTATCTGCTGGTCAGACAGACCTACAGAAATGGCCAGCAGATAATCAAGTCGAAGTGCTGCTGTCTGGAAAATGTATCCATCCTTATCTGTGATATTTGGTTACAACCCCTACAGTGTTTTGGAGTTGTTTTTATCTCGAAATATCTTCCCATTTAATATGAGCTTGTGGCAGTAATCTATCAATCTTGCTCTTTATGGCCAGGCAGACAGTTCTTGTAATGGAATTGCCAACTAGTGGTCAGCTTATTTGAGAAGAACCTATCCATCAAAGTATCATTGACATGTTGAAACTTTGTAATAACATTGCTTGTTTTTGTACAGGATATGGTTACATTCTTGGACATTGATGTGTTTTTGTCAAATAAGAAAATGTTTTATTTGTTAGAATCTTTTGATGTTGAAATGTGGAAGCTTAATCACAAAGATGGCAATTTTGATTAGCTTGAAGTAACCTTTTCCTCTAAACATCTGTTTGAGAGCAGTGAAGGCTAGCCAAGCATTATTAGTTAACTAAACTTAGAACAGAATGATAATCAATTGTTATAGCTGATCTACCTTTTCCAAGGTTGGCAAATCAATATGTATGGTATTACTTGTGTACCATAATTCCTGTTTTATGTTCCCCACATCCTGATCAGAGGCAGGAGACCTATCAATCTTGAGGCTGCCCACTGGTCAGTGAGACAGGTGGGAATAGAACAATCAGCAGGTGGTCAAGAGAGCTTCCTGGTCAGTCTGAAGTGAAACAATCTGGAATACATGTAGAAGTTCCTGGCTTGTCTTTTGATCAGGGTTCAGTGAGGAACTTGTCTTGCAGTGCTGGGTTCCAACAGGCCCATGCCATGATTTTAAGATACATGCTACTAACTATTTTAAAGAAAATAATATCTTTCATTAACTTATGTAATGGAAAATCTATGTAATTATGTATGTTTATATGACAATTGTCAGATAATGTGACGTGTATTTGTAATCATAAGTTCATCTGAGCAACCAGGAAAAGTTATGTTATGTCCTTTGGCCCCTTCAAAAAGAAATGTACTCATCAAATTTCTGAGTGAGGGGCCCCTGTGACCCACAATAATTTTTTATGCATCTGAAGTACTGCTTGTATACCAGTGATGACAATTGTCTAACCTTTTTCCTGTGCAACTAGAAAGAATCTTGAGTACATTATATTCCTAATGGAGTAATTGAATGGTAGGCTGCTACAGGCTTTAGACTGGACAAAATTGTTGAGGATGTCAGCACCAAGAGAGTTAAATAAATTTTCCAGGTAGCCATTTAACTTGAAAGCTATATAAGAATTCCTAGTTTTGCTGTAGAGAAAACTGAAGCCCACCTGTGTTCAGACCTGCCAATCATCACTGAGCGGATGTGTTTGGACTGGGCATAATTAATTGTTGAGGATCTGCTTCTAGAGGAGATAAGTACAGGCCTCAGGTTCACCTGATTGGGAACCCATCTGTGTGAGGGGAACCATGTGCTGATCTTGAAAGGCTACATGTGTATGGAAACACATGGTCAGTGAAAGTGCTGCATTTCTTGTCCTGTCTGGAACGACTTCCTGACAATATCTTTTATTGTGGGAAGGGATTATCAGTATCTTAGTGTTTATATTTATTTTGCAGGAATTTCACATTGTCTTAGAAAAGTCACACTGTTCCTATTTCACTTGTCTTTAAGTTCATTATTCGAATAAACTGATAATATGATTTCTTAGAAATTCAACATACAATGATAATAATGGCATAACATTGGACCAATATTCCAAATTAGTCTCGAAAATATTAAAATATTGCATAAAAAGTCATTCAGACTTGATATTATTTCCTGTTTGTTACTAAGTGACAATCATACCCAATTTGCAAAAGCATTGAACAATACCACAGACTGCAGGAATCTGACAGGCAGGCAGTCTGTAAACCGAGTCCAGTGAGTTGATAAGTAAAACAAAGGATGATTGTCAGACCACCAGATCCGAACAAGCACCTGCAGATAGCGCACACGTCTGGTGTTTCGTTCACAGAAATATCCAGGTTATGCATGTATCTTTCTTAACTTTATTCCCGGCTATTGGCTCGGAGTAGATGTTCTATCCATTTATATGCTGAAATAAACATTGTAATACCGGTAGATATTCATCAGTCACAATATTGGTCTTTATTAAATATCCTGTGATTGCATTTCTGCTATGCTTATTGGAGTTAGTTTGACAGTATTCTAGCATTGTGACTCCTGATCTCTGGAGCTGGTGTAAGGTAACTGTCAAGTAGATGGTCAACTGATACCTTCATACATTGATCCTAGCTAAGCACCAGACGGGGAATCCACACCTCCAATGATCTTATCTTGCTGACTTGTGTACCTGTTGAGAATTTGTCATGCATTCTTGAAACAATAGATAATAAATCACCTCAAAGAATTAAGTAGCAAAAATCCCAATTTCCTCCTCTCCTCCCCTTCTCTCCCTGCAGACCCAAAAGGCATAACTTATTCCACAGTTAATCACTATTTATAAAATTAAGACCTTGTGCTAACTTTTCATTTTACTGCACCTGAATTAGATACTCAAATAAAAGGTAATATTAATGTTTCTGCTTATCGCTAATGAAGACGCTTTACTCAAATCACAAATTTGGCATACTTTACCAAGGCTGAAATTAATCACTTATGTTGACAATCTCGAGTTGCACGGCAGTTGATGAAATACTTTGCAAGAACTGACTCAAGAAGAGAATGTTGGCTTCAAATTTCATATCTATAAACTCTAATGAGAAATTGAAATCAATTTATTAATCCTTTCAATTCAATTTATACATTCCACATAGACCTCATTTAAGATCAGTTAGTGTTGATAAAACAAAATAAAATTGTTGTGGAACTTTTGACAATGGATCCTCACTCCTCAAGCCTGTTGATCCAACTGCCCCTGACTTATCAAGTCCAACTGGACCCAACACAGAAACAAGCCTGTCTGTTTGTGTTACTTAGAGGATCTAGTCCTGTCTGATTATTTTCTTAGAGTGTTCAGTGTTTGGTCAGGATCAGGTGGGTGCTGTGGTTGAACTCTACAGTTTCTTGTTGTGGGACAGGGTTTTCCATAGTCAATCAAAACTGAGAGTCCTGGGGACTCGGAGCATATATTTTTAGGAGTCCTTTTCCTATTTCAGGAGTCCTTAAAAACATTAAAGAAGTTTCATACTTAATGGAAAGGTTAATAAAGAATTGCCAATAATGGGATGGTTATTGGTTGATGTTTTAATACCATCTTGACATGAAAATCATACTGAAATGTGTTTTCATTGAAAGATTAGATATTTGTATCAGAATAATACTGAGTCACAGAGGACCCACATGATTATTTTTGGGGGGTCCTCCTGACATTTTCTGCGTCAAATACTCAGGAAAGTTGCGTCCCGTAAAACCCTGGTGGGAGCCATGTTTGTCTTATTATCTACTTGTTTACTCATCCCTGTGTATCGTCTTGTTTCTTGGTTCCATTCAATGTTCTCCCTTGTTTATAAACAAGTTTTCTTTACTACTCATTGCTGCCATTGATAACCTGTGATGTTTCATTTGTTGAAATCAGCTGAACTTAAAAGCTCTGTACTTAGGCTTTGTACTTTGCTTTTAATCAGGATAAATATTGAAAGTAATATGTCTCTGATGCCATTTTTGGCCACACATCATTCCAAAAGTTCTTCTCGTCTTTTCTGCCTCCTGTTAACATAAGTCGTTCAATGTGATTGAAATTTTGCTTTGAAAATGACCATATTCCAGTGTTTTTAAAATATTAGTTTAAAGAGACAATTGTATCGTTCAATTATCGTAGGTTAATAGAAATAGAATGGATAATTTGGCATTTCCATATTATATATGAGAGTGAAGAGTTTAGATAAGACAGTAGACTTACATGTCTCTGTAGGATTGCCTATCTGCCCACCTGATACCTGTAGTCTCCCTCCCTCTGATCATGTCTGTACTGTGTATAATTAGCCTCCCTAACAAGCTGCCAATGGGTGTGTATACACTGATAGCAACTTGCCACATTACTAGAAGTCTAAATGGTGGTAATTGTTTGAAATCACACTATTTTTGGCCTACCTTCCATTGTTTTGAGGGGAAAAAATGGGAAGGCGACAAAAATGTAAGCAGATGCATTGTTTTCTTTATCAGACAAAAACTATATTTCCTTTAATTTGAAAAGTACATAGACATGCCAAAAGAGAAGATACACTACATCATGAATCTGCTATAACTATTTCATCTATTGTGGAAATCTATTCATATTTCCTTTGTTCATTTTTAGCTCATCAGGCCTGAAAGGCCAGATGGGTTTATGGCATGGCCCGGCGTCCGTCCGTCGTCCGTAAACTTTTGACACTTTCGACTTCTCCTCATAAACCATATACACTAGAGAGCTGAAATTTTATGTACAGGCACCTTAGCATATATGGGATTCTAATTTGTAATTTTTGTGACCCTGTGACCCCAATTAAGGGCCACAGGGGCCACACCCTTAAAACCTATGTTCGTCTTCTTCTCCAGAACCAATGACCCTAGACTAGAGAACTGAAATTGTGTGTACAGGTACCTTGGCATGTGGGGATTCTGATTTGTAACTTTGGTGACCCTGTGACCCCAATTTAGGGCCACAGGGGCCACGCCCTTAAAACTTATTTTCATCTTCTTCTCCAGAAGCAGAAACCCAAGAGAGCTGAAATTTTTATCTTTTTCTCCAGAAGCATAATGCCCAGAAAGCTTTGTGTACAGACTCCTTGGCTAGTGAGGATTATAAATTGTAGCTTTGGTGGCCCTGTGACCCCTACTAAGGGGGCACCACATTGGCCACACCCTATAGTGAAATCAAATGTAAACCCTGATGAGCTACAGAGCCCATGGCTCTATTTTTATGTTTCCTCGTAATAGATAATGTCTTCTTGAATAATGAATTTGCCCACTCCAGACAATTTGATAAGCTACACAGCTGTCTGCTGTCAAATGGGATGGTCACTGAATAAATGTCAAATATCTTCAATATATCATGGAATTACAAACTTGTATTTTCATGGACATACAACTTCTTTATTCTTATGTAGGCAATGATTTGACATAGTTACTAATGCCATTGTCAGGCAGTGATACATGAATAGACAAGGACATTACGTAATTTTGCCTACATAAGAATAAAGAAGTTGTATGTCCGTAAAAAAGTACTTGTCATTCCTTATTGTTTCAACTTCTGAAATGATATTCAAGGAAGAAAAATAATATATCATGGAAATATGATTTAACTTTAAGTTTTTAAAATGGCTGTTTGTTTATATTTTGGTTATTATTTTTCAAGTATAAAAAAGACAGACATTGGAGGTATTAGTCTAGTTTAAGGTCAGTCAACTTGCTAGAGTACAGTGAAAGTTATGTAGTGACCAATTACCCAGAGCACTTCAGGGCTGTCCAACTAGTTCAAGAGAGGGAGGGAGGGTCAAGTTAGTTAGGTCAACAGATGGTGTTTTTTTAGAGCATGTAGTTTGTAGATCTTTTATTATGACCAATACTATCCCTTTAGTCATCTTTCAGAACGCTTCAGAAAGGGAAGGGATTGTTACAAATACTAACAATTTAAATTTACATCTAGCAGTGCATCAATTAAGTTACAGGTTTTTAGATAATTTGTGTTTAATAACATCTAGAAAATGAACAAATACAAATGAATGATTTTGTCCAAAATACATTATGACAATGTGTCTAAATTTATTAACAATTAGAATGATATTGAATGCAGTCAAACATAGTTTCTTTCATATTTAGGTAAATTACTTTGAAAGTTACACTGTTTTGAAATTAATACAACCGAGGGGTTGAGATATGTGTTGTTACCTTTATCAATAAATCATTGATGATCACTTAATGGATTACTTTACACTTGATAATATAAGAATAAATTCCCAACACTGAGCATATGAAATAAGTGTCATCAACAGGGACTGAGTGACCAAAAGAGAATTGCTATTTCTCTGTAGCTAGAGGGAGGGTCAGATTTGGTAGGTCATTGGGCCGAGGTGTTTCAGTGTCCCAGCTGTTGACTCAGTCCTATGTTAACAGTTGTCAGTACAGTAGGATTTGCTCTAGACCACTCGGATTAACGAACATTGCTGTATTTGTTATATATTCTGTTCTATTGCCCTATCTGTTTAACCCAGTTTACAACATGTTGAAATAGTTTACCATTCCCAGGATAATGTTGAGATCCAGTGAGCAGGAAGTCACAACTTATTAGAGGTTTATGGTGCTTATCTTTTGATTCATTGGTGAATAAATATATTCCATAAAATGTTATCTCAGTCTATCAGTAATTTATGAAGCTTTCATAGGCTTTATTGAACAGAAGAGTTTGTGGTGTCACTATAGATTAGTCCCTTGTTTATGTAAAAGGGTTTAGTTTTAAACAGAACTCAAACATACAACCTAGTATGTGTATTGACCTGGTGACTATGTTCATATAGCTAATAAAGTTTGAATTGAATTGAATAGAAGAGCTTTGTTAAATCAGATGAAATAATATGACAGTTTACCAATATTATGAGTCAAACAGGTTTGGTGAGTCTCACTATCGACTTATTTCTGATAAAAATATTGCTGTATTGACCAATTGTTGTAGTAGCTTTTTAACCTCAATTATCTTGGTTTTGTATTGGAGGAAGACATTCTGGAACAGTTATTTTGTATGAAATTGTCCTATTCAATGAGATGAAATCCTAAATTCCTTATTATGAAGATTGAATCATCTCTTGAGTTAATGCAGAGTGATGTGAGACCTAGCTAGAAATGTTTCCTCTGTTCTCCTAATACCTCTACCTCCCTCTGTCTCCCGGCTACAGTACAGCTCAGGTGCTATGTGAGAGTGTTAAAGCTTTGTGTTTTGCTACCTGCGCTTCCTGTTGTATAAGCAGGGCTCTACATGTCACATCATCCAGTTTCATTGTTAGTATTGCTCCTAGGTGACCACTGAAAGAGGTTTTTTAAGCTGTTAATTGTTGGAAATAATGTCAATGTGTTCCCACTTTAGTAGTTCCTTAACCACTTTTGAAAGGATACTGCAAAAATATCTATATTTCTCACATCATGTTTACACATTTACAGAGGCCACCTGTTTCTTTTCTTTTATTCTGATTTACTTGATTTATTGTTGATTATGTAGTTTTTTGAGGGATTATGACAGAATGTTAGAGTACCTTCTTAGATTCGCACGATTCACATATCCTCCACTATTTATAGTGTTAATGGTCAGTTTGTTTTTGAAAAGGTGGACTTTTCTTCTAATTATAAAGTATTCAAGTTTCAATTAGCCTGTAAGTATTTGTGGTCACAAAATGCAAACATGGACTCTGAAGTGACTTTGAGTGGTACTCAATATTTATCTGGTTGAGAAATGCTAGAATGATAATCTCACTGTAAATACTCCTGATCTTCCTGCTATGTCCGTGACCTGTAGATTGACTTTATGTATTTCACTACATGTATCAAAGACCGCTATAGATAATCAGCCCTCGATATCTCATACAGCTATTGATTTTGCTGTTTGATTTTGTGAACGCATTCGCTGCCAATTTATAGCCTTTTGTGACTTCAAAGGGACTGTCCATATTGCCTTTCAGTAATGTCAATATTGGAAGTGGCTCTGAAAGAGTTCATTGGTATTTCCAACCTGACTGTAACAATGAAGCTAAACATACAGAATACCTTTCATTCTTAGTTAATTGTTAGGCTTTGTTTGTTCTGATGAAAACACTTAAGGCCAATATTGTGTTGTGTATGATAAGTAAGAGATGATGGCCACCTTGGAATTCATGTTCTCTTAAGGTATATTAACCAAATTCACCAAAAGATTTAAGCCCTCTATGGATATGAAAGTGAAGATAATAATTCGTCACTGTGTATCAAAACCCAATCAATATGCTTACAGTGTTGTTCCTAGAGGGGGTCCTGGGGACATTTGTCCACCCGTTTTGCTTGGTGTCCCTTACAATTTGGAGTAGTAGGATACTTTCACCATTGCAAGGGGTCCTATCTACTCAGAAAAGGCCAAAATGACTCCCTTCACTGACCACCTAGGAGCAACACTGACTGCTTACAATCAAAACGATTTAGTGATTCACTTGTATTTGAAGTATTCTGATACATGATTTTTGGTTGAAAGTAATTCTAGTAATGTGCTTTACTTAGTCTAGCCATTTCCTGTCATGGCTTGTAGAAACAATATTTCATGTGTCTTACATTCATTAACCATGGCTGTTGTTTGATGTCCTTGTGTTCTCCATGTCTCATGGTATATCTAAATGTCCTTTTATCCTCTGACCTAACCCCCTGTTCTTCTTCTCCAGGAACAAGGCTATAGCTGACTACCTCAGCTCCAATGGCTACATGAGTGCTCTGGGCGAGTTCCAGAAAGAAGCCTCTATGGTGAGTACCTTAACTTTGCGTTTACTTTACTTTGCAAATTTACTTACATGCTTCACTACATCATTACTAAGTGTGGTAAATACATGAATGCAACCTCTGTAGTGACTAGTGAGTACCTTGTCTGTCTAACTTCTTACTTTATAATTGCATATACTTCACTTTTTCATTACTAAATGTTTTTGGTGAACGGTGTTGTTCCTGTTCCTGAAATTTGCTCACCCTTTTGGCTTGGTGCTCCTTAAAAGTTTCAGGAGTAAGGAGTCCCAATACCTCAGAATAGGCCAAAATCTACTAAAATCTACTAAAGTATAGCAACTAGATCACTCAGCTTTAATTATCTGAAGTTAAAGCATCTTCTTGGCGCCACTTTGTTATAATACATGAATTGTTTAAAAATAATTTCCATATTGAAAAAAATACTTCTGAGACTAAAAGTTAGGCTAATCAGGGGTCAAAATTAGTCCTATTTCTGTACTAGCCATTAGGACTAGTGCATTCCTGATGATACTAGCCCAAAAACATCTACATAATCAAAAACAATTAAAATCTAACTAGTCCTTCGGACTACCAGTCGTTGCATTTTACAAGCCCAGCATCTTTTTCACTAGCCATTGGCTACTGGGCTAGTGCTAATTTCGAACCCTGCTAATGCTTACAGTGTAGAAGGGTAGTAGTTCCATCCTGGGTCATCAGATGGATTATAGTATAGTTACAAGGAGCCAGCAGGCATATGGGACAGTCTGTATGTCTCTGTATAAGTTAGGGATAGCTAATGTCATTTGTTAACGACTTTGTTAGCTTTTCATACAAAAAATCCCAGGGTCCTGTTAGGTCAAATTGAAATCTTGGCTGATTTAACAATCACCCAGTTAGCAACATAGTGAATGTTTTCGACAAATACTTAATCATTGATGACAAAGCAAGTACATTTTTTAAATTATTCATTATTAGTGTCAAAAGTCATGTTTGAAACTAAGTAATAGTTATATTTCTATTCACTTTTCTATCATTTCTTGCTAGTCTTAATCTATTATCTATTGATATGCTTTTTAACTCTTTCCATACGAGGGACGAGATATTACGTCAGAAGGGTCACAACCCTTCGATACGAGGCTATTTTTTAGTAACATGACACCCATATACGAGGGACGTGACATCACGTCTCCATTGCTGCATTGGTTTACATTTCTTGAATGCAAGGGTTGTAGATGTCAGGACGAGATATCACGTCCCTCGGATATATGTGCAGCTAAGAACATTTTGCTTTGTATGGAAAGAGTTAAGACTTTGATACTAACAAACTGTTTTCTTCAAGATATCATTAGTTGTAGTGCAGATAATACTTATCATTTTCTCATGTATACCAGAGTACAAACAAATCTGATCTATTGTGAAAAATAAGTGATGCATATGACAATCATTAACATGGCATGATGCACAAATGTGGTTTGGATAGAAATGTAATCCAAAATAATTTCACTGTTAATAATAGTCTCTCTGATGGATATTTTAGTGATTTGATAATTTTAGTTTCCATAGGGAGACAATTGAATGGTATGCATATCTCGATCAATGAAACTCTATTTCAGGTTGCTTACATAACTCTGTGAACGCCAGCTTTTTACCAACTATTATGATAGCTTTATCAGTATGATTGCTCTGTGTGTAATAGGTTCCCAACTAATTGTGCACTAGGGAAATAGGATGTGGGAGATGGAAACTCATAAAATTATCTTGTCTACTGGAGGAGAAGCTAGCATTGCATTTATTACTCACATGTGTTACCAATATTGGGTTTTATTTTCAGGAAACTAATTCCAACTTTAGGTAATATAATCTTTAGAGAATTAAGATATGGGAATAAATGTTCAAGGCGTAAAACATATTTTGGTCAAAGGGAGGTAACTTATATTGTTGAATGATAGTAAGGTATTAGAACAAAAGATTAATGTTATTGCTTACTTTTCTCAGGGCTGTTTTACTGATAAAATCAGTCTAAGTAAACCTAGCCTCAATATTATCCTTTCACTCCTATACCGAGTCTAGAAAAGGTATAGTAGAGAGTCGCGTCAGCCAACGTATCGAATTGACCAATCAGAACTCATCTTACCAAGCTGCAATAGTCTGCCTTTGTACGTATAACGTTGGAGGGTCATCGGACGCAGGAAGGTTGGCTGACGCGAGCGACCCTCTACTAGACCTTTCTAGACTCAGTATTATAGGAGTGAAACGGATAATATTGAGGCTAGGTTTACTTAGACTGACTGGGAAATGTGCAAACAAATGTAATATTAGTCTGAAAGCAGCACTGTCATGCGATTTTACTTGAAAGAAATGTTACAAGATAACACATTTTCAGTCCAATTCTTCAATTTCAGTTTACTCTGAGATTAAAGTATTTCTATTATGTTATTTTGTTTTTCAGTCCCCTGAGATAGAGAAGAAATATGCTGGTCTTCTCGAGAAGAAATGGACATCGGTCATTAGACTGCAGAAAAAGGTTAGCATGGTTCCATTGTATGCTTATGACATTGTTGGACAATAAATCTTTCTTGTTTACTTCCAACACATGCTTAGAGATGATATTTATTGAGCATCATGTTGTTATGTCATGCAACAATAGGTGAAAATACTATCTAGTATCATCTTGAAACATGCTAAATGCTACTAAGACACTTAAAGGCAATAGATAAAACTTCTGCCTATGTTTTAGGTCATGGACCTTGAGGCAAAACTCTCGGAGACTGAGCGAGAGTACAATGCCGGGGCCCCCACCCGAGACAAGCGCTGCCCCCATGAGTGGATCCCCCGTCCCCCAGAGAAGTACCAGCTCACTGGACACAGGTGCCCTGTCACCAAGGTGATCATACACCCAGTCTTCAGCGTCATGGTTTCATCCAGCGAGGACGCAACCATCAAGGTAAGGGAGATCACTCTGTCTTATACCATTGCTTGATCCTTTTGGATTCTTACTTCCTTGCTTTAACGATTCAATGATCAAAGAGTTTGTGTGATCTTTTGTCAAAAGGACTTTGAATGTCTTGACTTCTTTTTAGTCAGAAATGTATCAAGGTAAGGGAGGTAACTCATAACCTAAGAAGTGTTTCAAGGAAATAATAGAAATAGAGAAAGAGCTTTCTGTCTTGGTAGTCAAAATCTTTGTCACTTGAAGTAAATGATAGATCAAGGTCAAGGTAAATGTTAATATGAACATAGTTTAATTTCAATACTGATCTTTTCATGACTGTATCTAGTGACGAGTAAGCTTATTTCTGCCCTCATGTTGCAGCTGTGGGACTATGAGACAGGAGACTATGAGAGGAGTCTGAAGGGTCACACCGACTCAGTACAGGACATCTCCTTTGATGCCACTGGCAACTTCCTGGGTATGTTACATTTTGATAATCTGTGTTTCTTTAAGACAGCTATTTGTTTGTGTGATCCTCCACATGTAGCCTATGCTAATATGTTGCAGTTTCATGTTTTCACTAGCTCGAGCATAGAGTAAGTATAGAACTTCAAGATCTAATCAAAGGGTGTTGAACTTTTTATCAAGTGACCCAAGTTGATTTGAGGTTTGGTTATTTATCTCCTGCAAAGAAGTGTTGTACAGTAGATCACGGATATAGTGAACACTTTCTAAAGTCCTGTCGAAAGCTTTATGCATGGCGGCCAAACGTGAGTAGAGAACACCGGATATAACGAACTAAATTCTGTGGTTCCTTGGCGTCTGTTATATCTGTGTTCTATTGTTCTTGTACAGTACACTGAGCTCTGCTTCCATAAGTATTGCAGTACAGAAGCCTTAGTTTGGTACATTTTCAGTCTGGTACTAATTTCCTTAAAGGTTTGTCAAAGGAATGTTAAAAAAGATAGATAATGAAATGTAATGATTCCAAAAGATCTATAAACTCCCCCTTGTTCCACAGCCTCCTGCTCGGCCGACATGACCATCAAACTGTGGGACTTCAAGGGCTTTGAGTGCATCAAAACCATGCATGGACACGACCACAACGTGTCCAGCGTCTGCTTCATGCCCAGCGGCGATTTCGTTGTCTCGGCTTCACGAGACAAGACTATCAAAATGTGGGAGGTGGCTACTGGGTATGTTCCTTGATTATATGATTTTTGCAAGGATTTGAGCTGTTTTACCTGAGACGAACATGGATAAAATGAAACTGTTTCCATGTAGTGGCACTGAAAGCAGATAAGAGACACATGTTGAACAAATAAATAGATATTGAATTCAACTAGAGATTTCGGATATTTTTTCAAGTCTGTCAAAAACCTGCAATGATTACAAGATATTAACCATATAAGTAAGGACATGATAACCAGCACTGCTATTTATTACATACATACCTGATATGTAAAATTTGAAAAAAAACCAAACATTATTATCTTTAAGTCAAGGGGATATCTTTTGTGTTGAGCTACTGCATATGCACTTGATTAAACTTAAAAGATTCATCCAAGATTTATGTCTAATTTGTCATTATCTGCTTAAAATGTTATATTGTGTGTTTGTGTTTAGATACTGCGTGAAGACGTTCACGGGCCACCGAGAGTGGGTGAGGATGGTGAGAGTCAACGATGACGGCTCTCTCCTCGCCAGCTGCTCTAACGATCAGGTAAATAACTATCTAACTCAACAGTTAAATGTCGACATTTTGCCAATTTTCCAACTCTCCACTCAACATCATTTATACCATCACTTTTGTGTTAACAAATGTTTCAATTATCGCATAAAAATCATTGTGCATTTGAGGGTTGTTCAGTGTTTAATTTAATGAAAGAAACTAGCCCAGCTTTACTTTTATATGTTTGAAATCAGTTTGTGAATATCAGATGGGTTTCATTTGATAAAAAAATGGTTCATTAAAAGTTTTCTATTGATATAATGGGCAATGGCCATTGAAATTCAGAAAATGGCCTGCTGTCTAAAGTGTCTTTCCCAATCAATGGTCATATTTACAAGTGTTCCAGCAGTTTACTAAGTACTGTCTTGTATTGAGGCAGCTAATCAACATTGAGACTTTAAAAAAGAGCAACTGAAGTATGATTCAAATTTGAGAATGCAACAATTCTTGTCTAAGTGACACAGCATAGTGATTATTTGGATTTTATCTTATGCAAAGTTGGATTTTGTATGTACTATTTGCTAACTTGTGCGACAGTGAGGCCATGAGTATGAAATTTATCAGCCCACTGGAAAGAAATACTTTGTTTTCAACCTAGAGACAGGCCTTACTCTTGTCTAGAGGATAAATATGACCTTTATAATCTAAAGCGGATGATCATGATGATAACTTATGATGACAGACTTAGTTAAATCTGCTTATATTCAGGAGACCCTGGGCTCAGCATGTCATATTTGTAGATTTATCATTGCAACATCCATAAATTGTGACACCTCTCCCCTACAGACTGTGCGAGTGTGGGTGACGGCCACCAAGGAGTGTAAGGCGGAACTGAGAGAACACGAGCATGTCGTCGAGTGCGTCACCTGGGCGCCTGAGTCGGCACACCCTGCCATCAACGAGGCTGCTCCCCTGGACGTGAGTTATCATGGTTCACACGCGCCTGGAAAAGTACTTGAATTTTGTTTTGATACTGGAAAAGTACTTAAATTTACATTGCTTACTAAATGTCCTGAAAAAGTACTTGTATTTCTTGGTAATGTCCTTGAAAATTTCATTGAATTTAGATATAACAATATAAAAAAAACTTTGAAGTATCGTTGTTCTGCTAACTGCGCAAATTGATAGAGAACGGATTGAAACGAAACCAGTATGCGACCTTACAATCATTCTCACAAAATCGATAAATTCCGCCCTCACGATCAATTGCAATCGAGAAATTCTGATATAGCAATTCGTCACTTTTGAAAATGGCGGCATCGAAACCAAACGGCTGCGAATATAATGTACTTGAAAAATGTTAAAAAGTACTGAAATTTTATTCTGTTTTGGCTGTATGAACCATGGTTGTTTATTTACATGGTGGTGTAGTAGTTAGCATGTCCGCTTGTCATGCCAAAGGCCTGGGTTTAAATTCAAGTGGAGACCAAACAAATTAGTGACTTTGCTTAACACTGTCTTGTGTCCTTAGACAAGGCACTTCAATCATATTGCACTCAACTTTACAAATGGGTACATGAATATGGAAAGTACTAATCTATATAAAGGTGCATGAATTATTTTATCATTATTATTTTTATGAAATGATGTCAATCTGTTGCTATTGGAGAAAAAGTGAAAATCCTTTTGGTAAGCCTTCTTGAATTAAGTTTGAGTTAGTTCTGTGTAGCTGTTGTCCAGGGATTTCTTGGACAGACATCTCTTTGACAATGAGGATTCAGACTAAATGATCTTATAATATGCTTATGATATCCTTGATATAGAGGGCTGTCAAGCAATCTAGATTGATAAATTCATATTCTTTTGAAAATTTATGTTTGGCAACATTAAGCTGAATTATATCAGAGTTTTTCTTCAGTTGGCTATGAAGCAAGTCAAGAACATTATTTGTTGGTTGAAAAGAGGTTTATCAGTTTTATTATGTTCTTTGTCGAACCTCAATATATAATCAATCATCCTCAATCAATATCTTTGTAGTCTCAAAAGAAGCAGACGCAGGCGCGCACTGGCCCGTTCCTGATCTCGGGATCGAGAGACAAGACCATCAAGATGTGGGACGTCAGTGTTGGCCATTGTCTCTTCACCCTGGTGAGTCCTCCATCTTGGTCTTCAAAGGGAGACAACTATTCATCTGAGGATTTTTTCAATCATGACTCGGCTCCATGGAGATTAGACAATTCTGATTCTTTTGTAAGGCCGGGAAGGACTTTGACTGATGAGGATTTTTTAAATCATGACTGAGCTCCATGGAGATTAGACAATTTTGATTCTGTTGTAAGGTCGGGAATGACTTTTACCGATTAAAGTTTTAACTTTGAATCAAAACTCAATGTGACCTGATGAATGATGCTTCTGTGTGCAGGTTGGACACGACAACTGGGTGCGTGGACTGGTGTTCCACCCTGGCGGCCTGTACATCCTGAGTGCGTCTGACGACAAGACGCTGCGTGTGTGGGACATCAAGAACAAGCGCAACCACAAGACTCTGGAGGCTCATACGCACTTCGTAACCTCTCTAGGTCCGTCTTTACTGCTTGATAACGATAATAATAATGATGTGTTAGTTGTTTATTGTCCTCATTTCAAAACTAATTGGTACTTTGTTGTGTGTCCATGGCACGCAGCAGCCACAGGCCAAAACCAGTTCAAGCAATGTTCTTTCCTTACAATGCTGAGGGTCAATTAATTAGGCTATTTCTCTCATCTTTTAACATCTTTTGGTATGAATATGTTGCAGTTCGTAATTTACCCCCTAGCTACGTCTTTACTACTTTGACTACTTTTGACTCCCTTAATGGGAAATCTATTTTACAACTCGTTAATTACAAATATAGGAGGGGAGTTAATTACCGAGATTAATATGCAATCTATTATTTCAATTTAGAATTGCTGAAACCTGACATATTGTCCAATAACTCAGTCTATTTATGATTAAATTTTAAGATCTTTAGAAATTGGAATAATCTGTTCTATCTATTTTTGCAAAGAGAAAAAAATTTGCACTCGAAGATATTCTTTGGCCTGTGGATTTCAATTAAGTGATTTTCCGGAACCTGATTCAAAAGAACTGTTCTTTGTATACAACTCCTATTTTGTATTTGACTGCTAAGCTCCTTCAAACTTAGATGAGAGGATGTTGTAATTAATTCGAGATTTAATATTTCCTCTCTCTTTCAGACATGCACAAGTCGTCTCCGTATGTAGTAACAGGAAGCGTGGACCAAAATGTCAAAGTATGGGAATGCCGCTAGTAACCAATCAAAACGTAGCTACAGTGGAAGGAACTATCTGATTGGTCGTTGCCATGGGTTACTATGGTCCCTGGATCAGAGAGACATACTGAGTATACTCTTGTTTTGTGGCCGCGTGGCTCTGCAAACTTAACATCTTAGGCATTACATATTTATTATTATCCTAATCAGGGTTGAATAGCAGTTTACGAGAGAGGAGCTTTCAAAACCCTGCCCATGTAAGGAGCAAGGAAGGACAGGCACCGGTGGAAAAGCATTTAACAAGTCACAACAGACCAAGGAGCACATTGATGAAAGTTTTTGAATGTCATCTTAAGCTTTGATCAGATAAAGATTCGAAGTGACAATTGGACATCTTAAAGTCAGAATGAATTAGGTCAAAATCACCTGATATTCTTTTGAGATTAAAGAGATAAGTTCGAAATTTTGAAATAGATTTTTCAAAATTGGGATTGTTAAAATGATAGAATAATCAAACTTTTCAAGAATGATACCAGAGCAATTTGAGGTCAAAAACTTTCAAAAACATTTCCAAATTTGAAATCCTACCGACAGATCCCGTCTCCACAATCATCCAAGATTGATTTGAGATCCATGTCAAAATACTCGTCAATGAATCGTAAGTCAACAAGAAGGACTGTCCAGTTTGATGTGAAGTTGCTGCAGTGGTCACTGCAATGGACGAGGTCCAGCCAGCATAATACTGACCACTCGCTGTACGTCGGCAGACCGGTGATGGACGACGAGGAAGCTGATTGTTGAAACTGCTTTCTCTTACACCTACATCAACCCTGTTCCTCCTTCGTGTGTGATATTGTGCTTGTTTTGTGATCGCTTACCGCAGAGAGTCACTCTGCCGAGCACAGTTATCTGCCCCTGTCATGCTGCAATCTTGCGTGTGTGTATATTCAGAAAGCAAATTGAGTGTTCTGTGTGGCGCTCCACTCACTGATAGATAAACTAGCTGCTTTGATAGTTGATATTGTGGTCAGTGTAGCTCGCGTCTGCCGCCTACCGTCGGTCAGTGTAGCTCACGTCTGCCGCTACCATCGGTCAGTGAGTCGGCTGACCGCCTGACCGCATCTCTCACTGTACTGTGTACTTGTACCATTCTCATCACTCATCAGCTAGGTCACAGTGCATGGGATTTGAATTATTTCAAATTTGATACTTATGTTAATGTTTTTGTTTATTTTGACTTTGTTTTGCGTCCAATAGGAAATTCGTTGTGTAACTGATTTGGGAAGGGAATGCTGTTAATTGTGTCTACATGAATTATATTGATTGAAATGAACTGTATCAAGTTAATCCAATCTGGTAAGCTTCTCTTCCATTATTTTATTTGGTGCAAGGCAAAATGTCCCCTGGATGAAACTATTCGACAGAATTATCATGCAGATGAAGTTTTCATCTTTTGTTACTGATTTTGTTGATGTTCCAAAGACGTATGGTTCTGTGCACAGTGGATTTTTCAAACTTTCTCCAGCAAACTATCCATTCTTACATTACTAGATTGGATCAGGCAGGTCATGTCTGTTAACCACTTCTCCTACAAGGCTTTACCTGTGTCAATCTCACACACTTGCTGGTTTAAAGCCTTGCTGTATTTTGTAATGATTTTTGATTTGACCGAAGTTTACTATCCATAAGATTTCTGATTGGACTAAGTTCAGGCGCAGTAAGCCAAAGAACTGGCACAGAAAGATTACACAATGCAGCAATGCTGTTATAAACTTGTGATTAATACTGATGGAGTTAAAGCTTTCAAGGGGAGTTGTTGAGTTTGTTGGAGAAAACTTGAAATAACCTGGAGATTGTGTTCTAAAAGCAAGTCAGTCTTGCACAAGTCAGTGTGTGTCTCAATCTTTAAGTGCTAATTGTTTGTACATAATAACTATTCTTACTTTCTCAGACATACACACCAAAACCACGAAGAGAGTTGAGCACCTTGTTAAAATCCTATAGTTAGAACAAAGCTTATTGTGCAATTGGACCTGATACGGTATCAGATTCGTCAAACTGAAAATTTAAAGGAAGGCAATTTTCTCAGGAAAATTATCAACTGTTCTGCTACTCCATGTAAAAGCAAACATGTCAAAGGGTAAGCCTAAGGAGTAACAAGACTGTTTCAATAAAATGCATTTAATTCTTCACTGCAGAAAATGCAAACTTTCCCTTTATCCCATTCAAGCTGTTTTTCAGTTCCTTTGTACCATACACTATCCATCTGACTTGTGTTGCCAAAGGTTTCCAATTTTCTATACTGTTTGGTTAGAATCCCCCTGTTTCACATCATCATCATATTTCCTTTACTTCCAAAATCTCAGTGGAGCTCATTAGCTTGATGTTACTAAAATATCCCTTGAGATTTTGTCCTTGACAATTACTAATTTGCAGGACCAAGAATATTCTTCAATATCTAAGCTTGTGTTCAGCCCTAGGTCATTAATTTCGTTGATTGGTTCTGTTCTTGAATATTTGTCACTTAAGATGAATATTGGCAGCCAAATTTAAAAAAAGCACAAATATGTGGCTTATTTTATAAAATCAGTATTTTGCAATTATATGTTTGTTTTGAGGAATCAACCCTGTTATCTCATACTCAAAATTCACACTATTCGAAAAAGGGAAAAAAATCGCTAACGAATAATTTAATCTCTGCTGTTAAATATCTGTTAAAAGAAAAGATGATAAATGTCCCCACAGTGAGACAAATCTTGGATATTAGTAACATGAAGCTCGCACCCTGAAGATGTTGGCATGTGTTGTTTATGTACATAATATACTATTGTTGAGTTTGTATCACTGCTTCTGTACCTGTAATTTATTTACAAACTAGTGCTGGATAGTGTTTGTGTACCCATGTGATAGCCATGTGTTTGAAATGTACAGATGCAGTCGTCATGGTAACACGTTAGTCCTATATGTGTGAACCTTGTTTACCTTCAAAGCTGAATTTAGCACCGTAATTGAACATAAACTATTGTTATGCATATTGATGTTGTCAGTGTAAAGTTCCAAAACTGTAAATTCCAAGGAATTCTCCAATGTAGTGTCTATGGTTATTGTAAATATTTACTCACTATTTAAATCTATTGAGGTAATTTTTAAACGTGTATTGTTCTAAATATTCCAGATCTTGAACGGTAAACTGGATTTAAATACCAAGGAGTTGAGTAAGGTTTCTAAGGAAAGATTTAGTGAAATTATATTGTATGCGACATAATAACAGAGTTATGTATTTATCTATATCGGTAGTGTTTGTGCTAAAGTCAAAGACCAATACTAGTGCTACCTGCCCAGAAACCTTTGCAGAAACTGGGAAGTGCGGGCGATGTTTGTTGTGTCAAGTATGTCTTCAGTTACTAACAGTCTAAACATTAGAGAGAAAATCAAAATCATTTCCGTTCACATTCCTGCAAATGACAGCCATCACTGCTTCTCCATCAATTTGAAGCAGTGGCCATTTTGCTGAAATTGGATGCAATCTTGCATACTATTTGCTGAAACTCAGACATTAAATTTACTAGAAGTCAATTAATATATTCAAATTTAGTTACAACATTCCGATTAATAAAGTTAAAAGTAGTATTGATGTTATTGGTAATTCTGAAGTGTTGACGGGTGATTTTTTTATTGCCAATTAAATTTCAGATCAAAATACATTTTATGATAATTTTGAAGATTTTTTTATTTTTCATATTCTAATTCAGCCCCAGTTAAAATCTCCCACTACACTCAATCATTCGTTGCGTATAGTTTTGTGATATTCCTATTACTGGTTGAAGAGTTACTACTGACAAATCATCTGTTTCATTTTAGAGTTATCTCCCTTCATCCACTGCCATGTTGCTATATGTACCTATATATATCTACTGTGTTAACTTATGTGTCCTGTTTCTGTGTGAGATATATACTACACGTGGACAAGGTTTTGTCAAACCGTTGCTGTACGTTACTACATCACTACGAATTGAAGAATAATTACTTGAAAGCACAAACTACGAGACGATTTCCAAATTTGCAATTTTCACTCTTGATCGTTTGTATGCTGATCCTTTACAAACTTGCACATTTATTAAGATCTGCAGTGAATTGTAGTCATTGACGCTGGTCTTTTATCTTGAATGTTTTGAGATTTGTTTTAGAAACAGAAAGAAGAGCCTCAAGGAATTGAAGAGAGAAAGTGATTGTTTCGTTTCTTTTCTTTCGTCACTTTCTCCTCGCACTTGGTATTCCGTCGTCAGGCACCACTGCTTCTCGCAGAGCATCTGATATTTAATGTATGTACTGATATTGTCGTCGCTACTTGCTGAGTAGTCATTATGGTGAATTAAAACCTCAAACACCATCACAACCTCTTCGTGTCTTTATTCATCAATTCCTCATTGTGAGGGTTAGTTTTGTTTTAGTCCAGAACAAGACATCAAGCAATATCATCTAAGAGATGTCCTTTTTGCCCATCAGGCCTGGAAGGCTTAATGGGCTTGTAGCATGGCATGGCATGACGTCCATTCAATGGTAAACGTTTCACATTTTCAACTTCTTCTTCAGATCTATGGGGTCTAGAGAATGTGTATGTTAAAGGCCTGAATCCAAACCCCCTCAGAAACCAATAGGTTTCTTATCTTTCCATCTTTGCTGTGATTGGTTGATTCCAGAAACAGAAGCTAATATCAGTGTGTGAGTGACAAGGCAGTAACAGTTTTTTTCCTGTCTTGGAGAGCTCAGCGAGGTCAAAGTTCACAAAATATTTACTACAAGCCTTGGGACATCTGGTGAGGCCTGTAGTAAAGCATTTCTTCACAGACAAGAGACACGGTATATAAAGTAGCAGAGATTTTCTAACTCTCTCACATGTTTTAATTCTGTATTACCATCTTGTTTTACATACAGACCATCATGTTATGCTTTATTTGGTATTATATCAATACCAGCTTGTATTACCTGACATCATTATCGCCAGGGAATACAATAGCAAAACAAACTGTTCTCTCACTTGATCAGTGATGAGGAAATTTACCAAAGCATTATACCGTGAATATGAAATGGTACTCCTCTCTTTGAGATAGAGAACATAGTTAGGTTATAGTTAGTTATTATAAGTTAGGGAAGTTGAGGTTGAAAATAGTTCCAAACCAATAAAAACCTTGTCTAGTAATTTGTTTTTTTATATATGTAAAAACAAGTATATAAAGTATTTTTCTCTATGAAGAAATAAGGAATCACTTTGAAATGATGAAACCAATATGTTCTTATCTAGGGACACTCCATAAAGATAATAAAGCGTCCCTGTCATATCCAGCGAACAGTGTGTATGTACAGTTCTGCTGTGGGCTGGGGAGGAACCAGGGAGGGGGAGGTGTAAGTTTCACACCAGGCCTGGGAGGCAAATGAAATTCAATACCATGAAAGAAATGCTCTTACCCACTCACAACCCTGTACAGATTGAGATGATATAGATATGGTCCTATGACAGTTTCTGCGGAAAATTCAAATTTGGAAAATACCATTGAGGTTTTATTTTCAAAGTAATGCTTTATTATTTAAGTTAGTTCAAAATGTGTTGAGGGATTTCTCATCATTGACATTTCAAGGACTAAATGTGCAAATTTGACACCTTGCCTGTAAGAGGATTTTGAATTATTAGACTGATAAGATAGGTATCCTAGTGTACTTTTGAACAGATAGTATAATTTTAGGTCAACTAGGTCATGCCAACTCTGTGTATAGTGGTGGATGCCGGCCTTTAACTTGGCCAATGGGGATTTTATACTGTAGTTTTAATTACCCAGTTGCCCGAAATGAGGGCTTTGCCGGCAATACCCTTAAAATCTTCTCGTTTTGTAAAGAACAAAAAGGCTTAAATTCTGTGTAAAGGATACTTAACCAATGAGGATTATGTTGTCGATTTGGTGACTGACCCAAAATGAGAAATGGGAGAATATCCTACAAACTTTTCCATCATCACCAGAAGGAAATGCAAAACTTTGTGGACTTCTTCTCCAGAACCATAAGGCGTAGAAAACTGAAACTTTGTGTACAGACTCCTTGGCTAGTGAGGATTATTAATTGTAGCTTTGGTGGTCGGGCCACACCCTTAAGTCCTATTTTCATCTTCTTCTCCAGAAGCATTAGGCCTAGAAAGCTGAAACTTTGTGTACAGACTCCTTGACTAGTGAGGATCATAAATTATAGGCCTGGGCCCCTACTAAGGTAGGGGGCTACCACATTGGCCACACCCTAAAGCAAAATCAAATGTAAAGCCTGATGAGCTACAGAGCCAATATCTCTAATGTAAATGGACACAGCACAATGCGCTACTAATGTCAACTGCATTACATCTCTTTAACAACAGAAATAAATGACATCACTTCCATGCGGATGTAATGAAGGATGTTAAATGATGATCAGCATTTCACTGTTTCAGCTTCTGTTTCCTGTTATTTGCAAACCTCTGCCAACTTTTCACACTTCTCCGACTTTCAGTCAATTTATCAGTTGTCGTTTTCTTTCAGCCGAGGGCCAAGATGTATGAATCTTTTCCTCACTAAGGTTACTTGCTTGGACTTTCAAACTATATTTCTTTCCTTAGTAAGTCAGCCCGATATTCGCATTTGTTCATGCCTTGTATAAGCTAGCATTAAAGGGGCAGTAGCACGTTTTTAGGGGGAATAATTAAGGTGATGTCAGGATATTTGTATTTGAAGAGTCGGTGGCAGTTTATCAGGAATATGAAACTAGTTAAAAGGAAGGAATATAAAACAAAAAACCTACAGTATCTCATTTATTGAATCATATCGATTGTAAAGAGTTTTACGAAATACCTTAAAATGGAAGTAGCACGTTTTTAGGTGGAATATAAGGTCAGGAAAATGAAAATTAATGGTTCCAATTGAAAGACAGTGTATTCAAACTAAATGGAGCAGTAGTAATTCAAATATATAACGTAAAGTTTAGCCTTGTGATTCCTTTTTCTTGCACAAAATGATTTAAAGGTGTTCGAAAAAAATGGCCGCGAATGGATTTTATGTGAATCTTCATACTTTGTCCCTGACAATGGATGATTGACTTGTGTAATGAGATTTTGACACTGTCAAAATAATACATTTAACATTAACTTTCAATTATCAGTGGGAAAAAATAAGATATAATATTATCAAAAAACGTGCTACTGCCCCTTTAAGTCGACAAGTGTGAAGTGAAGGGTAATGAATTTAGCCGCCACAACTTAAGATGCCCCTGAATTCTGAACCTTATTCTCCTCGCCAAAAAGTAGGGAAAACAATTTTGACCATCTTCATCTTTGACCAAACCAACAAAGGAATATCATGCATTATACATTTGTACTCTTTTTATTTTATTTCTGTACACAAAAATATATATATATGAATGACATTCAAAACAATACAGTACATTTTTCATGCGACCGTTTGAATAGCGTACATTGCATCCTCTAAACATTATCTGGAGAAAGATAGAACCAAGATTCAACTGGATTGGTGGCAAAGGAAACCAACCACCATTCGAAATACCGTATTTCCTCGAATACAACCCCGGGGTTCTATTTCGTTCAGTACCCCCTTACCCCCCGGGTTCTATTCGAGGCCCGGGTTATAATGGAGGCCGGGTTGTATTTCTTCAGGTCTGAATTGACGTTTCAAAATCTTCTAGGAATGGCGTTTTCATGGAAAATTATTGACCTAGTTCTACATATCTCGTGGCATTTCTGTTGATATTCATTCTTTTATCAAAATCCGTATCAATCCCTGCAATATACGGTTTCCGTGAAGTATATACTATCGACATATTATACCAGTATTTATGTTAGACCCGGGTTGTATTAATGTCAGCACCCCCTTACCCCCCGGGTTATATTCGAGGCCCGGGTTGTAATGGAGGCCCGGGTTGTATTAGAGGAAATACGGTACATGCCATTCACATAGTGTGGTTCAAAATTTATCATTTAACCATTATCTCCAATTGTACCAGTGTGTGTACTCGATGTGAAATTAAAACCCACGACCTCAGTTCGGCAAAAGTCGCAGGCACTAAACAACTTAAATGGTTGCATAATATTTATCATAATTACGGATCAACAAACAGTCATGTTTATATGTACATATCAATAAATTGATATTACAATGCCATTAATTGTAAATACATTATTTGTTATAAATCTTTTCAAATAAACCATCGATAGAATGTGACATTCAAAACAAGCACGGCAAATGTGGATGTGATTCCATGATGCGCACATAAAATCAGTACGTTTTACATGGATATTCATCCTGATGAACAGTTCAAAGGTATGTTTATCTAGCGAGGAAAATGTTATTCCGTAGTACTCAGATTCACCATTGCCCACGGGTGCGTAGTTGTCGATTTTTTACATAAACATATTTGGATTTACAGCTGTTAAACAATAAAAACATCGAAAATATTATCTTAAACATTCCAAATAACTCAAATTCTCACCAAAGTCAAAGGTTTATCTGTACAAACGTTCCCTTGGTAACTATCACAATTTAACATTATCACAGAAATATATTTTTCACATTGAAACAAATATCACATTGCCATGGTATCAGATCATTTAAGTTTGTTTCTTCTTTCGCTACTCGTGGGTCGTTTGTGGGGAGACTCCGGTTTCGATCCCCCTTTCCCAGATTTTGATATTTTCTTTATTCTATCCCTCTTTCTCGTCGGTGGTCTTGACATGTTGTTAAGTTTTACTGAAATAGAAACAAAATCGAATGAAATCAAACCAAAAAGTGTCTAGAATGCATTGGATGATCACCTTTAGAAACCGAAGATGATTCAATGATTTAAACACCGCCTACTTTCTAACCTCAAAAGATTGTTTTCGGACGGACTATACTTGAATTATTATCGCTATCAAAACAACAATTTCTTTTTAACATTTCAATCACAGACGAATATCATTTTAAAATCAATAATAAACATAAATGATCCTTGATAACAAGTACATGATTACTTATAATGTCAATTAAGTTCAGTAGGAAAAAGTTGATAGCAATTGAGTAGGGAACGTGTCTTTTTATTCTACTTTAAGCTCACACAAAACCGGCGGTGCTTTCATAAATATCGATGATGTAGCATAAACCCCAGGTTCTCAATTTGGTTATTTTCTCGGGTATTCTATTGCAGTATCCCAAGGGTATTCCAATAAAAATCCCTTGATAATGTTCTCTGCACATCTTTATTGTAATACTGAGATGTCCATTTAAATTGTAAGTTTGCGCCTGTAATGTTAGAAAAACAACTCTTTATTAAATAAGTAATGTGAATAGATTAGCATTGGCCATCTCGATCCGAAAATCTTCATACTTGCTGCAAAGGTCAAAGCACTACCTGCACCATTACCCTGAAAGAACTGTACCTTCAAACCAGCACAAGAGCTCTCAGCGCTAACAGTTTTAGACCATACATCCTGTTTTCATATACTCATTTTAACAGCTTGGTGGACTGAGTAAAATGTGAGTGAAGTGCCTTGTTCAGGGTAAAAACATAGTAAGAGACACAGGTAACAAATCTTTGGAATCTCCATCGAGATTAGAACCCGGGCCGTTGGCGTGAAAGGCAAGCCTCTACACCACTGTGTTCCTTTAAAGATTCCAGTAATCTCTGCGAGGGAAGAATGCAGTAACTAGTACTGATGCATAACTCACCCATGAGATCTTGATGGACGTGTAAATGTTTGGTATCTACTCCGGGATTCGAACCAGCTAACGCTAACCTCTACACCACTGCAGTAACCAGTACTGATGTATACAACTTACCCATGAGGTCTGGATGGACGTGTAAATGTTTGGTATCTACTCCGGCTTCGAACCAGCTAACGCTAACCTCTACATCACTGCAGTAACCAGTTCTGATGTATACAACTTACCCATGAGGTCTGGATGGACGTGCTCCAGGTCATCCAGCAGAGATACGTACTTGTTCTGTCCGTTCTCTCCCCCCTCTGAAACATGTTGAAGGACAGTGAAGTATAAGTGTTTCATGGATAACCAAACTGCTTAATACTTAACTTCTTACCCATCGACTGTTCAAGTGGTTTGCAAAAAGTTGTAGAGCAATAAAGTACAAGATGTTATGGATATTCAACTGCTTCATTCACAGAATAGTGACTTTTCGGTATCTAAAGATCCCTTTGGACAGGAGGGCTGTATTTCGCCTTGCTGTGTATGTTTACATTCACAACAAATGAAATTATTGATATCGTTTTTCAAACCTATGAAAGCCAAATGTACTGCATAAAAAGTTCACATTATAGGTATGGACTTAAATCCAAAATTTGTAATATATTTTAGGAATCAAGTAAAAATGAAGAATCAGAAAAAAATTATAAAAAATTCCTACACATTTAAGGTCATATACATGTAGGGCTTATGTTGACAAACCGTGACCATGTCACAATAATAAAAAAACAACATCGCAATAATCACGTTACAAGAATAAATCAGCTCTTTTATGTTTCACAAGTCAGTCAACAAGTTTGTTTTGCGTTAAGCACAGCACACACCGAAACCTAATCCGGGTTCTTTTGTCCGTGTACCCACTAACTGTTATATTTACACTAGTAGGCTATATCTGTGATTCCCTTTCGTTGGTGTATACACACTGTGGGGTAGGGAGTACGATCACACATCAATGGTATCATATCAATACGCTGATATTTCGGTTATATCTCCCAGAGAGGAAATAACATGTTGATCGTGGTGTTAGGAATAGGTTGGGTTCGTTTCTTTTGAAAACGTTGGATGATAATTACCTGTGCATGGTTGATAAATAAGTTATTTATCATAAGCGGTGGGAATATAATTTTGGTTACTCCCTTGGCATGGGTTCAGAATAAGTGTTGATAATGCATTCTACCGTACCCTGTATACATATACATATAAACAGCATGAAATTCGAGTCTTCTATGGTATCTTATAGCAGTGTTTAAAATATAGCCCGTCCGCCAGTCCTTGGCTTGCTACTTTTTGCCAGGACTGGTTACTTTTTGCAAGGACTGGTTACTTTTCATTTTTGTCTTTATTTTCCCCTTGACCAATTAATTTTCAGAACAGGCTAAGTTTCCAATCTATTTTATACACTTCTTATAGTGATTGGTGCCACAAATAACCTTCCTTTGACACACACGCCATATGGTTTTAGTATTTAGAGTCTAACAAGAATTTAAATCTTTACTCACAGTTGAATCATAATTACCCATTTTAAGAATCGAGAATATAGAAGGCTTATATTTCTACAGGATCTGGGGAAATATATGTAATGATACATGTTGGAAGACGTTGAGGCATTGTTTGGAATGAAAGATTTTGTTAAGAATGTATGATTGGTTATATTTAAGATGAATTCCATGTTTTTATTTGTAAATTTTATTCACATCTAACTCTATTGTGTTGTTGTTACAGCATTCAATAACATTATCTCTAAAGAAATATTTCTATTTGTTTGGAAATACCGTGTATGGCACTTGTACAATATGTGAGAGTGATATAAAGTGTTATCGCCATGTAGATAGGGGATATATTTACTTATATGCCAGGTCAAGAGTTTGTATTGACGCCAAGTGGATAATGTTTGTTTACTGTTAAGGAATCAAGGAGATGTCAGAATAAGCATTGCCTCGTAAACAGTTAGTACTGACTGACAAAGGACAATCCCTTAACACCTTCTAAGCTGAGGGTACCGAGGAGTTGAACAGACATGTTCTGTTTAAACAAGTATGCAGAGTTCTGAATCTGATGATTAAGTCTCTTAAATCAAACATAAATGCTCATTACGAAGACTTTTTTTTAATTACCCGAACCCTTTATCACCTCTTTTTCTTTTAGATTACTTATATATTTTCTTATTTGTCCGTATCATTTACTTCACATGTTTCTTAACATCTATTAATTTCGTAAGGATGTAAATTTCCCGAATATATAATTACCCCAACACTTCCTAAACATACCTGACAAAGTTATTATATGTTATTCAAATAAACTGTGTCGTTTCTGATTACAGCTGTATTTAAAGTGCATTACTTCTTTAGAGTCCCGTTCAAAGAAAACGTTATTATTGCTTTGGGGTCCAGAGACCCCAAAGTTATGTAACATTTGATATTGAAAACTAATGGCAGAAGGTTCTCTCTATAATACTCTTGGAAACTTCAAAGAGAAGTTTCAGCCAATGATATTTGTCTTAAGCATATTCTGGTATTTCGACGACCAATGGACAGAGCTGTTGCAAATTTATACCCACGTGACCATGTGGGTGGTACGAAATAATTGGCAAGCTTTAATTCGGAAACTGATTATTATAATAATGTTATGATGTAAAATATATCGTAAATTTTCAAAAATATATGGATGAGCGTTTACGCCCTTAAAAAATATCAATTTTGCATGTGCATGTGAGCTGTTTTGTAGTTATTCGGTGTATTTTTTTGCATTCCACATTCGGAAACGACATTCCATTTTTGTATCAACTAGGAATTCGGTTCCTTCAATTTTACGCTAACGCTAAATGTCCCGCCTTGTCAATGACTGATCGTTCACTCAATGCAATTTCAAAACATAACGTTATGGGTGATTTGTTTACGATTAAAGGTGTCTTTCGAAGAAAGTATCGACACTTTCGACAGTGTCTAAAATATGATAAATTATCACCCAAAACTGTGTTTCACAGGAGATATCGCTTTGAAAGTTGTAATTTTTCAGAAGAAAGAAACATTGTACTTGAATCACTCCCACCATGTGAGGTGTTAGATATTTCTAAAGATGATGTGTTAACGTCTTTTGCTAAGATAAATTCACATAAAGCCTATGGACCTGATAATTTGCTAGGTGTAGTTCTAAAAGAGTGCAGAGTGCAAGTTGCAACTGGCTGATATTTTCCAAACGTTTTGTCAACTATCATTAAGTTTCCATCATGTTCCCACTCTTTGGAAAACATCACAATTATCCCATTGCCAAAAAAGAAAAACAAGCCTCGGATATTTGTTACTTTTATCAACTTGTGTTGATATATTTGATATCAGAAGACACATGGGTGAGATTCTCTTTATATTCTTTAATGTCATCCTATAATATAATGAAAATAATGATCTTGTAGCTGAGATCTTTTCTAAAAATTTTAGCAACTTTCGGCTGTAATACGATCAACACTCACTTAAGGAAAATTATTCTTGCAACATGTAATTAACCTGAAAGTCAATGGGAAATTCGTCCGGTTTAAACTAAATTTGCGGGTATTGGAAAACAATGTATCCCGAAAAGTTTACTAGCGCAACAATTTCTCTATTAATTAATCACTGACTCTTGTATTAAACTCACCGTCAGCTATCTTTTAAACTTAAAGCAACATAGATTTGAATTGCCATATTAATGTTTAGAAATTTTATATCATAACAATTTATATCATAATTGAGATAGGAGACGTATCTATCATTGGGTGGAATTTAAGCGGAACGAACGAGATGTTGTACTATGTACATAGTGTACTGATAACTATCACAACAAAGAGCAAAAAATATGCGTCTCCGATTTGAACAATTTATTCAAGTAAAAGACCCCGTCCCCGTCCCCGTCCCCGTCCTCCCTAACTTAAATCTCCTGGTTCTATATAGTGATACATAACCGGGTGCCCCAAAGCTTGCCTTTTTAAAGGCTTTTCTTGTTTATTGTAAGGCTACAATCGATTGTAATCAAAGTGAAAATGAAGATTGTAACTTTACAATTGCCATGTGGAACGGCATCCAGATCATTCTTTACAGTGAAGTTAAGTTCGAAAGGAAGCCTTGAGTCTCACACCATTTACAATAAATTAATGAACAGAAATTCTGCTAATCAAAACGAAATAAATCTCAACGAAATTGCAATAAATTCAATTCAAGAATGCATAAACCTTTCCGCAGTTTTGGCTTGATCATGAGTCGTTTCGATTGTCTTCCGATTATCAACTTTGATTAAATCAAATCTTCATCAGTTACCTATATCTATATCAAATTTCGTTACCCTACAAGAAATGACTGTTTATTGATATAATTACTACTGTGTACTACTGAAATCAGTAACTCGCCTTAGAGTTATATCATGCTTTACTAAGGACCTAACAAGCCATGAGATGCTTTATGTATTATTAATGACACATGAATAAAATAGATTAAATATAAATATTATATAATCATTACTTACTCTCCACCCTTATCAAGATGTATGTTTCTCTGCCCGTCACGAGCTCATTTGCATATTCTTCGTTACTTCCGGCCAGATTCTTGACCTGTCCGTCCTGATCGACAAGGTCGATGACTACTGTAAGAAAAATAAATGATGGTCCAGATGATTTATTTTTTTCAAAACCTAAAAATAGTATGAAATATTAAACATGAAATCAAAATTATTAAAGTAAACATTTACCATTACTAGGGACACTCTATAAAACACACATATATACTGAAAGTTCATGAGTAATTATTAAAAATAATATCGTCAGTAATGTCAAAAAAATTCAACTTAGGTGAAACTATTTATATATCTAAAACGATTTAGTTGTATAGAAATAAATGTATAAAAGAGGAAACGATATTAGACACTTTAACAATAAGAAGAAGAGGAAAAGACGTCTCCATTACAGCAAGGTGTCGCTGTCATTGTCTGTCTGTTAGTTTGAACAACGGGTGAGATCATACATAGCTCAATCCTTATTTTTGACACCATTTGAAAATGAAAAGGAGAACAATAAGTCATTACAATCCATTATTACAATATGTCAGTATGATAAATCTGGTATTTCTTTAAGCTCGAGACGTCAACATCATTATTGGGTAACTGAGTATTCATGCTTATGACATACGAGTATTTCAGTTACGTTGCATTGTCGCGACCTTCACTGAAGCAGTTTTCAATCATCACCACAATGATCCAGACAACACCCTGTTGGTAAACCGTTGATGTATTGTGTAACACGGGTCAGTCACCTAACCGAACAAAGACTTCTCATCTATATACCTATCTCCCTTCACCGTCTAGCGTATAATCGAACCCTTGCCCTCCTTTCGATGACATGTCTTCCGTACTTAATGGCGTCTAGAGGCAGGTGCGCGTTTCTACTTTAAATATGAGTTCTTTGAATTATCCCAAATAGAAATATTAGTTGATGCAAAATGTATTATCTTGAGAGAGTCAAACGTCACATTTACATCCCTATTATCAGTAGCCGTATAAGAATTGAAGTGGCGAGTACCGAGTGATAAATGCTTGAAGCCATTTTAGTGTGAACACCTTCTAATTATTTTGGGTAGAGAAGTTGCATAGTGTTTAAAAGGACTGATTCTTTAGATATTTATACATTGCCTGCCATTGTCTTTTCACAAACGGGTACGACTTTCCAATTAGGTTAATTATATAACTTGAACGCTGAAGATCATTGTGTGGCTCGTTGACCTTATAATCTTTGATCGATAGCTCTTTGATTGTCAGAGAAGTGTGAAAATTGTAATTTTGCAGACCGAGTACCTCCAATACGACAATATCTCGCCAACATCTAAATGACAAACATTTGAACTTACTGTCATGTGAACATTGGCACTTTTTCCTGATCCACTCCAATAGTGTATGAGTCGTACACCAGGGGTTGAACAGAGCCTCTTGGTTATCTGAAACAGGAAGAGTAGTTTATGATGTCACGGTTATAACGAGAGTGTATGAGTTGTACACTAGTGGCTGAATAACGCTTCCTGATACACTTGGTTATCTGAAACAGGAAGGGCAGTTTAGACCAGTTTATGAAGACAAGGTTATAACGAGAGTGTATGAATCGTACACAAGGGGTTGAAAAAAGCTTCCTTAATTTCTGAAACAGGAAGGGTGGTATATTATGGCATGGTTATAACGAGAGTGTATGAATCATAAAGCAGTGTTGAATAACGCTTTTCGTTACAGGAAGAATAGTGTATACTGTCAAGGTTATAACGGGAGTCAAAGTCGTACACAGGGGTTGCATAACGCTTCCTGATTATCTGAAACAGGAGGGATAATGTACGATGTCAATGTTATAACGGGAGTGTATGAATCGTATACCCATGGTTGAATAACGCTGCCCGATATAGGAAGAATAGTGTATAATGTAACGGTTATAACGGGAAACTGAATCGTACATCAGGGGTTGAATAACGCGTCCTTGTGATCTGAAAAATATAGGGTGCTGTATGATGTTTATATGTTATGACAGGAGTGTATGAGACGTAAACTAGTGGATGAATAACGCTTCCTGATACAGGAAGAATAGTGTATAACGTCAAGATTATAACGGGGGTGTGTCATTCGTACGCTAATGGTTGAATAACGCTTAGTTTTTAGTTTAAACATATTTTATTCACAGGAAAAGGATTGGGAACAAGTTGTCCAACTTAAAATACCCTCTCCTAATAATAATGAATAACGCTTCCTGATACATGAACGACAATGTATAATGGCAAGGTTATGACGGGAGTGTATGAGTACACTGGTGGTTGAAGGGGCCTCTTGGTTATCTGAAACAGGGTCGAAAGTGAATTATTTCAATGTTATAACATAAGTGTATGAATCGTACACCAGGAGTTGAACAGAACCTTTTTTTCATATGAAACATGAAAGGCAGTTTATGAAGTCATGGTTATAACGAGAGTGTATGAATCGTATACTAGCGGTTAAATAACGCTTCTTGAAACAGGGAAGGGAAGTCAAGGTCGCATCTTGAGTGAATTAATCGTACACCCTGGGTTGAACAAAATTTCTTAATTATGTGAAATGGGACGGATAGTGTATGATGTTGTTATAGCAGTTCAATCGCGAATTTCTCCAATTTTCAAGTAGTGAAACGTTCCTAAATCAAATCTTTACATGTGAAATCGTCTTAAACATTTCCCTCACTGTAAACAGATAGGCATAAGACGTATTTCAATAAATAAATGTGCATTGAACAGACACTTAAAATAATATCCTGTTTCATCTACAGACAAGCATTGCACGTCAGTTGGGTAACGATGCGTGTAAAAGAAGACACCGTTAGTTACCATATATAGGTAAAGTATACTGAGATAAGTATCCGCGTATCGTGCACCTCAAGGGTGTATTCCGAAGTATCATTGGTGTAGCGTAGTGTATCTTGATGTATCAGCGCCACAGCTTAGTGTATCTTGATGGTAAATAATGTGGCCTTGTGTTTCATGAGCATGTCTATGTCATCTAACACCAAGTAAGCACGTTAGACTTCTGATTGCATCAGCCTTAAAGTTGGCATATTAGAAACCATTGTCGATGACAAAAGAGGACAATATACCAGTGCCAATGGCTAACTATGTTCAAACACGAGCGCTTCGATAATGGTATTTCCTGAGCGAGAGCGAGAGGTATACCGATTCATACACGAGTATCTTTAACACATAACGACAGACGCACGATTTTATTGATCTATTGTCAATATAGTTTAATAAATCGCAATTAAATACTTCCAAGCATAGAGAAACTTCAACACCAGTTCCGCGAACACAACAGTATATATGTTATTCTCACTACTCATTTGATGATATGTCGTGATATTTAAGACCAGGTCATTAAAAGAAAAAAGAGAACTCCGCAATGAATGCCGATATAATCAAAGATAATTGCCAATGGATTGCAGATGAACAGTTTTGGGCGAACCATTGTTAATCTTAGTTACATAAGAATAAGTTTAGAAAACAATAACACAGCGTTTATAGGGAATTTAGAAGTGATATTCATAACAATAGCAATATCCTCGATATCAATATAACCTTACATACCACCTTTTGATGGTCTAAGCGTACACTCCAAAACGTTGTTATATATATAAAAAAATGAAGATTTGTACTGCGCTAAATCCATGCTTAGCATGCTCTAAGGCTACAAGTTTAAAGAATAAACAAATTTTAATTTTGTGTTTCTTTTCAAGTACGGTTCACGCAAACGTTATCACGATTCAATCGTACAGGACAGTACGTCTTTACCTGAGGTAGTTAATGCTATATTTGTTTCTAGTGGATGTAATGACCCCCATTTATGTAATCGTTTCGTTCATCAGTACTGTAAGGACTCGTAATGAAACTAAGTGGCAAACAAACAATTTAATTGCCGGGAAACACCTCAAAGAAACTCCTGATAGTCGGGTAATTTGTTAAGCTTTTCTTGAAATAATTCATGCATTGAAGTAAATAATTTCCTTTCAGTCTCGCAAAGTCTCTGCATGTCACGCAAGGAACTTCCGGGTCTGTCGGTTATAATTCCCACTTAAATATTGAATAATACATTCGGAAGGGAGGGGCTGATTAAAACGAGCTTTTAACGTTCCATTTCACCGGTGATTCATTATTTGAATGTAAACTCAATACAAAACCATTCAGAATAGGTCATAATGTTCTGATATCTTCGTCAACGCAGGTCTAGAGTACACTAATTAATCTTCAAGAGGGTATAGAAATAACGTTTTATTTCAATATATTGATTAAGGGTTTATTTGATAGACACTATCGGCTTTGTCGGTTCATTTGTTATGAATCCTCGATGAGGTTTTGCTTGTGTATGACACAGTCGTACAGGCATGCTTCAATCTCTAGGATCTACTGCCCACCTCCCAGTAAATCCATATAATAACTCTACCTCCATTATTCATCAACAAAAGTATTACAAACGAGCAAATATTGACGATAAGACTAATGGAGGTTTGAATATTACAGGTAGATTGAGACCCCATATGGTATGTTGTGTTTTCATGTTGCCAGGGACATCGTTTATGAAGGGAAGTTTTATGTACTTGATTTTGGCATGAACACGTTATTTATGAACGTATAAAAATGAGATTTAGAATTAGATTTTTTATCAAGAAAAACGATTGTTTGAATTAAGTTTGTGTCAATTTTAAAAATTGTAAGTTTTATTGAATATATTCTTAAAAATAAGAAGGTTTTGGTGTATGATTTATGTTTCGAGTAATAAAGGAAAGTTTCTTGAAATATTGTCCAAACTATGATTTTGAGAAAGACGTGTGTAAATGATAACATAGTTTTGATAATAATGCTTGTACTTCATAGTGCGTCATTATACTCAAGACACGTGGCGATAGTTTGAGACACAAAAGGAACCTTGTTTCACAGATAAATGTCAACGGGGATTAATAATAATAATAATACTAATAATACTAATAATACTTGATATTTATATATATTTATAAGCTATTGAGAAAAAGTAAGATCATTATTTATGAGCTTAAGCATGTAACGGTATAAGGACATATACGGAAACATCGCGACTCTGTATACCAAAAAGGTATATTCATGCAAACTTACAAAACTTATAAATTCGGATTTCTCACATTTCAACCAATAAAATTAGAACTTTCATAAAACACATTGCAGTGTTAAGCTTTGGCTACTTTATGGATATTTGATTAGTAAAGATAACGATTTTTGTCAAATTATCATGTCCATTTATTTGTCGCTGTAGGTTCAGAACATATGTTTGTATACTATAACAGTGTGCCATTTCAATCTATGGCATGCATTTCAATCTGAAAAAAATCCATTGGTAATGTAGTTCAGCTTTACGAATTTTACAATAAAACGTGACATGTGATCCATTCTTCACAGAATTTACAAGGTAAGCTCACAAACTGGCAAATACATTTTGACATTCCATACGAGCTGTACGGCTTTATTAGAACTCGATAAAATGACAAATACCAAGACACCTGCACGCTTGATCAAATAGTAGTGGGATAGAGATCAATGCAGGTGTGTTCGATTAATGATTGCTTTTACAGTTGAGCGAGTGAAAAACAGGTTGACACAATAGTGTTTTAGCTTGTGATAGGATAACTTCTGTATAAACATCTTAATATGGGATTTCTTTCATAATATGGTTCAGGTTGATATACAGTTAAGGACATTATTGGCTGTTTGTTCTTCTATACACCGAGGATGTTAAACGATCATACGTGTAATACAATTTTCATTAAACAATTTGATAATTAAAAGTCAGGAAAGTGTCATGATTTAACAGGACGTTTTAGAAGCCACGTCAATCCATTTTGAGAGTAAAATTTCTCCTAAAATGACGGACGTACTAGGTTTCATTTTCTAATTTATACAAGGATTTTGAAATAGGAAATACGACCATGGCTTCATTTGGATGGCTAGTAACATATTTATTTTACTTCGCACGACGGTTTTTGACTACTTCTTCAGGATAAGGATATATATATAACAATATATATATAGCTGTAGTAAGCCAGTGATTCTATCACTTATGTAGAATCATATTTCAGGATAAAGTAACATATATATACAAAAATGGGATAATACATGAATGACTGTTTTACAATACAGGTGCAGTTTACATAATAGAATGTTACAGCTGAATAATTCTATGATTCTTTCATGACGGGTAATATATTTATATAGCGAAAGGGAGTTAGACCCCTATCAGTATTGTAAAACCTTTATTTGCAAGAAGTAGAAACGTCGTGGGAAATAAAAACATGTCCTACATCTTGTGCCAAAATGAGGTTTTGTAAAGTTGGAAAATTCTCAGTCTTTTTCACCTACAGCCATATTAGATTCGATATAAAAAGGTAGACATTCATATCAGGATATTGGTAGTTTGTTGTATGAATGGCGTACGTTACAGCTGTTAATTGATAACCCATTACAATGCTATTCACGTACTGTACCATGGTCTAACACGTTGTCACAATAGTGTGTACGGTCACTGAACATGCCTCTCTAACAGTGAACTCTAGGTCATGTATAAAGAACAGATATCAACACTATTGAACATGAACCATAGACATGTTTGAAATATCATATGCAAAGGGTGAATGTTTACAAATACAAGTATGAACTCATCGGGTCGGACATTCAATGTAAGTTTAATAATTCAGTTCACTGAACTTCAAACGTCTCCCGTCGATTGGATATATTTGATAGTGTACCTATCAACGTGGTGTGAAAATGTACAAGGTTAAATGGGAAATAGAGTACCATTGATTTGACGACAATTTCATTAATATTTCGGTTTTATTGCTTAAGGTTAAATTCAGTTATTTTAATGCATTGTGTTCAGATGGTTCCCTTGTCTGTAATTATGTTTCAAACAAGCTTTCTCAAAGTTTGAAATGATATATTTGACTGACTCCTTGCTTTAATATTAAGATAGTCTTACAACATGCTAACCTTAAACTTAGACCCTTTGTGGTTTCTGCTTTCTATTTCATATTTTGTTCTGTTTTCTGCTTCATAATACATCCAAGTAGTCAGATATTTGTAACGTATGAAAACCTTAAAATAATTTCTTTACTAAATGTTCTTTAATATCTGTTTAAGAAGCCTAGTCATCAATCATTATGGACAAGACAATGATCATAAATATATTCATTTGGCTGTAACATGCTTTATCTAATAATTGATAATCAACAACGCTAGATGTAATTGGACATGTAGAGAGTTTTACCCATCTGTTCATAGAAGAGATATACCTAACGAGTAAGTAAAAAAAAAAGTATGCACTTACCTCCGTATTTCACCTTAATGAAAGACTGGTCTGCCATGCCTGCGCGGCTGAAGTTGGTCATATTCCTTGTACAGACGGAACCCAGTCAAACGCAACACCTCTTCATGTCCTCAAACACTCAAACAACTCTTGACAGAGTTCAATCTCTTAATCACTCCAACAAAAGTTTCACAGAATTTCCATCTCTATATACAGAAAACCTCAAAACTACCTAGCAGAACTCCAAACTCTGTATGCAATAAACCAATCCCCAAAGAAGTTTTAAGTATTCCACAACATGAACCACACGCCGGTGTATTCGTGAGGTTGAAGCACAGAGACTCGACTGTTGTGTTAACGCAGTGTTCAGAGCTCCGTGATCGATCTGCTCCGTACAGCGGCCTGTGATTTGAAATGTGTAGTCTCTACACGCTCCGCTATCTACTAATGTTGCCGTGTTTACATGCTGTTTGAATAGGAACCATAAACTCATTCAGCGGCAACCCGATACCCGCCATATGGAATGAGGGTCTTCATGGGTGGGTCTCGCTTGATCTTTTTTTGGGAATAAACAAAGATGACAACTCGATCACTGAACCTTTAAAGGGATAATGTCCCGATTCTATGACAGGACATTTCTGACACTATCAAGATTGAAATTTCTTAAGCCCATCAATTGACTTCAGACACAGATATAAGCGTTCGACGTCCACCCCTACACCATCATTAATATAAATGTATTATAGCTAGACTTCTTCAATAGTACTCGCTTAGAGAGTATAACGATATACTGTAGTTGGACTGCCTTTTTAATAGCAAATATCAAGATGTCGTTATCGGCTTTACCTTTGAATCGAAATGCCACTTCCAGTAAAATGTGACATTTGCGCATGTAGGCCTACTAACAGCATTAAGATATACATTTAAATATATATTATTACAAATTTTTATCTATTTATACACATATCCGTTTTTAGCCCATTTTCATAACGTAAATAGCTTATTAAGTCAAGAAACGAAGACTAGTTGATTGTAGTTCCGAGGTCACGTCATAGAGTTAAGTAAAGATCGAGGTCAAGTTAAGCGTTGCACATCACGTAAAAAGAAACCAGTTTTCCCTATGCGCTTAACCCTCAATTTTGCATGTGGTAGCGGTTAATTAACAATGAACTTTCTCACGTTTTCAAAACAATCTTTTTCCCGTCTTTATCAAGAGCTTAAACGTTGCACTGTTTAAATCGAAATCGAATGTGGTTCATGGTTTTGTGTTTTTTTGTGAGCAGCCTGATAGTTTCATCACAGATTGGCTAAATTCCTTATAGAACTAATTTGTATCCCGATAACGTCCATAGTTTTAACCTTTTCGACTAGAAGATGAAGGCAATATTATGGATATACAACTTCTTTATTCAAGTTTGCGATGTTTCGACAAAGATACTAATGTCGTTATCAAGCAAGTGAAACGTCGCAAACTTGAATAAAGAAGGTGTATATCCTTAATATTGCCTTCATCTTCTTCATCATCCTACTAGAATGCCCAGCAGAGAAACTTTTCAACTAGAGTCAAAATTAAGGTGACACTGTTATATCGCTTAGTTGAAAAATAAACTCATGTTAACTCGTTAGACTCTTTACTTTATGGTCAGAGTCAAGCTAATTGTAATGCTAATAAATGCTTTGCAATATTTTATCATTTATCCCTTATTTTCTATCAATTATGAAGAATATGGTATTCCAATTTCGCTTCTTACTTAGATTAAGTTTCATGCAAGCTCTTCGCAACGTCAGTAGTCTTATCAGAGAAAAATGGAAGCGACATCTATGAAGCTGCGTGGAATTCGAACGCAAGACATGCTCTTACAAGACCCTCGCGAGACAATGCGGGAGTCAGTTAAAGATACGGAGTTTAACCATTCGGAATGTGTCTATTGTTGACAAGGGGGTATATGTACGATCACGTACTATCAACACACAGCCGAAGCTATTGTCTTGCTGAAACCGTATCAGCAGGAATACACGCTATAATCCGTGTTGTATTTTACATTCTAAATCGTTTATTTGAGAGTGACCAGTAAACAAATGGATGATTAACCAAATGAATAACTCGTGTAATCCCGTATGAAGTTTATATGATACACAAACAAAATATGATGTACACGGCTCAAGCAAATTGATCGTGAATTCCGAATTTTCTCCCATATAATAAAACATTAGATTAGGCACTAAGCTTATGCAGTAAACCTGATATTATGATCGAAACTATCAAAATATCAACAGATAAAGTATGAACATCCTTGATTGATGACTGATTTAAACTTATCTTATTTCAGACTATATATTTATATATGTAAATAGTTTTAATATTTCCATCACTGATTACACCATCTATTTAAGTGTATTTCAATGTTGGACAGAATGATGATTTGTTGCAGTGTTTGCTATAAAAAGATGGAAAACATATAAAGTCTCTCTATGGTAATTGACCGTGCCAAGAACTTAATTGGCAGGAGTGTCCCGTAAGTGGTCGGCTGATGGTCAACTGTTGACCAGAAGGAGAGACTAGTGTCCCTTTAAGTCCCTTTAAGTCATAACCCCCAACGACCCCTCCCTACCAATTGCAACACACACGCACGCACGCACTCACACATAGGTACTTACATAATTTCTTCCCTTAAAGGGGCAGTAGTACGTTTTGTGATAATTTTGTATTTAAAAATTTTCACTGATAATTGTAAGTGAATGCTAAATGAATGCTAGTGTCAACAATCTCATTACACAAGCCAATCATCCATAGTCAAAGGACAAAGTATGAAGATTCACATAAAATCCATTGGCGGCCATTTTTGTGTGAACACCTTTAATTCATTTTGTGTAAGAACTTTACGTTATATATTTGAATTATTACTGCCCAATTTAGTTTAAATACATTGTCTTTCGATTGGAACCATTAATTTCCATTTTCCTGACCTCACATTATATTCCCCCTAAAAACGTGCTACTGCCCCTTTAAATCCATGGTATGCATGTTCGGTCAGAGCATACTACTCGAGATCGTGTGATTCTAGTGAACAACTTGAACTCGATTCACCATCTAAATAAAGTTTTTGTTTATAGCATAATTTAATTGTACATAGAATTTCTGCTATATACATTCACCCTGATGATGAGTTTTATAACTTTTACACTGTACACAGCAGGCAAACACGAGTTACTTCCCTTTACACAAGTCTCTTGCGAATGGTGCAGACATATGTTGAACACAGTCCAATTCTTTATAAAAGTAAATGATGTCATCTAACTTCTAATGTGTCGGGAGAGAGAGAAAAAACAAACTTCATCCAAAAATTAAACAAGAGACTCGTATTTATACTGAACTATCTCTATTATTGTTGATAGTGTTTCTCTTTCATGTAGGTTTCGAAAAGTGGTATGTTTTCTCTTTCAAATTAATTAATATCATTTGGGATTCTCTAATGTCAGTGGTGGGATCTCTGATAGTAGGGCCCATGCTCTAGGGGTCTATTTGCTTGCTTCCTCCCTTTAGAATGAATATGATTTAACATAGCATACGGTTTTGGAAATTTGCTGTAATGTAATAGAATTCATAATTATTGTTTTTAACGCATGTCATTTATAAACAACATGAACAAATAAGGAAATTAAAACATTTTAAAAGCACAGTGAAAAGATATACACCTTTTCTGTTAAGAACTGTTTATTACTATTCTAAAGAAAGAATTCAAGCATACACAAGTAGATATACACGTGAAAAACATTTGAAGGAGAGAAATTACAGAATATGGACATTTCTCCATTGTTTTTATCACTGTTGTGACTTGAAATTGAAAGTAAATATCACTTCAACTACAGAAAGCTGTCGTTCAACGTTGATTTGGAGATTTAAGGAGTGACAAAACTGATAGGTTGGTTTCTATTCTGCTGGTCTGATTTCTCGCTAGGACTGCTCCTCTCAGTTTATGCTGCAACTCGGACATTGTGTTTGATGAAGTAATGTTTTCTGAAAAGTAAGTGAGAGATGTAAAATATTTGGCTAAACGAGAACTAACGTTTTCCATATATAAGCTGACATAGACCACAATGAAATTCATAGAACGCATACACAATTATCTTCCCATTCCGCCTGTCTTCTTGCAGACAGACAGACATACAGACAGACAGACAGGTTTTATTCAGTAGTAGAGGCCCAGTGGCCCAAAGTACAATTTCAATTCAAATTGAAATTATTTGGTCTCATGACATAGACAGAGATTTGGCGCTGGATTTTAAAATGGACATCTACTGTTTTATGAAAATAGCAACAGATTTGATAACATCATCATTGTTGGTATTAAGAAGGTTGTACATTGTTCGTGGGGTAACATTATCATAATTTATATACTTCTTACGACAAACAGAAAAGGCGTCGCAACTAACAATATGTGAAACTCGTCTTCTAATTGACCCGAAGAACAATACGAACATGATAGATCAACTAATGTATCTTTATCTTTTCTATACTTTTGTATTTTCAAGGCATGAGGTGAAATTCTAAGTTTACAAAAATTCCTTAAAAGCGATTTATCATTAAGGACCCTTATATACTTTTCCGGTGAAAACATTGATTTACAACGTGAGTAATGGCATAGATATCTGGATGAATTTACTGTTGCGAACCAATCCTGAATAAACATATCTTGCAAGAAACTTGAACACAGGATTCATATCGGGAAAACGCAGTTTTCAGAAAGTGACCTTGAGTAGGCCTAGATACCGTTTTCACTTTGACTCACCTGATGACGTGGTACAGCACATACCCAGAGATGACGAGGAAGACGATGGAGGCGAGACATCCTCCGGCAATCAGGTACCTTGGGGAGTCTACTGGCTCTGGAAACATACATGTTGGCAATTACACGATGTCTTCACAAGATGCGTGTATAGTTAAAGGCAATAAAACGCTAAGTTCATATTGAAGATGATTGCGTTTCTTGACTTACTAATGTTGCGAAATATATGAATATGGTTAATGATGACTCACTGCCCCAAATCACAGTGACTTGATGTCTCAAACGCACCCAAAAGCACCGAACAGGAGTTGAGTCAACAGAAAACCAAGCTGATCAGCAATAGATCCCATGAAAGTACAGGTTGGAAAGTGGCTATCATTTACATTCATTTACATTTGACCAACGCAAAAAGGTTGGAATGCTGCATCCTGTTCAGAAGATACATGCTGGTGTATAGCATGTCACTAGACGACCTTTTCCAACATCAAAGGCTTACAGGAAGTATCTATCAACATCCATCTCTGGACAGGCCTCGTGTGATGTGATAAATATGTGACATATTCTCTTCGCTTAGCTCTACACAAAATACAGTTAATGTCACGATAGAAACGCCTGTCAGACTTAGTATTTGCATTTATCATTTGCGGTATCTATAAATATCCACCCCTGGATGGGCCTCGTGTGAGGACATAAAGACAGCTTTCTTCTCTTCGCTTAGCTCTACACAAGAGACAGTCCATGCCGCAATAGGAACGCCTGTAAGACTCAGTATTTGCACTTATCATTTCACTTCTGCCTGTTTTTATCTAACTTGTTTTTAAATTTGTTGCAAAGAAATGTTTGCATAATTTTATATTTCAGGTCATTTCCTGTATTCTGTATTTTGGGAAAAATAAAAATGTATAAGATATTTATTCATGATGTGCGTTGTTATGCCTCTCAGTGTGTACCGCATGAATTGCAAACTTAGTGCTTGTTTGTTATGCTAAGTTAAACTGCAACCGCTTAAACATTTCATCAAGTTAAATATCAAGAGAGGACAGGCAACACATAATGTTTGGTTAGTCTGATCATTCATACATTTCTGAGAATACATTAGTAAGTTGTTTACCTGAAGGTCTGTCAATTCTAGAAGCAGTCGTGTCAGCTGTGCAGTTTCCTGAACATTCGTGTTGACAGAATTCTCCTGTGTAGTTGGACAGACACCCCTGGATACAGTGACCAGTGTCTTGACTACAAGAACCATTAAAGCATCTCTCACAAGACTTCTCACAGCGACTCCCATGATAATTCTTCTTGCAGTTCTTACAGGTTCCATCCTTGTCATCACATTCTCCATTTAAACAATTTGCAGAACACTTTTCCTTGCACTGTTCTCCAAAGAATCTAACTCTACATCCATCTGTACAAGTCCCTCTGCTATCACATGTTCCATTTGCACATCCAGTTCCACATCTTGAGTCGCACTTCTTTCCATACAAACCATGAGTACAGCCTATGGAACAGATTCCAACTTGATCACAGTATCCGTCCAAACATCCTTCGGGGCATTTTGACTCGCATCTCTGTCCAAACCAGCCTTGAGTACAACCACTAGTGCATAATCCATCCATGTCACATTCTTTATCCATGCACCTATTTGGACATTGCTTCTCGCATTTAAGACCAAACCAACCTATTGTACATTTCAAACAGTCCCCTGAGGTTTTGTCACAGCCTGCCTTACATCTTGAACTGCACCTATGCTCACAGAACTTTCCAACGTATCCATCTTCACATCCCTCCTTACACCCTTGAGAACAGTCACCTTCACAGTGGAGACAAACTTCACAGGTTCCTGAGACTCTGTTGCACACTTCACATCCAGCTGGACAGGACTTGCAGGCGGCTCCGTAGTAGGAATCCTGACATCCTCGTGCACATGACGACCCCAGCTGGCAGAATCCTCCTTCACATTCTTGGGGACATTTGCAGCAGGTATTCTCATGTGCTTTACAAGGTATGTTGCATCTTGTACCGTAGGATCCAGGTTTACAACCGAGGGAGCACTCGTCTATGCCAGAACTGGATAGTTGACAAGTGTTGTTGATGCATTCAGTGCTGCAGTTTAGATCACATTTCGTTCCGTAGTATCCGTTGTCACATTGAGTCAAACAATCTCCACTCTTTATACACGAGACACAGTGCTGATTGTCCTCGCATGGAATTGCTGTTATTAGAATTTTCGATATTATATATACACAACAATCGACCAGAATGCAATTAGTAAACATACACTAAATGAACTCTACAAGGTAAGTAACACAAAAAAATAACTGAAATTTACAAATAAATCTATAGATTGCTACCATTTCTGAAAATTAAATGTTTCCTGGTTTAATTGTTAATCAGAAAATATTTTGTACATTGTTGAGTCTAAAATATGGCTTTTTATTAAGTTAGTTAAGTATATTATATTATTATTAAATCATAATAATAGACTCACCTTCGATTGTAATTAAAATAGTGATATGCACAAATAACATCAACATTGTTATCACACTTTTTACCCCCAAAAAAGAGCACAAGCGTAGAATACTTTGTCCCTATCAAGTGGCAGTGTCCTAGTCTAACTAACGTTTAATCAAGTTTGAAAACTAGGTTTCGGTAGATAACAGTTTACTCCAAGTGTATTGAAATCAAACTTTGTCATCGGCGAGTGTCAGTTTCCTGGTTCTACCAACGGTCAATGAGGAATTAAAAATCGGTTAGTTATATAAATGTCTTTCCTTTGAAACTTGTCCTGAAATCTTTCTTGTTCCTGGTCATAGTACAATTAATATTTTAGAAAACAATACCGGACGTTGCATTGTGTTTTCTATCTCAAGATAACACTATTCAACTGTCAAATAACATTGTGTTACATTTCTTGTAAAGTTAGTGATCATATCATGTTTATCTATGTTGTTACAGTACTTTTACAATAAGTGATAATATCGTGTAATTTGTTGTTCCTTTATGGTGTTACACAACTTGTTAAATTATCGATAATATCGTGTAATGCGTTTCACTTTTGTTGATAAATTAATTTCAAATTTTCGAATATAAAGTGTAATAGGGTGTACACAGATGTTGTTACATTACTTGTTGAATACTCGATATTTTCGTGTAACAGTTTGTTCACTTGTTAAATTGTTTAGATAATATCGTTTCAGAGGGTATTAACCTTTGTTTGTTAAATTGTTTTTAAAATTAGCGATTTGTCGTCATATGGCATGTTTACTTAACATCTGCCTGTCAAACATACATATAGTCATTTTTTTAAGGAAATAAGGAAAAATAATGTTCTTGTTTACAACCAAACTCATTTTGATAAATAAGCACTGTTTGCATGGTTTTGTTGGATAAAAAATGCTAAAATAAACAAGTACTAAATTGAAAAATTTCAGTATCAAAATTTGAAAACAAACTCAACATTAAATATGCATTAAAATTATTGCTATTTTTAATCTAGACAACATAGAAATCATAAAGAGTGTAATAACCTTTTGATCAAAAGTTTATACATAGAACGTTTATATATAGAGAGATTTAACCCGAGCAGCGTGTAATATGAATTTTATGAACCGATTGTGAATTTTTTTTATTACCCGAGCGAGATCAAGGGTACAGGATTATTAGTCATATGACACACTTCCGAGAGTAATTATTTCTTTTGTGCCGATTCTATTCCTTTGTACTTTCAAAGGGCTCTGAAATACCCAGGACATGGCCCGCTTACCTAACGACGGCCAGCTACAGTGACGTCAGGAACAATGGTGTTATGCGCTACAACTGGTGTTACAGCAATCCGTAATAAATAAATAATGCTATGTGCACATGTGCGTAATTGAATTGAAAATATGTCATTACGTATTTGTAACCCTATAGATAATAAACCAAAATTCATGGTTGATTTGTTTAATGAAATATCACGTAATGTAATGAATATCACCTTATGTAATGAAAAATGTCGGCAACCTATTCTTGACCCTAATTGCCTTTCTGATGTGATGGTCCATTTTGTTCCTCATTTTGAATCGATATTCGACTGTAGGAAACATTGTATTTATTTGATCATTTAAATGAATTAGGATCATTTCACAACACAGAAGTTTTTAAAAGTTACACAGAGTTTACATTCTTCCTAAAATGACAATGCCTTAAAGTGATCACCAGATGCCTGATTAAATTTTACCTTGTTCAAAGTAATATACAGTAAACCCTGGTTGAACTGCCCTTGGTTATAACGCCCAACTTGAAATAATGCCCAGTTTTTGCTAGAACGGATTTCCTGCCCTTATATTACATTGTAAGTAATGCCAAACTGGACACTATGCCATTTGCCAATTTTTTTTGAACAAAAGTCAGTTTCCCCTGGTTATATTGGCAATCAGCAGAAGACAGTCGTACTATTTTGGATGTTGATTTAGCTAATTAAGGTTAATTGGCATCATGCAAAGTGATTCATACTGGATGCATGCAGTATGCATACCACGTGTTGCTTCTGCTGGACAATGCCCCAAGCCATCTAATCCATGGTGGACTTACAAACGTGACAATACATTTCCTGCCACCTACAACCACAAGTCACCTGCAGCCCTTGGATGCTGGGATAATCCAGTCATTCAAGGATCATTACAGAAAACAACAGCTCAGTCACCTTGTTGACTGCATAGACAATGGAGCCCCACCAACCATCCTGCTTTCGTTATGTCAAACAGGCATGGGAACAGGTAACACCTGTTACAATCTCCAACTGCTGGAAACACACAGGAATAGCAGTACAGGCACCCGAGCCAGTCAACCATGACGAAAATGACCCAGGCTTGTGTCCCGGGTGGAAGCAGCACTCAGCATTGAAGATGTGATGACACCAGTTGAGTTGAGTTTGGTTTCTTTGTAACCAAAGTGTCTTTAACCATCATGATTCGTTGTAACGCCACACTCGATATTATGCCATATTTTCTCCTGGACAAGCAGTGCCGTTATAACCAGGGTTTACTGTACATTTAAAAATTTTAACAAGATACGAAATCCTATTCTCTAGGTCTGACTGCAGTCCTGTAGGTCACAATCATGTTTCCCAGTATAATGCTGAAGAAACTTCGCGAGCAAAGCAATCAAGCTATTGTGCTTATAAGATCGCTAGCAGTGATCAAGTGGAAAGCATGGTGCTCGGGAGTTACATGTACATAGCCTTTATTTTCAAAGACTTTACGGAATAACTTATGACTAGTTAGTTGTGCCTACGTCAGATCATGTGATCTATGGGTCTGTGATCTGACCTGAAAACCTGACGGAAAAATTAGATTCTCGATATAGTTAATATTTTAAAAACTTTAATCTCGTAAGTAGGACGGTTTTAATCAAATAACCAGATGTAAACTCAAAACTGAAAGAAAAAATTTTAATATAAAAAATGCCTTTGATAGTTATAAAATGGTAAGTTTTATTGTTTTGGTAGAATTTTTTAAATTACAGCAAATTATCCAGTATGTAGTGAGGAAAGGTTGTTAATAGTATTGACTTCTTTACTTTGAAGAAAAACACTTTCCAACTGTTTGTTAAAAGATGGGCAAAGATCAATTAGCAGGTATTACATAAACGAAATATTTTTATAAAGAGTTTTATTGAAAGAAAGCATATTTACATGTAGGTAATCAGTTTATTGACATCACTTCAAGAGGTTGCAGTTCAAATACTGCAACATACAACTTTAAAAATATTTATCACATTCATATTGAGTTTAATCGTACACCAACAATCATGGAAAAGTTTTGATTATACAGCTTGATTAACATGACAAAATGATAAAAGAGGGAACAAATATGGATGTTGATAACATATAGTACTATAGTTCTATTTTTGACTGTCTGAAGACAGTCACATTTCAGATTATGATATAATCAATCCTTCATCAAGGACAGACAGACTGATCACGTCCACCAGCGAGTGAGTTGGACATTGACACTGCTCAGGCAGTATTTCAGCCTTTAGGGGCGATAGAGTCCACGAAAGTTGACATAAGTGCCTGGATTTGCATCTTCAACCTTGCAACTTCCTTCATCATGAAACGATTCATTCTCGTCTAACTCGGTGTCGTGGTCAGCAGGTTTGTTCGATCCTGAATCATCATCTTCTACCTTCCTTCCCGAGTTAATCTCACGCCTTGATAAGAGTCCTTCGGCTCCTGTCGGGGCAATTGCAGTCAGATAGCTGTGTTCCACAGATGGTTCAGGCTGTGATTCAACCACAGCAGTGGACTCCAGTCTGCAAGAGTTCGAATTAACAATTGAAAGATGAAAACGTGGTGGTGTTTCATTATCATTCTCAACATGTGCGGGACTCTCTGTTGAAGATGATGTTTGAGTCGACCACACAACTGCAGATGACCGTGATCCAAGTATATGTGGAGGACTTGCAGTGAACTCATCCAGTTGGGAGTAGACATGTTGTTGTTGGTCCCTGTATGTTGCTGTGATGTCACTCAGTGGTTGTTGTTGTTCATCTGTGGTGTCGTTATGAATACGGTGACGTCTCTTAATACGGTTTCTGAAAATATGAATTACTCATTAGGAATGACGACAACATTCAGCTGAACTGATTATGCAACAACTAAACTATTTATTTAGACTATCTTTCAATTAAATATGAATAATGTAAGTGACACTTCCCTGAAAACATTAATTCGAGTGAACTTGATATGCAACTACGATTAGAAAACACCTGAATACATCTTAGTTAATAAATAACAGCATTCGCTTTATATAATGTCTTCTCTGTATCAATATGATGAATAAATTTAAATAATTTACATTTTTATTTTCAAATAATGTTTACCTATGACATCGATAAGTCAAATATACAAGCAGAACTGCCACAACGAACACAACAGTCCCTTCCACTGAGTAGAGAATGAAATGTGACATTTCAGCACCTGAAGTTAAAACACCAATCTTTATTCGTTGAAAAATGTTTAACTTACCTCAAGTATATATTATCTTTACTATATTTTACAGTCTCTAAAATCTTCATTGAAACGTTAATACACATAAGATGTGTAAGATTTTTATAACATGTTTTATTGTCTATCACACCGAGCTATACTTTCACAAAAAAAATGGAAAGTTACAGCTTCCTTTTGATAAAAATTGCCTTGTATAATTTCCTGTATTAATGACGCTGTTGACATTTACCATTTTATTCTAATTCATATTCGCTATGATAAAACCAAACATGAGTATCACCTAAAAATGTTTCAGTTTAATTTTTTTGCATCTAATGAAACACCTATGGTCTCTTTTTTTTTTCTCAAGACATATCCTGGAACTCACATAGTTTATCGTTCAAACACTTATAATCATCAAACATTTTACATTTAAAACAGTCTCCATGTATATCACTACATCCTGATAGACACCTTGTATTACACCTATGTTCACAGAACTTTCCAAAATATCCAACATCACACCCCTCCTTGCATCCTTGTGTGCAGTTACCTTCACAGTGAAGACAAACTTCACAGGTTCCTGAGACTCTGTTGCACACTTCACACCCAGCTGGACAGGACTTGCAGGCGGTTCCGTAGTAGGAATCCTGACATCCCTGTGCACATGACGACCCCAGCTGGCAGAATCCTCCTTCACATTCCTGGGGACATTTACTGCAGGTATTCACTTCTGCACAATGTATGTTGCATCCGGTGCCGTAAAATCCAAATTTGCACCCGTATACACATCTGCCAAAAACATCGCTTGAATAACAAATTTCATATCTGCATCCAGTACTGCATTGATGGTGACACTTTAATCCAAAGTAACCTTCGTAACATTGAGATATACACCTGCCATTATCCTCACATGATTCACATTGCTGATTGTCCTTACATGGGGCGGCTGAAATCATTAACAGAAAGTTCAAATCAGAAATTCCTAAGAAATAAATTTGCATGAAAAAGCATTCTTTACTTAAAGTTGCCTCTGTCTGTCTGTTACGACTTTTCTTTCACAAAGGAACAACTGTATTCCTTTCAATTATATAAACATTTCTTTCAAAGCAATCAGTTGGTAACTAAAATCAGATGTCTTAAATCTAACATTCAATCGATTGGCTGAATGTATACTGTTCTTCATTTATCCCTTCTTCACATCCATCTGTATATGTCTCGTTTATTTGCATATTCACTTCCTCATTATGTATTACAGATCTTTCCATACCGTCTATGAGTACAGCCCTTTACATAAATTGCAACTTGATCACAATCGTCATCTCTGAGAGCATTGTGACTCGGATCTTGATCCAAACCAATCTGCTGTACAACTTTAAGTACAAGTTTCATAAATATCACATTTACCATCAAAGTGCCTTTTAGAACTTCATCAGAGCTTCTTGCAAGAATCTGAGTATTCTGATATGATTTACATTTAAAACAGTCCTGTGAGCTGTGATTACATCCTTGACAAACATCCTGAACTTCAGCTCTGATCTAGATTTACATCCCTCTGTTCTTCCTTTAGAGCAGTCTCCTTTACAACAAACAAACGTCACAGGTTCCCGATACACTTCACACCCAGCTTGGCAGGACTTGCATGCAACACTTTTAAGTTTTAGTTTTTTATGTTTTAGTGTTTTACCCAGTCTTGTCTGGAAGCAATCTAAATTGTTCTCTACCATGTTGATACGCTATTTTTTTCAATTACTGAAAGAGTGACATTCCTGATAATAGCTATGTCATGAACTCCTAATTATGTCTGCAATTTACTTTCACCATGTTACTGAAGATTATTTCATCATTATAAACCTGATTTTTGGGTCGTCTTGTCACTGGTAAAAAGTGTCAACATTTGACATGCTTGAATAGGCAGATGGAGTCATATATTTGAAATTCTGATTTAACTTAATATGATTTAGCCCTGAAGCTGTTAATATTAAGATTATTTCATCATTATTAACCTGATTTTTGGGTCGTCTTGTCACTGGTAAAAAGTGTCAACATTTGACATGCTTGAATAGGCAGATGGAGTCATATATTTGAAATTCTGATTTTACTTAATATGATTTAGACCTGAAGCTGTTAATAACTGATGAGAGATTTTGTAGAGGAAATAAACAAAAGGTTTTTTGAAATTTTTACCCCTGATCACGTCAACGGCATGACAAAATTGTTACGGTTAATTGTTACATAACATACACATATTATAAAGCAAAAGGACTTTTAACTTATATAGCAAAATTTCAAAATATCAGTTTCATTTCAAGAAATGCTAAGATGCCTCAAAGATATCTGAATTACATGCTATTTGCACTAGAATATACTGGTTGGTGAACGATCTTATCTACGTAGCTGTATGTCTTCACCGATGATGAGTTTAGGCATAAATAGATATATTTGTCAATCATATCAGCATTATTAAGCACATTCATTTGTTTCTTGAATAGGAGAATTAGATTTAAATAGAACATCCATAAATAGGTTAGTGACTTAACATACCTTGTGTTGTTAAGATGCATGTACATATCAGAAGGATAAACATCTTGCTGACGATGAAGAGTAACAGTTGGTGCAGTGTTGCATTTGATTTTCGTGATTTGTTGTGATACTTTGTCACAGCAAGTGTTATTTCCGAATCAATTAGAGAATTCTTAAAAGAAATCTGACAGCCAAAGCGCCATTTTAAATATCTTGAGTGACAAATCTCTGACTAACACTTAACTTTCACCTTCCTATTACAAGATGAAACAGTATTACCCGGATGTAAAAACCGGAAGTGAAAACATTTGATTGGAATGTAAAAGTAAGATACACAGGGGTGGATACAGGATTTTCTATCGGGTATTGTGCGTTCAATGGTAGTCACTCGCACTAGCAAATTCTGTATAAATCAATTGTAAATTTGAACTAATTTCATATAGATTAATGTCTTGTACTCAGTACATTCCTAAACCGACTTCTCATAACCAAACATTTTATTTCCTACATAATCTGATAAAAGCCTTGTTATGGCCTGCTGGCCAACTATTGGTATTTAAAGAAGAAACTATTTATACTCTGTCACTCATCAATTCTTTTAAACAGTATACTTTAATACTTATATCTTGCATAATATACTCAACTACGATGTATATGCCTTTTCTATAAATCACGACAATGGCGTCATTGAATATCAATCACTTAAGTTGTTTTTAGCGAATAACAAAACATAAAAATTAAGGAAATATTCATCAAGCTATATACAAGGTGTATATCAGTGAAACAGCATTTGTAATATTTTCTTTATATTTTTTTCAAACATTGCTACAATTCAAAAACCAGTCTGATTAAAATCGACTGTGCTTCAAGGAAAAAGAGTAAAAATATTATCTCTATTGGGATCGAACCACACTCATTCACAGTCTGAAGGCACCCCCTTTTACCACATGTTCTGACGTAAGCTCATCTAGCAAATCACAAGGACGGCGGCAAAAGCTTTCGATACCAGAGGTAGGGGCAGGTAACTCCCATACAATCCATTTGCTACATGATCGCTGCCATGTTGGTTTTTGAAAGGGACGATGTGTTTGGTAAATATGATAAAGCAAAAGGACTGTTAAGTTATATAGCGAAATTGGAGACTGATTCAAAAACACTTAGGAATATCATTAATAAGAGAACAGACTAAAAACAAATGGGCAAATCACACATCAGCTTATTGCTATGGATAGAAAGGGGCGTATTATTTGCCGGTCAGTTTAAAGGACTTCGGAATTTACAAGAATGAGACTCCCGACGCTTATTTGACGGAGAAAGACATTTTCTCATGCGTTGCCATATCATCTGTGTAATTGACAATCATAACAGTGTCTCGAAACATGCGCCGAGGTCTGTAAACATCGTTTGCAAAATGTAATCAAGCAAAACAATACCATCATTTCCAGAATGTGTCTTCTGCACATACTTTTATTTACCTTTCTCTCATAAATTTATCTCTTTTCTTTTTCTGAGGTCCACTAAATTAATTAGCAATAAATTTTAAAAACCGATGCAATCATCCGACACCATTTGTGATAAACAAGGGTACAACAAATACGGAAATAACGATATCGATCGATGATTGTGAGTTTTGTAGGTTTTGACTTTGGCAAGCTTGTGAGGATGATATAGCTCGGTACTTTGTCGTTGATCAAAAAATCAGTATAAACTTAATAATGTTATCTATCAACATATTGTTGAAGGATTTTGCAACCAATCTATATAGTAAGGTAGGCAAATATTTATTAGGATTTTAATATGAATACAACTCTGATGATTTTTATATGGATATTTATATAGTGCGCATATCCAACCACTCGTGGTTGCTCAAGGCGCTTACATTTTGTCCCCTGGTCAATGGCATTCTTTCACCGTCCGATCATTTTTCCAATTCAACTCCCTGGGGAGTATTAAACCGGCATCCATATGTGGCGCTCAGGTTAGGGACCATTCTTTGCCTCACAGGGTACCCATTCACAGCTGGGTGAACTGAGACACATAGTCACATCAGTTTGTCCAACACTGCTGCATGCTGATAACCGACAGCTCGGCGTATGCACGTGTCCATGTATCCACCATTTAGCCACTGACATGACTGAGCTATCCCGTACCCCATGCATCTTTAATTGAACAAGAAATTACTTGTTATTTGATATCGCATAAATTCACATCTATATTATAAGTAAAGACATCATATTACATTTTAAAATAATAAAATTCTGACTAAAAGTTTTCTATGTAGAGAGAACTGTTTGAATCGCCTTGTTGTTGAGAGAATGTATGGGGATCATCACTACGTACAATATCTGTGGCTTTATCAAGTAGTTCAAGTACCGTTTTAGCTGATAAACCCTGGCCCCTTTCAAATGCAATGGCAATAATGATCATCACGTCAGATGCTTGAAAAAGAACAAATATATTGGAAAAATATATAACATAATACTCAAATGGTTCTGCATTAAAATATGATCAAGTTGTCAAGTTTCTATTTCCGGGTGTTATTTTTTTAAGTGTCATTGGTAGCTGACGTCGAAATTGAGACTTAATATTTGGATCCCATTAAACTATTACTGGAACTTAATTCAAAGATCTCGTGGCATTAGCAAGATATCCCTTGAAAACCTGTATTTCCTGATAAACAGCCAACCCTTCAAGTACATAGAAATACTGCTCCCAGTTACAAAAAGAAAACCACTCCTGAAGATGTACTGTTTTGAAATGATAATAACAAAGTATTATTAACTCAAGAAATGGAGTAGCCCTAACAATCATGTGTTTTGAAATAAAGTAAAGTAAAACTATTATAGTTAAAGAACGAGGTCGTAGGCCGAGTTGTTTCACGTTATAATAGTTCAGGGCAAAACTATACTTTATTGCAAAACACATGATGGTTAGCGCTACTCTATTTGTCTCCTAGTATGTCTATTTTATTCATGATTGGACACTGACAACACATGACGACATATCATTGCACGCAGCATGTTGATAGTGTTTCTCTTTCACGTAGGTTTTTGAAAACTGGTATGTTTTCTCTTACAAATTAATTAATATAATTTGGGAACCTCGAAAGGCCTATTTGTTTCCTTCCTTTAGAATGAATACAATTTAACATAGCATTCGGTTTTGGAAATGTGCTGTAATGTATGCGAATTCATGAATATTGTTTTTAACGCATGTCATTAATAAACAACATGAACAATAATGAAATTAAAACATTTGAAAAGCACAGTAAAAAGATATACACATTTTCTGTTAAGAACTGTTTATTACTATTCTATAGACAGAACTCAAGCATACACAAGTAGATATACACGTGAAAAGCATTTGAAGGAGAATGAAATTACAGAATATGGACATTTCTCCATTGTCTTTATCACTGTTGTGACTTGAAATTGAAAGTAAATATCACTTCAACTACAGAAAGCTGTCGTTCAACGTTGATTTGGAGATTTAAGGAGTGACAAAACTGATAGGTTGGTTTCTATTCTGCTGGTCTGATTACTCGCTAGGACTGCTCCTCTCAGTTTATGCTGCAACTCGGACATTGTGTTTGATGAAGGTACGTTTTCTGAAAAGTAAGTGAGAGATGTAAAATATTTGGCTAAACGAGAACTAACGTTTTCCCATATGTATATAAGCTGACATAGACCACAATGAAATTCATAGAACGCATACATAATTATCATCCCATTCCGCCTGTATTCTTATGAGCAACTTGAGTACAGGATTAATATCGGGAAATCGCAGTTTTCAGAAAGAGTTTTAACTTTGACTTGATGAAATCAACTACGACCTCACCTGATGACGTGGTACAGCACATACCCAGAGATGACGAGGAAGACGATGGAGGCGAGACATCCTCCAGCAATCAGGTACCTTGAGGAGTCTACTGGCTCTGGAAATATACATGTTGGCGATAACACGATGTTTTCAAGTTATAATTAAAGGCAATAAAACGCATTTCTGCACTACGTGCGTATTGTATAGAAGATAAATTAACTAATGTGGGGAAATATATGAATATGGTTAATAAATGCATACATAAGTTGTCTCACTGCCCCAATCACAGGGACATGATGTCTCAAACGCACCCAAATGCACCGAACAGGAGTTGAGTCAACATCAAAGGCTTACAGGAAGTATCTATCAACATCCACCTCTGGACGGGCCTCGTGTGACGTCATAAAGACGTCAACAGCTATCTTCTCTTCAGCTCTATGCAAGAGACAGTCCATGCCACGATAGGAACGCCTGTCAGACTCAGTATTTGCACTTATCATTTGACTTTTGCCTGTTTTTATACAACTTGCTCTTCTGAACTTTGTTGCACAGAAACTTTTGCATATATTTCAGGTCATTTCCTGTATTCTGTATTATGGGAAAAAGAAAAAATCATCAGATATTTATTTCTGATATGCGTTTTTATGCCTCTCACTATATACGGGATGAATTGCAAGGTTAGTGCTTGTTTGTTATGCTTAGTTAAACTGCAACCGCTTAAATATTTCATCAAGTTAAATTTCAAGAGAGGACAGGCAACACACAATGTTTGGTTAATCTGATCATTCATACATTTCTGAGAATACATTAATAAGTTGCTTACCTGAAGGTTTGTCAGTTCTAGAAGCAGTCGTCCAAGCATCAAGATATTCATCAGTAGTGCAGTTTCCTGAACAGTTGTGTTGACAGAATTCTCCTGTGTAGTTGGACAGACACCCTTGGATGCAGTGACCAGTGTCTTGACTACATGAACCACCAAAGCATCTCTCACAAGACTTCTTACAGTGACTTCCATAAAAACCCTTCTTGCAGGACTTGCAGGATCCATCCTCGATATCACAGAGTGTGTTGAAGCAGTTCACTGAACAGTTGTTCTGGCACTGTTCCCCATGGAATCCTAGTCTACATCCATCGGTACATTTCCCATTCCTATCGCATCTACCTCCTGCACATGATGGACGGCACTCACACCTTGATCCGTGCCAACTTTCTGTGCAGCCAAGGGTACAGATTCCATCCATATCACATTCATTATCCAGGCATCTATGAGGACATTGGTTATCACAGGTAGCACCAAACAAACCTAATTTGCATTTGAAACATTCTCCCGAGGTCTTATCACATCCTGACAGACATTTAGAATTGCAGGTGTGTTCACAGAACTTTCCAAAGTATCCATTTTCACATTCCCCTGAACAACCTTGAGTACAGTCACCTTCACAGTGGAGACAAACTTCACAGGTTCCTGAGACTCTGTTGCACACTTCACACCCAGCTGGACAGGACTTGCAGGTTGTTCCGTAGTAGGAATCCTGACATCCTTCTACACATGACGACCCCAGCTGGCAGAATCCTCCTTCACATTCCTGGGGACATTTCCGGCAGGTATTCTCAAATGCTTTACAAGGTATGTTGCATCTCGTACCGTAAAATCCAGGTTTACACCCAAGTGTGCACTCTTCAATGCCAGAATGAGATAGTTGACAAGTGTTGTTGATGCATTCTGTTCTGCATTTGAGTTGACATGATTGTCCATAGTATCCATTGTCGCATGGGATGGCTAAAATAAACGAATTTACATCCATTTTTTTCATAATTAAGTGAACATGACAAAAGGGCTTGTCTTAAGAAAACAAAACATATTTAAGGGAGGTGTTGAATGAAATCGTTACTAGTCATTGCTCAATAGAATCATGTTTAGTTTCATACAAATATTTTTTCAACTACTTAAAGACCTGAGTGTATACTTTTGGCAACGATATTGGAGGAGGCATTTCTGATAATAAATATGCCCGAACTCCTTATTATTTCACAATTCACGTATCAATGTTACTGAGGATTATCTTTTTTCCCCCTTTTGTCAAAGCACACCTTCATTCAAAAATGTTGTGAAATTAAGTCATTTGTTCTTTTTCCATTCCAGAATTATAAGTATAAATAAAACATCTGCAAAATATATCAGCATTATTAAGCAAATTAAGTTGCTCCTTAAATAAGAGATTTAAATTGAAAAAGAATATAAAAAAAGAGTTACTTTACATACCTTGCGTTGTTAAGATGCATGTACATATCAGAAGGATAAACATCTTGCTGAGAGGGAAGAGTAGGTAGCAGTTGGTGCATTGATATAAATCATTCGATTTCGGAAATTAAATCGTGATGCTTTGTCATAACTAGTGTCATTTCCGGGTCAATGAGAAAATTCCTATCAGGAATAACGAACCTGATAGCTAAATCCAAATATATGTTAGTTCAATCAAATCATTACTGAGTGACAAATATCTGACTAACAGTTTACTTTCAGCTTCCTATCATAAAATCAAACAGTAGTACCCGGATGTAAAAACCGAAAGTTGAAACATTTGATTGGAATGTAAAAGTTGGATACACAGGGGTGGATACAGGATTTTCAATTGGGAAATGTACTCTCAAAGGTAGTCCTTCGCACCAACACATTCTTGATTAATCAGTGGTACATTTGAAGAACTAATTTCAAATAATTTAAAATCTCGCATTCCAAAATCTATAAAAGTTATACAATTCTAACTAAAAGTTAAAACGGAAGTGAACGATTTAAGAATCATCAATTTAATTCAATAAGCAGTTCGTTGATATATTAGATGAGGTGTTTTTTGTAGAGAGAACTGTTTGAACCGCCTTGTTGTTGAAATAATGGGTGGGGTTCATCACAAGCGCACCTGTGGCTTTATCAAGTTGTTCATTAGCAGGGTCATGCTATATCAAAGAAAACATGTAAATATCATATTAGCCAATAAACCTTTGCCCCTCCTTAATGCAATGGCAATAATGATCACCCGATGCTTGATAAAGTACTTAAATTATATATTATATTTAAAAATAATACTTTATATTTTCCCAAATTCTGACTAAAAGTTTTCTATGAAGAGAGAACTGTTTGAACCGCCTTGTTGTTGAAAGAATGGGTGGAGATCATCACAAGTGACCTGTGGCTTTATCAAGTAGTTCATTAGCAGGGTCATGCTATAACCAAAAAAAACATTTGAATATCATATTAGTCGATAAACCTTGGCCCCTTCCAAATGCCATGGCAATAATGATCTCCATGACAGATGCATGAAGAAGTATTTATATTTGATTATGAGCAAACATATTGATAAAGTATATGATTTATATTACTCAAATGGTTCTGCGGTTAAATATGATCAAGTTATCAAAATAGTTTCTATTTCCGGGTGTTATTCTTTGAAGTGTCATTGGTAACTGACCAGGATACTGAAACTAAATATTTGGCTCACACTGCAACTTGATGAAAGAAGCTCATGGCATTAGCAAGAAGTCACTTATTCATATTTGTTCTATCATATTATTTCAGGTATTTCTGACAAACACCAAACCCTTCAAAGTACAGTGGAAATAATGATCACCAAATGACTAAAACATTCTGGAAGATGCACTGTCTCGAAATGATAATTCTAAAAATCTGATCAAACTCCTTTTCCAATGGTTCTGCATTTAGCATAAAAAACGCCTGTTTTTTATATTCCCGTGTTCAACTTCTTTGAGTGTCATTTCAGATGTTGAAATTCACATAAGAACAATATTTATGTATGACAACTCCTTTATTCATAGAGTGTCGTTTCGATACAGATTCTTGTATCGTTATCAAGCATATACAAGAATCCGTATCAAAACAATAAATAAGGTAACATTCTTCATATAGTTGAATAAAGAATTTTTCATCCATGAATATTGTTCTTATCCTATGTTCGAAACGAAGGTTTTGAAGACATGTTGGTAGTTGACCAGGAATCCGAAACTAACAATAGGGTCCAATTAAACTTAAACCTGATAAAGTAGCTCTTTGGAAGGCTCATGCCATATGCAAGATATCACTTGAAAAATCGTATTCCTGACAAACAGCCATACCTTCAAAGTACAATGGAAAAAATGCTCCCCAATTAAAAAACAACAACAGACTCTTGAAGATGTACTGTTTAGAAATGATAATTACAATAGTATAATTGAACTACATATTAAATGGTTCATTTTGAAATATGTCTTTTTTTAAACTTCCTATGTTCGATTCGAAGCTGATGTAGAAATATGGGCAACTGAACAGGAAACTGAAACTAAATATGGGGTCCAATTAAACTGAAACCTGATGAAGCAGCTCATATGAAAGTTCATGCCATAACGTGATAATTTGAACACAGTATTTTCTGAGAGAAAAAACCCAGCGAACCCTTCAAAATATAATTGCAATAATTATCATCACATGAAAAAAATACTTCCTTGAATTGACACTGTATTAAATAATAATAACCAACATGTAAATAAACAGTCATATTTGAAAACTTTCAGTGTCTGGATATTTGTATTTGAAGAGTCGATGGCAGTTTATCAGGAATATGAAAGTAGATCAAAGGAAGGAATAAAACAAAAAACCTACAGTATCTCATATTGAATCATATCGATTGTAAAGAGTTTTACGAAATATCTTAAAAGGGCAATAGTTTGTAGGTGGAATATAAGGTCAGGAAAATGAAAATAAATGGTTTCAATTTAAAGACAATTTATTTAAACTAAATGACGCATAAATTAATCAAATATGTAATGATAAGTTCAGCCATGCATTCCTGTTTCTTAGACAAAATGGATAAAAGGTGTTCACACAAAAATGGCCGTCAATAGACTTTATATAAATCTTTATTATTTGTTCTCTGACTATGGATGTTTGGTTCGTTTAATGAGAGTTTTTACACTATAACATAGATACATTTAGCATTCTGGTACAATTATCAATGGAAACTTGAACATATAAAATTTTACAAATGATAAGGATTTTGTGACATCAGCAAACGGTTCTTTCAGTATACCTGTTAAATCTTAATCATAGCCTTTTAAAAAATGTGAGAAGGTGGTAAGACTCATTCATGATATACACTTTCAACATTTATATCCATGACAATGGTGTTAAACAGCAGGATATCAGTTTCCATAAGTAAAATACTATTACTGAACTATTACTATTGCTGTTACGGGCTTGTACAATGTCAAAAGGAATTCTTGAACTATTAAGATTGTTAGTAAGTTGGTATCCATGGACAGTTTATTTACATAAATTTCATAGGTTTCTTACGATTTTGTGGTCCTACCTTTTAAATATTTTTCCACAGTGGTTGTGACCTGATCATTTATCCGTATTTGTGTCACGTTTCACAAATAGCTAAGTCGCATGATTTTCACTTTCAGAAACTTTGGAGAAACACACAGATTATGTTGTATCTATATAATCAAATGATGAGGAATTGATAATTACGAACAACTGAACGCTTCTTCGATTCGTTTGACAGTAGAAATGAAACTTATCGTGACATCATTGGGAGACACTAACAGAAAATCACCAAAACACTGTTCATTGACATAGATTATCAATTCTTTTTACAATTAAAACATGTTCAACACATACTGAGGCATTTGATCAATACTTATTTATATATCAAAAGGGAGCAGGCTTACAAATCACCTCGTGTATAATAATTGGAGTATGAACAAAGTTTTAATGTCCGGGTAACAGTCATAAACAGACCAAATCACTGTTCATTGATATGTTATCATTCGTTATTACATTTGAAACATGTTCAACAAATATTTGATCAATTCTTGTTTTAATGTAGAAACAGGCTTTCCTAGGTGTCATACAGGAAATGGCCTCACCAGTCATATATCACCTCCTGTAAATTGATAGAAGTATGACAACACTTTCAATGTATGGGTAACTCGCCCACACAACGACTAATGTAATTAATGTAATTTTCCATTTGAATAAATGCGGTCATGTTGGAAGCATTTCCATGACCGTGTTTGATTCTTTGACGTGTTTCTCTTGAGGAATCTAAAAACTAGTTTTACATATTTATTGAGTGATTTAACAGTTGGCATCCTTAAAAGTTAGTTGAGAACTGACTGATTGAGAAAACTGCAAAAACGATGTTTGTCATATCTGTGATAATCTTTGTCGAACTGCTGTCAATAATCAAAGGTAAGATAGATAATTTTGAACTTATCCATTTCCTATCTATTTCCTTCCATTAGAAGCCGTTTTCACTTTACTACAAACTTGTAACAAAATGTTCTCTTCCATCAATAACGCATCTAAATATGATTTCATTTATAGAATTGAATAGTCCAGTGAATAATGATCTGAAAACAGATCGTACCAATTTAGATAGCTTCATATTCTTTCATTGTTTTTCAAACAGTTGTTAAAGACAGACTAGGAAACTGCAACTGACGGATAAAATGATAGCAATATAAATTTAAATTCTGAAGTTGTTTAGAAAAAAGCAGTTGTTTAATGTCTTATCTTTGTTTAAGTTGCGACGGAGCTGTTTCATATGCTATAAACAATGTATCAACTTTGACAGGTCAGTCATATTTACAGTCTATATCTTAACGATGATCCAATACAAGTCATATAACAGAAATATTGTTTATTTATTTACAAAATATTTTCTATAGAAAACAGTTGTACTGAGGTTTTCACACTGATGCTTGTCATCAGTCATCTCAGAATAACAGAGGGGGAACTTTATTACACGCGGGGAACATGCAACCTGTGGCATTTTTTATCCAATACGGAACATGTGTGTCGTATAGCGTTGACCTGTGTCGTAACAACTGACCTAAAATTTCAAAGATTTGATTTGATTGGATAACCAATGACCTCTCAGTTAGGGTCAACTTGAAAATGACCTTTTTCGAATTAATAACAAATATGTAATTTTTATGTTCACATCTTATGTATTTCAGTAGAACATTTCAATTCTTCAGAAGATTTTACATTTGATAAAATATCGACTTCATAAAAAAATATTTATGCAAAAACATACCAAATGCATCAATTCTACTTACAACTGTAGGAAAACCCCGAACATTGCTGCTTGATACACAAATTGTATTGTTACTGTCAAATGTGATAGATCAAGCAAAATGCAATATTAAGGTAGCTAGCACTGAACACAGTCAGATAAGTTTGAGATGCAGTGAGGACACAACAAAGCGAATCCTCAAACAAACCTGGAGCAGTCGGCTCTAGAAGGCCATAACCTTGCCCTTCTTGTTGACAAAAATGTCACATCGAGTCCTGTAATTCACTATCCGATCATCCCGAAGTTCTTATCTTATCTTATCAAACACCGCAGGTTTGTTACCGGGGATGTAGCTCAGTGGTAGAGTGTCTGCTCATCACCTGGAAGACCAGGTTCGGTCCGGATCGCGTCATACAAAAACACTGTGACGTCATGCTTGCTTTGTGGTAGTACACGTGGGTCATTCTCATGAAAAGGGCACATTTTCAAGAGTACAAAAACAACAAAATTAATCATTACAGAACATATTTTTATTTTATGAACTTTAAAGAGTAAACATTGAAGTATCTAGAAAAGATTCAATCAAAGTATAACAACCGTTTTAATTTTTTTTAAAATAGGAAATAATAACGCTTTGAAAATAAGATGTCTCTGGTGTTACAATCCTTAATTTCACTTTAAACATCAGAATTTGTTTTTCCTCTTTTCAGTTTTAAGGATAAAAGGAATGATCATGCCATTTTAGAAATTTTCTAATTCATTTTTTTTTTGTGGATAACCATAATATGCCAAAATGATGAAAAAAACAGTAACACCACAGACATTGGTAAATAGATATATCTCTGGTTTAACCTTTTCTTATTTATATATCTATATGTTGAGTTTGATTAATGTTTTTATGTCTAAACTAAGTATCCGGATGAACACAAAGTATATATATGTATATTTTATCTTTTAAATACATTTGTTGAGTATATAAAAGAGAATCTGAGAGTGCATTTTCTGTGGTGTTACTGAATTTTGTCTGTGGTGTTACTGAATTTTGTCTGTGGTGTTACTGAATTTTGTCTGTGGTGTTCCTGAATTTTGTCTATGGTGTTACTGAATTTTGTCTATGGTGTTACTGAATTTTGTCTATGGTGTTACTGAATTTTGTCTGTGGTGTTACTGAATTTTGTCTATGGTGTTACTGAATTTTGTCTGTGGTGTTACTGAATTTTGTCTATGGTGTTAGTGAATTTTGTCTATGGTGTTACTGAATTTTGTCTGTGGTGTTAGTGAATTTTGTCTATGGTGTTACTGAATTTTGTCTGTGGTGTGACTGAATTTTGTCTATGGTGTTACTGAATTTTGTCTATGGTGTTACTGAATTGTGTCTATGGTGTTACTGAATTTTGTCTATGGTGTTACTGAATTTTGTCTGTGGTGTTACTGAATTTTGTCTATGGTGTTACTGAATTTTGTCTGTGGTGTTACTGAATTTTGTCTATGGTGTTACTGAATTTTGTCTGTGGTGTTACTGAATTTTGTCTATGGTGTTACTGAATTTTGTCTATGGTGTTACTAAATGTTGTCTATGGTGTTACTGAATTTTGTCTGTGGTGTTGCCATTGAACCAAATTATTCAACTCACAAGCGCTGCAGCAAGCTATAATAGATAATAGCACAAATACCAACATCCTGGAATGATTCAACGTTAACATTTATGAAATAACACTTGCCTAATATCATTTTAAATGATAATGAAACATAATTTTTGGAATAAATGTCTCTGGTGTTACCTGTCTGTGGTGTTACCTTTGTGCAATATTATCCAAATTTTCGGAATAAATATGTGCGTAACTTTGTCAAACAGATTATATTTATGAACAAAACATAACGTTGTTCTGTCAGTGGATATATTTACAAAAATAGAACTGTGTTCATTACTGTTTTTTGTCTGTGGTGTTACTAAAGTTTTGTCTATGGTGTTACAGCTGACAAATTTCATATATTGTCATCTTTCTATGTAAGCAACTAATAAAATACAAGCACCATTCTCATGGGAAACATGTGTTGAAAGTGTATAGTAAATTAGTTTGCAACAATTTATTTTAGGTGCATCATTTTGACAAATTTATCTCACAATTTGTCTATGGTGTTACTACAATGAGTCTATGGTGTTACAATGTTTGATAGTAACACCAGAGACGGTAACACCATAGACAAAAACTTACATTATTCCACTTGAATGAAATGATTGTTTCCTAAATCATGATGAAACAGTGTTTGGGGATTGTTCCCATGTTTTGAGACATTCCCAGAACAAAAATAAAAAATTATTATTGCATCGTTTTGCTAAAATGCTTGGTAACACCACATACATTTAAGGTTGTGAGTTTCTAATCACATCTCTTCATCAGCAACTTTGGAGTCTTTCCCTCTTTAGTACCTCTCAAACCTCATGGCACCCCGTCAACCCTATAACAAGAAGTGAAATCATTGCCAAATATGGGAAAGGGAACATTTATTGCCCACTTTTAATTGTTGGTAACACCAGAGACATGAACTCGAGGGATAGGCATATTTTTGTCACAAAAAGTACTCAAATAATAGAAATGAAATGGGCTTTAACCAACAATGCATTCTTACAAGTTCATTTTGTATCAAAACATGTAAATATATACATAAACACAATTACAAATAGATTTTCTAAACTTTTGAATATTAGCAGTTGGTGTGCGGGACAGCAAAAATTGAGTATTTTGTTGCATTTTAGTGAAAAAAAAAATCATTGAAAAACAATATAAACACCGTTTAAGCCATCAACAGGTTAAAAGTAGGTGTAATCTACAAGGATATGGAAGTTTTTCGAAGATAAAACAATACATTTATTGACAAAGTCTTCGGGACAACAATTGTACCCTTTTCATGAGAATGACCCACTTGTTGAATATTGCCCTATAAATATTACACTGCGGTATCTTACACTGCAATCTAAATAAATTTAGATCAACAGGTTTTATATTTGGTCCTACAATCTAAATAAATTTAGATCAACAGGTTTTATATTTGGTCCTACTGTTGATCTAAGATTGGCCCGTAAGGTGGGTCATCCCGCTGACCTCTGAAATCAGCCGCTCGGCAAATGAGAAAATTCCCCTAGCTCGCTGGAAGTTAAAAAAACTCAGCAGCACATCGTTTGAAATGGATGATGTTCGGAGGTTTGTCATTCGGAGCGGAGCAGAGCGACCATTTCTATGAATAATCCGATTGCTTGGATGTATAAATAGATTCTATTTTTTCATTTTAAAATGATTTAGCGTATTTGCTAGTTGTCAATGACAAATGATGATTGCACGTCGCACAGATACTAACGTGGCGAATAATAATCACAAAGTTAGAGCTTGATAAATGCGAATATTTACGAAAGTCCTCATGCAAGGGAAGGTAGCTTCTTTTTTTATCAAACTCGTCTGTACTAATTTCTTTCATTTCCATCCAAATAATTAAAAATAGTGATTGTTTTGTCAATCATAAAACTAAAAATATTTCATACACCCAAATAAAATCAACCTAGTGATATTTTTCTTATCAGTATCAAATGCAAGAATTATTTTTTACAATGCACACTGTTATTGAGAACAGGCCATAAGCCATCATATATTTCTTCCGTTCACACCTTGATATAGCGACTATGAACTGTCTGTGACGTCGAATTTGATTGATCAAATCGCGAATTCCTTATTTGCATACGAAAGGTCACCGGGACGACCTCTCACACTGGTCAATCTAAGATCAACAGTATGACAAAATAAAAAATCTGTTGATCTAAATTTATTAAGATTGCTTACACTGTCGAGTAATAAAGATAAAATACTACACTCGATCTCTTATGATATGAATTATACAAAACTTGCGAGCTTCCTATGGCATCTGACCTCGCTTTAAATAGGTCAGAAAGACACTGGTTTAGTATAATTTGTATCCAATGAGACCCTGTATAGTATTCTGTATGTTTATGATTAAATGACACAAACAAAATAAACCATGAAACTTTATCAACTTATATAGCTTTTTGTTAATAATCAAATGAAGTGTTTATTCAAGCTTAATCAATCAATTGGTTGGGTAGAAGCTAGAGACATGCTTTTTCACCACATTGACTGTATGGACTGAGATACAATTTAACTATGAGCTTTGTGTGTGTGTATATCGAAACAAAAACAAACTTAATGTATCAATTTAGAGATATGCATTTTAGAGACGTATATAAAGCTCTCAAACCATAATTTTGGTATGATTGAGCACTCTAACCCGTTTACACTCATTTGCTACGGCCTTGCGCTAGCCCACTGTAGAAATACAGTTTGAGCACTCTATGCAAATGAGTGGAACTTTCTTAAACTGCTTTGCCTCGTTGATAACGTTGCATTGCTGAAAGTTCATCCATGTTACACACACACCATGCTGACGAGGTCCGAAAGACCAAAACAGCTGGCTGTTCATGGTTATATATATATATATATAAATGTCAAAACTAACCTGAAGAAACCAACATGGCTGAAAATCCAGCCCGGCTGGGTGTGACGTAACAGGCAAAGGAGTCTCAACAATGACTTGATATCAATAGCATAGATTTTCTACAGACATTGAACAAAATGTGCGTATACAATGACTGTTTTCTTTCCAAATGACAAATGCAAAGTTGACCAATTTGAATCATTAACATTTCCGAATCCCTTTCCTGTGATCTTAGTCTCCACCATGAAGGAGATTGTTCTCAGGGCTGTAAGGATGGTTGTAAACATGGATACTTTGGAGAGTTCCATGAACACCCCTGCAGTTCAGGTTGACTGTGAAGTTGTGATCAGATCTCAGGAGTCTGTTTCAAATGTAAACCCGGTTGGTGTGGTGCTTCCTGCAACAAAAAATGTCCAAACAGAGATGGGACATGTAAAAAGGTTGATATTGTCTATGGTGTTACTGAATTTTGTCTGTGGTGTTACTGAATTTTGTCTATGGTGTTACTGAATTTTGTCTGTGGTGTTACTGAATTTTGTCTATGGTGTTCCTGAATTTTGTCTATGGTGTTACTGAATTTTGTCTGTGGTGTTACTGAATTTTGTCTATGGTGTTACTGAATTTTGTCTCTGGTGTTACTGAATTTTGTCTATGGTGTTACTGAATTTTGTCTATGGTGTTACTGAATTTTGTTTATGGTGTTACTGAATTTTGTCTGTGGTGTGACTGAATTTTGTCTATGGTGTTACTGAATTTTGTCTATGGTGTTACTGAATTTTGTCTATGGTGTTACTGAATTTTGTCTGTGGTGTTACTGAATTTTGTCTGTGGTGTTACTGAATTTTGTCTATGGTGTTACTGAATTTTGTCTATGGTGTTACTGAATTTTGTCTATGGTGTTACTGAATTTTGTCTATGGTGTTACTAAATTTTGTCTATGGTGTTACTGAATTTTGTCTGTGGTGTTGCCATTGAACCAAATTATTCAACTCACAAGCGCTGCAGCAAGCTATATTAGATAATAGCACAAATACCAACATCCTGGAATGATTCAACGTTAACATTTATGAAATAACACTTGCCTAATATCATTTTAAATGATAATGAAACATAATTTTTGGAATAAATGTCTCTGGTGTTACCTGTCTGTGGTGTTACCTTTGTGCAATATTATCCAAATTTTCGGAATAAATATGTGCGTAACTTTGTCAAACAGATTATATTTATGAACAAAACATAACGTTGTTCTGTCAGTGGATATATTTACAAAAATAGAACTGTGTTCATTACTGTTTTTTGTCTGTGGTGTTACTAAAGTTTTGTCTATGGTGTTACAGCTGCCATATTTCATATATTGTCATCTTTCTATGTAAGCAACTAATAAAATACAAGCACCATTCTCATGGGAAACATGTGTTGAAAGTGTATAGTAAATTAGTTTGCAACAATTTATTTTAGGTGCATCATTTTGACAAATTTATCTCACAATTTGTCTATGGTGTTACTACAATGAGTCTATGGTGTTACAATGTTTGATAGTAACACCAGAGACGGTAACACCATAGACAAAAACTTACATTATTCCACTTGAATGAAATGATTGTTTCCTAAATCATGATGAAACAGTGTTTGGGGATTGTTCCCATGTTTTGAGACATTCCCAGAACAAAAATTAAAAATTATTTTTGCATCGTTTTGCTAAAATGCTTGGTAACACCACATACATTTAAGGTTGTGAGTTTCTAATCACATCTCTTCATCAGCAACTTTGGAGTCTTTCCCTCTTTAGTACCTCTCAAACCTCATGGCACCCCGTCAACCCTATAACAAGAAGTGAAATCATTGCCAAATATGGGAAAGGGAACATTTATTGCCCACTTTTAATTGTTGGTAACACCAGAGACATGAACTCGAGGGATAGGCATATTTTTGTCACAAAAAGTACTCAAATAATAGAAATGAAATGGGCTTTAACCAACAATGCATTCTTACAAGTTCATTTTGTATCAAAACATGTAAATATATACATAAACACAATTACAAATAGATTTTCTAAACTTTTGAATATTAGCTGTTGGTGTGCGGGACAGCAAAAATTGAGTATTTTGTTGCATTTTAGTGAAAGAAAAAATCATTGAAAAACAATATAAACACCGTTTAAGCCATCAACAGGTTAAAAGTAGGTGTAATCTACAAGGATATGGAAGTTTTTCGAAGATAAAACAATACATTTATTGACAAAGTCTTCGGGACAACAATTGTACCCTTTTCATGAGAATGACCCACTTGTTGAATATTGCCCTATAAATATTACACTGCGGTATCTTACACTGCACTCTAAATAAATTTAGATCAACAGGTTTTATATTTGGTCCTACAATCTAAATAAATTTAGATCAACAGGTTTTATATTTGGTCCTACTGTTGATCTAAGATTGGCCCGTAAGGCGGGTCATCCCGCTGACCTCTGAAATCAGCCGCTCGGCAAATCAGAAAAGTTGCCCTAGCTCGCTGGAAGTTAAAAAAACTCAGCAGCACATTGTTTGAAATGGATGATGTTCGGAGGTTTGTCATTCGGAGCGGAGCAGAGCGACCATTTCTATGAATAATCCGATTGCTTGGATGTATTAATAGATTCTATTTTTTCATTTTAAAATGATTTAGCGTATTTGCTAGTTGTCAATGACAAATGATGATTGCACGTCGCACAGATACTAACGTGGCGAATAATAATCACAAAGTTAGAGCTTGATAAATGCGAATATTTACGAAAGTCCTCATGCAAGGGGAGGTAGCTTCTTTTTTTATCAAACTCGTCTGTACTAATTTCTTTCATTTCCATCCAAATAATTAAAAATAGTGATTGTTTTGTCAATCATAAAACTAAAAATATTTCATACACCCAAATAAAATCAACCTAGTGATTTTTTTCTTATCAGTATCAAATGCAAGAATTATTTTTTACAATGCACACTGTTATTGAGAACAGGCCATATGCCATCATATATTTCTTCCGTTCACACCTTGATATAGCAACTATGAACTGTCTGTGACGTCAAATTTGATTGATCAAATCGCGAATTCCTTATTTGCATACGAAAGGTCACCGGGACGACCTCTCACACTGGTCAATCTTAGATCAACAGTATGACAAAATAAAAAATCTGTTGATCTAAATTTATTTAGATTGCTTACACTGTCGAGTAATAAAGATAAAATACTACACTCGATCTCTTATGATATGAATTATACAAAACTTGCGAGCTTCCTATGGCATCTGACCTCGCTTTAAATAGGTCAGAAAGACACTGGTGTCGTATAATTTGTTAAGGATTGTTTTACATGTTTTACACGCGTAGCGTAACGATTTTATACAAAATTTGTTGCTGTTATACATCGATAGAGGCACATAACATGTAAAACAATCCTTATAATTACAAAATCAACATTTTAACAAAGTTTTTCCTAACTATTTTCAAAAAATCTGTCATCAATGTCGTGAGATTGTGGTTTGCTACACGAAACAATACAAAGTTGAGTCAAAATTGAAAACTCCATAAACTAAAACGGCCGAAGATTTAATTTCGTTTTCGCAACCATTGACACCAATGCAATCACAATTCGTCTTAACCGGAATCCGCATTTTCGGAATAACCCTAATTAGCATATCACTCGACGTTCAAAATGTCCGCCGTTTGCGAGACGCTCGGGGCGAAGAAGCTTGAGGACTCGTAGTTATTAAAATGCAGTCTTTCCGGTGAATGTATGGATTGTGTTAGGCAGAGGAATGTATTTACTTGTTACAAACGCAGGTGGGAAGTGATAGGATATGTTATATCTGTCTTTGCAACAGAACGTAACTCGCAACTGTCAAAACCGGACTATTGCGTCAGGTGATTGTGACGTCACAAGGAATGAATGCACATGGTATGGTTGCACATTTTTCTGCATTCATCGAGAAATGGCAGCAAGTTTTTGAGCGCTCTCGTCCAATCAGAATCGCGGAAATTAGTGTAACAAATCCATTTTGTAATTATTATCCAATGAGACCCCGTATAGTATTCTGTATGTTTATGATTAAATGACACAAACAAAATAAACCATGAAACTTTATCAACTTATAAAGCTTTTTGTTAATAATCAAATGAAGTGTTTATTCAAGCTTAATCAATCAATTGGTTGGGTAGAAGCTAGAGACATGCTTTTTCACCACATTGACTGTATGGACTGAGATACAATTTAACTATGAGCTTTGTGTGTGTGTATATCGAAACAAAAACAAACTTAATGTATCAATTTAGAGATATGCATTTTAGAGACGTATATAAAGCTCTCAAACCATAATTTTGGTATGATTGAGCACTCTAACCCGTTTACACTCATTTGCTACAGCCTTGCGCTAGCCCACTGTAGAAATACAGTTTGAGCACTCTATGCAAATGAGTGGAACTTTCTTAAACTGCTTTGCCTCGTTGATAACGTTGCATTGCTGAAAGTTCAACCATGTTACACACACACCATGCTGACGAGGTCCGAAAGACAAAAACAGCTGGCTGTTCATGGTTATATATATATATATATATAAATGTCAAAACTAACCTGAAGAAACCAACATGGCTGAAAGTCCAGCCCGGCTGGATGTGACGTAACAGGCAAAGGAGTCTCAACAATGACTTGATATCAATAGCATAGATTTTCTACAGACATTGAACAAAATGTGCGTATACAATGACTGTTTTCTTTCCAAATAACAAATGCAAAGTTGACCAATTTGAATCATTAATATTTCCGAATCCCTTTCCTGTGATCTTAGTCTCCACCATGAAGGAGATTGTTCTCAGGGCTGTAAGGATGGTTGTAAACATGGATACTTTGGAGAGTTCTATGAACACCCCTGCAGTTCAGGTTGACTGTGAAGTTGTGATCAGATCTCAGGAGTCTGTTTCAAATGTAAACCCGGTTGGTGTGGTGCTTCCTGCAACAAAAAATGTCCAAACAGAGATGGGACATGTAAAAAGGTTGATATTGAGATTTATAAACCTTCAGTGACGTCACTCTATTGTTCTATTCGGTTCTTCTTTTACCGGATAAACCTCTTTGCCGGGCATTCTCAAAGAATGCCCAGAGCTTTCTCTAGGAAAGCCCGGGGCTTACTGTAGAATTTATCGGAAATTTATTTTGATAGGGATTATACGCGTTTTGAAATACTTTGTTTCAAAGTCCTTCTTCGAATAAATACCATCACAAAATATCAATTTTGACAAATCACAAATATAATGTTCGCATGCCTGGTTTCGAACTCTGCACCACTCGCTTACTAAACTGGCGCCTTTGACAACTCGGCTATAAAGGCCCACGAGAACAATGATGTATTTTCCACAGTGACAATCATGTGAACTTCACGAGGCAGACAGCGCATGCATTTCACGTTCACGGCTTGGGTAGCGAGCGCAAAGCACGTGCAGGGCGCGGATGTGCTCTCCGTTTGCTCATGGTGATTCCCTACCAGTAAAAATCAATGAATCCAATTTTATACTTATTATTGAAATAATTTTGTTACTACGGTTTATCTCGGTTCATAAGTTAGATCAAAACCTCGCCCTCGGTGTTGTTTGATAATGTAAGCCCTCAGCCTCGGGAAATTGGGGCGGGCCTGTCAGCCCTTTCCAATTTCCCTCTGCCGCGGGCTTACATTATCAACAACACCTCTGGCTTGGTTTTGATCCTACACATATGGTGGGTCAATTACTCGAGTAAATGTTTGTAGAAGCATTGTGATTAATTTGGAATAAGTTTTAGGTTTTTTGATAACTTGTTTTAGTAAGTTTGTATGAACATTTGTGTGAGTCTTAATGTCGAACTTGGTGTGCAAAAGGAATATGCAATGTCAATAGATCATGTGCTGATGGGTGTAGAGAAGTATTTGTTTGTATAAATCCAGATTTTTCATTCTTACCTTTGGTAAAGTTACTCATAACTTTTTTCGTGAATCATTTTATAACAACCACAAGCTGATGCAGTATCTCTCAGTGAGACTCTCTGCACTACGCATTTTTGTTTTTCTTCTGAAGATTATCAAGAACTGAGATTCTTTTTTATTTCAAAGGTGACGTCACATCAAACTCCATTCCTTACAATGTAGAAATGGTAGCATCGGTAGCAACGGTAGCAGCAGTCTTTGTGGTTATAGTGTCTGCTCTGGTGATATGTGCAGCTTGTCGATTCAAAAGGTAAGATGGATATTATCACTAGACAAAGGGTATGTGCAAAGATTTGTTAATCCAAGTCTAGCTTTTCAATGCAAGGTGAGATGTACTAAATATAAAACAAGCAGCTGACATGGTCGAGCTATATCTCCTACAAATTGTACAATTTGTATAGGTTTTCCTTATCATATTGCCGATTATTTTTTGTCGCACAAAATAATAGAATTTTTCCAGGATATTAAAGAAACTGTTTTAATAAAAAAAACGAAATCATACCAACTTTATGTTCACTGTTGGGCATAATTCGAGTTAACTGACAAAATTAAATCAAACGAATGAATTTATGTATTTGGATCTCCAAGATCAATTTGATCATATTTAAACAAACATATTTTCAAAATTGTTCTTCATGACACACCAACATATGATTTTGTATCTCCATAACAAATTTTATCAAAATGTGATGATTAGTTTAGTTGTGAGATAGACAGAAAGGCAAAATTTTATTAAAATATTTTCAAAATGTTCTCCATGACACACTTTTATATGATAATGTATCTCCAAATCAAATTTTATCAGACAGGACTTGTAACAGATTTCCAACAGAATCTTAATCTATTGCCAAAAAAGGCAAAATTTTATAAAAGTATTTTCAAAATTGTTCAAAGGTGTGTCAAAGAGAACAATTTTGAAAATACTTTTATATGATTATGTATCTTCATATCAAAATTGATCAATATGTGATGATTAGTTTAGAAGTTATGAGCCGGACAGGACTTGTAACACATTGCTTACAAAATTTACTTCGTTGTTGCGGGGGGTAAAAAGGTACCAGGGAAGGATATTTTTAATTTGATACCGAGTCAATCTACTTAGAGAAGTATGTTTATATGCATTATCTAAAAGGTTAAACCTAAAAATTTCGTTTTTCATATGTGAAACAAAAAACTTGTAAAATGAACAATCTGATATTGTTCATGTATCCCTGTTGGTATTTTAAGTCTCTCAAGAACTCTTGGAGTCATCATTCCCACGTATGCATTTTAAGAGTTAATGCTCGTTTGTATTTTCTTGTCAAAGATAATTTTGATCCGTAAAAAAACAGGAAAGAGTTACATTGAACAAATTATTTCACTCTGTAAACTCAAATTGTACTCACATGGCATTGATGATTTGAAATAGTAAGTTCAGACTGTTGGCAACTTACACTCTAATTTGAAAAAGTTTATAACTAATGTCACATTGTATCGTCAAAATAATGTTGTATTATTATTTGTATGATAAAAAATGTTTTATTGAACCCACTGTTGTCAAACCAGAAAGAAAAAGTAAGCACTAAGCTTGACAAGCCTATTGTCGAAAGCTATGAAGTCACTGTTTTACAACATGTTTAATTACATCATAGGGCTGTGACTTAAAGGCAGTTTCGCCAGCGTCTCTCCCACACTGCACTGACTTGAAGATTAAATTTTGTATTTACGGGAAGAAAACACCAGAGGGGCTTGATTTCCCATCAAAAATGTTGAGGGGATGTGTTTCGATATCAGATTAAATATATCTATATCTCTCAAGTGCAATAGAAAATATATGCTTATCATGAATGAGTGCAAAAAAGTTCCGTTAACCAATAAAAATGTGAGTTATTTTTAGAAAAAATGAAATTCCCATTACCTGACGTTAGCAGCACCGGAAGTAGAAGTATTAGTAGCAGTAGTAGTATACATGTAAGTTGTAGTAGTAGTAGTAGTAGTAGTAGTTGTATAATGGTAGCAGAAGCAGTTGAAGTGGTAGAAGTAATAGTAGCAGCAGTAATAGTAGTATCGTGGTAGCAGAAGCAGTTAAAGTAGAAGAAGTAATAGTAGAAGTAGTAGTAGTATAGAAGTAGCAGAAGCAGCAGCAGTTGCTGTTGTAGTAGTGGCTGTGATGAATAGTTTCAATGGTAGTAGTTTAATTCAGGTAAAATAAAACTCTTAGACCGACTTCTAGTAAAAGTAGTGGTAGCATAGGTAGAAGGGGTAGAATAGGTCGAGTACTGAAAATTAATTTCAATGTTTGTAATATAATTTGATTTAACATCTACAGTGGCACAAAAAGTAGTGTATGAGAAATTCTTGTAGGTAGGTAGTAAACGTATGATGTTGGTATCTGCACACTTAAATGTTATAATTTTCATAATGTACAGTTACAGATTGATTTGCAAGTGATTTGATTTGAACTTTGATTACTACATGAGGTTATTTGGAACTCGGCTTTGTAGAAGATACTCTATGACACTTTTGTATGGAAATATGAATAAGTTTTAGCTTTTATTTCAGAGATTGTTTGAAAATATATATTACCATTAATGAACTTTAACCAATACAACTAAGGTCATAGATGATGCAGAGGATGTAAACGCAATATCTGTAAATTAGACAATGTTGTTTACGTTATCCAATGCACCACGCCTTGAAAAATAATGTATATAGCTGCATAGTGTAAGACTCAGGCCATTGGCCATTCAATACCTCTTGAAAAGCAAGTCTGGATCATAACCCCTTGATTTTGCTGCTAAGGAAAACAAGCAATTACCATATTGCAGTCGAACTAATCAGATTTATGCTTATTATGTTGAAATTTTCACTTTATGTTATCCATCTAAAGCTTGATGTTGTCATGCAATGATAAAATTCTCATTTGATTAATATCTTATACCATTTCCCAATTTTACAGATGGTGCAGTGTGGATATCGGCAGACAGCAGGAACAGTATAGAAGCAACACACCGGAACAATGTGAGAATGAGACAGTAGCGGACACGAACCCATCTTCCAGTGTCTACTTCCAAGTCGATGAGTTCACCGAGAGACCTCCAAGTGAATGCGCATCTGAACCGGATACTACAGATTTACATGACTACGTCAACTTTCGTGGACTTTATCGGCCTTCAGATTCTTGAAGTTGACAGAAACAACTAGATCTTTTCATCTTTATGACGAATGGAACAGAATGTCAAAATTTGTAATCCAATTCGTTAAACTGGGACAGTGTAAATGGTACTCCCAATGCAGCGAAATTTCAACAAAGGACACACATTAAAATTATGTTGTGCCATAGACAAGAACTAGGAACTTCTGTTTTCAAAATTCCGAACCTCAAGTCGTTTGCAGACTGAAGGTTTACTACTTGAAAGATTTATTACCTTCCATAATGAAGGAATTCCTGCTTTTCTTGGCTTGCTATTTTGTATCAACTATTGGAGGTTAGCCCAACCGTTTGATGAGTAAAAATAGTGATTCAAAATCGACCAATCGCCTTTGACCTTGTAAAGAGTGTAGCTGTAAATGATTTTTAACTTGTTCAAAATGTCAATCACTGCACTTTTTATCTCCATGCTTAAAAGGAAGATGTAACATCTAGTAAAAACATATGAATGAATAAATGAAGAAAATAAATAAATAAAGATTAGCCAACTGGTGTGATAAACTCTGTGTTATGTATTAATTAATAATTTATACATCACCATGTCCTTATAAAAGTTTATGCAAACGTTCAAAGTGGGAATAATGGCATATGGATTTCTTTCAAACATTAAAAGGATATATAGGATTGAAAACGATTTTCTTTTGTTGATGTCCAGAAGCTCATGTCACGGATTCAAAGATTGAGAAAATGGTCTTAATAGAAAACATATTTGAAATTCTTAATAGATCACTAGTCCGCCTTCAACATGAAGGAAACGTCTCAAATCTGTCACATGCCTCCTTTTTCGAATTGTTTAAAGGGAAGTTCATTCTTCTTTGTATGATATATTCTAGACTTTATTATTACTAAGCCTCATAAGACGAGTGTTGATATTAGGTCGGTTGATATCAAATATTTTGACAAATATAACTACGAGCCCTATGATTTGAATTATTTAGAATGCAATTTGATTTTCCATCTACAGCAGTAATGTTGGGAGTTATTTAAGACATTATTCTTGTTGACAAAGATCCATGTGTGCTAGTCAACTGTTTGAAGTCTAATGCAACTGGTATTCATTGTGTATCACCAACCATTCACTGAAACAAGCAAGGACAGTGTCACCAATAAATGTTTCTAGCGAGGAGTCCAAATCGAAAGTAAGGTTATATATTAAACTCCCAAATAATGAACATCATGTTGGTTTATTAAGCAAAAATACTAAGTAAAAGGTATGTTCTTATTGTGGCCTATACCAGGGGAAATAACCAGGAAATAATAAATCATGTAGAATAACATTGCACATTGTCACAATCACAGACAGCTAGTGTTTAGATATAAAACTACGAAAATTGGTGGATACTTCGCATTAATAATGTGACCTGCTTCGTTTCAAATGTCTAAACAATACATACAAAGTAAAAAACATTAATAAGATAATTCAATTTCTTTATAATCGAATTTTTTCTTCTGAAAATGAATGATGTACGGTCGCTTGTTCGTGAATCAAGATCACTGTACAGTTTTTTGCTTTCTATGTGTGAAGTTGTTAGTTAGACAAATCATTCATGCTATATCCTTAAACGATTTGTCATTCTTTTAAATTTGCATCGCGTATTATACACCTATCCCAATAGATAATTTGATTGATACTGGAAATATAAAACAGTAGAATATTTGTAACTAAACGGTTGATATATTTTATCAAACATTTGCAGTAAAAGAACATACTCATATAATGAAACCCAATCATTAATCTCGTAAGATATAATTTCTTAAAGTACACTTGACATAATGAATGAAAGTGAGACAGAAATGATCTTTTCATTTTAATGTCTTATTTTCTGGACAATTGCTCAGCTAATGGTTGTTTATTAACCGGCACTCTCTGTGACCTACAGCTTATCATGTACTTGTGCTCTAGAGCTAGAGGCCAAAACGTTTTGTGCGTTTAAAATATGTGTAGTATTGTTAAATTACTAATGATTGGTTTAAAAAACATGATGATCTTATCAAGAAAAACTTGGAAAAAAGGTTTATTTTGTATTTATTCAATTTGATGATGAGGAAATGATAAACACGAACCAATAAATGCTTCTTCGTTTGACAATAGAACTGTAACTCACTGTTACGTCATGAGGAAGAAACATCCATACTCACTTATATAGATGAATATAGATTATCATTATCTTTTACAATTAAAATATGTTCAACAAATATGGATTAGGTAATTTGATAATTACTTGTTTTATTATATGGAGAAAGCAGGCTTACAAGTCATGTATCACCTCGTGTATAATAATTGGAGTATGAACAAAGTTTCAATGTCCGGAAAACAAATAGGCACAGACAAAATCATTGTTCAATGATCTAAATTTTCATTCTTTTTAACCTTTAAAACATGTTCAACAAATATTGACTTGGTAATTCGATCAATACTTTTTGTCATCCTATAAAGTTAGTAGAGCGCAGACTGTTGTAGACAACTTTTTAAAAGTGTAAAAACGATGTTGGTCATATCTGTGTTTATTTTCGAATTGCTGTCGACAATTAAAGGTAAGATACATGTGGATAGTTTTGAACTTGACCCCCTTTATCTAGTATTTACCAAGAGTAGCCGTTGTCAGTATACTGCTATGTGACAAAAAGTTTTCTCGCATAAAAAAACCCCTATCAATTTGATTTTATTCATATAATTTAATATTCCGGTGACTATTGATCTGAAAACAGATTGTATCTCAGGTAACTAAATATTATTGGGAAATTCGTGCAGAACCTAACTTTCAGTTTCCTTCAAGCAGTGGTAAAGACTGATTAGGAAACTGCAATTGACAGATGAAACTAAACAAAATGCATTTCAATTCTCAAGTTGTTAAGAAAGTTGTTATCGAAGTTGCTATTTGGCATACACACCGAGGAAAACATAGTTGAATTAAAGTAGTAACATTATCAAAACTAAAAACGTCAACAATTAAAGGAATAATTCTCATTTATCGTATTTCGCCTAGTACATTTCGACTGTTGTTGTGAAGATGACATTATCCGGCAAGTAATGTCTCTGCGACATATGCACGTGCGTTCAAAAGCATGCGCTCTTATCATTTCACTTGACAAAGTGACTAGACAGCCAGGATGATTTTAATTAGGCAACTTGTACTTGTTGGAGTACTCTTACAGGGAAAGAAACTTAGACATAATGGATAATAATTATCTAGAGTCCAGCTCGGTAAAGCGTTTGTCTGTGAAATAAGGGAACAGTTTTCGGATTTTGCTGTTTGTGGTCAAGTGTGAAAACAGGGGAACGTGTCAGACAACGTTGATATTATCAATAATCATAAAATTATTATTTACGAGACTTCATTGTCATATAAGTGTTACGATACAGTTGGGTACTTTGAATGTAGAAAGGATCAGCGGCACGGCTTTACCAGACGGAAGAAAACAATTTGAGCGTTTTCCATGTTTTAAGCTTTCAATGTTGCTATGATGTAAATTTAGTGAAATAATATTTTTCTATGGACATATATTTACGTGACAGAATCCTTGTAAAATAACGAAGATCATCCAATATCTGAAACAAATAAGATCATTACGCCCCCACTCAAAACCTTACTTTTTGTAGGCTTTCAGGAATTCATATCTGCCGTTTGTTATGGGCCGTTTTTAATGAATGAAAAAAAATATAGCTTGTTCTGTTATTCATACGAAAATATTCATCAAATGATCAGCATACTAATCAAAATGACCAAGTGAGATATCAGGTAACCTTTTGTATATATAGTCTTCCAAACCCATACCATATATACAGAAGAGTTTTTAAAATATTAGTAAAGCGAAGCCGAGAGTAATATTAAAATAACACTGAAATGTTTTTTAACCGAGGGAGGACACTGAAAGTCGAGGTGAAGCCGATATTTATGAGGATATGATTTGGCTAAATGTATGATGTCACGAAATGTTAGGTATCTCATAACTCCCTAGGTCCATATTTAGATATCACCCTCAGATGACGTCTCTTCAGATTGATATGGGATATAACCTGCTAGTTGTTGAATAGACCATATCATCCCTAGGTGTGAATATACAATGTATTAAGTGGGACATGTCAGTCATATCTGTAGTCTTTATTTTAACAATGATCAGATATAAGTCTTATAGTTTAACTTTCGTTTACTGTTTAAAAACTCTTTTCGTTAGCAAACATTTTATGTTACAGTTTGCACGATATCTCTTGTCATCAATCATCTCAGAAAAATACTTCTTTAGTTAAATGTAAATAATTCAAAGACTTAAATGGCCTATTGTTGATATCCTAATGATGAATAACTGAATGAATGTCTCAATTTCCTCCAATGGCATTTGCAGATTACAAGGAAAAGAAAATTTTCAATCTGCCACATAAATATGAAACATTTACAAGAAATTCAAACTATCACAGTGAACATGGGAATATTTACACCAGCTTTGTTTAAAAATATTCACCAAGAGAGTTGATAATGTCATATATATATCTGGAGAATTCAAATATGACAGTCTGTCTTTCTTCTTTAGTAAGGCCTGCTATGCTAGGTGCACCACAAAATAGTGCCAAAACATCATTGTCATCATCTAACATTTCAATATATAGGCATGTAAACCTAGTATGTCATCAAAGATTCACAATGTAGGATGAGGTGGACCACAGCGTATCTTGACATATCTTCTCTTATGCATAGTTTCCATTGGGTTTCTCCAAAAGAGAAGAGAGACTTCAACACTATTTTCCGCAACACTGTCTTCAGGGCTTTGAATCAAACATTTTCATATGAATAAATTCATTAATCAACATTTAAAATTTGAACTGTTCTCTCCCTACATTTCAGCCGCTCCATGTATGGACAGACAGCAATGTGCTACTTGTGAAAGTAATGGCTGGTGTATATCTCAATGTTACAATGGTTACTACGGATTGAAGTGTCATCAACAATGCAGCATAGGATGCACAAACAATACTTGTTATTTAGAGGATGGTAGGGACAGATGCACACACGGATGCAAACTTGGTCTCAACGACCCAACATGCAACAAACATTGTACAGAAGTGAATACCTGCAGAAAATGTCCCCAGGAATGTGAAGGAGGATTCTGCCAGCTGGGGTCGTCATGTGCACGACGATGTCAGGATTCCTACTACGGAACCGCCTGCAAGTCCTCTCCAGCTTGGTGTGATGTGTGCAACAGAGTCTCAGGAACCTGTGAAGTTTGTCTCCACTGTGAAGGTGACTGCTCTGAGGGTGTACAGAGGGATGTAGACCTGGATACGTTGGAGACTTCTGTGAACAGAGCTGCAGTTCAGGTTGTCTGTCAAGTTGTGGTCAGACCTCAGGAGACTGTGTCGAATGAAAATCAGGTTGGTTTGGTGCTTCCTGCAACAAACAATGTCCAAAAACCTGTTTGGGGGGAGTATGCTACATTGATGGGACATGTACAAATGGTGGTACAACAGGTTGGTGATGGATCAAACTCGCTTTTGCGTTTTGCATAATGTTAAGATGATGTTAGCCTATTTGAAACACTTGTTTTTGAAAAAGTACATGAATTCAATCAGCTATGTAAGGGAATATTAATAATAGATTTATGTATGTTTTATTTGGAGCAAATTCCACAACTTCCTTATTTAATTCCACTATTTGCGTCTCCAGCTGAAGCCGCACAGTACTGGATAGCTGGATTCTGTCTCTTCTTGTTCATCATTTTGGTCGTAGTTGTGTATGTCACATACCTCTTTAAACGGTAAGTTTATATTCAAAGCTTGCATTGATAAAACTATTCAAATAAATGTACATACTCTGATTCTTTAAAGTTTGAATATCAAAATGAGTGTCCAACAAAAGTCGGGTGATGTTCGATTACATTTTGGCATCCTTATTCAAATATTTTTTATTAATTGTAGCTGTATTATGTCATGTTAGATTATGCATTAACACTGTAACCAATTTTTAAAAAATTGTAAAAACTTAAGATGGTAAATTCAACTGTCAAAATATGTTGCTTAATCACCACCATTCCAAAAAGGTGTACTCAAACTTATTCTTAACAGTTTTCAGAACAACCTGAAAAAGATCAATTCGAAAGCCCCGGCAAGGACCAGAGTTGCAGAACCGGAAGACACAAGAAGCTTCAACACAGTGCCCTCGATCAACCTGGAGAGTGAACAGGACATGAGTCAGGTGGGGGTTCAGGTGGTTGTCCTCAAGCATGATGACACCAGTTCTGGGAGTCTTGTCACTGTGGAAGATGAGATTGTTGACAAACGGGTTCCTGTTCAGGTGGTTGTCCTCAAGCATGATGACACCAGTTATGAGAGTCTTGTCACTGTGGAAGATGAGATTGTTGACAAACGGGTTCCTGTCCGAGAGCTTTTGAGGAAGGGTATTGTTTAAGATGATGTGCCATCGGGTAGCGAAAGTGCTGAAAAGAAAGGTGGGTCTAAAGAGATTTGCAATGCGGATTGTGACTTGAAGAACAAAAATTATTGTTGAAGATAGTTCAGAGTGTGATGACGTTATTGCTTATAGAATTATGAAAGAAGACGAGGAAGGAATTGTATCATCTAATGACACTATATGTATTGGTGGCAAAGACAAAATGAAGATGACTTTGGAAGATGATGCTGAATATGATGACAATGTTGATGATAGAAAGATGGTGATAGTTACCATAGAGGAGAAATGGCCGTACTGTGACATTAGAACTAAGGACTTAAGAGGCGATATGAATCTAAATGGTGAGAACAATTAAGAAGTGTACTTGTCTTAAAATCCCAAAAGAGATGGTCAAGATGAGGCGAGAACAATCCGAATGGTGAATATGATTTAGAAGAATGTTTGTCTGACAATCCCAGACAGAATGGTCAAGAGGAGATGTTTGTTACAGACCCATTCGATAATGAGAACAATTTTAGTGACACAAAACAAGAAATAATCACGGGTTTTAGTGAGAATTATTTCATTGATCAACAAGACAGAGTTCAATCAATAAAGGACACACAACATGATTGTGATGATAGAGAAGAGCTGATAAGCACTGACATCATGATAGGGAGTGATGATGCAGAGTATGATAATGATGACCATGACTTGGATGTCCCTGACAACTTGTCCATGACTCATGATGAAAATGCAACTACAATGGAGGCTGCAAAGGGGAGACAACCCGAAAGTGCTGGAGCAGTGAACACTGTACCACAGTTTGCAGAGACTCAAGTAGAAGAGACTTTTAGAGTAGCCACATACGAGGAAAGCCACACTGATATTGTAAAATTGAATGAACAAGATGGGGACAAACATTATGTTGAGGTTTTCCTGATGGGTAACAATTGAGTGATTGCTAAAGTTTGCATAATGTGACCACACTTTGATTTGGTGATAAAACATGATTAAGTTTCAATTTTCTATAATCCGTTTTTTTTTTCTTTCTTGTAAGTAACGCTTATTTTTTCTAAGGTTTTGTATTGTCATGTTATGATGTTATAACTCCATAAGTAGACATCAACTTTGTATATAAAGTTCTCATTGTTATTTTATCATTTTATATTATTTAATTAGAAGATAAATAGTTGCGTTTGTAAAATTTCCGGGATTCATTGTTATTCAACACCCGCAAATTTAGTTTAAAACCGACGGCGTTAGCCGGAGGTTTTAAACGCTTAAATTTGCGCGTGTTGAATAACAATGAATCCCGGAAATTTTACAAACGCAACTATTTATCGATATTGTAACATGACCGTTAGTTATAAGCCTTTTAAGAGCGAACTCTATTTTTGCGTAGGGAACTCTGAGTTGAAAGGATCTAACGACTGATCCATTATTGTTATAGGTGTTCGCAGCTATAAAGAAGAAGGAATTCCCAGTGTTATAGACATTAAAATAGTGTTCTAATATTGCAAACCAGTTGCACTCATAACGATGAGATCTTATAGTTTTCACTGTGAAAATTTATGAGAGAGAAAACAGTTATATAATTATAAACCAACAGGAACAAACCCGACTGAACAAATATCTTAAACTCGCCCAGACCATTGTGACGGTGACGCGCTCATTATGACGTCATAACCGTTGGTCTTTGTGACGTCGTGCCATGGGAACGGCATTCGAAGGAAACCGGCCGCATGGCACAAGGCGGCAAATTAGGAGAAACTTAGCCAATTTAGAAAGTTTGGTTACATTAAACTAAAGCAAATAGAAAAGGATTTTTGGCATCTACGGGAAAATGATAGCAACAACAGTAAAATGTGAATCGGTAACGAATATTGGGAGAATCAGAACATTTTAATGTTGAGGCGGACCAAATAATGTATCTTTTCGCGGTGATTCGCCTCAGCCAATTTGCGGGTGTTCATTGCCATTTAACACTGGCAAATCCTTCAAATTAACCAATCAGAAACGAGTATTTACCGAAGTCATGTTACAATTTGTTTTAATAGTACGTTTGATGATTCACACCAAATCAAATAAATGAAAAGCGCAATACTGACTCTGCTTATAAATATTTTTTGGCGTAATATTAGTTATATTATATTCTTTATGTTGTTTGGGGCCGAAAGACATTATGCAATTGATTATAAAGTTAGTATTTCCAAACCAGACTGAGAGAAATGCCTTTCCTACAGATTTTAAGCAGCATATTTGAAAGACGATTCTTTTCATTTTGTCATTATCAGTATTTTTCTATTATAGTTTGTAATGTTTGTTCACTGTTCACTGACATTGTTTTATTTCTTCTTTACTGATGATGCATTCGAAGGCCCTTATTGGGAATCTGACTTTGCCTTCAGAACGGACATTCACTGCATGGAGGAAAAACCTTTTTGGATTTGATTAAAGTCAGTCATTCCTCTTTAAGTAGATCCACATTATTCATAAACTTGTCTGTTTTGACTTGTAAAAAACTAATGTACATACATGATGGGGAAAATGTGCAAAATGGTGAAAGTCAGGTGACATTGGCATTCGTAAAAAGCAACCCTGCTGAGACGATGTTTCGTAATGTGATGTTCTGTATTTTACTTTGTAATATGGAATAATTCACCGAATTCTTTTATAGTTTTGTTCATCTTTGTACAATTTTTAATTTGAAAAGCGCAAAAGTAAGATTACATTTCTGAACATCCATATAAAATGAGCGCTTAAATTTGAAATTGATAGAAAAGTCACAATGAAAGTGAAATGAATTAAATTATCAATTATACTCACTGCTTACGAGTTGCGTATGGCAATTTTTCTCATACGCAGCAATACGCAGCCGTACGCAGGATACGCACATCATACGCACCTTAGTGTTGTCAAGGTCGTTTCTTGTACGTCGGCATGCGCTTGGACCATTTTCATACGCTTGATAGTGTTGGGCATGCTCAAAACTATGCTGCGTATGGTTAACACGCAACAAATCGGTTTTACATTGGTCGAGGGCGGTACATGTACGTTAGGTAATCGTGATGAGTATGCACGTCATACGCAGTGTGAGTTGATGTCCCGAACCAACGCATTTATAAGGCATAGAAGACGTACACAAAACGCTCTTCAAGCAAATGTAGTGCGTACAAATAACGATTTTAAACCGAATGATAACAATTGAAAAATGCATTGTCCAGTTTTTCCTTATGGGTAAAGTATAACAACGTACTCATAGCGTATAGCATACATCGTGAATTTGATATAGATAGCATAACGAAAGGGCTGGTGAGCATAACACCTCCGTATACTGTTTGATAATTTTCATTTCCTCTCCTTCTTTCATATAGCACTATAATATTGTAGTTTAAAAGAATCAAGAGTCTAAACTATCCAACTATGATAACAACCGCATGGAAATACACAATAAAATTAATTAATTAACCATTTTTTTTTAGAATTGCCATCAATCATTTATTAAAACAAAACGTTGAATATAGACACATAATGAATGAAATGTGTGTATTAAAATTCTAGTAAACCAAAGATAAGAAGAGATGAATAAAAAGTATGTAGCGTTGCATTTCCATGTAAACAAAATCATAAAGAAGCTATTTTGTTTGATTTGTTTTTATTGTTTTCATTGTAAACTTCTCAGCTTCAGTATAATCTTCTGGTCAAATGTCTACTAAAAAGTGTTTTTCAAATGTAAGTTAACCTTGAATAAGGCAGGTCTGGATGAAACCGATGCTATTGTATTATTATTTATATTATATATTGAGTAAACAAATCGGAGAGGGTGGGTGCATGTAACAGAAAAGATCCAGCCTAAGGTTCAATGGGGAGAAGGTGAGGTGAGGTGAGGTGAGGTGAGGTGATGTGGGAGAAGAATGTATTTTTTCTGATATATAAGTTCTAACAGTTTCAATACCGAAATCAAGGGGTATGTATTCGTTCAGAACTGATCAAGTAACAGGCGAAAACTGCGGACTGCCATTTAAGTGGGAACTCATTTTAATCACTTGTGATAGAGAAATGAATTCAGTAAGATTAATTTTATTCAGAACGCTTTTGTTTAGATAAATTCCTCGAGATCCATTTGTATATATATATTACCTACGAAAACTTACTACAAAGACAGAAAGGATTGGAAATTGTGTGAAGACGCAACGGGCTCGGAATATGTTCGCTTTGTTTGCGCAAGGCATGCGGTAGACATAAGTTGTGTGCGTCTAGAGTATGGCATGCATGCGCTCTGCATATGCAAGCATCTACAACAATAAAGTGGGGATACGCAAATCATATGCATCTCCAACGCACCTGCAAAGCATAATTCGTAAATCAATCGCTCCATGTTTGGTACAAGTAAGGCAAAAACCGGTAAATTTCTTAGCGTACTTGTTGCGTTTGAAATAAAATCAACACCCAACCCAAACGCATTTGCTATACGCTTAAGTGTGACAGGGCCCAAAGGTAGTTTGACCACTGAATGACATTCTCTACACAACAGAGGCAGATCAAGTCATGAAATGTTGATACAGCCTCTGTTCTGTTAGGCCGACTTTGTGGGCTGACTCACTTTGTGAGATGCCGGATTGGAGGCAATCAAAGTTATTTGTTCAATCAGCGACGCTGTTCTTATATCATCATTTTGGCTACTGAATCATTGCAAAGGCATCGTGATATGAATCACCCTTTCCATACGAGAAGCGTTGTCGTTTTCTTAATAAATTCAAATGGATTGTGGTGCAAATTTTGTCTGCCAGTGGAAACTACCGGAAGCCACGGATCTGGTCTTATAAGAACAGAGGTAGCATCAACATGATCTGCCTCTGTGGGGAGAGAATGACTGGATGAAAGAATGCCAAATATTGATTGGATGATCCAGAGCTGCATAGCAAACTTGCCAACTTAACTTACTGTAAAGAAACAACTTTTGTTAAAAGTTTGGTAATACTTTAGTATTCAATGCTGTGTTGAAATATTTAAATTTGAAATAGTTACATTTACTGTGCTTGTGTAATCTATAGAAGAAAAGTAATGTTTTAAAATATTTCTATCGTTACGACGGATATTCAAAAGTCGTTGATATCGAAAATGACGATTTAAAAAAAATACTTAACTACATTTGATAATTTGTTTAACACATGTAATTTGTGGTAAATCGGATAGTAGTTATTCTATCAATCAAAGAATACTAAATGAATAACACAATTAAACAAGTTCTCTACGTCTCTACAAAATATTTACCTCTACATTTCGACAACATAATATAGATTTAATATCTCATACCTTCATTTAATATCTTAATTTTTCAGTTGTTTAGTCATATTTCAAGGAACTGGTAAAACTGGTAAATGAAATAAGCATTGTTCCTAATAAGTTTTCTCTTTTTATTCTAAACTATTATGTCACCGCTGCATTTGATGTATTTTGTATAGCTGCTTTAATTATCAAGCAAGAAATAATTTTGTGGAAATGTTTTTGTTCTACTACTGGACTCAGAAATGACAAACTTTGGGCTATCTTTTTGGTTAAAGTTTTCAATGATGCGTTAACGTAGTTAACGTGAAAATAAAATATTCATGGCCACCATAACCTACAAAGCTGTCTCCATCTAGTCAATAGGTGACTTGGTGTATTGTACGAAGATTAACTAAATAACTGTTTGTAAATAACCATCATAACCTCATAAAAATCATTCATCTCTGAAACCTTTCAGGTCTTGAAATGATTAGAGTCACGTTTTTTAATAATAAATACTCATTTAGTTATTCTATCAATGGTTAAATACATTATTACACAAGATACCACAGGTAATGTACATTGATTAACATTCGCATTGATCTTACAATTTGCCTATGTTTTCCAGTATTTGTTCTCCACTTATAAAACATAAAATTATACATATATACGTATACTCTCTAAGGACTTGGTGTAATGCGACGACCCGAAGGCAAATTGAAAATCCCTATGCTCCCGCCACGGAATTTTAAAACAAATTTATCTTACAAATTGCCCATTTTTTATGAAATGTGACAGCATCTAACCACAAAAGATCATTAAACGTTAACTCGAAATTATGTTTTGCATCTTGGTAGAACTATGCCTAACTTAGCAGCTCGAGGCGAGCTAGGTAGATATTCTCTCCGGGTTCATCAATATGTTGGAATAATCAAATATTTAGTAAGGCTCTTGTTTCAGCAGGATAATGTTATTCTAGAAAAGGCTTATGATTATCAATATAGTTTGGCAGAGACTGGAATGAATGTTAAAAAATCTTGGTTAAGGTATAGGTCTGGTTACTAGTGGATAAATCAAGGTGTAGGACATATTCATTTTTTATTTTCATGTCTAAAGACGTTGGATTGTAACTGGGTGTCTGTCAAAATTAAGGCGGTCTCTGACGTTATTGTTCTGTTGGTATCCTTTTTTGAAGACACATAAGTCATAATGTTTTCAGATGGACACAAACCTGTTTATGGAGAAGAGACTGAAGCACTCCAATAACATTGAGAAAGTCTTATTATCAGGTTGCACATCTTTAAATCGTCTTAATCTGTTCTCTCTGCTTGCCAATTTAAGCCACAATCTTATTTTAACCGTATTTTGATAAGAATTCATTTTGGTATATTGCTGTAGTGTCGTGAACGCGTTCTGCACACTATTGTTTTAACGTAGAAATGTAATGAGAATTTGTTTGCTGGGTATACATGTATATCTAATAATTATCGGATCAAAGAATTAAACACAAATCATAGTGCAAATAATGAATTCATTTGTGTAAATGTTTTGCAATCACACTGGAGATCCCTTGCATTCAGAGTGTTCCCCAATTTGTCATGTTGAACTTGTTCATTCTGATTCAGGGTTGCTGTATTTCTGTTTCCGTCTTAGTAAAGGAAATATCAGGAAAACAGCAGACCATCATGGGCAACACCTGGAACTTGTTGAAACAACGACTCTTGCAGATTAGGAGAGGAGGGGTGTTATCGTGCTGCAGGAAAGTCTTTCAGTGTTTGTTCCATCTCAGCTTATTGCATTCCAAGGTTTAACCATTTACTTACTTAGGCTTCATCCTTGAAGGTTGTTAATTAACAAATGAGCAGAGATCTTACGGTGCTGCAACAAAGTCTATTTGTCTTGAGGGCACAAAATGACACAGAACTGGCCCAAACACTGGAAATGGGGACTTCATTTTGGCTTTAACACTGGTTAATGTTAATTTCACTTTTGACCAAACATTGGTTAAAGAATACTCTCCTCAAATGCTGTAGTATCCATTTACAACTGTATCACACCCATGAATCGCTTACTTCGATTTTAAGGGTCAATGCCATTTTGAGAGGCCTGAATTACGATCAATGTTGGTCATCTGTTTTAAATCTTGGGTATCTTGGGTACAATGTTTTCATCGATCTGACTTAAACACTTTGTGTTTTTAAAGGGGCTTTTGTGTCTTTGTAAAATTCTTTCATAAATATGATATATTTTGTCTCTACGATTCAGTTTGGTCTGATTGCATGGCTTCTATGTTATTCCAAGGATGATTTGAATCAAATTCCACCTGAACGAATCAAATGTGCAAAAAAATAACGAAATGTGAATGAGATGATCATAGGATGAAAGTAAGAATGATATGCATACACATGGCCATCGGAAAGTAAATGTTTGGTGTAAATTGTAGTAAAACAAATGTGTACGAATAACATATATGTATTACTAATCAACTTGTTGGACATAGTCGAAATTCTGCTGAATATGACATTGATTTCCAAAATTACTACAGGATCTATTATGAATATATGTTGAATCCATAAGAAACTTAATGCAGAATGGCTAGTTCACAAAGTCATTCATAACCTTTTAAGCATTTAAGGCGCAAGGAAGAACGTTTAATGAGCTTGCTTGGATTGTTTTTGAATAATATACACCATTTTGATAGTTTCAATTGATGTTTTAGACCATATTTCAAATGAGTAGATTACATCAAATAAGTATAATTTCCTTATTGCAGGGTCAAGTGTCCTATTTAAACTTTCAACGTCCGTTAATGTTTCTTTAAAGTGTGTTGAAGACGGAATATAAAACTGATAATGATATTTATACTAATCATGAATGTTTACTTTTTAACAAAATTATAAATCTAACATAGGTTTCATTCTCTGCCTTAATGTTGGTAGTGAGCTGAACTGGTATTTTTTGATTAATTCATTTCGAAAAAAAAATTTTTTCAACAAGATGCTGGTCATTCTCTTGTTTATCTCTTTCCTAAAAATGTCTGAAGGTAAGTTGAATTATTTGACGAACTTTTTCTACTTTTTGTTCTCTTGTTTAAATCTTTTGAAATGTATGAAAAAGATTTCCATCACTCTGTAAATTATGTTTATCATAAACTCTAATTCATTAGTGAGATAAAGTAAACTTGAAACAAATTAGAAATGTTAGTGAATATTTCTGACAATTCTGATGTCAAATCATTTTACATTGATCAAGGAAAAGTAAACATTATTTTCAGTTGTAAATTATTTATACATGTATCACAGTAACAATTCAATCGTTTTCTTGTTAAATGAAAGCAACATATATTCGACTTCTTTGCTATATATAGTATCAAGCAATCATTCAAAAAGTAGGTAATCGCCATTTCTTTTATTTATATTGATATCAACATTATTTATTTTTATTACCTACGAGGGCAGTCATACCGAGGTTCATATTTTTCATATGTTGCCCTAGGGCAAAATATCACTTTATCATTGTGACGTCACGTTATAAACAGTGCTTTGACGTCATGGTTCACCTATTACGTCACAATATATACGGTTCGCCTATGATGAGCAGTAGCCTTTGAGGATTTTCTTTAATTTGCGACTACGGTAATAAACAGAATATCATTTTCGTGCCCACGACATACTATGTTTACGACACTCGTGCCAAAATATCAGTATATCCCTCGCTCTCGCTCGGGAAATACCAATATTTAGGCACTCGTGTCGTAAACATAGTATGTCATGGACACTCATATAATATCCTCTATATAGTTAGAATTCATGTACTTTCAATAGTTAATTCCACATTGTTATAACGTGATCAGTTCATTGAACAATTAATTCTATTTTTCAGATTTTTCTTTTGATAAATATACCAATTACATGGCAATCATTTTAAAACTCGTGATTATCAATTTAGCCTATTTGCTTTAAAACAACGAAACTGTAAGTAATCAACAATAAAAACGAACAATCAAACGTCGTTTTGACAGAATTATTTATACTTTTTACTGTCTTGATTATTGCAAAAATACTTTTCTAAAACAAATCCTATTGCCTACTTAAGTTATCTGTCATATAGAATTCTTGAACTTAATCTGAAGATTAAACAATAGCATCTCTCCTCTGTATTAATACATTGCTGATGAATATTTGCACTGAATAATTTTGCCAAAATATACACCATGCAGAAGTCATACTTTTAGAAATGATTTATTACTTTACACTCTCTTTGTTCTAGTGGGCATACGTTTCACACATTAATGGCTAGGTGTATTTCCCTTGACTCTTTAAAGTTAACATTTGACAGTAAAAATATATCAAATATGCCAATTGCACAACAATTCATAATGGTATGAATTTTACTGTTGATAATCATTTTTCAGCCACCACGTGTATGAACAATCAACAATGTCTCCACTGCATGGACAACGGCCATTGTTCCTCCAAGTGTTATAATGGTTACTATGGTCCAAGGTGTAACCTTAACTGTAGCACAGGATGCAGAAACAACACCTGTCTTTTAATCACCGATGGTATTGGAAAATGCTCAAATGGGTGTACACATGGATTTTACGGTTCCCAATGCAATATACCTTGTATAGCAAATGAGAATAACTGCCGGAAATGTCCCGAGGAATGTGAAGAAGGATTTTGCCGACTTAGGTCGTCATGTGCTAAAGGATGTCAGGATTCCTTCTACGGAACCGCCTGCAAGTCCTGTCCAGCTGGGTGTGAAGTGTGCAACAGAATCTCAGGAACATGTGAAGTTTGTCTTCACTGTGAAGGTGACTGTTCTAAAGGGTGTAAGGAGGGATGTGAAGTTGGATATTTTGGAACGTTCTGTGAACATAGATGTAATACAAGGTGTCTTTCAGGATGTAATGAAATAAATGGAGACTGTTTTAAATGTAAAACAGGCTGGTATGGTGGAACATGTGAGAAGCAATGTCTAAAGTGCATTGGCGGAGCATGTGGTATTAAAGGGTGTAAGGAGGGATGTGAAGTTGGATATTTTGGAACGTTCTGTGAACACAGTTGCAGTTCTCACTGTGCGTCAGGATGTAATAAGATAACAGGAGACTGCTACAGTTGTAAATCAGGATGGTATGGTCAGATGTGCGAGTCTACATGTGTATCTGGATGTGCCAGAGAATTATGCAATGTTAATGGGACATGTATTGATGGCTGTAGAGAAGGATTCTATGGCGATCAATGTCAATACCAATGTCAACTTTCCTGTCTCAATAAATTTTGTGATGTTGAGGATGGAACCTGCAAGTCCTGTAAGAGGAATTTCTATGGAAGTCACTGTGAGAAGTCGTGTTTGAGATGCTTGGACGGCTCCTGTAAACAAGACTCTGGTCACTGCGTAAAGGGGTGCCTATCAAACTTTAGAGGTGACTTATGTCAACATGACTGTGAAGGGAACTGCACTACTGAAGAATGTTTGGACGTTTGTAAAACTGAGTATAAAGGTATGTGTACTTTAGGTTATTTTTATGCAAGAATAATCGTGTCAGTTATATGTTAAATGACCTATTACCTCACTATACTTGTTGATACTGGGTGAAGGTGAAATTATTTATCCTTAGAACCATACGATGTTCCCTTTTATGGTAAAGAAATTTCTTATACCTCACTCCCAAATTAAAAGCTTCTTGCCGAGAAGAGGTGCTGTATAATGATGTTTAGATGAAGTTACTAACTGATTATGAATTTATTAAAAGTATTAAACAGTTGTTTTTGCGAACAACCTATTTGTTTTCTAATCTGTTATATTTGTGGACAAATTCTACCTTGCATTACTTGACTACCTATTGATCATTTGTGTCTCTAGCTCGAACCGCACAGTACTTGATAGCCGGATTCATTCTCTTCTTCATCATCTTCCTGGTCGTGGTTGTGTATGTCACATACCACTTTAAACGGTAAGTTTATATTTAAACCTTTCATTGATTATAATATTCATATAAATGTACAAACGCTGATTCTTTTAAGATTCAAAGTTTAAATATCAAAAGTCGGGTAATGTTCAATCACATTTTGGTATCATTATTCACATATTTATTATAAAGTGTAGCTGTAATGTTATGTAAGGTTTTGCATTAACACTGTAACCAAGTTCAAAAGAATCCGTAAAAAACTAACATGGTAAATTCAACTGTCAACATTTATTGCTGAATCACCATATTCAATGATGAAAGGCGTACTCAACTTTTTCTCAACAGTATTCAGAACAACCTTAACAAGGTCAATTGGGAAGCCTCTGCAAGAACCAGAGATGCAGAACAGGAAGACGCAAGAAGCTTCAACACAGTGCCCTCGATCAACCTGCAGGGTGGACAGGACATGAGTCAGGTGGGGGTTCAGGTGGTTGTCCTCAAGCATGATGACACCAGTTCTGGGAGTCTTGTCTCTGTGGAAGATGAGATTGTTGACAAACGGGTTCCTGTTCAGTTGGTTGTCCTCAAGCATGATGACACCAGTTCTGGGAGTCTTGTCTCTGTGGAAGATGAGATTGTTGACAAACGGGTTCCTGTTCAGGTGGTTGTCCTCAAGCATGATGACACCAGTTCTGGGAGTCTTGTCTCTGTGGAAGATGAGATTGTTGACAAACGGGTTCCTGTTCAGGTGGTTGTCCTCAAGCATGATGACACCAGTTCTGGGAGTCTTGTCTCTGTGGAAGATGAGATTGTTGACAAACGGGTTCCTGTTCAGTTGGTTGTCCTCAAGCATGATGACACCAGTTCTGGGAGTCTTGTCTCTGTGGAAGATGAGATTGTTGACAAACAGGTTCCTGTTCAGGTGGTTGTCCTCAAGCAGGATGACACCAGTTCTGAGAGTCTTGTCTCTGTGGAAGATGAGATTGTTGACAAACGGGTTCCTGTTCGAGAGCATTTGAGAGAGGGGATTGTTGAAGATGATGTGCCATTGGGTAGCGATACAGTTAAAAAGCTTGGAGGTGCTGAAAAGAAGAGTGGATCTAAAGAGATTTGCAAAGCGGCTTGTGACTTGAAGAATGACACAAAGATTTTTGTTGAAGAGTGTGATGACGTCATTGCTTATAGAAATATGAAAGAAGACGAGGAAAGAATTGTGTCATCTAAAGACGCTATGTTTAGTGGTGGCGAAGACAAGATGAAAATCTTTAAAGAAGATGATCAACAAGGCAGAGTTCAATCAATCAAGGGCACAAAACATGATTCTGATGATAGAGAAGAGCTGACAAGCACTGACATCATGATAGGGAGTGATGATGCAGAAGAATACAATGATGACCATGACTTGGATATCACTGACAACCAATCCATGGAGTATGATGAGAATGGAACTACAATGGAGGCTGCAAAGAGGAGACAACCCGTAAGTGCTGGAGCCGTGAACACAGAACCACAGTTGGCCTTGGGTGTCCCTGACAACTTGTCCATGACTTATGATGAGAATGGAACTACAATGGAGACTGCAAAGGGGAGACAACCCGAAAGTGCTGGAGCCGTGAACACTGTACCGCAGTTGGCTGAGGCTCAAGTAGAAGAGACTTTTAGAGTAGCCACATACGAGGAAAGCCACACTAATATTGTAAAATTGAATGAACAAGATGGTGACAAACATTATGTTGAGGTTTTCCTGATGGGTAACAATTGAGTGATTGCTAAAGTTTGCATAATGTGACCAAACTTTGTTTTGGTGATAAAACATGATTAAGTTTCCATGTTCTATAATCCGTTTTTTTTTTGCTTTCTTGTAAGTAACGCTTTTTTTTTCTAAGGTTTTGTATTGTCATGTTATGATGTTATAACTCCATAAGTAGACATCAACTTTGTATATAAAGTTCTCATTGTTATTTTATCATTTTATATTATTTTTTTGTTTTAATAGTAAGTTTGATTATTCACAACAAATCAAATAAATGAAAAGTGCAATACTGACTCTGCTTATAAATATTTTTTGGCTTAATATTTGTTATATTATATTCTTTATGTTGTTCGTCTTTTGGGGCCGAAAGACATTATGCAATTGATTATAAAGTTAGTATTTCCAAACCAGACTGAGAGAAATGCATTTCCTACAGATTTTAAGGAGCATATTTGAAAGACGATTCTTTTCATTTTGTCATTATTCGTATTTTTCTATTATACTTTGTAATGTTTGTTCACTGTTCACTGACATTGTTTTATTTCTTCTTCACTGATGATGCATTCGAAGGCCCCTATAGGAATCTGACTTTGCCTTCAGAATGGACATTCACTGCATGGAGGAAAAACCTTTTTGGATTAGATTAAAGTCAGTCATTCATCTTTAAGTAGATCCACAAATACATGAAAGTCAAGATAAGTAAACTTATAGGCAAAATAATGTTATCACTTTCGATTTGAAATCATCAACACATATTTAATATAAATATTGACACTAAACATAAACTTGTCTGTTTTTACTTGTAAAAAACTAATGTACATACATTATGGGAAAAATGTGCAAAATGGTTAAAGTCAGGTGACATTGGCATTCGTAAAAAGCAACCCTGCTGAGACAATGTTTCGTAATGTGATGTGCTGTATTTTACTTTGTAATATGGAATAATTCACAGAATTCTTTTATAGTTTTATTCATATTTGTACAATGTTTAATTTGAAAAGCGCAAAAGTAAGATAACATTTCTGAACCTCCATATAAAATGAGCACTTAAATATGAAATTGATAGAAAAGTCACAATGAAAGTGAAATGAATTAAATTATCAACTTAATTATTATAATTATTATGATTTATCAATTTTAGTAGTAACCACATATCACCATCATATTAAATATTTTTTATACAAGGATAAATTATCATGATATAATATAATAAATTTTACAAATGTTCCCTTTGCTTCAAAAACGTATTAAGTGTACGCAATACGTTCATTGACCACCTCAAAATGACGAGTGTCTTTCTTTACAATAATATGTTGCGAAAAGACAGCGAGGGTCAAAATGATGTAATGTTGCTTCAGTGTTTTTAGAATAAAGTTTCAAAACATGTTGCGTGTTTTCACTGATAAGACCTAAAAACCGTACCTTGTTGCATGCCAAGTATGGGGTCACAAGGGTGAACCAAAAGTTAAAATATGAGCAGTCACGATATAAATGAAATACTCTTGAAGCGGCGATAACCTTCAAAACACCTCACCTCTTCACATACTTTAGAGAGACAATAATGAAAAAAGATAGAGTGAGCTGATCCAACTTATTTACCAATCGTCATTAGCTCTGAGGAAAACACCATGCAGTCTAAAGATATTATATGGCCTCTTCTTGCAGCAGTGAAAATAATATCTCTTTACAAATGTGTTCCGTATCTAATTTAAGCTGGGTTTACATGCCGCACATTTACCCCTGGGGGAATTATACCCCCGGGGGTAAATTTGCCGCCAGGGGCAAAAGTCAAATATTGCATTGCGTTTATATGAAATGAAATTGCAATACCAAGGGGCATTATTTTCTCTTCATATATTGACTTTTATAAGGATATTCAGTTTTGCCCCCTGGGGTATACAAAGTAAAGTGTTTACATGACAGGTTTGCCCTCAGGGGTATTTATACCCCCGAGGGTATCTGATTTGCCCTACCTCCAGACCAGGGGTAAATATTTCGCACTTTGCCCCCGGGGGTAAGTATACCCCTCAAAAAATTTGCGTTTACATGACGAAATTTAGCCCCCTTGGGCAAAAAATTGCCTTTACCCCCGGGGGTAACCGCACATATAAACGGGGCTTTAGTATCATGTTTAACAGCATACAATCAAATATGTTTCAACATTTTTGACAGCAAAGATGTGGGATCGTGTCAATATTTCATATACGAACTAAATACACCGTCATGTCAAGCTCTGTAGCTAAGGTAGTTTGACCACTGAATGACATCCTCTACCCTCAGACGCACATCAAGTCATGAAATGTTGATACAGTCACTGTTCTGTTACGCCGACTTTGTGGGCTGACTAACTTTGTGAAATGCCGGATTGGAGGCAATCAAAGTTATTTGTTCAATCAGCGACGCTGTTCTTATATCATCATTTTGGCTACTGAATCATTGCAAAGGCATCGTGATATGAATCACCCTTTCCATACGAGAATCGTTGTCATTTACTTAATTAATTCAAATGGATTGTGGTGCAAATTTTGTCTGCCAGTGGAAACTACCGAAGCCACGGATCTGGTCTTATTAGAACAGAGGTAGCATCAACATGATCTGCCTCTGTGGGGAGAGAATGAGTGAATAAAAGAATGCGAAAATATTGATTGAATGATCCAGAGCTGCAAAGCAAACTTGCCAATTTAACTTACTGTAAAGAAACAACGTTTGTTCAAAGTTTGGTAATATCTATAGTATTCAATGCTGTGTTGAAATATTTAAATTTGAAATAGTTACATGTACATTTACTGTGCTTGTGTAATCGATAGAAGAAAAGTTATTTTTTTAAATATTTCTATCGTTACGACGGATATTCAAAAGTCGTTGATATCGAAAATGACGATTTAAAAAAAAACTACATTTGATAATTTGTTTAACACATGTAATTTGTGGTAAATCGGATAGTAGTTATTCTATCAATCAAAAAATACTAAACGAATAACACAATTAAACAATTTCTCTACATCTCTACGAAATATGTACCTCTACATTTCGACAACATAATAAAGATTTAATATCTCATACCTTCATTTAATATCTTAATTTTTCAGTCGTTTAGTCATATTTCAAGGAACTGGTAAAACTGGTAAATGAAATAAGCATTGTTCCTAATATGTTTTCTCTTTTTATTCTAAACTATGATGTCTCCGCTGCATTTGATGTATTTTGTATAGCTACTTTAATTATCAAGCAAGAATTAATTTTGTGGAAATGTTTTTGTTCTACTACTGGACTCAGAAATTATAAACTTTGGGTAATCTTTTTGGTTAAAGTTTTCAATGATGCGTAAACGTAGTTAACGTGGAAATAAAATATTCATGGCCACCATAACCTACAAAGCTGTCTCCATCTAGTCAATAGGTGACTTGGTGTGTTGTACGAAGATTTGGTACATAACTGTTTGTAAATAACCATCATAACTGCATAAAAATCATTCATCTCTGAAACCTTTCAGGTCTTGAAATGATTAGAGTCACGTTTTTTAATAATAAATACACATTTAGTTATTCTATCAATGGTTAAATACATTATCACACAAGATACAAAAGGTAATGTACATCGATTAACATTCGCATTGATCTTACAATTTGCCTATGTTTTCCTGTATTTGTTCTCCACTTATAAAACATGAAATTATACATATATACGTATACTCTCTAAGGACTCCGCCACGGAATTTTAAAACAAATTTATCTTACAAAATGCCCATTTTTGTGAAATGTGACAGCATCTAACCACAAAAGATCATTAAACGTTAACTCGAAATTATGTGAATTGCATCTTGGTAGAACTATGCCTAACTTAGTAGCTCGAGGCGAGCTAGGTAGATATTCTCTCCGGGTTCATCAATATGTTGGAATAATCAAATATTTGGTAAGGCTCTTGTTTCAGCAGGATAATGTTATTCTAGAAAAGGCTTATGATTATCAATATAGTTTGGCAGAGACTGGAAGGAACAGCTGGGCATTGAATGTTTAAAAATTGTGGTTTAGGTTTGGTTACTAGTGCATAAATCAAGGTGTAGGACATATTCATTTTTTATTTCCATGTCTAAAGACGTTGGATTGTAACTGGGTGTCTGTCAAAATTAAGGCGGTCTCTGACGTTATTGTTCTGTTGGTATCCTTTTTTGAAGACACATAAATCATAATGTTTTCAGATGGACACAAACCTGTTTATGGAGAAGAGACTGAAGCACTCCAATAACATTGAGAAAGTCTTCTTATCAGGTTGCACATCTTTAAATCGTCTTAATCTGTTCTCTCTGCTTGCCAATTTAAGCCACAATCTTATTTACCCTATTTTGATAAGAATTCATTTTGGTATATTGCTGTAGTGTCGTGAACGCGTTATGCACACTATTGTTTTAACGTAGAAATGTAATGAGAATTTGTTTGCTGGGTATATATCTAATAATTATCGGATCAAAGAATTAAGCACAAATCATAGTGCAAATAATGAATTCATTTGTGTAAATGATTTGCAATCACACTGGAGATCCCTTGCATTCAGAGTGTTTCCCAATTTGTCATGTTGAACTTGTTCATTCTGATTCAGGGTTGCTGTATTTTTGTTTCTGTCTCAGTAAAGGAAATATCAGGAAAACAGCAGACCATCATGGGCAACACTTGAAACAACGACTCTTGCAGATTAGGAGATGAGGGATGTTATCTTGCTGCAGGAAAGTCTTTCAGTGTTTGTTCCATCTCAACTTATTGCATTCCAAGGTTTAACCATTTCCTTACTTTGGCTGCATCCTTGAAGGTTGTTAACAAACAAATTAGCAGAGATCTTACGGTGCTGCAACAAAGTCTCTTTGTCTTGAGGGCACAAAATGACAAAGAACTGGTCCAAACACTAGAAATGTGGACTGACCATATGATGAAAGTAAGAATGATATGCATACATATGGCCAACGGAAAGTAAATTTGTTGTCATATTGTAGTTTATTACACGCCCGTGTAAGATACCGCAGTGTAATATTTATACGGCAATATTAAACAAGTGTAATATCACAATGCAAGTATGACGTCACAGAAGTGAGCTGTTGTGACGTCACAATGTAAGCGCTTCGTCACAATGGGTGCCGAGTCGCGGAACTGTTAGTTTCAGGACATTTTCGGCAAGTTTGCTAATTATTAGGGCAAGTAATAAACAGAATACTAAACTTCCTTCCATTTAATACTATTTTTATTAAACTCGTGAATGATTTGGTATCAAACTCGCTTTCGCTCGTTTTATACAAAATCTTTAACTCGTTTAATAAAAAAAATATTAAATGGAAGGTCGTTTAGTATCCTCTATAAAACAAATGTGTAAGAATAACATAAAGGTATTATCAATCAACTTGTTGGACAAAGTCGAAATTCTGCTGAATATAAGCATTTATTTCCAAAATTATTACAGGATCTATTGTGAATATTTGTTGAATTCATAAGAAACTTAATGGCTAGTTCATAAAGTCATTCATAACCTTTAAAGCATTTAAGGCGCAAATAATGAGCTTGCTTGGATTGTTTTGGAATAATATACACCATTTTAATAGTTTAAATTGATGTTTTAGATCATATTTCCAATGAGTTGATTACATCAAATAAGTATAATTTCCTTATTGCAGGGTCAAGTGTCCTATTCAAACTTTCAACGTCCGTTAATGTTTCTTTAAAGTGTGTTGAAGACGGAATATAAAACTGTTAATGATATTTATATTAATCATGAATTTTTCCTTTTTAACAAAACTATAAATTCAACATGGTTTCATTCTCCGCCTTAATGTTGTTAGTGAACTAAACTGGTATTTTGTAATTAAATCAGTTTTAAATTTTTTATCTTTTTCAACAAAATGCTGTTCATTCTCTTCTTTATCTCTTGCCTAAAAATGTCTGAAGGTAAGTTGATTTATTTGACTAACTTATTCTACTTTTTGTTCTCTTGTCTAAATCTTTTAAAAATGTATGAAAAAGATTTCTATCACTCTGTAAATTATGTTGACCATAAACTCCAATTCATTATTAAGATAAAATAAACTTGAAACAAATAAGAAATGTTAGTGAATGTTTCTGACAATTCTGATGTCAAATCATTTTACATTGATCAAGGAAAAGTAAACATTATTTTCAGTTTTAAATTATTTATACATGTACCACAATGTATTCAATCGTTATCTTGTGAAATGAAAGCAACATATGTTTAACTTCTTTGCTATATATAGTATCAAATAATCATCCAAAAAGTAGGTAATCGCCATTTCTTTTATTTATATTGATATCAACATTATTTATTTATAGTTAGAGTTCATTTACTTCCAATAGTTAATTTCACATTGTTATAACGTGATCAGTTCATTCGACAATTAATTCTATTTTTCAGATTTTTCTTTTGATAAATATACCAAATTACATGGCAATCATAGAAATCGTGATTATTAATTTAGCCTAATTTCTTTTAAACAAAGAAACTGTAAGAAAGCAACAATATAAAAACAATCAAACGTCGTTTTGAATTATTTATACTACAGAAAAAATTGTCATATGCAAATAAGTGTCTTGATTAATGCAAAAATACTTTTGTAAAACAAATCCTTTTTATTTTCTCTGCATTTCAAAATGTAAACCGGAATAGCCTACTTAAGTTATCTGCCATATTGAATTCTTGATCTTAATCTGAAGAATAAACAATAGCAACTCTCCTCTGTATTATAACATTGCTGATGAATATTTGCACTGAATAATTTTGTCCAAATATACACCATGCAGAAGTCATACTCTTAGAAATGATATTTTACTTTACACTCTCTTTGTTTTAACGGGCATAAATGGACAGGTGCATTTCCCTTAATTCTTAAGTTAACATTCGGTAAAAAATATATATAAATATGTCAATTGCACAACAATTCATAAAGGTATGAATTTTACTGTTGATAATCATTTTTCAGCCACCATGTGTCTGAACAATCAACAATGTCTCCACTGCATGGACAATGGTCAGTGTTTATCTGAGTGTTATAATGGTTACTATGGTCTAAGGTGTAACCTTAACTGCAGCACAGGATGCAGAAACAACACCTGTCGTTTAAGCAATAGTGGTATTGGAAAATGCTTAAATGGGTGTACACCTGGATTTTACGGTTTCAAATGCAACAAGCCTTGTGAAGCATATAAGAATACCTGCAGAAAATGTCCCCAAGAATGTGAAAGGGGATTCTGTCAGCTGGGGTTGTCATGTGCACAAAGATGTCAGGATTCCTGCTACGGAACTGCCTGCAAGTCCTGTCCAGCTGGGTGTGAAGTGTGCAACAGAGTCTCAGGAACCTGTGAAGTTTGTCTCCACTGTGAAGGAGACTGCACTCACGGATGTAAGGAGGGATGTGATGCTGGATATTTTGGAACGTTCTGTGAACACACCTGCAGTCCTAAATGTGTATCAGGATGTGAACAGATGTCACGAAACTGTTTCAGTTGTAAATCAGGATGGTATGGTCAGATGTGCGAGTCTAAATGTGAATCTGGATGTGCCAGAGAATTATGCAATGAAAATGGGACATGTATTGATGGATGTAGAGAAGGATTCTATGGCGATCAATGTCAGTACCAATGTCAACTTTCCTGTCTCAATAAACTTTGTGATGATGAGGATGGAACCTGCAAGTCCTGTAAGGGGGATTTCTATGGAAGTCACTGTGAGAAGTCGTGTGTGAGATGCTTGGACGGCTCCTGTAAACAAGACTCTGGTCACTGCGTAAAGGGGTGCCTATCAAACTTTAGAGGTGACTTCTGTCAACATGACTGTGAAGGGAACTGCACTACTGAAGAATGTTTGGACGTTTGTAAAACTAAGTACAAAGGTATGTGCAATCAAGGATGCAAGGAGGGGTGCGGTGTCCTGTGAACATAGGTGTAATACAAGGTGTCTGTCAGGATGTAGTGATATAGACGGAGCCTGTTTTAAATGTAAAACAGACTGCTTTGGTTGTACATGTCAGAAGCAATGTCCTGATCGATGCATTGGCGGAGTATGTGGCATTAATTGAATCTGTAGAAATAAAAACAAAAGAGACAAGTCCATAGGTGCTTCAATAAATGCAAAACAAACCCCCAAAGTGAAACATTTTTGGTGATGCTCATGTTAGGTTTTCTCATAATGAATATGAATTAGACCTGAAATGCTAAATGTCAAACAGGAAATTGTACAAGGCAAATTTTGTGAAAAGGAATCACTAACTGATGTTGATAGACAAAAAAAACATGTTTGTATTTATAAAAATCTCATAGGTCTTATGTCTATTAATATGTTTCAATGATGATTTTACGGAATATCAAAAATACTTAAGATATATAATACTTGACATAAGTGATACATATTTCAACGAATAAAAATTGGTGTTTTAACTTCAGGTGCTGAAATGTCACATTTCATTCTCTACTCAGTGGAGGGGACTGTTGTATTCGTTGTGGCAGTTCTGCTTGTATATTTGACTTGTCGATGTCATAGGTAAATATTATTTGAAAATAAGAAAATGTAAATTATTTTAATTTGTTCATCATATTGTTACAGAGAAGACATTATATAAAGCGAATGCTGTTATTTATCAACGAAGATGTCTTCAGGTTTATTCTAATCGCTGTGTCATATTAAGTTCACTCAAATTAATGTTTTCAGGGCAATGTTACTTACATTATTCATATTTAATTGGAAGATGGACTAAATATAATAGTTCAGCTGTTGCATAATTAGTTCAGCTAAATGTTGTCAGGCAGTCGTCATTCCTAATGAGAATTTCATACTTTCAGAAACTGTATTAAGAGACATCACCGTATTCATAACAACCCCACAGATGGACAACAACAACCACAGAGTGACATCACAGCAACACACAGAGACCAACAACAACATGTCTACTGCCAACTGGATGAGTTCACTGCAAGTCCTCCGCATCTACCTGGAGCACGGCCATCTGAAGTTGTATGGTCTACTCAAACATCATCTTCAACAGAGAGTCCCAAAAAGGTTGAGAATGATAATGACACACGACCAAGTTTTCATCCTTCAATAGGTAATTCTAAACCTTGCAGACTGGAGTCCACTGCTGCTGCTGACTCACAACCTGGACCGTCTGTGGAACACAGCAATCTGACAACAATTGTCTAGACAGGAGCCGGAGCCGGAGGACTCTTATCAAGGTGTGAGGGTAACTCGGGAAGGAAGGTAGAAGATGATGTTGCAGGATCGAACAAACCTGTTGATCAAAGCTCCCAGTTAGACGAGAATGAAATGCTTCTTGATGAAGGAAGATTGGATGAAGATGCAAATCCAGGCGTTTATGTCAACTTTCGTGGATTTCATCGCTGTTAAAGGCTGAAATACTGCCCAAGCGGCATAATAGTTCAAATAACTCTCTCGTGAACTCGATCAGTCTCTCTGTCCTTGATGAAGGATTGATCATATCATGATTTGGAATGTGACTGTCTTCCGAAGTCAAAAATAGAACTGAAGTACTATATGTTATCAACTTCCTTATTTGTTCTCTCTTCTGGCTTTTTTATGTATGATCAAAGCTTTTCCATGATTGTTTGTGTACGATTAAACTCAATACCAATGTGATAATTATTTTATGTTGTATTTGTATTTGAACTTCAACCTCTTGGAGTTATGTCAGTAAACTGATTACCTCTATGTAAATATGCTTTCTTTCAATAAATATCTTTATAAGACTATTTCGTTTATGTGATACAAGCAAAATGATCTTTATCCCTCTTTTAACAAAGAGTTGGCAAGTGTTTTTCTTCAAAGTAAAAAAGTGAAGACCATAAACAACCTTTCCTCACTACAGACTGGATAATTTGCTGTGATTTAAAAATACTCCCAAAACATTTTATGACTGTTAAAGGCATTCATGATATTTATAATTTGTCTTTCTGTATTGTCTTGCTGGATGTAAGCTTGGACACTTGGACATGTTTATCTTATTTATGCATATCACTATTTTAATACAATCGAGGTTGAGTCTATTATTTTGACAAAATTTTATTAACTAGCTTTTGCTTCCGTAACAAATTAATATAATAGACTGAATGCAAAAAACCCTTAGTCATAGTTTTAGACTCAACAATATGCGATCACCAATTAAACCAGGAAACATTTAATTTTCAGAAATGGTAGCAATCTGTAGATTTATTTGTGCATTTCAGTTTTTATTTTTGTATCAATAAACCTGTAAATCTCATTTGGTGTATGTTTGCTAAATGTATTTTGGTCGATTGTTGTGTAGATATGCTATTTAATGAGAATTCTAAAACGTCTCAGGAACCTGTGAAGTTTGTATCAAATATGAAGGAGACTGCTCTCAGGGGCGTCTTCCTGGATGTAAGCTTGGATACTTTGGTAACCTCTGTGAACACACCTGCAGTTCAAAATGTGTGTCAGGATGTGATAAGACCTCAGGAGAATGTTTCAAATGCAAACCAGGTTTGTTTGGTGCTACCTGCGATTACCAATGTCCAAGTAGATGCATGTATAAGGAATGTGATATTGATGGAATCTGTACCCATGGCTGCACAGAAGGTTGGTATGGGTCAAGGTGTGAGTGCCGTCCATCATGTGCAGAAGGAAGATGCGATAGGAATGGGAAATGTACTAATGGATGTAGAATTCCGTGGGGAACAGTGCCAGAACATGTGTCCACTGACCTGCTTCAACAGACATTATGTTATTAAGTACGGAACTTGCAGTTCCTGTGAGACAGGTTTCTATGGAAGTCTTTGTAACAAGTCTTGTGAGAGATGCATTGATGGTTCATGTAGTCAAGACACTGGTCACTGCATCCAGGGGTGTCTGTCCAACTACACAGGAGAATTCTGTCAACACCACTGTTCAGGGAACTGCACAGCTGACAAATGTTGTGATGCTTGGACGACTGTTTCTAGAATTGACAAACCTTCAGGTAAACGACTTATTAATGTATTCTCAGACTTGTATAATTGATCAGATTAACCAAACATAATTTGTTGCCTGTCCTCTTTTGAAATTGATTTGATGAAATGTTTAAGCGGTTGCAGTTAAACTTAGCAAAACAAACAAGCACTAACTTTTCAATTCATGACGTACATACTGAGAGGCATAACAGCAAATATCATGAATAAATATCTTATAACTTTTTCTTTTTACCCCAAAATACAGAATACAGGAAATTACCTTAAATATATGCAAAATTTCAGTGCAACAAATTTCAGAAGAACAAGTAGTATAAAACCAGGCAATAGTCAAATGATAAGTGCAATAACTGAGTCTGACATTGAATGTATTTATCTAAGCGAAGAGAAGATAGCTGTTGACAATATATCTGTCTTTATCACGTTCAATATGAACTTAACCAGAAACGCGTTTCATTGCCTGTAATAATACATGTATCTTGTGAAGACATCGTGTAATTGCCAACATGTATGTTTCCAGAGCCAGTAGACTCCCCAAGGTACCTGATTGCCGGAGGATGTCTCGCCTCCATCGTCTTCCTCATCATCTCTGGGTATGTGCTGTACCACGTCATCAGGTGAGGTCGTAGTTGATTTGATCAGGTAAAGGTGAAAAAGTTTACATAGAGTTGGTATGTAGGCCTACTCAAAGTCACTTCCTGGATACTGTTTTTGCCCAGTATTAACCTCGTGTTTAAATTACTTGCATGAAGACAGGTTGAATGGGAAGATAGATTGTATGTATTCTATGATTTGTTTTGTTATCTTACATCTATAATCTAATATAGAAAGGGTAACGTTATTTCTCATTAAGGAGGTTGAATACAAAATATCTAGGTATTAAGAAATAGCTAAATTTGGTCTTATTTTGTTGAAAAATATGTCTTGAATCAAATTGGGTCATAAAAATACCATGTCACCACAGTTTTTGTAGAAAAAGGGCCCATCCGTTAGGGCACCCAATGATGAAAATACAATAATTTAAAAACTCCTTTTCAAGATAACTTTTGAATATAATTGTTATTTAAATGTTTTTCTATTAAGGCATTGCAATATGGAAATAAACTAAGTCAGGAAAAAAATAAACTTAAAAATAATATGAAGTAAATTCATACAAATAACCTTTTTTTGTTTGATTATTTTTGTAAAATATTATTCTTTTATGAAAAAAATTGATTTCTCGTATTACGATTGTTTTGAAAATTATATATGTTATAGTTAATACACACTAGAATATGATTAAAAAGAAAACACAATATGTCACCAGGGGATATCAGAGATATTCACATTCAATTTAGAAATGAAAATTAACATCCAGGGGAGATAACTCTTCATTGTCAACATTACCCTTTTTAGAAATTTTCATTAGTACTTAAGGTTAATTAGTGAAATAAATTTTATCATAAAACAATTACTTATGTTCACAAATATAACATAGTCATTGTTTTTTATAAAACTAAATCATTATTTATTTTTTTTATTTTTTTATCTCACACTTTCAGTGAAAAATAAACAAAACAGCATAAACTTCAAAATAGCACAAGCTGACTGTTGCGGATGTGCAGTAACAAAGGTATCCAACCTCCTTAAGCCGAAAAATGTATGTGATGTACCACGTCTTTAGGTGACGCTTATATAAAGTTGATATGAATGAAAAGACACTATATGTCAACTGCGCCGATTGCCAGTACTTATCATGTGTTCAAATTGCTCGCAAAAAGACTGTCGGAATTGAGATACACGTTGTATGCATTCTATGAAAAAGGGGATTTTTTTATTTTCATTTAGCCGAATATTCTATATTTCACATTTTCATTTCAGAAAACGTACTTACATCCAACAGAATGTTCGAGTAAAAGCATAACCTGAGAGGCGCAGTCGTAACGGGCAATCCGACCAGCTAAGACCTCAGGAGAATGTTTCAAATGCAAACCAGGTTTGTTTGGTGCTACCTGCGATTACCAATGTCCAAGTAGATGCATGTATAAGGAATGTGATATTGATGGAATCTGTACCCATGGCTGCACAGAAGGTTGGTATGGGTCAAGGTGTGAGTGCCGTCCATCATGTGCAGAAGGAAGATGCGATAGGAATGGGAAATGTACTAATGGATGTAGAATTCCGTGGGGAACAGTGCCAGAACATGTGTCCACTGACCTGCTTCAACAGACATTATGTTATTAAGTACGGAACTTGCAGTTCCTGTGAGACAGGTTTCTATGGAAGTCTTTGTAACAAGTCTTGTGAGAGATGCATTGATGGTTCATGTAGTCAAGACACTGGTCACTGCATCCAGGGGTGTCTGTCCAACTACACAGGAGAATTCTGTCAACACCACTGTTCAGGGAACTGCACAGCTGACAAATGTTGTGATGCTTGGACGACTGTTTCTAGAATTGACAAACCTTCAGGTAAACGACTTATTAATGTATTCTCAGACTTGTATAATTGATCAGATTAACCAAACATAATTTGTTGCCTGTCCTCTTTTGAAATTGATTTGATGAAATGTTTAAGCGGTTGCAGTTAAACTTAGCAAAACAAACAAGCACTAACTTTTCAATTCATGACGTACATACTGAGAGGCATAACAGCAAATATCATGAATAAATATCTTATAACTTTTTCTTTTTACCCCAAAATACAGAATACAGGAAATTACCTTAAATATATGCAAAATTTCAGTGCAACAAATTTCAGAAGAACAAGTAGTATAAAACCAGGCAATAGTCAAATGATAAGTGCAATAACTGAGTCTGACATTGAATGTATTTATCTAAGCGAAGAGAAGATAGCTGTTGACAATATATCTGTCTTTATCACGTTCAATATGAACTTAACCAGAAACGCGTTTCATTGCCTGTAATAATACATGTATCTTGTGAAGACATCGTGTAATTGCCAACATGTATGTTTCCAGAGCCAGTAGACTCCCCAAGGTACCTGATTGCCGGAGGATGTCTCGCCTCCATCGTCTTCCTCATCATCTCTGGGTATGTGCTGTACCACGTCATCAGGTGAGGTCGTAGTTGATTTGATCAGGTAAAGGTGAAAAAGTTTACATAGAGTTGGTATGTAGGCCTACTCAAAGTCACTTCCTGGATACTGTTTTTGCCCAGTATTAACCTCGTGTTTAAATTACTTGCATGAAGACAGGTTGAATGGGAAGATAGATTGTATGTATTCTATGATTTGTTTTGTTATCTTACATCTATAATCTAATATAGAAAGGGTAACGTTATTTCTCATTAAGGAGGTTGAATACAAAATATCTAGGTATTAAGAAATAGCTAAATTTGGTCTTATTTTGTTGAAAAATATGTCTTGAATCAAATTGGGTCATAAAAATACCATGTCACCACAGTTTTTGTAGAAAAAGGGCCCATCCGTTAGGGCACCCAATGATGAAAATACAATAATTTAAAAACTCCTTTTCAAGATAACTTTTGAATATAATTGTTATTTAAATGTTTTTCTATTAAGGCATTGCAATATGGAAATAAACTAAGTCAGGAAAAAAATAAACTTAAAAATAATATGAAGTAAATTCATACAAATAACCTTTTTTTGTTTGATTATTTTTGTAAAATATTATTCTTTTATGAAAAAAATTGATTTCTCGTATTACGATTGTTTTGAAAATTATATATGTTATAGTTAATACACACTAGAATATGATTAAAAAGAAAACACAATATGTCACCAGGGGATATCAGAGATATTCACATTCAATTTAGAAATGAAAATTAACATCCAGGGGAGATAACTCTTCATTGTCAACATTACCCTTTTTAGAAATTTTCATTAGTACTTAAGGTTAATTAGTGAAATAAATTTTATCATAAAACAATTACTTATGTTCACAAATATAACATAGTCATTGTTTTTTATAAAACTAAATCATTATTTATTTTTTTTATTTTTTTATCTCACACTTTCAGTGAAAAATAAACAAAACAGCATAAACTTCAAAATAGCACAAGCTGACTGTTGCGGATGTGCAGTAACAAAGGTATCCAACCTCCTTAAGCCGAAAAATGTATGTGATGTACCACGTCTTTAGGTGACGCTTATATAAAGTTGATATGAATGAAAAGACACTATATGTCAACTGCGCCGATTGCCAGTACTTATCATGTGTTCAAATTGCTCGCAAAAAGACTGTCGGAATTGAGATACACGTTGTATGCATTCTATGAAAAAGGGGATTTTTTTATTTTCATTTAGCCGAATATTCTATATTTCACATTTTCATTTCAGAAAACGTACTTACATCCAACAGAATGTTCGAGTAAAAGCATAACCTGAGAGGCGCAGTCGTAACGGGCAATCCGACCAGCTTAAAACAAATCATCTTCCCAGTTTCTTCCTCCCTTAAATAACGATTTTGAAAGATCAAAAATCAACGTTGCACAAGAGTTTTCTGTAGTTGAAGTGATATTTACTCTCAATTTTAAGTCACAAAACAGTGATAAAGACAATGGAGAAATGTCCATATTCTGTAATTTCAGTCTCCTTCAAGTGCTTTTCACGTGAAGACCTTTTTGTGTACTTGAGTTCTGTCTATGAAATAGTTATAAACAATTTTAAACGGAAAAGGTGTACATCTTTTCATTGTGCTTTTCAAATATTTCAACCCTATTGATTTTTTATGTTGTTTGTAAGTGACATGCGTTAAAAACAAAAATCATGAATTTCATTACCCTTCGAGGTTCCCAAATGATATTAATCATTTTGTAAAAGAAAAAATACCAGTTTTCAAAATCTACATGAAAGAGAAACACTATCAACAATATTAACAGATAGTTCAGTATAGATACAAGTTGCGTCGCTTGTTTAATTTTTGGATTAAGTTTGGGTTTTGTCTCTCCTGACACATTAGAAGTTAGATGACGATATGGTTTACTCATAAAGAATTGGGTTGAGTTCAGCATGTATACATCAATCGAAGAGACGTGTCAAGGGATGTAACTCGTGTTTTCCTGCTGAGCACAGTGTTTAGGTCATAAAAATAATCAGCAGGGTTAATGTATATAGAAGACGATTAAATGTACAATTTAATTATGCTTTAAGAAATAAACGGTATTCAGATGGTGAGATAGTCTGAAATATGATGAGTTTAACTGTACTTTCATCATTCAGTAATGTTCGTACTTTATCTGTTAATAGTTTCATAGTTTCGGCCATAATATCAGGTTTACTGCATAAGCCTAGCGCCTAATGTAATGTTTTTATTATATGGGATGACATTCAGAATTCTTGATTCATTTGCTTGAGCCGGGTACATAATATATTGTTTGCATATAATATCAACTTTAGACGGGATTACACGAGTTATTCATTTGGTTAATCTTCTATTTGTTTACTAGTTACTCTCAATTTCTCAATTCCATTTAGCACAAATGCACATAGCATTTTTTCTTTATTACGGATTGCACAAGTTGTAGCGCCGTAACCTATTGTTCGTGACGTCACTGTAGCTGGTCATCGGTAAGCGGGACGTTTCCTGGGTATTTCAAAGAAAGTACAATGGAATAGAATTGGCACAAACAAAATAATTACTCTCGGAGGTGTGTCATACTATCTCATTAAAATGATATAACAATTTCTTCACTACATTACGCAGATAATAGATCTCAGAAGGCCTCGTAAGTCCAGCCATCAGAGTATCCTTTGAGGAAGATTTCATCCACCAAACAAATCGTCCGTCTCTTAAAGGCCATTAGTGAGATTCAAACCTTCTAACACAGAGTCGATAAAATGTAAACTACATCTAATGACCTTTCGATTTTCCAAAAAGCAACGTGATTTACATAGGTCTCAACATTCACGAATTCAAGTTATATATGTATGAGTTTTGACAGGACAAAATTCTTCTAAGTTTGAAATATGCATTGTGGCAAGAGGAGGTTTTTTTTCGATAAAGGTTACAATAAGGAAATATTTGTAATCGATATCTAGAAATAGTCAGAAATGTTCCTTTTCCGAATTCACCTAAGCGTGTCGGGCAAAGTCGCCGCCGATTGAGTTAAAGGAGACCCTGACGGCTGTTATAACTGAGCCTTGTATGATCTACATGCGTAGCGTAGTGTAGCAAAAAGATCAAGTTTTAATAAGATTGTGTGTCATATGACTATTAATCTCGCCCAAGATTGCGTATAACCTTCGATTCTGCTCGAGTACTAAAATAATTCCCAATCATTTTCTAAAATTCATATTACTCACTGCTCCTGTAAAATCTCTCTATATATAAACGTTCTATGTATATACTTTTGATCAAAAGGTTATTACACTCTTTATAATTCTATGTTAAATCACCTATAATTAAAATTTCGAAATTGGCATTGCTTTTCAAGATAAAACATCATAAACAACTTATTTTAGATCAATATCTTAAAGGGGCAGTAGCCATTTTTAGGGGGAATATAAGGTGATGTCAGGAAAATGAAAATTAATGGTTCCAATTGAAAGACAATGTATTTAAATTAAATCGAGCAGTTGTAATTCAAATATACAACGTAAAGTTTAACCATGCGATTCCTTTTTCTTACACAAAATGAATTAAAGGTGTTCACATAAAATGCCCGCTAATGGATTTTTTGAGAATCTTCATACTTTGTCCTCTAACTATGGATGATTGGCTTGTGTAATAAGATTTTTGACAGCGTCAAAATAATACATTTAGCATTAACTTACAATTATCAGTAAACAATCTAAAATACAAAATATCAAAAAACCTCCTACTGCCCCTTTAACGGTGAATATAAACAATACATGTACAAAAAGGATTGCTGTGGTAAACAAGAGAAAATGAAGGACAAAAGTAAGACAAATATTTTTGCAATCAAATACTATTTAAACACATTTTCTATACAATTTCGACCAAAAATGTCAATAATTGTATTGTATATTTAATGTTTTCTATTGCATAATATCGTTTGAGAGGGTGTTCACTTTTGTTGTTATTACTTGTAAAGTTAGCGACAATTAAGTGTAGTAAGTTGTTCACTTATTGTGTTTACATTACTTGTATACTTAGGGATAATCGTGTTACAGTTTCTTGACTTATGTCGTAAGTATATTTGTTAAATAATCAAAAATATCGCTTGAGAGGGTGTTCACCTTTTTGGTTAAATAACTTGTAAAGTTAGCAATATTGTCGTCTTATATCATGTTTACTTAACAATAACTTAATTAACCATCCGCCTGTCAAACATACATGTAATCATTTTTTAAAGAAAATTAAGAAAAATTATTTTCTAGTTTGAAACCAAACTCATTTTGATAAATGAGCACAAAAATGGAGGTTCAACAAGCGGTAGTTAAGCAGTTGTTACATTCATTACCCCTCTGACAGATGTCAATTGGCACAGCTCCCAAAGCTGAATGTATTAGAGATAAATGCCATTTAGATAGTGAACAAATGTAACAATGTTATATTTGGAACTACACTATCTAGAATAGTACAGATTCTTGTACTTTTTCGGGCCGAGTCCCATGCGAGATTCGAACCCACACCCTCAGAGGAGTCTGGCACTATAATGGAATTTATCTCTTATGCATTACAATTATTGCTATTGTTAGTCGAAATTGTATTTGATTTAAACATATTTTCATTCATGAACACGATGAAAAGGGATTGGCAAACAAGCACAATCTTATTTAAATGCCTATCCTAAACATAAACATAGTTACAAATGAATAAATAACTTAGTATTGTTACACACGTTTGCTTATTGAATAGTACATGGTATACGAGTGTTAAACTTTAAGTTTTATCAAATCGCTTTGAAAATTTAATGACATAAAATGAATGAATGAGTCTATTAAATTTTGGTTTGTTTCGGTGTCAACATTTTGGAAACCATATAATATTGAATGTATATCAAAGCCATTTTGATAAAAGAACAGTGAATAACTTAATTCGCAATACAGCGGACATGTATCAAAGAAATGAACATTGAAAGTGTATAGAAGATGTGTTTAATTAAATAGTATCTAATTGAAGAATACATTTTTTACTTTTGTACCTCATTTTCTCCTGTTTACCATAGCAATATTTTGGGTAAATGTATTGTGTATATTCACCTTATAACTTATTTGTGTTTTTTTTTCTTGAAACAAAATGCCAATTTCGAAATTTTAATAATAGGTGATTTAACTAAGAAATTATAAAGAATGTAATAACCTTTTGAAGTTTATACATAGAACGTTTATATCTATAGAGATTTTATCCGAGCAGTGTGTAATATGAATTTTACAAAACAAGTGTGACAACAATCCGTAATAATTACAAAATGGTTTTGTTACACTAATTTCCGCGATTCTGATTGGACGAGAGCGCTCAAAAACCTGCTGCCATTTCTCAATAAATGAAGAAAAATTTGCAACCATACCATGTGCATTCATTCCTTGTGACGTCACAATCACCTGACACAATAGTCCGGTTTTGACAGTTGCGAGTTACGTTCTGTTGCAAAGCCAGATATAACATATCTTATCACTTCCAACCTGCGTTGTAAAGTAAATACATTCTTCTCCCTAACACAATCAAAACACTGGAAAGACTGCATTTTAATAACTACGAGTCCTCAAGCTTGTCGCAAACGGCGGACATTTTGAACGTCATGTGATATGCTAATTAGGGTTAATCCGAAAATGCCGATTCAGGTTAAGACGAATTGTGATTGCATGGGTATCAATGGTTGCGAAAACGAAATTAAATCTTCGGCCGTTTTAGTTTATGGAGTTCGCAATTTTGATTCAACTTTGTATTGTTTCGTGTAACAAACCACAATTTCACGACATTGATGACAGATTTTTTGAAAATAATTAGGAAAAACTTTGTTAAAATGTTGATTTTGTAATTATAAGGATTGTTTTACATGTTTTGTGCCTCTATCGATGTATAACAGCAACAAATTTTGTATAAAATCGCTACGCTACGCTACGCGATTTTATACAATTTGTTGCTGTTATACATCGATAGAGGCACAAAACATGTAAAACAATCCTTGAATAAAGAAAAAATACTATGTGTAAATGTGCTAAATTGAATTGTCCATAAAACTATGCAACCAGGGTTATTCGGAGGGGTGACATGCAAGTGATAATATCAGAGCGAAGGATAGCTTATTCAAGATTCGTCACTGACATTAATTTCCCATCATACCTTTATAAACTACATAACACATGTTCGGTGCAAGAAGAAGTTTTAACCGAACTCTCAAATGTGGGTTGATGGCCCAGTCATTACTCATACCAATGATTAAATTTCCCTCCAATCGTCTACAATTGAGCTGTATTGTTATTCATTGTAGCCAAGGAAGCGAACCAATAGGGTTTTATCATATAAGATTTTTATTTTATAAATTCTACTTTTACCTCTCTATTTCTTAATTTCCGTTTGTAGTTTTAGAATAAAATTGTAATTCCGAAATCTGAATTAGGATCATTTGACAACACATAAGATTTTAAAGTTACACATAGTTTACATTCTTCCTAAAATAACAATGCCTTAACATGATCACCAGATCCCTGAAAAACTTCGACCTTGTTCAAAGATATATACGTTTTAAAATATTAACAAGATACGAACTCCTCTTCTCTAGGTCTGACTGCAGCCCCTACGTCGCAAGATTTTTTACCAGTTTAGTGCTGATGGAACTTAGTCGTAAGCGGACCAATCATGTCATTGTGCTTGTAAGTTTAAAGCATTGCCCTCAGGAGTAACTTGTCCCTGGCTTTTGTCACCGAAGACTTTATGGGATAACTAATGATTAGTTAGCTGCGTCTATGTCAGAACATTTGATCTACAGGTCTGTGATCAGACCTGAAAACCTAACGGAAAAAGTTTTTAAAACTTTTAATTCTCGTAACTAGGCCGATTTTAATAAAATCGCACCAGATGTAAACTCAATACAGAAAGACAAGTTTTTAATATCATGAATGCCTTTGAAAGATACAAAATGACAATTTTTATTGTTTTGGGACAAGTTTTTAATAGTATTTACAGCAAATTATCCAATGTGTAGTGCGAAAAGGTTGACGAAGAACTGCTGTTAATGGTATTGACTTTTTTACTTTGAAGAAAAACACTTGTCAACTCTTTGTTAAAAGACGGGTAGAGATCAATTTGCTCGTAAAACATAAACGAAATATTCTTATAACGAATTTTTATTGAAAGAAAGCATATTTACATGTAGGTAATAAGTTTATTGACATAACTCTAAATGTTACTGTTCAAATACTGCAACATACAACTTTTAAAATAATCATCACATTCATAATGAGGTTAATCATACACCAACAATCATGGAAAAACTCTTATCATTCAGCTTCATGAGCATGTTGCTTCAAAAACGACAAAAGAGAGAAATGGAAGTTGGTAACATAAAGTACTTCAGATTATGATATGATCAATCCTTCATCCACTACAGAGGGACTGATCGAGCACACGAGAGAGTGAGTTGGACTTTCGAGCACACGAGAGAGTGAGTTGGACTTTTGCGCCGCTTGGCGATAAAGTCCACGAAAGTTGACATAAGTGCCTGGATTTGCATCTTCAACCAATCTTCCTTCATCTTCTACCTTCCATCCCCTTGATAAGAGGCCTCCGGCTCCTGTCGGGGCAACTGCAGTCAGATAGCTGTGTTCCACAGATGGTTCAGGCTGTGATTCAGCAGCAGCAGTGGACTCCAGTCTGCAAGAGTTCGAATTAACAATTGGAAGATGAAAACTTGGTGGTGTTTCATTATCATTCTCAACATTTTCGGGACTCTCTGTTGAAGATGATGTTTGAGTAGACCATACAACTGCAGATGACCGTGCTCCAAGCACATGTGGAGGACTTCCAGTGAACTCATCCAGTTGGGAGTAGACATGTTGTTGTTGGTTCCTGTATGTTGCTGTGATGTCACTCAGTGGTTGTTGTTGTCCATCTGTGGTGTCGTTATGACTACGGTGACGTCTCTTAATACGGTTTCTGAAAGTATTAATTACTCATTGGGAATGACAACTGCCTGATAACTTTCAGCTGAACTAATTATGCAACAACTGAAGCAAAATTATATTAACATGTTAGATTAAAGACAACTTGTAATTGATGCAACGTGATCATAATCTTTCTGAATGTAAGTATGAATAATGTATTGAAAAGACATTGCCCAGAAAACATTAGGCAGGGTTAAATAAGCATATATCTAAATCATCTCATTTGATAAATAACAGTTTTGAACAATATTTGCTATAATGCCATCGCCGCATCAATTTGATAAAATAAAGAAAAATGCTATAAATGTGTATTTTCAAAATCTGTTTACCTTTGAAACCGACAAACCGCATACATAAGCAGTGCTGCCACAACCAATACAACAGTTCCTCCGACTAAGTAGCGAATGACATGTGAAATTTCAGCACCTGAAAAATAACCATAATCTCTATTGGCTGAAAAATGTATCATTTATGTTAGGTAGTCAATATCACTTTCAAATAAAATTTCTTAAAATAACTCAATATATGAAATAACATTGAAACATTGAACAAATAGTATTTTCTGTAAAAACCATGTTTCAAGCTTTATCGTCATGAGAAGGAGTTATGCTTTCACAAAGAAATGGAAAGTAAGAGCTTATCAATTCTATTTATCATGATAAAACCTAACACACTCAGCTCCAATTAAAGCATATTTGAAAAGTGATCATCATTTACATAAACGATGTCACAGTTCGGAAATGCCAAAAGGGACCAACCGATTGGAGCGCTGCATACTTATAAAAGATAAAGAGATGTTGATAATCCCTTTCATGTCGTCAAGAACACCATTTCCAGGCTGTAAAATATTTTAACAGGAAGTATCCAGAACATGTACGTCCAGACATGTCCTGCGTGGCGTCATTAAGACCGGTCATCAGCCATCTCCCAGTAGTCTAGTTCAGGCCTGCACAAGAGACAGCCAATGCCACGACAGGAACGCACGGCAATTGCCTGGTAGACTTGGGGCGTACATGGCTGATCAAGATTGACACACGGTATTGGCACTCATGATCATCATTTGACTTTTGCATGTTTTATACCCCTTGTTTGAAATTTATTGCAAAGAAAGTTTGGCATCTATCATCCTCTATTAACATTGCAATACTATTGACATGTCATTATCTGTATAGTGTTTTTTGGACATTTGCGTAATTTATCAGACAATTATTCCTATATGCGTTTTATGCCTCACACAAAGATGAGATGAAAAGGGTAAGTGCCAGTACGTTATGTTAAGATCAGCTACAGACGCTTAAACATTTGCATCAAGTAAAACTTCAACATAATGTTTGGTTAATCTCATAATTCATAACTCTGTTCTATTTCTGAGAACACAATAATAAGTCGTTTACCTGAAGGTTTGTCAGTTTTAGAATCAGTCGTCAAAGCATCACAACATTCGTCAGCTGTGCAGTTTCTTGAACATTCATGTTGACAGAATTCTCCTGTGTAGTTGGACAGACACCCCTGGATGCAGTGACCAGTGTCTTGACTACACGAACCATCAATGCATCTCTTACAAGACTTCTCACAGCGACTCCCATGATAATTCTTCTTGCAGTTCTTACAGGTTCCATCCTTGTCATCACATTCTCCATTTAAACAATTTGCAGAACACTTGTCCTTGCACTGTTCTCCATAGAATCTAACTCTACATCCGTCTGTACAAGTCCCTCTGCTATCACATATTCCATTTGCACATCCAGTTCCACATCTTGAGTCGCACTTCTTTCCATACAAACCATGAGTACAGCCTATGGAACAGATTCCAACTTCATAACAGTATCCGTCCAAACATCCTTCGGGGCATTTTGACTCGCATCTCTGTCCAAACCAGCCTTGTGTACAACCGATGGTGCATAATCCATCCGTGTCACATATTTTAACCAAGCACCTTATTGGACATTGCTTCTCGCAAGAACGACCAAACCAACCTGATGTACATTTCAAACAGTCTCCTGAGGTTTTGTCACAGCCTGCCTTACATCTTGAACTGCAGCTATGTTCACAGAACTTTCCAACGTATCCATCTTCACATTCCTCTAAACAACCTTCAGTGCAGTCACCTTCACAGTGAAGACAAACTTTACAGGTTCCTGAGACTCTGTTGCACACTTCACATCCAGCAGGACAGGACTTGCAGGCGGTTCCGTAGTAGGAATCCTGACATCCTTCTACACATGACGACCCCAGCTGGCAGAATCCTCCTTCACATTCCTTGGGACATTTGCGGCAGCTATTCTCAAATGCCGTACAAGGTATGTTGCATCTGGTACCGTAAAATCCAGGTTTACAACCAAGGGGGCACTCGTCTATGCCAGAACTGGATAGTTTACAAGTGTTGTTGATGCATTTAGTGCTGCAGTTTTGATCACATTTCGGTCCGAAGTATCCGTTGTCACATTCAGACAAACAATCTCCACGAACAATCTTGTCCTCGCATGGTTTGGCTGTAATAAGAATTATCTCTAGATATTATCTATACATAACAATCGACCAGAATGCATTTAGTAAACACCAAATTAGCTTTACAAGGTTTATCATACAAAAATAATTACTGAAATTTTCAAATAAATCTACAGATTGTTACCATTTCTGAAAATTAGATGTTTCCTTGTTATTTGTGATCAGAGAACATTTTGCAAATTGTTGAGTCTATGACTAAGGCTTCTTTGTATTCGGTCTTTTTTATTTATTTGTAACGAGAGAAAGAGTTAGTTAATAAAAGTATATCATAATAATAGACTCACCTTCGATAGTTAATAAGATAGTCATATATACAAATAAGATCAACATTCTGTCAACTCCAAACAAAGAGTATAAGCACCGCATACTTTGTCGCTGGTGAATTAAAACTGAGTTAGGTACATAACAATTCACTTCAATTGAATTGAAATAAAGTTTTTTTATGTGCAAGTGTCAGTTTCCTGGTCCTACCGACGTTTAATAAGGAACGAAATATGGGTTATGTACATATGATTTCTCTTGTTGAAACTTTTTTTTATCTCTCATGTTCCTTGTCATAAACAATGCAATTTTAGAGAACGATACCAGACATTTATATTGCTTTCCATCTTTGCTGAAAGAAATATTGTTACATTTCTTGCAAAATTAGCGATAATATCATGTAATAGGGTGTTCCTTTATTTTTTGTTCATTCATTGTAAAATTAGCCAAAATATCGTGTAATTGGTTGTTCATTTATGTTGTAAGGGTCTTGTTGCAAGTCTGTGGTTATCGAAATGATGAATAATTACAAAATCTAGAACCTCCTGAGTGTAGCAAACGCCTGTTTGTGAACCCTTTATAGTCACCAAATCGAGTCTACAGTCTCCCCAAACAATCACGGATCCCCCGTGATAAGGTACCCTTGGCCAAATGTTCCTGGTTTATTTATTTTAGTAAGCATTTTAGGGTCAAAACTATTATTCTAATATCTTGTTAGTAATGTTAAACTTCACAGATCTGTATTAGGATAATTTGACAACAATATGTTAACAGACGAGCAGAATGCCTTGCAATAAAGCAAAAGTTACAAACAGTTTACTTGCTTGAAAATGCCTTAACATGGCCACTAGTCGACAGAATAAATTCAACCTTGTTCCAAGGAATACAAATTTATAAAATACTAACGGAGACGAAATCCTCTACTCTAGGTCTGACTGCAGCCCCGTAGGTCACAATAATTTTTTCCAGTATAGTGCTGATGAAACTTAGTCGTAAGCAGACCAATCATGTCATTGTGCTTGTAAGTTTAAAGCATTGCGCTCAGGAGTTACTTGCTTTTGTCACCGAAGATTTTATGGGATAACTAATGATTAGTTAGCTGCGTCTATGTCAGAACATTTGATCTACAGGACTGTGATCAGACCTGAAAACCTAACGGAAAAAGTTTTTAAAGCTTTTAGTCCTATAGTAGCTGGGCCGATTTTAATAAAATCACACCAGATCTAAACTCAATACAGAAAGACAAGTTTTTAATATCATGAATGCCTTTGACAGATACAAAATGGCAATTTTTACTGTTTTGGTAGAAGTTTTTAATAGTATTTACAGCAAATTATCCAATGTGTAGTGCGAAAAGGTTGACGAAGAACTGCTGTTAATGGTATAGACTTTTTTACTTTGAAGAAAAACACTTGTCAACTCTTTGTTAAAAGACGGGTAGAGATCAATTGGCTCGTAAAACATAAACGAAATATTCTTATAACGAATTTTTATTGAAAGAAAGCATATTTACATGTAGGTAATAAGTTTATTGACATAACTCTAAATGTTACTGTTCAAATACTGCAACATACAACTTTAAAAATAATCATCACATTCATAATGAGGTTAATCATACACCAACAATCATGGAAAAACTCTTATCATTCAGCTTGATGAGCATGCTGCTTCAAAAACGACAAAAGAAAGAAATGGAAGTTGATAATATAAAGTACTTCAAATTATGATATGATCAATCCTTCATCCACTACAAAGGGACTGATCGAGCACACGAGAGAGTGAGTTGGACTTTTGCGCCGCTTGGGCAGTATTTCAGCCTTTAGCTGCGATAGAGTCCACGAAAGTTGACATATGTGCATGGATTTGCATCTTCAACCATGCAACTTCCTTCATCATGAAACGATTCATTCTCGTCTAACTCGTTGTCATGGTCAGCAGGTTTGTTCGATCCTGCAACGTCATCTTCTACCTTCCTTCCCGAGTTAATCTCACGCCTTGATAAGAGTCCTCCGGCTCCTGTCGGGGCAATTGCAGTCAGATAGCTGTGTTCCACAGACGGTCCAGGTTGTGAGTCAGCAGCGTCAGTGGACTCCAGTCTGCAAGATTTAGAATAACCAATTGAAGGATGAAAACTTTGTGGTGTTTCATTCTCAACATTTTCGGGACTCTCTGTAGAAGGTGATGTTTGAGAAGACCATACAACTGCAGATGACCGTGCTCCAAGCAGATGTGGAGGACTTGCAGTGAAGTCATCCAGTTGGGAGTAGACATGTTGTTGTTGGTCCCTGTATGTTGCTGTGATGTCACTCAGTGGTTGTTGTTGTTCATCTGTGGTGTCGTTATGAATACGGTGACGTCTCTTAATACGGTTTCTGAAAGTATTAATTACTCATTATGAATGACAACTGCCTGATAACATTCAGCTGAACTAATTATGCAACAACTGAAGCAAAAATATATTGACATGTTAGATTAAAGACAACTTGTAATTGATGCAATGTGATGATCGTCTTTCTGAATGTAAGTATGAATAATGTATTGAAATGACATTGCCCAGAAAACATTAGGCAGGGTTAAATAAGCATATATCTAAATCACCTCATTTGATAAATAACAGTTTTGAACAATATTTGCTATAATGCCATCGCCGCATCACTTTGATAAAATAAAGAAAAATGTTATAAATGTTTATTTTCAAAATCTGTTTACCTTTGAAACCGACAAACCGCATACATAAGCAGTGCTGCCACAACCAATACAACATTTCCTCCGACTAAGTAGCGAATGACATGTGAAATTTCAGCACCTGAAAAATAACCATAATCTCTATTGGTTGAAAAATGTATCATTTATGTTAGGTATTCAATACCACTTTCAAATAAAATTTCTTAAAATAACTAAATATATGAAATAACATTGAAACATTGAACAGTATTTTCTGTATAAAAACAAAACAACATGTTTCATACTTTATCATCACGAGAAGGAGCTATGCTCTCACAAAGAAATGGAAAGTAAGAGTAAGTTATTATTCCTATTTATCATGATAATACCTAACACATTCAGCTCCAATTAAAGCATAATTGACAAGTGGCCATCATTTACATAAACGATGTCACGGTTGAGAAATGCCAAAAGGGACCAGCCGATTGGAGTGCTGCATAATTATAAAAGATAAAGAGATGTCGACAAGAAAACCGTTTCCAGGCTATGTAGAAATGTCATATTTTAACAGGAAGTATCCAGAACATGTACGTCCAGACGTGTCCTGTGTGACGTCATTAAGACCGGTCATCAGATATCTCTCAGTAGTCTAGTTTTAGGTTTTAGGTTTTAAGTCAACACACAATGTTTGGTTAATCTAATCATTCATAACTTTGTTCTATTTCTGAGAATACATTAAGAACATTACCTGAAGGTTTGTCAGTTTTAGAAGCAGTCGTACAAGCATCAAGACATTCGTCAGTAGTGCAGTTCCCTGAACAGTCGTGTTGACAGAATTCTCCTTTGTAGTTGGACTTACACCCCTGGATGCAGTGACCAGTATCTTGACTACATGAACCATTAATGCATCTCTCACAAGACTTCTCACAGCGACTCCCATGATGATTCTTCATGCAGTTCTTACAGATTCCATCCTTGTCATCACATGTTCCATGTAAACAAAAGGCAGAACACTTGTCTTTGCACTGTTCTCCATAGAATATATCTCGACATCCATCGCTACATGTCCCTCTGCTATCACATGTTCCATTTGCACATCCAGTTCCACATCTTGAGTCGCAATTCTTTCCATATAAACCATGAGTACAGCCTTGGGTACAGATTCCAACTTGATCACAGTATCCGTCCAAACATCCCTCGGGGCATTGTGACTCGCATCTCTGTCCAAACCAGCCTTGTGTACAGCCACTGGTGCATAATCCGTCCGTATCACATTCTTTATCCAAGCACCTAACTGGACATTGCTTCTCGCAAGAAATACCAAACCAACCTGATTTACAACTGTAGCAGTCTCCTCTTATCTGATTACATCCTGACGCACAGTGAGAACTGCAACTATATTCACAGAACCTTCCAAAATATCCAACTTCACATCCCTCTGTACACCCTTGAGAACAGTCTCCTTCACAGTGGAGACAAACATCACAGCTTCCCGAGACTCTGTTGCACACTTCACACCCAGCTGGACAGGACTTGCAGGCGGTTCCGTAGTAGGAATCCTGACATCCTTCTACACATGACGACCCCAGCTGGCAGAATCCTCCTTCACATTCCTGGGGACATTTGCGGCAGGTATTCGTATATGCTTTATCACAATCTTCACCCAAACACCGTTTGCATTGTGTATTGCAAAGTGGTCCATACCAACCTTGTCTACAGCCAGAGGTACAGATTCCATCCATATTACATTGATCAGCCATGCATCTTATTGGACATTGGTTTTTGCAAGTAGCACCAGACCATCCAGGTTTACAACTGTAGCAGTCTCCTGTTATCTGATTACATCCTTCACATCTTGCTGGACAGGACTTGCAGGCGGTACCGTAGTAGGAATCCTGACATCGTCGTGCACATGACGACCCCAACTGGCAGAATCCTCCTTCACATTCCTGGGGACATTTCCGGCAGGTATTTTCAAATGCTTTACAAGGTATGTTGCATCTCGTACCGTAAAATCCAGGTTTACACCCAAGTGTGCACTCTTCAATGCCAGAATGAGATTGTTGACAAGTGTTGTTGATGCATTCTGTGCTGCATTTGAGTTGACATGATGGTCCATAGTATCCATTGTCGCATGGGATGGCTACAAAAACGAATTTACATCCATTATTTTCATAATTAAGTGAACATGAACAAAGGGATTGTCTTAAGAAAACAAAACATGTTTAAGGGAGGTGTTTAATGAAATCATTACTCGTCATTGCTCAATAGAATCATGTTTAGTTTCATACAAATATTTTTTCAACTTCTTAAAGAGCTGAGTGTATACTTTTGGCAACGATATTGGAGGAGGCATTTCTGATAATAAATATGCCCGAACTCCTTATTATTTCACAATTCACGTATCAATGTTACTGAGGATTATCTTTTTTCCCCCTTTTGTCAAAGCACACCTTCATTCAAAAATGTTGTGAAATTAAGTCATTTGTTCTTTTTCCATTCCAGAATTATAAGTATAAATAAAACATCTGCAAAATATATCAGCATTATTAAGCAAATTAAGTTGCTCCTTAAATAAGAGATTTAAATTGAAAAAGAATATAAAAAAAGAGTTACTTAACATACCTTGCGTTGTTAAGATGCATGTACATATCAGAAGGATAAACATCTTGCTGAGAGGGAAGAGTAGGTAGCAGTTGGTGCATTGATATAAATCATTCGATTTCGGAAATTAAATCGTGATGCTTTGTCATAACTAGTGTCATTTCCGGGTCAATGAGAAAATTCCTATCAGGAATAACGAACCTGATAGCTAAATCCAAATATATGTTAGTTCAATCAAATCATTACTGAGTGACAAATATCTGACTAACAGTTTACTTTCAGCTTCCTATCATAAAATCAAACAGTAGTACCCGGATGTAAAAACCGAAAATTGAAACATTTGATTGGAATGTAAAAGTTGGATACACAGGGGTGGATACAGGATTTTCAATTGGGAAATGTACTCTCAATGGTAGTCCTTCGCACCAACACATTCTTGATTAATCAGTGGTACATTTGAAGAACTAATTTCAAATAATTTAAAATCTCGCATTCCAAAATCTATAAAAGTTATACAATTCTAACTAAAAGTTAAAACGGAAGTGAACGATTTAAGAATCATCAATTTAATTCAATAAGCAGTTCGTTGATATATTAGATGAGGTGTTTTTTGTAGAGAGAACTGTTTGAACCGCCTTGTTGTTGAAATAATGGGTGGGGTTCATCACAAGCGTACCTGTGGCTTTATCAAGTTGTTCATTAGCAGGGTCATGCTATATCAAAGAAAACATGTAAATATCATATTAGCCAATAAACCTTTGCCCCTCCTTAATGCAATGGCAATAATGATCACCCGATGCTTGATAAAGTACTTAAATTATATATTATATTTAAAAATAATACTTTATATTTTCCCAAATTCTGACTAAAAGTTTTCTATGAAGAGAGAACTGTTTGAACCGCCTTGTTGTTGAAAGAATGGGTGGAGATCATCACAAGTGACCTGTGGCTTTATCAAGTAGTTCATTAGCAGGGTCATGCTATAACCAAAAAAACATTTGAATATCATATTAGTCGATAAACCTTGGCCCCTTCCAAATGCCATGGCAATAATGATCTCCATGACAGATGCATGAAGAAGTATTTATATTTGAATATGAGCAAACATATTGATAAAGTATATGATTTATATTACTCAAATGGTTCTGCGGTTAAATATGATCAAGTTATCAAAATAGTTTCTATTTCCGGGTGTTATTCTTTGAAGTGTCATTGGTAACTGACCAGGATACTGAAACTAAATATTTGGCTCACACTGCAACTTGATGAAAGAAGCTCATGGCATTAGCAAGAAGTCACTTATTCATATTTATTCTATCATATTATTTCAGGTATTTCTGACAAACACCAAACCCTTCAAAGTACAGTGGAAATAATGATCACCAAATGACTAAAACATTCTGGAAGATGCACTGTCTCGAAATGATAATTCTAAAAATCTGATCAAACTCCTTTTCCAATGGTTCTGCATTTAGCATAAAAAACGCCTGTTTTTTATATTCCCGTGTTCAACTTCTTTGAGTGTCATTTCAGATGTTGAAATTCACATAAGAACAATATTTATGTATGACAACTCCTTTATTCATAGAGTGTCGTTTCGATACAGATTCTTGTATCGTTATCAAGCATATACAAGAATCCGTATCAAAACAATAAATAAGGTAACATTCTTCATATAGTTGAATAAAGAATTTTTCATCCATGAATATTGTTCTTATCCTGTGTTCGAAACGAAGGTTTTGAAGACATGTTGGTAGTTGACCAGGAATCTGAAACTAACAATAGGGTCCAATTAAACTTAAACCTGATAAAGTAGCTCTTTGGAAGGCTCATGCCATATGCAAGATATCACTTGAAAAATCGTATTCCTGACAAACAGCCATACCTTCAAAGTACAATGGAAAAAATGCTCCCCAATTAAAAAACAACAACAGACTCTTGAAGATGTACTGTTTAGAAATGATAATTACAATAGTATAATTGAACTACATATTAAATGGTTCATTTTGAAATATGTCTTTTTTTAAACTTCCTATGTTCGATTCGAAGCTGATGTAGAAATATGGGCAACTGAACAGGAAACTGAAACTAAATATGGGTTCCAATTAAACTGAAACCTGATGAAGCAGCTCATATGAAAGTTCATGCCATAACGTGATAATTTGAACACAGTATTTTCTGAGAGAAAAAACCCAGCGAACCCTTCAAAATATAATTGCAATAATTATCATCACATGAAAAAAATACTTCCTTGAATTGACACTGTATTAAATAATAATAACCAACATGTAAATAAACAGTCATATTTGAAAACTTTCAGTGTCTGGATATTTGTATTTGAATAGTCGATGGCAGTTTATCAGGAATATGAAAGTAGATCAAAGGAAGGAATAAAACAAAAAACCTACAGTATCTCATATTGAATCATATCGATTGTAAAGAGTTTTACGAAATATCTTAAAAGGGCAATAGTTTGTAGGTGGAATATAAGGTCAGGAAAATGAAAATAAATGGTTTCAATTTAAAGACAATTTATTTAAACTAAATGACGCATAAATTAATCAAATATGTAATGATAAGTTCAGCCATGCATTCCTTTTTCTTAGACAAAATGGATAAAAGGTGTTCACACAAAAATGGCCGTCAATAGACTTTATATAAATCTTTATTATTTGTTCTCTGACTATGGATGTTTGGTTCGTTTAATGAGAGTTTTTACACTATAACATAGATACATTTAGCATTCTGGTACAATTATCAATGAAAACTTGAACATATAAAATTTTACAAATGATAAGGATTTTGTGACATCAGCAAACGGTTCTTTCAGTATACCTGTTAAATCTTAATCATAGCCTTTTAAAAAATGTGAGAAGGTGGTAAGACTCATTCATGATATACACTTTCAACATTTATATCCATGACAATGGTGTTAAACAGCAGGATATCAGTTTCCATAAGTAAAATACTATTACTGAACTATTACTATTGCTGTTACGGGCTTGTACAATGTCAAAAGGAATTCTTGAACTATTAAGATTGTTAGTAAGTTGGTATCCATGGACAGTTTATTTACATAAATTTCATAGGTTTCTTACGATTTTGTGGTCCTACCTTTTAAATATTTTTCCACAGTGGTTGTGACCTGATCATTTATCCGTATTTGTGTCACGTTTCACAAATAGCTGAGTCGCATGATTTTCACTTTCAGAAACTTTGGAGAAACACACAGATTATGTTGTATCTATATAATCAAATGATGAGGAATTGATAATTACGAACAAGTGAACGCTTCTTCGATTCGTTTGACAGTAGAAATGAAACTTATCGTGACATCATTGGGAGACACTAACAGAAAATCACCAAAACACTGTTCATTGACATAGATTATCAATACTTTTTACAATTAAAACATGTTCAACACATACTGAGGCATTTGATCAATACTTATTTATATATCAAAAGGGAGCAGGCTTACAAATCACCTCGTGTATAATAATTGGAGTATGAACAAAGTTTCAATGTCCGGGTAACAGTCATAAACAGACCAAATCACTGTTCATTGATATGTTATCATTCGTTATAATATGGTTTTAATTATGCATGGGATTTTCAAAATATTGTCAATATTGATATATTTATTAAACAATTCGCTCAGAGAGTTAAAGATTGTAATACTCAAAATATTCTCTCTCTTTTAAATGAACATTCAAATTTGGATTTCTACTCATCTGTGAAATCATCCTTTAAAATGGAATCATATTTGTTGGTAATTCGCAATAAAGACTTAAGAAGATTTTTAACACTTTTCAGAATAGGTGAATTGAATATAATGAAAAATAACGGGAGGAGAAATAATATTACGAGAGAGTTTAGATTTTGTCCTTTCTGTAAAAATGTTTTAGAAGACGAATTACATTTTATGCTTTTGTGTCCTTTATATAAAGAAGTAAGAATGAAATATTTGCCTAGTATTCAATGTAAAAGTAATGCATCTCTAATTTCTCTAATGCAAAAAGAAAATGTAAATTGTCTATATTTGTATGCAAACTATATCAAAGAAGCTTTTATGTTACGCTCTTCATTACTTTAGTTGTATACTTAAATTTCATTAACCTGTTAAATATAAGGATGTTTCATTTTCTTGCACCAAAACCGTAAATTATTATAATCTGTAATGTATAAAATGTACATGGGCCTGTGGCCTTTATACTGAATAAAGTTCTTCTTCTTCTTCATTCGTTATTACATTTGAAACATGTTCAACAAATATTTGATCAATTCTTGTTTTAATGTAGAAACAGGCTTTCCTAGGTGTCATACAGGAAATGGCCTCACCAGTCATATATCACCTCCTGTAAATTGATAGAAGTATGACAACACTTTCAATGTATGGGTAACTCGCCCACACAACGACTAATGTAATTAATGTAATTTTCCATTTGAATAAATGCGGTCATGTTGGAAGCATTTCCATGACCGTGTTTGATTCTTTGACGTGTTTCTCTTGAGGAATCTAAAAACTAGTTTTACATATTTATTGAGTGATTTAACAGTTGGCATCCTTAAAAGTTAGTTGAGAACTGACTGATTGAGAAAACTGCAAAAACGATGTTTGTCATATCTGTGATAATCTTTGTCGAACTGCTGTCAATAATCAAAGGTAAGATAGATAATTTTGAACTTATCCATTTCCTATCTATTTCCTTCCATTAGAAGCCGTTTTCACTTTACTACAAACTTGTAACAAAATGTTCTCTTCCATCAATAACGCATCTAAATATGATTTCATTTATAGAATTGAATAGTCCAGTGAATAATGATCTGAAAACAGATCGTACCAATTTAGATAGCTTCATATTCTTTCATTGTTTTTCAAACAGTTGTTAAAGACAGACTAGGAAACTGCAACTGACGGATAAAATGATAGCAATATAAATTTAAATTCTGAAGTTGTTTAGAAAAAAGCAGTTGTTTAATGTCTTATCTTTGTTTAAGTTGCGACGGAGCTGTTTCATATGCTATAAACAATGTATCAACTTTGACAGGTCAGTCATATTTACAGTCTATATCTTAACGATGATCCAATACAAGTCATATAACAGAAATATTGTTTATTTATTTACAAAATATTTTCTATAGAAAACAGTTGTACTGAGGTTTTCACACTGATGCTTGTCATCAGTCATCTCAGAATAACAGAGGGGGAACTTTATTACACGCGGGGAACATGCAACCTGTGGCATTTTTTATCCCATACGGAACATGTGTGTCGTATAGCGTTGACCTGTGTCGTAACAACTGACCTAAAATTTCAAAGATTTGATTTGATTGGATAACCAATGACCTCTCAGTTAGGGTCAACTTGAAAATGACCTTTTTCGAATTAATAACAAATATGTAATTTTTATGTTCACATCTTTTGTATTTCAGTAGAACGTTTCAATTCTTCAGAAGATTTTACATTTGATAAAATATCGACTTCATAAAAAAATATTTATGCAAAAACATACCAAATGCATCAATTCTACTTACAACTGTAGGAAAACCCCGAACATTGCTGCTTGATACACAAATTGTATTGTTACTGTCAAATGTGATAGATCAAGCAAAATGCAATATTAAGGTAGCTAGCACTGAACACAGTCAGATAAGTTTGAGATGCAGTGAGGACACAACAAAGCGAATCCTCAAACAAACCTGGAGCAGTCGGCTCTAGAAGGCCATAACCTTGCCCTTCTTGTTGACAAAATTGTCACATCGAGTCCTGTAATTCACTATCCGATCATCCCGAAGTTCTTATCTTATCTTATCAAACACCGCAGGTTTGTTACCGGGGATGTAGCTCAGTGGTAGAGTGTCTGCTCATCACCTGGAAGACCAGGTTCGGTCCGGATCGCGTCATACAAAAACACTGTGACGTCATGCTTGCTTTGTGGTAGTACACGTGGGTCATTCTCATGAAAAGGGCACATTTTCAAGAGTACAAAAACAACAAAATTAATCATTACAGAACATATTTTTATTTTATGAACTTTAAAGAGTAAACATTGAAGTATCTAGAAAAGATTCAATCAAAGTATAACAACCGTTTTAATTTTTTTTTAAATAGAAAATAATAACGCTTTGAAAATAAGATGTCTCTGGTGTTACAATCCTTAATTTCACTTTAAACATCAGAATTTGTTTTTCCTCTTTTCAGTTTTAAGGATAAAAGGAATGATCATGCCATTTTAGAAATTTTCTAATTCATTTTTTTTTTGTGGATAACCATAATATGCCAAAATGATGAAAAAAACAGTAACACCACAGACATTGGTAAATATATATATCTCTGGTTTAACCTTTTCTTATTTATATATCTATATGTTGAGTTTGATTAATGTTTTTATGTCTAAACTAAGTATCCGGATGAACACAAAGTATATATATGTATATTTTATCTTTTAAATACATTTGTTGAGTATATAAAAGAGAATCTGAGAGTGCATTTTCTGTGGTGTTACTGAATTTTGTCTGTGGTGTTACTGAATTTTGTCTATGGTGTTACTGAATTTTGTCTGTGGTGTTCCTGAATTTTGTCTATGGTGTTACTGAATTTTGTCTATGGTGTTACTGAATTTTGTCTATGGTGTTACTGAATTTTGTCTGTGGTGTTACTGAATTTTGTCTATGGTGTTACTGAATTTTGTCTGTGGTGTTACTGAATTTTGTCTATGGTGTTACTGAATTTTGTCTATGGTGTTACTGAATTTTGTCTGTGGTGTTAGTGAATTTTGTCTATGGTGTTACTGAATTTTGTCTATGGTGTTACTGAATTTTGTCTATGGTGTTACTGAATTTTGTCTGTGGTGTTACTGAATTTTGTCTATGGTGTTACTGAATTTTGTCTATGGTGTTACTGAATTTTGTCTGTGGTGTTACTGAATTTTGTCTATGGTGTTACTGAATTTTGTCTATGGTGTTACTAAATGTTGTCTATGGTGTTACTGAATTTTGTCTGTGGTGTTGCCATTGAACCAAATTATTCAACTCACAAGCGCTGCAGCAAGCTATATTAGATAATAGCACAAATACCAACATCCTGGAATGATTCAACGTTAACATTTATGAAATAACACTTGCCTAATATCATTTTAAATGATAATGAAACATAATTTTTGGAATAAATGTCTCTGGTGTTACCTGTCTGTGGTGTTACCTTTGTGCAATATTATCAAAATTTTCGGAATAAATATGTGCGTAACTTTGTCAAACAGATTATATTTATGAACAAAACATAACGTTGTTCTGTCAGTGGATATATTTACAAAAATAGAACTGTGTTCATTACTGTTTTTTGTCTGTGGTGTTACTAAAGTTTTGTCTATGGTGTTACAGCTGACAAATTTCATATATTGTCATCTTTCTATGTAAGCAACTAATAAAATACAAGCACCATTCTCATGGGAAACATGTGTTGAAAGTGTATAGTAAATTAGTTTGCAACAATTTATTTTAGGTGCATCATTTTGACAAATTTATCTCACAATTTGTCTATGGTGTTACTACAATGAGTCTATGGTGTTACAATGTTTGATAGTAACACCAGAGACGGTAACACCATAGACAAAAACTTACATTATTCCACTTGAATGAAATGATTGTTTCCTAAATCATGATGAAACAGTGTTTGGGGATTGTTCCCATGTTTTGAGACATTCCCAGAACAAAAATAAAAAATTATTATTGCATCGTTTTGCTAAAATGCTTGGTAACACCACATACATTTAAGGTTGTGAGTTTCTAATCACATCTCTTCATCAGCAACTTTGGAGTCTTTCCCTCTTTAGTACCTCTTAAACCTCATGGCACCCCGTCAACCCTATAACAAGAAGTGAAATCATTGCCAAATATGGGAAAGGGAACATTTATTGCCCACTTTTAATTGTTGGTAACACCAGAGACATGAACTCGAGGGATAGGCATATTTTTGTCACAAAAAGTACTCAATTAATAGAAATGAAATGGGCTTTAACCAACAATGCATTCTTACAAGTTCATTTTGTATCAAAACATGTAAATATATACATAAACACAATTACAAATAGATTTTCTAAACTTTTGAATATTAGCAGTTGGTGTGCGGGACAGCAAAAATTGAGTATTTTGTTGCATTTTAGTGAAAAAAAAAATCATTGAAAAACAATATAAACACCGTTTAAGCCATCAACAGGTTAAAAGTAGGTGTAATCTACAAGGATATGGAAGTTTTTCGAAGATAAAACAATACATTTATTTACAAAGTCTTCGGGAGAATGACCCACTTGTTGAATATTGCCCTATAAATATTACACTGCGGTATCTTACACTGCAATCTAAATAAATTTAGATCAACAGGTTTTATATTTGGTCCTACAATCTAAATAAATTTAGATCAACAGGTTTTATATTTGGTCCTACTGTTGATCTAAGATTGGCCCGTAAGGCGGGTCATCCCGCTGACCTCTGAAATCAGCCGCTCGGCAAATCAGAAAATTGCCCTAGCTCGCTGGAAGTTAAAAAAATTCAGCAGCACATCGTTTGAAATGGATGATGTTCGGAGGTTTGTCATTCGGAGCGGAGCAGAGCGACAATTTCTATGAATAATCCGATTGCTTGGATGTATTAATAGATTCTATTTTTTCATTTTAAAATGATTTAGCGTATTTGCTAGTTGTCAATGACAAATGATGATTGCACGTCGCACAGATACTAACGTGGCGAATAATAATCACAAAGTTAGAGCTTGATAAATGCGAATATTTACGAAAATCCTCATGCAAGGGGAGGTAGCTTCTTTTTTATCAAACTCGTCTGTACTAATTTCTTTCATTTCCATCCAAATAATTATAAATAGTGATTGTTTTGTCAATCATAAAACTAAAAATATTTCATACACCCAAATAAAATCAACCTAGTGATATTTTTCTTATCAGTATCAAATGCAAGAATTATTTTTTTACAATGCACACTGTTATTGAGAACAGGCCATAAGCCATCATATATTTCTTCCGTTCACACCTTGATATAGCGACTATGAACTGTCTGAGACGTTGAATTTGATTGATCAAATCGCGAATTCCTTATTTGCATACGAAAGGTCACCGGGACGACCTCTCACACTGGTCAATCTTAGATCAACAGTATGACAAAATAAAAAATCTGTTGATCTAAATTTATTTAGATTGCTTACACTGTTGAGTAATAAAGATAAAATACTACACTCGATCTCTTATGATATGAATTATACAAAACTTGCGAGCTTCCTATGGCATCTGACCTCGCTTTAAATAGGTCAGAAAGACACTGGTGTCGTATAATTTGTATCCAATGAGACCCCGTATAGTATTCTGTATGTTTATGATTAAATGACACAAACAAAATAAACCAAGAAACTTTATCAACTTATATAGCTTTTTGTTAATAATCAAATGAAGTGTTTATTCAAGCTTAATCAATCAATTGGTTGGGTAGAAGCTAGAGACATGCTTTTTCACCACATTGACTGTATGGACTGAGATACAATTTAACTATGGACTTTGTGTGTGTATATATCGAAACAAAAACAAACTTAATGTATCAATTTAGAGATATGCATTTTAGAGACGTATATAAAGCTCTCAAACCATAATTTTGGTATGATTGAGCACTCTAACCCGTTTACACTCATTTGCTACGGCCTTGCGCTAGCCCACCGTAGAAATACAGTTTGAGCACTCTATGCAAATGAGTGGAACTTTCTTAAACTGCTTTGCCTCGTTGATAACGTTGCATTGCTGAAAGTTCAACCATGTTACACACACACCATGCTGACGAGGTCCGAAAGACCAAAACAGCTGGCTGTTCATGGTTATATATATATATATATAAATGTCAAAACTAACCTGAAGAAACCAACATGGCTGAAAGTCCAGCCCGGCTGGGTGTGATGTAACAGGCAAAGGAGTCTCAACAATGACTTGATATCAATAGCATAGATTTTCTACAGACATTGAACAAAATGTGCGTATACAATGACTGTTTTCTTTCCAAATAACAAATGCAAAGTTGACCAATTTGAATCATTAACATTTCCGAATCCCTTTCCTGTGATCTTAGTCTCCACCATGAAGGAGATTGTTCTCAGGGCTGTAAGGATGGTTGTAAACATGGATACTTTGGAGAGTTCCATGAACACCCCTGCAGTTCAGGTTGACTGTCAAGTTGTGATCAGATCTCAGGAGTCTGTTTCAAATGTAAACCCGGTTGGTGTGGTGCTTCCTGCAACAAAAAAAGTCCAAACAGAGATGGGACATGTAAAAAGGTTGATATTGAGATATATATTGGGTCAATTACTCGAGTAAATGTTTGTAGAAGCATTGTGATTAATTTGGAATAAGTTTTATGTTTTTTGATAAATTGTTTTAGTAAATTTGTATGAACATTTGTGTGAGTCTGAATGTGGAATGTGGTGTGCAAAAGGAATATGCAATGTCAATAGGTCATGTGCTGATGGGTGTAGATAAGTATTTGTTTGTATAAATCCAGATTTTTTCATTCTTACCTTTGGTAAAGTAACTCATCACTTTTTTCTTGAATCATTTTATAACAACCACACGCTGATGCAGTATCTCTCAGTGAGACTCTCTTGCACTACGCATTTTTGTTTTTCTTCTGAAGATTATCAAGAACTGAGATTCTTTTTTATTTCAAAGGTGACGTCACATCAAACTCCATTCCTTACAATGTAGAAATGGTAGCATCGGTAGCAACGGTAGCAGCAGTCTTTGTGGTTATAGTGTCTGCTCTGGTGATATGTGCGGCTTGTCGATTCAAAAGGTAAGATGGATATTATCACTAGACAAAGGGTATGTGCAAAGATATGTTTAATCCAAGTCTAGCTTTTCAATGCAAGGTGAGATGTACTAAATATAAAACAAGCAGCTGACATGGTCGAGCTATATCCCCTACAAATTGTACAATTTGCATAAGTTTTCGTTATCATATTGCCGATTAATTAATGCAAGGTGAGATGTACTAAATATAAAACAAGCAGCTAGCAAGCAGGTTTTCCTTATCATATTGCCGATTAATTTTTGTCGCACAAAATGATAAAAAATTTCCAGGATATTAAAGAAACTGTTCTAATAAAAAAAACTAAATCATGCCAACTTTATGTTCACCGTTGGGCATAATTCGAGTTAACTGACAAAATTAAATCAAACGAATGAATTTATGTATTTGGATCTCCAAGATCAATTTGATCATATTTAAATAAACATATTTTCAAAAGTGTTCTTCATGACACACCACTATATGATTTTGTATCTTCATAACAAATTTGATCAAAATGTGATGATTAGTTTAGTTGTGAGATGGACAGAAAGGCAAAATTTTATAAAAATATTTTCAAAATTGTTCTCCATGACACACCTTCATATGATAATGTATCTCCAAATCAAATTTTATCAGACAGGACTTGTAACAGATTTCCAACAGAATCTTAATTTATTGCCAAAAAAGGCAACATTTTATAAAAGTATTTTCAAAATTGTTCTCTTTGACACACCTTCATATGATTATGTATCTTCATATCAAAATTGATTAATATGTGATGATTAGTTTAGAAGTTATGAGCCGGACAGGACTTGTAACAGATTTCTTACAAAATTTACCACTTTTTCTCCAAAATCCTAAAATTTGATGTAGATTTTCAGAAAATTTATTCTCATGGCACATTATAACATGTTTCTTCATGTCCATAACAAATTTGAATTGAAATGGTTGATTAGGTAGATAGTTATGAGCCGGACACAAAGTGTAACGAACGGACCCACTGTTATCAAACCAGAAAGAAAAAGAAAGCACTAAGCTTGACAAGCCTATTGTCGAAAGCTATGAAGTCACTGTTTTACAACATGTTTAATGACATCATAGGGCTGTGACTTAAAGGCAGTTTCGCCAGCGTCTCTCCCACACTGCACTGACTTGAAGATTAAATTTTGTATTTACGGGAAGAAAACACCAGAGGGGCTTGATTTCCTATCAAAAATGTTGAGGGGATGTGTTTCGATATCAGATTAAATATATCTATATCTCTCAAGTGCAATAGAAAATATATGCTTATCATGAATGAGTGCAAAAAAGTTCCGTTAACCAATAAAAATGTGAGTTGTTTTTAGAAAAAATGAAATTCCCATTACCTGACGTTAGCAGCACCGGAAGTAGAAGTAATAGTAGAAGTAGTAGTATAAGTTGTAGTAGTAGTAGTAGTAGTAGTAGTAGTATAATGGTAGCAGCAGTAATAGTAGTATCGTGGTAGCAGAAGCAGTTAAAGTAGAAGAAGTAATAGTAGAAGTAGTAGTAGTATAGAAGTAGCAGCAGCAGTTGCTGTAGTAGTAGTGGTTGTGATGAATAGTTTCAATGGTAGTAATTAAATTCAGGTAAAATAAAACTCTTAGACCGACTTCTAGTAAAAGTAGTGGTAGCATAGATAGAAGGGGTAGAATAGGTCGAGTACTGAAAATTAATTTCAATATTTGTAATATAATTTGATTTAACATCTACAGTGGCACAAAAAGTAGTGTATGAGAAATTCTTGTAGGTAGGTATTAAACGTATGATGTTGGTATCTGCACACTTAAATGTTATAATTATCATAATGTACAGTTACAGATTGATTTGCAAGTGATTTGATTTGAGCTTTGATGACTACATGAGGTTATTTGGAACTCGGCTTTGTAGAAGCTACTCTATGTCACTTTTGTATGTAAATATGAATAAGTTTTAGCATTTATGTCAGAGATTGTTTGAATATATATTACCATTAATGAACTTTAACCAATACAACTAAGGACATAAATGATGCAGAGGATGTAAACGCAATATCTGTAAATTAGACAATGTTGTTTACGTTATCCAATGCACAATGCCTTGAAAAATAACGTAAATAGCTGCATAGTGTAACACTCCGGCCATTGGCCATTCAATACCTCTTGAAAAGCAAGTCTGGATCATAACCCCTTGATTTTGCTGCTAAGGAAAACAAGCAATTACCATATTGCAGTCGAACTAATCAGATTTATGCTTATTATGTTGAAATTTTCACTTTATGTTATCCACCTAAAGCTTGATGTTGTCAGGCAACGATAAAATTCTCATTTGATTAAATCTTATACCATTTCCCATTTTTACAGATGGTGCAGTGTGGATATCGGCAGACAGCAGGAACAGTATAGAAGCAACACACCGGAACAATGTGAGGATGAGACAGTAGCGGACACGAACCCATCTTCCAGTGTCTACTTCCAAGTCGATGAGTTCACTGAGAAACCTCCAAGTGAATGCGCATCTGAACCGGATACTACAGATTTACATGACTACGTCAACTTTCGTGGACTTTATCGGCCTTCAGACTCTTGAAGTTGACATAACAACTAGATCTTTTCATCTTTAAGACGAATGGAACAGAATTTGTAATCTAAACCGCTAAATCGGGACAGTGTAAATGGTACTCCTAATGCACCGAAATTTCAACAAAAGACACACATTAAAATTACATTGTGCCATAGACAAGAACTAGGAACTTCTGTTTTCAAAATTCCGAACCTCAAGTCGTTGGCAGACTGAAGGTTTACTACTTGAAAGATTTATTACCTTCCATAATGAAGGAATTCCTGCTTTTCTTGGCTTGCTATTTTGTATCAAATATTGGAGGTTAACCCAACCGTTTGATGAGTAAAAATAGTGCTTCAAAATGGACCAATCGCCTTAGACCATGTAAAGAGTGTAGCTGTAAATGAGTTTTAACTTGTTCAAAATGTCAATCACTGCACTTTTTATCTCCATGCTTAAAAGGAAGATGTAACATCTAGTAAAAACATATGAATGAATAAATAAATAAAATAAATAAATGAAGATTAGCCAACTGGTGTGATAAACTCTGTGTTATGTATTAATTAATAATTTATACATCACCATGTCCTTATAAACGTTTATGCAAACGTTCAAAGTGGGAATAATGGCATATGGATTTCTTTCAAACATTAAAAGGATATATAGGATTGAAAACGATTTTCTTTTGTTGATGCCCAGAAGCTCATGTCACGGATTCAAAAGTTGAGAAAATGGTCTTAATAGAAAACATATTTGAAATTCTTAATAGATCACTAGTCCGCCTTCAACATGAAGGAAACGTCTCAAATCTGTCACATGCCTCCTTTTTCGAATTGTTTAAAGGGAAGTTCATTCTTCTTTGTATGATATATTCTAGATTTTATTATTACTAAGCCTCATAAGACGAGTGTTGATATTAGGTCGGTTGATATCAAATATTTTGACAAATATAACTACGAGCCCTATGATTTGAATTATTTAGAATGCAATTTGATTTTACAGCAGTAATGTTGGGAGTTATTTAAGACATTATTCTTGTTGAAAAAGATCCATTTGTGCTAGTCAATTGTTTGAAGTCTAATGCAACTGGTATTCATTGTGTATAACCAACCATTCACTGAAACAAGCGAGGTCTACGACGGTGTCACAGAGAAATGTTTCTAGCGAGGAGTCCAAATCGAAAGTAAGGTTATATATTACTTCTAAACTCTCAAATAATGAACATCATGTTGGTTTATTAAGCAAACATACTAAGTAAAAGGTATGTTCTTATTTTGGCCTATACCAGGGGAAATAACCAGGAAATAATAAATCATGTAGAATAACATTGCTCATTCACCCCTTTGTCACAATCACAGACAGCTAGTGTTTAGATATAAAACTACGAAAATTGGTGGATACTTCGCATTAATAATGTGACCTGCTTCGCTTCAAATGTCTTAACAATACATACAAAGTAAAAACATTAATAAGATAATTGAATTTCTTTATAATCGAATTTTTTCTTCTGAAAATGAATGATGTACGATCGCTTGTTCATGAATCAAGATCACTGTACAGTTTTTTGCTTTCTATGTGTGAAGTTGTTAGTTAGACAAATCATTCATGCTATATCCTTAAACGATTTGTCATTCTTTTAAATTTGCATCGCGTATTATACACCTATCCAAATAGATAATTTGATTGATACTGGAAATATAAAACAGTAGAATATTTGTAACTAAACGGTTGATATATTTTATCAAACATTTGCAGTAAAAGAACATACTCATATAATGAAACCCAATCATTAATCTCGTAAGATATAATTTCTTAAAGTACACTTGACATAATGAATGAAAGTGAGACAGAAATCATCTTTTCATTTTTATGTCTTATTTTCTGGACAATTGCTCAGCTAAGTGTTGTTTATTAACAGGCACTCTCTGTGACCTACAGCTTATCATGTACTTGTGCTCTAGAGCTAGAGGTCAAAACGTTTTGTGCGTTTAAAATATGTGTAGTATTGTTAAATTACTAATGATTGGTTTCAAAAACATGATGATCTTATCAAGAAAAACTTGGAAAAAAGGTATATTTTGTATTTATTCAATTTGATGATGAGGAAATGATAAACACGAACAAATAAATGCTTCTTCGTTTGACAATAGAACTGTAACTCACTGTGACGTCATGAGGAAGAAACATCCATACTCACCTACATAGATGAATATAGATTATCTTTATCTTTTACAGTTAAAATATGTTCAACAAATATGGATTAGGTAATTTGATAATTACTTGTTTTATTATATGGAGAAAGCAGGCTTACAAGTCGTGTATCACCTCGTGTATAATAATTGGAGTATGAACAAAGTTTCAATGTCCGGAAAACAAATAGGCACAGACAATATCATTGTTCAATGATATAAATTTTCATTCTTTTTAACCTTTAAAACATGTTCAACAAATATTGACTTGGTAATTCGATCAATACTTTTTGTAAGGTAGAGCAGGCTCTCCTTCGGTCTAATAAGGAAATGGCCTCACCAGGCATGTATCACCTCTTGTAAATTAAAAGAAAAACGTTCAATGTATGGGCTACCTGCCTGCACAACAACTATTTGGGTAAAGTAATTTCCCATTTAAATAAATGCGGTCATGATAAGAACATTTCCGTGTCTATGTTTGACTCTCTAACTGTTGCTCGTGAGGAATCTGAAACGAGATTTTAAATATTTAATATGTGATTTAACAACATCTTTCACGATTGTCATCCTATAAAGTTAGTAGAGCGCAGACTGTTGTAGACAACTTTTTAAAACTGTAAAAACGATGTTGGTCATATCTGTGTTTATCTATTTCGAATTGCTGTCGACAATTAAAGGTAAGATACATGTGGATAGTTTTGAACTTGACCCCCTTTTTATCTAGTATTTACCAAGAGTAGCCGTTGTCAGTATACTACTATGTGACAAAAAGTTTTCTCGCATAAAAAAAACCCATATCAATTTGATTTTCTTCATATAATTTAATATTCTGGTGACTATTGATCTGAAAACAGATTGTATCTCAGTTAACTAAATATTATTGGGAAATTCGTGCAGAACCTAACTTCCGGTTTCCTTCAAGCAGTGGTAAAGACTGATTAGGAAACTGCAATTGACAGATGAAACTAAACAAAATACATTTCAAAACTCGGGTTGTTAAGAAAAAAACCCTTCAATGTCTTATTCTTATCGAAATTGCTATTTGGCATACACACCGAGGAAAACATAGTTGAATTAAAGTTGTAACATTATCAAAACTAAAAACGTCAACAATTAAAGGAATAATTGCTCATTTATCATATTATACATAATGAATGCAAGACATGCGCATCTCACGAGCATAACATGCCAGGAAGAACGAAAGTGCAGTGTGCTATAATTTTCACTAGATTCGAGTGTTCGACTTTTGTTGTGAAGATGACATTATCTGGCAAGTAATGTCGCTCCGTCATATGCACCTGCGTTCAAAGGCATGCGCTCTTATCATTTCACTTGACAAAGTGACTAGACAGCCAGGATGATTTTAAGTAGGCAACTTGTATTTGTCGGAGTACTCTTATAGGGAAAGAAACATACAGCTGCATACAAAAAGTCAGACAACGTTGATATTATCAATAATCATTAATTAATTATTTACGAGACTTCATTGTCATATGTGTTACGATACAGTTGGGTACTTTGAATGTAGAAAGACGGAAGAAAACAATTCGAGGGTTTTCCATGTTTTAAGCTTTCAATGTTTTTATGATGTAAATTTAGTGAAATAATTTTTTTCGATAGACATATAATTACGTGACAGCTCCTTGTAAAATAACGAAGATCATCCAATATCTGAAACAAAAAAGATCATTACGCCCCCCCCCCCCCCCCCCCCCCCCCCCCCCCCCCACTCAAAACCTAACTTTTTGTAGGCTTTCAGGAATTCATATTTGCTGTTTTTTATGGGCCGATTTCATGAATGAAAAAATTGAAACACTGAAAGTCGAGCCGAAGCCGAGATTTATGAGCATATGATTTGGCTAAATGTATGATGTCACGAAATGTTAGGTATTTCATAACTCCCTAAGTCGCTATTTAGATATTACTATTGCACGATATCTCTTGTCATCAATCATCTCAGAAAAATACTTCTATAGTTAAATGTAAATATTTCAAAGACACAACAAAAATAACCAGGACATATTTATCAACTTAAGTGGCTTATTGTTGATACCCTAATGATGAATAACTGAATGAATGGTCTCAATTTCCTCCAATGGCATTTGCAGATTACAAGGAAAAGAAAACTTTCAATCTGTCACATAAATATGGAGTATTTACAAGAAATTCAAACACAGTGAACATGGGAATATTTGCACCAGCTTTGTTCAAAAATATTTACCAAGAGAGTTTATAATGTCATATATATATTTGGAGAATTCAAATATGACAGTCTGTCTTTCTTTTTTAGTAAGGCCTGCTATGCTAGGTGCACCACAAAATAGTGCCAAAACATCATTGTCATCATCTAACATTTCAATATACAGCTAGGCATGTAAACCTAGTATGTCAAGTAGTTTTAACTAGAAGTTATTTCTCTGGCACATCAAAGATTCACAATGTAGGATGAGGTGTGCATCACGGTCATAGCAGTGTTTATTACACATTGACATTCATTTGAAAATTTTGCTTTAGAGCCAGTTTGTACAGTAAATTGTAAATTGGCTTTGTAATCGATATACAAAAGTTATGAATTTTTGATGGACCACAGCACATCTTGAGACATCTTCTCTTATGCATATAGTTTCCATTGGGATTCTGCAAAAGAGAAGATAGACTTCAACACTATTTTCCGCAACACTGTCTTCAGGGCTTTGAATCAAACATTTTCATATGAATAAATTCATTAATCAACATTTAAAATTTGAGCTGTTCTCTCCCTACATTTTAGCCACTCCATGCATGGACAGACAGCAATGTGCTACTTGTGAAAGTAATGGCTGGTGTATATCTCAATGTTACAACGGTTACTACGGATTGAAGTGTCATCAACAATGCAGCATAGGATGCACAAACAATACTTGTTATTTAGAGGATGGTAGGGACAGATGCACACACGGATGCAAACTTGGTCTCAACGACCCAACATGCAACATACATTGTACAGTAGAGACAACCTGCAGGAAATGTCCCCAAAAATGTGAAAGAGGATTCTGCCAACTGGGGTCGTCATGTGCACGAGGATGTCAGGATTCCTACTACGGAACCGCCTGCAAGTCCTGTCCAGCTTGGTGTGAAGTGTGCAACAGAATCTCAGGAACCTGTGAAGTTTGTCTCCACTGTGATGGTGACTGTTCTCAGGGTTGTACAGAGGGATGTAGACCTGGATACTTTGGAGACTTCTGTGAACACATCTGCAGTTCAGGTTGTCTGTCAAGTTGTGGTCAGACCTCAGGAGACTGTGTCGAATGTAAATCAGGTTGGTTTGGTGCTTCCTGCAACAATGTCCAAAAACCTGTTTGGGGGGAGTATGCTACATTGATGGGACATGTACAAATGGTGGTACAACAGGTTGGTGATGGATCAAACTCGCTTTTGCTTTTTGCATAATGTTAAGATGATGTTATCCTATTTGAAACACTTGTTTTTGAAAAAGTACATGAATTCAATCAGCTATGTAAGGGAATATTAATAATAGATTTATGTATGTTTTATTTGGAGCAAATTCCACAACTTCCTTATTTAATTCCACTATTTGCGTCTCCAGCTGAAGCCGCACAGTACTGGATAGCTGGATTCTGTCTCTTCTTGTTCATCATTTTGGTCGTAGTTGTGTATGTCACATACCTCTTAACACAGTAAGTTTATATTCAAAGCTTGCATTGATAAAACTATTCAAATAAATGTACATACTCTGATTCTTTAAAGTTTGAATATCAAAATGAGTGTCCAACAAAAGTCGGGTGATGTTGAATTACATTTTGGCATCCTTATTCAAATATTTTTCATTAATTGTAGCTGTACTATGTCATGTTAGATTATGCATTAAAACTGTAACCAATTTTAAAACAAATTGTAAAAACTTAAGATGGTAAATTCAACTGTCAAAATATGTTGCTGAATCACCACCATTCCAAAAAGGTGTACTCAACTCAACTTCTTAACAGTTTTCAGAACAACCTGAAAAAGATCAATTGGAAAGCTCCGGCAAGGACCAGAGTTTCAGAACCGGAAGACACACGAAGCTTCAACACAGTGCCCTCGATCAACCTGGAGAGTGAACAGGACATGAGTCAGGTGGGGGTTCAGGTGGTTGTCCTCAAGCATGATGACACCAGTTCTGGGAGTCTTGTCTCTGTGGAAGATGAGATTGTTGACAAACGGGTTCCTGTTCAGGTGGTTGTCCTCAAGCAGGATGACACCAGTTCTGGGAGTCTTGTCTCTGTGGAAGATGAGATTGTTGACAAACGGGTTCCTGTCCGAGAGCTTTTGAGGAAGGGTATTGTTTAAGATGATGTGCCATCGGGTAGCGAAAGTGCTGAAAAGAAAGGTGGGTCAAAAGAGATTTGCAATGCTGATTGTGACTTGAAGAATGGCACAAAAATTATTGTTGAAGATAGTTCAGAGTGTGCAAGTGATGACGTTATTGCTTATAGAAATATGAAAGAAGACGAGGAAGGAATTGTGTCATCTAATTACATTATATGTATTGGTGGCAAAGACAGAAAGAAGATGATTTTTGAAGATGATACTGAATATGATGACAATGTTGATGATAGAAAGATGGTGATAGTTACCATAGAGGAGAAAGGGTCGTACTGTGAAATAAGAACTAAGGACTTAAGAGGCGAGATGAATCTAAATGGTGAGAACAGTTAAGAAATGTACTTGTCTTAAAATCCCAAAAAAGATGGTCAAGATGAGGAGATGTTTTTTTACAGACCCACTCGATAATGAGAACAATTTTAGTGACACAAAACAAGAAATAATCACGGGTTTTAGTGAGAATTATTTCATTGATCAACAAGGCAGAGTTCAATCAATCAAGGACACACAACATGATTCTGATGATAGAGAAGAGCTGACAAGCACTGACAACATGATAGGGAGTGATGATGCAGAAGAATATAATGACGACCATGACTTGGATATCACTGACAACCAATCCATGGAGTATGATGAGAATGGAACTACAATGGAGGTTGCAAAGGGGAGACAACCCGAAAGTGCTGGAGCCGTCAACACTGTACCACAGTTTGCAGAGACTCAAGTAGAAGAGAATTTTAGAGTAGCAACATACGAGGAAAGCTACACTGATATTGTAAAATTGAATGAACAAGATGGGGATAAACATTATGTTGAGATTTTCCTGATGAGTAACAATTGATTGTTTCAGTTTGCAGAATGTAGCTGCAAGTCGATTTGGTGATCAAACATACTTAAGCTTGGATTGTATATAATGTTGAATTGTTCTCTCGTGCATGAAAGTAGGCCTTAATATATTATTATTATTTTATTGTCATGTTATGATGTCATAACGACATACATACACATGATATAACATTTATACTCTTTTGCCAAGTACTTGTTGTGTTGTGTTCTTTTTGTTGTCCGACCTTGATTAGTGTACATCATTTTGTGATTCATCATGTCAACATTTCAAAACCAGACTTAAAGTAAAGCATATTCCCAAGAGTTTAAGGATTGTTGTGAACTATTCGAGTCTGATTACCTATTGTCATTATTCGCATATTTTATGTTCATGATGTTATATAATGTTTCTTCACTTGTCATGGACATTGCAATATATCCGCTTCCCTGAAGATAACCCTCCCAAGTATCAAAGGGGATCAGCTCATCACAACTCACATTCAAATTATTTTGAATACATCAAGTCAAAACTTTTATTCTGACTGTCCTACAATGTAAAGGAAAGGAAAACTAGGTGTTGATTAGATAACATCGTTTGGTTTTGTCATATTGAAAAATGATAATTGTTCATTATTACATTTCCTTTTTAAATTTTTTAAGTTCCAGGAAATTGTTTAAACTTTAATGTATTAAATATTTTAGATGTTTGTTGATTTTTAAAGATATCATTATAATGAAGAATTGTTGATTAATAGTTATTAACACAGTTTGTATGCGTCATTAACAAGTGATGTTATATAATACTTACTAACTAAAATTGCACTATAAATTCAGAAACAGTAAATTAGTGATTTATATTTACAATGTTGAACGCCTATTTTGTGTTGGCCAAAGGTACAAAGTTCCGTCTTAGATACATGTAATAAACTTTTCTTTCTTTACATATTGTTTTGTTTCTGTGTCACTTCTTTATCTCTTTATCACTTTTCGTTATCAATTTTGGTATAGTTTGTTTTGAAATTATCTTATCAATGCAAAAAGAAATTAAATGTGACCAGTTATCGATGTATTTTGGCAGAAACAAAGGATAATAGTATATTGGACTATGACTGGTTTAATTGAATATGCTCGTAGCAAACCCTTATACAGATGCAAACATTTTACAACTGCTGTATTTATATATATATCCAACTGAATAACAGGAATAACATTTAAGTGGAATTAAACCCGATCTTTTGAATAAAAACAGGTCACAAATTACACAAAAAACAATTACAATAGTATAACAAATATTTGAAAAAAGTATAAAATCAGACAGGCGATTTACAGTTTCCATAAGGCTGCAATGAACTATTAATCGATCTATAAATGTCAAGTCAAATCAAACAATCAAAAATTCTTCCGGTATAAGTGTCACAATCAAACAAACAATTTCTTGATTCAGCAGCTTGTTGACTATATTCGACAGGGATGTGAGGCACAACAATTATTGATTTAGACTAAACTTAAACGGAATATATAGGGTTTCGCTCTTGGACTGTCAAATGTAAAGGGTTATATAGTAACAGTGCTGAGGAAGAGATCTAAATATGACGGAATCTATTTCCTATATAATTCTGAATTGTGCGCCGAGTTCCAATTGTTTCTCATTTGTTCAAAGTTTTAGGTTAAAAGTGCAAGAGTAAGCTACCACTTTTATCATACGTTAAAATGCGTTTCAATCTGAAATAAATAGAAAAGTTCAGTGCCACATTAAATAGTGACATTTTATCCTGTCAATAAACATATCCCTTTTTCCATATCATCTTGAATTGAGATTATAATGCCAGAACTTACCAGAGCCTACCAGATCATATTAAAAACGACGACCCTCGATTTATTACAGTGGATGAATACATACATTACACAAGTGATGATAATGCTACACTTCGCAGTTCCAAGGATGACTATGAGGTCGTACACAGTTAGATTTCTGCAAAAGAACTGGTTTTAGAATTTGTAATGGCCGTCTTTTTAAGACAAAAATGTTGACAAAAAACCTGTGTAGCTAATGACGGAGAGAGTGTGGTTGACTATGTCATTTGTTTGGAAAAATCATGTGAAATGTTCAGTAAGTTTTCAGTGTGTGACCAAATTGAATCACATTTCCCTGTTGCTTTCGCCTTAATTGTGAAACAGTTTGATTTCAAGTCAAATCTTCAACAACATCTCACTCCAAGACATAGGTGCCCTTGGGACAGTGAGAAACTGATGAGTGGGACAAAATCCCAGAATAGATAATAAATATCTTTGAAAGAATTGATAAATAATGGTGACGTGATGCACATGATTCATCTTATTCAAGCTTATTCAACTGTGCTAGCAATTTTAAGCAAGTCAAATCCTCAACATGTGGGCGCCCTGACTCGTCAAAAGGAGGAAATAACAGGTTTCACAGCGAGTGTAATCAGCCCCACAAGCCCGCAGTCGACACTAACAGTGCAGCCGACCGAGTGCGCTACACAGAAGCCTGGAGGCAGTATAAGCAGCTCTGTGCATCAAAACATTCAGTGGTGTTCGAGATTCTCTCACAATCACTCCTGAAGTCTCTTACTTTAAATGACAGTAAACGTTTTTGGTATATAGTGAGAAAACGACCTCTATTTCCAATAGCATTGGTATAAACACTTGAATACTTTAAACATTTGTTCAATGAACAAAATATTTCACCTTAAGAAAACGACTTTAATCGGTTTGTAACACACTTTGTTCAGTTTATTGTAAAGAGATAAGTACTGTAATTGCTAATATAACTTATGGTTAGGCACTGGGATATAGCGGTCTGCTATTTTGAACTTTCCTAATCTTTGTATAGAATTGCTACAGTTACTTCTTAGTGCAATTCTCGCAACGGGTATTTATCCAAACGAGTGGTCTAAAGGTATAATATTACCAATTCAAGGGAATGGTGATAAAAGACTTGTGGGCCTATTACTTTGTTAGATGTATCTGATAAGATATTTCAAAAAGTCATTAGCAACAGGTTAGTGATTTGGGTAGACCATGAAAAGCTTTTTATTCCAGAGCAAGGTTTCCAAACTACTGATAATATATATTTGTATTGGACACTATAATATCGTAATATATTGGTCTTAATATGGGTAGAGTTTATTGTGCTTTTATAGATCTAAAGTTAGCTTTTGATTCAGTTTTCAAGATGGATTGGTGTGGCAGTCTAAGATCCAGGGTAGAGAATTTAGATTAAAAATATCTATTTCAATATTGAATCATGCTTTACATGGAAGGTTTCACTTCCTTTTTCGATTGTATGTGCGGAGTCCGACAAGACTGTCAGCTGTCTCCATTTCTATTTTATCTATATCAACGATATTACTGACTTTTTTGGAGAGGATAATCAAAGGTGCACAGAGAGAGGAGTTCTCCAAATTTTTATGTTGTTACTTGCAGACAATATGGCGATTGTAGACAGCACGGTCATATGTCTTCAAAAGAGTTTAGATGAATTAAGTAGATATTGTACTAAATAGCAGCTTATGATTATCAATATAGTGTGGAAAAGGCTGGAAGGAAGTCCTGGGCGTTGAATGCTTAAAATATTGTGGCTTAGGTATGGGTTACGTGTGGATAAATCAAGGTGTAGGACATATTAATGTTTTTATTTCCATGTCTAAAGAAGTTGGATTGTAACTGTGTGTCGGTCAAAACTAAGGTGGTCTTCTCTGACGTTATTGTTCTGTTGGTGTTCTTTTCAGAAGTCACATAATGTTTTCAGATGGACACTTAATCTGTAAGTGACTTCTAAATATGGAGAAAAAAGGTTGAAGCACCCCAATAACTGTCTGCCTTCATTTCTGTTAGCCTTTGTCAAAATGAAATGTTTAAATCCTTTGAGAAAGTCTTTTTATAACGTAACACAGCTTTAAATCTTCTTAATATGTTCTCTCTACTTGCCAATTTAAGACATCCACAGTTTTACACAACCTTTACCGTATTTTTGTGGAAAGTTAATTTTTCGACATTTTGATTAGATTAATTTTTGTATATTGCCGTAGTATTGTGAACGCGTTTTGCACACTCCTGTTTTAATTTAGGAATGTAATGAGAATTTGTTTTGCTGGGTATATCTAGTATTATCAGATCAAAGAGTTAAACACAAATCAAAGTGAAAATAATGAAATCATTTGTTTAAATGTTTTGCTACCTTCAAATTTCACTGGAGATCCCTTGCATTCAGAGTGTCATGTTGAACTTGTTCAATCTGATTCAGGGTTGCTGTATTTCTGTTTCCGTCTTAGTAAAGGGAAGATCAGGAAAACAGCAGATCATCATGGGAAACACCTGGAACTTGTTGAAACAACGACTCTTGCAGATTAGGAGAGGAAGGGTACTTTTATACAAGTTTCTTTTTTTCGAACATTTCCTGTTGGTGTACAACAAATGAAAATAAAGAAACAATGGATTAAAATGCCTTATACAGATAATTATGTTAACATTTTGCACAGCAATTTATGACAACAGCTATGAAAACATCATGTCTTTAAGTGCAGAAATATAAAATTCTATTATCATGTGAGCATATTGTTCGTGCAACTTGATTGGTCAAGAACCGGTCACGTGACAGTGGAAAACATAATGTCTTTAAGTGCAGAGTCCTATAGTCTCTCTTTATATATCTGATATATCGTATAATAAGTTGCACGTAACTGATGACACTCCGATCATGTGTTTTTACGAACGTTATTGATTTTTTAATTATTTTTTAACATAAGCCAGCTTCAGACATTGTCAAGTATTGACTGGTTATCTGGTAGGAATCTGTTGAATACGAGTGGTAATCATTGTTTGTGAGAATGAGTGACTTCAGGGATATCAATTATATCATGATGTTTGAAATCGATATCACATTATTTTAATTGGTTTACAAAGTCTATGTTCTGTATATAAAGCTTTAAATTGGGCAAATATAATATATCATTCAGAAATCCTAAACAAGTTTATGGTACGCTGATTTCTAAAGCGTTGTTACAGGTGTAGGCTAGATTGCTGTGTAATAAATTTAGTCTCCGACTGAAGTATTTTGTAGAATATCTAGGTCAAATGATTGACTGTAGGTGGTTGCAAATTGCACTGATACCGATCGGCCCGATTCCTCACATCAACTGTAACGTACAACTACATGTGAATGAAGAATTTGCAAGTGATCTAGATTATAACAACTTGAAAAATATAAAGTTTTAGCAAAATCTAATATAAATGGGACTCTTCTTTGAGAGAACATCTCCTGTACATTGGATTATGTATCCATTCCACATCAGTGCACTAACTATGTTTATGTTTGAAGTTTGTAGTTTAAAAGGGATATCAGATATTATACTGGTTTTTATTTTGACAACACTTTCATTTAATTGATTGAGTGTAACTTGTAATCAAAGTAACACATGGAAACAAAGATAATTTACTAAATAAGATACCAATGATTATGAAAACGTGCCTATTTCAAACATATGATTTATCCAATGTATGTTAGAATACAAATTGTTAAATAAACCTACATGCTTGGCCTGGTCCCACCTGTCTGTTTCATGCGTCAAGGCTGTAACCAAGGAGCATGCTGGTTGCAATAATCTGTGTTAACATGAGATAGAAAGACTTGTCTTAGGACAGCAGACTGGTGCAGTGTGGTTTGAAAATGTACTATGAGTGTCAAAACGCAATAGGATGTAATGAACTATTTGTCCGAGGGGCATAAATATTTGCTAGCAAAATGATTAATACAAGTTAAAGTATTGCCTGTCTAAATAATTAAATATGCCCTTTTAAATCAGGAAAACGCTCACTAAACGCCAGGCATTACAAAAACAATGCATATAAACCATGCATATAATGTCAAAATAGTCAGCATATTCAATTGTTGTAATCATCTGGATAGAGAAGAAAGAATTCTTACAATACGACTTTTCAATAAAGAAGACGAACGAAGTATTATATAGCAGCGGAAACCAGTTTTATGTTGTAGGAAAGCAGTCTTGATAACTTTTAATCGATGTGGATTGATTATCGATTCTATCTTTATGATACTCTTGAGTAATTTGGATAATTACTGATGCATGAAAATTGTGACTTATTTTTAATTCAAGTTATTTCGTGTTTACATTTAAGGGCCCCTAAGAGAGTAAACGTATGTGTGCAATTTCTTGTTTTAGGAGTGCAAGAAGAAAATACGGGAAAACATATGCATATTGTAAGATTAAAGGGGCAGTAGCAGGTCTTTTGGGGGGAATATAAGGTGATGCCAGGAAAATTACAAAAAATGATTCCTATTGAAAAACAATGTATTGAAACTAAATGATGCAGTAAAAACTTTCATATATATAATGTAAAGTTCAGCAATACGATTCCTTTTTCTTACATAAAATGAATTAAATGGGCAGTAGCACATTTTTTGACAATTTTACATTTTCAACTTTTCACTGATAATTACAAGTTAATGCTAAATGCGTTACTTTGATAGTGTCAAAAATCTCATTACACAAACCAATCAATAGTCAGAGAACAAATTATTAAGATTCACATAACATCCAGGGACAGCCATATTTGTGTGAACACCTTTAATTCATTTTGTGTAAGAAAAAGAATCGCATGGCTTAACTTTTCATTATATATTTGATTTATTACTGCTTCATTTAGTTTTTGTACATTGTCTAAAGATTGAAACCATCTATTTTCAATTTCCTGACATCACCTTATATTCCCCCTAAAAACGTGCTACTGCCCCTTTAAAGGTGTTCGTACAAAAATGGCCGCCAATGGACAATATGTTAATCTTTAATATTTGTCTCTGACTATAGATGGTTGGTTTGTAACATGTGGTTTTTGACACTGTCTAAAAATTTCATTCTCTCCTCACAGAGGCAGATCAAGTAATGACATGTCATACAGCCTCTGTTCTACACGCTGAAATCCGTGGGTTCCGGCAGTTTCCCCTGGCGGAAAAAAATTCGCCACAATCCAATTAAATTTCTTTATCAAATGACCTCGCTTCTCGCATGGAAAGGGTGGTTTTGCCTTGATTCAGTAGACAAAATCATGATTTTTGAACAGCGTCGCTGATTGCACAACTAACTTTGTTTGCCAGGCATCTCCCATTCTCTCCCACAAACTCGGCGTAATAGAACAGAGGCTGTATCAACATTTCACGACTTGATCTGCCTCTGTGGGGAGAGAATGAATTAATTCATTTAGCATAAACGTTCGATTATCAGTGAAAATTGAAAATATAAAAGTTTCCAAAAAAGTGCTACTGCCCCTTAAAAACGAATTTTAATCGATGTACAATAACATAACGTGTGATATATTGTTTGGCGGTAATGAATTTAACCATTGATATAATAACTAAATGAGTTTTTATTCAGAAACAGCATGATTCCTATCATTTCAAGACCTGAAAAGTTTTATGTGTGAAGGATTTTTATATAGTCGTGATGTATATTAACAAACAGTAAATTTGCACAACACACCAAGTCACATATTGACCGTATTGACTGTCACCTATTGACTAGATAGAGATAGCTTTGTAGGTAATGGTGGCCATGAATATTTCAGTCCCAGGTAAATTGCGTTTACGCATCACTGAAAACTTCAACCAAACAAATAACCCAAAGTTTGTCATTTCTGAATACAGTATTAGAGCAAACACATTTTCACAAAATGAAATCTTGCTTGATAATTAAAGTAGCTATACAAAATATATAAAAAACAGAGGAGAAACTATAGACATCAATAGTTTAGAGTAAAAACAGAAAACCAACCAACGCTTATTTCATTTACCAGTTTTACCAGTTACTTGGAATAGGACTAAACGACTGTAAAATGAATAGTATGGTATTTTGAAACTCACTATTATTTTGTCGAAATGTAGAGGTTAATATTTCGTAGAGACGTGGAAAATTTGCTAAATTGTTTATTAATTTTGTATTTATTGATAGATTAACTACTATCCGATTTACCACAAATTATACGTGTTAAACGAGTTTGAAATTTCCATTGTAAAATTATTGTTCTTCTTCCGATTATAAAAGCACAGCAAATCAAATGTAACTATTTGAAACTTGAATGTTTCAACACACTATATGAAAACTATATTTTCGCTGTCGATACGTATATAACCAAACGTTTGAAAACATTGTTTCATTAAAGTTAATTAGGTTAGACTTGCTCATCTTCCTACGCAGAGCCTAAAAGGCCAGTTTCCAAACTGTCATTTTATGCCTTGCTGCAGAGACTTTACTTTTCTGTGCTGCTATAGTGCCCCTACAGAGTAGAGAGCAAGCACAGAAAACTCAAGGCTATGCAGCAAGGCATAAAATGACAGTTTGGAAACTGGCCTTTTAGGCTCTGCGAAGGAAGATGAGACTTGCTATGCAGCTTCAGATCATCCCATCCATATTCTCGCATTCTTTCATTCACTGCTCGAGCTGCCTTGTAACAGAGCTTGGTCGGTCTACTTCGTTCGTATTTGAAAGATTGATAAGAGCCCACATCTTTACTGTCAAAATATTAACCACAAATGACTGTATGCTCTTAAACATGATACCAAAGATTAAGGAACACATTTGTGAAAAAATATCATTGTGAGTTACACTGCTGTATGAAGAGGCCGTATAATACCTCTGGACTGCATGGTGTTTTCCTCGGAGCTTATCACGAAACATTAGCTCACTCTTTCCTTTTTATTATCAATTGTACAGTTATGCTTTCTGAAGTATGTAATGAGGTGAGGTGATTTGGAATTTAATGCGGCGTTCGAGAGTACTTCACTTATATCACGGCTGTGTATCATATGTAAAGAAAGACACACATCATTTTTAGGTGGTCAATGAACGTATTGCTGACAGTATATTTAGTTGTTCAGGCAAATTCAACATTTATGCATTTTATTATATTATATCATATCAATATATTTTATCCTTGTATGGAAATATTGACCATGATGCCCCTTGTGATATTTGGTCACAAGCTAATCACGTCAACAGAATTTTAAAAATAGCATAATAAAACTTACATTATTATGTGAACAAAATGAATTAATTTCTCTTTACTTCATTTTGAATTTTGAAATTGACTCATCTGTTTATATCTGATGCGAACACTTACTTTATATTTTGGATAAAAACTGTAATCTTACATTTGCGCTTTTCAACTTAACAATACCTTGTACAAATTTGGAAAAAAACTAGAACAAAATTAGTGCATAATTACATATTACATTGAAAAATACAATCCATCAGTTTATGAACCCTTTCCTCAGCAAGGTTGCTATTGTCCCCTTTTACTTTGACGGTCCGAGAGCAAAATCCGAGAGCAAAATCCTACGGTTAAGGTATACGTTAAAGAAATATTTATTGTGTCGAAAACCCTGCAACATATAGACAAGCTACTGAATCAAGAAGAGCGTTGTTTGATTGCGATACCCACTACAGGAAGTAATTTCAGCTACTGATTTGATGCAACATTTATAGATCAATAATTCACTGCAACCTTTGACATCTGTAAGCTTTTATACATGTTCTTTCGTTTGTGAAAGTGTTTTTATAATTTATTTTTTTGCACATACTACATTCACTGGTTTTAATTATAGTTGATGACCTGTTTGAGATGAAAGACCGGGGTTAGTTCAATCTCAATGTTTTTCCTCCGTTCAGTCAGATATTGCCATCTACAATTTTGAAATATTTTCATATTTATAAAGGTTTGCTACAAGCATGGGCATTCAACCCATTTTGCAATATATTATTGTCCTTTATTTCTGCCCTTTTGTTGTCTCATTAAATATTCTTGTACTTTTGCATTAAAAAGACAATTTTCAATAACTTAGCCCTTATTATTATAAACAAATTTCGTTATTTTAAATATTTGACAGATACATAAAAGCATGACATAGAAGAAAAACATATCTACTAAGAAAGAATAGTTTATTCTCAAAGGGAAGATTATGTACTTTGAAAATCGTACTTGTTTCAATGTCACCTCTGACGACAAAGTCCGATTCATTTTTAGGCCTTCGGATTCGTTATTACAAAAGTGAATAGGAAATATAACAATATCAGCGAACAGTGAACAAACACATTACATAATAAGAAACACATTGAAATGACAGTAGGTTTTAAGACTGTCATCATCTAAAACGATCCTTACAGTTATGAGGAAATTCATTCCTTTCAATCCTGTTTGGAAATAACCTATCACATGATGTATTTCGGTACCTCGAGCAACATATAGAATACAATCAACAAATATTTTGCCAAAGAATTGCAAAGTGTGTGAGTATAGCCAGTGCTGCAAGTTTCCTATTTCATTTGATAAGGCATCTAACAACAAACTTGTTATTCAACAAATGCAAAAATATGAAATGATAAAAAGCAAGCAGAAGTTTATGTACAAATCTTTTTGTGTGTATTTTATGGCAGGATATTATTCAATAACATGACAATACAAAACCCTGAATAAATTAAGCATTACTTACAAGAAAAAAATAAAAGGATTATAGAAAATTCAAACTTAATCATGTTTGATCGCCAAATCAACTTGCGATCACTTGTTTTTCATCAGAAAAACCTCAACATAATGCTTTTCCCCATCTTGTTCGTTGAATCTCACAATGTCGGTCTGACTTTCCGGGTCTGTTGGCACTTTAAAAGTCTCTTCTACTTGAGCCTCTGCAAACTGCTGTACAGTGTTCACGGCTCCAGCACTTTCGGGTTGTCTCCCCTTTGCAGCCTCCATTGTAGTTCCATCCCCATCATAAGTCATGGACAAGTTGTCAGAGTCATCCAAGGCAAACTGCTGTACAGTGTTCACGGCTCCAGCACTTTCGGGTTGCCTTCCCTTTGTAGCCTCCATTGTAGTTCCATTCTCATCATACTCAATGGATTGGTTGTCAGTGATATCCAAGTCATGGTCATCATTATATTCTTCTGCATCATCACTCCCTATCATGATGTCAGTGCTTGTCAGCTCTTCTCTATCATCACAATCATGTTGTGTGTCTTTGATTGATTGAACTCTGTCTTGTTGATCATCTTCTTTAAAGATCTTCATCTTGTCTTCGCCACCACTAAACATAGCGCCATTAGATGACACAATTCTTTCCCCGTCTTCTTTCATATTTCTATAAGCAATGACGTCATCACACTCTTCAACAAAAAAATTTGTGTCATTCTTCAAGTCACAAGCCGCTTTGCAAATCTCTTTAGACCCACTCTTCTTTTCAGCACCTCCAAGCATTTTAACTGTATCGCTACCCGATGGCACATCATCTTCAACAATACCCTTCTTCAAAAGTTCTCGGTCAGGAACCCTTTTGTTAACAATCTCATCTTCCACAGAGACAAGACTCCCAGAACTGGTGTCATCCTGCTTGAGGACAACCACCTGAACCCCCACCTGACTCATGTCTTGTTCACTCTCCAGGTTGATGGAGGGCACTGTGTTAAAGCTTCTTGCATCTTCCTGTTCTGCATCCCTAGTTCTTGCAGAGGCTTCCCAATTGACCTTGTTCAGGTTGTTCTGGATTCTGTTGGGAAAAAGTTGAGTACGCCTTTCATCATTGAATATGGTGATTCAGCAATAAAATTTGACAGTTGAATTAACCATGTTAGTTTTTTTACGGATTCTTTTGAACTTGGTTACAGTGTTAATGCAAAACCTTACATAACATTACAGCTACACTTTATAATAAATATGTGAATAATGATACCAAAATGTGATTGAACATTACCCGACTTTTGATATTTAAACTTTGAATCTTAAAAGAATCAGCGTTTGTACATTTATATGAATATTATAATCAATGAAAGGTTTAAATATAAACTTACCGTTTAAAGTGGTATGTGACATACACAACCACGACCAGGAAGATGATGAAGAAGAGAATGAATCCGGTTATCAAGTACTGTGCGGTTCGAGCTAGAGACACAAATGATCAATAGGTAGTCAAAGTAATGCAAGGTAGAATTTGTCCACAAATGTTACAGATTAGAAAACAAATAGGTTGTTCGCAAAAACAACTGTTTAATACTTTTAATAAATTCATAATCAGTTAGTAACTTCATCTAAACATCATTATACAGCACCTCTTCTCGGCAAGAAGCTTTTAATTTGGGAGTGAGGTATAAGAAATTTCTTTACCATAAAAGGGAACATCGTATGGTTCTAAGGATAAATAATTTCACCTTCACCCAGTATCAACAAGTATAGTGAGGTAATAGGTCATTTAACATATAACTGACACGATTATTCTTGCATAAAAATAACCTAAAGTACACATACCTTTATACTCAGTTTTACAAACGTCCAAACATTCTTCAGTAGTGCAGTTCCCTTCACAGTCATGTTGACATAAGTCACCTCTAAAGTTTGATAGGCACCCCTTTACGCAGTGACCAGAGTCTTGTTTACAGGAGCCGTCCAAGCATTTCAAACACGACTTCTCACAGTGACTTCCATAGAAATTCCTCTTACAGGACTTGCAGGTTCCATCCTCAACATCACAAAATTTATTGAGACAGGAAAGTTGACATTGGTATTGACATTGATAGCCATAGAATCCTTCTCTACAACCATCAATACATGTCCCATTAACATTGCATAATTCTCTGGCACATCCAGATCCACATGTAGACTCGCACATCTGACCATACCATCCTGATTTACAACTGTAGCAGTCTCCTGTTATCTTATTACATCCTGACGCACAGTGAGAACTGCAACTGTGTTCACAGAACGTTCCAAAATATCCAACTTCACATCCCTCCTTACACCCTTTAATACCACATGCTCCGCCAATGCACTTATCAGGACATTGCTTCTCACATGTACCACCATACAAGCCTGTTTTACATTTAAAACAGTCTCCATTTATTTCATTACATCCTGAAAGACACCTTGTATTACATCTATGTTCACAGAACTTTCCAAAATATCCAGCATCACATCTCTCCTTACACCCTTTAGAACAGTCACCTTCACAGTGGAGACAAACATCACAGGTTCCCGAGACTCTGTTGCACACTTCACACCCAGCTGGGCAGGACTTGCAGGCGGTTCCATAGTAGGAATCCTGACATCCTTGTGCACATGACGACCCCAGCTGGCAGAATCCTCCTTCACATTCCTGGGTACATTTCCTGCAGGTTGTCTCTACTGTACAATGTATGTTGCATTGGGAACCGTAAAATCCATGTGTACACCCATTTGAGCATTTTCCAATACCATCGGTGGTTAAAAGACAGGTGTTGTTTCTGCATCCTGTGCTACAGTTAAGGTTACACCTTGGACCATAGTAACCATTATAACACTTGGAGAAACACTGGCCGTTGTCCTTGCAGTGGAGACATTGTTGATTGTTCATACACGTGGTGGCTGAAAAATGATTATCAACAGTAAAATTCATAACTTAATGAATTGTTGTGCAATTGGCATATTTGATATATTTTTACTGTCAAATGTTAACTTTAAAGAATCAAGGGAAATACACCTAGCCATTAATGTATGAAACGTATGCCCACTAGAACAAAGAGAGTGTAAAGTAATAAATCATTTCTAAAAGTATGACTTCTGCATGGTGTATATTTTGGCAAAATTATTCAGTGCAAATATTCATCAGCAATGTATTAATACAGAGGAGAGATGCTATTGTTTAATCTTCAGATTAAGTTCAAGAATTCAATATGACAGATAACTTAAGTAGGCAATAGGATTTGTTTTAGAAAAGTATTTTTGCAATAATCAAGACAGTAAAAAGTATAAATAATTCTGTCAAAACGACGTTTGATTGTTCGTTTTTATTGTTGATTACTTACAGTTGCGTTGTTTTAAAGCAAATAGGCTAAATTGATAATCACGAGTTTTAAAATGATTGCCATGTAATTGGTATATTTATCAAAAAACTGATCACGTTATAACAATGTGGAATTAACTATTGAAAGTACATGAATTCTAACTATATGGAGGATATTATATGAGTGTCCATGACATACGATGTTTACAACACGAGTGCCTAAATATTTGTATTTCCCGAGCGAGAGCGAGGGATATACTGATATTTTGGCACGAATGTCGTAAACATAGTATGTCGTGGGCACGAAAATGATATTCTGTTTATTACCGTAGTCGCAAAATTAAAGAAAATCCTCAAAAGCTACTGCTCATCATAGGCGAACCGTATAGATTGTGACGTATAACGTGACGTCACAATGATAAAGTGATATTTTGCCCTAGGGCAACATATGAAAAATATGAACCTCGGTATGACTGCCCTCGTAGGTAATGAAAATAAATAATGTTGATATCAATATAAATAAAAGAAATGGCGATTACCTACTTTTTTGATGATTGTTTGATACTATATATAGCAAAGAAGTTGAATATATGTTGCTTTCATTTCACAAGAAAACGATTGAATTGTTACTGTGGTACATGTATAAATAATTTACAACTGAAAATAATGTTTACTTTTCCTTGATCAATGTAAAATGATTTGACATCAGAATTGTCAGAAATATTCACTAACATTTCTAATTTGTTTCAAGTTTACTTTATCTCAATAATGAATTAGAGTTTATGATAAACATAATTTACAGAGTGATGGAAATCTTTTTCATACATTTCAAAAGATTTAAACAAGAGAACAAAAAGTAGAAAAAGTTCGTCAAATAATTCAACTTACCTTCAGACATTTTTAGGAAAGAGATAAACAAGAGAATGACCAGCATCTTGTTGAAAAAAAAAAGATTTCGAAATGAATTAATTAAAAAATACCAGTTCAGCTCACTACCAACATTAAGGCAGAGAATGAAACCTATGTTAGATTTATAATTTTGTTAAAAAGGAAACATTCATGATTAGTATAAATATCATTATCAGTTTTATATTCCGTCTTCAACACACTTTAAAGAAACATTAACGGACGTTGAAAGTTTAAATAGGACACTTGATCCTGCAATAAGGAAATTATACTTATTTGATGTTATCTACTGATTGGAAATAGGGTCTAAAACATCAATTGAAACTATTAAAATGGTGTATATTATTCAAAAACAATCCAAGCAAGCTCATTAAACGTTCTTCCTTGCGCCTTTAATGCTTAAAAGGTTATGAATGACTTTGTGAACTAGCCATTCTGCATTAAGTTTTTTATGGATTAAACATATATTCATAATAGATCCTGTAGTAATTTTGGAAATCAATGTCATATTCACGGAATTTCGACTATGTCCAACAAGTTGATTAGTAATACATATATGTTATTCGTACACATTTGTTTTACTACAATTTACACCAAACATTTACTTTCCGATGGCCATGTGTATGCATATCATTCTTACTTTCATCCTATGATCATCTCATTCACATTTCGTTTTTTTGTTGCACATTTGATTCGTTAAGGTGGAATTTGATTCAAATCATCCTTGGAATAACATAGAAGCCATGCAATTAGACCAAACTGAATCGTAGAGACAAAATATATCATATTTATGAAAGAATGAATTTTACAAAGACACAAAAGCCCCTTTAAAAACACAAAGTGTTAAAGGCAGATCGATGAATACATTTACCCAAGATACCCAAGATTTAAAACAGATGACCAACATTGATCGTAATTCAGGCCTCTCAAAATGGCATTGACCCTTAAAATCGAAGTAAGCGATTCATGGGTGTGATACAGTTGTAAATGGATACTACAGCATTTGAGGAGAGTATTCTTTAACCAATGTTTGGTCAAAAGTGAAATTAACATTAACCAGTGTTAAAGCCAAAATGAAGTCCCCATTTCTAGTGTTTGGGCCAGTTCTGTGTCATTTTGTGCCCTCAAGACAAAGAGACTTTGTTGCAGCACCGTAAGATCTCTGCTAATTTGTTAGTTAACAACCTTCAAGGATGCAGCCAGAGTAAGAAAATGGTTAAACCCTGGAATGCAATAAGTTGAGATGGAACAAACACTGAAAGACTAACATCCCTCCTCTCCTAATCTGCAAGAGTCGTTGTTTCAACAAGTTTCAGGTGTTGTCCATGATGGTCTGCTGTTTTCCTGATATTTCCTTTACTGAGACGGAAACAAAAATACAGCAACCCTGAATCAGATTGACTAAGTTCAACATGACAAATTGGGAAAGACTCTGAATGCAAGGGATCTCCAGTGAAATTTGAAGGTAGCAAAACATTTAAACTAATGATTTCATTATTTGCACTTTGATTTGTGTTTAACTCTTTGATCTGATAATACTAGATATATACCCAGCAAAACAAATTCTCATTACATTTCTAAATTAAAACAGTAGTCTGCAAAACGCGTTCACCACACTACGGAAATATACCAAAATGAATCATGAAAATGTCGAAAAAATAACTTGCCACAAATATACGATAAAGATTGTGTAAAACTGTGGTTATCTTAAATTGGCAAGCAGAGAGAACATATTAAGAAGATTTAAAGCTGTGTAACCTGATAAAAAGACTCTCAAAGGATTTAAACATTTCATTTTGACAAAGGCTAACAGACATGAAGGCAGACAGATATTGGAGTGCTTCAACTTTTTTTCTCCATATTTAGAAGTCACTTACAGATTAAGTGTCCATCTGAAAACATTATGTGACTTCTGAAAAGAACACCAACAGAACAATAACGTCAGAGAAGACCACCTTAGTTTTGACCGACACACAGTTACAATCCAACTTCTTTAGACATGGAAATAAAAACATTAATATGTCCTACATCTTGATTTATCCACACGTAAGCAAACCCATACCTAAACCACATGTTTTAAGCATTCAACGCCCAGGACTTCCTTCCAGCCTTTTCCACACTATATTGATAAACATAAGCTGCTATTTAGTACAATATCTACTTAATTCATCTAACCATTTTTGAAGACATATGACCGTGCTGTCTACAATCGCCATATTGTCTGCACATAACAACATAAACATTTGAAGAACCTTTCTCTCTATGCACCTTTGATTATCCTCTCCAAAGAAGTCAGTAATATCGTTAATATAGATAAAATAGAAATGGAGACAGATGACAGCCTTGTCGGACTCCGCACATACAATCGAAAAAGGAAATCAAACCTTCATTAAATGAAATGCATGATTCAATATTGAAATAGATATTTTTAATCTAAATTCTCTACCCTGGATCTTAGACTGCCACACCAATCCATCTTGAAAACTGAATCAAAAGCTGACTTTAGATCTATAAAAGCACAATAAACTTTACCCTAATTAAGACTAATATATTACGATATTAAAGTCTCCAATACAAATGTATATTATCAGTAGTTTGGAAACCTTGCTCTGGAATAAAAAGCTTTTCATGGTCTACCCAAATCACTAACCTGTTGCTAATGACTTTTTGAAATATCTTACCAGATATCTCTAACAAAGTAATAGGCCCACAAGTCTTGTATCACCATTCCTTTGAATTGGTAATATCAAACCTTTAGACCACTCGTTTGGATAAATACTCGTTGCGAGAATTGCACTAAGAAGTAACTGTAACAATTCTATACAAAGATTAGGAAAATTCAATTAGCAGACCGCTATATCCCAGTGCCTAACCATAAGTTATATTAGCAATTACAGTACTTATCTCTTTACAATAAACTGAACAAAGTGTGTTACAAACCGATTAAAGTCGTTTTCTTAAGGTGAAATATTTTGTTCATTGAACAAATGTTTAAAGTATTCAAGTGTTTATACCAATGCTATTGGAAATAGAGGTAGTTTTCTCACTATAAACCAAAAACGTTTACTGTCATTTAAAGTAAGAGAGTTCAGGAGTGATTGTGAGAGAATGTCGAACAATGCTGAACGTTTTGAAGAGCAGCTTATACTGTCTCCAGACCTCTGTGTAGCACACTCGGTCTACTGCACTGTTGGTCACGTGGAACACATGAGGGGACTGCGGGCTTGTGGGACTGACTTACACTCGCTGTGAAACCTGTTATTTCCTTCTTCTGACGAGTCAGAGCGCCTACACGTTGAGGATTTGACTTGCTTAAAGTTGCTAGCACAGTTTAATAAGCTTGAATAAGATGAATCATGTGCATCTCGTCACCATTATTTATCAATTCTTTCAAATATATTTATTTCCTATTCTGTCCCACTCATCAGTTTCTCACTGTCCCAAGGGCACCCATGTCTTGGAGTGAGATGTTGAAGATTTGACTTGACATCAAACTGTTTCACAATTAAGGCGAAAGCAACAGGGAAATGTGATTCAACTTGGTCACACACTGAAAACTTACTGAACATTTCACATGATTTTTCCAAACAGATGACATAGTCAACCACACTCTCTCTCCGTCATTAGCTACACAGGTTTTTTGTCTACATTTTTGTCTTAAAAAGACGGCCACTACAAATTCTAAAACCAGTTCTTTTGCAGAAATCTAACTGTGTACGACCTCATAGTCACCCTTGGAACTGCGAAGTGTAGCATTATCATCACTTGTGTAATGTATGTATTCATCCACTGTGATAAATCGAGGGTCGTCGTTTTTAATATAATCTGGTAGGCTCTCGTAAGTTCTGGCATTAAAATCTCAATTCAAGATGATATGGAAAAAGGGATATGTTTATTGACAGGATAAAATGTCACTCTTTAATGTGGCACTGAACTTTTCTATTTATTTCAGATTGAAACGCATTTTAACGTATGATAAAAGTGGTAGCTTACTCTTGCACTTTTAACCTAAAACTTTGAACATATGAGAAACAATTGGAACTCGGCGCACAATTCAGAATTATATAGGAAATAGATTCCGTCATATTTAGATCTCTTCCTCAGCATGGTTACTATATAACACTTTACGTTTGACAGTCCAAGAGCGAAACCCTATATATTCCGTTTAAGTTTAGTCTAAATCAATAATTGTTGTGCCTCACATCCCTGTTGAATATAGTCAACAAGCTGCTGAATCAAGAAATTGTTTGTTTGATTGTGACACTTATACCGGAAGAATTTTTGATTGTTTGATTTGACTTGACATTTATAGATCGATTAATAGTTCATTGCAGCCTTATGGAAACTGTAAATCGCCTGTCTGATTATATACTTTTTTTCAAATATTTGTTTTGCTATCGTCATTGGTGTTTATTGTAATATGTGAGCTATTTTTATTCAAAAGATCGGGTTTAATTCAACGTAAATGTTATTCCTGTTATTCAGTTAGATATATATAAAATTACAGCAGTTGTAAAATGTTTGCATCTGTACAAGGGTTTGCTACAAGCATATTCAATTAAACCAGTCATAGTCGCATATACTATTATCCTTTGTTTCTGCCAAAATACATCGACAACTGGTCACATTTAATTTCTTTTGCATTGATATGATAATTTTAAAAAACTATACCAAAATTGATAACGAAAAGTGATAAAGAGATAAAGGAGTGACATAGAAACAAAACAATATGCTAAGGAAGAAAAGTTTATTATCGAAGAAGGAACTTTGTACTTTTGGCCAACACAAAATAGGCGTTCAACATTGTAAATATAAGTCACTAATTTACTGTTTCTGAATGTATAGTGCAATTTAAGTTAGTAGGTATTATATAACTTCACTTGATGATGCATACAAACTGTGTTAATAACTATTAATTAACAATTCTTCATTAAAACATCTAAAACATTTAATACATTAAAGTTTAACAATTTCCTGGAACTTAAAAAGTGTAAAAAGGAAATCTAATAATGAAAAATTATCATTTTTCAATATGACAAATACAAACGATGTTATCTAATCAAAACCTAATTTTCCTTTCCTTTACATTGTAGGACATTCAGAATAAAAGTTTTGAATTGATGTATTCACAATAATTTGAATGCGAGTTGTGATGAGCTGATCCCCTTTGATGCTTGGAAGGGTTATCTTCAGGAAAGCGGAAATATTGCAATCTCCATGACAAGTGAACAAACATTATGTTACATTATAAACATAAAATATGCGGATAGTGACAATAGGTAATCAGACTCGAATAGTTCACAACAATCCTTTAACTCTTGGGAATATGCTTTACTTTCAGTCTGGTTTTGAAATGTTGACATGATGAATCACAAAATGATGTACACTAATCAAGGTCGGACAACATAAAGAACACAACACAACAAGTACTTGGCAAAAGAATATAAATGTTATATTATGTGTATGTATATATGTCATTATGACATCATAACACGACAATAAAAAAATATATATATTAAGACCTACTTTCATGCACGAGAGAACAATTTAACATTATATTCAATCCAAGCTTAAGTATGTTTGATCACCAAATCGACTTGCAGCTACAGGCAAACTGAAACAATCACTTAATTGTTACTCATCAGGAAAACCTCAACATAATGTTTGTCCCCATCTTGTTCATTCAATTTTCCAATATCAGTGTAGCTTTCCTCGTATGTGGCTACACTAAAAGTCTCTTCTACTTGAGTCCCTGCAAACTGTGGTACAGTGTTCTCTGCTCTAGCACTTTCGGGTTGTCTCCTCTTTGCAACCTCCATTGTAGTTCCATTCTCATCATACTCAATGGATTGGTTGTCAGTGATATCCAAGTCATGGTCATCATTATATTCTTCTGCATCATCACTCCCTATCATGATGTCAGTGCTTGTCAGCTCTTCTCTATCATCACAATCATGTTGTGTGTCCTTGATTGATTGAACTCTGCCTTGTTCATCAATGAAATAATTCTCACTAAAACCCGTGATTATTTCTTGTTTTGTGTCACTAAAATTGTTCTCATTATCGAATGGGTCTATTAAAAAACATCTCCTCATCTTGATCATCTCTTTTGGGATTTTAAGACAAGTACACTTCTTAATTGTTCTCACCATTTAGATTCATCTCTCCTCTTAAGTCCTTAGTTCTTATGTCACAGTACGGCCCTTTCTCCTCTATGGTAACTCTCACCAACTTTATATCATCAACATCGTCTTTATAATCAGCATCATTTTCCAAAATCATCTCCATTTTGTCTTCGCCATCACTACACATATTGTCACAAGATGACACAATTCCCTCTTTGTCTTCTTTCTTATTTCTATAAGCAATGGCGTCATCACACTCTGAACCATCTTCAATAATATCCTTTGCATCATTCTTCAAGTCATAATCTGCATACAAATCTCTATAGACCCACCTTTCTTTTCAGCACTTCTAAGCTTTTTAACTGTATTTAAAACAATACCCTTCCTCGAAAGTTCAGGAACCCGTTTGTCAACAATCTCATCTTCCACAGAGACAAGACTCCCAGAACTGGTGTCATCATGCTTGAGGACAACCACCTGAACCTCCACCTGACTCATGTCCTGTTCACTCTCCAGGTTGATCGAGGGCACTGTGTTGAAGCTTCTTGCGTCTTCCTGTTCTGCATCCCTAGTTCTTGCAGAGGCTTCCCAATTGACCTTGTTTAGGTTGTTCTGGATACTGTTGAGAAAAAGTTGAGTACGCCTTTCAGCCACATAATTTGACAGTTGAATTTACCATGTTATGTTTTTTACGGATTCTTTTAAACTTGGTTACAGTGTTAATGCATAACCTAACATGACATTACAGCTACAATTTATATTTTCAAAAATTAATAAGGATACCAAAATGTAATTGAACATTACTCGACTTTTGTTGGACACTCATTTTGATATTTAAACTTTGAATCCTTAAAGAATCAGCGTATGTACATTTATATGAATATTATAATCAATGCAACCTTTTAATATAACCTTACCGTTTAAAGTGGTATATGACATACACAACCACGACCAGGAAGATGAAAAAGAAGAAAATGAATCCGGCTATCAAGTACTTTGAGATCTGAGCTGGAGACACAAAAATAAATAGGTAGTCCAAGTTATGCAATGTAGAATTTGAGATTAGACATCAAATATATTATTCACAAAAACAACTGATAAAAACTTTTAATCAATTCATAATCAGTTTGTAACTTCATCTTAACATTATACAGCACCTCTTCTAGGCGAGGAGCTTTTACTTTGGGATTGAGGTATATGAAATTTGTTCACCATAAAAGGGAACATCGTTTGGTAGTTAGGATAAATAATTTGACCTTCACCCAGATCAACAAGTATTCTAATATAATGAGGTAATAGGTCATTTAACATATAACTGACACGATTATTCTTGCATAAAAAACAACCTACAAGTGCACATACCTTTAAACTCAGTTTTACAAACGTGCAAACATTCGTCAGTAGTGCAGTTCCCTTCACAGTCATGTTGACAGAAGTCACCGCTAAAGTTTGATAGGCACCCCTTTAAGCAGTGACCAGAGACTTGTTTGCATAATTCTCTGGCACATCCAGAGCCACATTTAGACTCGCACATCTGACCATACCATCCTGATTTACAACTGTAGCAGTCTCCTGTTATCTGATTACATCCTGACGCACAGTTAGATCTGCAACTGTGTTCACAGAACGTTCCAAAATATCCAACTTCACATCCCTCCTTACACCCTTTAGAACAGTCACCTTCACAGTGAAGACAAACTTCACAGGTTCCCGAGACTCTGTTGCACACTTCACACCCAGCTGGACAGGACTTGCAGGCGGTTCCGTAGTAGGAATCCTGACATCCTCGTGCACATGACGACCCCAGCTGGCAGAATCCTCCTTCACATTCTTGGGGACATTTTCTGCAGGTATTCGTATATGCTTCACAAGGGAGATGTATGTTGCATTGGGAACCGTAAAATCCAGGTGTACACCCATTTGAGCATTTTCCAATATCATTGGTGATTAAATGACAGGTGTTGTTTCTGCATCCTGTGCTACAGTTAAGGTTACACCTTAGACCATAGTAACCATGATAACACTCAGATAAACACTGGCCGTTGTCCATGCAGTGGAGACATTGTTGATTGTTCACACACATGGTGGCTGAAATTTGATTATCAACAGTAAAGTTCATAACTTAATGAATTGTTGTGCAATTGGCATATTTGATATATTTTTACTGTCAAATGTTAACTTTAAAGAATCAAGGGAAATACACCTAGCCATTAATGTGTGAAACGTATGCCCACTAGAACAAAGAGAGTGTAAAGTAATAAATCATTTCTAAAAGTATGACTTCTGCATGGTGTATATTTTGGCAAACTTATTCAGTGCAAATATTCATCAGCAATGTAATAATACAGAGGAGAGATGCTATTGTTTAATCTTCAGATTAAGTTCAAGAATTCAATATGTCAGATAACTTAAGTAGGCTATTCCGGTTTACATTTTGAAATGCAGAGAAAATAAATAGGATTTGTTTTAGAAAAGTATTTTTGCAATAATCAAGACAGTATAAAGTATAAATAATTCTGTCAAAACGACGTTTGATTGTTCGTTTTTATTGTTGATTACTTACAGTTGCGTTGTTTTAAAGCAATTAGGCTAAATTGATAATCACGATTTTTATAATGATTGCCATGTAATTGGTATATTTATCAAAAGAAAAATCTGAAAAAAAGAATTAATTGTTCAATAAACTGATCACGTTATAACAATGTGGAATTAACTATTGAAAGTACATGAATTCTAACTATAAATAAATAATGTTGATATCAATATAAATAAAAGAAATGTCGATTACCTACTTTTTGGTTGATTATTTGACTCTATATAGCAAAGAAGCTAAATATATGGTGCTTTCATTTCACAAGAAAACGATTGAATTGTTACTGTGGTACATAAATAAATGATTTACAACTGAAAATAATGTTTACTTTTCCTTGATCAATGTAAAATGATTTGACATCAGAATTGTCAGAAATATTCACTTACAATTCTAATTTGTTTCAAGTTTACTTTATCTCAATAATGAATTAAAGTTTATGATAAACATAATTTACAGAGTGATGGAAATCTTTTTCATACATTTGAAAAGATTTAAACAAGAGAACAAAAAGTAGAATAAGTTCGTCAAATAATTCAACTTACCTTCAGACATTTTTAGGAAAGAGATAAACAAGAGAATGACCAGCATCTTGTTCAAAAATACCAGTTCAGTTCACTAACAACATTAAGGCAGAGAATGAAACCTATGTTAAATTTATAATTTTGTTAAAAAGGAAAAATTCATGATAAGTATAAATATCATTATCAGTTTTATATTCCGTCTTCAACACACTTTAAAGAAACATTAACGGACGTTGAAAGTTTAAATAGGACACTTGACCCTGCAATAAGGAAATTATACTTATTTGATGTAATCTACTCATTGGAAATATGGTCTTAAACATCAATTGAAACTATTAAAATGGTGTATATTATTCAAAAACAATCCAAGCAAGCTCATTAAACGTTCTTCCTTGCGCCTTAAATGCTTAAAAGGTTATGAATGACTTTGTGAACTAGCCATTCTGCATTAAGTTTCTTATGGATTCAACATATATTCACAATAGATCCTGTAGTCCAACAAGTTGATACATATATGTTATTTGTACATATTTGTTTCACTACAATTTACACCAAACATTTACTTTCCGATGGCCATGTGTATGCATATTACTTTCATCATATGATCATCTCATTCACATTTCGGTTTTTTTAGCACATTCGATTCGGTAAGGTCGAATTTGATTCAAATCATCCTTGGAATAACATAGAAGCCATGCAATCAGACCAAACTGAATCGTAGAGACAAAATATATCATATTTATGAAAGAATGAACTTTACAAAGACACACAAGCCCCTTTAAAAACACAAAGTGTTTAAAGCAGATCGATGAAAACATTGTACCCAAGATACCAAAGATTTAAAAAAGATGACCAACATTGATCGTAATTCAGGCCTCTCAAAATGGCATTGACCCTTAAAATCGAAGTAAACGATTCCTGGATGTGATACAGTTGTAAATGGACTAGAAAGTGTTTTTACCCGTAAAAACAGATGTCTCCCCCTTCCTCAAATGCTCCAAACCTCTAAACAATGCTATCATAAAGCACCATTAATGTTCTCTGTATAATTCAATTTGAATAAATATGTTGAGTAAGTAAATAAAAGTACCGAGGGTACAGAAGCTCACCTTAAAATGAATGATGTGGTAATATGGTTTAATTGTGTAACCATCTTTTATATGATAATGTGGGATAGAAGAGAGGTTTGCAATGGAACGACAGGGGGAAAAAGGGGAGGAGGGAAAGGTGGGATAGAAGGGGTGGGGGTAGAAGAGAGGTTTGCAATGGAAATAATATGCAGGTCAACTCAGTAATATGTTTATTGAAGTATCTTAACTAACTATGATGTCACAAAATGTCTCCATTTACTAAATGGCACTGAGCAAAGTTTTGTTAGATTTTGGTCAACTTTGCATTTGTTGTTAAGTTAAATTACACTTTCCCTTTGATTTTGTATATGTTTTATATCTTTTGTATGCAACTGTACTGAATTATTTGCCACTCCCTGTACTATGACGTATGCCTGTAAAGTAAAATATGGGGAAAAAATAAATAAAAAAACTAACAGAGAGAATTGGTGAGAAAGACTTTGTAAAAAAAGAATTGTTCAGACAGCTGTTCAATTAGTTTTGAAGATGAATATTAAATTATATCTTTTATAAGCATGACAAACACAATAAAAGATAATTTGTTATTCATTTACCAAAATTATCAATTTGGAATAAATTAATTGCATGGGAACAAAGGAGTAAAAAACCTAACAGTTAGTGTTGGGAGTGAACAAATTTTATCATTTTAAATGCTTTTGAAAAGGATTTGTTTGAATTGAATGATCATTATAATTATCTAGACAATCATTGTTCAGACCGTAATCAGATATAGATGATTAAAAAATGTATATTTATCCCTCACTGTCTATGTTATTTGCCATATATGAAGTGTCAGGAATTATGTAACCCACTGATGGAGTGAACAACTTTTATCATTTTAAGTTTTATTAAAAAGGATTTATTAAAACAGTCATGCTTCAGGCTCTTCGCAGATAAAGATGATTCATACATTTTTCTGTAACTGTATTTATAGTGTTGATAAATATTACAACAAGCGTATCAATACAAATATAATGACATTAATTTGATTGATCAGGAAATGTATTCTTTTCAATGAATTTCATGAAATCTAATTGAAAATTCAATTTAATTGGCATATTGACCATCTTGGATTCTTGATAACAAAATAAATGCGTCTTTGTCAGGAATCAGAATTTTCAGAATTATTATCAAAAGCTGATTCTTGACTTGTTTAAATTGTTATTTGTAAAAAGTATTACTATTAATAGAATACAAGTATACTTTTCATAAAGACAATTTATATACTTTCCATAAAGTCCATTATGTTCTATTTATCAATTAGGTCAGGATTACTATGCAATATACAAGCAGGCAGGGCTGCTAGCCCCAGATCATATTTGTGTATTTGGCTTTGTGTACGTATATTTGGAGAAGCATCCTAGTGTGCTGAGCATGTAAGCCTGAACTCTGGCTAAGCCCTTATGTGTGGTATTAAAAGACTTAACGGGAGAGAACATGAATTGTTGTGAAAAATATATATAATTTCACAAAATATAGTTAGCTTATGTCCTAAATTGATTTTGTGTCAAGAAGAACTTCTGTTAGATATAGAAATGGTATAAATATGAGTAAAACAAAGGAACTGGAACCTGATACAAAATAACTCTTTCCACATCAACTTATCATGTAGATTGCTAAACACAAAGCTTATTGTTGACACGTTTTGTGTAAGTTGTTATTCTTAGAAAGAATATATCACTGTCATGAGAATACAAGTCTAATTTCCATAACTCTTATTGCATACACATGGCCATATAGCATAATGCTCTACCATATTAATTGGGTCAGGTTGATTATGCAACAGACTAGCAGCTGAGACTGTGATGCTAGCAGCCTGTATTGGGATGTGTATTAGAAAAGCATAGTGGACTCAACAGGAATATCTGAACTCTGGTTGACCCCTTTTGTGTGGTATTTAAAGGAATATAAGGGAGATACCATTGTTTAAAATTCAACATGATGTTTAATGTCATTGGGTTTTTGCAGCTAGTTGCCATAAATATTTTAAACAAATTAATTAATTATGTTTGTCTTTCATCTTAATGTTTTAGAAACACTTAAAAATATAGAACAACTTGCATGACAATCTTGAATGGTATTCCATATTCAAGATAATATTATGATTAGTAAGTTCAAATTAGAGAATTTATATAGTGCGAGTGATCAATTGATGAAAGCTTAAAATTTAGTGAAAATGATGTGTCATCTGCAGCTGAAAAGTCAATATGGCTGCTATCGCGGCCATCGCTGGATTCTCAAAACTGAAACGTCTACCTTTGTGGGAGGAATCACTATAGGTATAACATACTACAATATGAAAATGATATCTAGATTGGTTTAGGAGAAGTAGTCATTTTCATGAAATCTAATTGAAAATTCAATATGGCTGTCATGGCGGCCATCTTGGATTCTCAAAACTGAAACGTCTACCTTTCTGTGAGGAATCACCATGGGTATAACATACTACAATTTCAGAATGATATCTGGATTAGTTTAGGAGGAGTAGTCTTTTTCCTGAATCTAATTGAAAATTCAATATGGCTGCCATGGCGGCCATCTTGGATTCTCAAAACTGAAACGTCTACCTTTCTGTGAGGAATCACCATGGGTATAACATACTACAATTTCAGAATGATATCTGCATTCGTTTAGGAGGAGTAGTCTTTTTCCTGAAAGTTTACGGACGGACGGACGGACATACGGACGACGGACGAAGCGCCACGACATAAGCTCACTTTTACTTCGTAAAGGTGAGCTAACAACAAACCAGTGCTTATATTATGAGACGTTTATTACTAAAGACAAACAATTAAGACAGTTTAACATATATGGTGACGATTGGTCAAATAGTTTTCGAGATCTGTTCCGGAAACAAACACTACCCTTTCAAAAAGACTCAGTCCAAATTGTTGCATGGAAATAAACAAAATAATTTTTTTTTAAATCTTTAACCTTCAAAAGGCACATCTACATGATATGGAGAGACAATATACCAAGTTTGGTGATGATCGGTCACATAGTTTTAGAAATATGCTCCGGAAACAAACACTACCCTTGAAAAAGACTAAGTCCAAATTGTTGCCATGGAAATAAAAATAAAAATTTAAAAAAAAATCTATAACCTCCAAAAGGCACATCTACATGATATGGAGAGACAGTATACCAAGTTCGGTGATGATCGGTCACATAGTTTTAGAGATATACTCCGGAAACAAAATGGGAACGCCAACGCCGAAGCCGACGCCGACGCCGACGGGAACTCAGCTAAAACCAATATGTCTCCCGACCCTTCGGGGGGAGACATAATACTACAGCATTTGAGGAGAGTATTCTTTAACCAATGTGGTCAAAAGTGAAATCAACATTAACCAGTTTAAGCCAAAATGAAGTCCCCATTTCTAGTGTTTGGGCCAGTTCTTTGTCATATTGTGCCCTCAAGACAAAGAGACTTTGTTGCAGCACCGTAAGATCTCTGCTCATTGTTAGTTAACAACCTTCAAGTATGCAGCCAGAGTAAGAAAATGGTTAAACCCTGGAATGCAATAAGTTGAGATGGAACAAACACTGAAAGATTTTCCTGCAGCACGGTAACACCCCTCCTCTCCTAATCTGCAAGAGTCGTTGGTGTTCCAGGTTTCTATATTTTCATTTGTTGTACACCAACAGGAAATGTTCGAAAAAAAGAAACTTGTATAAAAGTACCCTTCCTCTCCTAATCTGCAAGAGTCGTTGTTTCAACAAGTTCCAGGTGTTGCCCATGATGATCTGCTGTTTTCCTGATCTTCCCTTTACTAAGACGGAAACAGAAATACAGCAACCCTGAATCAGATTGAACAAGTTCAACATGACACTCTGAATGCAAGGGATCTCCAGTGAAATTTGAAGGTAGCAAAACATTTAAACAAATGATTTCATTATTTTCACTATGATTTGTGTTTAACTCTTTGATCTGATAATACTAGATATACCCAGCAAAACAAATTCTCATTACATTCCTAAATTAAAACAGGAGTGTGCAAAACGCGTTCACAATACTACGGCAATATACAAAAATTAATCTAATCAAAATGTCGAAAAAATAACTTTCCACAAAAATACGGTAAAGGTTGTGTAAAACTGTGGATGTCTTAAATTGGCAAGTAGAGAGAACATATTAAGAAGATTTAAAGCTGTGTTACGTTATAAAAAGACTTTCTCAAAGGATTTAAACATTTCATTTTGAAAAAGGCTAACAGAAATGAAGGCAGACAGTTATTGGGGTGCTTCAACCTTTTTTCTCCATATTTAGAAGTCACTTACAGATTAAGTGTCCATCTGAAAACATTATGTGACTTCTGAAAAGAACACCAACAGAACAATAACGTCAGAGAAGACCACCTTAGTTTTGACCGACACACAGTTACAATCCAACTTCTTTAGACATGGAAATAAAAACATTAATATGTCCTACACCTTGATTTATCCACACGTAACCCATACCTAAGCCACAATATTTTAAGCATTCAACGCCCAGGACTTCCTTCCAGCCTTTTCCACACTATATTGATAATCATAAGCTGCTATTTAGTACAATATCTACTTAATTCATCTAAACTCTTTTGAAGACATATGACCGTGCTGTCTACAATCGCCATATTGTCTGCAAGTAACAACATAAAAATTTGGAGAACTCCTCTCTCTGTGCACCTTTGATTATCCTCTCCAAAGAAGTCAGTAATATCGTTGATATAGATAAAATAGAAATGGAGACAGCTGACAGTCTTGTCGGACTCCGCACATACAATCGAAAAAGGAAGTGAAACCTTCCATGAAAAGCATGATTCAATATTGAAATAGAAATTTTTAATCTAAATTCTCTACCCTGGATCTTAGACTGCCACACCAATCCATCTTGAAAACTGAATCAAAAGCTAACTTTAGATCTATAAAAGCACAATAAACTCTACCCATATGAAGTCCAATATATTACGATATTATAGCATCCAATACAAATATATATTATCAGTAGTTTGGAAACCTTGCTCTGGAATAAAAAGCTTTTCATGGTCTACCCAAATCACTAACCTGTTGCTAATGACTTTTTTAAATATCTTATCAGATACATCTAACAAAGTAATAGGCCCACAAGTCTTTTATCACCATTCCTTTGAATTGGTAATATTATACCTTTAGACCACTCGTTTGGATAAATACCCGTTGCGAGAATTGCACTAAGAAGTAACTGTAACAATTCTATACAAAGATTAGGAAAGTTCAAAATAGCAGACCGCTATATCCCAGTGCCTAACCATAAGTTATATTAGCAATTACAGTACTTATCTCTTTATTATAAACTGAACAAAGTGTGTTACAAACCGATTAAAGTCGTTTTCTTAAGGTGAAATATTTTGTTCATTGAACAAATGTTTAAAGTATTCAAGTGTTTATACCAATGCTATTGGAAATAGAGGTCGTTTTCTCACTATATACCAAAAACGTTTACTGTCATTTAAAGTAAGAGAGTTCAGGAGTGATTGTGAGAGAATCTCGAACACCACTGAATGTTTTGATGCACAGAGCTGCTTATACTGCCTCCAGGCCTCTGTGTAGCGCACACGGACGACTGCACTGTTAGTGTCGACTGCGGGCTTGTGGGGCTGATTACACTCGCTGTGAAACCTGTTATTTCCTCCTTTTGACGAGTCAGGGCGCCCACACGTTGAGGATTTGACTTGCTTAAAGTTGCTAGCACAGTTTAATAAGCTTGAATAAGATGAATCATGTGCATCACGTCACCATTATTTATCAATTCTTTCAAAGATATGTATTTCCTATTCTGGGATTTTGTCCCACTCATCAGTTTCTCACTGTCCCAAGGGCACCTATGTCTTGGAGTGAGATGTTGTTGAAGATTTGACTTGACATCAAACTGTTTCACAATTAAGGCGAAAGCAACAGGGAAATGTGATGATTCAACTTGGTCACACACTTAAAACTTACTGAACATTTTACATGATTTTTCCAAACAGATGACATAGTCAACCACACTCTCTCCGTCATTAGCTACACAGGTTTTTTGTCTACATTTTTGTCTTAAAAAAGACGGCCATTACAAATTCTAAAACCAGTTCTTTTGCAGAAATCTAACTGTGTACGACCTCATAGTCACCCTTGGAACTGCGAAGTATAGTATTATCATCACTTGTGTAGTGTATGTATTCATCCACTGTAATAAATCGAGGGTCGTCGTTTTTAATATAATCTGGTAGGCTTGAAGTTCTGGCATTAAAATCTTCATTCAAGATGATATGAAAAAAGGGATATTTTTATTGACATGATAAAATGTCACCCTTTAATGTGGCACTGAACTTTTATATTTATTTCAGATTGAAACGCATTTTAACGTATGATAAAAGTGGTAGCTTACTCTTGCACTTTTAAACTAAAACTTTGAACATATGAAAAACAATTGGAATTCGGCGCACAATTCCAAATTATATAGGAAATAGATTCTGTCATATTTAGATCTCTTCCTCAGCACTGTTACTATATAACCTTTTACGTTTGACAGTCCAAGAGCAAAACCCTATATATTCCGTTTAAGTTTAGTCTCGATCAATAATTGTTGTGCTTCACATCCCTGTCGAATATAGTCAACAAGCTGCTGAATAAAGAAATTGTTTGTTTGATTGTGACACTTATATCGGAAGAATTTTGCAGCAATTTTATATCTTTGTTTGATTTGACTTGACATTTATAGATCGATTAATAGTTCATTGCAGCCTTATGGAAACTGTAAATCGCCTGTCTGATTTTATACTTTTTTCTAATATTGGTTTTACTATTGTCATTGGTGTTTATTGTAATTTGTGAGCTATTTTTATTCAATAGATCGGGTTTAATTCCACGTAAATGTTGTTCCTGTTATTCAGTTAGATATACACAACAGTTGCATCTGAAAAAGGGTTTACTACAAGCATATTAATATTAATAATAATAGTGTTCTTGTATTGCGCATATATCAATGGAAATTGCATGCTCAAAGCCCCGACAATTTGGTAATGAGAAAGGTTTATAGAAAGCAGTTCTGTAGAAGTATGTCTTTAGTTGGGATTTGAAAGTGGCTAGATTTTGACAGCCTCTAAAGTGTTGAGGAAGAATATTCCAGACAGAAGCGGCAGCATATGAGAAAGTTCTTTCTCCGTAACGTGTTGTTCTGACCCTTGGGACTACCAGGATATTGTGGCTTTCAGAGCGAAGAGATGATGATGGAGAATAGGTGGTGAGAAGATCCCTAAGGCAAGCAGGTTCAATCAAACCAGTCATAGTCCAATATACTATTATCCTTTGTTTCTGCCAAACTACATTGACAACTGGTCATTAATAATAATGATAATTTTAAAAACCTATACCAAAATTGATAACGAAAAGTGATAAAGAGATAAAGGAGTGACATAGAAACAAAACAATATGCTAAGAAAGAAAAGTTTATTATCGAAGAAGGAACTTTGTACTTTTGGCCAACACAAAATAAGCGTTCAACATTGTAAATATAAATCACTAATTTACTGTTTCTGAATGTATAGTGCAATTTTAGTTAGTAGGTATTATATAACTTCACTTGATGATGCATACAAACTGTGTTAATAACTATTAATTAACAATTCTTCATTAAAACATCTAAAACATTTAATACATTAAAGTTTAACAATTTCCTGGAACTTAAAAAGTGTAAAAAGGAAATCTAATATGAACAATTATCATTTTTCAATATGACAAATACAAACGATGTTATCTAATCAACACCTAATTTTCCTTTCCTTTACATTGTAGGACATTCAGAATAAAAGTTTTGAATTGATGTATTCACAATAATTTGAATGTGAGTTGTGATGAGCTGTTCCCCTTTGATGCTTGGAAGGGTTATCTTCAGGAAAGCGGAAATATTGCAATGTCCATGACAAGTGAACAAACATTATGTTACTTTATAAACATAAAATATGCGGATAATGACAAAAGGTTATCAGACTCGAATAGTTCACAACAATCCTTAAACTCTTGGGAATATGCTTTACTTTCCGTCTGGTTTTGAAATGTTGACATGATGAATCACAAAATGACGTACACTTATCAAGGTCGGACAACATAAAGAACACAACACAACAAGTACTTGGCAAAATAATATAAATGTTATATTATGTGTATGTATATATGTCGTTATGACATCAAAACATGACAATAAAAAAATATATATATTAAGACCTACTTTCATGCACGAGAGAACAATTTAACATTATATTCAATCCAAGCTTAAGAATGTTTGATCACCAAATCGACTTGCAGCTACATTCTGCAAACTGAAACAATCACTTAATTGTTACTCATCAGGAAAACCTCAACATAATGTTTGTCCCCATCTTGTTCATTCAATTTTACAATATCAGTGTGGCTTTCCTCGTATGTGGCTACTCTAAAAGTCTCTTCTACTTGCGTCTCTGCAAACTGTGGTACAGTGTTCTCTGCTCCAGCACTTTCGGGTTGTCTCCCCTTTGCAGCCTCCATTGTAGTTGCATTTTCATCATAAGTCATGGACAAGTTGTCAGGGACATCCAAGTCATGGTCATCATTATCATACTCTGCATCATAACTCCCTATCATGATGTCAGTGCTTGTCAGCTCTTCTCTATCATCACAATCATGTTGTGTGTCCTTTATTGATTGAACTCTGTCTTGTTGATCAATGAAATAATTCTCACTAAAACCCGTGATTATTTCTTGTTTTGTGTCACTAAAATTGTTCTCATTATCGAATGGGTCTGTAAAAAAACATCTCATCTTGACCATCTCTTTTGGGATTTTAAAACAAGTACACTTCTTGATTCTCACCATTTAGATTCATCTCACCTCTTAAGTCCTTAGTTCTTATGTCACAGTACGGCCATTTCTCCTCTATGGTAACTATCACCATCTTTCTATCATCAACATTGTCATCATATTCAGCATCATCCTCCAAAGTCATCTTCATTTTGTCTTTGCCACCAATACATATAGTGTCATTAGATGACACAATTCCTTCCTCGTCTTCTTTCATATTTCTATAAGCAATAACATCATCACACTCTGAACTATCTTCAACAATAGTTTTTGTGCCATTCTTCAAGTCACAATCCGCATTGCAAATCTCTTTAGACCCACCTTTCTTTTCAGCACTTTCGCTACCCGATGGCACATCATCTTAAACAATACCCTTCCTCAAAAGCTCTCGGACAGGAACCCGTTTGTCAACAATCTCATCTTCCACAGTGACAAGACTCTCAGAACTGGTGTCATCATGCTTGAGGAGAACCACCTGAACAGGAACCCGTTTGTCAACAATCTCATCTTCCACAGAGACAAGACTCCCAGAACTGGTGTCATCATGCTTGAGGACAACCACCTGAACCCCCACCTGACTCATGTCCTGTTCACTCTCCAGGTTGATCGAGGGCACTGTGTTGAAGCTTCTTGTGTCTTCCGGTTCTGCAACTCTGGTCCTTGCCGGGGCTTTCCAATTGATCTTTTTCAGGTTGTCCTGAAAACTGTTAAGAATAAGTTGAGTACACCTTTTTGGAATGGTGGTGATTCAGCAACATATTTTGACAGTTTAATTTACCATCTTAAGTTTTTACAAATTTTTTTAAATTGGTTACAGTGTTAATGCATAATCTAACATGACATAATACAGCTACAATTAATAAAAAATATTTGAATAAGGATGCCAAAATGTAATTGAACATCACCCGACTTTTGTTGGACACTCATTTTGATATTCAAACTTTAAAGAATCAGAGTATGTACATTTATTTGAATAGTTTTATCAATGCAAGCTTTGAATATAAACTTACCGTTTAAAGAGGTATGTGACATACACAACTACGACCAAAATGATGAACAAGAAGAGACAGAATCCAGCTATCCAGTACTGTGCGGCTTCAGCTGGAGACGCAAATAGTGGAGTTAAATAAGGAAGTTGTGGAATTTGCTCCAAATAAAACATACATAAATCTATTATTAATATTCCCTTACATAGCTGATTGAATTCATGTACTTTTTCAAAAACAAGTGTTTCAAATAGGATAACATCATCTTAACATTATGCAAAAAGCAAAAGCGAGTTTGATCCATCACCAACCTGTTGTACCACCATTTCTACATGTCCCATCAATGTAGCATACTCCCCCCAAACAGGTGTTTGGACATTGTTTGTTGCAGGAAGCACCAAACCAACCTGATTTACATTCGACACAGTCTCCTGAGGTCTGACCACAACTTGACAGACAACCTGAACTGCAGCTCTGTTCACAGAAGTCTCCAAAGTATCCAGGTCTACATCCCTCTGTACAACCCTGAGTGCAGTCACCATCACAGTGAGGACAAACTTCACAGGTTCCTGAGATTCTGTTGCACACTTCACACCAAGCTGGACAGGACTTGCAGGCGGTTCCGTAGTAGGAATCCTTACATCCTCGTGCACATGACGACCCCAGTTGGCAGAATCCTCTTTCACATTCTTGGGGACATTTCCTGCAGGTTGTCTCTACTGTACAATGTATGTTGCATGTTGGGTCGTTGAGACCAAGTTTGCATCCGTGTGTGCATCTGTCCATACCATCCTCTAAATAACAAGTAGTAACCATTGTAACATTGAGATATACACCAGCCATTACTTTCACAAGTAGCACATTGCTGTCTGTCCATGCATGGAGCGGCTGAAATGTAGGGAGAGAACAGTTCAAATTGTAAATTTTGATTAATGAATTTATTCATATGTTTGTTTTAAAGCCCTGAAGACAGTGTTGCGGAAAATAGTGTTGAGGTCTATCTTCTCTTTTGGAGAAACCCAATGGAAACTATGCATAAGAGAAGATATGTCAACAAACGCTGTGGTCCATCAAAAACTCACTACTTTTATATATCAATTACAAAGCCAATTTACAATTTACTGTACAGCTGGCTCAAAAGTTTCAAATGAATGTACAATGTGTAATAAACACTGCTATGACTGTGATGTACACCTCATCCTACATTGTGAATCTTTGATGTGCCAGAGAAATAACTTCTAGTTAAAACTACTTGACATACTAGGTTTACATGCCTAGCTGTATATTGAAATGTGAGATGATGACGATGATGTTTTGGCACTATTTTGTGGTGAACCTAGCATAGCAGGCCTTACTAAAAAAGAAAGACAGAATGTAAGCCAACAAAAAGTTAAGTTTTGAGAGGGGGGCGTAATGATCTTTTTTGTTTCAGATATTGGATGATCTTCGTTATTTTACAAGGAGCTGTCTCGTAAATATATGTCCATAGAAAAGAAAAATATTATTTCACTAAATTTACATCATAACAACATTGAAAGCTTAAAACATGGAAAACGCTCGAATTGTTTTCTTCGGTCTGGTAAAGGCGTGTCGCTGATCCTTTCTACATTCAAAGTACCCAACTGTATTGTAACACTAATGTGACAATGAAGTCTCGTAAATAAGTAAATAATGATTATTGGTAATATCAACGTTGTCTGGCACGTTCCCCTGTTTCACACTTGACCACAAACAGTCAAATCCGAAAACTGTTCTCTCATTTCACAGACGTACGCTTTATCGAGCTGGACTGATAATTATTGTCCATTATGTTTCTTTCCCTGTAAGAGTACTCCGACAAGTACAAGTTGCCTACTTAAAATCATCCTGGCTGTCTAGTCACTTTGTCAAGTGAAATGATAAGAGCGCATGCCTTTGAACGCAGGTGCAAATGACGGAGCGACATTACTTGCCAGATAATGTCATCTTCACAACAAAAGTCGAACACTCGAATCTAGTGAAAATTATAGCACACTGCACTTTCGTTCTTCCTGGCATGTTATGCTCGTGAGATGCGCATGTCTTGCATCCATTATGTATGATATGATTAATGAGCAATTATTCCTTTAATTGTTGACGTTTTTAGTTTTGATAATGTTACAACTTTAATTCAACTATGTTTTCCTCGGTGTCTATGCCAAATAGCAACTTCGATAAGAATAAGACATTGAAATGGTTTTTTCTTAACAACTTGAGAATTGAAATGTATTTTGTTTAGTTTCATCTGTCAATTGCAGTTTCCTAATCAGTCTGTACCACTGCTTGAAGGAAACTGGAAGTTAGGTTCTGCACGAAATTCCCAATAATATTTAGTTACCTAAGATACAATCTGTTTCAGATAGTCACTGAAATATTAAATTATATGAATGGAATAAAATTGATATGCTTTTTTGATGCGAGAAAACTTTTTGTCACATAGTAGTATACTAACGGCTACTCTTGGTAAATACTAGATAAAAGGGGGGTCAAGTTCAAAACTATCCACATGTATCTTACCTTTAATTGTCGACAGCAATTCGAAATAGATAAACACAGATATGACCAACATCGTTTTTACAGTTTTAAAAAGTTGTCTACAACAGTCTGCACTCTACTAACTTTATAGGATGACAATCGTGAAAGATGTTGTTAAATCACATATTAAATGTTTAAAATCTCGTTTCAGATTCCTCACGAGAAACAGTTAGAAAGTCTAACATAGACAAGGAAATATTCTTATCATGACCGCATTTATTTAAATGGGAAATTACTTTACCCAAATAGTTGTTGTGCAGGCAGGTAGCCCATACATTGAACGTTTTTCTTTTAATTTACAAGAGGTGATACATGCCTGGTGAGGCCATTTCCTTATTAGACCGAAGGAGAGCCTGCTCTACCTTACAAAAAGTATTGATCGAATTACCAAGTCAATATTTGTTGAACATGTTTTAAAGGTTAAAAAGAATGAAAATGTATATCATTGAACAATGATTTTGTCTGTGCCTATTTGTTTTCCGGACATTGAAACTTTGTTCATACTCCAATTATTATACACGAGGTGATACATGACTTGTAAGCCTGCTTTCTACATATATTTAAACAAGTAATTATCAAATTACCTAATCCATATTTGTTGAACATATTTTAATTGTAAAAGATAATGATAATCTATATTCATCTATATAAGTGAGTATGGATGTTTCTTCCTCATGACGTCACAGTGAGTTACAGTTCTATTGTCAAACGAAGAAGCATTTATTTGTTCGTGTTTATCATTTCCTCATCATCAAATTGAATAAATACAAAATAAACCTTTTTTCCAATTTTGTCTTGATAAGATCATCATGTTTTTGAAACCAATCATTAGTAATTTAACAATACTACACATATTTTAAACGCACAAAACGTTTTGACCTCTAGCTCTAGAGCACAAGTACATGATAAGCTGTAGGTCACAGAGAGTGCCGGTTAATAAACAACCATTAGCTGAGCAATTGTCCAGAAAATAAGACATTAGAGTGAAAAGAGGATTTCTGTCTCACTTTCATCAAATATGTCAAGTGTACTTTGAGAAATTATCTTAAGAGATTAATGATTGGGTTTCATTATATGAGTATGTTCTTTTACTGCAAATGTTTGATAAAATATATCAACCGCTTAGTTAAAAATATTCTACTGTTTTATCTTTCCAGTATCAATCAAATTATATATTGGGATAGGTGTACAATGCGTGATGCAAACTTAAAAGAATGACAAATCGTTTAAGGATATAGAATGAATGATTTATCCAACTAACAACTTCACACAAAGAAAGCAAAAAACTGTACAGTGATCTTGATTCACGAACAAGCGACCGTACATCATTCATTTTCAGAAGAAAAAATTCGATTATAAAGAAATTGAATTATCTTATTAATGTTTTTTACTTTGTATGTATTGTTAAGACATTTGAAGCGAAGCAGGTCACATTATTAATGCGAAGTTTCCACCAATTTTCGTAGTTTTATATCTAAACACTAGCTGTCTGTGATTGTGACAAAGGGGTGAATGAGCAATGTTATTCTACATGATTTATTATTTCCTGGTTATTTCCCCTGGTATAGGCCAAAATAAGAACATATCTTTTACTTAGTATTTTTGCTTAATAAACCAACATGATGTTCATTATTTGGGAGTTTAATATATAACCTTACTTTCGATTTGGACTCCTCGCTAGAAACATTTCTCTGTGACACTGTCGTAGACCTCGCTTGTTTCAGTGAATGGTTGGTTATACACAATGAATACCAGTTGCATTAGACTTCAAACAATTGACTAGCACAAATGGATCTTTTTCAACAAGAATAATGTCTTAAATAACTCCCAACATTACTGCTGTAGATGGAAAATCAAATTGCATTCTAAATAATTCAAATCATAGGGCTCGTAGTTATATTTGTCAAAATATTTGATATCAACTGACCTAATATCAACACTCGTCTTATGAGGCTTAGTAATAATAAGGTCTAGAATATATCATACAAAGAAGAATGAACTTCCCTTTAAACAATTCGAAAAAGGAGGCATGTGACAGATTTGAGACGTTTCCGTCATGTTGAAGGCAGACTAGTGATCTATTAAGAATTTCAAATATGTTTTCTATTAAGACCATTTTCTCAACTTTTGAATCCGTGACAATAGCTTCTGGACATCAACAAAAGAAAATCGTTTTCAATCCTATATATCCTTTTAATGTTTGAAAGAAATCCATATGCCATTATTCCCACTTTGAACGTTTGCATAAACGTTTATAAGGACATGGTGATGTATAAATTATTAATTAATACATATCACAGAGTTTATCACACCAGTTGGCTAATCTTCATTTATTTATTTTATTTATTTATTCATTCATATGTTTTTACTAGATGTTACATCTTCCTTTTAAGCATGGAGATAAAAAGTGCAGTGATTGACATTTTGAACAAGTTGAAAATCATTTACAGCTACACTCTTTAATTTACAAGGTCTAAGGCGATTGGTCCATTTTGAAGCACTATTTTTACTCATCAAACGGTTGGGTTAACCTCCAATATTTGATACAAAATAGCAAGCCAAGAAAAGCAGGAATTCCTTCCTTATGGAAGGTAATAAATCTTTCAAGTAGTAAACCTTCAGTCTGCCAACGACTTGAGGTTCGGAATTTTGAAAACAGAAGTTCCTAGTTCTTGTCTATGGCACAATGTAATTTTAATGTGTGTCTTTTGTTGAAATTTCGGTGCATTAGGAGTACCATTTACACTGTCCCGATTTTGCGGTTTAGATTACAAATTCTGTTCCATTCGTCGTAAAGATGAAAAGATCTAGTTGTTATGTCAACTTCAAGAATCTGAAGGCCGATAAAGTCCACGAAAGTTGACGTAGTCATGTAAATCTGTAGTATCCGGTTCAGATGCGCATTCACTTGGAGGTTTCTCGGTGAACTCATCGACTTGGAAGTAGACACTGGAAGATGGGTTCGTGTCCGCTACTGTCTCATCCTCACATTGTTCCGGTGTGTTGCTTCTATACTGTTCCTGCTGTCTGCCGATATCCACACTGCACCATCTCTAAAAATGGGAAATGGTATAAGATTTAATCAAATGAGAATTTTATCGTTGCCTGACAACATCAAGCTTTAGGTGGATAACATAAAGTGAAAATTTCAACATAATAAGCATAAATCTGATTAGTTCGACTGCAATATGGTAATTGCTTGTTTTCCTTAGCAGCAAAATCAAGGGGTTATGATCCAGACTTGCTTTTCAAGAGGTATTGAATGGCCAATGGCCCGAGTGTTACACTATGCAGCTATTTACGTTATTTTTCAAGGCATGGTGCATTGGATAACGTAAACAACATTGTCTAATTTACAAATATTGCGTTTACATCCTCTGCATCATCTATGACCTTAGTTGTATTGGTTAAAGTTCATTAATGGTAATATATATTCAAACAATCTCTGACATAAATGCTAAAACTTATTCATATTTACATACAAAAGTGACATAGAGTATCTTCTACAAAGCCGAGTTCCAAATAACATCATGTAGTAATCAAAGTTCAAATCAAATCACTTGCAAATCAATCTGTAACCGTACATTATGAAAATTATAACATTTACGTGTGCAGATACCAACATCAAATGTTTACTACCTACCTACAAGAATTTCTCATACACTACTTTTTGTGCCACTGTAGATGTTAAATCAAATTTTATTACAAATACTGAAATTAATTTTCCGTACTCGACCTATTCTACCACTTCTACCTATGCTACCACTACTTTTACTAGAAGTCGGTCTAAGAGTTTTATTTTACCTGAATTTAACTACTACCATTGAAACTATTCATCACAACCACTGCTACTACAGCAACTGCTGCTGCTTCTGCTACTTCTATACTACTACTACTTCTACTATTACTTCTACTTCCGGTGCTGCTAACGTCAGGTAATGGGAATTTCATTTTTTCTAAAAATAACTCACATTTTTATTGGTTAACAGAACTTTTTTGCACTCATTTATGATAAGCATATATTTTCTATTGCACTTGAGAGATATAGATATATTTAATCTGATATCGAAACACATCCCCTCAACATTTTTTATAGGAAATCAAGCCCCTCTGGTGTTTTCTTCCCGTAAATACAAAATTTAATCTTCAAGTCAGTGCAGTGTGGGAGAGACGCTGGCAAAACTGCCTTTAAGTCACAGCCCTATGATGTCATTTAACATGTTGTAAAACAGTGACTTCATAGCTTTCGACAATAGGCTTGTCAAGCTTAGTGCTTACTTTTTCTTTCTGGTTTGACAACAGTGGGTTCAATAAACCATTTTTTATCATACAAATAATAATACAAAATTATTTTGGCGATACAATGTGACATTTGTTATAAACTTTTTCAAATTAGAGTGTGAGTTGCCAACAGTCTGAACTTACTATTTCAAATCATCAATGCCATGTGAGTACAATTTGAGTTTACAGAGTGAAATAATTTGTTCAATGTAACTCTTTCCTGTTTTTTTACGGATCAAAATTATCTTTGACAAGAAAATACAAACGAGCATTAAAATTGGTACCGTCTGTCCGTCCGTTCGTTACACTTGTGTCCGGCTCATAACTATCTACCTAATCAACCATTTCAATTCAAATTTGTTATGGACATGACGAAACATGTTAAAATGTGCCATGAGAATAAATGTTCTGAAAATCTACATCAAATGTTTGGATTTGGGAGAAAAAGTGGTAAATTTTGTAAGAAATCTGTTACAAGTCCTGTCCGGCTCATAACTTCTAAACTAATCATCACATATTGATCAATTTTGATATGAAGATACATAATCATATGAAGGTGTGTCAAAGAGAACAATTTTGAAAATACTTTTATAAAATGTTGCCTTTTTTGGCAATAAATTGAGATTCTGTTACAAGTCCTGTCTGATAAAATTTGATTTGGAGATACATTATCATATGAAGGTGTGTCATGGAGAACAATTTTGAATTTTTTTTTATAAAATTTTGCCTTTCTGTCTATCTCACAACTAAACTAATCATCACATTTTGATCAAATTTGTTATGGAGATACAAAATCATATGTTGGTGTTTCATGAAGAACAATTTTGAAAATATGTTTGTTTAAATATGATCAAATTGATCTTGGAGATCCAAATACATAAATTCATTCGTTTGATTTAATTTTGTCAGTTAACTCGAATTATGCCCAACAGTGAACATAAAGTTGGCATGATTTAGTTTTTTTTATTAGAACAGTTTCTTTAATATCCTGGAATTTTTTTTATCATTTTGTGCGACAAAAATTATTCGGCAATATGATAAGGAAAACCTGCTTGCTAGCTGCTTGTTTTATATTTAGTACATCTCACCTTGCATTAATTAATCGGCAATATGATAACGAAAACTTATGCAAATTGTACAATTTGTAGGGGATATAGCTCGAACATGTCAGCTGCTTGTTTTATATTTAGTACATCTCACCTTGCATTGAAAAGCTAGACTTGGATTAAACATATCTTTGCACATACCCTTTGTCTAGTGATAATATCCATCTTACCTTTTGAATCGACAAGCTGCACATATCACCAGAGCAGACACTATAACCACAAAGACTGCTGCTACCGTTGCTACCGATGCTACCATTTCTACATTGTACGGAATGGAGTTTGATGTGACGTCACCTTTGAAATAAAAAAGAATCTCAGCTCTTGATAATCTTCAGAAGAAAAACAAAAATGCTTAGTGCAAGAGAGTCTCACTGAGAGATACTGCATCAGCGTGTGGTTGTTATAAAATGATTCACGAAAAAAGTGATGAGTAACTTTACCAAAGGTAAGAATGAAAAAATCTGGATTTATACAAACAAATACTTCCCTACACCCATCAGCACATGACCTATTGACATTGCATATTCCTTTTGCACACCAAGTTCCACATTAAGACTCACACAAATGTTCATACAAACTTACTAAAACAAGTTATCAAAAAACATAAAACTTATTCCAAATTAATCACAATGCTTCTACAAACATTTACTCGAGTAATTGACCCACCATATATCTCAATATCAACCTTTTTACATGTCCCATCTCTGTTTGGACATTGTTTGTTGCAGGAAGCACCAAACCAACCGGGTTTACATTTGAAACAGACTCATGAGATCTGATCACAACTTGACAGTCAACCTGAACTGCAGGGGTGTTCATGGAACTCTCCAAAGTATCAATGTTTACAACCATCCTTACAGCCCTGAGAACAATCTCCTTCATAGTGAAGACAAAGATCACAGGAAATGGATTTGGAAATGTTAAGGATTCAAATTGGTCAACTTTGTATTTGTTATTTACAAAGAAAACAGTCATTGTATACGCACATTTTGTTCAATGTCTGTAGAAAATCTATGCTATTGATATCAAGTCATTGCTGAGACTCCTTTGCCTGTTACCTGATATCATGTCATAAATAATACATTTATGCCTGTTAGTTGTAAATGCTGAAAATAAAAATAAATAAAAATCACAGGTTCCATAGACTCTGTTGCACACGTCACACCCAGCCGGGCTGGACTTTCAGCCATGTTGGCTTCTTCAGGTTAGTATATAAATATGAACAGCCAGCTGTTTCGGTCTTTCGGACCTCGTCAGCATGGTGTGTGTGGACCATGTTTGAACTTTCAGCAATGCAACGTTATCAACGAGGCAAAGCAGTTTAAGAAAGTTCCACTAATTTGCATAGAGTGCTCAAACTGTATTTCTACAGTGGGCTAGCGCAAGGCCGTAGCAAATGAGTGTACCATGTTAGAGTGCTCAATCATACCAAAATTATGGTTTGAGAGCTTTATATACGTCTCTAAAAATGCATATCTCTAAATTGATACATTGATACATTGATACATTAAGTTTGTTTTTGTTTCGATATACACACACACAAACCCCTTTAGTGAGATTGTATCTCAGTCCATACAGTCAATGTGGTGAAAAAGCATGTCTCTAGCTTCTACCGAACCAATTGATTGATTAAGCTTGAATAAACACTTCATTTGATTATTAACAAAAAGCTATAGAAGTTGATAAAGTTTCTTGGATTATTTTGTTTGTGTCATTTAATCATAAACATACAGAATACTATACGGGGTCTCATTGGATACAAATTATACGAAACCAGTGTCTTTCTGACCTATTTAAAGCGAGGTCAGATGCCATAGGAAGCTCGCAAGGTTTGTATAATTCATATCATTAGAGATCGAGTGTAGTATTTTATCTTTATTACTCGACAGTGTAAGATACCGCAGTGTAATATTTATAGGGCAATATTCAACAAGTGTACTACCAAAAAGCAAGCATGACGTCACAGTGTTTTGGTATGACGCGATCCGGAATCGAACCCGGTCTTCCGGGTGACGAGCAGACACTCTACCACTGAGCTACATCCCCGGTAACAAACCTGCGGTGTAATAATAAGATAAGAACTTCGGGATGATCGGATAGTGAATTACAGGACTCGATGTGACAATTTTGTCAACAAGAAGGGCAAGGTTATGGCCTTCTATAGCCGACTGCTCCAGGTTTGTTTGAGGATTCACTTTGTTGTGTCCTCACTGCATCTCAAACTTGTCTGAATGTGTTCAGTGCTAGCTACATTAATATTGCATTTTGTTTGATCTATCACATTTGACAGTAACAATACAATTTTTGTATCAAGCAATGTTCGGGGTTTTCCTACAGTTGTAAGTAGAATTGATGCATTTGGTATGTTTTGACATAAATATTTTTTTATGAAGTCGAAATTTTATCAAATGTATAATCTTCTGAAGAATTGAAAAGTTCTACTGTAGTACATAAGATGTGAACATAAAAATTACATATTTGTTATTAATTCGAAAAAGGTCATTTTGAAATTGACCCTAACTGAGAGGTCATTGGTTATCCAATCAAATCAAATCTTTGAAATTTTAGGTCAACGCTATAGGACACACATGTTCCGTATGAGATAAAAAATGCCACAGGTTGTATGTTGTGTTATTCTGTGATGACTGATGACAAGCATCAGTGTGAAAACCTCAGAACAACTGTTTTCTAAAGAAAATATTTTGTAAATATAGTAAACAAGATTTATATTATATGACTTGTATTGGATCATCGTTAAGATATAGACTGTAAATATGACTGACCTTTCAAAGTTGATACAGTGTTTATAGCATATGAAACAGCTCCGTCTCAACTTAAACAATGATAAGACATTAAAAACTGCTTTTTTTCTAAACAACTTCAGAATTTAAATTTATATTGCTATCATGTTATCCGTCAGTTGCAGTTTCCTAGTCTGTCTTTAACAACTGTTTGAAAAACAATGAAAGAATATAAAGCTATCTAAATTGGTACGATCTGTTTTCAGATCATTATTCACTGGACTATTCAATTCTATAAATGAAATCATATTTAGATGCGTTATTGATGGAAGAGAACATTTTGTTATTAGTTTGTAGTAAAGTGAAAACAGCTTCTAATGGAAGTAAATAGATAGGAAATGGATAAGTTCAAAATTATCTATCTTACCTATGATTATTAACAGCAGTTGGAAAAAGATTATCACAGATATGACCAACATCGTTTTTGCAGTTTTCTCAGTCAGTCAGTTCTCAACTAACTTTCAACGAGATCAACTGTGAATGTTTGTTAAATCACTCAATAAATATGTAAAACAAGTTCCTCAGGAGAAACACTTCAAAGAATCAAACACGGTCATGGAAATGCTTTCAACATGACCTCATTTATTAAAACATTGATTACATTAGTCGTTGTGTGAGCGAGTTACCCACACATTGAAAGTTTTGTCATACTTCTATCAACTTACAGGAGGTGATACATGACTGGTGAGGCCATTTCCTGTATGATACCTAGGAAGGCCTGATTCTACATTAAAACAAGAATTGATCAAATATTTGTTGAACATGTTTCAAATGTAAAAACGTGTGTTAGCTTATCTCAATGAACATGATTTGGTCTGTTTATATTTGTTACCCGGACATTGAAACTTTGTTCACACTCCAATTATTATACACTGCTATATATATTATTCCTGCTTTCTTTTGATATATAAACGATTTTTGATCAAATAACCTCAATATGTGTTGAACATGTTTTAACTGTAAAAAATATCGATAATCTATATCAATGAACAGTGTTTTGGTGATTTTCTGTTAGTGTCTCCCAATGATGTCACGATAAGTTACATTTCTACTGTCAAACGAGGAAGCGTTCACTTGTTCCTATTTATCAATTCCTCATCATTTGATTATATAGATACAACATAATCCGTCTGTTTCTCCAAAGTTTCTGAAAGTGAAAATCATGCGACTTAGCTATTTGTGAAACGTGACACAAATATGGATGAATGTTCTTGTCATCACCACTGTGGAATAAATACTTACCAAAAAAAGGAGGATCACAAAATCGTTAATTGATATAAATTTACTGTCCATGGATACCAACTATCTTAATCAATCAATCAATCAATCAATCAATAGTTTATTTCCGTCTCACTTGTGTACATGCTTATATTTATATTCAAGACAGTATACAATTATATAGATCATTTTAAAATGTACACAACCAATCGCCCAGCGATTTATGAGAGACGTTATAAAACATGTATATGTAAATTCATTAGAAATATAGTAAATAGACATAAAATATATACAAAACATATAAAATGCAGATAAATGATAGAAAGTTAGCTATATAAGAGCTATTTCCGTTTTGTTAAAATAGAATGGCAGGTGCTGGCAGTATAAGGTAAAATATCTGGTGTGCTTAGAATACGTCTAAACTTATCACAGTCTGGTAAAAAGCTGAACTCCTCCCATTTAACTTGACAGGTTTCTAAGATTCTGATTCGTTTTGAGACAAACACGGGACATATTAAAATAGTTCAAGAATTTCTTTTGATATTGTATAAGCCTAGAACAGCAAGAGTAATAGTATTTTACTAATGGAAACTGATATCCTGCTGTATAAGACCATTGTAATGGATATAAATGTTGAAGGTGTTTATTATGAATGAGACAAACCACCTTCTCCCCTTTATGAAAAGGCTACGATTAAGGTTTAACAGGTATAATGAAAGAGCCGTTTGCTGATGTCACAAAATCCTTATTATTCCCCTCAGGTTAATGGCCCTTTGTGTGTTTACAATAGACTAAAGGAACATTTCATTACATATTTGATTAAATACTGCGTCATTTAGTTAAAATACATTGTCTTTCAATTGGAACCATTTATTTTCATTTTCCTGAGCTTATATTCCACCTTAAATCGTGCTACTGCCCTTTTAAGGTATTTCGTAAAACTCTTTACAATCGATGTGATTCAATATGAGATACTGTAGGTTTTTTGTTTTTTTCCTTCCTTTGATCTACTTTCAAATTCCTGATAATCTGCCATCGACTCTTCAAATACAAATATCGAAACGCTGAAAATTTTCAAATATGACTGATATACATGTTGGTTATTATCATTTAAAACAGTGTCAATTCAAGGAAGTATTTTTTTCATGTGATGATAATTATCGCATTTATATTTTGAAGGGTTCGCTGGTTTTTCTCTCAGATAATACTGTGTTCAAATTATCACCTTATTGCATGAACTTTCATATGAGCTGTTTCATCAGGTGTCAGTTTAATTGGACCACATATTTAGTTTCATTTTCCTGTTCAGTTGCCCATATTTTTCATCAACTTCGAATCGAACATAGGAAGTTTTTTAAATAACCATATTTCTAAACGAACCATTGAATATGTATTTCAATTATACTATTGTAATTAACATTTCCAAACAGTACATCTTCAAGAGTGTGTTTTTTGTATTTGGAGCAATTATTTCCATTTTACTTTGAAGGGTTGGCTGTATGTCAGGAAATACGGTATTTCAAGTGATATTTATCTTATGACATGAGCCTTCCAATGAGCTACTTTATTGGTTTAAGTTTAATTGGACCCTATAGTTAGTTAGATTCCTGGTCAACTACCAACATTTATTCAAAACCTTCTATTTGAACACAGGATAAAAACAATATTCATGGATGACAAATTCTTTTTTCAACTATAAACAAATATTAACTTCTTTATCGTTTCGATACGGATTCATGAATATGCTTGATAACGATACAAGAACATGTATCGAAACGTCACACTCTATGAATAAAGGAGTTGTCATCCATTAATTTTGTTCTTATTTGAAGTTCAACTTCTAGAATGCCACTCGAAGAAGTGGAAAACAGGAATTTAAAAAAATAGGCGTCTTTTTTTTGCTAAATGCAGAACCATAGGTATATATATTTTTGTAATCATCATTTCGATAGAGTACCACGTCAAGCATGTTTCTGTCATTTAGTGATCATAATCTCCATTGTATTTTAAAGGGTTTGGTGTTTGTCAGAAAATACCTGAAATAATATGATAGAAAAAAAATATAAATAAATGACCTCTTGGTAATACCATGAGCTCGTTTCATCAACTCACAGCTGTGACAGTTTAATGAGCTCCCAATATTTAGTTTCAGTTTCCTAGTCAACTACCAATTAGACTTCAAAGAATAAAACCAGGAAATAGAAACTATTTTGATCACTTGGTCGTATCTTAACGCATCTTAACCATTTCAGTACTATTTTATTCATCCTATCAATTTATTTCTTCTTTTTCACATGAAAATACTTCTTTAATCATCTGTCATGGTGATCATTGTTGCAATTGCATTCGGAAGGAGCTATCGTTTATCGCTAATGAACTATTTGATAAGGCCAGAGGTTTGCTTATCGATGATGATTCCCAATAATTTTTTCAACAACAAGACGGTTCAAACAGATCTTTCTACACAGAATACATCATTGAATACCTTAACGAGCTGTTGATTGAATAAAAATTGGTGATTCTTAAGTCATTCACTTCAGTTCAACCTTTAGTGAAATATGAAGAAAATATAAAGTATTTTTATAAAGGTAATATATGATTTCTTTTATTGATAACATAAATGTAAAATTATGTGATAGTGAATGATAAGTAATTTCTTTTTGAATTAAAGATGCATAATCAGAGTTGCTTTGTAAAATCCTATCAAATATTTGCCTACTTATAACTATATAGATTGGTTGAAAAATCTTAAAGCAATAGAATATGTTGATCGATAAAATTATTATGTTTATACTGATTTTTCTATCAACGACAAAGTACCGAGCTATATCATATTCACATATGAATATGAATATATATCTTGCCAAAGCCAAAACCAACAAAACTAACAATCATTGATGTCATCGTTATTTGCGTATTTGATGTACCCCTGTTTATCAAAAATGGTGTCGGATGATTGCATTGGCTTGTACAATTAACTGCTAATTAAGTTAGTGGACCAGAAAAGGGATAAATGTATTAAGGAAGGTAATTATAAGCCTCCTGTGGCGTCACTCTATTGTTCTATAAGTTTCAGTTCGATATTTAAGTATTGAGGTATACTGTTTGAATGAATTGATGAGTGACAGAGTATAGATAGTTTCTTCTTATTTATATAACAAGAGTTTGCCATGATAAGCCTTTTATCGAATTATGTTGGAAGTAAAATTTTGAGTTATAAGATATCGGTTTAAGAATGTTCCGAGTGCGAGATATTTAAAGTATTTGAAATTAGTTCAACTGTACCACTGGTTGATTCAGAATTTGTTGGTGCGTGTGACTACTATTGAGATTGATACGATTGATAACCCTGTATCCGCCACTAACTTTTACATTCCAATTTTTCAATTTCGGTTTTTACATCCGGGTAATACTGTTTAATCTTGTGAAAGGAAGCTGAAAGTAAACCGTCAGCAGATATTTTTAAAAATAATGATTTGATTGAACTTACAAAATATTTGTATTTGGCTGTCAGATTCCTATTGGAATATTCTAATTGACCCAGAAAATGACACTAGTTATGACAAAGCACAACAATTAAATTCACGAAAATCTAATCAAATGATATCACTGCAACAACTGTTACCCACTCTTCTCATTCAGTAAGATGTTTATCCTTCTGATCTATACATGCATTTTAACAACGCAAGGTATGTTAAGTTACTCTTTTTTGATATTCTATTTCAATTTGATTCTCTTATTTAAGGAGCAACTTGATTTGCTTAATAAGGCTTAAATGATTTTCAAATATTTTCATTTATGCTTATAACTCTTTATATCCATCAGTGACCACACATTTCTTACATTGTTATGTTACAGATATGAAAAAAACTAGCAATAGTTGAGAAAAACAAATGACTTAAATTCACACAATTTTTGAATGAACGCTTGCTTTGACAAAAGGGCATGACAAAAACCCAAATAAGATGCTCCCCAGTAACATTGTTTACGTGAATTGTTAAATAATCAGGAGTTTGGGCAATGACAAGTAACGATTTCATTCAACACCTCCCTAACACATGTTTGGTTTTCTTAAGACAAGCCCTTTTTTCATGTTCACTAAATTTGAAAATAATGAATGTAAATTTCGTATATTAGCCACCCCATGCGACAACGGATACTATGGACCATCATGTCAACTCAAATGCAGCACAGGATGCAGAAACAACACCTGTCATTTAATCACCAATGACATTGGAAAATGCTCAAATGGGTGTACACATGGATTTTACGGTACCCAATGCAACATACCTTGTGAAGCATATACGAATACCTGCAGAAAATGTCCCCAGGACTGTGAAGGAGGATTCTGTCAGCTGGGGTTGTCATGTGCACAAGGATGTCAGGATTCCTACTACGGAACCGCCTGTAAGTCCTGTCCAGCTGGGTGTGAAGTGTGCAACACAATCTCAGGAACCTGTGAAGTTTGTCACCACTGTGAAGGTGACTGTTCTAAAGGGTGTAAGGAGGGATGTGAAGTTGGATATTTTGGAACGTTCTGTGAACACAGTTGCAGTTCTCACTGTGCGTCAGGATGTAATCAAATAACAGGAAACTGCTACAGTTGTAAACCTGGATCGTCTGGTGCTACTTGCAAAAAACATTGTCCAAGTACATGCGTGTCTGATCAATGTAATATGGATGGACAAGGTTGGTATGGACAGAGGTGCGAGTCGAAATGTGGAACTAAATGTGCAAAAGGAAAATGTAACAGGAAAGGGATATGTACTGATGGGTGTAGAAAAGGACTCTATGGGAAAATGTGCCAGGACAAATGTTCACTGAACTGCTTCAAAAAGCGCTGTGATATCGAGGATGGATCCTGCAGGTCATGTAAGAGGGGTTTTTATGGAAGTCTTTGCAACAAGACGTGTGAGAGATGCTTTGGTGGTTCATGTATACAACAGGCTGGTCACTGCATCCGGGGTTGTGTGTCCAACTACACAGGAAAATTCTGTCAACACGAATGTTCAGGAAACTGTACAGCTGATGAATATCTTGATGCTTGGACGACTGCTTCTAGAATCGACAAACCTTCAGGTAAGCAACTTATTAATGTATTCTCAGACTTGTATGAATGATCAGATTAACCAAATAATATGTGTTGCCTGTCCTCTTTTGAAATTGACTTGATGAAATGTTTAAGCGGTTGCAGTTTAGCTAAACAAAACAAACAAGCACTTACTTTGCAAATCATGCTGTACATACTGAGAGGCATAACAACGCATGTCATGAATTAATATCTTAATTTTTCCAAAAATACAGAATACAGGGATTACCTGAAATATAGGCAAACATTTCTGTGCAACAAATTTCAGAAGAACAATTGGTATAATGATAGGCAATAGTCACATGATAAGTGCAAATACTGAGTCTGACAGGCGTTCCTATCGTGGCATTGACTGTATTTTGTGTACAGCTAAGCGAAGAAAAGATAGCTGTTGACGATATATCTGTCTTTATCACGCCACACGAGGCCTATCCAGATGTTGATAGATAATTATTTTCGTTGGTCAATTGTAAATGAATGTAAATGATAACCACTTGTCAATCTGTACTTTTCTGGGAACTTTCCCATGATGAACATGGTTTTCTGTTGACTCGAATCCTGTTCGGTGCTTTTTGGTGCGTTTCAGATATCAGGTCTCTGTGATTTGGGGCAGTGAGACATCTTATTTATGCATTTATTAACCATATTCATATGTTTCCCCACATTAGTAATTTTGGAAACGAAATCATCCACAATACACACTTAGTGCAGAAATGCGTTTTATTGTCTTTTATTATACATGTAGTCTATCTTTTGAAGACATCGTGTTATTGCCAATATGTATGTTTCCAGAGCCAGTAGACTCCCCAAGGTACCTGATTGCTGGAGGATGTCTCGCCTCCATCGTCTCCCTTGTCATCTCTGGGTGTGTGCTGGACCACATCATCAGGTGAGGTCGTAGTTCATTTCATCAGGTAAAGGTGAAAAGGCTTACATATAGTTGATATATAGGCCTATTAGTTTCGATTAATTTCTGTATTTCACTACAGGGGATATCACTTGAAACCAATTAAGTAACCCAAGACAAGACCTCAATGTTTTGAACATGAGCAATCTGACGTTCTGTAACTTTCATTTTTGACCCTGGCCTTGTTTCTGACATCTAAGCCCAATACAGAAGCTGCATCACTCTCAACAATTGATTCAAATATATCAGTATCATAATGTTTATTCACTAAGATACTTAACGTTACCCATGTGCTGAGGTATCAAGTATATACGAGAAAATATGCAAATGGTCCTTTGATTCTTTTGAGTAGTATATAGTTTAAGTGCCCATCAAATAACTATGGTTTTTGACCTTGATGAAATATATTGGTGATCGGGAAAAGGTCACAGGTAATAAAGTTTCAATTCTTTTATTCATAGATAAACACAATAACATGCTTTTATTACATTATACAGGCAAACTAGAACATGCATATTTCGGCACGGTATAAATATAAACATTTGCATGTTTACACATCCGGTTCCTTCTTTTTGGGAAATAAAGGTTTAAATCACATGCATATTTGTCAATCTTTGTCATAGTTCATTGATTAAGCACTTCTAGTTTAGGGTAGTCATTACAACTGGTTGGTCATAATGCGAGGTCATGAAGGGATATGACATAATCACTTTGAATGTATGAATGGGATAACAAGTTCAATTCTTTTGATATGATAAAAATATGCATATTTTGAAAATTGTCGGTGTTACATTAATCATTTTCTTCCATAAAGTATTATTATCATCAAAGTCAATTTTATTATTTCGTTAAAGTTGATATTTCATCAACATATTTTACAATATCAAAGTCGCAAAAGTAATTCTGTTTTAAATTTCATTAAGCTTTTCCTATCATTCCTCTAATAAGCAAACATTACATCCCTTAGCACTGATATGCATTCTGCCTCCCCCTCTCCCTTGATTAGAAATACTACATTTAACTTACTTCTTTGAGGGGCATTTTAGAAGCAGGTTTGATGAAGAAGAACAAGTTCCTATGGATATTTATGAACCATTATACGTAACATTTTCCTGAAGTGTCAGGTGTATTCTAATCGTAGTTGTATATAAAGTTCACTCTAATTAATGTTTTCAGGGAAGTGTCACTTACATTATTCTTATTTAATTCAAAGATAGTCTAAATAAATAGTTCAGTTGTTGCATAATTAGTTCAGCTGAATATTGCTGGACAGTTGTCATTCCTAATGAGTAATTCATACTTTCAGAAACCGTAATAAGAGACGTCACCGTATTCATAACGACACCACAGATGGACAACAACAACCACAGAATGACATCACAGCAACACACAGAGACCAACAACAACATGTCTACTCCCAACTGGATGAGTTCACTGCAAGTCCTCCACATGCGCTTGGAGCACGATCGTCTGCAATTGTATGGTCGACTCAAACATCATCTTCAACAGAGAGTCCCGAAAATGTTGAGAATGATAATGAAACACCACCAAGTTTTCATCTTTCAATTGTTAATTCTCAACCTTGCAGACTGGAGTCCACTGAAGTTGTTGAATCACAACCTGGACCATCTATGGAACACAGCTATCTGACTGCAATTGCCCCGACAGGAGCCGAAGGACTCTTATCAAGGCGTGAGATTAACTCGGGAAGGAAGGTAGAAGATGATGATTCAGGATCGAACAAACCTGCTGACCACGACACCGAGTTAGACGAGAATGAATCGTTTCATGATGAAGGAAGATTGGTTGAAGATGCAAATCCAGGCACTTATGTCAACTTTCGTGGACTTTATCGCCGCGAAAAACTGAAATATGCCCAAGCGGCGCAAAACTCAAACTCACTCTCTCGTGTGCTCGATCAGTCCCTTTGTAGTGGATGAAGGATTGATCATATCATAATTTGAAGTACTTTATATTATCAACTTCCATTTCTCTCTTTTGTCGTTTTTGAAGCAGCATGCTCATCAAGCTGAATGATAAGAGTTTTTCCATGATTGTTGGTGTATGATTAACCTCATTATGAATGTGATGATTATTTTAAAAGTTGCAGTATTTGAACAGTAACATTTAGAGTTATGTCAATAAACTTATTACCTACATGTAAATATGCTTTCTTTCAATAAAAATTCGTTATAAGAATATTTCGTTTATGTTTTACGAGCCAATTGATCTCTACCCGTCTTTTAACAAAGAGTTGACAAGTGTTTTTCTTCAAAGTAAAAAAGTCAATACCATTAACAGCAGTTCTTCGTCAACCTTTTCGCACTACACATTGGATAATTTGCTGTAAATACTATTAAAAACTTCTACCAAAACAGTAAAAATTGCCATTTTGTATCTGTCAAAGGCATTCATGATATTAAAAACTTGTCTTTCTGTATTGAGTTTAGATCTGGTGTGATTTTATTAAAATCGGCCCAGCTACTATAGGACTAAAAGCTTTAAAAACTTTTTCCGTTAGGTTTTCAGGTCTGATCACAGTCCTGTAGATCAAATGTTCTGACATAGACGCAGCTAACTAATCATTAGTTATCCCATAAAGTCTTCGGTGACAAAAGCAAGTAACTCCTGGGCGCAATGCTTTAAAGTTACAAGCACAATGACATGATTGATCCGCTTACGACTAAGTTTCATCAGCACTATACTGGAAAAAATTATTGTGACCTACGGGGCTGCAGTCAGACCTAGAGTAGAGGATTTCGTCTCCGTTAGTATTGTATAAATTTGTATTCCTTGGAACAAGGTTGAATTTATTCTGTCGACTAGTGGCCATGTTAAGGCATTTTCAAGCAAGTAAACTGTTTGGAACTTTTGCTTTATTGCAAGGCATTCTGCTCGTCTGTTAACATATTGTTGTCAAATTATCCTAATACAGATCTGTGAAGTTTAACATTACTAACAAGATATGAGAATAATAATTTTGACCCTAAAATGCTTACTAAAATAAATAAACCAGGAACATTTTGCCAAGGTTACCTTATCACGGGGGATCCGTGATTGTTTGGGGAGACTGTAGACTCGATTTGGTGACTATAAAGGGTTCACAAACAGGCGTTTGCTACACTCAGGAGGTTCTAGATTTTGTAATTATTCATCATTTCGATAACCACAGACTTGCAACAAGACCCTTACAACATAAATGAACAACCAATTACACGATATTTTGGCTAATTTTACAATCAATGAAACAAAATAGAGGAACACCCTATTACATGATATTATCGCTAATTTTGCAAGAAATGTAACAATATTTCTTTCAGCAAAGATGGAAAGCAATATAAATGTCTGGTATCGTTCTCTAAAATTGCATTGTTTATGACAAGGAACATGAGAGATAAAAAAAAGTTTCAACAAGAGAAATCATATGTACATAACCCATATTTCGTTCCTTATTAAACGTCGGTAGGACCAGGAAACTGACACTTGCACATAAAAAAAATTGATTTCAATTCAATTGAAGTGAATTGTTATGTACCTAACTCAGTTTTAATTCACCAGCGACAAAGAATGCGGCGCTTATACTCTTTGTTTGGAGTTGACAGAATGTTGATCTTATTTGTATATATGACTATCTTATTAACTATCGAAGGTGAGTCTATTATTATGATATACTTTTATTAACTAACTCTTTCTCCCGTTACAATTAAAAAAAATAGACCGAATACAAAGAAGCCTTAGTCATAGACTCAACAATTTACAAAATGTTCTCTGATCACAAATAACAAGGAAACATCTAATTTTCAGAAATGGAAACAATCTGTAGATTTATTTGAAAATTTCAGTAATTATTTTTGTATGATAAACCCTGTAAAGCTAATTTGGTGTTTACTAAATGCATTCTGGTCGATTGTTATGTATAGATAATATCTAATGATAATTCTTATTTCAGCCAAACAATGTGAGGACAATCAGCACTGTGTCTCGTGTATGAAGAATGGAGTTTGTTCGACTCAATGTGACAACGGATACTACGGACCGAAATGTGATCTAAACTGCAGCACTGAATGCATCAACAACACTTGTCAACTATCCAATTCTGGCATAGACAAGTGCTCCCTTGGTTGTAAACCTGGATTTTATGGTACCAGATGCAACATACCTTGTACAGCATATGAGAATACCTGCCGGAAATGTCCCCAGGAATGTGATGGAGGATTCTGCCGACTTGGGTCGTCATGTGTAGAAGGATGTCAAGATTCCTACTACGGAACCGCCTGCAAGTCCTGTCCAGCTTGGTGTGATGTGTGCAACAGAGTCTCAGGAACCTGTGAAGTTTGTCTCCACTGTGAAGGTAACTGCACTGAAGGTTGTTTAGAGGAATGTGAAGATGGATACGTTGGAAATTTTTGTGAACATAGCTGCAGTTCAAGATGTAAGACAGCCTGTGACAAAACCTCAGGAAACTGTTTGAATTGTACATCAGGTCGGTTTGGTCGTTCTTGCGAGAAGCAATGTCCAATAAGGTGCTTGGATAAAGAATGTGACACGGATGGATTATGCACCAGCGGTTGTACACAAGGCTGGTTTGGACAGAGATGCGAGTCAAAATGCCCCGAAGGATGTTTGGACGGATACTGTGATCAATTTGGAATCTGTTCCATAGGCTGTACTCATGGTTTGTATGGAAAGAAGTGCGACTCAAGATGTGGAACTGGATGTGCAAATGGAATATGTGATAGCAGAGGGACTTGTACAGATGGATGTAGAGATGGATTTTATGGAGAACAGTGCAAGGACAAGTGTTCTGCAAATTGTTTAAATGGAGAATGTGATGACAAGGATGGAACCTGTAAGAACTGCAAGAAGAATTATCATGGGAATCGCTGTGAGAAGTCTTGTAAGAGATGCATTGATGGTTCGTGTAGTCAAGACACTGGTCACTGCATCCAGGGGTGTCTGTCCAACTACACAGGAGAATTCTGTCAACATGAATGTTCAGGAAACTGCACAGCTGACGAATGTTGTGATGCTTTGACGACTGTTTCTAAAACTGACAAACCTTCAGGTAAACGACTTATTATTGTATTCTCAGAAATAGAACAGAGTAACAGTTATGAATGATGAGATTAACCAAACATTATGTTGAAGTTTTACTTGATGTAAATGTTTAAGCGTCTGCAACTGATCTTAACATAACAAACTGGCACTTACCCTTTTCATCTCATCTTTGTGTGAGGCATAAAACGCATATAGGAATAAATGTCTGATAAATTACGCAAATGTCCAAAAAACACTATACAGATAATGACATGTCAATAGTATTGCAATGTTAATAGAGGATGATAGATGCCAAACTTTCTTTTCAATAAATTTCAAACAAGTGGTATAAAACAGGCAAAAGTCAAATAATGAGTGCCAATACCGTGTGTCAATCTTGCTCAGCCATGTACGCCCCAAGTCTACCAGGCAATTGCTGTGCGTTCCTGTCGTGGCATTGGCTGTCTCTTGTGCAGGCCTGAACTAGACTACTGGGAGATGGCTGATGACCGGTCTTAATGACGTCACACAGGACATGTCTGGACGTACATGTTCTGGATACTTCCTGTTAAAATATTTTACAGCCTGGACATGAAAGGGATTAGCAACATCTCTTTATCTTTTATAAGTATGCAGCGCTCCAATCGGTTGGTCCCTTTTGGCATTTCCGAACTGTGACATCGTTTATGTAAATGATGATCACTTTTCAAATATTCTTTAATTGGAGCTGAGTATGTTAGGTTTTATCATGATAAATAGAATTGATAAGCTCTTACTTTCCATTTCTTTGTGAAAGCATAACTCCTTCTCATGACGATAAAGCTTGAAACATGGTTTTTACAGAAAATACTGTTTGTTCAATGTTTCAATGTTATTTCATATATTTAGTTATTTTAAGAAATTTTATTTGAAAGTGATATTGAATACCTAACATAAATGATACATTTTTCAGCCAATAGAGATTATGGTTATTTTTCAGGTGCTGAAATTTCACATGTCATTCGCTACTTAGTCGGAGGAACTGTTGTATTGGTTGTGGCAGCACTGCTTATGTATGCGGTTTGTCGGTTTCAAAGGTAAACAGATTTTGAAAATACACATTTATAGCATTTTTCTTTATTTTATCAAAGTGATGCGGCGATGGCATTATAGCAAATATTGTTCAAAACTGTTATTTATCAAATGAGATGATTTAGATATATGCTTATTTAACCCTGCCTAATGTTTTCTGGGCAATGTCTATTCAATACATTATTCATACTTACATTCAGAAAGATTATGATCACATTGCATCAATTACAAGTTGTCTTTAATTAAGAAATAAAGTTCGCTCTACCCCAATGTGTTTTGTAATAAAGTATAGTTTTGCCCTGAACTATTATAGTTAAAGCACGAGGACGGTAGTCCGAGTGCTTTAACGTTGTAATAGTTCAGGGCAAAACTATACTTTATTACAAAACACATTGGGGTAGAGCGAACTTTATTTCTTTTCTAAGATACCAAACTTATTTGCAGGGAAATATAAATATTCTTATAATTTCAAATTAAAATATTGTTAAAATAACTTAGATTATATATCCATGAACAGGGCTAACTGCTGGCTATTCCATGTTTCGAACTCACCCCCTAATTCAAAAAGATTGTTTTTTGGTGAAACAGTTGATTATTTTAATGTAGCAGTTTTATTTTCTCATTTATAAAGTTTACAATTTTATTCTCTTGTTATAGTTTCATTGTTCAAAAAAAAACAACATCAGACAACTCATGTTTAATAAAACGTTACTTTTGAACAGTCAAGTTGTGCGATCATGCAGTGCGGGCCACACTGCCCATATAAGGCTTATCACGTGATTGACATTCCACAAAGAATTATGGGTATTGTTTTCTAGGAAGCGTGGTAGATCTATCATTCTTTTTTTTGCTGTTGTCATAAAAGTTGAAGTTAATGGTAAGTACCACCGCTAATATTAGCTGACTGTGTACACCATGAAAAGGAGTACAATCTGTATTGGTTGAGCTAGACTATATGGTACGTTGCTTGGCAGAGACGGTTGACGTGTGTCAACGTCACAAATACTACGGGGCGCCGCGACCTGACGTGGAATGTCAACGGCGTCACTCGACAAGCATGTCGGAGGCAGAGCATTGGTCGCAGCGTTGTTCCCCAGTAACATGGAGTTGTTATGTAGCTTTTCAACGACTGTTCATTTCTGTGACCAGTGACGTACATGATACCAAGGGCCCCAACCCCTTCTTCGGAAAGTTTGGTTGCTGCGGCGAAAAGGATACGCCATGTTGATTGATAGAACCGAGACCAAAGGTTACCATGGACACGCGTGTTTACGAGGGGGCAGCGGGGAAGAGCGGATAGCGTCATTCAATTGTTACGTCATGAAAAAACTATACCTTTATTGTCTGATAAAGTACTTTTTTTTCGATTGTTCTAACCGCTAGGCATCTTAGAATCTAACATGTTAATATAATTTTGCTTCAGTTGTTGCATAATTAGTTCAGCTGAAAGTTATCAGGCAGTTGTCATTCCCAATGAGTAATTAATACTTTCAGAAACCGTATTAAGAGACGTCACCGTATTCATAACGACACCACAGATGGACAACAACAACCACTGAGTGACATCACAGCAACATACAGGAACCAACAACAACATGTCTACTCCCAACTGGATGAGTTCACTGGAAGTCCTCCACATGTGCTTGGAGCACGGTCATCTGCAGTTGTATGGTCTACTCAAACATCACCTTCTACAGAGAGTCCCGAAAATGTTGAGAATGATAATGAAACACCACCAAGTTTTCATCTTCCAATTGTTAATTCGAACTCTTGCAGACTGGAGTCCACTGCTGCTGCTGAATCACAGCCTGAACCATCTGTGGAACACAGCTATCTGACTGCAGTTGCCCCGACAGGAGCCGGAGGCCTCTTCTCAAGGGGTAACTCGGGATGGAAGGTAGAAGATGAAGGAAGATTGGTTGAAGATGCAAATCCAGGCACTTATGTCAACTTTCGTGGACTTTATCGCCAAGCGGCGCAAAAGTCCAACTCACTCTCTCGTGTGCTCGAAAGTCCAACTCACTCTCTCGTGTGCTCGATCAGTCCCTCTGTAGTGGATGAAGGATTTATCATATCATAATCTGAAGTACTTTATGTTACCAACTTCCATTTCTCTCTTTTGTCGTTTTTGAAGCAACATGCTCATGAAGCTGAATGATAAGAGTTTTTCCATGATTGTTGGTGAATGATTAACCTCATTATGAATGTGATGATTATTTTAAAAGTTGTATGTTGCAGTATTTGAACAGCAACATTTAGAGTTATGTCAATAAACTTATTACCTACATGTAAATATGCTTTCTTTCAATAAAAATTCGTTATAAGAATATTTCGTTTATGTTTTACGAGCCAATTGATCTCTACCCGTCTTTTAACAAAGAGTTGACAAGTGTTTTTCTTCAAAGTAAAAAAGTCAATACCATTAACAGCAGTTCTTCGTCAACCTTTTCGCACTACACATTGGATAATTTGCTGTAAATACTATTAAAAACTTGTCCCAAAACAATAAAAATTGTCATTTTGTATCTTTCAAAGGCATTCATGATATTAAAAACTTGTCTTTCTGTATTGAGTTTACATCTGGTGCGATTTTCTTAAAATCGGCCTAGTTACGAGAATTAAAAGTTTTAAAAACTTTTTCCTATAGGTTTTCAGGTCTGATCACAGACCTGTAGATCAAATGTTCTGACATAGACGCAGCTAACTAATCATTAGTTATCCCATAAAGTCTTCGGTGACAAAAGCCAGGGACAAGTTACTCCTGAGGGCAATGCTTTAAACTTACAAGCACAATGACATGATTGGTCCGCTTACGACTAAGTTTCATCAGCACTAAACTGGTAAAAAATCTTGCGACGTAGGGGCTGCAGTCAGATCTAGAGAAGAGGAGTTCGTATCTTGTTAATATTTTAAGACATATATATCTTTGAACAAGGTCGAATTTTTTCAGGGATCTGGTGATCATGTTAAGGCATTGTTATTTTAGGAAGAATGTAAACTATGTGTAACTTTAAAATCTTATGTGTTGTCAAATGATCCTAATTCAGATTTCGGAATTACAATTTTATTCTAAAACTACAAACGGAAATAAAGAAATAGAGAGGTAAAAGTAGAATTTATAAAATAAAAATCTTATATGATAAAACCCTATTGGTTCGCTTCCTTGGCTACAATGAATAACAATACAGCTCAATTGTAGACGATTGGAGGGAAATTTAATCATTGGTATGAGTGATGACTGGGCCATCAACCCACATTTGAGAGTTCGGTTAAAACTTCTTCTTGCACCGAACATGTGTTATGTAGTTTATAAAGGTATGATGGGAATTAATGTCAGTGACGAATCTTGAATAAGCTATCCTTCGCTCTGATAGTATCACTTGCATGTCACCCCTCCGAATAACCCTGGTTGCATAGTTTTATGGACAATTCAATTTAGCACATTTAACATAGTATTTTTTCTTTATTTAAGGATTGTTTTACATGTTTTGTGCCTCTATCGATGTATAACAGCAACAAATTGTATAAAATCGTGTAGCGTAGCGTAGCGATTTTATACAAAGTTTGTTGCTGTTATACATCGATAGAGGCACAAAACATGTAAAACAATCCTTATAATTACAAAATCAACATTTTAACAAAGTTTTTCCTCATTATTTTCAAAAAATCTGTCATCAATGTCGTGAAATTGTGGTTTGTTACACGAAACAATACAAAGTTGAATCAAAATTACGAACTCCATAAACTAAAACGGCCGAAGATTTAATTTCGTTTTCGCAACCATTGATACCCATGCAATCACAATTCGTCTTAACCTGAATCGGCATTTTCGGATTAACCCTAATTAGCATATCACATGACGTTCAAAATGTCCGCCATTTGCGACAAGCTTGAGGACTCGTAGTTATTAAAATGCAGTCTTTCCAGTGAATGTTTTGATTGTGTTAGGGAGAAGAATATATTTACTTTATAACGCAGGTTGGAAGTGATAAGATATGTTATATCTGGCTTTGCAACAGAACGTAACTCGCAACTGTCAAAACCGGACTATTGCGTCAGGTGATTGTGACGTCACAAGGAATGAATGCACATGGTATGGTTGCAAATTTTTCTTCATTTATCGAGAAATGGCAGCAGGTTTTTGAGCGCTCTCGTCCAATCAGAATCGCGGAAATTAGTGTAACAAAACCATTTTGTAATTATTACGGATTGTTGTCACACTTGTTTTGTAAAATTCATATTACACACTGCTCGGATAAAATCTCTATAGATATAAACGTTCTATGTATAAACTTCAAAAGGTTATTACATTCTTTATAATTTCTAAGTTAAATCACCTATTATTAAAATTTCGAAATTGGCATTTTGTTTCAAGAAAAAAAAACACAAATAAGTTATAAGGTGAATATACACAATCCATTTACCCAAAATATTGCTATGGTAAACAGGAGAAAATGAGGTACAAAAGTAAAAAATTTATTCTTCAATTAGATACTATTTAATTAAACACATCTTCTATACACTTTAAATGTTGATTTCTTTGATACATGTCCGCTGTATGGCGAATTAAGTTATTCACTGTTCTTTTATCAAAATGGCTTTGATATACATTCAATATTATATGGTTTCCAAAATGTTGACACTGAAACAAACCAAAATTTAATAGACTCATTCATTCATTTTATGTCATTAAATTTTCAAAGCGATTTGATAAAACTTAAAGTTTAACACTCGTATACCATGTACTATTCAATAAGCAAACGTGTGTAACAATACTAAGTTATTTATTCATTTGTAACTATGTTTATGTTTAGGATAGGCATTTAAATAAGATTGTGCTTGTTTGCCAATCCCTTTTCATCGTGTTCATGAATGAAAATATGTTTAAATCAAATACAATTTCTACTAACAATAGCAATAATTGTAATGCATAAGAGATACATGCCATTATAGTGCCAGACTCCTCTGAGGGTGTGGGTTCGAATCCCGCATGGGACTCGGCCCGAAAAAGTACAAGAATCTGTACTATTCTAGATAGTGTAGTTCCAAATATATCATTGTTACATTTGTTCACTATCTAAATGGCATTTATCTCTAATACATTCAGCTTTGGGAGCTGTGCCAATTGACATCTGTCAGAGGGGTAATGAATGTAACAACTGCTTAACTACCGCTTGTTGAACCTCCATTTTTGTGCTCATTTATCAAAATGAGTTTGGTTTCAAACTAGAAAATACTTTTTCTTAATTTTCTTTAAAAATGATTACATGTATGTTTGACAGGCGGATGGTTAATTAAGTTATTGTTAAGTAAACATGATATAAGACGACAATATTGCTAACTTTACAAGTTATTTAACCAAAAAGGTGAACACCCTCTCAAGCGATATTTTTGATTATTTAACAAATATACTTACGACATAAGTCAAGAAACTGTTACACGATTATCCCTAAGTATACAAGTAATGTAAACACAATAAGTGAACAACCTACTACACTTAATTGTCGCTAACTTTACAAGTAATAACAACAAAAGTGAACACCCTCTCAAACGATATTATGCATTAGAATTACATTAAATATACAATACAATTATTGACATTTTTGGTCGAAATTGTATAGAAAATGTGTTTAAATAGTATTTGATTGCACAAATATTTGTCTTACTTTTGTCCCTCATTTTCTCTTGTTTACCACAGCAATCTTTTTTGTACATGTATTGTTTATATTCACCGTTAAAGGGGCAGTAGGAGGTTTTTTGATACTTTGTATTTTAAATTGTTTACTGATAATTGTAAGTTAATGCTAAATGTATTATTTTGACGCTGTCAAAAATCTTATTACACAAGCCAATCATCCATAGTTAGAGGACAAAGTATGAAGATTCTCAAAAAATCCATTAGCGGGCATTTTATGTGAACACCTTTAATTCATTTTGTGTAAGAAAAAGGAATCGCATGGTTAAACTTTATGTTGTATATTTGAATTACAACTGCTCGATTTACTTTAAATACATTGTCTTTCAATTGGAACCATTAATTTTCATTTTCCTGACATCACCTTATATTCCCCCTAAAAATGGCTACTGCCCCTTTAAGATATTGATCTAAAATATGTTGTTTATGATTTTTTCTCTTGAAAAGCAATGCCAATGTCGAAATTTTAATTATAGGTGATTTAACATAGAATTATAAAGAGTGTAATAACCTTTTGATCAAAAGTCTATACATAGAACGTTTATATATAGAGAGATTTTACCCGAGCAGTGAGTAATATGAATTTTAGAAAATGATTGGGAATTATTTAAGTACTCGATCGGAATCGAAGGTTATACGCAATCTTGGGCGAGATTAGTAGTCATATGACACACAATATTATTAAAATATGATCTTTTTGCTACACTATGCTACGCATGTAGATCATACAAGGCTCAGTTATAACAGCCGTTAGGGTCTCCTTTAACTCAATCGGCGGCGACTTTGCCCGACACGCTTAGGTGCTGGCAACGGGGATGTCCAATCTTCAGAATTCGGAAAAGGAACATTTCTGACTATTTCTAGATATCGATTACAAATATTTCCTTATTGTAACCTTTATCGAAAAAAAACCTCCTCTTGCCACAATGCATATTTCAAACTTAGAAGAATTTTGTCCTGTCAAAACTCAGACATATATAACTTGAATTCGTGAATGTTGAGACCTATGCAAATCACTTTGCTTTTTGGAAAATCGAAAGGTCATTAGATGAAGTTTTACATTTTATCGACTCTGTGTTAGAAGGTTTGAATCTCACTAATGGCCTTTAAGAGACGGACGATTTGTTTGGTGGATGAAATCTTCCTCAGCTCCAGCGGTCAAAGGATACTCTGATGGCTGGACTTACGAGGCCTTCTGAGATCTATTATCTGCGTAATGTAGTGAAGAAATTGTTATATCATTTTAATGAGATAGTATGACACACCTCCGAGAGTAATTATTTTGTTTGTGCCAATTCTATTCCATTGTACTTTCTTTGAAATACCCAGGAAACTACCGATGACCAGCTACAGTGACGTCACGAACAATAGGTTACGGCGCTACAACTTGTGCAATCCGTAATAAAGAAAAAATGCTTTGTGCATTTGTGCTAAATGGAATTGAGAAATTGAGAGTAACTAGTAAACAAATAGAAGATTAACCAAATGAATAACTCGTGTAATCCCGTCTAAAGTTTATATTATATGCAAACAATATATTATGTACCCGGCTCAAGCAAATGAATCAAGAATTCTGAATGTCATCCCATCTAATAAAAACATTACATTAGGCGCTAGGCTTATGCAGTAAACCTGATATTATGGCCGAAACTATGAAACTATTAACAGATAAAGTACGAACATTACTGAATGATGAAAGTACAGTTAAACTCATCATATTTCAGACTATCTCACCATCTGAATACCGTTTATTTCTTAAAGCATAATATCATTTGGTTACCTCGAAGGGTAATGAAATTCATGATTTTTGTTTTTAACGCATGTCCCTTACAAACAACATAAAAAATCAATAGAGTTGAAATATTTGAAAAGCACAATGAATAGTTGTACACCTTTTCCGTTTAAAATTGTTTATAACTATTTCATAGACAGAACTCAAGCATACACACAAAGATCTTCACGTGAAAAGCACTTGAAGGAGACTGAACTTACAGAATATGGACATTTCTCCATTGTCTTTATCACTGTTATGTGACTTAAAATTGAGAGTAAATATCACTTCAACTACAGAAAACTCTTGTGCAATGTTGATTTTTGATCTTTCAAAATCGTGATTTAAGGGAGGAAGAAACTGGGAAGATGATTTGTTTTAAGCTGGTCGGATTACCCGTTACGACTGCGCCTCTCAGGTTATGCTTTAACTCGAAAATTCCGTTGGATGTAAGAAAGTTTTCTGAAATGTAAATGTGAAATGTAGAATATTGGACTAAATGAAAAAAGTGCATACAACGTGTATCTCAATTCCGACAGTCTTCTTGGGAGCAATTTGAACACATGATAAGTACTGGCAATTGGCGCAGTTGACATAACGTGTCTTTTTATTCATATAAAACTTCAATAAGCGTCACCTAAAGACGTGGTACATCACATACATTATTGGGCTTAAGGAGGTTGGATACCTTTGTTACTGCACATCCGCAACAGTCAGCAACAGTCAAAGGGTAATGTTGACAATGAAGAGTTATCTCCCCTGGATGTTAATTTTCATTGATGTGGCTAAATTGAATGTGAATATCTCTGTTATCCCCTGGTGACATATTATTTTTCTTTTTAATCTTATTCTAGTGTGTATTAACTATAAAATATACAATTTTCAAAAAAATCTTAATACAAGAAATCAATTTTGTTCATAAAAGAATAATATTTTACAAAAATAATCATACAAAAAAAGGTTATTTGTAGGTTTTTTTCTGACTTAGTTTATTTCCATACTGCAATGCCTTAATAGAAAAACATTTAAAAAACAATTATATTCAAAAGTTATCTTGAAAAGGAGGTTTTAAATTATTGTATTTTCATCATTGGGTGCCCTAACGGATGGGCCCTTTTTCGAACAAAAACTGTGGTGACATGGTATTTTTATGACACAATTTGATTCAAGACATATTTTTCAACAAAATAAGACCAAATTTAGCTATTTCTTCATACCTCGATATTTTGTATCCAACCTCCTTAATGAGAAACAACGTTATCCTTTCTATATTAGATTATAGATGTAAGATAACAAACAAAAATCATAGAATACATACAATATATCTTCCCATTCAACCTGTCTTCATGCAAGTAATTTAGACACGAGGTCAATACTGGGCAAAAACAGTATCCAGAAAGTGACCTTGAGAAGGCCTACATACCAACTCTATGTAAGCGTTTCCACTTTGACTTGATGAAATCAACTACGACCTCACCTGATGACGTGGTACAGCACATACCCAGAGATGACGAGGACGACGATGGAGGCGAGACATCCTTCAGCAATCAGGTACCTTGGGGAGTCTGCTGGCTCTGGAAACATACATGTTGACAATTACACGATGTCTTCACAAAATACATGTATAATTACAGGCATTAAAACGAGTTTCTGCGCTAAGTTCATATTGAACGTGATAAAGACAGATATATTGTCAACAGCTATCTTCTCTTTGCTTAGATAAATACATTCAATGTCAGACTCAGTTATTGCACTTATCATTTGACTATTGCCTGGTTTTATACTACTTGTTCTTCTGAATTTGTTGCACTGAAATTTTGCATATATTTATGGTAATTTCCTGTATTCTGTATTTTGGGGTAAAAAGAAAAATTTAAAGATATTTATTCATGATATGCATTGTTATGCCTCTCAGTATGTACGGCATGAATTGCAAAGTTAGTGCTTGTTTGTTGTGCTAAGTTTAACTGCATCCGCTTAAACATTTCATCAACTCAATTTCAAAAGAGGACAGGCAACACATTATGTTTGGTTAATCTGATCATTCATACAAGTCTGAGAATACATTAATAAGATGTTTACCTGAAGGTTTGTCAATTCTAGAAACAGTCGTCCAAGCATCACAACATTTGTCAGTTGTGCAGTTCCCTGAACAGTGGTGTTGACAGAATTCTTCTGTGTAGTTGGACAGACACCCCTGGATGCAGTGACCAGTGTCTTGACAACATGAACCATCAAAGCATCTCTCACAAGACTTGTTACAAAGACTTCCATAGAAACCTGTCTCACAGGAACTGCAAGTTCCGTACTTGATATCACAATGTCCATTGAAGCAGGTCAGTGGACACTTGTTCTGGCACTGTTCCCCGTGGAATCCTAGTGTACATCCATTAGTATATTTCATGTCCCCATCGCATCTACCTCCTGCACATGATGGAAGGCACTCACACCTTGACCCATACCAACCTTCTGTGCAGCCGAGGGTACAGATTCCATCCATATCACATTCATTATCCAGGCATCTACTTGGACATTGGTAATCGCAGGTAGCACCAAACAAACCTTGTTTGCATTTGAAACATTCTCCTGAGGTCTTATCACATCCTGACAGACATTTTGAACTGCAGGTGTGTTCACAGAACTCACCAAAGTATCCAAGCTTACATCCAGCAAGACACCCCTGAGAGCAGTCTCCTTCATATTGGAGACAAACTTAACAGGTTCCTGAGACGTTTTAGAATTCTCATTAAATATTATATCTTCACAACAATCGACCAAAGTACATTTAGCAAACATACACCAAATGAGATTTACAGGGTTATTGATACAAAAATAAAAACTGAAATGCACAAATAAATCTACAGATTGCTACCATTTCTGAAAATTAAATGTTTCCTGGTTTAATTGGTGATCGCACATTGTTGAGTCTAAAATATGACTAAGGGTTCTTTGCATTCAGTCTATTATATTAATTTGTTACGGGAGCAAAAGCTAGTTAATACAATTTTGTCAAAATAATAGACTCAACCTCGATTGTATTAAAATAGTGATATGCATAAATAAGATAAACATGTCCAAGTGTCCAAGCTTACATCCAGCAAGACAATAAAGAAAGACAAATTTTTAATATCACGAATGCCTTTGACAATTATAAAATGTTTTGGGAGAATTTTTTAATTACAGCAAATTATCCAGTCTGTAGCGAGGAAAGGTTGTTTATGGTTTTCACTTCTTTACTTTGAAGAAAAACACTTGCCAACTCTTTGTTAAAAGAGGGATAAAGATCAATTTACTCGTATTACATAAACGAAATATTCTTATAAAGATTTTTATTGAAACAAAGCATATTTACATGGAGGTAATCAGTTTATTGACATAACTCCAAGAGGTTGCAGTTCAAATACTGCAGCATACAACTTTAAAAGTAATTATCAAAATTCATATTGAGCTTAATCGTACACAAACAATCATGGAAAAGCTTTGATCATACATCCAAAAAGACAAAAGAGAGAACAAATGTGGAAGTTGATAACATATAGTACTTCAGTTCTATTTTTGACTTCGAAAGTAGTCACATTCCAAATCATGATGTGATCAATCCATCATCAAGGACAGAGAGACTGATCAAGTTCACGAGAGAGTAAGTTGAACTTTTACGCCGCTTGGGCAGTATTTCAGCCTTTAGCAGCGATAAAGTCCGCGAAAGTTGACATATGTGCCTGGATTTGCATCTTCACCCAATCTTCCTTCATCATGAAACGTTTCATTCTCGTCTAACTGGGCGCCGTGGTCAGCAGGTTTGTTCGATCCTGAATCATCATCTTCTACCTTCCTTCCCGAGTTACCCCTTGATAAGAGTCTTCCGGCTCCTGTCGGGGCAATTGCAGTCAGATAGCTGTGTTCCACAGACAGTCCAGGTTGTGATTCAACAACGTCAGTGGAATCCAGTCTGCAAGATTAAGAATTAACAATTGAAAGATGAAAACTTGGTGGTGTTTCATTATCATTCTCAACATTTTCGGGACTCTCTGTTGAAGATGATGTTTGAGTAGACCATACAACTGCAGATGACCGTGCTCCAAGCAGATGTGGAGGACTTGCAGTGAACTCATCCAGTTGGGAGTAGACATGTTGTTGTTGGTTCCTGTATGTTGCTGTGATGTCACTCAGTGGTTGTTGTTGTCCATCTGTGGTTTCGTTATGAATATGGTGACGTCTCTGAATACAGTTTCTGAAAATATGAATTACTCATTAGGAATGACGACTGCCCAGCAACATTTAGCTGAACTAATTATGCATCAACTGAACTATTTATTTAGTCTTTCTTCCAATTAAATATGAATAATGTAAGTAATATTGCCCTGAAAACATTAATTAGAGTGAACTAATATGACACAACGATTAGAATACACCTGAAGTCATCTTAGTTAATAAATAACAGCATTCGCTTTATATAATGTCTTCTCTGTAACAATGTGATGAACAAAGTAAAATAATTTACATTTTCTTATTTTCAAATAATGTTTACCTATGACATCGACAAGTCAAATATACAAGCAGAACTCCCACAACGAATACAACAGTCCCCTCCACTGAGTAGAGAATGAAATGTGACATTTCAGCACCTGAAGTTAAAACATCAATCTTTATTCGTTTAAAAAAGGTATCACTTATGTCAAGTATTATATATCTCAAGTATTTTTGTAAAATCATCATTATTAAACATATTAATACACATAAGACCTATGTGATTTTTATAAATACAAACATGTTTTTTTTGTCTGTCATCCCGAGCTATACTTTCACAAAAAATTGAAAAGTTAGTGCTTCCTTTTCACAAAAATTGCCTTGTACAATTTCCTGTTTTGACATTCAGCATTATATGTCTAATTCATATTCATTATGAGAAAACCTAACATGAGCATCACCAAAAATGTTTCACTTGTTTCTTTTTTGTATCTAATGAAGCACCTATGGACTTGTCTCTTTTTTCCCCTACAGGTTCAATTAATACCACATTACTCGACCAATGCACCTATCAGGACATTGCTTCTTCACATGTACCAACAAAGCAGCCTGTTTTACATATGGGACTACATCCGTACAGACACCTTGTATTACACCTTTGTTCACCGAACATCACACCCCTCCTTGCATCCTTTAGTGCACATACCTTTATACTCAGTTTTACAAATATCCAAACATTCTTCAGTAGTGCAGTTCCCTTCACAGTCATGTTGACAGAAGTCACCTCTAAAGTTTGATAGGCACCCCTTAACACAGTGACCAGAGTCTTGTTTACAGGAGCCGTCCAAGCATCTCACACACGACTTCTCACAGTGACTTCCATAGAAGTCCCTCTTACAGGACTTGCAGGTTCCATCCACATCATCACAAAGTTTATTGAGACAGGAAAGTTGACATTGGTACTGACATTGATCGCCATAGAATCCTTCTCTACAGCCATCAATACATGTCCCATTTTCATTGCATAATTCTCTGGCACATCCAGATTCACATTTAGACTCGCACATCTGACCATATCATCCTGATTTACAACTGAAACAGTTTCGTGACATCTGTTCACATCCTGATACACATTTAGGACTGCAGGTGTGTTCACAGAACGTTCCAAAATATCCAACTTCACATCCCTTCTTACATCCGTGAGAACAGTCACCTTCACAGTGGAGACAAACTTTACAGGTTCCTGAGACTCTGTTGCACACTTCACACCAAGCTGGACAGGACTTGCAGGCGGTTCCGTAGTAGGAATCCTGACATCCTTGTGCACATGACAACCCCAGCTGACAGAATCCCCTTTCACATTCTTGGGGACATTTTCTGCAGGTATTCTTATATGCTTCACAAGGCTTGTTGCATTTGAAACCGTAAAATCCAGGTGTACACCCATTTAAGCATTTTCCAATACCAATATTGCTTAAACGACAGGTGTTGTTTCTGCATCCTGTGCTGCAGTTAAGGTTACACCTTAGACCATAGTAACCATTATAACACTCGGAGAAACACTGACCGTTGTCCATGCAGTGGAGACATTGTTGATTGTTCACACACATGGTGGCTGAAATTTGATTATCAACAGTAAAATTCATACCTTTATGAATTGTTGTGCAATTGACATATTTGATATAGTTTTACCGAATTTTAACTTTAAAGAATCAAGGGAAATACACCTAGCCATTTATGTGTGAAACGTATGCCCATTGAAACAAAGAGAGTGTAAAGTAATAAATCATTTCTAAAAGACTTCTGTATGGTGTATATTTGGCCAAAATTATTTAGTGCAAATATTCAAATGAACTGATCAGGTCACAACAATGTGTAATTAGCTATTAGAAGTCCATGAATTCTCACTATAAATAAAGTATGTTGATATCAAAATATATAAAAGAAATGCTGAATACCTACTTTTTGGATGATTATTTGATACTATATATAGCATAGAAGCTAAATATATGTTGCTTTCATTTCACAAGAAAACGATTGAGTTGTTACTGTGGTACATGAATAAACAATTTAAAACTGAAAATAATGTTTACTTTTCCACTGTAAAATGATTGACATCAGAATTGTCAGATATATTCACTAACATTTCTAATTTGTTTCAAGTTTACTTTATCTCAATGATGAATTAGAGTTTGTGGTCAACATAATTTACAGAGTGATGGAAATCATTTTCATACATTTCAAAAGATTTAAGCAAGAGAACAGACAGTAGGATAAGTTCGTCAAATAATTCAACTTACATCGTGTACCTTCAGACATTTTTAGGAAAGAGATAAACAAAAGAATGACCAGCATCTTGTTGAAAAAGATACAATTTTCGAAATGAATTAATTACAAAATACCAGTTTAGCTCACTAACGACATTAAGGCAGGGAATGAAACCTATGTTAAATTCATGATAAGTATAAATATCATTATCAGTTTTATATTCCGTCTTTAACACACTTTAAAGAAACATTAACGGACGTTGAAAGTTTAAATAGGACACTTGACCCTGCAATCAGGAACTTATACTTATTTGATGTAATCCTCTCATTGCAAATATGGTCTTAAACATCAATTGAAACTATTAAAATGGTGTATATTATTCCAAAACAATCCAAGCAAGCTCATTATACGTTCTTCCTTGCGGCTTAAATGCTTAAAGGAGCAGTAGCACATATTATGAGCTTTTTAACGAGACGGTTTTCGACAAAATGCATGTTATGAATTTATTCTATTATTTAATTAAGTTATATTTACGAAAATAAAAAAAAATCTGTCGAGTAGTTTTCGAATGAATCACCGGTAAAAATAATCTTCTTAATTATGGAAACGTTTCCATAAATATGGCGGACAACCGGAAATGCATGACTCGCGTCTAATACACTTCACTTCCGCTAGTTAAAAACGATTTTGCAACAATGGGAAAGCGTGGACGAGGACGACTTTTCAGCCCATCGACGATCAGATCAAAGAGGGTACAACGTGCAAAGAATCGCCGAGATCACAGTATTTCCTCGGGGAAACCCATCAACGTTGGACCAGTTTGAAGGAACAACACGGCCCCTTACTCGCACACAGCGATTGGGCCGGCCGTCTACTTTATGCATACAAATGACACTTGATGCAGCCGTCACCAGAAGTAAGTCACATGGTTTGTTTACGCTTTTTTATTTAAAGTCCATCAAATATGAATTTTTTATTATTATGCATAAGCAAACTTTGCCAACTTACGATATTTGTTGCGTGTTTCCGATTTATTATTCATAAAAAAAGCGAGGACCGAGGACATTTCTTCTTGTCTCGATTGAATGTTCATATGATAAGGTTGTCAATAGAAATGATATATATATGAAATTTGTTTGTAATGTTTTCAGTTAGATTTTAGGCTTTGTAATGGTTTGTAATTGTTTGTAATATGTTTCAACTCATTGTTTGGACTAGAACATCATGCGTCTTTTAATAAGATAGGAAATATCCCGCACACTCAGTTCCGGCATGTCTACAGTAGATATCCGGTTTGCAATGTACACATTTTTTTTATTATGGGTAAATCGTAGTTCTGTAAACATACGACATGGACTATTGATTACTGATTATCAAAACAGAAAACAGAAATCTATGTCATTGTTATATTTAATTATTAAGATTGATAAACCATATTTATTTTAGAATTCATCTGTCATCAACACCATTATCTCAATTTTGGTCAAGGGCGATGATTCAAGTGCAAGGTATGAAATTTCTATAGATGAATTTTATTTGCAAAAGCAGTTGCAAGTGATTTCTGAAAGATTCGATTTAACTTGACATTTACCAAAAAATCATCATTATATTGGTTTGCTCATCTTTTCATGATCACTCTCATCAATGTTCAATTTATAGGAATTGAATTATGAATTATCGGTAGTTAATAACTTTTAAAGGAATTCTCAATTATTATTTGAAAAGTAATTATTCATTACTCATTACTCATTTAGCAGCAATGTGACTTGTGTTATGATGAACTGTTAAATGTCATTTTTCATTTACAGTGATTACTCTTCACAGAAGAACTTATTGGAAGACCCAATTCACAGGTATGTAAATTCTTATTAATTGTTAATCTCTCACAAAGAATAAATGAATGAGAATGAGCTTCGGATTGACAGTAGGTCCGGTTAATCTGACCCCCACCCCCAAACAATGATTTCATAAATGGCCCATCATTTTTGCTGGGGTCCTAAAAGGCCCCATGTCAGGAGTTTAGGATATATGCTACTAACCTTTTTGAAAGAAAAAAGTAAGTGTAAATATCTTTTGGAAAATTTAGGTTATTGTTAGATTATGCAAATGTATTAGTAATTATAAGGTCATCTAAGGAGCAAGGAAAATTTATGTCAATTCCCTTTGGCCCCTCCAATATCTGAGTGACTGGCAAATGTGATCCACAAGAATTTCTGAAAATCTGAAGTACTGATGAGACAGGTCAGCAATTATGAAAATGTGAACAGTTCTAGTTTCATTATCAATTGTCTATTTGCAAATATGATTGATTTATTGACATTGATAAACATTTGATTAATGTGAGTATCAAATGTTTTAAGGATATTTTCCCCCTCACTGAGGTTTTCCTTTAATCTTAGTTGGTAATTTTAAGCAGATTCAACAATAGTTTATCTTTAGGGGCCCATCAGAGTTAAATCTGAAACAAGGATATTTTGTTGGCAGCCAGTATTTGAATTTGAGACAAGCAGCTTCCCACAGGCAGTTCAGTGTTTGATGATCTATCTTCATTTGGTTGAACTTGAATAAACACAAGTATCATCCCAAAAAAACATAATGGATTTATCCAATCTGTGTACAATGTGATGGTGATTGTTCCCCACAAATCTCACTAAACAATGACCATTTTAAGATTTGGTTCAGAGGAGGTTTGGATGATACATACTTGTGTGTCTGCATAGTACTTAATAACTTTGTCTGACAATATATATATATTCTGCCAAGGGAGATAATTTTAGAAATGTGTTCAATTTGAAGATATTAACAGAATATGAAAAATCATAACACAGATATAGTTACTCTAAGAATTAAAAACTGGTCCTGTACATTATGAATGTATTAATTTCTTCTAATAACTACAGTAATCTGAATCAATATTACCCAAAAATCCTAGATGAAGGGAAATTGTGAATTGTTTTAGGCCAAAATTTGTATGTTTTGTAACTGAAAGAGTGTTTTGATAAAATATTCTTTTAATCATGAAACTCTTTGTCATTGAAATTTGTGCATATCTTTCAAAGGGGTTATATTCTGAGCAAGTTATATTTTTGATAACTTTGATTATTCAAGTCAATACAAATAAGGTCCCCCTACCCTCCCCCACCCATCAAAATCCTGGATCCACCACTTTGTATGATTATCATAACATTTATATTTTTGAAATTTATGCTTTTTTCAACTCTTTTGCTATCTGAAGTTTCTTATATGACTGAAAACATTCACACTCACACAGAGATAAATGTATTTATATTGCTGTCATTGTGAGTTTATATGCTGAATCTAACTAGGGATAAGAGTATGATAAATACATAAAAATCCTTTCAAATCTTCAAAATGATTTCCAAGAGGCACTCTATTATTTAAATACTGTGTGATGCATTGAGGGCAATGAAAGCAATGATTTGATGAGAAAAACAGAAACTTGACAGATGTATTAGAGAAACTTCATGAAACTTTTTCAACCAGTATCATTGATAATAATGATTGGAAGCACAAATTTCCTGCAGGTGTTAATGACTGTAGAAATTTTGTTATGAATGCATCAAACAAAATCAAGTTATGATAATAAATTTATGTTAAAGTTATGAGATGTGTTCATTTAATGACCTGTGAAAATACTTTAAATCAATTTTAAAATTCAATGTTTATTTTGATGGATTTAATTGGATCATTAAGTGGCTAGCCTAATATCTCCACATACCAATCAAATCTGATAATCTTCATATATTTGTGGACAGCAGTCAATATAATGTTTTAAACTTTCTATTGCAGGATGTAATCAGAGTGGAAGCTAATCCAGGATAGTGAGTTAGTGATCAGTGCTGGAGTGTGGGGCAGTCTGTGATATTCCACATGCAGTTCAGTGCTGAATTGTTGAACTCAACTAAGGAACAAACCCTCAAGAAACTATCACATCTCTTATTCAGGGATATTGTGAACAATACAATGGCGCCTTCAAACTCTTTGAAACAATTTAACAGCAAGTTATGCTGTATTCAGAAAATAATTTGACAAAAACTAGTTATGATAATTTGAGGAGTTTATTCATTGTTTTGTCATTTAGTGATTGCTACAGTATACTATCCCTAGCATCATCAAATAGGTATGAATTAAACCTGATGGTATGGGTGGTGAAAGTAACACAAGCTTAAAATTGATAAGTTTAAATATAGTCCATTTTAGTTAATTTATCTCAATTTTATAGTCAGACAGTAAAACAAATTTGAACAGGATTAAATCTAAATTGGACAATATCAACAGCGGCAAAGAGATAAAAACTTGAATTACTTTTTTTATAATGGTGAAATAGTATTGTTTAGATGTTTTATGTTAAAACAGGTTTGACCAGCCCCTATTTGTATTACTAATATTAACAAATAAATTCTAGTTCACTTTCATTATTTTTATATAAAAAAAGAGGTCTACAGATTTTATTGCCAAGGGCCCCAGAACATATCATAATTTGAGATAGAGCTTTGATATCTTTCACTTTATGGTTTTGAGAGAACTGAAGATCACCTTCTGATTGAACTTGTTGATTATCTCCCCTTAATCATAGTTTAATAAGTGTCATTTTGTTATCAGGAATTCATGCTTTTAGAGCTTGTATTGATAAAATTCCTTTACACAAATGAAATAAAATTATCATCAATATATAATCTGCAGTTTTTTTTTATTTTTTGGCTGATGTGGGTTTTATTTATTCGAGATATTGTACCTTTATTAATAAACTATCTAAAATGAGCATTTAGAATAACACAATTGCCAAAAAACACCTTAGAGGTGACAAAAGGATCATTCAACGGATTGAAAGTTTTATGATACATGTAATATACAAGCAGTATGGGATTGTGCAGTTGTTGTCAAGTAAGCAGGAAAGGGCTGAGACATGGCAATATTGTAAACAGTAAAGAGTTAATCAGCTAAATGCTTTATATGTTCAAAACTTGAAATAAATATAGTTCTACTTGTTTCTTTGGTTTGTTTTAATGTGTTTTTATCCCAATTCAATGCTGGTGGATTTAATTTTATAGTTTGTTGTTTACATATACATGAATATATCTGCATTCAGTGGTCTGTCCTGAACATTCCAACAGTATGTACAGACTCAGTGTCAACATAATTTGCTGTCTTAAGAACATGCATTATTGCATTTTAGGATTTGCCACTTTCAAATGAATTTGATATTTTTTCCATTTCTTTGAAATCTTAAAAATGTGCCCCTTGCACATAAGCAATAGGCACAAGTCAAGATATTCATCAATTTGCTGATGTGCCTTTTGTATTTTCTAATTGTACGGTGTTTACTGTCTTTGGTTTCTAAGGAAAGCAACTTGAAATTGTATATCCACTAGGGATGTCACGATACAGGTCCATTTCAATACGATACACATCACGATACTGAAGTCACGATACGATACATATAGCGATACACTAAATGCGACATTATTACGGAAAGATAAAAAATTCAGGGATATAAATCTAATATTCTTAAAGAGACTTATCTGAGTAACCAACATTTAAACACAACTTCTTCATGAAAAAGTCATTTAATGCTATCTTAACAAAGAATCTAATCAACTCTGGATTTCTTGACTTGATTTTCAAAAAAATTTGGACGATATTCACAAAAATATGAACGATATTCACTAAACTTTTTATCACGATACAGTTGATTGTATCGTGAACTGTACCGCGACGATGCATCAATGCATCCGTGTATCGTGACATCCCTAATATCCACTGCAGAACTTGGTATTTGCAAGGTCTAATTTAGCATAACCTGATATGTCGAGCAATAATTGTTTTCAAATGTTTGAAAATATATCTTTTAATGTTTTAAACTCAGCTTGTAGATATTTAACAAATCTAAATCTGTATTAACCTTTAACACAATCTTCAACACCATATTAACAAACTAATTTTAGACAATATTGTTTTATTCATGATAAATCAAAAAGAAAATGCATCTCAAAATACAAAATACTGATTAGGTTTTTCATGTGACTTGATATCTTCCCCTGCTGTCCTCACTACCATATTTCCTGCCTGTATCCACCCACAATTTCTTCTCTCTTCTCTTGAAATCCTTTCTTCTTTCTGGAATTCATATAAAGAATTTATATTGATAAAGTGACAGAACTAGTTATGTAATTGAATTTGCAAAAAATTATCTTGATTAGCAAGAAAACTTTGCAGAATTTTTGAATTGACAATTTAGAAATATTGTCTATTGGAGGAGACACATACCATAAACCTTTTTTTAATGAACTTTTGATCAGATAAAAGCAAGCAAGTTTTCAGTTCATAATTGTTATATATGATGGGTGCAACATGTTGGTTGGTCAATACATTAGGATAATGTCCTAACTTCCAAACTAAATATGGTTTGGAAGGTTTTAACCACATATTTTTTTAATATTTCATCTATTATTTGTTTATATCAGTATTCCATTTAATTATCTATTTTGTCTAGCTAACAGCCTAGTGGTTATACATATGATAAATGTGAAAAGAAATACATGCATGAACATTATTAATGTTTAATAAAATTAACATGGAAGACTATGGAAACAATACTATTGTCATCATCCAAATATTACTGGCAAAAAAGGGAGAAAAAACATGACATTCTGACAAGACAACAAAATAAATCATGATCGTCTGAAAGTTAAAATAATTAAATAAATAAATACAACTCAGGAGGTGAGGTCCATAATTCGAATCTAAATTCTAAATGTACAGAAAAGGCATTTATTAGTACATAAATTGTACTTAATATAGATTATTTTTTAAAAATCTCATTTCCACGTTAGCAGCACAGCTGATATAATTCGTCTGGGTTAGCCTAGCTATTGTTGAAAAATGTTGTTATTGATAATGCTCTAAAGTTGGGACACGATCGTTTCGGAATGAAAACAATGTATTCAGAAAAGCTCCCTTATTCATTGAGACAGTTTAGTTGGAAGATATACTGGTCTTATTTGAATAAATTTGACAGAACGTGTCGGTCTGAATCTGATCTACGTTAGGCCTATATATCTCAACACTATCAAGAGTATTTTTGCCAAGATGAATAATCTATACAATTATATGACATCCGAAAATGTTAGTACATAGGTATTTATCATTTGATAACTATCTACTCTTCATTCACACAAAACAAATCGTCAACTCACCGCATCAAACTTTCCAGTTGGAGTAACCGACATGACGAGACGGCATCGTGGAATCTGACATGATGGTGTAGAGTTACACGCGAGAAGCGGAAGTCGTAAAAGTTTGCGGACCACAAAACAAAAACCAAAAAAACTTTTTTCCAAAATAAAAAAATATTTAATTTTTAGATTTTGTTTGACTTGGGACCATTTTGTTAAGTATATATTTCATCTTTTAAAACAATTCTAAGCGAAAAATGTCAAAATTAGCGCAATACTGCACCTTTAAAAGGTTATGAATGACTTTATGAACTAGCCATTCTGCATTAAGTTTCTTATGAATTCAACATATATTCACAATAGATCCTGTAGTCATTTTGGAAATCAGTGCTCATATGCAGCAGAATTTCGACTTTGTCAAACATGTTGATTGATAATACATGTATGTTATTCTTACACATTTGTTTTACTACAATATTACACCAAACATTTACTTTCCGATGGCCATGTGTATGCATATAATTCTTACTTTCATCATATGATCATCTCATTCTCATTTCAGGGGGGTTTCTTTTGCACATTTTGATTCATTAAGGTGGAATTTGATTCAAATCGTCCTTGGAATAATATAGAAGCCATGCAATCAGGCCAAACTAAATTGTAGAGACAAAATATATATATATCTATGAAAGAATTAATTTAACAAAGACACAAAAGCCCCTTTAAAATACACAAAGTCTTTAAGGCAGATCGGTGTAAACCTTAAAAAAAAGCTTGTATCCAGATACCCAAGATTTGAAACAAATGACCAACATTGATCGTAACTCAGGTCTCTCAAAATGGCATTGATCCTCAAAATCGAACTAAAAGATTCATGGGCGTGAAACAGTTGTAAATGGATACTACAGTATTGGAGGAGAGTATTCTTTAACAATTGTTTTGTCAAAAGTGAAATTAACATTAACCAGTGTTAAAGTCCCCATTTCTATTGTATGGGCCAGTTCTTTGTGTATTGTGCCCTCAAGACACAGAGACTTTGTTGCAGCACCATAAGATCTCTGCTAATTTGTTAGTTAACAACCTTCAAGGATGCAGCCAAAGTAAGAAAATAATTAAACCTTGGAATGCAATAAGTGGAGATGAAGCAAAGACTGAAAGACTTCCTGCAGCACGATAACATCCTTCCTCTCCTAATCGGCAAGAGTCGTTGTTTAAACAAGTTCCAGGTGTTGCCCATGATGGTCTGCTGTTTTCCTGATCTTTCCTTCACTGAGACGGAAACAGATAAATACAAGTTCAACATGACAAATTTTCCTGATCTTTCCTTTACTGAGACGGAAAAAAAATACAAGTTCAACATGACAAATTGGGAAACACTCTGAATGCAAGGGATCTCCAGTGAAATTTGAAGGAAGCAAATCATTTAAACAAATGATTTCATTTTTGCACCATGATTTGTGTTTAATTCTTTGGTCCGATAATATTAGAAATATACCCAGCAATCAAAATTCTCATTACATTTCTACATTAAAACAATAGTGTGCAGAACGCATTCACAACACTACGGCAATATACCAAAATGAATCTAATCAAAATGTCGAAAAAATAACTTTGCACAAAAATACAGTAAAGATTGACGAGCAGAGAGAACAGATTAAGAAGATTTAAAGATGTGCAACCTGATAAAAAGACTTTCTCAATGTCATTGGAGTGCTTCGATCTTTTTCTCCATAATAAGAAGTCACTCACAGTTTTAGTGTCCATCTGAAAACATTTTGTGACTTCTGAAAAGGACACCAACGGAAGAAAAACGTCCGAGACCTTCGTTTTGACCGACACACAGTTACAATCCAACTTCTTTAGACATGGAAGTAAAAACATTAATATGTCCTAAACATTGCTTTATCCACACGTAACCAAACCCAACCAGTACCCAACCACAGTTTTTTAAGCATTCAACGCGGAGGATTTCCTTCCAGGCTTTTCGACACTATATTGATAATCATAATCCTTTTTTTAGAATAACATTATCCTACTGAAACAAGAGCCTTACCAAATATTTGATTATTCTAACATATTGATGAACCCCGGAGAGAATATCCACCTAGCTCGCCACGAGCTACTAAATTAGGCATAGTTCTACCAAGATGCAAAACATAATTACAAACATTATCATAGACCCGAGCAGATGGATGTAATCCAAAAACGTCTATACCATACAGAAGAATCAGTACAACTTTAACATCAAAGATATGTCATAAAACTTTATGTGAATGATTTGAACAATTATACAGATAAGAGCGGATAATTCTGAGAACCGTCAGAGCCTGCTCAGAAAGAACCTTGTGAGAAATATGCCATGAACCTGAAATGGAAACATTTTTAGAAACTAACATCATCCAACTGACCACCGTTAAAGAAAAACTTTTCATATTTCCTTACTTTTCCGGCCTTTCTGAATACTATAACTTTAGTTTTTTCAACACTAACCTTAAGCTGCCATTTACTACAATATCTACTTAATTTATCTAACCTCTTTTGAAGACTTATGACCGTACTGTCTACAATCGCCATATTGTTTGCAAATAACAATATAACATTTGGAGAACTCCTCTCTCTATGCACCTTTGATTATCCTCTCCAAAGAAGTCAGTAATATCGTTAATATAGATAAAATAGAAATGGAGACAGCTGACAGCCTTGCCGAACACAGCACATACAATCGGGAAAAAAGAAGGGAAACCTTAATTTAATGAAATGCATGATTCAATATTGAAATATATATTTTTAATCTAAATTCTCTACCCTGGATCTTAGACTGCCACACCAATCCATCTTGAAAACTGAATCAAAAGCTGACTTTAGATCTATAAAAGCACAATAAACTCTACCCTTATTAAGACCAATATATTACAATATTATAGTGTCCAATACAAATATATATTATCAGTTGTTTGGAAGCCTTGCTCTTGAATAAAAAACTTTTCGTTGTCTACCCAAATCACTAACCTGCTGCTAATGACTTTTCGAAATATCTTACAAGATACCTCTAACAAAGTAATAGACCCACAAGTTTTTTATAAAATTTCCTTTGAATTGGTAATATTATACCTTTAGACCACTCGTTTGGCTAAATACTCGTTTCGAGAATTGCACTAAGAAGTAACTGTAACAATTCTATACAAAGATTAGGAAAATTCATTTGGCAGACCGCTATATCCCGGTGCCTAACCATACGTTATATTAGCAATTACAGTACTTATCTCTTCACAATAAACTGATTAAAGTCGTTTTCCATAGGTGAAACATTTCGTTCATTGAACAAATGTTTGAAGAATTCAAGTGTTTATACCAATGCTATTGGAAATAGACGTCGTTTTCTCACTATATACCAAAAACGTTTACTGTCATTTAAAGTAAGAGAGTTCAGGAGTGATTGTGAGAGAATCTCGAACAATGTTGAACGTTTTGATGCACAGAGCTGCTTATACTACCTCCATACCTCTGTGTAGCGCACCAAGCCTACTGCACTGCTCCACGTTGTACACACGGAGCCGACAACGGGCGTGTGGGGCTGACTTACACTCGCTGTGAAACCTGTTATTTCCTCCCTTTGACGAGTCAGGGCGCCTACGCGTTGAGGATTTGCCTTGCTTAAAGTCGCTAGCACAGTTTAATAAGCTTGAATAAAATGAATTTTCAAAAGTTATTTATTTCCTGTTCTGGGATTTTCCCAATTTTTTGTTTCTCACTGTCCAAAGTGCACCTATGTCTTAGAGTGGAGTGTTGTTGAAGATTGTTGAAATAAAACTGTTCACAATTAAGGCGAAAGCAGCAGGGAAATGTGATGATTCAACTTGGTTACACACTGAAAACTTACTGAACATTTAACATGAGTTTTCCGAACAGATGACATAGCCAACCACACCCTGTCCGTCATTAGCTACACGGGTTACTTGCCTACATGTTTGTCTTCAAAAAGACAGCAATTACACATCCTAAAACCAGTTTTTTTTGCAGAAATCTAACAGTGCACGACCTCATAGTCACCCTTGGAACTGCGAGGTGTAGTATTATCATCACTTGTGTAATTTATGTCTTCATCCACTGTAATAAATGAGGGTTGTCGTTTTTAATATAATCTGGTAGGCTTGAAGTTCTGGCATTAAAATCTCCATTCAAGATGATATGGAAAAAGGGATATGTTTCTTGACATGATAAAATGTCACTCTTTAATGTGGCACTGAACTTTTCTATTTATTTCAGATTGAAACGCATTTTAACGTATAATAAAAGTGGTAGCTTACTCTTGCACTTTTAACCTAAAACTTTGAACATATAAAAAACAATGTGAATTCGGCGCACAATTCCAAATTATATAGGAAATAGATTCTGTCATATTTAGATCTCTTCCTCAGCACTGTTACTATATAACCTTTTACGTTTGACAGTCCAAGAGCAAAACCCTATATATTCCGTTTAAGTTTAGTCTAGATCAATAATTGTTGTGCTTCACATCCCTGTCGAATATAGTCAACAAGCTGCTGAATAAAGAAATTGTTTGTTTGATTGTGACACTTATATCGGAAGAATTTTGCAGCAATTTTATATCTTTGTTTGATTTGACTTGACATTTATAGATCGATTAATAGTTCATTGCAGCCTTATGGAAACTGTAAATCGCCTGTCTGATTTTATACTTTTTTCTAATATTGGTTTTACTATTGTCATTGGTGTTTATTGTAATTTGTGAGCTATTTTTATTCAATAGATCGGGTTTAATTCCACGTAAATGTTGTTCCTGTTATTCAGTTAGATATATACAACAGTTGTAAAATAGTTGCATATGTAAAAGGGTTTGCTACAAGCATATTAATATTAATAATAATAGTGTTCTTGTATTGCGCATATATCCATGCACATTGCATGCTCAAAGCCCCGACAATTTGATAATGAGAAAGGTTAATAGAAAGCAGTCCTGTAGAAGTATGTCTTTAGTTGGGATTTGAAAGTGGCTAGATTTTGACAGTCTCTTAAGTGTTGAGAAGGAATATTCCAGACAGAAGCGGCAGCATATGAGAAAGTTCTTTCTCCGTAACGTGTTGTTCTGACCCTTGGGACTACCAGGAGATTGTGGCTTTCAGAGCGAAGAGATGATGATGGAGAATAGGTGGTGAGAAGATCCCTAAGGCAAGCAGGTTCAATCAAACCAGTCATAGTCCAATATACTATTATCCTTTGTTTCTGCCAAACTACATTGACAACTGGTCACATTTAATTTCATGTTTGCATTGATATGATAATTTTAAAAAACTATACCAAAATTGATAACAAAAAGTGATAAAGTGATAAAGGAGTGACATAGAAACAATACAATATCTTAAGAAAGAAAAGTTTATTATCAAAGAAGGAATTTTGTTCTTTTGGCGAATCACTAATTTACTGTTTCTGAATGTATAGTGCAATTTTAGTTAGTAAGTATTATATAACTTCACTTGTTAATGGTGCATACAATCTGTGTAAATAACTATTAATTAACAATTCTTCATTAAAACATCTAAAACATTTAATACATTAACGTGTTAACAATTTCCTGGAACTTAAAAAGTGTACAAAGGAAATCTAATAATGAACAATTATCATTTTTCAATATGACAAAACCAAACGATGTTATCTAATCAACACTTAGTTTTCCTTTCCTTTACATTGTAGGAAATGAGACATTCAGAATAAAAGTTTTGACTTGATGTATTCACAATAATTTGAATGTGAGTTGTGATGAGCTGATCCCCTTTGATGCTTGGGAGGGTTATCTTCAGGGCAGCGGAAATATTGCAATGTCCATGACAAGTGAACAAACATTATATAACATCATGAACTTAAAATATGCGGATAATGACAATAGGTAATCTTGAATATTTCACAATAGTCTATAAACTCTTGAGAATGTGCTTTACTTTTAGTCTGGTTTTGAAATGTTGACAAAATGATGTACACTAATCAAGGTCGGACAACATAAAGAACACAACACAACAAGTACTTGGCAAAAGAATATAAATGTTATATTATGTGTATGTATGTCGTTATGACATCATAACATGACAATAAAAAAATATATATATATTAAAGGGGCAGTAGCACGTTTTTTGATAATTTTTTATTTTAAAAATTTCATTGATAATTGAACGTTTACTCTAAATCTATTATTTTGATAGTGTCAAAAATCTCATTACATAAGCAAATCTTCCATAGTTCGAGAACAAAGTATGCAGATTCACTTAAAATCCATTGGCGGCCATTTTTTGTGAACACCTTTAATTCATTTTGTGTAAAAAAAAGAAATCCCATGGCTAAACTTTACGTTATATATTTGAATTATTAATGCTTCATTTAGTCTTAATACAATGTCTTTCAATTGGAACCGTTTATTTTTATTTTCCTGACATCACCTTATATTCCCCCGAAAAACGTGCTACTGCCCCTTTAAGGCCTACTTTCATGCACGAGAGAACAATTCAACATTATATACAATCCAAGCTTAAGTATGTTTGATCACCAAATCGACTTGCAGCTGCATTCTGCAAACTGAAACAATCACTTAATTGTTACTCATCAGGAAAATCTCAACATAATGTTTATTCCCATCTTGTTCATTCAATTTTACAATATCAGTGTAGCTTTCCTCGTATGTTGCTACTCTAAAATTATCTTCTACTTGAGCCTCTGCAAACTGTGGTACAGTGTTCACTGCTCCAGCACCTTCGGGTTGTCTCCCCTTTGCAGCCTCCATTGTAGTTCCATTTTCATCATAAGTCATGGACAAGTTGTCAGGGACATCCAAGTCATGGTCATCATTATCATACTCTGCATCATCACTCCCTATCATGATGTCAGTGCTTGTCAGCTCTTCTCTATCATCACAATCATGTTGTGTGTCCTTTATTGATTGAACTCTGTCTTGTTGATCAATGAAATAATTCTCACTAAAACCCGTGATTATTTCTTGTTTTGTGTCACTAAAATTGTTCTCATTATCGAATGGGTCTGTAAAAAAACATCTCATCTTGACCATCTCTTTTGGGATTTTAAGACAAGTACACTTCTTAATTGGTCTCACCATTTAGATTCATCTCGCCTCTTGAGTCTTTAGTTCTTATGTCACAGTACGGCCATTTCTCCTCTATGGTAACTATCACCATCTTTCTATCATCAACATTGTCATCATATTCAGCATCATCTTCCAAAGTCATCTTCATTTTGTCTTTGCCACCAATACATATAGTGTCATTAGATGACACAATTCCTTCCTCGTCTTCTTTCATATTTCTATAAGCAATAACGTCATCACACTCTGAACTATCTTCAACAATAATTTTTGTGCAATTCTTCAAGTCACAATCCGCATTGCAAATCTCTTTAGACCCACATTTCTTTTCAGCACTTTCGCTACCCGATGGCACATCATCTTAAACAATACCCTTCCTCAAAAGCCCTCGGACAGGAACCCGTTTGTCAACAATCTCATCTTCCACAGAGACAAGACTCCCAGAACTGGTGTCATCATGCTTGAGGACAACCACCTGAACCCCCACCTGACTCATGTCCTGTTCACTCTCCAGGTTGATCGAGGGCACTGTGTTGAAGCTTCTTGTGTCTTCCAGTTCTGCAACTCTGGTCCTTGCCGGGGCTTTCCAATGGATCTTTTTCAGGTTGTTCTGAAAACTGTTAAGAATAAGTTGAGTACACCTTTTTGGAATGGTGGTGATTCAGCAACATATTTTGGCAGTTGAATTTACCATCTTAAGTTTAAAAAAGTAAATTAGTTACAGTGTTAATGCATAATCTAACATGACATATACAGCTACAGTTAATAAACAATATTTGAATAAGGATGCCAAAATGTAATTGAACATCACCCGACTTTTGTTGGACACTCATTTTGATATTCAAACTTTAAAGAATCAGAGTATGTACATTTATTTGAATAGTTTTATCAATGCAAGCTTTGAATATAAACTTACCGTTTAAAGAGGTATGTGACATACACAACTACGACCAAAATGATGAACAAGAAGAGAAAGAATCCAGCTATCCAGTACTGTGCGGCTTCACCTGGAGACGCAAATAGTGGAATTTAATAAGGAAGTTGTGGAATTTGCTCCAAATAAAACATACATAAATCTATTATTAATTTTCCCTTACATAGCTGATAGAATTCAAAAACAATTTCAAAAACAAGTGTTTCAAATAGGATAACATCATCTTAACATTATGCAAAAAGCAAAAGCGAGTTTGATACGAAATCCATCACCAACCTGTTGTACCACCATTTGTACATGTCCCATCAATGTAGCATACTCCCCCCAAACAGGTTTTTGGACATTGTTTGTTGCAGGAAGCACCAAACCAACCTGATTTACATTCGACACAGTCTCCTGAGGTCTGACCACAACTTGACAGACAACCTGAACTTCAGCTCTGTTCACAGAAGTCTCCAAAGTATCCAGGTCTACATCCCTCTGTACACCCCTGAGAACAGTCTCCTTCACAGTGGAGACAAACTTCACAGATTCCTGAGATTCTGTTGCAGACTTGAGACTTGCAGGCGGTTCCGTAGTAGGAATCCTTACATCCTCGTGCACATGACGACCCCAGTTGGCAGAATCCTCTTTCACATTCTTGGGGACATTTCCTGCAGGTTGTCTCTACTGTACAATGTATGTTGCATGTTGGGTCGTTGAGACCAAGTTTGCATCCGTGTGTGCATCTGTCCATACCATCCTCTAAATAACAAGTAGTAACCATTGTAACATTGAGATATACACCAGCCATTACTTTCACAAGTAGCACATTGCTGTCTGTCCATGCATGGAGCGGCTGAAATGTAGGGAGAGAACAGTTCAAATTGTAAATTTTGATTAATGAATTTAGTCATATGTTTGTTTCAAAGCCCTGAAGACAGTTTTGCGGAAAATAGTGTTGAAGTCTATCTTCTCTTTTGAAGAAACCCAATGGAAACTATGCATAAGAGAAGATGTGTCAAGATACGCTGTGGTCCATCAAAAACTCATAACTTTTGTATATCGATTACAAAGCCAATATACAATTTACTGTACAAACTGGTTCTAAAGCAAAATTTTCAAATGAATGTCAATGTGTAATAAACACTGCTATGACGGTGATGCACACCTCATCCTACATTGTGAATCTTTGATGTGCCAGAGAAATAACTTCTAGTTAAAACTACTTGACATACTAGGTTTACATGCCTAGCTGTATATTGAAATGTTAGATGATGATGATGTTTTGGCACTACTTTGTGGTGCACCTAGAATAGCAGGCCTTACTAAAAAGGAAAGACAGACTGTCATATTTGAATTCTTAAAATATATATATGACATTATAAACTCTCTTGGTGAATATTTTTAAACAAAGCTGGTGTAAATATTCCCATGTTCACTGTGATAGTTTGAATTTCTTGTAAATGTTCCATATTTATGTGACAGATTGAACATTTTCTTTTCCTTGTAATCTGCAAATGGCATTGGAGGAAATTGAGACATTCATTCAGTAATTCATCATTAGGGTATCAACAATAAGCCATTTGAGTTGATAAATATGTCCTGGTTATTATTGTTGTGTCTTTGAATTATTTACATTTAACTATGGAAGTAATGATCTTTTTTGTTTCAGATATTGGATGATCTTCGTTATTTTACAAGGAGCTGTCACGTAATTATATGTCTATCAAAAAAAATTATTTCACTAAATTTACATCATAAGAACATTGAAAGCTTAAAACGAATTGTTTTCTTCCGTCTTTCTACATTCAAAGTACCCAACTGTATCGTAACACTAATATGACAATGAAGTCTCGTAAATAATTAATTAATGATTATTGATAATATCAAGGTTGTCTGACTTTTGGTATGCAGCTGTATGTTTCTTTCCCTGTAAGAGTACTCCGACAAATACAAGTTGCCTACTTAAAATCATCCTGGCTGTCTAGTCACTTTGTCAAGTGAAATGATAAGAGCACATGCCTTTGAACGCAGGTGCATATGACGGAGCGACATTACTTGCCAGATAATGTCATCTTCACAACAACAGTCGAACACTCGAATCTAGTGAAAATTATAGCACACTGCACTTTCGTTCTTCCTGGCATGTTATGCTCGTGAGATGCGCATGTCTTGCATTCATTATGTATAATATGATAAATGAGCAATTATTCCTTTAATTGTTGACGTTTTTAGTTTTGATAATGTTACAACTTTAATTCAACTATGTTTTCCTCGGTGTGTATGCCAAATAGCAATTTCGATAAGAATAAGACATTGAAGGTTTTTTTTCTTAACAACCCGAGTTTTGAAATGTATTTTGTTTAGTTTCATCTGTCAATTGCAGTTTCCTAATCAGTCTTTACCACTGCTTGAAGGAAACTGGAAGTTAGGTTCTGCACGAATTTCCCAATAATATTTTGTTAACTGAGATACAATCTGTTTTCAGATCAATAGTCACCAGAATATTAAATTATATGAATAAAATCAAATTGATATGGGTTTTTTTTATGCGAGAAAACTTTTTGTCACATAGTAGTATACTGACAACGGCTACTCTTGGTAAATACTAGATAAAAAGGGGGTCAAGTTCAAAACTATCCACATGTATCTTACCTTTAATTGTCGACAGCAATTCGAAATAGATAAACACAGATATGACCAACATCGTTTTTACAGTTTTAAAAAGTTATCTACAACAGTCTGCGCTCTACTAACTTTATAGGATGACAATCGTGAAAGATGTTGTTAAATCACATATTAAATATTTAAAATCTCGTTTCAGATTCCTCACGAGAAATAGTTAGAAAGTCAAACAAAACAAGTAATTATCAAATTACCTAATCCATATTTGTTGAACATATTTAATTGTAAAAGATAATGATAATCTATATTCATCTATATCAGTGATTATGGATGTTTCTTCCTCATGATGTCACATTGAGTTCCAGTTCTATTGTCAAACGAAGAAGCATTTATTTGTTCGTGTTTATCATTTCCTCATCATCAAATTGAATAAATACAAAATAAACCTTTTTTCCAAGTTTTTCTTAATAAGATCATCATGTTTTTGAAACCAATCATTAGTAATTTAACAATACTACACATATTTAAACGCACAAAACGTTTTGGCCTCTAGCTCTAGAGCACAAGTACATGATAAGCATTAGGTCACAGAGAGTGCCGGTTAATAAACAACCATTAGCTGAGCAATTGTCCAGAAAATAAGACATTAGAGTGAAAAGAGGATTTCTGTCTCACTTTCATACATTATGTCAAGTGTACTTTAAGAAGTTATATCTTACGAGATAAATGATTTGGTTTCATTATATGAGTATGTTCTTTTACTGCAAATGTTTGATAATAATAATAATAATAATATACAAAATTTGTATAGCGCCCTATATGGCTTAACAAAAAGCCACTCTAAGGCGCTTCACAGTGAATAAGCCTTCTTGTACAGGTGAGTCTTGACGCCCTTTTTGAATGCGGCATATGATTCAGAGTCTCTGATTGTGGTTGGTAGATTGTTCCAAACAGATGAAGCTATTTTGTCAAAGCGCCTGTCGCCATATTTGACAGTTCTGGTTTTTGGTAAGGTGATGAGCGAAGCTGTTTCGGAACGGAGGGTTCGTGATGGTTGGTATGGGGTGAAGAGCTCCTGGAGGTAACTTGGACCTGTGCCGTGCAGTGCCTTGTATGTATGTGTCAGGATTTTGTGCTGACATCTCATGTGTACTGGCAACCAATGTAAGTCCATCATAATTGGTGTGATATGGTTTCTTTTCCTTGATCTTGTTATCAGCCGCGCAGCGCAGTTCTGCACTCTCTGGAGGCGAGATTGGAGCGACTGGGGCAGTCCACACAGGAGGGCATTTCCGTAGTCCAGGCGTGAAATGAAGAGGGATTGTACCAATATTTTGCAGCATTTCTCTGTGATGTAAGGCCTGATGGCTCCAATGTTCCTTATTTGATAGAAACAGGATTTGCTGATGGCATTCACGTGTTTCTCCATTGAGAGTGTGCTGTCGAAATGGACTCCAAGATTCTTAACAGAGTCGGTAGCTTGGATAGTGCTGGTTCCAACATTCAACTCAATGTCTTTTGGATCTGGCTCTTGGGCTTGAAAACAATCACCTCTGTCTTGTCTTTGTTGATCTTCAACATGTTTGAGCTTGTCCAACTTGCAACCTCACTCAAACATGTTTCCAGGTTCTTGGTGGCTGAAATCCAATCAGTAGATGGGTGAATCACTTTGTACATCTGTTTGTCATCTGCGTAGATATGGTATGGAAGGTTGTGTTGCCGACATATTTCACTCATGGGTTTGGAGTACAGACAGTAAAATATATCAACCGCTTAGTTAAACATATTCTACTGTTTTATCTTTCCAGTATCAATCAAATTATCTATTGGGATAGGTGTACAATGCGTGATGCAAACTTACAAGAATGACAAAGGATATAGCATGAATGATTTGTCTAACTAACAACTTCACACAAAGAAAGCAAAAAACTGTACAGTGATCTTGATTCACGAACAAGCGACCGTACATCATTCATTTTCATATATCTAAACACTAGCTGTCTGTGATTGTGACAAAGGGGTGAATGAGCAATGTTATTCTACATGATTTATTATTTCCTGGTTATTTCCCCTGGTATAGGCCACAATAAGAACATACCTTTTACTTAGTATTTTTGCTTAATAAACCAACATGATGTTCATTATTTGGGAGTTTAACATATAACCTTACTTTCGATTTGGACTCCTTGCTAGAAACATTTCTTGGTGACACTGTCCTCGCTTGTTTCAGTGAATGGTTGGTTATACACAATGAATACCAGTTGCATTAGACTTCAAACAGTTGACTAGCACAAATGGATCTTTTTCAACATGAATAATGTCTTAAATAACTCCCAACATAACTGCTGTAGATGGAAAATCAAATTGCATTCTAAATAATTCAAATCATAGGGCTCGTAGTTATATTTGTCAAAATATTTGATATCAACCGACCTAATATCAACACTCGTCTTATGAGGCTTAGTAATAATAAAGTCTAGAATATATCATACAAAGAAGAATGAACTTCCCTTTAAACAATTCGAAAAAGGTGGCATGTGACAGATTTGAGACGTTTCCTTCATGTTGAAGGCGGACTAGTGATCTATTAAGAATTTCAAATATGTTTTCTATTAAGACCATTTTCTCAAATTTTTAATCCGTGACATGAGCTTCTGGACATCAACAAAAGAAAATCGTTTTCAATCCTATATATCCTTTTAATGTTTGAAAGAAATCAATATGCCATTATTCCCACTTTGAACGTTTGCATAAACGTTTATAAGGACATGGTGATGTATAAATTATTAATTAATACATAACACAAAGTTTATCACACCAGTTGGCTAATCTTCATTTATTTATTTTCTTCATTTATTCATTCATATGTTTTTACTAGATGTTACATCTTCCTTTTAAGCATGGAGATAAAAAGTGCAGTGATTGACATTTTGAACAAGTTAAAAATCATTTACAGCTACACTCTTTACAAGGTCTAAGGCGATTGGTCCATTTTGAATCACTATTATTACTCATCAAACGGTTGGGCTAACCTCCAATAGTTGATACAAAAAAGCAAGCCAAGAAAAGCAGGAATTCCTTCATTATGGAAGGTAATAAATCTTTCAAGTAGTAAACCTTCAGTCTGCAAACGACTTGAGGTTCGGAATTTTGAAAACAGAAGTTCCTAGTTCTTGTCTATGGCACAACGTAATTTTAATGTGTGTCCTTTGTTGAAATTTCGCTGCATTGAGAGTACCATTTACACTGTCCCAGTTTAACGAATTGGATTACAAATTTTGACATTCTGTTCCATTCGTCGTAAAGATGAAAAGATCTAGTTGTTTATGTCAACTTCAAGAATCTGAAGGCCGATAAAGTCCACGAAAGTTGACGTAGTCATGTAAATCTGTAGTATCCGGTTCAGATGCGCATTCATTTGGAGGTCTCTCGGTGAACTCATCGACTTGGAAGTAGACACTGGAAGATGGGTTCGTGTCCGCTACTGTCTCATTCTCACATTGTTCCGGTGTGTTGCTTCTATACTGTTCCTGCTGTCTGCCGATATCCACACTGCACCATCTGTAAAAATGGGAAATGGTATAAGATATTAATGAAATGAGAATTTTATCATTGCATGACAACATCAAGCTTTAGGTGGATAACATAAAGTGAAAATTTCAACATAATAAGCATAAATCTGATTAGTTCGACTCCAATATGGTAATTGCTTGTTTTCCTTAGCTGCAAAATCAAGGGGTTATGATCCAGACTTGCTTTTCAAGAGGTATTGAATGGCCAATGGCCCGAGTGTTACACTATGCAGCTATATACGTTATTTTTCAAGGCGTGGTGCATTGGATAACGTAAACAACATTGTCTAATTTACAGATATTGCGTTTACATCCTCTGCATCAACTATGACCTTAGTTGTATTGGTTAAAGTTCATTAATGGTAATATATATATTCAAACAATCTCTGACATAAAAGCTAAAACTTATTCATATTTCCATACAAAAGTGACATAGAGTATCTTCTACAAAGCCGAGTTCCAAATAACCTCATGTAGTAATCAAAGTTCAAATACATTCACTTGCAAATCAATCTGTAACTGTACATTATGAAAATTATAACATTTAAGTGTGCAGATACCAACATCATACGTTAACTACCTACCTACAAGAATTTCTCATACACTACTTTTTGTGCCACTGTAGATGTTAAATCAAATTATATTACAAATATTGAAATTAATTTTCAGTACTCGACCTATTCTACCCCTTCTACCTATGCTACCACTACTTTTACTAGAAGTCGGTCTAAGAGTTTTATTTTACCTGAATTTAACTACTACCATTGAAACTATTCATCACAACCACTACTACTACAGCAACTGCTGCTGCTTCTGCTACTTCTATACTACTACTACTTCTACTATTACTTCTTCTACTTTAACTGCTTCTGCTACCACGATACTACAATTACTGCTGCTACTATTACTTCTACCACTTCAACTGCTTCTGCTACCATTATACTACTACTACTACTACTACTACAACTTATACTACTACTGCTACTAATACTTCTACTTCCGCTGCTGCTAACGTCAGGTAATCGGAATTTCATTTTTTCTAAAAATAACTCACATTTTTATTGGTTAACGGAACTTTTTTGCACTCATTCATGATAAGCATATATTTTCTATTGCACTTGAGAGATATAGATATATTTAATCTGATATCGAAACACATCCCCTCAACATTTTTTAAAGGAAATCAAGCCCCTCTGGTGTTTTCTTCCCGTAAATACAAAATTTAATCTTCAAGTCAGTGCAGTGTGGGAGAGACGCTGGCGAAACTGCCTTTAAGTCACAGCCCTATGATGTCATTAAACATGTTGTAAAACAGTGACTTCATAGCTTTCGACAATAGGCTTGTCAAGCTTAGTGCTTACTTTTTCTTTCTGGTTTGACAACAGTGGGTTCAATAAAACATTTTTTATCATACAAATAATAATACAACATTATTTTGGCGATACAATGTGACATTAGTTATAAACTTTTTCAAATTAGAGTGTAAGTTGCCAACAGTCTGAACTTACTATTTCAAATCATCAATGCCATGTGAATACAATTTGAGTTTACAGAGTGAACAAATTTGTTCAATGTAACTCTTTCCTGTTTTTTTTTACGGATCAAAATTATCTTTGACAAGAAAATACAAACGAGCATTAACTCTTAAAATGCATACGTGGGAATGATGACTCCAAGAGTTCGTGAAAGACTTAAAATACCAAAAGGGATACATGTACAATATCAGATTGTTCATTTACAAGCTTTTTGTTTCACATATGAAAAACGAAATTTTTAGGTTTAATCTTTTAGATAATGCATATAAACATACTTTTCCAAGTAGATTGACTCGGTATCAAATTAAAAATATCCTCCCCTGGTACCTTTTTACCCCCCGCAACAACGAAGTAAATTTTGTAAGAAATCTGTCACAAGTCCTGTCCGGCTCATAACTTCTAAACTAATCATCACATATTGATCAATTTTGATATGAAGATACATAATCATATGAAGGTGTGTCAAAGAGAACAATTTTGAAAATACTTTTATAAAATGTTGCCTTTTTTGGCAATAAATTAAGATTCTGTTGGAAATCTGTTACAAGTCCTGTCTGATAAAATTTGATTTGGAGATACATTATCATATGAAAGTGTGTCATGGAGAACAATTTTGAAAATATTTTTATAAAATTTTGCCTTTCTGTCTATCTCACAACTAAACTAATCATCACAGTTTGATCAAATTTGTTATGGAGATACAAAATCATATGTTGGTGTGTCATGAAGAACAATTGTGAAAGATGTTTGTTTGAATATGATCAATTTGATCTTGGAGATCCAAATACATAAATTCATTCGTTTGATTTACTTTTGTCAGTTAACTCGAATTATGCCCAACAGTGAACATAAAGTTGGTATGATTTAGTTTTTTTTTATAAGAACAGTTTCTTTAATATCCTGGAATTTTTTTATTATTTTGTGCGACAAAAATTAATAGGCAATATGATGAGGAAAACCTATACAAATTGTACAATTTGTGGGGGATATAGCTCCACCATGTCAGCTGCTTGTTTTATATTTAGTACATCTCACCTTGCATTGAAAAGCTAGACTTGAATTAAACATATATTTGCACATACCCTTTGTCTAGTGATAATATCCATCTTACCTTTTGAATCGATAAGCTGCACATATCACCAGAGCAGACACTATAACCACAAAGACTGCTGCTACCGTTGCTACCGATGCTACCATTTCTACATTGTAAGGAATGGAGTTTGATGTGACGTCACCTTTGAAATAAAAAAGAATCTCAGTTCTTGATAATCTTTAGAAGAAAAACAAAAATGCGTAGTGCAAGAGAGTCTCACTGAGAGATACTGCATCAGCTTGTGGTTGTTATAAAATGATTCACGAAAAAAGTGATGAGTAACTTTACCAAAGGTAAGAATGAAAAAATCTGGATTTATACAAACAAATACTTCTCTACACCCATCAGCACATGACCTATTGACATTGCATATTCCTTTTGCACACCAAGTTCAACATTAAAACTCACACAAATGTTCATACAAACTTACTAAAACAAGTTATCAAAAAACATAAAACTTATTCCAAATTAATCACAATGCTTCTACAAACATTTACTCTAGTAATTGACCCACCATATATCTCAATATCAACCCTTTACATGTCCCATCTCTGTTTGGACATTGTTTGTTGCAGGAAGCACCAAACCAACCGGGTTTACATTTGAAACAGACTCATGCGATCTGATCACAACTTGACAGTCAACCTGAACTGCAGGGGTGTTCATGGAACTCTCCAAAGTATCCATGTTTACAACCATCCTTACAGCCCTGAGAACAATCTCCTTCATAGTGGAGACTAAGATCACAGGAAAGGGATTTGGAAATGATTCAAATTGGTCAACTTTGCATTTGTTATTTGGAAAGAAAACAGTCATTGTACACGCACATTTTGTTCAATGTCTGTAGAAAATCTATGCTATTGATATCAAGTCATTGTTGAGACTCCTTTGCCTGTTACCTGATATCATGTCATAAATAATACATTTTTGCCTGTTACTTGTAAATACTGAAAATAAAAAAAAATAAAAATCACAGGTTCCATAGACTCTGTTGCACACGTCACACCCAGCCGGGCAGGACTTTCAGCCATGTTGGCTTCTTCAGGTTAGTTTTGACATTTATATATATATATATAACCATGAACAGCCAGCTGTTTCGGTCTTTCGGACCTCGTCAGCATGGTGTTTGTGGAACATGTTTGAACTTTCAGCAATGCAACGCTATCAACGAGGCAGAGCAGTTTAAGAAAGTTCCACTCATTTGCATAGAGTGCTAAAAAACTGTATTTCTACAGTGGGCTAGCACAAGGCCGTAGTAAATGAGTGTACCATGTTAGAGTGCTCAATCATACCAAAATTATGGTTTGAGAGCTTTTATACGTCTCTAAAAATGCATATCTCTAAATTGATACATTAAGTTTCGTTTTGTTTCGATATACACACACACAAACCCCTTTAGTTAAATTGTATCTCAGTCCATACAGTCAATGTGGTGAAAAAGCATATCTCTAGCTTCTACCCAACCGATTGATTGATTAAGCTTGAATAAACACTTCATTTGATTATTAACAAAAAGCTATATAAGTTGATAAAGTTTCATGGTTTATTTTGTTTGTGTCATTTAATCATAAACATACAGAATACTATACGGGGTCTCATTGGATTCAAATTATACGAAACCAGTGTCTTTCTGACCTATTTAAAGCGACTTCAGATGCCAAAGGAAGCTCGCAAGTTTTGTATGATTCATATCAAAAGAGATCGAGTGTAGTATTTTATCTTTATAACTCGACAGTGTAGGATACCGCAGTGTAATATTTATAGGGCAATATTCAACAAGTGTACTACCACAAAGCAAGCATGACGTCACAGTGTTTTGGTATGACGCGATCCGGAATCAAACCCGGTCTTCCGGGTGACGAGCACTCTACCACTGAGCTACATCCCCGGTAACAAACCTGCGGTGTAATAATAAGATAAGAACTTCGGGATGATCGGATAGTGAATTACAGGACTCGATGTGACAATTTTGTCAACAAGAAGGGCAAGGTTATGGCCTTCTATAGCCGACTGCTCAAGGTTTGTTTGAGGATTCACTTTGTTGTGTCCTCACTGCATCTCAAACTTATCTGAATATGTTCAGTGCTAGCTACATTAATATTGCATTTTGCTTGATCTATCACATTTGACAGTAACAATACAATTTTTGTATCAAGCAATGTTCGGGGTTTTCCTACAGTTGTAAGTAGAATTGATGCATTTGGTATGTTTTTGCATACATATTTTTTTATGAAGTCGAAATTTTATGAAATGAAAAATCTTCTGAAGAATTGAAAAGTTTTACTGTAGTACATAAGATGTGAACATAAAAATTACATATTTGTTATTAATTCGAAAAAGGTCATTTTGAAATTGACCCTAACTGAGAGGTCATTGGTTATCCAATCAAATCAAATCTTTGAAATTTTAGGTCAACGCTATACGACACACATGATCCGTATGAAAGTGAAAATCATGCGACTTAGCTATTTGTGAAACGTGATACGGATAAATGATCAGGTCACAACCACTGTGGGAAAATATTTACCCAAAAAAAGGTAGGACCACAAAATCGTAAGAAACCTATGAAATTTATGTAAATAAACTGTCCATGGATAACAACTTACTAACAATCTTAATAGTTCAAGAATTCCTTTTGACATTGTACAAGCCCTTAACAGCAGTAGTAATAGTTGAGTAATAGTATTTTACTTATGGAAACTGATATCCTGCTGTTGAAGACCATTGTCATGGATATAAATGTTGAAGGTGTTTATTATGAATGAGTCTAACCACCTTCTCACATTTTTTAAAAGGCTATGATTAAGGTTTATCAGGTATAATGAAAGAGCCGTTTGCTGGTCACAAAATCCTTATCATTTGTAAAATTTTATATGTTCAAGTTTTCACTGATAATTGTACCAGAATGCTAAATTTATCTATTTTATAGTGTAAAAACTCTCATTAAACGAACCAAACATCCATAGTCAGAGAACAAATAATAAAGATTTATATAAAATCTATTGACGGCCATTTTTGTGTGAACACCTTTTATTTATTTTGTCTAAGATAAAGGAATGCATGGCTGAACTTATCATTACATATTTGATTTATTACTACGTCATTTAGTTTAAATACATTGTCTTACAATTGGAACCATTTATTTTCATTTCCTGACCTTATATTCCACTTGAAAACGTGCTACTGCCATTTTAAGGTATTTCGTAAAACTCTTTACAATCGATATAATCTAATAGGTAAAACCTATCAAAATGAGATACTGTAGGTTTTTTGTTTTATTCCTTCCTTTGATCTAGTTTCATATTCCTGATAATCTGCCACCGACTCTTCAAATACAAATATCCAGACACTGGAAATTTTCAAATATGACTGTTAATTTACATCTTTTGTTATTATCATATAAAACAGTATCAATTCAAGGAAGAATTTTGTTCATGTGATGATATTTATCGCAATTACATTTTGAAGGGTTCGCTGGGGTTTTTTTCTCAGAAAATACTGTGTTCAAATTATCACGTTATGGCATGAACTTTCATATGAGCTGCTTCATCAGGTGTCAGTTTAATTGGAACCCATATTTAGTTTCAGTTTCCTGTTCAGTTGCCATATTTTTCATCAACATCGAATCGAACATAGGAAGTTTAAAAAAAAACATATTTCAAAACGAACCATTTAATATGTAGTTCAATTATACTATTGTAATTATCACTTCCAAAAAGTACATCTTCAAGAGTGTGTTTTTTGTATTTGGAGCAATTATTTCCATTTTACTTTGAAGGGTTGGCTGTTTGTCAGGAAATACGGTATTTCAAGTGATATGTGCTGATGACATGAGCCTAACAATGAGCTACTTTATTGTTTTAAGATTAATTGGACCCTATAGTTAGTTTCAGATTCCTGGTCAACTACCAACATTTATTTAAAACCTTTTATTCGAACATATGATAAGAACAATATTTATGGATGACAACTTCTTTATTCAACTACATGAAGAATATTACCTTATTTATTGTTTCGATACAGATTCTTGTATATGCAATAATCTGTATCGAAACGTCACACTCTATGAATAAAGGAGTTGTTATCCATAAAGATTGTTCTTATGTGAATTTCAACATCTGAAATGACACTCAAAGAAGTTGAACACGGGAATATAAAAAACAGGCGGATTTTATGCTAAATGCAGAACCATTGGAAAAGGAGTTTTATCATATTTTTAGAATTATCATTTCGAAACAGTGCATCTTCCAGAATGTTTTAGTCATTTGTTTTAGATCATTATTTCCACTGTACTTTGAAGGGTTTGGTGTCTGTCAGAAATACCTGAAATAATATGATAGAATAAATATGAATAAGTGACCTCTTGCTAATGCCATGAGCTTCTTTCATCAAGTCGCAGTGACAGTTTAATGTGAGCCAAATATTTAGTTTCAGTTTCCTGGTCAGTTACCAATGACACTTCAAAGAAAAACACCCGGAAATAGAAACTATTTTGATAACTTGATCAGATTTTACCGCAGATCCATTTGAGTAATATAAATCATATACTTTATCAATATGTTTGCTCTTAATCAAATGAAAATATTTCTTCATGCATCTGTCATGGTGATCATTATTGCCATGGCATTTGGAAGGGGCCAGGGTTTATCGGCTAATATGATATTCAAATGTTTTCTTTGTTATAGCATGACCTTGCTAATGAACTACTTGATAAAGCCACATGTACGCTTGTGATGATTCTCTCCCATTCTTTCAACAACAAGGCGGTTCAAACAGATCTTTCTAGATAGTAAAACCTCATTTATTTCCCCGAGAGCTGCTTAATGAATCAAATTGATGATTCTGAAGTCATTCATTTCGTTTGGAGAAAATATAAAGTATTTTTCTATATATCTTTCTACAAAGAAAACCTCATTCAATATATCAACGAACTGCTTATTGAATTAATTTGATGATTCTTAAATCATTCACTTCAGTTTTAACTTTTAGTTAGAATAGTATAACGTTTGGAGATTTTGGAGTGCAAGATTTAAAATTATTTGAAATTAGTTCAAATGTACCACTGATTGATCCAGAGTTTGCTGGTGTGTGTGACTACCATTGAGCGCACATCACCCGCTTTCTAACCCTGTATCCCCCCCTGTGTATCTAACTTTTACATCCGGGTAAAACTGTTTAACCTTGTATTTGTCACTCAATAATTATTTAATTGATATTAGAAATATTTGGATTTGGCTGTCAGGTTCGTTATTACTAATAGGTAGTTTCTCATTGACCCGGAAAATGACACTAGTTATGACAAAGCACCACAATTCAATTCACGAAATCTAATGGAATGATATCACTGCAACAACTGGTACCCACTCTTCCCACTCAGCAAGATGTTTATTCTTCTGATCTGTACATGCATCTTAACAACGCAAGGTATGTAAATTTACAAACCTTTTTGGGATATTCTATTTCAATTTAAATCTCTTAATCTCTCTCTATTCATCAGAGACCACACATTTCTTACATTGTAATGTAACAGATATACAAAAAACTTGCAATAGTGTAGAAAGAACTAATAACTAAATTTCACAACATTTTTGAATGAACGTGTGCTTTGACAAAAGGGCAAGAAAAAAAGATAATAATCAATGTTGTGAAACAATCAGGAGTTCTGGGCATATTTCTTATCAGGAATGCCTCCTCCAATATCCTTGCAAAAAGTATACCCCTCTCTTTCAGTATTCAAAAAATATTTGTATGAAAAAAATTCTATTGAGAAATGATGATGAACGATTTCATTCAACACCCCACTAAATTCATGTTTTTGCTTTCTTAAGATAAGCACTTTTTTCATGTTCACTATATTTGAAAATAATGGATGTAAATTTTATTTTTTAGCCATCCCATGCGACAAGGGATACTATGGACCATCATGTCAACTCAAATGCAGAACAGAATGCATCAACAACACTTGTCAACTATCTCATACTGGCATTGAAAAGTGCACACTTGGGTGTAAACCTGGATTTTACGGTACCAGATGCAACATACCTTGTACAGCATTTGAGAATACCTGCCGGAAATGTCCCCAGGAATGTGAAGGAGGATTCTGCCAGCTGGGGTTGTCATGTGCACAGGGATGTCAGGATTCCTACTACGGTACCGCCTGCAAGTCCTGTCCAGCGAGATGTGAAGGATGTAATCAGATAACAGGAGACTGCTACAGTTGTAAACCTGGATGGTCTGGTGCTACTTGCAAAAACCAATGTCCAATAAGATGCATGGCTGATCAATGTAATATGGATGGAATCTGTACCTTTGGCTGTAGACAAGGTTGGTATGGACCACTTTGCAATACACAATGCAAACGGTGTTTGGGTGAAGTTTGTGATAGAGATGGAATCTGTGCAAAGGGCTGTAGACAAGATTGGTATGGACAGAGGTGCGAGTCGAAATGTGGAACTGGATGTGCAAAATGAAAATGCAACAGGAAAGGGATATGTACTTATGGATGTAAAAAAGGACTCTATGGGGAACAGTGCCAGGACAAATGTTCAGTGAACTGCTTCAAAAGGCGCTGTGATATTGAGGATGGGTTCTGCAGGTCATGTAAGAAGGTTTTTTTTGGAAGTCTTTGCAACAAGACTTGTGAGAGATGCTTTGGTGGTTCATGTATACAACACACTGGTCAATGCACCAAGGGGTGTGTGTCCAACTACACAGGAGAATTCTGTCAAAACGACTGGAAACTGGAAACTGGAAACTGCACCGCCGACGAATGTCGTGATGCTGGTACGACTGCTTCTATAAGCAACACACCCGCAGGTAAACGACTAATTAATGTATTCTTAGAAATGTAAGAAAGTTGTGAATGATTAGATTTACGAAATATTATGTGTTGGATGTCCTCTCTTGACATTTAACTTGATGACGAGTTTAAGCAGTTGCAGTTTTACTAAGCATAACAAACAAGCATTGAATTTGCAATTCAACCCGTACATGCCGAGAGGAATTCAACACATATAAGAAATATAAGATAAACAAAAATTTACCAAAATACAAGATACAGGAAATGACTTGAAATATATGCAAACATTTTTTTGCACCAAATTAAAAAAACAAGTTGGATAAAACAGACAGAAGTCAAATGATAAGTGGAAATATTGAGTCTGTAAGGCGTTCCTATCGTGGCATTGACTTTCCCTTCTTTATATGAAGATAGCTGTTGAAGATTTATCTGTCTATCTATCACGTCACATGAGGCCCGTCCAGAGGTGGATGTTGATAGATACTTCCTGTAAGCCTTTGATGTTGTAAAAGGTCGTCTAGTGACATGTTATACACTAGCATGTATCTTCTGACCATTCCAACCTTTTTGCGTTGGTCAAATATAAATGAATACATACATGTTTCTGCACTACGTGCGTAATATATAGAGGATTTAGTTTCAATTACACATGTATGTTTCCAGAGCCAGTAGACTCCCCAAGGTACTTGATTGCTGGAGAATGTCTCGCCTCCAGCGTCCTCCTCATCATCTCTGGGTATGTGCTGTACCACGTCATCAGGTGAGGTCACAGTTGATTTGATCAGGTAAAGGTGAAAAGCTTACATAGTTGACATATAGGCCTACTCAAGGTCACTTTCTAAAAACTTGTAAAGTTGCTCGAAAGACGACAGGTGGAATGGGAAGACATGTTTATGCATACAATGATTTTTGTTTATCTATTATCTGATATAGAAAGGATAAATTTGTTCCTCATTAAGCCCAATAATGTATGTAATGTACCACGTCATGAGGTGAGGGCTTTGATCAAGATAAAGTTAAAATGCGTACATAGAGTAGATATTAGTAAAAGTCACTTTATGTCAACTGAGATTGCCAAAACCTGTGTTCAAAGTGCTTGCAAGAAGGCTGTTGAATGGGAAGACATATTGTTTGCATTAGCCCAATATTTTACATCTGTCACTTACATTTCAGAAAACGTACCTTCATCAAACAGGATGTCCGAGTTGCAGCATAAACTGAGAGGAGCAGTCCTAGAGAGTAATCAGAGTAACAGAAAAGAAACCAACCTTTCAGTTTCTTCCTTCCTTAAATCTAGAAATCAACAGCTTTCTGTAGTTCAAGTAATATTAACTTTCAAATTCAAGTCACAAAATAAAGATAAAGACAAGGGAGAAATGTGAATATTCTGTAATTTCTGTATCCTACAAATGCTTTTCACGTGCGTATCTATTTGTGTTTTGTCTATGAAATGGTAATAAACAATTTTAAACGGAAAAGGTATATATCTTTTCATTGTGCTTTTCAAATGTTTTAATTCTATTGATTATTCAAGCTGTTTATAAGTGACATGCATTAAAAACAAAAATGAATTTGCTTACGGTACAGATATCAGAGATCCCTCTTGTATACTAACTGACATTAGAGGTTCCAAAATGATATTAGTTAATTCGTAAGAGATAAAATACCAGTTTCAAATACCTCCTGTAAAGGAAAAACACTATCAACAATAATAAAAGATAATTCTGTATAAATACGAGTCGCATGTTTAAATTGTGGATAAAGTTTGTTCTTTTTCTTTCCTAAAACAATAGAAGTTAGATGCAGACATCAATTACCTAACAAAGAGTTTGACTGTGTTCAACATGGGGAGTTCACTCACAAGAGACTTATTCAAGGGATGTAACTCGTGTTTGCCTTCTGAGCACACTGTTTAGGTAAAAAAAAACTAATCAACAAGGTTAATGTATATAGATAGGAGACAATTCTATGCACAATTTGATTATGCTTTAAGAAATAAACGTTATTTAGATTGTTAACCGAATTAAAACTGTGCTCTGAACGAACATACATACCAAACGGACATACAAAAAAAGTCTCACCCCTATGTGATAAACAAATAAAAAAAATTAAAAAATTATTTTCACTAGAAGGTAAATGAACAGACAGCTGTACATCTCTATATCCCTGTCAGGTGAAATGTTTCTTGGTCCACATTCATTTTGAGGAATTGCAGTGAGCTCATCAACTTGACAGTAGACACTTGCAGATTGAATCTAGTCTACTGGTGCATTGTTCTTACATTGTTCCTGTTTTTTGTCTGTAATGTTGTTATCCACAATGCTAAAATGGTTGAATGGTGTAAGATATTACCCAAATGAGAATGTTGCCGTTGCATTACAATATAAATCTTTAGATAGAGAATATAAAGTTTGTGTTTCAACACAATAAGCAAAAATCGGATAAGATCGACTGCAATTTTGGAGCTGACATGGAAAATGACCTATTGTCTAAAAAGGAAGACAATCAAGTGCTTACAGAAGTTATCTGCCTGAACAACAAAGTACATGACATGGCAAAGCGAAAAAAAAACTCTATATTCTCTCCAACCAGAGCAAGTACAAGTACAAGTTACACAATCTTGATTCAACTATGATGTTATAATACCAGTACAAAGTTGGATCTGTTTTGGACGTCATGTACTGAAGTACGGTTTCATATGAGCTCGGGACGGCCATATCAATCTATAAAAGACATGGCAATCTGATTAAAGTATGTTGGTTTACGTCGAATTCCAGAACGTATTATCAGTTAAACAAAGCATCAAAAGCCCCTTATTATGTTTTTTTACTTGCAACTTGCAAATTTTCACTCATTGGGTGATGGAATGCAAAGAAATTGAAAATCACGTGACATAGCTCACGTGCCCAAGTAACGTGACACAAATACGGATAAATGATAATCACCACTGTAGAGAAATACTTACCAAAATAAGTAGGACCACAAAATCGTAAGTAACCTATGAAATTGATAAAAATAAACTGTCCACTGACAACTTCCTAACAATCTTAATAGTTCCTGGATTTCTCTTGACATTGTATAAGCCCAAAACAGCAAAAGCATTAGTATTTTCAGTTATTACCTACGAGGGCAGTCATACCGAGGTTCATATTTTTCATATGTTGCCCTAGGGCAAATATCCCTTTTACATTGTGACGTCACGTTATTAACAATGGTTTGACGTCACGGATCACCCATGAAGTCACAATCTATACGGGCTGGCGGCGGCTATTCTGCCTATGCTATTCTGCCTATTTTCGCTCTAATGTAGTGATTCATCTTTAACTTGTTATTTTCAGTAACAGTTAGTGGTTTCCGATGTAATAACATTGATTTCAAAATTTAACATATGTGATCCTATCAACATATCAACGTCTCTTTAAGGTTTAACAGAAATAATGAAAGAGCCGTTTGCTGATGTCAATCCTTATCATTTCCCTCAGATCAATGGTTCTTTATGTGTTTACAATCGACTAGTAGGTCTTTTGTAAAACTATTTAGAATAGATATGACTAAATAGGGTTAAAAGTATCAAAATGACATAATGTAGATTTTTTGTTTTATACCTTCTCACTTTGAATGCCTGAAGCCCAAAAAATACTGGTTATGTCTCATCACATTTTCAGTTAGTCAGTGTTAATAGAGTCATGTATTTTATAAGAGTCATATGAATTCGTGATAACTTTCTTCTGCCGATGAGTTTTCATATGAATCTAGGTGAAAGCGTTGACCACACAATAAAGCATTGCATATCTAAAATACACCTAGTTTCAACTCTTTATTTCAACGACGTTTAGAATGCCATTTAAATAGTTAAGCCTCCTTTAACACTATTTATCTGTCAATCCTCTATTTAGTTACTTTTTCTTGCCATTTATTTATTTTTTATTTTTTTTATTTAAATTTTTATTTCAGAAATACATAGGTATCAATCACACAAACATGTTTACATAAACAATAAATGACATGATGACCAGAATTTAAAGAAAGTATCAATTCTATTTGACATTTCAGCTGCACATTTGGTAACATTATAATAATCATAAACTTTATAGACTAGTGTTTGGAAGGTTGGCGGCTTTTTTTGTTTAAGATCGAAAATAGTTTTTTTGAAGATGAGGATAAAGGCATTTAGTGGATCATTATTTCTGTCAGGGAAGCCGAGGAGTATTTTCTCTTTATCGAGATGTATGTTAACTTGAGCTTTTTCTCTGAGCCAATCTTCCAGTTTTGTCCACAATGGTCTTACAAAGTCACAATCCCAGAATAGATGGTACATAGTCTCTTTTTTTCGGGAGCATAAATCACATAGATCTGAATTAGTAAAACCCATTTTGTATAATAGTGTATTTGTTGGAAGGATATGGTGAAGGATATTATATTGGAACCATTGTAAATTTGTATGGGTAGTGCATATAAAGGGTATCATGTTATATTTGCGCCATGTCTGGACAGGAATAATGCATTGCAATTCGAGATTCCATTTGTTGATGTGTTGGTTTTTTGTGCATTGTTTGTCAGTAAGAATTGAATAGTAGTGTCCACATCCTTTATTCTCTTTACAAAGGTGTTGTATATATAAAGGCAACGTTGGTGAATCTAATTTTATTATTTTTGAATATCCAGTTGATTTGATGTATGTTTTTGTTGACTGTATCATGCCATAATACAGAATAAAGTTTGTGTTGATGTCATATTTTTTCTTAAAATCAATATAATTCAGAAAGAGACCGCTGTCATCCAAAAGATCGTTTATAAAATGAATTCCTTTTGAGTGCCAGTTCGGGTAATAAATACTTTTTTTACCAATTGTAATGTTGCAGTTATGCCAAATTGTTTGTTTAGGAATATCTATATCCGATTGCGGTGCGATATGTTTTACAAATTCAAGCCAAGATGTAACTAAATCTACATAAAACGGGTTTCTGATACTAGAGATTATTTCATTCTTCAAGTGGTGGCAATTAAGTTCTAATATACTAATGGATGTCATTTTGCAAGTTTTTGTCCATTAGATTGGCCCAAGATGTTTGTTTCGTATGGAAACGTCTGAGAACGGACAACTTTTGCGCTTGAATCATCTCTTTTATTTTGGGAACTTTGAAACCTCCGTCATTTTTATTGCATATAACCTGGCTTCTCTTTATTTTATCAGGTTTATTTTTCCAAATGAATTTGAAACATTTACTTTGGAAGTCTTTAATGACATTTTCAGGTGGATTAGGGAGTGTCGAGAAGAGGTGATTTAGTTTTGGAAGAATAAGTGATTTTAGCACAGTGTTTCTGCCAAGAGGAGTGAGGTTTCTGGCGGACCATATATTCATTAATGTTTGGCATTTTAAGAATTTTTCATCATAATTCATTTTGATCATATCATCGAGATCTAGACTAAAGTGAATTCCTAAAAGGGTAAAGGAATCTTGATCCCAATTAAGCTTCCACTGGGGGCATATCTTCATACTCCATCGCTTTTTTGCTCCTAACCATAAAATTCTAGTCTTGTCAACATTTACCTTCAGTCCCGAGAAACGTGCAAATTGCTCTAAAGTTTGCATAACAGCATATAAACAACGTTCGGTGCCATCCAGGATACAGGTAGTGTCGTCAGCAAATTGGGCTAATAGATATTCAATGTTGTCAATTTTAATGCCGTGAATGTTGGGGTTGTGTCTAATCATGTTACTTAATATTTCAACACATAAGATGAACAGGTAAGGGGATAAGGGATCACCTTGTCGACAGCCTCTTGAAATGTTAAAGAAATCAGAACCAAATCCGTTTATTAATACACAAGTTTCAATATCCCTATAGAAAGTTTTTACCCAGTTTCGAATAGAATTTCCAAATTTAAAGAATTCAAGGGCCTTATCAAGAAATGTCCAGTCTATTGTGTCAAAAGCCTTTTCAAAGTCTATGAGTAATAACAGACCAGGTATCTGGTAGCTTTCGGTATATTCTATGAGATCATAGACAAGTCTGGTAATTTCCCCTATATATCTTCCTGACATAAATCCTTTTTGCTCTTCGTTTATGATCGTGTCAAGAACAGTTTTAATTCTTTTGGAAATTGCCAAGGAGCCAATTTTATAGAAAATAGAAAGCAAGGATATTGGTCTCCAATTTTTAACAAATTGCTTAGGTTTTTTACCCTTTGGTAAACAGGTGATTAGACCCCTTTTTAAAGATATCGGCAGTGTACCATGTCTATAAGATTCATTCAAGCAACGGACAAGATATTTGCCTAGATCAAGCCAAAAGACTTTTATAAATTCAGCAGTAAAGCCATCTGGTCCAGGGCTTTTATCGTTTTTGAGTGATTTAACTGCTGAAAGAACCTCTTCATAAGAAAGTTCTCCTTCAAGTGTCTGGGCTGTTTCGTCTGATAGTTTTGGAATGTCATATTCATCTAGAAGATTGTGTAAATCGACGTTCGAGACGTCTTGTTTAGTATAAAGCTTTTCGTAAAAGGATTTTACCTCATTTTGTATTTCCCGCTGGGTTGTAACAATATTTCAATTCTTGGTTTCAATACGCATAAAGGCTTTATAAATGAAATTTCTTGCTTCAAGGTTAAGGAAATATTTTGATGGTTTTTCTCCACTTTCTCCCCATAATGCTCTAGATCTTATCATCATCCCCTTAGTTTTAATGAGGTTTAGTTCTTCTGATTTATCATTCAAGATTTCGATTTCATTTAAAATAGCGCATTTTTCTATCTCTTCGGTAGAAGAATCAAGTTCCAAAGTTTTTCTGTTCAAATTTTCATTCAAATTCTTTTCCTCTGTTTCTCTTTCTTTCTTTTTAGCAGAGGAGTATGCGATTGTATTGCCCCTTATCATTAATATCAACATTTCCCATAACATTTGATCACTTAAATGAGATTCCATTTCTTGTCCATTATTTACTTTATACTGATTTGTTGTGTCTTTTATCACTTTTTTCACAAGCTTAACATATTCAGGATCACTGAGGAGCGAGTTATTAAACTTCCAGAACCCTTTACCACGCGTAAGGTTTTCCATTTTTATAGTAACTGAGACAGGAGAATGATCAGATTTGAAACTTGGTTCAATTTCGCATTTTACAATAGAGGATAACAGGTTGTGTGATATGAGGAAATAATCCAGTCTACTTTGTTTCAGTGGGGTAGGCTGTCGCCAAGTAAAACGTTTTTCATTAGGGTTAAGGTTTCTCCAAGGATCTACTAGATCAAATTCTTCTTTAAGCTCGAGAAGTCTTTCTCTTGCTTTTTGGTTATTAACATTTTTATAGTTAAAAGAATCTTTAAGATAGTCTTGGATAATATTCCAATCTCCACAAAGCGATACATTATCTGTTTGAAATGTTCTAATAAGTTCGTCAATGTATTCGTAAAAATCGGGATTATCTGTACTTGGTCCATATACATTTACTAAGGCTAATTTAAAGTCATTTATCGTAATCTCTAATCCCATTACATTGTCACCGTCGTCCCTGTGTTCTACGTCGACTGTAAAATCAAGGTTACTCGACACCAAGATGGCAACACCTCGCGCATTGCTTTTGTTGGAGTTAATGTAACAGTGTTTGTTTCCCCATTCCTGTTTAATGGTTTGTTCAAGTTGTGGAGTGAAGTGAACGTCTTGCAAACAATAGATTGATGATCTTTTTTTCTTAAGGAAATGGAATATCTCATGTCGTTTTAGTCTATCGTTTAAGCCCCTACAATTATAAGATGTTATCTTTAGAGTGTTATTCATTGTTCATATATAGGTATACAGGTATAGGTCAAGAGGGATGTGGACAGAACGTAAAAAGAATGGATTGGATAGAACGTGATTGTGAGGTTCAAGTGTGAAATAGTGGTCTTGTGAAATGTCACATGTTTTGAAGTATAGTGTACATAAGTATGAAAGTTGCTTTTGTCTTTCTGAATGTAATATGGTTGTGCCTTGTATTTGGTGATTGATACCGTTAAAAACATGAACATAAGTGTAAGCATTAGTTAATAAAGAAATAAACGGTGCTTTGAGCTTCTGCTCGGCTACCCCTCAACCTGAGAGAATCTTCAAAAAACGTAATGTGACAAGAAAAAAACCCCAGAAATACCACTTTCAAAAATTGCGATGTCTTAAATATCAATGTCAATTGATATATAAGTCTGTTAGAAATTGTTTTAGCAAAATAAAATAAAAAAACGTTTCACAATATCTATCAGATATTGAAATTAAGGCGGACAGTCTTTGAGAACTGAAATTACACACACAATGTTTCGGCTTTAACACATAATAACACAAACATTAGAGCTAAAAATACATGCATAGTGTGTTGGGCCATTTTCTATTATAGCCCATTATAGCGAGGAGTTTAACATACAATACATAAAAGGATTAGAAGTCCATTATAGTAAGAAATTAACATAATACACTCCTAGGTAAATATATACCACGTGGTTTAACCACAAAATTTTTGCGCGGGAAAAGCATTCGTCATGTTGTGCGCCACGTATAAGGAAATACAAAAATAATAGATTATTGAGGTTATGTACATGGTCAAAGTGATATAAAGATTATAGATTATTGAGGTTATGTTTATGGTCAAATTGATATAACGAAAAGTACTCACATTTGGGCCAAGAAATCGGAAATAAAGGTAGTCCATTTGTAGCGAAACACTGACACACAGCACAGCCCTGTGGTAGTCTAGAGACATACCACGTGTTATAGCGCGGGGAAAACATGCATGCTGTGCGCCACAAAGATACGTAAAAGGTCATAGATAATTAGTTAATGATCATAGTCATAGTAATATCACGAAAAGTACTCACATTTGGGTCCACAAAGCACAGTTAGCGATTGTAATCCATGAAAGTGAAAACAACTGACACAAGACACAGCCCTGCGGTAGAAACACACCACGTGGTTGTAGCACAAACCCCAGCGCGGGAAAAGCATGCAGGTTGTGAGCTACGTGTTGGAATAACACGTACCGCAGTAAAATAGTTGTATAGGCTGTCACAGACATTTGATGGTGATTATGAAATGAAAAAAAATAAATAGATAGGTTGATCAATTTAAGACAGAAAGAGTATTTTTAGTTGTTTTATTCATTTGTACTTGGTCCAAGTCGATCTCGGACTTGTTGGGTCTTTTGTTTCAATGGCAATATCCGTGCCGATCACGCGTACTCGGGTCCAGAGTCCATCTCGCTTGCGAATTTCGTTTGCCTGTCTCCCCAAAATTGCACGTTTCTTCTTGAGCATGGGTGGCAGATCGGTCTGGACACTTTGACCAGTTCCTCGTAGGAAGGATCGTGCATTCAACACAGCCTCTCTATCCGGCATATACACGAACGTAGCGATAATACTACGAATAGGAGAAGGGTTATTTTTGCGTTGATATTCCGATACCGGAAGTCTATGAACTGTTTTGAAAAACATATCGTTTACACGCTGTTCCGAGAACTTTAGGGAGTTTATTATGAAGGATCTCAGTGCTCGTTCCGTGTTTTCTTGTGGAGATTCAGGAACACCATAGAATAGCAGGTTGCTTTTTCTGTCATGGATATCTTTTAACAGAAATTGTTTTTCAAGAAAGGCGTTCGTCTGCTGACTCTCGGCTAGTTTGTCCCGGAGAGATTTAAGCTCCTCGTCATGGGTGGCTACCTCGTGTTCGATACCCTCCACATTAGATCTAACACTCCCGATATCAGCCTTTAGGGATTCAATTGAGCTTTGTAAGTCTTTCTTCATTTCAACCATTAAACTAGAAAGTCTATTTTCTGAAGCTTGCACTATTTCTTCAAACGAAGGGTTAGCGCCCGAGCGTAGTCTACTCGTTGACATGTTGCTTGTTTCGGTAGAGATCATTAAAACAAAGATTTTTCAGCTTTTCCAACGAAAAAACTTACTTTAATTGTTGGTAATATTGTTAAGGATCCTTTTATTAGTCAAATTTTGTTCCACAGTGAAGATATTTGCCGATGAAGTTAGATTTTGTGACGGGGTAGCCGGAGCTCGTTAGCACACGTCTTGTCGCTCTACATAAAGGTCAGATATCATATGTGACATCCAAAGGAACCTTTTCTTCGATAAAAGCAAGAACAATATACTTATAACAATGGCGAAATTTACATTAATTATACGCAGACTCCAGATACAAATGTGCCATTACATTTTACATTTCTTTCACAGTTGCTAATAAGTAGCCTTGAAGAATATCGAATATATAATTGATCATATTATACAAAAAAAACAAGTTGGATTGATGACAGGCCTCACCTTTTGGAACGGTACATCACATATGCAGAAATCATAAGGAAGACAATGTATGCGAAAGTGCATGACTCCAGCAATCAGATACCATCGTATGTCACTCAAGTCCCTAATCACAAACAAATCAGAATTGTCCACAACATGAGTTTGCGACTCGAAAGTTAGTGTCTGTAAGAGAAGATCTATCGTCTTAACGTATAGTTCTTTAATAAATTACTCATTGACATATTGTTATATTGTTAACTGATATCTTATTTATTTGTACCTATTTCATATAATGCATTTCACTAGGCACTTACCCGAAGAACTCTTAATATTCAAGATTTATTCAAACTTTACAAATTACCATTACTATCATGTTTTTTAAAGACAATATTAAACGACGTGTATTATAAGGTTTTGAGAGGTTTGGTATTTTAACAAGCAAATGCACGTGTCCCATAAAAGATTTAGTAGTAACTAATTTTATTATTATTTACAGAATCTCACCCATGTGTATTTTGATATCGAATTATCAACACAGTTTGATAAGAGTAAAAAATATCCTAGGCTTTATATTTTACTTTTATCAACGAGTTGATATATCGATATCAGAACACACGAGGGTTTGATTCTATTTATCACCCAAAATCATTTTGAATCATTTTTTAAATGAAAACTATACATCATTGAACACTGGCGTCTATACACGACGTTATATCAAGTAAAAAAAGTAAAAAAAAACATGCCCAGAAAGACAAAACCAAACAAACTGCATCACTCCATAAACAAATTTTATTTAGTTTGATATTCCTGATAAACTGCCACTAACATTTATATTCTGACACACAAATATTTCGAAACTGAAAGTTTTCAAATATGACTGTTTTTCAAAGTGCAGAATCAAATGGATTGATATTTTATGTACATGTTCGTTATTATCATTTAAAACAGTTCCAATTCAAACAAGATTTTTTATCATGTAATGATCATTAACTCAATAACATTTTGAAGCTTCCGGTGGTTTCTTTTCATAAAATACTCTGTTCAAATGATCCCGGTATGGCATGAGCCTTCTGATGAGCTGCTTAATCAGCCTTCAGTTTAATTCGACCTCATATGTAGTTTCAGATTCCATAAATTTTTGTAATTATCATTATGAAACATCTGTTAAGAGTGTGGTTTTTTTAATTGTATTTGGAGCAATTATTTCCATTGGGTTGGGTGTTTGTCAGGAAATGCGTTTTTTCAAGTGATATTTTGCTGATGACATGAGCCTAACAATGAGCTACTTTATTGTTTTAAGATTAATTGAACCCTATTGTTAGTTTCAGATTCCTGGTCAACTACCAACATTTATTCAAAACCGTTGATTTGAACATATGATAAGATCAATATATTTATGGATGACAACTTCTTAATTCAACCATATAACAAATATTAATTTTTTTATTGTTTCGATACGGATTCATGTATATGCTTGATAACGATACAAGAATCTCTATCGAAACGTCACACTCTATTAATAAAGGAGTTGTCGTCAATTAATATTGTTCTTATTTGAATTTCAACATCTGAAATGACACTCAAAGAAGTTGAACACAGGAATGTAAAAAACAAGCGTTTTGTTATGCTAAATGCAGAACCATTGGAAAAGGAGTTTGATCATATTTTTCGAATTATCATTTTGAAACAGTGCACCTTCCAGAATGTTTAAGTCATTTGGTGATCATTATTTCCACTGTACTTTGAAGGGTTTGGTGTTTGTCAGAAATACCTGAAATAATATGATAGGATAAATATGAATTAGTGACTTCTTGCTAATGCCATGAGCTTCTTTCATCAAGTTGCAGTGACAGTTTAATGTGAGCCAAATATTTAGTTTCAGTTTCCTGGTCAGTTACCAATGACACTTCAAAGAAAAACACCCGGAAATAGAAACTATTTTGATAACTTGATCATATTTTACCGCAGATCCATTTGAGTAATATAAATCATATACTTCATCAATATGTTTGTTCTTAATCAAATGAAAATACTTCTTCATGCATCTGTCATGGTGATCCTAATTGCCATGGAATTTTGAAGGGGCCAGGGTTTATCGGCTAATATGATATTTACATGTTTTCTTTGTTATAGCATGACCCTGCTAATGAACTACTTGATAAAGCCACATGTACGCTTGTGATAAACCCAACCCATATTTTCAACAACAAGGCGGTTCAAACAGTTCTCTCTACATAGAAAACTTTTAGTCAGAATTGGGGAAAATATAATTATTATTTTTAAATATAAGATATAATTTAAGTACTTTATCAATCATCGGGTGATCATTATTGCCATTGCATTAAGGAGGGCCAAGGTTTATCGGCTAATATGATATTCAAATGTTTTCTTTGTTATAGCATGAAAGAAATAAATTAAAAAAAAGAATAAAACCAGGAAATAGAAAATATTTTGATAACTTGGTCATATCTTAACGCAGAACCATTTCAGTTTTATATTATTTATTCTATCAATATGGTTCTTCTTTTTCACACGAAAATACTTCTTCAATCATCTGTCATGCTGATCATAGTTGCAATTGCATTTTGAGGGAGCCATCATTTATCGCTAATTAACTATTTGATAAAGCCACAGGTACGCTTGTGATGATTCCCACCCATTCTGTCAACAACAAAGCGGTTCAAACAGATCTTTCTACATAGAAAACATCAATCAATATCTTAACGAGCTGCTTATTGAATAAAAATTGGTGATTCTTAAGTCATTCACTTCAGTTCAACCTTTAGTGAAAATTGGAGAAAATATATAGTATTTTTATAAAGGTAATATATGATTTCTTTTATTGATAACATAAATGTAAAATGATGTGATAGTGAATGATACGTAATTTCTTTTTTAATTAAAGATGCATCATCAGAGTTGCTTTGTTAAATCCTAATCAAATATTTGCCTACTTATAAATATATAGATTGGTTGAACAATCTTAAAGCAATACAATTTGTTGATCGATAAAATTATTATGTTTATACTGATTTTTCTATCAACGACAAAGTACCGAGCTATATCATATTCACATATGAATATGAATATATATCTTGCCAAAGCCAAAACCCACAAAACTAACAATCATTGATGTCATCGTTATTTGCGTATTTGATGTTCCCTTGTTTATCACAAATGGTGTCGGATCATTGCATTGGCTTGTACAATGAATTGCTAATTAAGTTAGTGGACCACAGAAAAATAAAAGGGATAAATTTATTAAAAAAAGGTAATTATAAGCCTCCTGTGACGTCACTCTATTGTTCTATAAGTTTAAAATTATTATGTTTATACTGATTTTTCTATCAACGACAAAGTACCGAGCTATATCATATTCACATATGAATATGAATATATATCTTGCCAAAGCCAAAACCCACAAAACTAACAATCATTGATGTCATCGTTATTTGCGTATTTGATGTTCCCTTGTTTATCACAAATGGTGTCGGATGATTGCATTGGCTTGTACAATGAATTGCTAATTAAGTTAGTGGACCACAGAAAAAGAAAAGGGATAAATTTATTAAAAAAAGGTAATTATAAGCCTCCTGTGACGTCACTCTATTGTTCTATAAGTTTCAGTTCGATATTTAAGTATTGAGGTATACTGTTTGAATGAATTGATGAGTGACAGAGTATAGATAGTTTCTTCTTATTTATATAACAAGAGTTTGCCATGATAAGCCTTTTATCGAATTATGTCGGAAGTAAAATTTGGAGTTATAAGATGTTGAGTGCGAGATATTTAAAGTATTTGAAATTAGTTCAAATGTACCACTGATTGATCCAGAGTTTGCTGGTGCGTGTGACTACCATTGAGAGCACATCTCCCGATTGATAACCCTGTATCCGCCACTGTGTATCTAACTTTTTTCAACTTTCGGTTTCTACATCCGGGTAAAACTGTTTAACCTTGTGATAGGAAGCTAAAAGTAAACTGTCAGTCAGGTATTTGTCACTCAATAATGATTTGATTGAACTTACAAATATTTGGATTTAGCTGTCAGGTTCGTTATTCCTAATAGGAATTTTCTCATTGACCCGGAAAATGACACTAGTTATGATAAAGCATGACAATTAAATTCACGAAAATCTAATGGAATTATATCAATGAAACAACTGTTACCTACTCTTCCCACTCAGCAAGATGTTTATCATTCTGATCTGTACATACATCTTAACAACGCAAGGTATGTTACGTTACAAAACTCTTTATGGATATTCTATTTCAATTTAATTCTCTTATTTAAGGAACAACTTAATTTGCTGATAATGATGATATGATTTACAAATATTTTTATTTATACTTATAACTCTTTATATTCACCAGAGACCACTCATTTCTTGCATGGTTATTTGACAGATATGACAAAAATTGCAATAGTGGAGAAAGAACTTATTTACTTAATTTCACAACATTTTTGAATGAACGCGTGCTTTGGTAAAAGGGCAATGAAAAAAACAAATAAGATAATCCTCTATTGCATGGATCATGTGAATTGTGAAATATGGGGAGTTTGGGGCATATTTATTATCAGGAATGCCTCCTCCAATATCGTTGCAAAAAGTATACCACTCTCTACCAGTATTCCAAAAATACTTGCATGAAAATAAAAATAATTCTATTCAGTAATGAGGGGGAACGATTCCATTCAACACCTCACTCAAAACATGTTTTGCTTTCTTAAGATAAACACTTTTTTCATGTTCACTATATTTGAAAGTAATGGATGTTGATTTTGTTTTTTAGCCATCCCATGTGACATCGGATACTTTGGACGATCATGTCAACTCAAATGCAGCACAGAATGCATCAACAACACTTGTTCTGGCATTGGGGAGTGCACCCATGGCTGTAAACCTGGATCATACGGTACAAAATGCAACATACCTTGTACAGAAGTTTATACGTGCTCTAAGTGTCCCCAGGAATGTGAAGAAGGATTCTGCCAACTGGGGTCCTCATGTGCACAAGGATGTCAGGATTCCTACTACGGAACCGCCTGCAAGTCCTGTCCAGCTTGGTGTGACGTGTTCAACAGAGTCTCAGGAACCTGTAAAGTTTGTCTTCACTGTGAAGGTGACTGTTCTCAAGGGTGTAAGGAGGGATGTGAAGTTGGATATTTTGGAACGTTCTGTGAACACAGTTGCAATTCTCACTGTGCGTCAGGATGTAATCAGGTTAGAGGAGACTGCTACAGTTGTAAATCAGGATGGTCTGGTGCTACTTGCAAAAACCAATGTCCAAGAAGATGCGTGGCTGATCAATGTAATATGGATGGAATCTGTACTTATGGCTGTAGACAAGGTTGGTATGGACAGAGGTGCGAGTCGAAATGTGGAACTGGATGTGCAAAAGGAAAATGCAACAGGAAAGGGATATGTACAGGTGGGTGTAGAACATGGGGAACAGTGCAAGGACAAATGTTCAGTGAACTGCTTCAGAAAGTGCTGTGATATCGAGGATGGATCCTGCAGGTCAAGCACAACAAACAAACACTAACTTTGCAATTCATGCCGTACATACTGAGAGGCATTACAATGCATATCATGAATAAATATCTTATAACTTTTTCTTTTTCCAAAAATACAGAATACATTTCTGTGCAATAATTTTCAGAAGAACAATTGGTATAAAAATAGGCAATAGTCACATGATCAGTGCAAATACTGAGTCTGACAGGCGTTCCTATCGTGGCATATCGTGACTGTATTTTGATTACAGCTAAGCGAAGAAAAGATAGCTTTTGACGATATATCTGTCTTTATCACGTCACACGAGGCCTGTCCAGATGTTGATAAATAATTTCTTTCGTTGGTCAAATGTAAATGAATGTAAATGATAACCATTTTCAATCTGTACTTTTATGGGAACTTTCCCATGATGAACATGGTTTTCTGTTGACTCGAATCCTGTTCGGTGCTTTTGAGTGCGTTTTAGATATCAAGTCCCTGTGATTTGGGGCAGTGAGACATCTTATCTATGTATTTATTAACCATATTCATATGTTTCCCCATATTAAACGAAATCATTTTCAATAAAACCTTAGTGTAGAAAATCCAATACGTGTTTTATTACCTCTAACTATACATGAAGCCTATCTTTTGAAGACATCGTGTTATTGCCAACATGTATGTTTCCAGAGCCAGTAGACTCCCCAAGGTACCTGATTGCTGGAGGATGTCTCGCCTCCATCGTCTTCCTCGTCATCTCTGGGTATGTGCTGTACCGCATCATCAGGTGAGGTCTTAATTCATTTCATCAAGTCAAAGTTAAAAGGTTTACTTAGAGTTGATATATAGGCCTATTCAAGGTCACTTTCTAAAAACTGAGTCACAGTATTGAGACTGGAATGAGAAGTTGTGTTTATGCATTTTTTGAAAAAATATTTTTATCCATTATCTGATATACAAAGGATAACATTGTTTCTCATTAAGTCCAATAATGTATGTCATGTACCACGTCATGAGGTGAGGTCTTTTATCAAAATTAAAACGCAAATATAGTGTTTATAAATAATAAAAGTCACTTTATGTCAACTGCGATTGCCAGTACTAATCCTGTGTTCAAAGTGTTTGCAAGAAGGCTGTCAAAATGGGAAACTATGTTGTTTGTATCGTATGAATTTCTTTGTTTTCTAATATAACAATTGACAATATAGAAATTCATCTAAATTACTTGCAAAAAGACTGACGGAATGGAAAGATAATTATGTTGTATGTGTTCTATGGATTTCATTGTGGTCTACGTAAGCTTGCATACATATGGGAAAACGTAAGTTCTCGTTTAGCCAAATATTTTACATTTCACGCTTACATTTCAGAAAACGTTCCTTCATCAAACACAATGTCCGAGTTGCAGCATAAACTGAGAGGAGCAGTCCTAGCGAGTAATCAGAGTAACAGAAAAGAAACCAACCTATCAGTTTCTTCCTTCCTGAAATCTTCAAATCAACAGCTTTCCGTAGTTAAAGTAATATTTACTTTCAATTTCTAATCATGAAACAGTGATAAAGACAATGGAGAAATGTCCATATTCTGTAATTTCAGTCTCCTTCAAATGCTTTTCACGTGCATATCTATTTGTGTATGCTTGAGTTCTGTCTATGAAATGGTAATAAACAGTTTTAAACGGAAAAGGTATATCTCTTTTCACTGTGCTTTTCAAATGTTTCAATTTATTGATTATTCATGTTGTTGTGACATGTGTTAAAAAGAAAAATGAATTCGCTTACAGTACAGCTATCAGAGATCCCTCATGCATTCTTACTGACATTAGAGGTTCAAAATGATATAAGATAATTTGTTAGAGATGAAATACAAGTTTCAAAAACCTACTGTGAAAGAGAAACACTATCAACAATAATAAACGATAGTTCAGTATAAATACGTGTTGCATCGCTTGTTTAATTTTTGGAAGAAGTTTGTTCTTTTTCTTATCTAAAACATTAGAAGTTAGATACAGTCATCATTTACTTTTACAAAGAATTGGACTGTGTTCAACTTGTCGGTGCCATTCACAAGAGACTTATGTAAAGGGGAAGTAACTCGTGTTTGCCTGCTGTGTACAGTGTATAAGTCACAAAACCAATCATCAGGGTGAATGTATATAGGAGACAATTCTATGCACAATTTAATTATGCTATACGAAATAAACGTTATTTTGATGATGAACCGAATTCAAACTGTTTACTAGAATCGCACGTTCTGTAGTAGTCCGCTGTCTTGTGCTCTGACCAAACATACATACCAGACAGACGGACATACAAATGTTTATTTAAGTCTCACCCCAATATGATAAACAAATATAAACAAAAAATATGTAAAACATGAAGAATATAAAAAGGGCTATCCACAAGTGGAATTATGAGAGTGATCAAAATTTACACAAATGGCTTTCAAAATTACATGATAATTTCACTAGAATACGTAGTTAAGTGAATAGACAGCTGTGCATCTTCGATACCCCTTTCATGTGAATTGTGTCGGTGTCCACATTCATGTTGAAAATTGCAGTGAGCTCAACAACTTGACAGTAGACACTTGCAGATTGGTTCTAGTCTACTGGTCCGTTGTTCTTACATTGTTCCTGTTTTTTGTCTGTAATGTCGTTATCAACAAAGAATTGTCTGCTAAAATTGTAAATGGTTTAAGATATGACTCAAATGATAATTTTGCCGTTGCATGACAACATCAATCTTTAGATAGAGAATATAAAGTTTGTATTTTAACACAATAAGCAAAAATCTGATAAGATCCACTGCAATTTTGGAGCTGACATGGAAAATGGCATATTGTCTAAAAAAGAAGACAATCAAGTGATTACAGAAGTTATCTGCCTGAACAACAAAGTACATGACATGGCAAAGCGAAAAAGGGTCTGTATTCTCTCCCACCAGAGCAAGTACAAGTTACACAATCTTGATTCAACTCTGATGTAATAATACCAGTACACAGTTGGATCTGTTTCGGACGTCATGTACTGAAGTACGTTTGGATATGACCTTGGGACGGCCACATCTATCTATAAAAGACACGGCAATCTGATTAAAGTATGTTGGTTTACGTCAAATTACAGAACGTATTATTAGTTAAACATAGCATCAAAAGCCCCTTATTAAGTTTTTTTACTTGCAACTTGCAAATTTCACGCATTGTGTGATGGAATGCAAAGAAATTGAAAATCACGTGACTTAGCTATTTGTGCCAAGTAGCGTGACACAAATACTGATAAATGATCAGGTCATCAACTGTGGAGAAAAACATACCAAAATAAGTAGGACCACAAACTCAGAAGTAACCTATGAAATTGATATAGGCTAAATAAACTGTCCACTGACAACTTCCTAACAATCTTAATAGTTCCTGGATTTCTCTTGACATTGTATAAGCCCAAAACAGCAAAAGCAATAGTATTTGTACTTATGGAGACTGATATCCTGCTGTATAAGACCATTGTCAAAGCAATGTTACTGTGACGTCATGGTTGTAAATGCTGTAGGTCTTTATTGTGTTATCTACGAACGTACAGGGAGACCAAGCACAAGTGAGCTCAAAGCTATTTGATTCCTTAATAAACATACAAAGACCATTAAACTTTGATTAATTACAAATGATAAATGACAAAAATAACCATAAGATTTAAGATTCATACTAATGGTTCATATGGCTTGTCACTGATTTAAGATCACTGAGGTTTTAAATCATGATTGAGTCATATCATATCACATAACACACGAGGGTTTAATTCTATTTATCATCCAAAATCACTATTAAGTACATGTAGGTTCGCACGAAAAATATACATTTTGGAACACTGGCGTCTATGAGGTCATATCAAGTCAAAAAGTCAGAAAGAAAAAAACAAACGAACTGAAACACTCCATAAATATACTTTATCTAGTTTCATATTCCTGATAAACTGCCACCGACTTTACAAAGTCAAATATCCTGACACTGAAAGTTTTCAAGTATGACGTTGTTTCAAAGTGAAGAGTCAAAGGGATCGTAAAAATTATTTGAAACACTATCAATTCAAGCAAGTATTTCTATCATGTGATGATCATTATCTCAATTATATATTGAACTGTCGGCTCATTTTCCAGAAAATACTGTGTTCAAATAATCCCGGTATGGCATGAGCCTTCGGATGAGCTACTTCATTAGCTTTATTTAGTTTATTTGAACCAATATTTAGTTTCAGTTTCCTTTCTTTTGCCTATGTCTCTTCATCAACTTCGAAACGAACACAGGAAGTTTTTAAAATAACCTTATTTCTAAATGAATCATTGAATATGTTGTTTAATCATACTCATGTTATTATCATTTGCAAACAGTACATCTTCGATAGTGTTTTTTTTTCATTTGGTGATCATTATTTCCATTGAAATCTGAAGAGTTGCGTATTTGTCAGAATATATAGCATTTCAAGTGATATCGTGCTTATGGCATGAGCCTTCCAATGAGCGACTTTATCAGGTTTAAGTTTAATTGGACCCTATAGTTAGTTTCAGATTCCTGGTCAACTACCAACATTTCTTCATAACCTTCGATTCAAACATAGAATAAGAACCAAATTTATGGATGACAACTTCTTTATTCATAGAGTGTGACGTTTCGATACGGATTCTCGTATATGCTTGATTAATTAACGATACAAGAATCTGTATCGAAACATTGCACTCTATGAATAAAGGAATTTTCATCCATAAATAACGTTGTTCTTGGAATTTCAACTTTTAAAATGCCACTCAGGGAAGTCGACATACAAACTTTAAAAAATGGGCGTTTTTATGGCTAAATGCAGAACCATTGGATGAGTAGTTTAATTATATTTTTCTGATTATCATTTCGAAACAGTACCACATCCAGAATGCTTTTGTCATTTAGTAATCATTATTTCCACTGTACTTTGTAAGGGTTGGCTGTTTGTCAGGTCATACAATATTTAGTGATCTCTTGCTTATGGCGTGAGAGCCTTTCATCAAGTTCAAATAACAGTTCAATGGGATCCCAATATTAAGTTTCAGTTTCCTGCTCAGCTACCACTGATACCAGCAACCATCAAAGAATAACACCCGGAAATAGAAACAATTTTGATAACTTGATCATATTTTACCGCAGAACTATTTGAGTAATATATATTATTTACTTTATCAATATGTTTGTTCTTAATCACATAAAAATACTTCTTCATGCATCTGTCATGGTGATCATTATTGCAATGGCATTTGAAAGGGGCCAGAGTTTATCGGCAAATATGATGTTCAGATGATTTCCAGGTTATGGCATGACCCTGCTAATGAACTACTTGACAAAGCCACAGGTACGCTAATGATGATCTGAACCCATCATTTCAACAACAAGGTGGTTCAAACAGATCTTTCTAGATAGTAAAACCTCATTTATTTCCCCGAGAGCTGCTTAATGAATCAAATTGATGATTCTGAAGTCATTCATTTCGTTTGGAGAAAATATAAAGTATTTTTTATAAAGATAATATATGATTTCTGTTATTGATACTTTAAATGTGAATTTATGCGATATTGAATGAGAAGTACTTTCTTTTTCAAATAAAGATGCATCATCAGAATTGCCTTCATGTTAAAATCCTAATCAAATATTTGCCTACCTAACTAAAATTTTTTGGCAAAATCCTTCAACAATATTATGATAAATAACATTTTATGATTATATACTGTTTTTTTATCAACAACAAAGTACCAAAGGTTTTTACACTTTTATACTCTGAATATGCATCTAAATATTTATAGTTTGATGTATACTTCCTTACTTTTCATATTTTGCGGTTCTTTAAAAACAACTTTTGTGATTATGATGCAATGAATCCATTGTGCTTGTGAATAAAATTCAATCAAATCGTAATAGAGTACAAAATAGTATGCAGAATGTTAGCGTTTAAAAACACTGTTTTAAAGAAATTACAAGTCACAGAGTATAAATAACTTTTTTTAAAGATACCAATAGTACAATTGCAACAGGCAATGATAAGTTTTGGTAGAAATATACTGGAAATAGAATGATTGGTAAGAGGATGTCGGTTTAGGGGGATTGCTCCGAGTACTTAATTATTCAAAGTTTCTGAAATCAGTTTAAATGTACCATTGATTGATCCAGAATTCAGTGGTGTGCGTTATAAAAATAAAGCACACATCACCCAATAACAATCCTGTATCTTTCCCTGTGTATCTCACTTTAACATTTAAAAAAAATGTTTATATTTTTGGTATATACATCCGGGTACTACTGTTTGATCTTGTGAAAGGAAGCTGAAAGTAAACTGTCAGATATTTGTCACTTAATATTAATTGAACTTTCAAATTTTAGTTCTGACAAAGCATCACCATAAAATCATGAAAAAACTAATGCAACACTGGAATGATTGCAACTAACTCTTCCTCCTCTGCAAGATGTTCATCATCCTGATATGTACAAACTTCTTAACAACGCAAGGTATGTTAAGTTATTAACCTCTTTATGGATATTCTATTTCAATTTAATTCCTATATTGAAAAGAATAATTGAATTTTCTTAACAATGCTAGTTTGATTTGTAAATATATGTTAATATAAGAGCTGACTTCAACATTTGTTAAATACTGTTGGTATACATTTGAAAACCGCTGTGCAAACTGTGTAAATGAACCTAGCTGATTTATGACATGTTAATGTCATCAGTGAACACACATTTCATTTTAGTTAGTATATGTAACAGACAAAATTGAGTTGCAACTGACTCAACATCTTACCGCGGCAAGTTGAAAACTCGTCAAGCTATTTTCCTCGTATTAGACCTTGCCATCACAGCACTGAAAACCGGTGATCCGGAGCAGCGACACCTATCGTGATCAGGAGTTACGCCCATTTCCAGCTCTTTCAACAATAGCCAATGAAATTGCCGTTTACATTCGGAACAAATTCAAAATACCAATTGCAACAGACGATCTTTTTGAAAACTATCTGAGTTAAATTTAACCTTCAGTCCGCATGGCTGTTTTCATGTTTGATGAGCACCGAGAATGTTGAGAATTAAACATTAATGTATCACTTAAATAAAATGTTTCTCTCCCTTGTAAATTGCATACAATTTTTTAGAGAAGCTTATTTATACTTTACTAAATTGTTGTCATGTTTGTGAGTAATTCTAAAATTTGTCAAAAAACGTTTTATAACATTTGAAAGATACAAAAAATCATGTTATTAATAGCAGTCAATATTTTTACTGAATACGCATTTTCTTCCTTGTTCACGATATTTTTAAAATATGTACCTATCCTTATCAAATGAACACAAACGTTTAGATACTTTCAATGCAAGAAAACTCAAACCTAAGGTCGGTGCATGTATATTTACGCTGAAATATTGATTGATCACACACAGCTGAATTTGAACTACGTTCCTGCGTGGACTTTAAAGAAAAGAAAGGCGGTCATTATCATATGTATTTTTATTTAAGACACTTACCTAATACTTGAAATTATTTATTTAAAAAGATATGTCCTCGTTTAGTCAGTGCTAATGTATCACTGCACGATTACCAGACAGCCGGAGTTCATTTAACAAGCTGTCTTCTGATTAGACTATTCTACTTCCGTGCAGTGGGTTGAAATAACGGCCAATGATGTCAAGGGAGGAACAGAATAGTTAAGGAACTTTTTCGTTTCGCCTGTGACGTTGTGAAGACGCTGGCTTAATTTCACAACATTTTATTAATGAACTCTGTTAAGGAGCAAAACTAATAAACTAATCCTAAGTAACATAATCAGGAGTTCACAACATATCACGGAACCACTTGCCGGTCCAAAGGTGTGTGTGAAATGCTTCAGGAAACTGTGCATTATATTTGGTGTGAAGGAGACTGTGCTAAATGTCGAATAGAGGGACCCAGATACTTTTAAGAATTCTGCGAACGGAGCTGGACTTCAGGATGTCTAACAGAATAAAATCAGATCTCAGGAGACTTTTTCAACTGTACATAAGGCTCTATTAAGGTTATGATAGGTGAATGGATGGAACAGCAGGTTTGTTTGGATCAAGATGCAATGTGCTCTAGAAGGTGTTTTGATACGGACTGTTCTAAAGTAAGAATCTGTGTCAAGGACTACGCGCAGTGTCGTTATGGAAAGCTTTGTAATCAAAATTTTTAAAACGGATTGAAAGAATGTGCAAGGGGCTTGAAGGATGTAGAGAAAAATTTCAGCATTAGTGTATTTATTTGGATATCATTACAGCTAATTGATGAAATATTATATCTTTTGTTGTTCTGAATGTCTGTGTGTTTGTATGTAAGTATACCTGTCCTTCAAGTAAAACCTTTGCCGATTCATGACACAAAAACCACACGTGTTTTCTCATCCGTTTACTCTCGGAACTCTCGGGTTACAACACAAAAATTAGAGTTACCTCCCTTACGAGGCGATAGTACTAGCTCTGTAGAACATGTTTGAAGCGCCAATAAAATATCTAGAATGATCTATTCAAAGCAAAGAAACACTTTACATTATCTGCAATCCATTTCCCCCTCCTTGGTATGAGCTAACTTGACATATCAAAAAAGAAATAAATCTATAAATGTAAGGAAATGATCCTATATTTACCAAATATATGTTGCTCATGAAAAACAAAAATAATTAAAAAGTAAAATAAATATTACCATTAAAGAAAATTTCCCCATGAAAACAAAAAACAAACAAAATTTGGCTATTTTTACTGCAAAATTGTGATAACTGTAATTCCTTCATTTTGGAATGTTATTCTAAAATTCCCTAAAAGGGAATATTACTCAAATGAGAAAATATAATTATAAATTTAGAACTTACAATTTGTACTATAACTGTAAGAGTATCAAAACTGAAAACAAAATTTCACTGTGACTAGAAAAAGACTGATTTTTATCATTAAGCTATGAGCAAAAATAAACAATATTACCAGAAAGTAATAAGTAAATTATGCTTTGACCAGAAACAAAAGACTAGAAAGCTACAATTACTGCAATTTGCTATATAAAACCTATGAGTATAAATACTATTACTTTGTCAATTGTACTATTGACAGTTTTTGGCTTTATGACTTCTTCTTTACGACTACATGTCAGCATATTAAGAAAGTCAATCATTTTGCCCACATTCTAGTGGACACAGCCTTGTCACTGGACGAACGAACCGCCGTCCACCCATCAGGATCTCGACCACTCGAACGTGTCCATCAGCACCCGGAAATGTCTTCGTCACTCTACCCAGGGGCCACTCGCCTCGGGGTGTGTCAGGATTGACGACTAACACAACATCTCTCTCTCGAAAGTCCTTCTGCAAGCGATACCACCTCTTCGTTGAGTTCAGTTGAGGCAGCCACTCTCTTAGCCACCTTCTCCAGACATGTTTCATGAGCTGCTGTACATGTCTCCATCTCTTTCTGGGGTGAAAGTGTTCATTTTCTTCAGTGTCAACTGCTGGTGCAAACTGTCCGCCAGCCTGCCCGTGAAGGAAATGATTCGGTGTCAGCGGTATTTCGTCTCTTGGGTCTGAAGTCTGGTATGTCAGCGGTCGGGAGTTGATTAATGCTTCTGCTCCTGCAAACGCGTCATTAATTCTTCATCCGACACATCAGCGTTGTTCACAATAGCATATATGGCTCTCTTTGCTGACTTTATCATGCTTTCAAATACCCCACCAAAATGGGGTGCACTGGGTGGATTGAATTTCCATTTCATTCCTTGCTGATTTCCACTCTTCAACAGTTTCTCTGTGTCAAATTCACCAATAAACTGTCTTAATTCTTTTACTGCTCCGACAAAATTTGTCCCATTGTCAGAAATCATTTCGTCCGGTACACCGGGTCGACTCGTCATTCTGTACAGAGCATTGAGAAAGGAGTCAGTGTCAAGTTTATAGGCTAATTCCAAGTGTACTGCTCTGGATGACAAACAGGTGTACAGGCACAAGTACCGCTTCGCACGGCGCTTTCCCCTTCCTTGTACTGTAATAAATGGCCCTGCATAATCAACCGCACACTTACTAAAAGCTCTCAGTGATGAACTGTACCTACACTTTGGGAGAGGAGCCATAACTTGCTTGGCTGGTTTGGTTTTCTGTCTCTTACACTCTGTACACTCATTTTCCCACTCGCGTATGGCCTCGCGAGCAGATACAATCCAGAATCTTGTCGATAAACTGGCAAGAGTTTGATTGGTCCCTGCATGATGACACTTCTCATGATGATCTCTTACTATCAACTTGGTGATCCAACTTCTTCGAGGAAGAATGATGGGAGACTGGGCGTCCGGAGCGATGAATTCCGCAAACTTGAGTCTTCCGTTCATTCTCATCAGTCCATCTTCATCTATCACAGGTCTCAGACTAAGTAGCTTGCTGCAGTGAGGGAGTTGTCTCCCTTTTCTGAGAACTGTATATTCCTCTGTAAAACACTCTTTTTGTGTATCTACTATCTGGTGTATTTCTGAATCTTCTATCTCATCTATACTCAACTCACCATACTTTCTCTCAGACTTGGTGATTGACAGTTTCTGATAAATCTGTGAGCCCAGGCACTGATTCTAATCAATTTCTTCCAAGTGGAAAATCTATTTGGCTGTAATTTCCAGGTCTGTCTATCAATGTCTACTGGCTCTGTTTTGAATTGTCTCTTGGTTTTTATCATTGCATTTTCAACTTTGTCGGGAATTAATTTCTCTGGCCATTTCTCTTCTTTCTCTTTAAGGAATGTCGGTCCTTCCAGCCAACTGTTACTTTTGACTAAATTGGAAGCATTCACCCCTCTTGATAACATGTATGCTGGATTTTCTGGCGACGGCACATGTCGCCACTGTGATATTTCTGTTTCTTTCTGTATTTCTGAGATTTGATTTGCGACGAACGGTTTACAGTAGCGACTCCTGCCGCGGATCCACCACAGTACGTTCATGCTGTCTGTCCAGAACGTCAGTTGAAATTTCTGTATCTCGAGTACTCTGCTCACCGAAAGTGCAAGTCTGAGGCCGATGATTGCTCCTACCAACTCCAAGCGAGCAATACTCATAGCGTCTATAGGAGCGACTCTTGTTTTCGCTGCAACCAGTCTAATGGCCACTTTTCCATCGGCAAATGTAGTTCTCGTATAAGTCATTGCTCCATATGCCGACTCTGAAGCATCGACGAAAGTGCGCAAATCTGTTTTTTCTGGAGTTTGATCTAGCTCACCTACTAGACACCTGGGCACTCTGAATGCTGTCAAGTCTCTAAATTCACTCAACCACTGTTCCACTCTGTCATGTAAGTCTCTGTCTAGGCTCTCATCCCAGTTTAGGCCAGCTAGCCACATGTCTTGCAGAATTATTTTTCCTCTTATAGTGAACGGTCCCAAAAAGCCCAAAGGATCGAAGAGTTTCGCCACTGTGCTGAGAAATCTGCGTTTCGTCCAATCTTCTTCCTCTGGTACCGATACTTTGAAGGAGAATTCATCTTCCTGGCTTGACCACATCACTCCTAGTGTTTTCAGTGATGGGAATTGGCCCTCAACAAGATTAATCTCATTGGCTCTATCTGTCTCCGGAACTTTCTCTAACAGCTTCAGTGAGTTTGATAACCATTTGCGTGCATGCATCTTTTCCATAAATCTGATAGTTGGCGATGCAGTTCTATCGCAGTTTCATCATCGCTGACGCTGTCCATACAATCATCCATGTAGGTGGATTTCAAGACTGTTTCTGCTGCATTCGGAAATTGATCTTTGTTGTTTTCTGCATGTTGTTGTGTAACATACTGTGCTAGAAATGGAGATGCATTTACCCCAAACACTACTCGATTGAATTCATACTTGTCTGGTGGTCTATGTTCCTCCATGTTTCTCCATAAAAACCTGTGGAATGGTCTGTCTTCAGGCTTGAGTTCTATCCTTAGATACATTTCAGCTACATCACTGATGATTGCAACATTGTGTCTCCGAAACCGCAACAGTACATCAAACAGCTCTCTCTGTAGTTTTGGTCCTTGATTGATGAAACAATTTAATGAAATGCCTTGACTCTTCGCTGATGCGTCGAAAACAATTCTTGTCTTTGTCGTGGCTCTGTCCATGCGGATTACTGGAAAGTGGGGCAGGTACCAACTTTCTTTGGGCTCTATTTCATCTGTCCTAACTTTCCTTATGTATCCTTTGTCAAGATAAGTTGATATTGTAGTTTGATAAGCTTGTGCAGTGGTTGGGTCTTTAGTCAACCTTTTCTCTGTATTTGCTAGTCTCTTTAATGCCATTTCATAGGTGTCTGGGATGATAGGCTTGTTTTTCTTCCAAGGAATTCCAATTTCATAGCCCTTTTCAGTTCTTGAAATGCTGTCTTGTGCTATTTGTAAGGCAGATTGATCATCAGGGTTGATAATTGGATTTTCTTCTGTAGTTCTGGATTCTTCTACTTCCCAAAACTTCTTCAGCAATGTGTTGACTTCTTCAACTTTATTCGTCCTCTCGATGCACACAAATGTTTTATGACTAAAGTTTGTGTAGTCCATATTATCGCTGATCTTTCCAATACATGTCTATCCCAGCGGTGTTAATCTTGCTATTGGATTCCCTGGTTCTGTTCCACAGATGTCACGATAAGACTGGTGAAGTTCTGTAAGGTCACATCCGATCAAGATGTCTACTACTGGTCTCTTAGAAATTCTTGGAAACTTGATGTTTGCTATGTGTGACCATCTTTGTGCATGCTTGTTCCAATCCACTACTTCGAGATCTCCGGTCACTCTGTCAGCGGTGTAAACATCAACTTTCTTGGTCAATGATCCATCCATACTTTGGAGTTCTACTTTGACTGGGCTAGTTACAAAAGTCTCTGATCTACCATTCAGTACATTGACAGTCACCTTCTTCTTCTCGCCTTGAAGTCCGAGTTCTGCTGCTACGTCGCCGTTGATGTACGATTTGGTACTCGCGTCGTCGAGTAGAGCATTTACCGTCAGCTGTCGATTCCCATTCCTGAGGATAACTGGCACAGTCCTCATTGCTATGTATCTTGAGTTTTTCTGACTGGTTGTGTGTGATCGCTCCCCCTCCATGGCCGATGCTGTCACTGGAGCTTTACGTTGGTTCTGACCTGATGTGTTTGAATTTATTGTTGCTTGTTCATCTTGATGTAGAAATCTATTGTGTGTTCTCTTGCAACCATCAATGCCGCACGTTCTTGTTCGCAAACACATCTTGGCAATGTGATCATCACCAAGGCAGCGAAAACACAAGTTGTGTCCCTTTGCAAAGTCCCATCTGTCTGCAACACTTTTTCTTCTAAATCTATCACAAGCCCACAAACCGTGATCGCCGGAGCATTCTATGCAATTCTTAAGTTTGGGTTGATTTTCTTGTCGCTTGACGAAGAAGGATCTCTGTGACGGTGAGGTTTTCTTTCTGGCAACGTTTCGGTCTCTGGCATTTCTGTTGACATTTAGTCCTTTGATTGTTTCTGATGCGACAGTTTGGAATTCAGCTTCTTGAATTATGAATTCTCTCAGAGTTTCTACTGATTCAATCTTCCTGTTTTCATAAATCCATCTATTGTACTGGCTTAACAATTCCTCTGTCAGCTTCTTCTGTAGCTTGATGTAGAGCGACCCATCCCTTAGTTCCTGCTGTCTCCCTGCATCTCTTAGGTTGATGACTGCTATGTCTAACAAATCGGCGAATTTCTCCAAGTCCTCAGCGTGTCCATGTCTTATTGGTTGATGGCTCTCTAACTCTTCAAGATAGACTGCAATTTGTCTTCTTGTTCCTCCATATTTTTTATCTAACCTATCCTTGGCTGATTCATATGACGCTGGAGAATGTCCCAAGTTCTCAACAACTGCAAGTGCTTCCCCTGTTAGATATTGTCTGAGTTGCAAAAACTTATATTCAGCGGTGGCAGGAGCTTCGTCTATGCACGCTTTAAATGCAGCCTTCCAATTACTGTACTGTCTCTTGTCTCCACTAAAGATAGGAATAGTTACTCTCTTCAATTGTTTCCACATGTCACCCCCTAACGAAGCTGAAGGCTGATATGATGGCTTGTCAGTAACTTTTTGATCCCTGTATCTAGGCCTTCTTTGACTATTTCTCCTAATTTGTCTCTCATATTCCTGAAAATGTCTGGGATTATCATAATTCTCTCTTTCTTGATCTATTTCTGGGTCTGAATAATCATCCAAATTTTCCTCAGTGTTGCCCTTAATTCTAGAAATGTTGAGATTTTCAAACTGTTTTGACAACTGTTCAGAATATTTAGGTTCAGACATTCTTGGCTGTGGCCTAGTTTCTCTCAAGAAATTTTGTGCTATTTCCTCTGTCTCTGCAAAATCAGACTCTATTTTCTCTATCTCTAGGTTTATCCTTTTCTCTACTTCAATGTCATACAATGTGGTACATTCTTCTAGCATGTTAATCATAACATCTACTGCTTTATCCTGTGCTTCACTCAAGTTGTCTATGGCATCCCGTATGCTAGCCCTATGTTTGTCTATGGTAATTGGCCATGCTATTTCCTCTTCTATCAACTTCAAAAGTTTATTTTTGAGTTTTGTGAATTTCGTCTTTACAACTGTCTTTTCTTTCTTTAGTTTCAACATTCTATTCTCACTTTCACTTTGTGACCTTTCCGAGACATTATCTTCACTATTTTCGTCTAAATTGTCTATGGTGTCCCAGTTTTCGCTCATCATGATTCAAACACGTTTCAAAGGTTAAACATATCCAAAAGTCTATATTCTTCAATATTTCTGTGCAAAACCACGCTCTGCTACCAATAATGTTGTTCTGAATGTCTGTGTGTTTGTATGTAAGTATACCTGTCCTTCGAGTAAAACCTTTGCCGATTCATGACACAAAAACCACACGTGTTTTCTCATCCGTTTACTCTCGGAACTCTCGGGTTACAACACAAAAATTAGAGTTACCTCCCTTACGAGGCGATAGTACTAGCTCTGTAGAACATGTTTGAAGCGCCAATAAAATATCTAGAATGATCTGTTCAAAGCAAAGAAACACTTTACAGTATCTGCAATCCATCTTTAATGTTGAATTTTATGCATAACTGCTTTCTTGATAAGCAATTATGAAAATAATTTAATGGTTTATGCTTTTTGAAACACTATACTCATAGTGTAGAATAAATTTCTTCTCTTTTAGTTGATTAAAGATGTATGATTTGAACTTTCTGTTTATGATTTCAGCCGCACAATGCATGGACAGACAACAATGTGCAACATGTGAAAATAGTGGCTGGTGTATATCTTCATGCTACAGTGGTTACTACGGATTGAAGTGTCAACAACAATGCAGCAGAGGATGCAGATTTGATGTTTGTTATTTAGAGGATGGTATGGACAAATGCATATACGGGTGCCGATTTGGATTTTACGGTATCAGATGCAACGTACCTTGTACAGAAGTGAATACCTGTCGGAAATGTCCCCAGGAATGTGAAGGAGGATTCTGCCAGTTGGGGTCGTCATGTGTAGAAGGATGTCAGGATTCCTACTACGGAACCGCCTGCAAGTCCTGTCCAGCTTGGTGTGAAGTGTGCAACAGAGTCTCAGGAACCTGTGAAGTTTGTCTCCACTGTGAAGGTGACTGTTCTAAAGGGTGTAAGGAGGGATGTGAAGTTGGATATTTTGGAAGGTTCTGTGAATATAGATGCAGTTCTCACTGTGCGTCAGGATGTAATCAGATAACAGGAGACTGCTACAGTTGTAAATCAGGATGGTCTGGTGCTACTTGCAAAAAACAGTGTCCAAGTAGATGCGTGGCTGATCAATGTGATATGGATGGAATCTGTGCAAAGGGCTGTAGACAAGGTTGGTATGGACAGAGGTGTGAGTCCAAATGTGGAACTGGGTGTGAGAATGAGATATGCAGCAGGAATGGGATATGTACTGATGGGTGTAGAGAAGGGTTCTATGGAGAACACTGCCAGAACCACTGTCCATCGTTCTGCTTCAACAAACCTTGTAATTTCGAGGATGGATCTTGCAAGTTCTGTCAAAAGGGTTTCTATGGAAGTCACTGTGACCTGTCTTGTGTGAGATGTATTGATGGTGATTGTTCTCAAGACACTGGTCACTGCATCCAGGGGTGTAAGTCCAACTACACAGGAGAATTCTGTCAACACGACTGTTCAGGGAACTGCACTACTGACGAATGTCGTGATGCTTGTATGACTGCTTCTAAAACTGACAAACCTCCAGGTACACGACTTATAAATGTATTCTCATAAATAGAACAGAGTTATTAATGATGAGATTATGTGTTGACTTGAAGGTTTACTTATTGCAAATGTTTAAGGGGCTGCAGCTGAACTTATCATAACAAACTAGCACTTACCCTTTTCATCTCATCTTTGTGTGAGACATAGAAATGCATATCGGGAATAAATGTCTGATAAATTACGCAAATGTCCCCAAAACAATAGTCAGATAATGACATGTCAATAGTATTGCAATGTTGATAGAGGATGATAGGTGCCAAACTTTCTTTGCAATAAATTTCAAACAAGTGGTACAAGGCAAAAGTCAAATGATGAGTACCATTACCGTGTGTCTATCTTGATCAGCCATGTTCGACCCAAGTCTACCCGGCAATTGCCTTGCGTTCCTGTTGTGGCATTGGCTGTCTCTTGTGCAAATGACTGGGAGATGGCTGATGACGATGTAACCGGTCTTAATGACGTCACACAGGACCCGTCTGGACATAAATGTCCTTGATCTTTCCTATTTACCTATGTCGTTGCTGCAACCTGGAAATGGATGTCTTGTCGACATGGAAGCAATAAGAAACATCTCTCTATATTTTATCAGTATGCAGAATCCAATCGGTTGGTCCCTTTTGTCATTTGTCAACCGTGACATCGGGAATGTATATGGAAGCCACTTTTCAATCTTGATTTTTGATCAATTTGAGCTGAGTGTGTTAGGTTTAATCATGTTTAATATGAATAAGACAATAACTGTTAAATGTAAAGAGAAAGCTCTTACTTTCCATTTTTCTACAGAAATACATATAAAAATATAAATGTACTGCTCATGTGCATTAACATGTTTCAATGTTATTTAGATATTTCAAGGAATTTTGTTTGAAATGATATATAATACCTATCATAAATGATACATTTTTTAACCAATAGAGATAATGGATTTTTTCAGGTGCTGAAAATTCACATGTCACTCGCTACTCAGTCGGAGGAACTGTTGCATTGGTTGTGACAGCACTGCTTGTGTATGCGGTTTGTCGTTTTCAAAGGTAAACAGATTTTGAAAATGAAAATTCATAGCATTTTTCCTTATTTTATCAAAGTGATGCGGCGATGACATTACATATAGCGAATATTGTTTAAAGCTGGGTTTTTTTCAAATGAGATGATTTGTATATCTACTTATTTAACTCTGCCTAATGTTTTCTGGGCAATGTCATTTCAATACATTATTCATACTTACATTCAGAAAGATTTTGATGACATTGCATCAATTACAAGATAGTCTTTAATCTAACATAAATGCTAATATATTTTTGCTTCGGTTGTTGCATAATTAGTTCAGCTGAATGTTGTCAGGCAGTTGTCATTCCTAATGAGTAATTCATACTTTCAGAAACCGTATTAAGAGACGTCACCGTATTCATAACGACACCACAGATGGAGAACAACAACCACAGAGTGACATCACAGCAACATACAGGGACCAACAACAACATGTCTACTGTCAACTGGATGAGTTCACTGCAAGACCTCCACATCTACTTGGAGCAAGGCCATCTGCAGTTGTACGGTCTCCTCAAACATCATCTTCAACAGTGAGTCCTGAAAATGTTGACAATGAAACACCACCAAGTTTTCATCCATCAATTGGTAATTCTAAATCTTGCAGACTGGAGTCCACTGACGCTGCTGACTCACAACCTGGACCGTCTGTGGAACACAGCTATCTGACTGCAATTGCCCCGACAGGAGCCGAAATCTCTTATCAAGGCGTGAGATTAACTCGGGAAGGAAGCCAGAAGCTTATGATGCAGGATCAAACAAACCTGCTGACCACGACACCGAGTTAGATGAGAATAAATTTTTTCATGATTAAGGAAGATCGGTTGAAGATGCAAATCCGGGCGTATATGTCAACCATCGTGGATTCTATCGCCGCTAATGGGGGAAATACATGTCAGTTAAAGCGGCATAAAACTCCAACTAATTCTCTTGTGAACTCGATCAGTCTGTCTGTTGTTGACAAAGGATTGATCATATCATAATCTGAAAAGTGACTTAGGCGGTCAAAATCAAAACTGACGTATTGCTGTATATCAATTTCCTTTTACGCTTTCTACTCTGTCCTATTTAAAGCCACATGTTAATCAAGCCATATAATCAAACCAATCCATGGATGAAGGTGTACGAATAACCTCACTATTAATGTAATTGTTAATTTCTTCCTCAATAGTGAATAACTATTTTTTTTAAATTCGAAGGTGTATGTTGCTGTCTCTAATGAGCATCAATTTCTCGGAGCAATGTCAATGAACTGACTACCTCCATGTACATATGCTTTCTTTACAAATAAAAAAATATAGTCACCTTTTAAAAAATATTTCTTTTACTTTATTAATAAGAGCAAATTAATCCTCATCCGTCTTTCAACAAAACGTTGACACGATTTGCTTGTTTGTTCGACTTCAAAATAAAGAAGTCACTACCACTGCATCCTGCTACATCAGCGTATATGTCTCCGCTAAAGCTACACCCTATCCCCTGATATCCTCCTATGGTCTTCTGTAGTATCGCTATATATAGCAAGCCAATGAAATGATGCCCTTTCAGCGATAGCGGCAAACTAGTTTCTTGGCTTCGTTCCGCGTGCTCACCTCGTGATTCAAATTAACCAATAGGTGTGCTATTAGATAATAAATCTGATTCTCATTGCCGTCTCCCGCTAAACTCCAAATCGCGCGCTCTTAGATTTCCACGTGCGACATCACTAGACAACAGTGTATGGAGTTCGAAGTACGGAAAACAGACAGGCTATAAATAGCGCTAAGCAACCACCCGTCAGAGTTACGACAGAAGACCATAGGAGGATATCAGGGGATAGGTTGTAGCTTTAGCGGAGACATATACGCTGATGTAGCAGGATGCTACCACTGTGAAGGTGACTGGTCTCAGGGGTGTCTTGCTGGATGTAAGCTTGGACACTTTGGTAAGTTCTGTGAACTCACCTGCGGTTCAAAATGTCTGTCAGGATGTGATAAGACCTCAGGAGAATGTTTCAAATGCAAACCAGGTTGGTTTGGTGCTACCTGTGCTTATCCATGATTGTTGTGTATGATTAACCTCAATAAGAATGGCAACATTATTTTTAAAGATGTATGTTGCTGTCTCCAATATTTGAACATTAAACTCTATGTAAATACGTTTTCTTTCGAGAGTAAAAAAGATTTTATTAAGAATATTTCGTTTATGTTATATGAGCCAATTGATCTTTACCCGTCTTTTAACAAAGAGTTGACAAGTGTTTTTCTTCAAAGTAAAGAAGTCAATACCATTAACAGCAGTTCTTCGTCAACCTTTTCACACTACACATTGGATAATTTGCTGTAAATAGTATTGAAAACTTCTCCCAAAACAATTAAAAAATGGCATTTTGTATCTGTCGAAGGCATTCATGATATTAAGAACTTGCTGTTTTGTCTTTCTGTATTTTGTTTACATTTGGTGCAATTTGATTATAATCGGCCTAGTTTCAAGGATTAAAACATTTAGATATTACATATTTCGAGAACCAAACTTTTTCCTGCAGGTTTTCCTCTGTTTAGGTCCGATTGCAGACCGGTAGATTGCATGTTATGACTTAGGCACAGCTAACCAATCATAAGTTATCTCGCAAAAGCCTCTTGTATCAAAAGCTAGGGGCAAGTAACTCTTGAGCACCATGCTTCCAACTTCAAGTGATCACTGTTGCTAGCACGATTGGTCTGCTTACGACTAAGTTTCATCAGCACTAAACTGGTAAAAAATCTTGCGACGTAGGGGCTGCAGTCAGACCTAGAGAAGAGGAGTTCGTATCTTGTTAATATTTTAAAACCTATATATCTTTGAACAAGGTCGAATTTTTTCAGGCATCTGGTGATCATGTTGAGGCATTGTCATTTTAGGAAGAATGTAAACTATGTGTAACTTTAAAATCTTATGTGTTGTCAAATGATCCTAATTCAGATTTCGGAATTACAATTTTATTCTAAAAACTACAAACGAAAATAAAGAAATAGAGAGGTAAAATAGAATTTATAAAATAAAAATCTTATATGATAAAACCCTTTTGGTCCGCTTCCTTGGCTACAATTAGTAACAATACAGCTCAATTGTAGACAATTGGAGGGAAATTTAATCATTGGTATGAGTGATGACTGGGCCATCAACCCACATTTGAGAGCTCGTCTTGCACCGAACCTGTGTTATGTAGTCTATAGAGGTATGATGAGAAATTAATGTCAGTGACGAATCTTGAATAAGCTATCCTTCGCTCTGATAGTATCACTTGCATGTCACCCCTCCGAATAACCCTGGTTGCATAGTTTTATGAACAATTCAATTTAGCACATTTCCACATACCATTTTCTTTATTATGGATTGTTGTCACACTTGTTTTGTTAAATTTATATTACACACTGCTCGGGTAAAATCTCTATAAATATAAACGTTCTTTGTATAAACGTCAAAAGGTTATTACATTCTTTATAATTTCTATGTTAAATCACCTAGTATTAGCATTTCGAAATTGGCATTTGGTTTCAAGAAAAAAAACACAAATAAGTTTTTTCAGATCAATACATTGACACAAAATATTGGTATGGTAAACAGGAGAAAAGGAGGGACAAAAGTAAAAAATGAATTCTTCAATTAGATACTATATAATAATACACATTTTCTATACAATTCCAATGTTCATTTCTTTGATACATGTCCGCTGCATGACGAATTAAGTTATTCACTGTTCTTTTATCCAAATGGCTTTGATATACATTTAATAGTATATGGTAACCGAAATGTTGACACTGAAACCAACCAAAATTTAATAGACTCATACATACATTTTATTTCATTAAATTTTCAAAGCGATTTGATAAAACTTTAAGTTCAACACGCGTATACAATGTACTATTCAATAAGCAAACGTGTGATAACAATACTAAGTTATTTATTCATTTGTAAATATGTTTATGTTTGGGATAGGCATTTATATAAGATTGTGCTTGTTTGCCAATCCCTTTTCATCGTGTTCATGAAATAAAATATGTTTTAATCGAATACAATTTGTACTAAAAATAGCAATAATTGTAATGCATTAGAGATACATGCCATTATAGTGCCAGACTCTGAGGGTGTGGGTTCGAATCCCGCATGGGACTCGGCCCGAAAAAGTACAAGAATCTGTACTATTCTAGATAGTGTAGTCCCAAATATAACATTGTTACATTTGTTCACTATCTAAATGGCATTTATCTCTAATACATTCAGCTTTGGGAGTTGTGCCAATTAACATCTGTCAGAGGGGTGATGAGTGTAACAACAGCTTAACTACCGCTTGTTGAATCTCCATTTTTGTGCTCATTTATCAAAATGAGTTTGGTTTTAAACTAGAAAATAATTTTTCTTAATTTTCCTTACAAAATGATTACATGTATGTTTGACAGGCGGATGGTTAATTAAGTTATGGTTAAGTAAACATGCTATAAGACGACAATATTGCTAATTGTACAAGTAATTTAACCAAAAAAGTGAACACACTCTCAAACGATATTTTTGATTATTTAACAAATAAACTAACAACATGAGTGAAGAAACTGTTACACGTTTACAAGAAATGTAAACACAATAAGTGAACACCCTATTACACTTAATTGTCGCTAACGTTACAAGTAATAACAACAAAAGTGAACACCCTCTCAAACGATTATATGCATTAGAATTACATTAAATATGCAATAAAACTATTGACATTATTGGTCGAAATTGTATAGAAAATGTGTTTGATTAAATAGTATTTGATTGCAAAAATATTTGTCTTACTTTTGTCCCTTATTTACTCTTGTTTACCACAGCAATCTTTTTTGTACATGTATTGTTTATATTCAACTTTAGAGGGGCAGAAGCAAGTTTTTTTATATTTTATATTTTAAATTTTTTACTGATAATTGTAAATTAACACACTCTCAAACGATATTTTTGATTATTTAACAAATAAACTAACAACATGAGTGAAGAAACTGTTACACGTTTACAAGAAGTGTAAACACAATAAGTGAACACCCTATTACACTTAATTGTCGCTAACGTTACAAGTAATAACAACAAAAGTGAACACCCTCTCAAACGATTATATGCATTAGAATTACATTAAATATGCAATAAAATAATTGACATTTATTGGTCGAAATTGTATAGAAAATGTGTTTGATTAAATAGTATTTGATTGCAAAAATATTTGTCTTACTTTTGTCCCTTATTTTCTCTTGTTTACCACAGCAATCTTTTTTGTACATGTATTGTTTATATTCAACTTTAGCGGGGCAGTAGCAAGTTTTTTTATGTTTTATATTTTAAATTTTTTACTGATAATTGTAAATTAAGCTAAATGTATTATTTTGACGCTGTCAAAAATCTTATTACACAAGCCAATCATCCATATTCAGAGGACAAAATATGAAGATTCTCATAAAATCCATTAGCGGCCATTTTATGTGAACACATTTAATTCATTTTGTGTAAGAAAAAGGAATCGCATGGCTACACTTCACGTTATATATTTGAATTACTACTGCTCGATTTAGTTTAAATACATTGTCTCTCAATTGGAACCATTAATTTTCATTTCCTGACATCACCTTATATTCCCCCTAAAAACGTGCTACTGCCCCTTTAAGATATTGATCTAAAATAAGTTGTTTATGATTTTTTTCTCTTGAAAAACAATGCCAATTTCGAAATTTTAATAATAGGTGATTTAACAAAGAATTATAAAGAGTGTAATAACCTTTTGATCAAAAGTCTATACCTAGAACGTTTATATATAGAGAGATTTTACCCGAGCAGTGAGTAATATGAATTTTAGAAAATGATTGGGAATTATTTAAGTACTCGAGCGGAATCGAAGGTTATACGCAATCTTGGGCGAGATTCATAGTCATATGACACACAATCTTATTAAAACTTGATCTTTTTGCTACACTACGCTACGCATGTAGATCATACATGTAACATAATACTATTTGGTCGTCAGTGAAAACTGTTTAAACTGATGTCGGGCGATAAAGTTAATATGTAATGATATTCTGACACTAATAACTGGTCATAATGAGATCCCCGACACTAATAACTGTGATAAAGTATAGCTGGACAGGAAAAAGCTGACAAGGGACTACGTGGCATAGGTCACGGCGATGACTGGACAGAGCACGTGCAGGACACGTTGTGCTGAGTCAGCTAAGTTTTCTCAATAAATACGGGGGATTGGTGTGTGGTCAGGGGAGAACAGGAGGAGAACGAACGGGGAGAACAGGAGGAGAACGAACGGGAACATCAGGGCGTCCAGAGGCTGGCAGAACAACCGAGTCAACCAGAAGAAACTTGGACTCTGTGAAACTTGGACTCTGTGAAACGGGGACTCAGTGAAACGTGGACTCTGTGTGAGTACTGAGACTATTTAGAAACTCGAACCAAATCTATAACCGCCTCTGGACCGCATCTGGACAAGTGCTCAACAGCCGTTCATTAGCTATCATCCCACAACGTGCCGATAGCTGACGTTCTACAATTATTCTGTAACTCTTGACCTGTGAGTTGCTGTCCAAGTTAATATCGTTGCCGACCTACAGTTGCTGTTAAAATCAATAATGTTGCCTGACCTGTGAGTTTCTGATTCTACTGTAAATAAACGATCCACGAATTTTGCTGAAAACCTCTTTGTGTTTTGATTGTGTCACATACAAGGCTCAGTTATAACAGCCGTCAGGGTCTCCTTTAACTCAATCGGCGGCGACTTTGCCCGCCACGCTTAGGTGCTGGCAACGGGATTGTCCAATCTTCAGAATTCGGAAAAGGAACATTTCTGACTATTTCTAGATATCGATTACAAATATTTCCTTATTGTAACCTTTATCGAAAAAAAACCTCCTCTTGCCACAATGCATATTTCAAACTTAGAAGAATTTTGTCCTGTCAAAACTCAGACATATATAACTTGAATTCGTGAATGTTGAGACCTATGCAAATCACTTTGCTTTTTGGAAAATCGAAAGGTCATTAGATGTAGTTTTACATTTTATCGACTCTGTGTTAGAAGGTTTGAATCTCACTAATGGCCTTTAAGAGACTGACGATTTGTTTGGTGGATGAAATCTTCCTCAAAGGATACTCTGATGGCTGGACTTACGAGGCCTTCTGAGATCTATTATCTGCGTAATGTAGTGAAGAAATTGTTATTTCATTTTAATGAGATAGTATGACACACCTCCGAGAGTAATTATTTTGTTTGTGCCAATTCTATTCCATTGTACTTTCTTTGAAATACCCAGGAAACGTCCCGCTTACCGATGACCAGCTACAGTGACGTCACGAACAATAGGTTACGGCGCTACAACTTGTGCAATCCGTAATAAAGAAAAAATGCTTTGTGCATTTGTGCTAAATGGAATTGAGAAATTGAGAGTAACTAGTAAACAAATAGAAGATTAACCAAATGAATAACTCGTGTAGTCCCGTCTAAAGTTTATATTATATGCAAACAATATATTATGTACCCGGCTCAAGCAAATGAATCAAGAATTCTGAATGTCATCCCATCTAATAAAAACATTACATTAGGCGCTAGGCTTATGCAGTAAACCTGATATTATGGCCGAAACTATGAAACTATTAACAGATAAAGTACGAACATTACTGAATGATGAAAGTACAGTTAAACTCATCATATTTCAGACTATCTCACCATCTGAATACCGTTTATTTCTTAAAGCATAATTAAATTGTACATTTAATCGTCTTCTATATACATTAACCCTGCTGATTATTTTTATGACCTAAACACTGTGCTCAGCAGGAAAACACGAGTTACATCCCTTGACACGTCTCTTCGATTGATGTATACATGCTGAACTCAACCCAATTCTTTATGAGTAAACCATATTGTCATCTAACTTCTAATGTGTCAGGAGAGACTAAACCCAAACTTAATCCAAAAATTAAACAAGCGACGCAACTTGTATCTATACTGAACTATCTGTTAATATTGTTGATAGTGTTTCTCTTTCATGTAGGTTTTGAAAACTGGTATTTTTTCTTTTACAAAATGATTAATATCATTTGGGAACCTCGAAGGGTAATGAAATTCATGATTTTTGTTTTTAACGCATGTCACTTACAAACAACATAAAAAATCAATAGGGTTGAAATATTTGAAAAGCACAATGAAAAGATGTACACCTTTTCCGTTTAAAATTGTTTATAACTATTTCATAGACAGAACTCAAGTACACAAAAAGGTCTTCACGTGAAAAGCACTTGAAGGAGACTGAAAGTACAGAGTATGGACATTTCTCCATTGTCTTTATCACTGTTTTGTGACTTAAAATTGAGAGTAAATATCACTTCAACTACAGAAAACTCTTGTGCAACGTTGATTTTTGATCTTCGAAATCGTTATTTAAGGGAGGAAGAAACTGGGAAGATGATTTGTTTTAAGCTGGTCGGATTACCCGTTACGACTGCGCCTCTCAGGTTATGCTTTAACTCGAACATTCTGTTGGATGTAAGTACGTTTTCTGAAATGTAAATGTGAAATGTAGAATATTGGACTTAAAGGGGCAGTAGCACGTTTTTTGATAATTTTATATTTTAAATATTTCACTGATAATTGTAAGGTAATGCTAAATGTATTAATTTGACAGTGTAAAAAATCACATTACACAAGCCAATCAGCCATAGTCAGAGGACAAAGTATGGAGATTCACATGAAATCCATTGGCGGCCATTTTTGTGTGAACACCTTTAATTCATTTTGTGTAAGAAAAAGGAATCGCATGGCTAAACTTTACGTTATATATTTAATTCAGTACTGCTTCATTTAGCTTAAATACATTTTCATTCAATTGGAACCATTAATTTTCATTTTCCTGACATCACCTTATATTCCCCATAAAAACGTGCTACTGCCCCTTTAATGAAAACAAAAAAATCCCCTTTTTCATAGAGTGCATACAACGTGTATCTCAATTCCGACAGTCTTCTTGGGAGCAATTTGAACACATGATTAGTACTGGCATTACGTAAAAATTCACAAGATGTTCAAAAAAGTATTTGTCAATACTGTAATAAGGGCTGTATTGAAGATGAACAACATGTCTTTTTCGCTTGTGATCGTTACAAGATTTTACGAGCGCTTTATATGGAACAATTGCGAGATGTTTATGCTGGTCCTATTACACTGCGAAATATTCTGAATTGTCAAAATGAAAGTGTTATAAAATTAACCTCCTTATATCTTTGTAAACTTTTTAGACTTAGATTAAGAAACACGTGACTCTGTTTATTATGTCAACTTCATTGTAACATAGGCCATATGGCCCACATTACTGAATAAAATCTGTCTGTCTGTCTGTCAGATGTGTTTGACCCACAAGTCCAACTCAAAGAATCTCAAATTTACTCACAGATTTGAACATTTTCGAAATTTTCTCAATTATGGTCGAAAAAAGTACTGAAAATTCAATGTCCTGCTAGACTTTTATCGTGCATGATAAAATCGTGCATGATAAAAAAAGGTTTCTCTAATTGAATGTCAACTATGGATCAAAAATGATATTTTTTATTTTAAAAATCCAGTTTCATGCGTGGTTTCTCACCAAAGACAATAGTTATATTTAGCCAAATTTCATTGGTCTCACATTTTTTCTCATATTTGCAATTATTTTGTATTATAAGGATTTTTACGTCAATCAAAAAGTAAATAAAAGGGCAATTGTTATATCTAGAGTGGTCAATACATCAAACATATCACAACATTCAAAGAGCTGCCAATTTCATTTTACAAAATGGGCGGTGCTTAATTAAGTTCTTTATGTATACATTCAATGTCAGACTTAGTTATTGCACTTATCATTTGACTATTGCCTGGTTTTATACTACTTGTTCTTCTGAAATTTGTTTCACTGAAATTTTGCATATATTTAAGGTAATTTCCTGTCTTCTGTAATTTGTGGTAAAAAGAAAAAGTTATAAGATATTTATTCATGATATTTGCTTTTATGCCTCTCAGTATGTACGGCATGAATTGAAAAGTTAGTGCTTGTTTGTTTTGCTAAGTTTAACTGCAACCGCTTAAACATTTCATCAACTCAATTTCAAAACAGGACAGGCAACACATTATGTTTGGTTAATCTGATCATTCATACAAGTCTGAGAATACATTAATAAGTCGTTTACCTGAAGGTTTGTCAATTCTAGAAACAGTCGTCCAAGCATCACAACATTTGTCAGTTGTGCAGTTCCCTGAACAGTCGTGTTGACAGAATTCTTCTGTGTAGTTGGACAGACACCCCTGGATGCAGTGACCAGTGTCTTGACTACATGAACCATCAAAGCATCTCTCACAAGACTTGTTACAAAGACTTCAATAGAAACCTGTCTCACAGGAACTGCAAGTTCCATACTTGATATCACAATGTCCATTGAAGCAGGTCACTTGTTCTGGCACTGTTCCCTGTGGAATCCTAGTGTACATCCATTAGTACATTTCATGTCCCTATCGCATCTACCTTCTGCACATGATGGAAGGCACTCACACCTTGACCCATACCAACCTTCTGTGCAGCCATGGGTACAGATTCCATCAATATCACATTCCTTATACATGCATCTACTTGGACATTGGTAATCGCAGGTAGCACCAAACAAACCTGGTTTGCATTTGAAACATTCTCCTGAGGTCTTATCACATCCTGACACACATTTTGAACTGCAGGTGAGTTCACAGAAGTTACCAAAGTATCCAAGCTTACATCCAGCAAGACACCCCTGAGAGCAGTCTCCTTCATATTGGAGACAAACTTCACAGGTTCCTGAGACGTTTAGAATTCTCATTAAATAGTATATCTACACAACAATCGACCAAAATACATTTAGCAAACATACACCAAATGAGATTTACAGGGTTATTGATACAAAAATAAAAACTGAAATGCACAAATAAATCTACAGATTGCTGCCATTTCTGAAAATTAAATGTTTCCTGGTTTAATTGGTGATCAGAGAACATTTCGCACATTGTTGAGTCTAAAATATGACTAAATGTTTTTTGCATTCAGTCTATTATATTATATGTTACGGGAGCAAAAGTTAGTTAATAAAATTTTGTCAAAATAATAGACTCAACCTCGATTGTATTAAAATAGTGATATGCATAAATAAGATAAACATGTCCAAGTGTCCAAGCTTACATCCAGCAAGACAATACAGAAGGACAAATTATAAATATCATGAATGCCTTTAACAGTCATAAAATGTTTTGGGAGTATTTTTAAATCACAGCAAATTATCCAGTCTGTAGTGAGGAAAGGTTGTTTATGGTCTTCACTTTTTTACCTTGAAGAATAACACTTGCCAACTCTTTGTTAAAAGAGGGATAAAGATCATTTTGCTTGTATCACATAAACGAAATATTCTTATAAAGATATTTATTGAAAGAAAGCTTATTCTCATAGAGGTAATCAGTTTATTGACATAACTCGAAGAGGTTGCAGTTCAAATACTGCAACATACAACATAAAATAATTATCACATTCGTATTGAGTTTAATCGTACACAAACAATCATGGAAAAGCTTTGATCATACATAAAAAAAAGCCAGAAGAGAGAACAAATAAGGAAGTTGATAACATATAGTACTTCAGTTCTATTTTTGACTTCGGAAGACATTCACATTCCAAATCATGATATGATCAATCCTTCATCAAGGACAGAGAGACTGATCGAGTTCACGAGAGAGTTATTTGAACTATTATGCCGCTTGGGCAGTATTTCAGCCTTTAACAGCGATGAAGTCCACGAAAGTTGACATAAACGCCTGGATTTGCATCTTCATCCAATCTTCCTTCATCAAGAAACATTTCATTCTCGTCTAACTGGGAGCTTTGATCAACAAGTTTGTTCGATCCTGCAACATCATCTTCTACCTTCCTTCCCGAGTTACCCTCACACCTTGATAAGAGTCCTCCGGCTCCGGCTCCTGTCTGGACAATTGTTGTCAGATTGCTGTGTTCCACAGACGGTCCAGGTTGTGAGTCAGCAGCAGCAGTGGACTCCAGTCTGCAAGGTTTAGAATTACCTATTGAAGGATGAAAACTTGGTCGTGTTTCATTATCATTCTCAACCTTTTTGGGACTCTCTGTTGAAGATGATGTTTGAGTAGACCATACAACTTCAGATGGCCGTGCTCCAGGTAGATGCGGAGGACTTGCAGTGAACTCATCCAGTTGGCAGTAGACATGTTGGTGTTGGTCTCTGTGTGTTGCTGTGATGTCACTCTGTGGTTGTTGTTGTCCATCTTTGGTGTCGTTGTGAATGCGGTGACGTCTCTTTATACGGTTTCTGAAAGTAGGAATTACTCATTAGGAATGGCAACTGCCTGACGACATTCAGCTGAACTAATTATGCAACAACTGAAACAAAAATATATTAACATATATTTTAGATGAAAGACTATAATGAGATCATAATGTTTCTGAATGTAAGGACATTGTCTAGAAAACATTAAGCAGGGTTAAATAAACAGAAATTTAAAACATTTTGATAGATAACAGTATTGAACACTATTCGCTACATGTAACATGATTTTTGCATCCCCTTGATAAAAATAGAGTCATGGATGGCCTCTGTAGCTAATGAGACTTTTGATGGAAATATTTTTTTAAGGTTTTAACCCCTGTGACCCTTTTGAGGTCAAGGGGTAACCAAACCTAAAATTTAGAATCTCAATTGGCCATGGAGTCTACAAAAAAAATTTCAGCTCTCTAGATCTTTTGGAACTGGAGAAGAAGATGAAAATATAATTTTAAGGCTTTGACCCCGGTGCCCCCATGTGGGGTCATGGGGTCACAAACTCTATAATTTAGAATTCCCATTAGCCAAGGAGTCTACTCACAACTTTTCAGCTCTCTAGACCTTTTGGAACTAGAAGAAGATGAAATAGGTTTTTAAAGTTTTAACCCCTGTGACCCAATTTGGGGTCATGGGGTCATAAAATGTACAATTTAGCATCCCCATTGGCCAAGGAGTTATAGGTTCTGGAGAAGAACTCGAAATTGTGCAAATTACTGATGGACGGATGGATGGATTGACGGATGGACGGACGGACAGACGGACGGACGGACGGACAGACAGACGGACGACGGACGAAGCGCCATGACATAAGCTCACATTTACTTTGTAAAGGTGAGCTAAAAATTATTATATATTATATATATTATATATTAACCTGAAACATATCTCCTGAAGTATACATTTCAGCTCAACCAAACTTTCTACACATGTCAATCTTGATCCTAAGATTTCTTTTGAGGGAAACTTGACTTACAAAATGATTCAACAAACTCCTCAGTAAGTATCTAGAATATTGATGATTACTACCTTCCTATTATCGATGATAACTTTAAACATAAATTAACCATTATCCCTAGATATACCCTTTTAATGATAAGATTATGAAGTTAGTTTTGTGTTTCCAGTTGAAACATGACTTACATGACTCATCTTTAAAACTGTATACTTGACTATCATACAATTTTACCCAATGTTTATTAATGTTTCTATTTGAATTCTTATTATCAAAATCGGAAGCGGCGGTATGTGAGCTCTGCTCCCTTCTTATCTTGCAAACATTTTAAGTTCTTGTGGATAAATTTAGAATAACTACTTTATGAATAAAGACCAATGTTCATACAAGTTCTGTCTATGTCGGTGATGTCTGGCAGGCATTTTCTTTTGAGATGAAAGTATTTCGTACATTACAGTACATGATATTCAATATTTGGAGTTCCAAATGATTAAAAATATTTTTACCCGCCTCAATCAAGAAAATATTTTTATGCATTGATACAAGTATATCAAAATAGAGAAAGTCCTAATATTTACAAGACTGTTATTGACGAAATACACTGTTTCAATTCCCTTTATAAAGACAATACAGTGAATGAGAACATGTTGATACAATGTTATTCTTCAAGTTCAATAATGTTTTCTTTTTGTTTGCAGCTTCCCAATTTGAAACACAGTAGTTACCCACTGGCACTTGATCGACATATGGGTGTGTTTATATAGGGTGCTCATAATGTGAGTCAGTGCTAGCTAGGTGTCCAGTGCAGGTGCTTGTCTCAACAGGTGCTTCTTTCAACAAGAAAAGCCTTTAAAAAAGGCATGGTGATGCCACAGATGAGGGTTGTGATTATTCAACCAATTTGGGTGATAAGTGAACTGTATCAACACTGGGTACCAGCACTAATATTAGCACGAGTATTGATCAATCAATCAAATGTAATTTCACAAAAATCATTTTTTCAACACGAGTTTATGAAAGTATTTTTTTTACTTTTAACAACGAGTGTTGATTTATTTTATATCAAAAGACACGAGTGTGATATTCTATTTATCGTCTAAAGTCACTCTTTTCCACATCCCAGAGAAAAACTTTACATCTCTGAACACAAATATATTAGAGTAAACATTAGTCTTATTTCAATGTCACCAGTGTACTAACAGAAACATTCCTTTTTAATTAACCAAGCGAGCCAAATTAGCGAAATAAAATCGCTTGGGTTATGAAAAAAGTGGATTTTGCGATTATTGAATGCAGACTGTATGTAGACTTTTCTTCATATGAAGTTGTTTTTATTGACTCTGCTAACATTTATCAGCGTCTGGAATATGAAATATTATTACTCTTTTAATACAAAATTTAAAGTGAAATCATATTCCACAGTGTTATGTGCCAAACATTTTGTATTATCCACATGGTGACGTAATGCATTTTTTTGCTACAACTCTGTTCATTGGTCATTTGATTTGGATACAGCTCATGTGATTGGCGCGGCTTCCCTTTGAAAATATCAACAGTAATATAGGGTTGATGCCCTTTGGGGCATCATCCAATAACTGGTGGACACCTTGAGAAAAAAGAGGGTTACAAAGGATTAGGTGAGGGCTAAGTTTTGGGATAAAGGTGCTACATCATAAATATATATTTTTTATAATTATTATTATTTATATATATAAATATATAAAACTACATCAAATCTTGACAATTTTGTTTGCAACTTATTTCAACTCACTGGATCACAATGCCACAATTTCAGACAAGTGAATCCACTGCCTGAAGTGTAGGTTCATTATATGGTTTCATGATCATATGCATATTAATAGATTTATTTACTTATTCTGGACAATGGAGAGACTATTTGTTTCATTATTTCAAATTTGATAAAGTCTTCCACATAATATCGTATGAAATCCCCATAATGAAAATTCCTAAACTTTTTCCTCTTCTAAAACATGATAACAAAACCTATCCAAGTTTTTATTATAGATGATGACAATAACAGAAATCAGAACATGAAATCATTGCATTTAAAAATACTTCAATATATTTCCTTATTCTTGAACAAGTTTCAAGAAGTATCTTGTTGACTATTAACAAACAGTCTGCTACCATTCAAGGCAGAAAATGGTCTTACGGTACTCACGTTCAATTGAATGTGATTAACACGTATACATTTATCAATTAGACAGATTCAAAATCAGATTTAAAATTCCTGAAAACTGACAAGAAAGTCAATTGTTTCACAAATCATTCCACTCAGAACCCATTCATTGGTTTGGAGATCCTCAACAATTCATGGGTAAAATCTTTTGTTCAAATATATCTCAATAAATTCAAAATTCAAATTGCTTTGGTGGCCTTGTGGCCCCTAATAAGGGCCTAAGGGACCATGCCATAAAAACCTATCTTCATCTTCTTCTCCAGAAGCAGAAGGCCTAGAAAGCTGAAACTTTGTGTACGAACTCCTTATCTAGTGAGGATTATAAATTGTAGCTTTGGTGGCACCATGGCCCCTATTAAAGGGGCACCACATTGGCAGCACTCTATAGCGAAATCAAATGTTAAGCCTGATGAGCTACAGAGCCCATGGCTCTATTTTTTAAATATTTTTTGCGGTTTCCATGGAAACATGACTAAAACAGTGACTCTATGACTACATGTAAGTCCTTTGTCCGAAGCATATCTCCTAAACTATTCATGCTAGCTTCACCAAACTTCATACACTTATCAACCATGATCCCTAGATGTGCCTTTTGAGGGTTAGACCAACAAATTACTTTTAATTTTTGCGGTTTCTATAGAAACATAACTTAAACAGTGACTCTATGACTAAGTCCTTTGTCCGGAGCATATATCCTGAACTATTCATGCTAGCTTCACCAAACTTCATACACTTATCAACCAAGATCCCCACATGTACCTTTTGAAGGTTAGACCGAACATATTTCCTGAAATATACATCTCAGCTTCACCAAATTTGCTACATATGTCAATTGTGATTGCTGGATATGCCTCGTGAGAGCAAAACGATACATGGATTTTCTTTTCTGTTGTTTCTTTGGAAGTGACTCAACAAAAATAATTTTGTGCATCTAGTAGAATATTCACGATAACTACCTCAAATTTGAAACAAAGATCAACCATTATAGCTAGATGTACCCTTTTAATTGTAAAACCTATTCATGCATTTGGTATTGGGGTTTTAGTGGAAAGAAGACCCTACACAATGACTTACTGTATACTCAACTATCATATAACTTTATTAAAATATTTTCAAATATATATATTATGTGTAGGATCAAAACCGAGCCAGAGGTGTTGTTGATAATGTAAGCCCGCGGCAGAGGGAAATTGGAAAGGGCCGACAGGCCCGCCCCAATTTCCCGAGGTTGAGGGCTTACATTATCAAACAACACCGAGGGCGAGGTTTTGATCTAACTTATGAACCGAGATAAACCGTAGTTACAAAATAATTTCAATAATAAGTATAAAAATGGATTCATTGATTTTTACTGGTAGGGAATCACCATGAGCAAACGGAGAGCACATCCGCGCCCTGCACGTGCTTTGCGCTCGCTATCTGCCTCGTGAAGTTGACATGATTGTCACTGCGGAAAATACATCATTGTTCTCGTGGGGCTTTATAGCCGAGTTGTCAAAGGCGCCAGTTTAGTCAGCGAGTGGTGCAGAGATCGAAACCAGGCTTGCGAACATTATATTTGTGATTTGTCAAAAAAATGATATTTTGTGATGGTATTTATTCGAAGAAGGACTTTAAAACAAAGTATTTTAAAACGTGTATAATCCCAATCAAAATAAATTTCCGATAAATTCTAGAGTAAGCCCCGGGCTTTCCTGGAGAAAGCCCTGGGCATTCTTAGAGGATGCCCGGCAAAGAGGTTTATCCGGTAAAAGAAGAACCTAATAGAACAATAGAGTGACGTCACTGGAGGATTATAAATATATATAAAATATTAATCAGTTTTACTATTTGAAATTCTTTGAACAAAGTGGGGAGCGGGGGTATGTGAGCTTTGCTCGCTTCTTTACTTGTAATTAATATGTACAAAGACATAAAATCAAGAGTCCAGTTAAATAACACCTTTTCAGATTATTCCCCATGTCTCACTGGAGTAAGACAAGGAGAAAATCTCTCTCCATAACTTTTCTCAATTATTTTGAATGGTTTAGAACCATATTTATTATCAAAAGGATGTGAAGGGGTAAGTATCGAAAGCAAGGGTCCAAATGAGGCGGATATTGCGCTGTGGATTCAACTTATCATTTTACTTTATGCTGATGACACAGTTATCTTTGACACTTCGCCTTCCGGCCTCCGGCAATCACTTGATGCTTTTTGTGATTACTCATCACAATTGAAACTAAATGTTAATATCAGAAAAACAAAAGTGCTAATTTTCGGTGGTGGTCCAGCAAAATCCTCAAAGCAAACTTTTTTCTACGGCAAGAAACTTCTAGAGATAGTCGATAATTATACATACCTAGGGATTAACATGCATCGGAATAGACGATTTAAATGTGGGATTAAAACGTTATGTGATAATGCACAAAAAGTAATGTACGCTTATCTTGAGAAAGCCCGCAAGTTAAAGTTAACACTAGATACCTTATTAGCAATGTTTGATACCTTAGTTGTGCCTATCTTAACTTACGGTTCCGAGGTATGGGGTTTTGAAAATTTTGATTTAGTTGAACGAGTTCATCTCAAATTTCTTAAACTTTCTGTTGGGCTTAGAAACTCAACACCAACGTATATGGTTTATGGCGAACTTGGAAGAAAACCTCTCTCTATTAAAAATATATACAAGGGCATGATATCTTTCTGTCACAAGTTGACAAAATGATGTAATTAAATTGTCCAAACTAACCCATTCATTTATAACATATGACGCCATACATATTAATAGCAGTTACCCCTGGCTCAATTCTATCAAATGTATCCTTAATAATGTCGGACTGAGCTATATTTACGACAATCTATCTTGGTATTCCGCGGCATGATTAACGGCTAATTTTGAGAACATTCTTCACGATCAATTTATTCAAAGTTGGAGAGAAAATGTCATTGCAAGCCCTTAAGGTACATTTTATCAATTTTACTAAATATCCTCAATTTGAAAGATATCTCCTCCCTGAGGCTATATCACAGCAACTTTTGAAATTTCGAGCTTCAAATCATAATCTACCAGTCGAAACTAGCCGATGGATCGGAGTACCCAGAGAAGAACGAACCTGCCAACAGTTTCTGATGAATTTTACTATATATTTTTAGATGCGAATCCTTCATTGCTGAAAGAACTTTGTTAATACCAAGCCATTACGTAACCTGGCCAAATATCATAAAGATGACAAACCTTCTTAAGTCAAACAAAATCAACATTTTACGAAAATTAGCTAAATACGTAAATTTAGTGACTACAAGACTCCAAATAAAGAAATAAATTGAATATATATCTTTAACTTATCATATTGAGATATCCCCTGTATCATGTATCATTAATAACACATTTCTTTGAAAATCCTTGCCAATTTGGTATTTGTTATACATATGTTGCATTGTAATTGTGTTTTTCTCATGTACCACCGTTGGTGGATTTTTTAGAGTAAATGATGATGACGACGATAAATGTTAACAGAGTCAATTAAAACAACTTCATATGTATCATGTATCATTAATAACACATTTCTTTGAAAATCCTTGCCAATTTGGTATTTGTTATACATATGTTGCATTGTAATTGTGTTTTTCTCATGTACCACCGTTGGTGGATTTTTTGGAGTAAACGATGATGACGACGATAAATGTAAACAGAGTCAATTAAAACAACTTCATATGAAGAAGAGTCTACATTTGTTCTAGAAGTTCTAGGAGCATTATTTTGCATTCAATAATCGCAAAATCCACTTTTTATATAACCCACGCAATTTAATTACGCTAATTTGCCTCTCCTGGTGATTTTAAAAGGAATGTTTCTGTAAGTACGCTGGTGACATTGAAATAAGACTAATGTTTACTAATTGGTGGAGCATTTATTACCACGTTACAAGTTATATTTAACGATGTCACTAAATGGTTACGTCGAAAACATATATTTATCACCAGAGCTACTGAAAATGACGCGTGCTGTATTTAGAATATGACATATATCGTTGGTTCACAACTTAAGCTATCAGGCCTGCTTACTCAGCCTCAGGGGATAACGCTTTCGACTTCGGATCCTAAGAGAGTATTTTGTTTTTTTAGTATTTGCAATACTCCTGTTAATAATATACCATCATTGCTTCTGAGAGATCAAGCGATGGCGCCTAGGAGATATCGTTTTGGCAGTACAATTTACACAATATCCTATCATTGTCAACGCTGCCCCACTGTCTTGAAAATCTAGTATACACTATATATAACCGTACATAACACCGGAACTAACGAGTGTACGGCGGAGAAATGTTGCTAGCGATTAGCCGAAATCGAAAGTTATATTTTACTCCATAACATTCAAATAATCAACACCATGTTGTTAATTTTAGCACACATACTTAGTGAAATGTATGTGCTTGTCATTCTTTATCCAAGGGACAGTATCAATGACAGTTGCGAGTAATGATCTTGTTAGTAACATAATATTTATGTACTATCTCTGACTATGAACATGATATGACATTAAACAGTTATATCTCAGAAAGCTTTTGGCATGATAATAACTTGGAAAAAATTGATGAAACGGCGATCATTGCTTTTTAAGTGATCCCGTTTGCCATCACGCTCCTCGCTAGCAACATTTCTCCGCTGACACCTCGCTAGTTCCGGTGTACGGTTATACACAGTGGTATAGTTGTGTTCAGAGATGTAAATATTTTCTCTGAGATGTGAAAAAGAGTGATTTTGGATGATAAATAGAATATCACCCTCGTGTCCTTTGATATAAAATAAACCAACACTCGTCGATAAAAGTAAAAAAACTCATGTTGAAAAAAATTAATTTTGCGAAATTAACTTTGATTGATTGATCAATACTCGTGCTAATATTAGTGTTGTTACAGTGCACTTATCACCAAAATTGGTCGACTAATCACAACCTTCATCTGTGGCATCAACCATGCCTTTTTAAAGGCTTTACCTTTTCGTATTCATATTAATGTGAGTCTGTATGACTTTTATCGCCTGAACATAACCTTAACACATCACAGACGTAACGTGTCAACGTGCCTCTCTTAAAATTAGCCGAAAATGGCATTGTGATAGACAGCGAATCACTACAGTATGTAAACATATATCGATGTACAATTGTAATTATTACATAAAAATGTACTTACAAACATCGTGTTTCTCTCTGCAGGTATCCACATTAGACACAGGTAACCCGACGCTAGTAACATCACAAGTCGATGATAAGCGTGCACGCACGTGCCTATACTTTGCATAGTGTTATAAAGAGGTGTTGTTTCATTATAGGGAATACTTACTAACTTTGATATATTTGACGTAAGGTTGTTTTACTGTTGTATGAGTACCATCTGTGTTGTACACGGAAGCTGTTTTTATCCCTAGGTGTTCTTATTACTTTATTTTTATTTACTATATAATTCTAAGAAATTTCAGAATCAAAACAGAAAGTTCTTGGTACAATCCACAATGGTATTGCGGGTTTCTCCCTGCAATCATACTAACATCTGTGATATAAGTGAAATACTCTTGAAAGCGGCGTTAAACTCCACATCACCTCACCTCAGGTACAATAGTATGTATGTTGTTGTATGCCTGTATCGAGATACAATTCAAGGACACATTGCATGTCATTTTCTTTGTCAGTTAATACATTTTGATGTCAGTTGAGTTATCACAGCACAGGAGTTCGAATCTCGGAGTGGACAATATAACAACAATTATTCAAAACCTGGACTTTTGCACTCATATATCGTTTTCATATGTTGAGATAAACCTACATCCCAAATTTGAACGGAATTGGTCAAGAAATATAGATATTAACGTAATCTCTACCTATAATATAGAATACAGAAGGGGGGTCACTCTAGTCGCTAAAACCTGATCGAAAACAGGACACATCGATTATTAAGTCATGCTAAACTAACTACAGCACATTGAAAAATCGAAGACATCGCTTTCAGCTCGTGAGTTTTATAAAATGTATCACGGTATGGCTCCAGATTTTCTAACTTGACGAACTTGTACCAGGTACAGTATCGGAACTAAATAACTATAATCAAAGAAACAGTACTTCCATTCAATCAATTAATTGTAGGACGTAGAGATATTCTCTTTCTTTTTTTACCTAGCGTCATTGATTCAAGGAACTCTTTACCCGTCGCATTGACGAATGCCCTATCCCTACCCAATGTAAAACGACGATAAGCCGAGCTGTATCCTCAAGTAACTTTGACTTAAATTTCGGGGATTTTTTTCAAATAATTCATTGTCTCCTGACGTTTGATTTGAATGCAGATAAATATTACCGACACATATCTGAAATATCTAGGTGTTCTAGGGGCCATTTTAACGAAGACACCCTTCACTATCTGTTTGACTGTCGAAACTACCATAACTTAAAACAAATATGTATTTCTATACACGAGGATATGATATTAAACGGAATTGTATGGAAACGAATCCTAAATAAAAGCAAAAACAACAACATCCTTACATCGCTTCATTAGACAAAGGAAGCGCTTTCAACAATTAACATTTAATCATTTGTATATTTCTGTAATATCAAAATAATATTTAAACTGTAGCAAACTATAGGAATCTATAACAACATTACGCTTGAGTTAACAAACTGAGTTGATCTGTTTCCATCAATGATATATATATATATTTAGGATTGTATTGTATATTGTGTCCAGCTTTATGTTATGTTGTGTTTAGTAGCGGTGTTCAAATAAGCCTTGTGGCTTGTTCAACAATCTTCATTTCATTTGCGAAATAAAATAAGTTTAAACCGTATTATGACGGAATTAAGCGGAACTTGTTGGTATATAAAGAAAAATCGTTTTCCATTTTATAGGCTGAGTTTAGGAACAACCGAGTTTCTTAAAATAAAGATAATAATTTTTTATATTGATCTGATTTCCAAGTCAACAGTGTGAACTTAGTGCATAGGGTCCGCCTTCGGTCCTTAGCGCGAACACCTTTTAATATCTTTTTTACGAAAAGTGGTACACTCACACTGTATGTACACTGTACATCAGAATCTGTATCTCAGAAACTATAACACCTAGATGAGTGAAATTTTGGTTATTGGTGCTCCTGATGATACCCTTGATCGAGTTCGAAGGCCATTTCCGAAATTTCATTGTTGATAAAGTTATGGCCCTTGTTTCTGAAATTGGACTTGAAGCTTTTAAGTGGTCTAATGCCCCAATGGGGACAGATTTCCACAGAAACTATAACACCTAGGTGTATGAAATTTGGTCATGGTACACCTGATAATACTCTTGATCCAGTTCGAAAGCAATTTCCGAAATATTATTTGTGATAGAGATATTGCCCATGATTGCACAATTTGATTTGGAGCGATTAACAGTTCTGATGCTCCAATGGGGACAGATTTCCGCAGAAAGTATTACACCTAGATGAATGACATTTTGGTTATGGATACACCTGATGAAACTTATCATCAAGTTTGAAAACAATTCTCGAAATATTATTTTTCACAGAGTTCTGGCCCTTGATTCTTCAATTTGACTGAACATTGATCCACCTGATAATACTTTTCATTGAGTTTGAAAGCTGCTACCAAATGCGCAGTTATGGCCCTTGGGTTTGGGTTTGAACTTGGTGCAAATGACTAGTCTGATGCTCCAATTTGGACACGTTTTATCTGAATTTTTACAGTAAGGTAGATGAAATTGTGGTTTTTGTTTCACCTGGTGATACTCTTGGCTCTTTCAAAGGACCAAAATGGGTTTGGAACGAAGGAGAAGAAATCAGACGGGATGCGGGGGTATGTGAGCCATGCCCACTTTTTTTCTTGTTTCATCTGAATTGTATTTCACTAACCCCGTAGATATTCTCTCAACACAACATTACTGATTTCTTTGACAGCGTTTGAGTGCAATTCTAGAAGTTGGCAGCCACATGAAGACGAAGCAAATTCTATAGGTTCACAATGGTAATGATCAATACCATAACGGCGCTATTGTCAGAATAAAGAAGTTGCTCATCTATAGCATTTTTGTCTTGCTTGGTTATTTAGGGGTGGAAGGATCCGAAAGAACCACTTCTCCCAGTTCCTGTCTTATATCTAACAAGCTGTCTCAGAAATTTCTTTTGAAAGTACGAGTCGAAAAAAAATGTCACAATCCTACGTCAATTTGACACCACAAAGCTTCCTTTCATAGGCTAATTTTCAGCGTGAAATAATATATACGTTTGATTTATTTGAAGCGGAACAAATACGTATACTTGTGTTCTTTTTCAGAACATAGCAGTCGTTGGATAATAGACTTAATCCCCATAAACTAAAAACCATAATAGATCCGAATGAATGTCAATATGACGCTACATAATATTGTTCACCACTTGAGTTGACTTTTCTTTTCCTCTTTCATTTGTTTTTCATTGTCAATTCAAAAAGCTTTAACAAAATTCTCTGAACTTAAACTCATTTGTACACTCAGAAAACGTTACGAGTGCCTCGGAAAATACTAATACAATTTTGGTTTCATCTTAACTTTAAATTTTACTAGACATGCTTTTTAAAAATTATATCCACCCATAAACGACCCTGATTAACCCTCCTTTTCCTTCCAGGCAGTTATTAACAATAATTATATAATTTAGAAATCCGTGCTCAGTTTGAACAACAATATAGATTGTTATCATTGAAACTCAATTTATGTTTTTATTTATTCATATACATTATATATTCCATTTCTCTTTGAATAATAATACAAATATTATTCAAATGAGAAATGTTCGTAATATTCATAGATATTAATTTACATATGAGAGAGTGAAATTATGTCATTATATCCCCGCTATTGCGTAGTCGGGAGTATATAGGGCTCCGAGTGTCCGTCCGTCCGTCTGTAGCCAAAACTAAAACTCGGAAAGAAAATTTGTTTATCCCACTTGATAGAGAACCCCGAGATGTAAGTTTGATGAGAGTTTGCTTTTGAAATATGAATATTAAAGAAACTTATCACGCTTGGTACAAGAAAACGTAATCTCTTGACTGAGTCCTATTCAACGATTTGGTTTAGATTGACAACATGTTCGTCTCTAGGTTTGCATATGTAGCCCAAACTAAAACTCCGAGAGAAAACTTGTTTATTCCAAACGATAGAGCACCCTGTGGTTTACGTTTGATAAAAGTTTGGTTTAGAAATATGCATATTTAAGAAACTTATCACGCTTGGAACAAAAGAGTAGGTCATCATTTTTAGCTTCGAAAATACAAATGCTCTTTGACCTTTTAAATGTATCACAACCCTATTTGCATTTATGAAATTTTTTAGCGCCATTAGTTGAAAACCTTGAAAAAGTGTGATTACGTCAAAATTTGCGAAACGCGGAATTCTTTTCTGCTTAAGAAATATAAGGAACTTCGCAAAGGTTCAGGGAGCATTGTGTTTAAAACCCTATTATGGCAAATAAAATTTAGGTGACCAAGAGTTATGCCCCTTAAAAAAGAGCGATTACGTCAAAATATGCGAATCGCGACTTTTCTTTGCTTCTGAAATACATAGCAGACCTTGGCAAATGCTCTGGAAGCTTTAACATGTACCACAACCATATTGTTGCTTAATGAATATTTAAGTGCCATGGGTTATGCCCCTTGAAAAAGTGCGAGATTCCAGAGAATTACCAAGAAGCCACTATTTCTTCTTTCCTTCACATCCATTCCAGAAGGAATGTCGGAATTAAGAAAATTAAATGCAGATGTTCAAGACACGTGTATATGAAAACCAAAACAAGAGATATAGGTAGATATACTTAAGGTACATGTATATCAGCAGATAAATCAATTTCATAAAATGCTATTTAAAAGATCATTATAATATTCCATTTTAAGACTAGATAGATAAGTAAATATTTTATTTCTTTAGGGTCCAACAACAATGAAATTGTGTTATTGATTTCAAATTTTAGTCATTTAGCTTTTAACAAAGTTGTCAATACACATCCAATGAAAAGTCTCTTGTGATTAACATAAAATGCTGTAAGAGCTGTACATGTAAGTGCAGTATTTATATGAATCAATCAAATCACGTTTCCTCTGCCTTATAGATAAGTAATAAATGTGGTAGACATTAGTGAAGCTTTCTCCTTTTCAACTTCCAGGGTAAACAGTAGAGAAGAGTTCTGAAATACAGAGCAGATATATTAAAAATCTTGGGATGGTTACATCTAAAAATATGATATAGAAGCACACGGTTGAACATCTTCCTAAGCAAAGCCTAACGTCAGTTTCCGAACTGTCAGTTTTATGCCTGGCTGCTGACCCTTGAGTTTTCTGTTCTGATATCAGCGCCCCTACAGGCGATTGTGAGCAACCTCCAGTTACTTTCTGATTGGACTATTGCTTTCTGTCATAGTTAGCTAGATAGCAAGCACAGAAAATCTTGCGTAAGCAGATGCCACTGTCACTGGATCTGTTTCAGTAAAAATAAAATCATCTACTGTCAGTTTTGCAACAACAATTAATTGTTTTAATCATAAGAGCTTTGACGACAGCAACTTACTTTTACTCTCCATTTAGGATGTTAAATCTATTTGATGTTTTCTTACATATTGTGAGGTTTAATTTTCCACATTTATACCACGCTCATATTTAGACAAGAGAGCATGCACATTCTTGAAAGAAAGAAGTACCAATATATTGCAATACGCTTTCCTGTATTGCAAAACAATATCTACAATACGAAAGTTTTTTAATCAAATATTCAACGCAGTTAAAAATGAATTATTACTTTGTCAGTAAGCTGCTGTCTTGTTGATATGTAAATGTATATATGTTTATCTTACGCGGTTTTCAGAGAATAAAGAGCTTGAGTTTAAGCTTGAGCTATTACGCCATGTTTTGGCAATTTTATCAGGAAAACAAAATAGGTATCTATGAGAGAAAGTTATTGTGAAATGATAGAAGAGCCCAGTTGATAAGCATCAAGATTGCCGCCTACTTTATCAATCTAGCCTTGTTTATACTGCGGCCTTTGCATATAAACTAATTTGCTCAGGGTAGTAAATATACGCACACGTGTAAGGCCCTTTTCTCATGCACGAATTTACATACATGAGTAAATTTACACACTATGTAATTATACATACATGTGTAATAGTAAATATACTTTCTGTTCACATGTAGTTAAGCATTATGTTGTATTTGTCAATTACATACAGCCATGTATTATAATAAACGAAAATATATGAGTAGATTCAGTCTAGCGCCAGCTTTCATGATGTTAAGACTTCTTGGCTCCAAGAGAAGAAGAGATTTTCCCTATACGTATATGTAAATTTACATTTACATGACCTCCTGAGGTCGTGTAAAGTTACTCCTAGTGCAATAATACTCATGTATGTAATTGCGTTCTCATGACACTTTTACATACCCCAAATACATTTACATACATACGTAAATTTACTAACATATGTAAAGGTGTGCATGAGAAAAGTGCCTAAGTAGTTTTGCTACACGTTCATACAGCGAGATTTACTTAGGGTAGTAAAAAAAGTCGACATTTACTCATGGTAGTATGGCATTTACACCTGCCCCTGACTAGGTGCAAATTTGCTTACGGTAGTGAAAAATTTACTTACGGTAGTAAAATATACATATGTGCAAATGCGTCCATACGGCAAATTTTACTCATGAGAGCAAATTTGCATATGTGTAATGATTAACTCATATGCAAACGCTCGCCGTATAAACACAACTATAGACCCCACCTAATATTATAAATCTATAGGTAACTAATAATGTTGACGGAGTGTGGAAAAATCTACCATTTCCGTAAAGCTTTCGTTCAATATTTGTTTACGAAACTAGATCTAGTGGTGGAGTGGTGCCTTTTGCTGTTTGGGTTATTCTGAATTTTTTTTTCTGGTTTCCATGGAATCATTTTGAACTTAGAGCATATTGGGGATGATTTCGTTTCCGGGCAATATCTCCAAAATCGTTCAATATTTTTTGACGAAACTTGGTATGTGGTTAGATCTAGTCACTGGAGTGGTGCCTTTTGCTATTTGGGTTATTCTGAATTTTTTATTTTTTCTGGTTTCCATGGAAACATTTTGAAAGCATATTAGGGAATGCTTTCGTTTCAGGGCAATATCTCCAAAACTGTTCAATATATTGTTACGAAACTTGATATGTGGTTAAATCTAGTGGTGGAGTGGTGCCTTTTGCTATTTTGTTCATTCTGAAATATATAATTTTCCAGGTTTCCATGGAAACAGTTTGTACTTAGAACAAATGGAGGGAGGACCATTCCCAGGCCATATCTAAAAAACTATTCAATATGATTTTACGAAACTTTGCATGTGGTTTGACCTAGTGGTGGAGTGGTCCCTTTTTCTATTTTAGTTATTCTGAAAAAAAATTCTGGTTTCTATAGAAACAAGTTGAACAAGGTGTATATTGGGGTAGGGTCTGTTTCCGTACTTAAGCTTAAAAACTATTCAGAATGTTTTGACTAGACTTGATATGTGGTTAGAACTACTGGAGGAGTGGTGCCTTTTGCTAATTTGGTTATTCTAAATTGTTAATTTTCTGGTTTCCATGGAAACAATTTGAAATTTGTACATAATGGGGCTAGGGTCACTTTCGGATTAAATGTTAGCGGGGGACATCAGAGTGCATCACATGCACATATTTCTAGTTATAAATATTTAAATCTAAAACAATGAGGCGGTGGCCAAAATGAAATTTGGAAATGCAATAATCAAATTCAGAAGAAATAATAGACCGATCATCTAGATCTTCTTATTTGTTGTATTTTCAATGCTGAAGTATGACATTTATAGTGAAGATGAATCCATTTATTACTCGCTCGTATATTTCTCGCCAGTGTAATATTGGTATGGCAATATTAACTGGTGTAATACTAAAATTCATGGATCAATTACGACGTCTCCTCTATTTATATGTATTCACTGAGCGAAATAAATTCGACCCCAGCTTGGAGCTCAGTAGTGTAGTTGTTAGCATACCTCTCACGCCAGAGACCCGGGTTCGAATCCCGGTGGAGACACCTAAGATTTATGACTTGGCTCCCATCCTGTGCTGTGTCCCTGGGCAAGACACTTCATCCACATTGAACTCAGTTCACCCTGCTGTACAAATGGGACCCGTAGGTCGCACAGAGCGCTTATTAGTCGGCGGCACTGAATATACTATCCCGCCAGGGTGATAATACTCATAGCACTTTGAGCATTTTTTGTCATGGATATATGCCTATAGGAAAGCTATTGTTATTCTTACCCAAGCGGGCAAGGATATGCCGGGTATTAAAGTTTGCATAATGGTCATTGGAATTACAGTTTTTCTAAAAATAACTCGCATTATGATTGGTTGACGGAACTATTTTGCATTCATTCATGATACGCCGGGATCTAATATATTTCAGTTGAGAGATATAGATGAAAAATCTTATACCTAAATTGTGAAGTTCACTCAATACTACAACATTTGTAATCGGAAATCAAGACCTTCTGGTGTTCTCGTTGCCGTAAATACAAGTTTAAATCTTCAAGGCGGCGCTAGTATGGAGAGTCGTCGGCCATACTGTCGTTACGTCATAGCTTTATGACGTCATTAAACATGACATCAAACAGTGAGATCTATACATTCCTCACTAGATTTGTCATACGTGATGAAAGCTAGCGACGTCTTATTTTTTCTTTCCGGTTGTGCGCAGTCAATAAAAACGATTTTGCATGATATAAAACAATAATTGTTTTGATATAATGCGACATCAAAATAAAAAAAACTATTTCAAATTAGATCGTGAGTTGCGAACTACTTAGTTAGAGCCGCTCATCCTGAAGTAGTGAGCAAATTTATGAATGGCGTATGAGTACAATTTGTTCTTAACCGGCCGAGCGTAGTTTTTTAATATTTCTATTTTTCCCCGTTTTTATGCATCAAAATGATCTTGGGACAAGACAAGACTCGATGCTCGGAATTACGGATTATCTGTCCCTCGAGAATTATTGTGTCAAACTCGTTAAAGCTCGGAGTTTATCACAATAATTAACTCTGGACAGATGATCCGTAATTCCTCGCAACTCGTTGAATATTCTTATATTATTACAAGGTAAAATAACACCTCATGAGGGTATCGGTCAAGAAACAATTACATGACGTTAGAGATGACAGAAAAGGGGAACAATGAAGTTCTTTATTAACGACGCATTGGGAAATATTGTAACCACTGAATATATATTTCAATATATAGATTTCACCCGATTAGATGAAAAAGTACAGTGTAATAACTGTCAGCTGTTGTCGTGCATGATCATCACGTCAATGTTAGAGAATGGTATGCAATGTATCCAGGCATGAACCCCGTCGACTATTTGTGGTATCAATTTGGACGACTTGTTCCAACTGAAATGACAAGACCTTACGTTAAGTTAACACAAAGGCACTTCAACATCATTGACAGGTAATTGAAGAGACGAATTGCCCTGATTGTGACGTTTGTCAAGCCTTTTGATAATGAAAACGGTTTCCTGCTGTGTTTTGAGATTCAATGAAGTTTGATTTTGGGTCCTCCTAATGGATATTCAATGTCATTACCAATTTTGTGCATAATTATTTGCTATCTAACTTAATTGCATGTAATTTCTAATGCTATGGTCTTAACAATCTTTTTGTTGTTTTTTTAATGTATTTTGTATCTCCATGCAATGCATAAGATAAATCACATAATCAATTCAATACATAACAAATTACATAATCAATTCAATACATAACAAATCACATCATAAATCAAGGACATAACTATAATTGCACACACAAAGCGTTGGCTTAAGAAGCAAAAGGTGAACCTATAGGTACATGGATTATAGTAATAAATATGTAAAACAATCTTCGACAATCTAATGGTAATTCCTGGTTCATCCAAAATCCATTCTTCAAGTCAGTCTGATTAAAATCGAGGAATAAAATATAAAAAATATTGTCTCTATCTTCGAACTCCAATATCATAAAGAGTTTTTACTGTATTCATGCTATTTTTAGCAATATTTTGCGACCAACCATGAGAAGATGTGACCAAAATTCATTAAACAGTTTGCTTCTTTTTATTTACATAGTTTGGCAAATGAAAGTAGCCTTCACTTTCTACAACACTAAGAGTTAATGTTACCGCTGACATTTCTTGCCTAGTTGACGTGACAAAACTTATCTGTTTGTTCTGTGGAAAGTTCTTCAAATAATATGAACAGTTGAAAAGGACGCCTCATGCTTGCAATTCTTTAACAATATTGTTTGTTGTTCAGGAGTTCCAATGCTATCTGTTTTCTTAAGTCCTTGCAATTGAGACCAGGGCAAAGCGCGCCCCCTAACTTAAAAACGTGTTTCCTGGGCATATTAACATGTTTAGAATGCAACTTGCAGCATGTCTTTAATTCTCATCAGGTAAACTATTGTGTGGCAAATGCTTTTTAACCTACCATGCCAGCATAAAGAGATATAAACGAAAAAGTATTTCGACACAGGCGGTGCACTTTGCCCCGTAGTTTGGGGCAAAGCGCCCATGCGAATAGACACACAACTGTGATATGTCAAACACCTTAAATAAGTTATTTCCATTCAACCAATTTTTTTTAAAAGTGCCATGCAGTTCACAGACACCCTTATGAAAACTTAACAAATAATAAAAACCTAGGCTTAGTATGCAAAGAAAGTAAAAATATTTTACATATTTCATGGCCCTTGGTATTCGAAGCTCTTAACAAAAAAAATCTACTTGATTACTACATACCAATTCCTAAGAAGTATGAAGTCTTGACAATTTAACTCATTTAGTATCAGAAAACATTAAAAATATGAAAGAAATAAAGAAATTGATTGGTTGAAAGGACTAATTTAACATTTTTCAAACATCTAATCTTTTTCTTGCTTGCCCATACGGATTAATTTCTTAATTATTTAGGGATAAAACAAAATATATATTGAATTTTACACTACTGCTAAATAAGCAAAGAAAATATAGTGTTTCTAAATGAAATAAAAATCATATGATATAAATATGATACTTCATTGATAATATCGATTTTGAAAAATACAGGTAAGTTATAGAATGAAGATTACAATTCTTTTTGACGATATTTACTTAAGAAAAATAATTGATAACTCTGACACTAATTTGATGACCATTAAATATATATTTTAGATCACTCGGGGCAAAGCGCTCCCCTCGGCTCACTTTGCCCCTTAGAGGGTACCGATATGTGCATACAAGAAAATAATTCAAGCAATGAGTCTCAAAATTTCTAATTCAATGAATAGGTGACATATTTTTGTGTAATAGGTGCACTCAAATTCAATGTCGCGTTTTGTGTTTATATAAAATATTTGAATTCGAACATATTCTTTCCTTAAAGGAAAATGACGTTTTTTAAACTTTTTGCAATGGTAAGTCTCCAACTCACGCTAACGATGCAAAAGTGAACCACAACGTTTCTTAACGTTTACTATTATTGGTTGATGTCCCGATCCTCCCCTAGTTAAGGCCTTTAAGAAGCAAGGAATATCTTCAAGTTAGGCGCTTCAACCATAACCAGATTATATCCTCATATCCCGGGATATAAAGTTATCTTGTTGAAAAGGGGTAACCTCGTATTCCATTAACGGTATATCATGTATCTGTAGGTTAAGCCTAAACTACTTTGGTAAGCGTTAACTTTACCGTCTACAATAGATCTATAGGCCTATACAATCTAGATCAAATTGTTAAGATAGGCGCATTCTGTAGGTCCCATAGTTATTTAAGATGCAGAATTTGAATATAGATGTTTTAATCAATCAATATTGATCATATGTGGGGAACCAAAATCACAATTCAAGAGAAAACTATTCCCTATTTGAAATCAAATGGGTGCAGAACTGAACGATCGGGGTCAAAACTGTTTTAATATTTTCCTCCGTGTATTAGATCTATGTGACAAAGGCTAATATCTATTGTTTATTTTTTTTTTCACAGAGATAAAGCATGAAAACGTTCTTGAGGAACAAAAATCATTAATTTCGCTTTACGAAGTAGATCTAGTAGATCTAGGTGAGTTACATGCTACAAAAAGGTTGGTCTACCGTCATGCATTTCGGCGACCTCTCCTGTCGTGGAGGAAAAAAGAGCTTGAATTTTATTTGATGGCAGACATTTGCAATGCGGGATGAAAGGACGAGAAATGTTTAGATAACTCTTCATTTATGTCATTATTGATGCTACATCAACAGAAAGAAGTCTCCTTACATGCGGGAATGTGTTTAAAGTGGTGGAGGTAAGGATACGCAGCAGTCTGCATTTTAAGCCGCAAAATTGTAATGCAAATTCACGTTTTTAGACTAAAATATCTATACTGTAGGCCTAATATAGATTGAATCATTCAAACCTGGATTATTCCTAATCCTGGATAATAAAAAATACTTGTGTGACATGATGTGATGCTCAAATATGAAAGATAATGATACATTCAAAAAGATATCAAGACTCTAGTTTACTTAACTCCACCAATAACAAAATAAATGCTTCATCATGCTTGTATTTTTGTATCCTCCATATTACAGGAGCTGAGAGAAAGAGGAGAAAGAGGAAAAACAGCTCTTCACCAGATTACTTGGATGGTTTGTATATATTGGGTAAGTGGTAGTGACTGCGTAGTATACACATACTGTTGAAAATGCTATTAAAAGCTTCTGTTATCATAAAATGAAGATAATTAATTGTGTTTGTATAAAACAATTAAAATTTAGTTTCAGAATACAGTGCTCCTATTATGTGAAACTGTAATCTTAAGGGATCGGAAACGGCAGGGGTCATGGGCCATTTTGCACATCGAATGAAAAAATGGCCAACTGAAATTTTTGATTTTACTATTGATATGAGGGCAATGGCCCATAAAATATTCTGAAATTGACTGAGAAGCCTGTAAATGGCCCAATGTCAAACATCTTTTCCAATCTCTCACATAACTTGTGCACTGACATTAATAACAAATATGAACATCAAAATCAATAGGAGACATATTTTTACCAAAATTTGATGATATTCTGACAATTATTTTATAGTTTTTAGCTTCTCTGACCTGTAAGCTCTCGTTATACAGTTTTTTTCCGAATAGACTCCAATGTTAAATTGCCACCGGTCATTGGCATGTCGGTCCCATACGACTGAAATAGATCACTAGCGACCACTAGCAGCAGTAAGATATGCATACTTCTGATTGAAAAATCAATGAAATACTATAGTTGTCCTTGCTATTTTTTTGCTACAGCTATTTGAAAATTGACCATATGAAATTCACACATTGAAATTTTTGGGATTTTGGACCCGGAAGCGACCATTGAGTGGGTCGCTTGACCTTCCGCAATTGGCATAGCAATACATGACTGTTGCATGCTGACAGCCAAGTATATTAGCTAATTCTGAAAGAAAGACTTATTTTAATACCTCAAGTAACTTTTCTTTTAGGGGTAAAACACTGTCAGACCTCTATTTGCTATCTGAAGTGGGAACTCTTTGGCCCCCGTTCACAATGAAAAATCTGTATAACGAGACCTGATGGGCATATACTCCATATAGCATGGCATCATCCTTAAACTTAATACATTTTCGACTTTTTCTCAAGAAGCAAAAGACTCCTTGACTAATGAGGATTATAATTTCTAGCCATGGTGGTCCTGTGGCCTCTTATAAGGGCCACCGGGGCCAAGCCCTTTAAAGTTATTTTATCCTCTTCTCCAGACACATAAGGCCTAGAAAGCTGACACTTCGTGATCAGACTTCTTGACTAATGAGGATTATAATTTATAGTGGCCTGTGGCCTCTAATATGGATCAATGAAAGCCGTTTTTGAATGCCCCTTTTGATGTGCCGCTTAGATCTATCGGGCCACAAACCAGTGCATGACTGGTCACATTTCCTATTTGTGACCTCATAAACAGAATCATTGCCATGGTGATCTATGACAGAAAAAAATAAGAAACAAGTTTCAGAAAAGGTTTTCCACTCAGATAAATCATTTGATGATGTACCGTTACACTGTTAGTGTTTGGTGTAAAAGATATTCACATCAATGGTAATTTAACAATTATGTAAGGCTGTATTTCAATTGAAATACTATGATGCGCCACTCAGTACAGTTTGTTTATTACATCACACTGCGCGGGTTTTTATGTGCCCATAGCCCAGGTGGGTTTTTCACAGTCGATAATTACGCTGTCTTAATGAAAGGCTAATTAAAGGTGTTTATTGGACAAATTAACAAAAATCAAGCCCAGTTCTTATCTTGTTTAAAAATCTTTGAATAAAAATAGAGAAGTGATAATGCCGAGTAAAAAAGTGGTTGTATAAAATCTATATCTCATCTTCTCCAGAAAAATTCTGACGCTATAAATCATAATCCTCATTAATTTTGTTTTTAAAATCGGCGCAAAAGCATTTGTGAAAATCATGGAATATTGTTTGGTTTCATCACTCAAGTGAGGAATAGAACAGATGAGTTGATTGTTGATAATTTTCTGCTTGATAGGAGCAAGAGTACAGTTATTGAGATGACATCATTTGTTAATACCATGAAAACAAGGGACCCATGAAAACAGGTCACTGTTGAGGAATTGCATTTTCTGGTCATCAGTCCTGAAGGGAAAAACTTGGAGATATATGAAGCCTAATGAGCTACATATCTTAGGCTCTTTTTTCCAAATTTTCATGAAAATAAATCAGTATTTTATTGGAATTACATGAATGTATCAAAAGCAAGCTTTTGCCTTGGGTTTAGTCATGCTAGAAGTTGTGGAGTTTTTAATAAATGGCAATTATTGTAGGCTGTATTGAAGTTTTATACTTAATTTTGGATTGGAATGAAATAAAAATTTGATCAGAAAGAAAATTTTTATTTGTTTTTATATTCTACACTAATAACCCATATCATTTCAGGTTACGTCAGAAGGGAAAGAATGAGATGAATGCAGCTTGTTCCGTTCAGTACAGCATTCCTTTGAGGTTTGTTTATAATGTAGATATTGTCATTTATTACTTGAAAATCAGATATGTGTTCATGTTTACCACAAAGTTGTTCAAATAATATCAAGTTATTTACTGTGACTCCTTTTTTCAGACATTAAGCCATGGTCATAACTCATGACCACTGATTAATCTGTCATTGGCTTAAGATAATCTAAACTTAGGTAAATGTGCGATGGCCACATCCTACAAAGAAAGATGGCAAGCAATCTGGACCATGACTTGACATTTAATCTTTATCAAGTTGATAAAAACCATCTCAATTTTAGCTTATCACTTTGATTTACTTTAGACTGACACTTCAGAATTCCTTACAATTTGTTGGTATTTCTTACATTTTATTATTCTAAAGAATTCCTGTATTTGAAGAATACCTCTCAAAATAATGATCAATCAAGTCCTTTTTGTATAAGGTATGTCCCTTATATCTTTAATGATTTTTTTCAGAAAAAAGAATGCAGATTAAGAAAACATCTGACTGACTGGTTGCCTTTATAAAATGGTGTGTATAGAATTTGTTTTTACCTCACCTAGTATATGAAGCATGATGGGCTTATGTTGTGGGTTGGTGAGCTTTCAGTCTGTAAACATTTTATAACCTGTACAATTCCTCTTGAACTGTTTGAACCTCTTTCATTTAGGGTACTATAGAAAATCTATATTTATGTAGTCCGCCATAAAATGTTACTACCTGTTTGTTCGAAAAGTCGGCATACGAAGCCTACGTCCGGAAGGTATTGTTGAAAATTCCAAGAAAAGTGGATGGGTAGATTCACCCAAAATTTTGGTTCCTTTTTTTGATAACTGCTTCTTATAAAAACTGCCGATCGTTTCAATGGGAAGCCCCATAATCTTTGATGCAGTATTCAAGATTTTGGACAATTTGTTTCTATTTTGAACAGACAGGTTCCCAAACCAACTTAAAAAGTTAAATGTAAGGACACTTTGAATGAAGGTTCTGTAATACAACATCATGATGGTTTGATCAATTTTAAAGAAATGTAAACGTTGTCCTTTCTTATATATCTTCTCAGTATTCTCATTCCAAGAGAGTTTAGAATCAATGATAGTACCTAAGTATTTATATTCATTTACTCTTTCTATAACATTTCCATCAATACCAGGGGTAGAAATTAACTTGAAACATATGGTAGCCTGCAGGGCTAATAGCTAAAAAATTTACTAGCCCAAAACAATAAGCACAACCCCAAAATTCAAAATCGATATCAAACTCTAAACAAATATTTCAAAGATACTTATAATAATTTAGTTACCAGACTTATAATCATTCAACAGTTAAAGTTAAAATTAAATTGGACTGATGAATGGTGATGTGAAGAGTTTTCAATTTTGACTTTGAAAATGTTACTAGCCAAAAGGGCTAGCAATTTCTAAATATTACTAGCCCTGGGTGAGTTTCACTAGCCTCGGGCTAACGGGCTAGCCTTAATTTCTTGCCCTGAATACACACAGATTCTAATGTCAATTATCATTTCTTTAGTTTTTTGAACGTTCAAATATAAAAAATTAGCATTACACCAATCAACAAATCTTGATATCTCGGATCTATAGGCAAGTTCTACTAAGCTTTCTAAGATTATATTTTCTTACTGGTACCTTTAGATATTGCCATGGTATAATCATTTTCTCTAAAACCTTCATTTGACTCTTCCACCGAAATCCGATATTACAAGGAATGTACAATACAGATAGATTGAAATTCCTGTCTGTAGGATGCAGATTTTTAATTTCATCATCCTCCTCCCAAGTAAGAACATTACAAAGCTGTTCAATGTATGGTTGTCCAGCCCTTACAGTAATGCAGACTATGGTTAGATGTTTACTTTTCAGTGCATGTGATCATATTGGTGACACAGTGTTATTTGGCTAGGTGTCCTTTATCAAATCTTCTTTTGACATCCCCAAAGTTCTGCTACCTTCTTTACAGCTATTTCCCCTATACACCTAGTGCTTTTCAAATCCCCTCCTCCCCTCCTATATAATTAATCAAATGTTGTATTATTAATATATCTTAAGAAAACTTCAGTGTTTGAATTCCAGTTTAAATGCTCTCTTTTTAACAATGTTGTGACATGTAATAGATGTGTCTTTTGGAATTTACAATTTCTTGATATTTTTATTTTTAATTAATTTCATGACAGTTAAAGTAGAAAAAAATAGAACAACACCATTATTGTTGATACTAAGATACAACCTGCTTTGAATAAGTATAAAAAAATTATTATTGATGCTCTTCATTATTAAGATGTTAGTTGTTATGAACACTTTAAAGCTTTATATTTGCTCTCTTCTAAACCTATAAGTTTGAAAATGATACTTTTCAGCAACAATCAGTACTCATTGATAAAATGAAACCAACTTTAAAGTTCTGCATATGTAAATGCAAGAAGTCCCAGGATGTCTCTTGATACTACTAGCCCTGCAGGTAACCAATCAAGTGTATTGCGTTATTATAACCCGCCTTACAGCGTAAGCCGAGTTATAGTGCTCATTCTGTCCATCTGCCCCAGAACTCTCAGAAACTAGACATACTTGTTTCACCAAACTTATTAACCATGTTCAAAATATGTGCCTTTTGAGGGTTAGACAACAATAATTTCTATTTTCAACTCATCTGGCCTCTATTAGGCCCGATGGGCTTATGGCATGGCATGGTGTCCGGCGTCTTAGTAAGGACCACAGGGGTCACACCCTTAAAATCTGTTTTCATCTTCTTCTCCAGAAGCAAAAGGCCTAGAAGGCTGAAATCATGTGAACAGATTCCTTGACTAGTAAGGATTAAAATTTATAGGTTTGGTGACCCTATGACCCCGAATAAGGGCCACATGGGCCACGACCTTAAATCCAATGTTCATCTTCTACAGATGCACAATGCCTAGAAAGCAGAAACCTTGTGTACAGATTCCTTGACTAGTGAGGATTATTAATTGTAGCTTTGGTGACCCTGTTGTCCCTAAATAGGGCCACAGAGGCTGCACCCTTAAACCTTTTTTCATTTAATTCTCCAGAAGCATAAGGTTAAAAAGTTGAAATTTTGTGTAAAGACTCCTTGACAAGCAAAATTGAATGTGAAGTCTGATTAGCTACATAGCTATTAAGTTTTATTAGTTTCCATGGACCTATGACTAAAACAGGGACTCTATAACAATGTCCTTTTGTCAGTAGCATATTTCCTAAACTAGACATGCTAGCTTTACCAATTTAACACTTGTCAACCATGATTGCCTTATGATAAAAAACAAATTTCATTTTTAGCTCATCTGGCCTGTAAGGCCTGTTGGGCTTATGGCATGGCATGGTGTCCGTCCGTCCGTCCATCCGTCCGTCCGTCCGTAAACTTTGTGGAATTTCGACTTCTTCTCCAGAACCAAAAGGCCTAGAAAGCTGAAACTTAATGTACAGACTCCTTGGCTAGTGAGGATTATAAGTTGTAGCTTTTATGGCCCTGCGGCCCCTAATAAGGGTCACAGAGGCCACGCCCTAAAAATCTATTTTCATCTTCTTCTCCAGAAGCATAAGGCCTAGAAAGCTGAAACTTTGTGTACAGACTCCTTGGCTAGTGAGGATTATAAATTGTAGCTTTTATGGCCCTGCGGTCCCTAATAAGGGTCACAGGAGCAACGCCCTAAAAATCTATTTTCATCTTCTTCTCCAGAAGCATAAGGCCTAGAAAGCTGAAACTTTGTGTACAAACTCCTTGGCTAGTGAGGATTAAATATTGTAGCTTTTGTGGGCCTGTGGCCCCTAATAAGGGTTACAGGGGCCACACCCTAAAAACCTATTTTCATCTTCTTCTCCAGAAGCATAAGGCCAAGAAAGCTGAAATATTATGTACAGACTCATTGACTAGTGAGGATTATAAATTGTAGCTTTGGTGGTCCTGTGGCCCAAACTAAGGGGGGAACCACATTGGCCACACCCTAAAGCAAAATCAAATGTAAAGCCTGATGAGCTACAGAGCCAATGGCTCTATTTTTATGGTTTCATTGGAAAAATGACTAAATAGTGACTTGATGGTAACCTCCTTTGTCAAGATCTTATCTTCTAAACTAGAAATGATAGCTTCAACTTTATAAACCTACCGGTATTAACCATATTCTTTAGAGGTAGGTAAAACCTATATGTGAATTACCCTTTTTAGGTTTTCATGAAAACGTCACTTACACAATTACGTAACTTGGTCCTTTGCCCTTACCATATATCCTAAAGTATTTTTCAAAGCTACATCAGATTTGATACACTGGTCCAGTGTTGTTCCTAGAGGGGTCCTGGGGACATTTGCCTACCCTTTTGGCTTGGTGTCCCTTAAAATTTGGAGAAGTAGGATACTTTTAGCATTGCAAGGGGTCCCATCCACTCAGAAAAGGCCAAAATGACCCCCTTAACTGACCACCTAGGAACAACACTGCTGGTCAACTAGATGCATACAGACTCCTTTACTAGTGAGGATTATAATTTATAGCTTTGGTGGTCCTGTGGCCCCTAATAAGGGATGCTTGGTCCACACACTTAAAACATACTTTTTATTGTCTTCTTCAAAAGCATAAGACCTAGATCTGTAACTTAGTTTACTTTGTACATTGACCACACCCCAAAGCAAAATTAAATATGAATCCTAATGAGCTACAGAGCCAATGGCTCTATTTTATAAAATCTTAGTGGGTAACAGTTGTATCTAGGCTCTGCTTGCCTCTACTCTTGTTTTCTATTCAATGAGAAAATTCAAGTGAATTGCACATGTTTAATGTTTTGAAGTCCTTATATTGTATAAATTTTATCATTGTAAATATTACTTCAAAAACTTTTAATTATAACCCTTTGTTTCCAGGTGACTATAGATCATGGATCATGAGGTGGAGGAACAAGCTTGTTTTCCTTCTGTTGCTGAGGATCCCTGTCAACCAAATTGTAAGGTGAATTGCTGCATACTGAAAACATACTTGTATTTGACAAGAAATCAAAATATTCTTTTATTATTATGATTTATTGAACACTTTGCACCTAGAGATAATTGAATAACAAAATAACTGTCCAACAACTACCTAATCTAGCATGTTTCTAATTTTACTTCATCCACAAAGTTTTTACATGGGTAACAAATACTAACAATAACAAAAACTTTGAAAAGAATACAGTACCGGTATGTTTTACCTTATATAAACCTTATAAAAAATAATCCTGGTCTTGTCTTATGGAACCATAAATAATTACCCCTAACATGGAGAGGTAACTTCTAAATTTTATTTCAGTTAGTGTAGTGAGATACACAACGTATTCTGAGTATTCTGAACATCTAATTTGTGTCTTTCAAACTCTCATTATGATTATTATTTGACCTCATTTGCATAATCTAGAGAGTGTTTTGTCTTGCATTCTGTTCTTGTCTTAAAACAGTAAGGGTAGCCTTTTCCAACAAATAATGCCATAACCCGCCTGCAAAACTCTATATCCTAAAAGGATGTGTTAGTTTCTAGCTAGGTGGTTATGTATTAAGTAAATATTTCCACAAATTAAGGTATCATTTGTCAGGAAATAAGAAAGCAGAAAGCATTTTTCTAATTCTCCAAAAGTATGTTAGTGTTATTTCACGTTTGGCTGCTTAACTTGTTTTTGTTATAAATTTATCTCATATTATGCCAGCATCCATACGTATTGCTTCCTTGGTCAGAAATTTTAAATGTGGCCATGCAATCAATCCATAAGGGGTCTTGAGTTGTATTTTTGTCACAAAGAGTTGTGAAATCTTATTTTGATTTAACAATTACTGATTCATTCCTGAGTCCCATGAACTACAGAGTATATATGTGTACCATTTTCAATGTTCTATGATATTATTGATTATACATTCCAGGTATTCTCACCATTCTGCATTTAGAGAATGAATCTGGCATTGGACTTTGACCATGGACCAAAGAACTTGGTTGGAACTTGGAAGATATATAATATACTGTTCATCCAAATACCTTGTGATGAACATCAGATTCTTGGAATTTTATGTTGCAGCTGTTACATAAACTTGAACTATGAGCTTATATTTTGATTGATACAGTTTGGTTTGAATGAAATTATGCATGCAAAAATAAACAGTGCATTAATTAATATTCAAGAATATTTTGGGTTTTTTTTCACTCATAGAATTCATGTTGCTTCAAAACATCAACCATCACCTTTCCTTATACAAAAAATACAAAACATCTTTAGAACATTTATATATTAAAAATGAAGAATGAAACACAATTCATTTCAAAACGTTATCCCTAGTCATTTTTATACCCCCGCTATGACATAGTCGGGGGGGTATAAAGCGCTTCGCGTGTCCGTCCGTGAGTCCAACATCGTTTCCGGAGCATAACTTGAAAATTATTTGACTTAGAAACTTTAATTTGGTATAGATTATACTTATGGCTATATGGTGCAGATGTGCCTGTGGGGGGTTTGAATTCCAGGGTACCAAATTTATTTTAAATTTTGGCCTTAAATTGGCCAAATTTCTGACTTTGTTCCGTTTCCGGAGCATAACTTGAAAACTTGCCCAGAGAGGTAAAGGAGGCTTTTCTTCAAGGTCAGCACACATACAGGGAGAAACCAGGAAAATTCAACAGTCTTTGGACCGACATGGGAGTGGAGAAAACAGTCATTCGTGACTCAAAAAGTGATGGTGGTGTCATTGGTCTCACTAGAAGAAATAGTGCTCTCCTTCGATGGACAGTCTCTCGTCATCTTATTGGAGAATATGCCACAGTTATGCAAGGGCGATCAGGAATTTCTGGTGATACTTCAACATCACATGAAGAAATCCATCCTTCATCACTTTCAAGAGATGAACGCCATCTAGTGGCAATGAGCAATCACCTTTCAAGTGGAATGACTGACCCCTTTGATTTGGAGAAACACCCAGACTCTCTTATCAACATTTCAACAGGGGTGTTTGGTTCCTCTGAAGTTCAGCAATCACTGACCAACATTGTCAAGATTGGAAAGAAGAAGATGGAGGCATTTGTAAAGGACACATTATCTACAACTGGCCAAAAATCTTTCTATAGTCCTTTACCTAGGTCAGGATTAATCACCTTTACAGAAAAGAAGAAGAAAACAAAGCTACGGACTGAAGATGGGACTGTTCGACTTGTACATCTGAGTGCAGAAATGGTCTTTAGGAGAGCTTTATGTCTGACAGCTTGTCGTGATGATGTTACAATGGCCAAAGTTCTTGCACATCCCATAGGGCCAGTTCCTACTTCACTTTTCAATGAAGATGGATCAATGAGAAAAACAACGAAAGCTGATTTCACTCAAAAGCTTGAAGAAATGGTAGAGAGTGTTGACACATTGCCAGATTTTGATAGAAAAGACACATTCTATATTCGTGACGCAATGGCACTATTAAGATGTATGAAGCCAGCCATCACCTCAACGTTTGATAGTGTTGTTGACAGTTACGTCCAAAAAATGAAGCAGTGTTTCACCAGAGCTGACACTGTCATAGATGTGTTTGACCGGTATGACAATCCTAACTCTACTAAGAGTTCAGAACGTTCTCGGAGAGGTGACCTCAACACTGGCAAGAAGTATCAAGTGTCATCAGGCAGACAGATTCCACAGTGGAACAAGTTCCTTGGTGTATCGGAAAACAAGTCACAGTTTAACAACTTCCTGTGCTCCAAGATGCAAGATACAGATATGGAACCACAAGATAGATTGTACCTTTCAGGAGGATATGAAGATGGTATGGTAACAAAGTTGATCACTTCATCAGGTCATACTTCTATTGAACAACTTGAATGTTCTCAAGAAGAAGCTGATACACGTATGCTTTTCCACGCCATGCACTGCAATGATGAGTTTGAAGAGAGAGATACCAAAGGCCGAATTGTCATCAAGTCTCCTGATACGGATGTTCTTGTACTGTGTATCTACTATTTTCCAAAAATGGAGCATGTCAGTGAACTTTGGTTTGAAACTGGAGTGTCTTCTGCAGTTAGAGATAGGCACCGGTTCATTCCTGTCCATAACATCTGCCATCGTCTCGGATCATCAATGTCTTTTGCTTTGCCAGGAATTCATGCTTTCACAGGTTGTGATACATCATCAGCATTCTTCCATGTTGGAAAGAAGACAGTCTACAAAGCAATGATGAAAGATCAAGATCTTTTTTCAAGGTCACATGTGCTCTCATCTGGAAACATTGATGCAGCAGTTGAGATCTGCAGAAAACTTACAGCAGCTTTGTATGATCCCAGAAAAAAACTTAAGTCATGTGACTCTTTGAATGACATGAGGTTTCAACTTTGTCGACTTAGTGACATTGAGCTTGCCAAACTTCCCCCTTGCGAGGACAGTTTTCAACAACATGTGAAGCGTGTGATGTGGCAAACCAGAATTTGGACAAACTCTCACTGTGGTAAACCAGAACTTGAAAATCCTGAAAATTTTGGTTGGACTCGATTGAATGGACTGCTCACCCCAAAAATGTTTGAAAATCAAACTGCTTCGGAGGTTCTTGACTGCCTTGTCTGCACTTGTTGTAAATCTCCATGCTCCTCAGGTCGCTGCATTTGTAGACAAAACAGTCTGCCTTGTATTGAACTGTGCTACTGTAAACATGGACAGAGTGGACAGAATTGTACAAACCCTATGAATACATGTACAGATGAAGATATCAGTGACAATGAAGAGTGACTTGTGAAAGAATTTGTAAATATGTTTGATAAATTGCATAAAACAATCTGCCTTGTATTGAACTGTGCTACTGTAAACATGGACAGAGTGGACAGAATTGTACAAACCCTATGAATACATGTACAGATGAAGATATCAGTGACAATGAAGAGTGACTTGTGAAAGAATTTGTAAATATGTTTGATAAATTGCATAAAACAATCTGCCTTGTATTGAACTGTGCTACTGTAAACATGGACAGAGTGGACAGAATTGTACAAACCCTATGAATGCATGTACAGATGAAGATATCAGTGACAATGAAGAGTGACTTGTGAAAGAATTTGTAAATATGTTTGATAAATTGCATAAAACAATCTGCCTTGTATTGAACTGTGCTACTGTAAACATGGACAGAGTGGACAGAATTGTACAAACCCTATGAATGCATGTACAGATGAAGATATCAGTGACAATGAAGAGTGGCATGGCGCTTCTTGATTAGAACTTTGAAACTGATGAAAGCAAGAAACTTTGATATCATGTGTAATAAAACAGAAATCAGATGAGCAAACAAGGTCAGTATGAAAGTATTAAATATACATTTGAGTCACTTCTTTTCCAAGAAAAAAATTTAAGATGAAATTGAATTCTAAAAAGCAAATTGATAATGGAAATCAAAGCATATCCAGTTCAGAAAATCTTGGCACTGTTTTGACAATAATATACTCATGCGAAATTGTAAAATAAATATTGTATTTTAAGCAATATTGATAACACTGATGAAGGACTGAAGGTATACTGTGTCATTATGAAACATACTGATCCATTAAATTCTATTGCTTCATGATTTTAAAAAACTCTACAAACGGCAATTTTTTTTACATTTTCTGCCAAAATTTTCAGGTTTGTAATGGAAATTTATGCTCATTTATTGATATCACAATTTTTTTTCAACTGTACAGAGAATATTCTTTCATTTGATATTGAATTTGATTGAATGGAGTCAATAGTTAGTAAATTAAAAAAGATTTTGAAAAAAAACATGATTTTTAGTGTTTTTCCCCAAAAAACGCGATTTACAAAAAAATGTCCACGCCAAAATTTCCACATGATGTTTATTATTATTCTACAGGTCTCCAGCTTTAATTTGGTATATAGATCAGGTATACCTCTCAATGTTATCAAATCACCCTCCAAAACTGGGTTTGTTTCCTCCCCTCTATGTAGTGTAGATGTGCCTATTGGTGGTTTGAAATCCAGGGTACCAAAATATTTTGAAATTTTGACCCTAAAAAGGCCAGATTTCTGACTTTGTTCCTTTTCCGAACTCGAAACTCTTTAGCTTAGAAATTTCATATAACAAATGTGAGATTATCATTTCCTGCTGATTTGCCTTTAAGGGATATATATCTAGGTGGCCCTAACATTTTCAAAGTTTGACTAAATATAGTCAAAAGTCCAGCCTTCTTCAAATTATTAAAGCTATGACTTTCAGACTGTTATTTTGTTTAACCTCACCGTTAATCCATGAAAGTAAGCATTCATTCACATGACTGAAAGAATATTTTTAGATTTATCATTGTTATAAAATGCCGGTGAAATAACAGCGGGGGTATGTGAGCTGTGCTCACTTTTGCCTTGTTAAAGATACGCAATTCTGTCCAAGAGGCTCTCACTATAACTCAATTACCGGTAAGATGATCAGAGGTTCTGTGTGCATGTACACTGCTAATGGCTGAAATATGCCCAGTCGAGGAAAACAATAACTCACTCTGTTTGCATGTAAAAGTAAAAGTTATCTATGAGAACGGGAAGGTTTTCATTTAATTTTTTATTCTCTGAAGTGATAAGATATGAAGAAATAGGATCATGAATTCTGTTAATCCATGAGGCATACATGTCCATGGATTAATTGCTTTGATCAAACTCAGGCTCTGGAACTAAGAGATTTCAAGTACAAACATTATTAAGGAAAAGACATCTATATATTCCATTATTAATTAACTATCAATGATATGGCACTAATACAATCTAAACGGCCAACACTATACGATTCGGCAACTGGGCCAAATCAGGTAAGCTGGGCCAAACTGGGCCAATACGAGCAGACTGGGCCAATACGACTCTGAGCATGCGCATATACACAAATGGCGCAAGTCCGAAGCTGTCGCTTCAAAACTTTCAACATATATTACAGTTCACCAATCGCTTTTATTATTTTGATTTCGATGAAAATGAACTCTCTAATGTTGTTCAAGTAAATCACAAAGAAGTTAATTAATAAAAATGTCATTAATCAAGTTTTTCCATATTGGCCCAGTTACAGGTCCTCGGTCCGCTGTATTGGCCCTTGGCTTCGCCTCGGGCCAATACAGCAGACCTCGGACCTGTAACTGGACCAATACGGAAAAACATGATTAATAACATTATATTACAGATGAGAATATTTCTGCTGTTACTATTATGGAAGCGTATTTCCCAATTTTAGCAACTGAAAATTTATGTTATGTCCCTTTATGTTATGTCCCTTTCCCTAATAATTATAAACAATTGGTTGTAGTGATTCCATTCAATATCCCCTTTGAATTGATCTGAGAAAACAATATTGACCTTGGACTTCATCCAGAGATAAGTAATAGTTATACCCACACTTCCCTTGGACATAAGAAGTGGAGGTGTATCGGTCAATACACTTACAGTCAGAACAAAGAAAACCATAGCAACAAGACCGGAAGTTGGGTATAAAAGTGGCTTGGGACCGTGTCATCTGCCTTTATTGTTGCTCTGCTTCATCAGACTATAATTGAATGAGATCCTCCAAGCTGAATTTTATCCTTTTCACTATTATGACTGAACATCTATCACTACAAAATTAATAGGTTTCTAGTAATCTTGAGACAAGCTCTGCATTCTTGTTTTTCAGTTAGAACCATACGCAAAAGGATGGAAACCCTAACGCGTTACAAACAAATAGGAACAACATACAAACATTCTTTAATATCTTTCAGTATGCAATTAGCTAAATTGACAACGATTAAGAGATCAAATTTCTTTATTGTTTTGAAATAACATATTATAATGGTAAATGCAGCATGAATCATCATCTTTATAAAAAAAACTGCCAGAAGATTTGTGCAAATCCAGCTTATCACCAACTCGAAGCAAATAAAACTAGAAACTAGTAATTTTCCTTAATCTCGCTTTCAGGGAAGTTTCATTCCATTTCACAACATTATCAACAGTTAATATGAACATTCATAATATAAACACATAACCTTATTTCAAAGGAATTTAACGACAGTTAATGTAAAAAAATCGTATCTTTGTTCAGTCCTTATTCTTCTTGCCGACAAAACCAATTTCAATAGACATTGTCTACGTTATAATACTCCTATATTTGTTAGTAAACTGTTTTAAAATGGAAGTAATAGGCGGTTTTGTAAGTACAAATGTCTTAAATTCGGTCAACAGTACAGTTGTCCTGGTAATCTGAGGCGACAGTTACTGCCACAATATCAGATAAGTGTTTTCCCTTCTTTCATTAAGTTTAGCCTATGTTACTGTGTAAAGTTGGTCCATATGCAACTATGTTCTTTATGACTACAACTCCCTTTTGATGGAAATTACCGTCAGTAACTATATTCAAATTGCTTTTGTGGTACCTATTGAATCGAAATATGGTATTGTTATCCGACTTGATATAAGATAGTTTCTCTTTAACCTTAACTTTCAATCACATATAGGCCCTATATGTTGTGTCCTTATTTCCGACCTTCGTGCTGATTACCGACAGTACCGTATCTGTGCAAAATTCTTCTCTGTGCTAATCTTACTATACATATTGATTACTTCGTGGCAGAAACACTATCGTCAGTCATGTTCAATCATTTTAGAAATTACAAATGGAACAAATTGTATATTCATTCCCATAATAAATCTCAGCAAATGTGTAACCCAATATAACATTGAACATCACACTAATATCAATAACTTACAAGTTATTGGTTGTCTCAAACCCCTGTTGTACGTTGACATGCCTGGTTTCCAAATCACTGACACTACTTTAGATAAATGTATTCCAATTCCACATTCCTTTACTGTGCCCTTATTACAGGCAAATCGATTGAAAACGATGTTAAGACAACCCTTCTGTGTCCACTTACTTATATGGAGCACCATGGTTATTTACTTCCTATCAAATCGACAGAACAAACCAAATTAACTGAAAATAAACCCCCTTCATTGTATCCTGCATTATCATTTTAAAAACTGTCAATTTCGGGACGAAATTTTTTTCAGAGTGGGGGGATTCTATTAACATGGGAAATTTCTTAGGAATTGAAAGAAATTTATTTTTAATATTTTGCGTTTAAACGTTTTCTCTCTACAGTTAAATATCAGAACAAATCTCTAAATATTGACATTAATATGTAGTAAGTTCATGCGCCGTTGGACATACATCGCTGATAGTATATGTATAAAGGTCAGCTGTCCAGAATTGAATAATGAGATAATTAAAGCTAGCCTATCACGGTTTATGAACTTTGAGAATTGAGTAACACTGTAATAAACGTCATTTAAAGCTGCTTGTCGCCCGACATGTATGCATGAAATCTAGTTATCAACTAAATATCTAGACATGTTATACAATTCTTTAGGAATAATTAGTGCACGATTCACCTATGGATGGGGTATATATAGGGGAACGTTTGCTAAGGAAGCATTAACGGTTTTCCCTTCATCCAACTAGGTGAGTCTAATTTTAACTGCTTTCAAATATATTTGTGTTTCTTAATTACTGAAATGACGACCATTATGACTGTATCTGATGTATTCAGCTAGTGTGTATAAAATGTGATGTTGACGTTGGAATATTTGCCTTTTACTTGTATATCGTAGCTAACAAATTATTGAACTGATTATACGTGATATGTGAGTTCATTGTATATCGTAGCTAACTAATTATTGAACTGATTAAACTTGATATATGAGTTCATTAATATGAGAGACAGTAGAAGCTGAATAAAAGTGTGCTTTTGGTTTATGGTTATGAAAGAGCCGGACATAGGAAATGAATATGTGATTATTGTTGGAATATTGTTAAAGTATATTTGATGTGACAATACTGTTAATGATGAATTGAATATTGAACAGGATAATATATCCCTGTGTACAAGTCAATGATAATGATGATTGTATTCGATGTACGTACCTTCTGTAAATATGATGAGCTCAATATATTCTGATTGACATGTCTTTCCATTTATGATTATTACCATTATATACTTATTATGACTTGGTGTGTGTATTGTATATATGTTATTTGAATAAAAGAAATTAACGGTTTTCCCTTCATCCAACTAGGTCTTGGTGTTGTTGTGTAGTGTTGTGGGTAGCCATCTCTACCGAGCCTAATTCCCCAAACTGAAGGCCACAAGTTGAAAAACAGGTTGTTAGCCACAAGTTATAGAAGTGGCTAAAACCTTGTTAATACTTATATCCCACTTTCATGGAAATTGCCGACAGTTATACTGCATGTGTAAGAATTGTATATTTGGTCCTTGTATCCCACTTTCATGGAAATTGCCGACAGTTACTGCATGTGTAAGAATTGTATATTTGGTTCTTGTATCCCACTTTAAAGGAAATTACCGACAGTAACGATATAAAATGTTCTTCTTTCTCTTTTACCTTTATTTCATGGAAATCACCGACAGTTACTGTGCAAAATCATTTAGTTTGCCCTTATATCCAACTTTCATGGGAATTACCTACATTTTCTGCGCAAAACTAGTTTTGTGCAATCTATCCTTACTTTCATTGAAGTAAACCTCAGCTATACTGTGTAAAATCATGATTTGTCATTATTTCCAATTCATTGGAATTACCGACGGTTACCGTCTAAATAAATATCAGATATTTGTGCACCTAAACCCTCACTTACATGAAACTTACACTTACACTTGAAAAATCGCATGGTTGGTTAATTGTCTTGAATCGTATATCCGCTGATTAACCCCATTTACATTAAACTAAACGAAAGTTTGTCAACTTGTATTTATTTGTTCTCTTGAACTGCCTTTCACGGAAATTATCTACACTTACTGTGTAAAAACCTTTGTGTTACCTTGCCTTACTCTCAGCAATTCCACAAATCCTTGTTAATACCCTATGCTTGTACCAATGTCACTGAACAATTTGAATTAAGTTATCGCATTTTGGACTTGTTTTGCGAGTTTTTATGCAAAACACTTCTGTACGTTTGCGGTATCATATCCAAATTAAGACAATGCAGACATTTTCTTATATATATATATATCATAGTTTGATACAAATAACACACTATATGATATTCATTTACATTAAATGTGAAAATTGTAGATGGTATATTATAAGCTGAGTACATTATATAAATATAGGATAAGTTAATATGTGAAAGAGATGTGGGAAAGCTATGGACAGACCTTAGGAAAGATTATGGATCAAATATTGGGAAAAGGGAATTCTCGACGATTTTAGTTTAAATCTCAAAGACAATAACATCAATATGTCTTAGTTCCGGGTCTCACCATGTGTGAAATGTCTTATATAAATATAAAAGGAGAATGCGTCCCCTACGTTTGCGATATCAGATTCATAGATTTGGACGATAACAATACTATATTGCCTGTAAGGTCCGATGGGCTTATGGCATGGCATGGTGTCCGGCGTCCGTCCGTCCATCTGTCCTTAATTTTTGTTGAATTTCGACTTCTTCTCCACAACCATAAGGCCTAGAAGCTGTAACTTTGTGTACAGATCCCTTGGCTAGTGATAATTATAAATAGTAGCTTTAGTGGCCCTGTGACCTCTACTAAGGGGGGACACCAGTGGCCACACCCTAAAGCAAATCAAATGTAAAGCCTGATTAGCTACAACACCATTTAAAAACATTTGCAACACATACTTCTAAAGAGGTCTATGTATGCAACCATGCATGCACACCATTTTTCTTGTCTATGACCGTTTTACGTATCCACAATTCAAGGAGTGGGGGACGGGGACAAGAGTTCCATTTTAGCAGCTCAGTAGGGGGATAATTGTGTACAGACAATGAAATCAAGGTATACATTTTTGGGGGATTTTATGCTTTATATATTGTTCTTCCTTACATAAAAAAGAATTATTTTAATCCTTGTTACTACACACATTCTGTTCCTGACCACTTACTGTTGTTGGCTAAAGTGTTTCTGTTAGGAAACTGTTGTATAGATTTATTTTAACTTTAAAAAACTAGTTTATTAACAAAAAATATTTAACAGTTTTCATTCAAATGTTAAATCATTACAAAATATTATAGAAAATGAAGAAATATTGTCAGCCAAAAGTTAAAGTTAAACCAAACTGTTTAATCAGCATTTTTGATAATGCATAGCTACAATCATACCCTGGTATCTAACAAAGCAAAGGCCTGACAAAGCACTTTGCAGGATCAGCCAATGAAATAGCAGTGGTTCCTTGATAAAAGAATGCAAAGCTAAAGATATTTTGCTTCAGACTCTTGGAATACCGGCATTTCATTGGTTTAAAAGAAAACATACCTGTTAGCAATATGAGGCATTTGGCATCAGGGTATGGATGTCGCTACACTGAGGAATTAAAGTATTAAAATGAAAATTATATAAAATAATTGTTTTCCTTTTGAAACTCTTATTTTCTTATTTCAATACTTTAATAGGAGAATACAAAGGTAGCATAAAAAGGCCAGGCTGCCCACCTGAAGAACCAGTGATATTAAAAATACATGAACCGTTTCTCAAGAAAGTTTTCTGAAAGAGTAGATAAACAGCCAGATTCAATCACAGACCCATCATGACTTTTAGTCAAGATGGTCATCAAATGAAACATCCAAACATTTGTTTTTTACTTTATTTCAAATCATATAGCTACACAAACTAAAGAATCCATGCAGCATTCAACTTATTTTCTTGTTCCTTTCTCGGACATCAACCTAAAAGACAAAAATATACTTTCATTATCAGAGTTAATTGATAGCAACTTGATTCACATTTTAACACATGACTTTATATTTAGATAAAATAATAAAAACAGTCAAACGGACATCAGTGCTCCAGACAAGTTGCGTATCTATGTTATTTACATATCGAAATACTTAAACAATAATTTAAAATGCTAGGAGTACAGATTGCTAGACATTTTCTTTAAAACCCAAAAGAATCAAAATAGGTTGTGTACTGTACACAACGATTTGTAAACACCAGCGTATTTGAACCTTAAATTGTCACAAATGGATATTAAAACTTTTTCAAAATAACAATATTCAGTGCCTTTAACATGTTATTATTATCATTATATTTAAAAGATAATGTTTTTATGCAAAGAAATATCCATTTATATTAAATCATGAGAGCACAATCTCATTTCTTATGTGAGATACCCATTGGTCCGAAATCAGAGGAGTTAAATTTTATTAAAGTATACTATCAAAATCGACATTACACAATTTTACAAAAACAGGGAGTAAATATCTAACAGGTCCAAAACTAATCTGGAGCACTGCAACATATCAACTTAAATGTGGCTTTCCGTAACTCAAATAGTGAACTCAAATAGTCAACATGTCAAATCTTGCTGAATTAATTTGACTGATAACCTGCCCGGAATCAATAGGGAACTGCCCTCTACTTTAGATTTTATACACTCATCATTTTTACAATAATGCGATCAAAAGAGATTTGTCTGTGACATAATTTACAATAAAAGTACCGAGGGTACAGAAGCTCACCTTAAAATGAATGATGTGGTAATATGGATTAATTGTGTAACCATCTTTTATATGATAATTGATTATGGCTGCCATCATGATTTTTTTATCTTTTAAAATGCTATTCTTCTGTTGGAAACCACTAGAGCTTGAACAAACATTAATACAAGAATGATATAATCATGATTTGTTAACAAGCAGTAGGTTTTTGTATAATTTTTTTTGTATATCTATGGCTGAATTGGTGACCATCTTGGACCTTTTAATCTTCAAAATGCTACTTTTATGTGGGCATCTGTATTAATTTCATTATGATATCTTGATTGTTTTAGGAGTATTCATTTAGTCACACTCTCAACTTCCAAAGAACTAAAAAGATGATGCACATAAACATTTGGAATATATCCCTCTGACACAAATCACAAATTCAGCTAGTGATAAGTCCAATTGCCAAAGTAAACTGTCCAGGTCAATGTCTCATGTAATTCTAACTGAAGATTTCTGAATATCTTAAATCTTGACATATGTTAGTGCAATATGATTGGTCAGAATAGGCTAGCAACATGGGGGTTTATGCTAATTACTAGATATGATGACCTATGATGACCTCTTGCACCTGCATGTAGCTTATGTAACTTATCCTCTTATGTAAGTTACTGTTATTCCATATAGTGAGTGTCCCCCCCTCATTTCAATATGCAATACAGATACCCTTTAGAGGAGAGTTGCAGGAGATGGGCTGGAAGGATAGGAGGGGAAAGGGGGGTGTTTTTGGTAGGGGATAGAAGGGTTGGGGGTAAAAGGGAGGTTTGCAATGGAAATAATCTGGAGGTCAACTCAGTATTATGTTTATTGAAGTATCTTAACTAATAGAGAGAATTGGTGAGAAAGACTTTGTAAAAAAAGAATTGTTCAGACAGCTGTTCAATGAATGCTGTTTTGAAGATGAATATTATATCTTTTATTAGCATGATAAACAAAATAAAAGATAATTAGTTATTCATTAACCAAAATTTTCAATTTGGAATAAATTAATTGCTTGGGAACAAAGGAGTAAAAAACCTTACAGTTAATGTTGGGAGTGAACAAATTTAATCATTTTAAATGCTTTTGAAAAGGATTTGTTTGCATTGAATGATCATTATAATTATTTAGATAATCATTCAGACCGTAATCAGATATAGATGATTAAAAAATGTATATTTATCCCTCACTGGCTATGTTATTTGCCATATATGAAGTGTCAGGAATTATGTAACCCACTGATGGAGTGAACAACTTTTATCATTTTATGTTTTATTAAAAGGATTTATTAATACAGTCATGCTTCAGGCTGTTCGCAGATAAAGATGATTCATACATTTTTTTGTAACTGTATTTATAGTGTTGATGAATATTACAACAAGCGTATCAATACAAATATAATGACATTGATTTGATTGATCAGGAAATGTATTCTTTTCAATAAATTTCATGAAATCTAATTGAAAATTCAATATAATTGACATATTGACCATCTTGGATTCTTGATAATAAAAGAAATGCGTCTTTGTCAGGTATCACTATATAAAAAAATATTCACTTTTCAGAATGATATCTTAATTGATTTAGTAGGAGTAGTACTTGGCCTGAAATCTAATTGAAAAATAATGACTTCTATGATGACATGTTAATTGTTCCCAGAACCCCTTCAGCATTATACAATTATCATTTAGTTTTACAGGTATTTATAAAACACATGGTATTGGAACTGGAACCTGATACAAAATACCTCTATTATTAACTTATCATGTAGATTACTGTACATAAAAGAAGATTCTTGACTTGTTTAAATTGTTATTTGTAAAAAGTATTACTATTTTTACAATACAAGTATACTTTTCATAAAGACAATTTATATACTTTCCATAAAGTCCATTATGTTCTATTTATCAATTAGGTCAGGATTACTATGCAATATACAAGCAGGCAGGGCTGCTAGCCCCAGATCCTTAAGGAGAGTGTAGCAATTTGTGTATTTGGCTTTGTGTACGTATATTTGGAGAAGCATCCTAGTGTGCTGAGCATGTAAACCTGAACTCTGGCTAAGACCTTATGTGTGGTATTAAAAGACTTGACGGGAGAGAACATGAATTGTTGTGAAAAATATATATAATTTCACAAAATATAGTTAGCTTATGTCCTAAATTGATTTTGTGTCAAGAAGAACTTCTGTTAGATATAGAAATGGTACAAATATGAGTAAAACACAGGAACTGGAACCTGATGCAAAATAACTCTTTCCACATCAACTTATCATGTAGATTGCTTAACACAAAGCTTATTGTTGACAAATTTTGTGTAAGTTGTTTTTCTTAGAAAGAACATATCACTGTCATGAGAATACAAGTTTAATTTCCATAACTCTTATTGCATACACATGGCCATATAGCATAATGCTCTACCATATCAATTGGGTCAGGTTGATTATGCAACAGACTAGCAGCTGAGACTGTGATGCTAGCAGCCTGTATTGGGATGTGTATTAGAAATGCATAGTGGACTCAACAGAAATATCTGAACTCTGGTTGACCCCTTTTGTGTGGTATTCAAAGAAATATAAGGGAGATACAATTGTTTAAAATTCAACATGATGTTTAATGTCATTGGGTTTTTGCAGCTAGTTGCCATAAAGATTTTAAACAAATTAATTAATTATGTTTGTCTTTCATCTTAATGTTTTAGAAACACTTAAAAATATAGAAAAACTTGCATGACAAACTTAAATATTCCATATTCAAGATAATATTATGATTAGTAAGTTCAAATTAGAGAATTTATATGGTGCGATTAATCACTTGATGAAAGCTTAAAATTTAGTAATAATGATGTGTCATCTGCAGCTGAAAAGTCAATATGGCTGCTATCGCGCCCATCTTGGATTCTCAGAACTGAAACGTCTACCTTTGTGGGAGGAATCACTATAGGTATAACATACTACAATATGAAAATGATAACTAGATTAGTTTAGGAGAAGGAGTCATTTTCATGAAATCTAATTGAAAATTCAATATGGCTGCCATGGCGGCCATATTGGATTCTCAAAACTGAAACGTCTACCTTTCTATGCTGAATCACCATAGTTATAACATACTACAATTTCAGAATGATATCTGCATTCATTTAGGAGGAGTAGTCTTTTTCCTGAAATCTAATTGAAAATTCAATATGGCTGCCATGGCGGCCATCTTGGATTCTCAAAACTGAAACGTCTACCTTTCTATGCTGAATCACCATAGTAATAACATACTACAATTTCAGAATGATATCTGCATTCGTTTAGGAGGAGTAGTCTTTTTCCTGAAATCTAATTGAAAATTCAATATGGCTGCCATTGGGGCCATCTTGGATTCTCAAAACTGAAACGTCTACCTTTCTGTGAGGAATCACCATGGGTATAACATACTACAATTTCAGAATGATATCTGCATTCGTTTAGGAGGAGTAGTCTTTTTCCTGAAATCTAATTGAAAATTCAATATGGCTGCCATGGCGGCCATCTTGGATTCTCAAAACTGAAACGTCTACCTTTCTGTGAGGAATCACCATGGGTATAACATACTACAATTTCAGAATGATATCTGCATTCGTTTAGGAGGAGTAGTCTTTTTCCTGAAATCTAATTGAAAATTCAATATGGCTGCCATGGCGGCCATCTTGGATTCTCAAAACTGAAACGTCTACCTTTCTGTGAGGAATCACCATGGGTATAACATACTACAATTTCAGAATGATATCTGGATTTGTTTATAAAGGAGTAGTCTTTTTTGTGAAAGTTTACGGAGTGACGGACAGACGGACGGACAGACGGACGACGGACGAAGCGCCATGACATAAGCTCACATTTACTTTGTAAAGGTGAGCTAAAAATGGTCCTTTCTTTCACTGTAATAATCATCAATACATGAATGAAATTATTGATCCTCAAACCTCTGCCTTGTCCATATTTTTGAGAGTGAAAATTAAATTTAGAATTCTAGTATCTCAATCCCACAGGGAGAAAATGTCTAAATAGTGTGGCTTCTTAGCGGCTTTTTGGCAAATTTTATTAAAATCTAAATATTTTAGATATTTAAATACCTACCTAACTTAGTATATGCCACTCACCTTTCTCACGAGAGACAGAGGTTTACCGCGAAATTCATCGTGCTTACCGGATGGGCTGCCCCCAGCCCACTGCGCATGAGCGGGAAACCGGAATCCTGGGTAAAATTCGTGTCATACTTTCTGGAACGAAGTCTTGTAGGAGACATCCAGCGAAGTCCGAAGGGGAGGCCGGGCGGGAGTAATTCCTACTAAGTTAGGTAGGTATTTAAATATCTAAAATATTTAGATTTTAATAAATTTTTAACCTACCTAACTTAGTATATGCCACTGATCCGACAGTAGGGAGGAGGGAGGACGAGTCATCAAGGCAGAAAGCATCCATCAAACATCCTCCCGGAGAGGGAACGACCGAAGCAAACTGCACAGAGAAGGGCACAGAGAAGCAAACGGTGAACCCCAAGAAGTCGCCAACAACGCAACAACTCACCAAGTGCAACGTGAGAAGTAACGAAGTAGACAAGCGTTCAGCTTACCCTAAAGAGACGTTGAGACGGCTAGCTGATGGGCTACCACCAACGGTCCAAAGGTCTGCAGTCCTTGCACGTCTTCCACGGCGAGGACCCGGAGGTAGTGAGACGCAAAGACCGTCGTAGAACGCCAGAAACATCCTTCCATGATGGCTGGGACTGAGCAAGTGCGAAGTAAGGCCATGGTGGAAGCAAGTGCCCGGATCTCGAGAGGGTTGCTGGTGACGGGGTGAGGCAAGCCGGCTGCATCATATGCTGCTAGAATGACGGTCCGGAGCCACAGCGAGAGGGTGTTTCTGGTGACTTCTCCCTTGGCAGACGGTGAAAAGGGGATGAAGAGCCTTTTCCTGGTGCCTCTCTTGGGCGCAGAGCGGTCAATGTAGTCCCGAAGGGCACATACAGGGCACAAGGAGATATCCTCCACATCTGAAGACGACACGATCTTGGAGAGGGGAGGGATGGTGACGGTCCTGCCAGGTTGTCAAGGAAGCTGGTTCTTGGCAACGAAGTTCCACAAAAGGCCGAGGTGGACTGACCCCTTCCTGGACTGCTCAAACCGCACCCTGGTGACGTCCAGTGCGTGAAGCTCACTCACTCTGGCAGCCGTAACAAACGACAGGAGAAAGGCCGTCTTCCTGAGATCTTGGAAAGAGGCCTCTGACAACGGTTCGAAGGGAGCTCCTCGAAGATACCTGAGGACGACGTAGAGGTCCCAAACCGACAGGTAAGTAGATAAGGTCCCACCCTCCAAGTGACGTTTGCGACGAAGGAGAGAGTTGGCCACAAACTGGGTGTCCACCGACAAAGGATCCCGGCCTGGGTCTCTGCAGAAGTACAGCTCGAAGGACAGCCATTAATCATCGTATAACGACCTCGTGGATAGCCTGTGGGCTCTGGGGATGGCACTGGCTACCCGTCCTGAGTAACCCTTGGCACAGGGGGATCTCTGCATATGGTCCATACGTGCAGAGCGTACCTCTTGGGTTTTGGCTGAAGCTGACGACTGTGAGGATGAAGGAGTAGGTTCGGCCACTGTGGAAGAGGGAGCGGATCTTCCTGGACGAGAAGAAGAAGATCGGGGAACCAGCCTCTCGCCGGCCAGTAGGGCCCGACCAAAGTCAGTCTGAGGAGGAGGGTGTCCTTGAACCTGGCGACGCCTTAGGTCAGGAGAATCGCAGGTGGAAAGGCGTGCGCGTCCAGATTCTCCCACGACAAGGACATGGCGTCGACGGCCCAAGCTGCTGGATCGGGGAGAGGCGAGACGTACACTGGGAGCTGATGGTTCTGCTTCATGGCGAACAGGTCAAGGAGAGGACGGTGGACCTGAGCGGCAATGAGTGCGAAAGCCTCCGGGTTCAGCATCCACCCTGTTGGTGACGGCTTGTCTGGTCTTGACAGGGCGTCCACGAGGACATTCCTGCAGCCTGGAATGTGCTGAGCTCTGATGAATATCTGATCCTCATCCAGAATATGGAAGAGCTCGAGGGCCTGGTCTAGGAGCTGAGGAGAGCCTGTCGTTCCTTGGTTCCTGATTGTCCAAACGACCGTGGAGTTGGCTGAGGCCAGGAGAAGGCGACTGCCTCGAAGAACCGGAAGCCAGTGCGTCACTGCTAGGATTACTGCCTGCATCTCCAAGTTGTTTGAGTGCCAGGTGGTCTGAGGATGCGTCCAAATGCCTGACGCGGTCTGATCCCCGAGATGAGCTCCCCAGCCCTGGAGCGAAGCGTCCACGAACAGTTCCTGAATGTGTTGAAACTCTAGCAAAGAGACGCCTTCGCAGACGTTCGATGGCTGTGTCCACCAACGGAGGTACTGGCTGAGGTGCGCTGGCAGGAGGATCCTTACTGATGTGTCGTCCGACCGGATGTAAGGGCTGAGAAACACCTGGAGAGGGCGGAACAAGAGACGTCCTCTGAGCGTGAGAGCCTGGGCGGACGTGAGGAGTCCAAGAAGAGCTTGCCAATCTCTATCGCTTGAGAATGTCTAGGCGTAACTCAGAGTAACTCAGAGTACTGGCATTGGTGTTGTCAGAAGGTCATGGTCAGGACGAAGGAGGTGGCGCTGCCGCTAGGCACAGCGTAGCTCGGAGTCCGGTCAGAGTAGGCGGTAGTCCTGCAAAGGCCCTGGCAAAGGTCCAAGTGTTGGCGCCAGCGCCTGTGATGGCGCCGGCGCTGGTCTAAGCGAATATCAAAAGACAGCGCAGCTAGATCCTGGCGCTGGCCAAAGTGTTGGCACCGGTGCCGGTAATGGCGCCGGCGCTGAACTAGGTGAAGCTCCAAGATAAGACAGGATAGGACAGGAAACGCTGTACGATGGCCCTGGTGCAATGGTTGGCGTCGGCGCCGACAGTGGCGCCGGCGCTGGTCCAGGTGAAGCTCAAAGAAGATACAGGGTAGGACAGGATACTGGCGCTGGCCCAATGGTTGGCGCCGGTTCTGGTCAAGGTGAAGCTCAAAGATAAGACAGGGTAGGACAGGATACTACCGCTGGTCCAATGGTTGCCGCCGGCGCCGGAAGTGGCGCCGGCGCTGGTCAAAGTGAAGCTCCAAGATAAGACAGTATTGGACGGGATACTGCCGCTGGTCCAATAGTTGGCGCCGACGCCGGAAGTGACGCCGGCGCTAGTCAAAGTGAAGCTCAAAGAATAAGGCCGGATTGGACAGGATACTGCCGCTGGTCCAATGGTTGGCGCTGGCGCCAGAAGTGGCGCTGGCGCTGGTCAAAGTGAAGCCCAAAGATAAGGCCGGAATGGACAGGATACTACCGCTGGTCCAATGGTTGGTGCTGGCGCCGGAAGTGGCGCTGGCGCTAGTCAGAGTGAAGCTCAAGGATAATACAGGATTGGACAGGATACTGCCGCTGGTCCAATGGTTGGCGGCGGCGCCGGAAGTGGCGCCGGCGCTGGTCAAAGTGAAGCTCCAAGATATGACAGGACAGGACAGGATACTGGCGCTGGTCCAATGGTTGGCGCCGGCGCCGGAAGTGGCGCCGGGGCTGGTCAGAGTGAAGCTCAAAGCTATGACAGGACAGGACAGGATACTGGTGCTGGTCCAATGGTTGGCGCCGGCGCCGGAAGTGGCGTCGGCGCTGGTCAAAATGAAGCTCAAAGATATGCCAGGGTAGGCCAGGATAGGACAGGATACTGGCGGCGGCGCTGGTGAAGCGCCGGCGCTAGGCTAGGTGTAGTCCCAGGACAACTAGAGAGCCGGTACTGGTCCTAGCGCTGCTCCTGACGCTGCTGCTGACGATGAGACGGACGTAGCTCAGAGTACGTAGTGCTCAGAGTGCTGGCCCAGGCGCTGGACCCTCTGCTCCTAGTGCTGGTCCTGGCGCTGCTCCTAGTGCTGGTCCTGGCGCTGCTCCTAGTGCTGGTCCTGGCGCTGCTCCTAGTGCTGGTCCTGGCGCTGCTCCTAGTGCTGGTCCTGGCGCTGCTCCTAGCGCTGGTCCTGGCGCTGGTCCTGGCGCTGGTGCCGATTCAGGTTCAGACGTAGCTCAGAGTAGTACTCAGAGTGCAGGAACTGCTCAGACGTAGGTCAGAGTACAGAGGACAGGGCGCTGGTCCAGGTGCTGGTCCAGACGAAGCGCTGCTCCTGGCGTTAGTCCCGATGCAGGTCCTGGTCCAGACGTAGCTCAGAGTACAGAGTACTCAGAGTGAAGGAGCTGGTCAGACGTAGCTCAGAGTGCAGAGAACTCAGAGTGCTGGTACTAGTTCTGCCACTGGTCAGGGCGCTGGTCCAGGCTGTAGCCCTGGAGGAGCAACCTGAGGAAATCCACAAGGCAGGAAGGAACACCTGGCAGGAAGAGTCCGAGGGGCAACTGGATCCGGAGGGGTCCTTGCCGACTAGGACAGAACAAGCCACACAAAAATCTAGCAGAGAACTGTAAGAAAGCAGAGCATGCCAGGGTGTGGGCAAAGCAAGCTTTTTATTTTTATTTTAATAAAAAGGTTATAAAATAAATACCCAAATTTATAAATTATGGGGAAATAAATTATGGAAGAAGGAAAAAGCTTGCCAATGATAAGAATAAAATATAATATAAATTTTAAAAGAATTAAAAAATTTATTATATATTATATATTTTGTTAAGAAAAGAAAAATTAATATATTTATAATTAGTAATTAAAAATATATATCATAGAATGTAATAGTAATATGATATGGGTGAGTCTCTTCCTGCGAGCGGAGACGAAGCTCTTGACGTCAGGGAGGGAGAGGTTGCAGCACTCGTCACAACGGTCGTCCACTAGGCAGACCCAGGGGAGACAGTCGGGAAACCGGAGGTGGGGATCCTTGGCCGACTAGAAAAAGCGACAAAGGACACCAAAAGACCCTGGCATGAAGACTGTAACATAGGAAACAGAGCATGCCAAAATATGGGCAAACATTACGGCAAAGAATAAAAAGTTTTTGAAATTTTTAAGAGCGTGCCCCTTTAAGGGGCAAGCAAAAGAGGAAAATTTATGTCCCGAAAGGGTTGCCGTAGAAAATTAAATAAGATGTAATGGAATAATTTTGGAGAAAAAATTATTATTACAAGGTTATTTAATAAAGAGTAAATGCAAAAATGAAATGCATTGGATGGAATATGTAATATGAAATTAATATATAGGAATAAGTGATTATGATATATATTAATTTGTGATTGAAAAAATTTTATGAAATTTTTTGATGAAAAGATATAGAAAATAAAATATATTAAGATATATTGTTATTTTTATATGCAAGGGGAAATAAGCTGATGGAAGTAATGCATAGAAATACTTAGAAAGTGATTATAAATGCAAAACGAGTTTTTAGATGGCAAAAACAGGCAGCCATAGTCTTTGGACCAGACCAAAGGTAGATGTGACGTAAGCAGGAATGCGGACGTGCAGAAAAGCAGGTCAACAAAGCCAGCCCACGTAGATGGAAAAACAAGAGGGAAAAGGAGGAAGGGGGTGCGAAAACAAGCAGATCGACCCCCAAGAAGGTATTTCCAAGTGAAATAGAACATGCAAGGTACGTAACATGGCGAGAAGCCACGGACATAGCAAAATCACCAAGTGCAAAAAGATCGCGAAAAGCGAAATTAGATGGAAACATCGATACATTAGAAGCGATGGGGGCAGCAAAAGGATAATGACGGAAGGAAAGGAAGGAAGAAGACCAGAAAAACCAACCGTAGAAGAAAACGATAAGCAAGACGAAAATACATGCGATCTCGGAGAGAGAGAAAGAAAGTATGACACGAATTTTACCCAGGATTCCGGTTTCCCGCTCATGCGCAGTGGGCTGGGGGCAGCCCATCCGGTAAGCACGATGAATTTCGCGGTAAACCTCTGTCTCTCGTGAGAAAGGTGAGTGGCATATACTAAGTTAGGTAGGTTAAAAATTGTTAAAATCATAAAATGTTTAATAGTAAAAGGTTGCTGCTTCAGGAGGGGAGAGGGAGTTTGTCAAAAATTGATAAACTATGAAACTCCAATGAATAAAAATATTCAAAATATTAACTGCATGGAGATATTGAATACTCTACACTAGGTCTGACCGCACCCCTGTACCTCGCATGTTTAATACCAGTAAAGCGCTGCTGAAACCCAGTGGTTAGCAGACCAACCACATCATCTCGCTTATAACACCGCTGGCGGTGATCATGTTCAAAGCATGGTTAACAGGAGTTACTTGCCTGTAGCTTGATACCGAAGGCTTTTTTATCCTTTTTTATCTGAGTAAACGCCAGAACATGCGACTTACTGGGCTGCCGTCTTAACGTAACATGTTCGATTCCCATAGAGTTTATATTTTTAAACTTTTATTCCTTGGAAGTAGGCAGATTTTAATAAGACTACTATGAACCTTATAAAAAAAATCAGGTTTAATGGTTCTTACTAAAGCACTAATACTCATGCTTAACCCTAGACCAAACCTTCTCCAAACTAACCTGGAATGCCCCCCCCCCTACCAATGAACAGTTAAGAATACAGTTTTAGGTTTCCATTCAGTGTCATCAACTTTTTAAGGTTTTGTAAAATCTTGGTGAAAGGAAAGTTCAGCTATTTGGATGTTTTTTTTCTCTCTCCACACTTAAGCTTATAAAGTGAAATAACTTTGTTTCTCTTGTCTTAATGTTTCTATGCAACTGCCTACCATGTTTTGTTCAAGGAAAAGCAATAACATTTATTTCAATAATAGGTTTTACCTTTAAAAGGAAACATCAAGGGCTAATGCTTGACCAGTGATTCAAGTCTGATGTTGCTTTCATTGGCTAAGGACGAAAGGACTTGTTCAATGTTGAGTCACTTTGTTAGTCATGTTTCCATGAAAACTGCAAAAGAAAAAAAATCATTGTTGGTCAAACTCTCCAAAAGGCACATCTAAGGTTAATGGTTGATAAGTGTAAAAGTATAATATAGCTAGCATGTCTAGTTTAGGAGATCTGATTCAGAGATCGAATGTGCCTAAGAAACAGACAGATGAACAGAATGAACGCTTTATGCACCTGCAAACACCGCTTTATGCACCTGCAAACACCGTACGGATTGGGCATGATATAAAATAATGTCTCAACATTTTTTGGAGCCATGGGCATAGAAAAGTGACAATTGAAAGTTCATGAATGAAGCTTTTCATTACAATCAGCATTTTGATAGCCCAAAATAGGGGAAACAGCCCTAAATTATTCAGACAGTTACAGAAGTTTAACTGCCTAAACTAGCGAAATAATTGTTAGAAAAGTATTCTACGAAGAAAAAACTAATTCAATGATATGCATTTCTTGTGATGAAATTAGTTGGAAAAAATAGAGCCATTGGCTCTGTAGCTCATCAGGCATCATATCAAGTTTGCTTTATACAGGCCAGATGAGCTAAAAATGAAACTGATGTTACCTATTGCAAGAAAACCTATAACAAAAATTACCAAAACAAATGTAACGATTTCAGAATAAATTTCCTTACCCAAATGATTTATTATTATTCAACACTTTCTGCATCGCCAATATCAGACAGTTGGGGTCATGGGGTCACGAAACCTACAGTTTAGAATCCCAATTGGCCAAGGAGTCTACATGCAATCTTTCAGCTCTGTAGACCTTTTGGAGCTAAAGATGATGATGAAATAAGTTTTTAAGGTTGTGACCCCTGTGACCCTATTTGGGGTCACGAAATCTACAATTTAGAATCCCCATTGGCCAAGGAGTCTACACATATAATTTCAGCTCTCTAGACCTTTTGGAACTTGAGAGAAGATGAAAATAGTTTTTAAGGTTGTGACCCGTGACCCTATTTGGGGTCAAGGGTCAACAAAGTTACAAATTAGAATCACCATTTTCCAAGGAGTCTGCACATATCAATATTAACTCTCTACTCCTTTTGGAACTGGAGAAGAATATGAGAATTGGTTTTTAAGGTTGTGACCCCTGTGACCCTATTTGGGGTCATGGGGTCACGAAATCTACAAATTAGAATCCCCATTGGCCAAGGAGTCTGCACATATCATTTTTAACTCTCTACTCCTTTTGGAACTGGAGAAGAAGATGAAAATAGGTTTTTAAGGTTGTGACCCCTGTGATAAGAATCTCCATATGCTAAGGTACCTGTACACAAAATTTCAGCTCTCTAATGTGTATGGTTCATGAGGAGAAGTCGAAAGTGTCAAAAGTTTACGGACGGACGGACGCCGGACGACGGGCCATGCCATAAGCCCATCTGGACTTTCAGTCCTTATGAGCTTAAAAGCAGTCAATGTCAGGGAAAACTTCCGGTCAAAATCGCCACATGTTCTAAAATCACAGAAAGCATAAGCAGTAAAACACAACAAAAGCTCATTATCAACATTTCGTAATGTTCTTTATCCAATGGGGAATATATAATTTAGATTTGTTTCCTTAGGCCTATAGTATGGGACATTGGTGTGACACCAAAATTATTGTCATCTCAGATGATACATTAGATAAATAATTTTCTCGTTGAAATGTTATCAAGAAGGTCGCCGCTCTGAGAAAATAATTTGATTGGCTATATCCCAAGTCAGGCCGTGCGAGCGTATCTAGCCTCTGAGCCAAGGGTACAGATTAGTGGAGTTAGCGTAACGTTCCTACCCTGAGACAGGATGTGTACTAAGCTGAAATTGTACAAGCAAGAAACTTTGAGTGTAGTACAGTTTCATACCAATAACTACCATATGTATATTGTAGATACCAGGGTAGGCTGTTCCCTGTTGTCACTGCCTCTCATCACACCCTCTCATCACTGTCTGAACACACTCTGGCTGCTTCACTCCTCAAACTGAAACAAAAGGATCAACATTGTATATGTGAAGGCCTGTCATTATCATGAGAAAATCTTTTTACATGATTTTATAACCCGAAGTGATTCCTTAGTTACTGAGTCTGCAAAATTCAGACTTATTTATGTCATGTCCCTCAACAATCTTTAAACCTACCGTAATGTGAGCATTATTTGCATAGTTATGCAAAAGTTAATCAAAGCAAGAACTTAAAATAATAATCAAAAATGACCAAAGACTGTTAGTAGAAAAAGGCAACATACTCTTTCCATACGTTAAACAACATATTAGTCTCATAAAATAATAGTGAATTATTTCAAATCATATTAATAGAAATGAGAGAAAATATGAATGTTAGAATATCCAAAGTAACAAAAGGCCCCACTCCACCACTAGGTCTAACGACATACCAATACTGATATGTCTTAAAACACTAATGAATAGATTTTGCTGTAAAGGTCGGAAAAGATCCCTACCCCCAATACACAATTTATTCAAATTGTTTCCATGGAAACCAGGAATTAAATTAAGATCAATTAAAGTAACAAAAGGCACCACTCCACCACAAGATCTAACTGCATACCAAGGTTTGAGAATATTTCAGAACCATGGACGGAGGTGAAAACATGTCTCCTGTAAAGCTTTGCGGTAGAGTTGTGACATCATATTATTTAACCTTTTTAAACCTCATTTGCTTCTATAAGAGGAGATAAGAATGCCACATGATACTCGCATCATATTTTTTCAAAAATATTGGATATTTATGATGCACTATAACAACATGATAGCATTGTGTATGTAATTTACAAACAAAAAATCTAATGCACACACAATATTTGAACAAGTTGCACAAAATCTGTTTGGAGGTGTAATCAGACAACTCAATAAATTAGAATGAAAAGCTTTTAATGGATTAAGGTAAACATGGAGGTATTTTGAGGACATAAGCCCTTGCTTTATGAGGATGGGGGCCAAGCACTCAGTCTACTAAGTCTAGTAAGGAGGATTCACACTTTCAGCTTTCTAGGGCTTCTCATTCTAGCAAATAAGATAAAAACAAGTTGTAGTTGACCTAACAAGTTCTGAAAAAGTAACAGACTGAAAGAGTGAACAAATGTTTACATGAGAAGACACAATTTAATCTTTCTTGAATTATTGTATCATGATTTATCAATTTTACAGAGAACATTGAGTAAGAGTTGGCATTAGGGTTTCTACGGGTTCAAAAATTCAAACCAGAAGTTTTATCCTTACCCTAGGATTTTTTTTTATGGCTTTCTGGCTAACCTAAAAATAACTTGAATTGTTGTAAGCTTGAATATTATAACATATATTTCAACTTTTTAAGAACAATAATATGTGCATGTGATGCACTGTGATGTCCCCCATAAAAACTTTTAATCAGAAAATGACCCTAACCCCCATATGTACTACCGGTAAGTTCAAATTGATTCCATGAAAACCATCAAAAGGTCAGAAATTCAGAATATCAAAAATAGCAAAAGGCACCACATCAACACTAGATCTAACCTCATTTTGTAAAAAAATATTGAATAGTTTTTGAGTTATGGTCCGGAAACAGATCCTACCCACTAAATTCACTAAACTTCCAAATTGCTTCCATGGAAACCAGAAAAAAAAAAATCTAGAATAACAAAAATAGCTAAAGGCACCACACCACCATAAGGTCTAACCAGAAAGCAAGTTTTGTAAACAAATATTGAAAGGTTTTGAAGATATGACCCGGAAACAGACCCTACCCTCCATAAGCACTAAGTCCAAACTGTATCCTTGAAAACCAGAAAAATAAATAAATCAGAATAACCAAAATACCAAAAGGCACCACTTCATCATTAGGTCTAACCAGATACCAAGTTTTGTAACAAAATATTGAACAGTTTTTGTGATATGGCCCGGATAGGGACCCTACCCCTATATGCACTAAGTTCAAACTCTTTCCATGAAAACCAGAAAAATAAATAAATCAGAATAACCAAAATAGGAAAAGGCACCAGCCCAATACTAGATCTAACCACATATAAGGTTCACATTGTTTTTCTTTTTTTCAAGTGATACACTTTATTGTTTGTCAAATTGTTAATTCTTGAATATCTGAAATGTTAACCATATATTTGAAATTAAGTGTGAAATAATCAAGTAAAAATCATATATATTTGTTAATTGGAAAGTCCTCCTGAATTCCATTTCCACAAAATATACCGCGATAGGAGCCTGGACTGTACCTTAATGGTACTACCGGTATACAGAATAAATGTGACATCAATGTCTTGAAATGGTTATGTTGATCACCTGTCTTGAACTACCTTCACACATTTCAGTCAAAAAATCAAGAAAATTGCCTAGAGTCCAGCTGAACCCGACTCGGGCTCGAGTACTAGTACCCGTGAAAGCCCCATATAGTTCATGCTTGTCTGAATGGGGAGTTTGTCAAAGAGTTTAATGCAAAAGGACAAAAATATTACCAGATTGTTACCTCCATTCACCAAACGTTGATACTTTTCTCTTTTTTATCAATGTTTTAGCACTAAAAAGATAATACACCTTAGATAAAAAAAAACATGTGCAAAATATAGCAAAGATATATGGAAACCCACAAGCAAAACGTTTCATAATATTTTGGAAAGTTAAAACTTTATTATAAGTTAGACACTCAGTTTAATATTTTTTTCAGTTGATATTATTACAAAAGTAAAATGTAGGAAAATTAAAAAGAGAGATATAGATTTTAAATATATATGACCCATCTGAAGCAAACAGTAACACACAACCTGATTGGCTTTTATAACAATTATCTTTCAAACAGTATTTATATTTGAATATTTAGAAATGAAAATAACTTTTTGGATGTTTAATAGCTATCTTGAACATTGAGAAGTCATAAATTAGGAAAGGCTTATACAAGTTATACCAACAGGCAAGTTATAACCAAGTGGAATGTTGACTGTCACAGTTGTGTCTGTGCGTTTCTGTGGGGTTGACCGTCAGTGGCTCAATTTCTCGTTGACCGCATATAGTTTTGGGGTGACACCTGAGCTATAAAAAAAGTAAAATAAATGTCAAATGAGTATGTATTCTTAAATATTATCAACTCTCTGAAAGGTAACTGCTTTATCTTTTTGGACTCAAGAATTAAAGATGCTATAAATACCAAGTTTATACACAATGTCGAGAGTCTCTACCTGCAACCCCACTGGATAGTATGCGGCTCGATGTGCGAGAATATATACAGGATTCGGCGACAGAAGTTTCGGTCGACTTTTGTCCCTGTGGTCATCGTGTGAAAAGCGTTTCTATGGCCTTAAAATCCACTATTGATAGTCTTATCTTTTAAAAATATAGATGTGTGGCTATTTTATCAATGGATTTAGTGTATTTTAATCCTATTATAAAATTGTGAATTCCTTTTTAAAAAATTCATGTCATGTCACCGAAAAAACGACGCATTTCAAAGGGACGTAACTCTACGTTTTATCGGTAGACAACCGTAATTGCATACCGCAACAAAATTAAGCCAAGGTCATGACGGCCAGTCACAATGACATCTAGATCTAATATGTCGATTTAAAATTTGGGGAAATGAATAACGCCTATATAATATGAAAACAAAGTCATTTAAAATTTGACTACCATTTCACACCATGTACACTAAGGGAAACACTGTTTTCCGTTCAGGTGAGAGTCGAATACAGTAGATCAATGACGACATGTATTCCTCAGTCAAACTAATTCCTACCGATTGTGTCCAAATGTAAAATAACTAGATAAATGATTAAAATTGAAGCTATCAAACTTGATTCAAAGGCATATCTACCTGCATGACCTTGAACGTCAATGTGCCAACCCAAGGCCTCGCCTCAACTCGAATTCTGTCTCCCAAATGAAATTTCCTGTTATCTTCTTCGCCCAGATCGCACTAAATGTGCGAAGAATAATAGAACTAACGACAAACATTTGACTTTTCGTAAATCTAACTAAAATCCCGCAGATGAAATTAGACGACATCCGGACCCGAAATCCAATCAGTTCTGGAATTTCGTAATCAAATCAAACTCGTACATGAATACAGTAGCGCGTGTAGGCTACATCTATTGAGAAAAGGGCTTACCACATATCTATCGTGGCAATACTATTATAGTGTGTGTCATTAGTAGTAGTGCATTACTGATGTGCACTTAATATATATAAATAGAGAGAAATTTAATTAATTTGCAATATTATATAATTTGCCTACACTGCAGCGCAAATTCGAATAGACAGAGTAGGGTTTTTCAAAAGGCCGGATATGCTAAAAGTTTAAGCTTTTCTCATGTAGTAGGCCTATATCTATCACATTCCAAAAAATACCATTACTTGAATACACGTAATAAATAAACAAATTTTGATAATTTAATCATTATATTCTAACATAAATTCATTCATCGTCAGGGTTCATAAAATTAGTTTGGCTGCCTAACCAATGGAAACCACGGACTTGAATCGCTAACATAATCAAATATTTGTTAAATAGCAATCGTTTTGCACGTATCATAATGCCTAAACAAATAATCTCTGAGTAGGCATAATAGCTTAATTGTTTTGGTTACGAATTTACATTTCAAGCCAATCGGTATTCAAGTAAAATTCAGATTAGTTAAAACGAAAAATAATTTTTGGAAGACTCCGTTATATATGCTATGTTGCAATATAGGATACATGCGCACTAGTTTTACATTTGTTGCTGTAATGATCCATATCTGGAACCAATTGTATCTTGTGGTTCTTATTATCTTGTTATACATGGTTCAACGATCCAAGTCCACAATAAGTTTCTTTAATAATTTTGAATAACCCGAAAAACTACGTTAAAGTAAACGCCAGTTACGGCCTAAGCAAAACGTAACTTCATATCCTAAGATATGAGATTACAATCTGGTGACGGTTGAAGCGCCTAACTTTAACAGTATTCCAGGCTTCTTGAAGGCTCTAACGCTGAGCGGATGGCCTGGGTTGATAATGACAAACCTGACCATCTGTCGATCCTTATGGAGAAAAAAGGCTTAGTCACTTTGTCCCGACGGCGCGCTTTGCCCTGGTCTCCCCTATTGATAAACCCTACGGGATTTGATTATATATACAAGGAAAAATGCCTGCTGGGTGTAACAGCGACACGCTGACTTACACACAAGTGAATCGTTCCAATAATTTTGGAAAAATGAATACAAATGTGTACAAGTGTTTGCTACAAACATGGCAATGTCCCCCGTCGTTTTGAGATATTATCACATAGACTTGATTATCAAGATTGGAAAGCCGTCAAAATGCTTTGATGACCTGAGAAATATAGTGATTGTCATAATAGTTATTAAAATATCGTTTTTGTAACTACCAGCGTTGGCTTTAGACACACATTACTCTGTGTGAACAGTTCTAAGGAAAAATGTCAAAGTGATGTGACAACCTACATATAAATAAATGTACAAAAAAATAAATAAAAAACAATAGACTGGAATGATTTGTTTTATCTTTATTTGTGCTAATTTAATACAATGTCTATCTATAGATATAATATCTATATATGAATAAGCTCAGCATCACAATAAGCCAATGCTTTATTTCTAAATGTATGCTGTGACCTAATTTTAAAACATTGAAACAGTTTACAACAGTTTCAAAAGTGGTCCAAGTGCCGAGGTGACCTTGAAAATACGGCCACGGTGACCCAAAGTGACTGGTATCTGCATATAATCTCCTAATATCGTCTGTGACATCATTAGAAGACATGGAGTTCATTAGTTCATGAGATATAGAGAATCTCACCCAAGTGTCTTCTGATATCAAATATATCAACACTCGTTGATTTAAGTTACAAATATCCGAGGCTTGCCGGGGATATTTTTACTTTAATCAACGAATGTTGATATAATTGATATCAGAAGACACGGGGGTGAGATTTAATTTATCATTCAAATCATTTTTCAACAGTTATTAGCAAAAGAATGAACACATCTGAACACGAAACTGCCATTAGACTTCTTGAGCAGTGAGGTCATGCATTGTGACATCATCAGCATTATGATGTCATAGCATTGTTATGTCATGAACTGGTGACGTCATAGCATTGTCATCTGTGTTCTAAGTGATGGCAAAGCCTTGTGATGACATTTTACTGATGATGTAATAGGGTTATGACGATTTGATCGTAGCGATATCTACAATGATCTCAGAAAAGGGCAATTCCAGCTCAATTCGACCAATACCTCCCAGGTGATGACACCGATTATTTTCATTTTCACACCAAACATAGTAAATATAAAGGTTATTACAAAAATAAAATATTTTTCGGATATTCGTATTGGTTTTGCCGCAAGGGTTGTTTAATTGTGGCACCTATCGTAATTCTATCAAATATACCACTTGCAGAAAACTGTTCGCAAAAAAATAAAAACTGCCTGCTCATTGTCATTTTTTGTATATAAGTTGTTGATATAATTCTGAAGCAGCATGCGCTACAGTTTGCATATAATAAGGAAATACCCTCAGTTACGCTAATTTCAAATTCGGTCATATTTTAAGTGATTTCTCGGTTTGGTCAATTTTCAAAAAGCAGTATCAAAGAAATGTGGTGACTTAAGTGATAATATTTGTATGAAGAATGAAAGTATCAATCGAACAGTCCAGAACCTAAATAATACATACTTTCACCAAGCCGTATTGAGTTTCAGTGGAACTTAAATACACCTACCCTCGGCAAAAAAAGGAAATTCTACCATTTTCTTATGTCTCTATACAAAAAGGCGCACCTCACACAGTCATGAAATTGTTACAGCTTATTCCTCATTTTATGAACTCTAACATATGAAAAAATCACGAGGGTAAAATTTTTAGTTTTCAAGAAATAAAGATTTTTAGACATAGCATATTAAACCCTAAGTAGAGATTTTGAGGATGCTTCATTTCGAATAGTCTGTAAAATATAACGTGTGAACGTAATGAAAGGATGAAAAAATAGTCCTGTAACAGAATAGTTGACTCTTAAGTTCTTAAAGGAGACGATTGGTGAACAATTTCCGCGAAGCAGTTACGTTCGGGCGAATGTTTATATTTTTTTATTATATTATTATTATCATATGGATATTTATATAGCGCACATATCCATCCACTAGTGGTATGTCACCTACATATTGAAATCGTTATGGAATAATATCTCGAGGATGAAGGTCTAGATACAGAGAATGCAATGTCACATAAAACTGGGGTACATACAGATGGATAAAAAACTTATCCTCAGACCATGTTGATGTTCTCGTGCACAAGATTGAAGATTTGACAGTACACCATTTGGAAACTCAGTCAGCCTTGGCGAGGCTAAAAGATTAATTGCACGATGAAACTGCAATAAGTCTTCTTTATTTCGTGGATAATTATTCTTTTGTAGTACACATCCACAGCTTCAACTGAAGAGATTCCCAAACACCTGTTTACCCATAAGTGGTTTCCCACGGACAATGAATTGAAGACTTTGTCAAACTTTGTTTTCATGAAAAAGAATTTGGACTAAAAGCAAATTAATGAAAAAATAAAACGTGTTCCGGGATAGGGGGACAGCTAAAGATTTGCGACCAAAGCCAGTCTTAAGACGTCCTCCAAAACCAAGTTACAACTCAACAACAACTGTTACCGTTACCATTCCTGCTACAAAAATCGAGAATTAGTCGAGTCTGAATTTGAAAACCAAAAGCTTCCCGGGACAAGAAGTCGCCATTCATTTATTCCAATAGGTGCAACATAACTAGCTACAATACGTGTGTCAGAGAGCAATGAATCAACATCAATAACGTTAAGAAATAAAGAACTCGGAACATACAAAGATATGGTCAATTTGAAATGTCAAGTCTGTAGATGACGTCAATCAAAGCATGATCATTGTTTTTCTGATTAAAATCGAGGCCTCAACGTTCAAATGCCAAGACGAAAGATAAAGATGACTGTCTTCTGATCATGTCATCTCCAAAGGTAATGTTGACATCAGACTGAGATAGATTTCTCTCGACATCTACGATTTATTTCCAACAAATTAAAGAGTTTGCGCTGGAGCATTTCGGTACAAATAACTAGTATAGATTTAGACTACCCAAAAGGTAAGTCTGTCCCCAATGAATTTTATGTAAGTGAATTGTTATAAATTCACTATTCAACAACCTCCAGAATATCTCAAACATGGATATGTCAATCAATGTGAAGCGTCGGTAAAATCATTTAGGGATGCTTTACTAAACACTTATAGTAGGTATATGCGAAATTTTACCCCCGCCAATTTTGATATGTTGTAGTCCTGACTATGAGGTACGTATGTGCAAAATATGAAATCTCTAGAAGGTGCGCCTTTTTCTACAGACAGCTTTAAACAGGGGTCTTTTTTACATTTTTCCGAACAGTAGGTAGATAGAAACAGCTATTGGAACATTAGAAGGCAATATATTGTCACGAATTCTTAACGTCCAACTCTTCGATACATCAAGGAGACGAATCATAGCATGTTTGGTGCACCACATCCCTTCTACTTCACAGACAAGTGAAAACAAAATGAAATTTAGCATTTTTGTCAAGCCAATTAAACCATATAAATACAAATTCTTTCAAATGTTTAATATAATTTTTGAAACATCAAAGATGTTGGAGATGTCAATTTAAGAGACATCGAAACGTATCAAGGGTTTTGCTCAATAACGTCACATTTGGAAGACTCCTGTCTCCTAAAACACTATGGCAAACACGAAATATTTTGAGTATGAACAAAATTTGTGTATTTCCCTTCTCTGAAGGTACAGTAGCATCTATTAACATTGAAAATTCAAAAATCCATGATGTCAACTGGGGCGATCCCCAGATTTTGGTCGATTTGAAATGGAATGACCCAAAAGCGATATCTACTGGGACGCCGCTGAAAACTAGGTCCCTCGAGCTCGTTCCGCGTTGCAAGTAGTTAGTTTAAGAAGAAGAAGGCTATTTTATTCCAGTGTTACGTCCTTATACAAGTAATACGTTTTTAGAATATTAAAACATTGCAGACATAAAATCATTTCATCAATCAATATTTATTCAATACTGAAAGGCCACATGCCTATAGTACATATTACAAAAATACAAAATACAAAACTATATGGCAATCATGTCATGACAATCATATATCTAACATTGGGATTTCCTAATGTTCGTGACATGGTACAGAAACATTGCAAGATTTGTTATTACATCATACTTATTACATTTCATAAAGGATGAAAATTTCTCTAAAAAGGGATGAACATAATAACATTCCTTAAGGTATTGTCTTCTGAGTTTATCATATAACGCACACACGAGCAAAAAATGATATTCATTTTCTATAAAATTTGTAGTACATGATTTACATAATCTATCTTCTCTTTTCATATTAAAATATCTGCCCGTTTCAATCCATAAATCGTGAGATGAACATCGGAAACGTGATAAACTTACTCTAAATTTCTTTATTGTAACCCATGATAAATAGTACTCAGTATTAATATATGGCTTACAACCCAAATAAGTGTCACATTTTGAAGAAAGTGTAAGTTTACTAAGCCAGTTTTGTTGGTATATATCCTTTAGTCTTTGCGTGAAATCACTTAAAAACTTCGAAGAGCACTCAACAGTTTTTGTTCTTCATGTTAAATATCAAGCACCCGGCCATAATTAGCGGTGGTTCGCCTCAGTCAATTTGCGGGTGTTCATTGCCATTTAACACTGGGAAATCCTTCTAATTAACCAATCAGAAACGAGTATTTACCAAAGTCATGTTACAATAGGCCTATGAGACACCATATAGTACAATAATCCATATATCAAAACATATTATAAAATATAGATGCAAATAGATATAAAATATTGTTTAAAGGGGCAGTAGCACGTTTTTAGGGGGAATATAAGGTGATGTCAGGAAAATGTAAATTAACGGTTCCAATTGAAAGACAATGTATTCAAACTAAATGGAGCAGTAATAATTCAAATATAATGTAAAGTAAAGCCATGCGATTCCTTTTTCTTACACAAAATGAATTAAAAGTGTTCACACAAAAATGGCCGCCAATGAATTTTACGTGAATCTTCATACTTTGTCCTCTGACTATTGAAAATTGGCTTGTGTTATGAGATTTTTGACACTGTCAAAATAATACATTTAACATTAACTTACAATTATCAGTGAAAATTTTTAAATATAAAATTATCAAAAAACGTGCTACTGCCCCTTTAAGGTGTATAAAAGTACCATTGGATGAAATGTGATGGTCAAAGATATTCATAAAAAATTTACGTTCCTTCGCCCATATATTTTGTTATTAATCAAAATCAAATGTAATTGCAGCTAATGTATACAAAACCTCCTGCTTGATAAGATAAGATTGACAGGCTGGTCAGATGGACTGAGATTTAGAAAGGAATTGGGTAATAAGGAAAGTAAGGGACAACAAGCAATCGTTCAGACGTTCATTTGAATTTAAGTAAAACACTTTTTTGAGAAATCTTAATAAGCAGGAACTATCAGTTTTGTAAACTGCACAAAAATGCATATTCACAGTATTAATAACAGTGACAACAAACAAGAAAAATCGAGAACATATGCAACAATTCACACTCAAAACAAAAGTAATACAAACATCATGATATATTTCTAATCAACAAAACATGCTCTCGATTCAAAGTGTGCCGTTTTATGTTGTCATTCCACAGATCGTTACCGGGTAATAATAAATTTTATGGTGCACGGAATTAACCCTTTTAGTGCCCCAGGACCATTAATGTGCCCCTCCCCCCAAACTCCCCATAATGTCTTAAGAAACATCCTGAATACAAACAGTGGCTTATTTCGCTAAAAAATACGCGATATGTCATGTAGGGGAGACAGGGGAGACACAAGATAATGAGTTGGGGTTGTTTTGTTATATACAAGTGTTAAATTGTACATATATTGAGACATATCTAACTTAATTGCAATAATTGTTGAAAGTGCTTAACGTAACTAGTTTGCCAATAACTAAGTTTTTAAGACGACGATTTGAAAAACCGAACATATACCCCGTATCGGGGCGGGTTCGGTTTCCCTCAGGAGTAGGTTCGGCCAACGTTAGGATCATGGCCTCTTATCATAACTTGTTCAGCCTACAACAATCAAAGAGAAATAAGATGTTTTCATTGTATTCGATATTTGGGACAGAAACATACCACATTTACTTTATTACTCTCCAAGGACCTACAAGAGTGTCCTTTTATAGCGGAGGACCTACAGAAGAATGGTTTCGAGGAGGACCTTACAATTTTTCGTTACTCGTCCTCACGGCCAAATGTGCCCCGTCTGTAATGACCAAACATACCCCACAAACCACGTTTGTTCTTTTTTCTATGCTGCGAAAATACACATCCCTCATATCAAAATAACTTGTTAGGGACTCTATATACAGTTATGTTAAATAATGTCCCTGGTTACATATACGTCTTGGCATGTTGGTTTATGCTCACTTGAGAACATATTCCTAAACACGGTCAACAACAAAGTGAACTGAAGCCGAATAAATTACTCAGCGAGATGAAAAACTTTTTTTTTTTCAAAAATGTTTTGGACTGTCGCCATTTTAAAGTTAATTTTGGGAGTAAAGTCATGTTGCCTCTAAGAAATTACCAGATCAAGTTTAAGTACCCACCGAACAAAAATTACAGTTAAAAGACGAACATGCCCCTATCTGATTAAAACAGAAAGTATTAACAACACAATGTTTAGTTTTGGTATTTCGTTTGTACACTTTAATCATCCCTGGTTTGTATTAGTTACCATTGGCTACTCTCATCTCGAGGGCGAAGCTGAATGTGCTGTAAAATAGTATGTTCATTTTTTGAATAAATCAACTTTCTAGTTTGTCTGGCTGGATACATTTGGATTCAACATTATCGATACTGTTCTGATTTAAGATTACCATATAAAAATAGAGCCATTGGCTCTGTAGCTTATCAGGCTTCATTATCAATTATGCTTTATATATATTAGGGGCAACAGGGTCACCAAAGCTACAATTCATAATCCTCATCAGTCAAGGAGTCTGTACACAAAGTTTCAGCTTTCTAGGCCTTATGGTTCTGGGGACGAAGATCAAAATAGGTTTTTAGGGAGTGGCCCCTGTGACCCTTATTAGGGGTCACAGGACCACCAAAGCTACAACTTATAATCCTCACTAGCCAAGGAGTCTGTACACACAATTTCAGCTTTCTAGGCCTCATGGTTCTGGAGATGAAGATGAAAATAGGTTTTTAGGGCGTGGACCCTGTGGCCCTTATTAGGGGTCACAGGGCCACCAAAGCTACAATTTTTAATCCTCACTAGCCAAGGAGCATGTACACAAAGTTTTAGGTTTCTAGGCCTTATGCATTCTCTCCCCACAGAGGCAACTCAGTCATACCTGAATTAGGTATGACTGAGTTGCCTCTGTGGGGAGAGAATGGGCCTTATGGTCCTGGAGAAGAAGTCGAAATTCCACAAAGTTAACGGACGGATGGACGGACGGAGGAAAGGATGGACGGACGGACGCCGGACACCATGCCATGCCATAAGCCCATCGGGCCTTACAGGCCAGATGAGCTAAAAAACCAACACACCAGTTCATAAGTACTGGTTATTAAGGCATTTTGTCTAAATATCATATACTTCAAACTTGTTAAAAGCTCTAATTGGCTGTTTCAAGGTAAACAAGGCTGTTTTAAGGACTTATTTACTCACTCTAGGTTCTATGGATGCAATATGATTTTTATAATTTTTTACAATTAATCTGATATCAATAATCAAAATGGTTTTGCACAAAATAGAAAATATATTATACTGAAAACGGCTAAACATTTTAATACGTGTCAAACTCAATATTTGTAAATTCTAATTTATTTACACTGTTTAGGCATTGCTGAATTTAAACAAGTGAAGAAGCCAGCAGAGGTCATAGCCGCTTCCCTCTTTGTTCAAAGAATTTCAAAAAGTAAATTTGATAAACTTTTGGTAAAATCTTATGATAGTTTAGAATATAGTTTTAAAGATAAGCGATTGTGTAAGTCATAAAAACTGAGGCAGTTATCATAAATATTCTATGAGATGTGCTGAGGATCAGATTATTTTTGTTGAGTCACTTTCCCACGGAAAGCACAGAAAAGAAAATCAACATATTGGTCTTACCCTCAAAAGGCAAATAACGGATGACATGAAAACCGCAAAAACACATTTGTTGGTATAGCCCTGTAAAAGGCACATCTAGGAATCATGATTGATAAGTGTATGAAGTTTGGTTGAAGCTAGCATGTAGGCTTATAGGATATATCCAGTGCTCATCCCCGTTTACAATATATGTCGTCATTTGAGAAAATGATTCCTTTTAAATAACGAGAAACCAGCCGCTCTCGTCTATAATATGTTAAGAAAACGAATTATATCGACTGATTAGTTGACTTGTGTGTGTGTGTGCTGACGCGTGTGTATGTTTGTGCGTGTGCGCGTTTGAATGTGTGTTGGAGCGTATGCGTGTTTGAATTTGTGTGTGCATGCGTGTGTGTGAATACTTGAATGTTAATGTTTGATTTATGCTCGTGTCTCAAAAGCCTGCAAGGCTGAAGGTTGCTTCTTAAATTAGTTGCTGTTATAACAACATGTGACACGTTGATAAAATATATTTCTTCTTCTTTTTCCCTAGTATTGGATATATCCTCCAGACAAAGGACTTAATGGGTCATAATGGGATTTTGCAGTTTTGTTTTTACCTCCATGCTACAACATGCAAACAACCAATGATAAACACAAACTAACTGAACTGTCTTGCGTTCAGTAACACGAAATTTCCCGGGATGTTCGCGAGCGCTCGCGAACACTCAATGTTAAAAGAAGGATACCCGCCGCTAACAACGCGTTACTGAACAGGTTTTGATAAAGTTAAGACATGACAAGACGCACTCCCTAAGCAGTAGGTTACTACACAGATATTTTGGCGCTTGAAAACACGAAGATGAGCTTTCTTTGATTACAATGACGTCATACGCACGAGCAACATTACGTCACAATCCGCTGTAGAACGAGCGGGAAATCCTGCCATACGCGTATATGCATTTACTTGCCTGATGTGTTAAATACAAACATTTGCTTTCAATCTGCAATTCGCGCTTTCAAATCTTATTTACAACCGAAGAATGAAACACCATACACATTTGATAAATATTGAACTCATGAAATAAAGTTTAGACCTATCATTTCCCTTTAGGCCTACTCGACATCTCGATAGGCCTATCATCCTCTGAAAAAAATCATGTGGCGCTGAAAATCTGTTGAAGGCCCTGTATAAATGTTAGGTAGAAAAATTGACATTGATGTACAAAATAAAACAAAATTCATTATTCCGGTCGTGTACGGTAACATGTTATTCGATTTTGTAGAGATTTTCAATAGCCTGTGCATGAATCGTAACTGAAATAATATTAGTATAGAATTTTTTTTGTTTGTTGCTAAATTCATATGCGTGTCTCTTTTTCAAACGATAACACCGCTGTTTTTCCAAACGTTTCATTAACAATGCATGTTTATAGGTTTTGTTCATAATTTCATGCCCAAATTTGTTTTATAATATTTCCACGACAATCCATATACCGGGGTTTTCCGAAAGCAAGCCCTCTCGTTTAGAAGCCCGTGGGCTACTATTCGGAAAATATTTCCATTTATAAGCCCATGGGCTTCTATTTTATTCCGAAGTGTGTCAAATGAATGTGGCCTTCCCTTTCTACAACACCATGGCAATAGTTAATGTTGTATCGGTATTTTTACATATGTGACAATATCTGTTTGCGCTGTCGAAAGTGTTATCCGCGGTTTACATTTACATGGAACATTTAGAGAGTTTGTCTCAGGTGGTTTAACTCCACTTTATTTTGGTCAAGCGTGTTTTCAGTTTTTGAGATGGTCTATTCTATCTTCAGACAAAATTTCAAAGCACAGTAATAGCTTTGTAAAGTGTTTCTTGATATTCTATACGTCCTATAAATCTCCAACATATTCACGAAACTGTTAAGTTTCGAAGTGTTCTATTTGTCTGTTCACATTTGTCTTTTTGAGTACATTTGATCATATGACATGGACACAGAACAGCTGAAACCAAGCTATAAGGAATTTATAAAAGTAAACAGTTTGTATTTCCATTTATATTTTTATATGCAGGATACTAAATCAACACTAAATCCAAGATCCTTGCATGCAAATATATCATTATTTTCAGAATTTCAATGGGTATAAATATAAAACTATTTGGATCTCAATTTTTGGAAAACATCGTTCTTAGTCTATTTAGGTCAAACACAAATACTAAACTTCTAGACAAGATAATATAAGTTTTTACGAAGTATGTTAATACTCAATCTTAATTAAATCATTTTATACATGCGTGCTAATATGTTTGAAATAAGTGATGTAATAATATGATTTTAAAATTTGAACTTTCGAACAACTTCTTCTCACTGATGTCTTTTTCGTAAATCAAAAGAGTTGCTCTCCATTTTCTTAATTCATTGAAATAGTCGTATTCCTGTTAAAAATGTCAAAACGATGCCTTATATTTATTGTTTTGTGATTTTAATTCAATGCGAATGTCCCCCCCAAAAAAATACCGAATACAAGCCCATGTTTCCGAATAAAAGCCCGGGCTTCTATTTAGACCAAAAGTTCAGTTGTCAAAACTCCTATTTTCCGTATAGAAGCCCTGGGCTTGCTTTCGGAAAACCCCGGTAGGCCTAGTTCCGTTTTAATTCATGACAGCCACAACCAAATTACAAGAACATGAATAAATTGTTTAACAATGTTTAAAATTATGCAAATGTGGTCTAGTTTTTCACATTAAGTTAAATTAAATACAACAATAACAATTTGAAACAGATATTGAACAATTTTTGTTTGTTTGTTACAGGCCGCTCCTCTCAACAAGCCGCGGTTTCCTATGGACTTTTGTAGTGATTGAATTTGGGTTTTTATCTTCCAAAAGTAATTAAAAAGGGTTCACATGTATATTTGTTTTTCATATTATGCTATAATGAATACAATGACAACATTTAAAAACAGATATTAGACAATTTTTCAACAAATCGTTCGTTTGTGACAGAGATGAGAATGATCATTTGAAGGCCGCTTCACTCAACAAGTCGCGGTTACTGACGGACATTCGTAGTGATTAAAATTGGGTTTTTATCTTCCAAAAGTAATTAAAAGGGGTTCAAATGTATATTTATTTTTCATGTTAGGTCATAAGAAATACAATGAGTGTATTTACAAACACATATCTCTTACTTTTTTACAAAATCATCATTCCATATTCTAACTGACAGGTCACAAACTAACGACATTCACAAAGTATGTTTTATAACATTCTAATTTTGATCTAACTCTAACTTATTATTATTTACAAATTCACAACATATCCAAACAAGATAAACTAACTATATTCAATCTGACAAGGCCTGTTGAATGAGTTGTATTTTCTGGTCAGTGACGGAGATCTCGCGCCCGCTGACCAGTCTCATTCTTGTAGCACAGTTGGATGAAGCAACGTAAAACATGGGGAAAACCTGCTGGGTGAACTCCAGGTCTAATTTACACAAGAGTTTCCCCCTCCCCACGTCTAGGAACGCCACCCTCCCCCTCCCCACATCCAGCACCAACCCGAAGGTGAAGGTGATCTCTTCACCAAATGTGGGGCGGGGGAGAGAGACACACTCACCAACCTGATGTCCGGGCCACTCCTCCTCCTGATCTCTCCTCCTCACCTGGATACAGAGCTGGCCGGGGTGATGGGAACACTCGTCCCACACACACACGCCGACCCCGCCGGAGAGAGCAGAAACCCAGTCCCACTCGTCCATGTTGCTCTCTCCCTCCTTCACCCCCATCTCCAGCAGAGTATAGACTCCCTCCCTCCACCTCAGTGCAGATTGAGTCTCCCAGTAGGAGGGAGACGTGAGGGGGGAGGGGGAGGGAGGGAGGGGGAGCGGACTGCTACAAGTCCCACAGAACATCTTGAACTGACCCGGAGTGTTTCTCCTTCCACTCCACGCCATGTTGTTCAGTTCCCGCCCAAAATCTTCCACTTGTAGCAGTCTGTGTACTTTCTGTGAGTTGAGAATCATCGGCCGGCCTGGAATAAACATGTTTGTTGTTGTTCAAACATATACAAATAGCATCTTAAAATCTTTATTTTTATATTTCAAACATTTTGATGACATTTTTAGTGGTAATTGCCAAGATTTTTTAAAACTTTGTTCAACCGCGTTCAACAGAGTTCATCAAATAAAAGAAAATTTTCATCAAAACATAAACAAATGGCATATTAAAATGTTTATTTTTATATTTTAAGTAGTTTTATGATAAAATAATTGATAATTATATCTATATTTTGAAAATTAGTTCAACCGCTCAAACCAAAAAACTGTCTGATATTTTAGAGTTGATTATCGTGTGAATAAACAAATTGTGTTATCCAAACATATACAAATAATATCTTGAAATGTTTATTTTAGTATTTTGAATAATTCTATGACAAAATTATCGATCATTGGAACAAAAAATATAAACTTTGTTTAATCCGGCAAAACACAAGATCTATTATTAGATCTACAGCTGATTTTGCCGACAGTCGGTCTCAAAATGGATCCATTTGCGTTAAGCATAGAACAAATTGCTCTTATAAAACCTATACAAATGGCATCTTAAAATCTATATTTTGATATTTTGAATACAATTATGTGAAAATATTTGATAATTGCACAAAAAAATATAATTTTGAATTTACATAATCAGTTGTTTTCTCAAAGATGGAGTCACGGTCTGCGAAATACGAATTATTTGTATAAAACACTGTTAAAAATATATACAAATGGCATCTTGAAATATTTATTTTAGTGTTTCAAATACTTGGATGACAAAATATTCAATACTTGCACAAATAAATTTAAAGTTTGATCGCTGACAAATGAATGATGATTCAGCTGCTTTCTCAGAGCTTTGAGTCCCGGTTTGTAAATAACATCAATTATCGGCGTTATATGACCAGTTATTAAAATTATATTGCCGGAATATATACAAATGGCAACTTGAAATGTCTATTTTACAGATTTGAATACTTTGGTGAATACCGGTATATATTTTTTATAAGTTTTTATTTTAAAATAATTTGGCTGCTTTCTCAATCTCGGTCGGCAAATAACAGCAATAACTGTTAAAATAGGTTGCGGAAATAGGCACAGATGACATCTTGAATTGTTAACTTACATGTTTCAAATAGTTTGGTGATGATAAATCTAACAATTAAAATATTATTAGGATATATAAAAACGGTTAAATTTTACACAAAAAAAGGTACATTGTAAAAACTAATTGTCCATTTAAAAAAATCGTACTATTCAAACATGGTATCTAAAATAGTTGCTTCATTATTGATATAATGATACATCTCTAAATATATCATAAATCATTTAGAAAACAAACATGCATGCTTTTTTTATCATTTTGAAGTGTAGTTTTCAGAACTTAACCAAAGATAGGCTTTCGTCAAACAAATTTATAATATCTTATAATTGTAATTCATATATTTCATAATTTCATATACATGTATTACTTTTTAAGAGATTCATGTTTGATATAATATGTTACAAATGTTTTCATCTTTGGTTAGCGAGCTGTGTGATAAATACATGTTGAACATAATTTAGAACAGATTTTACTGCAAACATAAAACATTTATATTTACCATCTATGAAATCGACGAACTACTCAGTAAAACCCTAGTTCGTATCGTTCCAAACTTGGTAAATTGATCTTTTCGTAACGATTTTGTTCATTTTCCTTTCACTTAAAGATCGCAGCACAAAAAAATCGTTTAAAAAATTCCGTCCAAAATTATGACAGCGAAGGAGGTGTGGCAACTTGAAACTTTGTTAATCGTAAAAGTAACAAAGATGGCGTCGGTCAAGTAACAGTGCCTGCAGTCAATATATTACAAATCTACTGCTGTAAAATTCCCCTAACAGGATTATACCCCATTACGAGACAGCCACTACCCAGACACTTTCAGAAACCCATTATACGTATATATATTAACTCAAAATATCATACAATTGTCATTTGCTTGGGCTTTGCCCCGAGTGATATCAAAATACTAAAATATTTCTTGATGGTCAACACATTATAATGTCACAGTTATCAATAAGTTTTCATAAGCAAATATTGTAAAATAGAATTGAAATTTCATGTATCTTTTTTAAAATTGATATTACAAATGAAGTATAAAATTATATTATATGATTTTATTTGATTTAGAAACACATATATATTTCCATTGATTTGTAACGTAAGTTTGATATTCAACATATATTTTGTTTTATCCCTAAACATTTAAGAAGATAGGCTGTGTGGGCAAAGCCAGACAGAAATAAGATGTTTTTAAAATGTTAAATTTGTCTTTCAAACCAATCAATTTCTTTATTTGTTTCATATATTTACTGGTTGCTGATAGTAAATGAGTTAAATTGTCAAGACTACCATAGTTCTTAGAAATTCGTATATAGTAATCATGTAAGGTTTTGGATAAAAACCTCGAAAATGTAGGTCCATTATATATAAAAACATATTTTGTCCTTTTAGTGCATACAGAGCCGATGTTGTTTATTTTTTCTCAAGTATTCATAAGGGTGCCTGTGATGCTGCAAGTTGCATTCTAAACATGTTGATGTGCCCAGAAAACACGCTGGGGGCGTTAGGGGGCGCGCTTTCCTCTGGTCTCCCCTATCCGTTCCTTATGTAAAATCGCGTTTTTTTTTCTAATATTTGAAATTCTGCGTCGACAACTAAGGCACATGATTCCTGATGATTTATGATTGGTCATAACGCTGCATTACGGTTACTTTCATTCGTATGTAAAGACAAATTACTCCATTTGTCGATAGTTTTTAAGAAATAACGCGTGGTCACTTTGCCCCGGGGGCGCGCTTGGACCTGGTCTCCCCTAAATAAGAAATGAAAAAATGTCGGCCCCAACTTATTATGATGCTTATGGGCATTTCCAGCTCAATTCGACCAAAGCTTCCCAGTTGATGACACCGATATTTTTCATTTTCACACCAAACATAGTTCATATATAGGTCATTACAAAAACAAAATATTTTTCGGATATTCGTATTGGTTTTGCTGTAAGGGTTGTTTAATTGTGGCACCTATCGAAATTCTATCAAATATACCACTTGCAGAAATCCGTTCGCAAACATAAATTCTGCCTGCTCATTGTTACTTTTTTGTATATAAGTTGTTGACATAATTCTGAAGCAGCATGCGTTTACAGTTTGCAGATATTAAGAAAATACCCTACGTTACGCTTATTTCAATTTCGGTCTTATTTTTAGCGATTTCTCGGTTGGGTCCATTTTCAAAAAGCATTATTAAAGAAATGTGGTTACTTGAGTGATAATAATTTGTATGAAGAATGAAAGTATCAATCGAACAGTCCAGAACCTAAATAATACATACTTTCACCCAGTCGTATTGAGTTTGAGTGAATTTAAATACACCTACCCTCGGCAAAAAACGGAAATTCTACCATTTTCTCATGTCTCTGTACAAAAAGGCGCACCTCACACAGTCATGAAATTTTTACAGCTTATTCCTCAATAAATGAACTCTAAAATTTCTAGTTTTCAAGAAATAAAGGTTTTTAGACATAGTATATTAAACCCTTAGTAGAGATTTTAAGTATGCTTCATTTCGAATAGCCCGTAAAATATAACGTTTCTACGTAATGAAAGGATGCAAAAATAGTCCTGAAAAAGAATGTTTGACTCTTAAGATCTTAAATGAGACGATTGGTGAACAATTTCCGCGAAGCAGTTACGTTCGGGCGAATGTGTCTGTCAACTACATATCTTCATAAACAATGCCCCTGCTGTATTAAACGTTCATCACTTTCCCGACTGCTAATACGCAAAGTTAATTATACCGAAACGTACCCTGCTTCGAGAAAAAACACTTCTAGGGACCCAGATTCTATTTTGCTCACAATCTTCATCAAGGTATTATATTAAGAGTTCGACAATATTTTGAACATGACAACATTTCTAAGCTGTGTCCAGCCATGAAGGAGTTCGAAAACAGAGAAGATACAAGTTCCAAGAGAAATTATATTTCTTTTAAAGAAGAGACAAGAAACCTTTTCAAAAATTCTGTTTCTATTTTTATTTTTTTGAATCGTGACTAATATGTTGTATCCCTTCTCTTGGTTACATTCAGTGTGTGTATGTCAGACACATCACAATGTCAAACTGATGCTCGTTGCATTGCCTGGGTTGAAATTGCAACTTCTACAGAGGGCTGCACAAGAATGCATGTTGTATAGCTATGATAACTGGAATTAAAATCGTTTTGGAATAATATCTCGAGGATGAAACTCTAGATACAGAGATTGAAATCTCACATAAAACTGGGGTACATACAGATGGAAAAAACCTTATCCTCAGACTTTGTTGAGAATTATTCTTTTGTAGTAGACGACGCATCCACGGTTTCAACTGGAAAGATTCCCAAACACCTGTATATCAATTAGTGGTTTCCCACGGACAATGAAGACTTTGTCAATCTTTGTTTACATGAAAAAGACTTTGAACTAAAAGCAAATTCATGACAAAAAAATAGAGCCATTGGCTCTGTAGCTCATCAGGCATCATATCAAGTTTGCTTTATACAGGCAAGATGAGCTAAAAATGAAACTGATGTTACCTATTGCAAGAAAACCTATAAACAAATAGAGCCATGGGCTCTGTAGCTCATCTGACTTTTGATGGAAAACGTTTTTGAAGGTTTTGACCCCTGTGACCCCAATTGGGATCAAGGGGTAACCAAATGTAAAATTTAGAATCTTAATTGGCCAAAGAGTCTACACACAACTTTTCAGCTCTCTAGACCTTTTGGAACTGGAGAAGAAGATGAAAATAGGATTTTAAAGTTTTGACCCCTGTGACCCCATTTGGGGTCATGGGGTCACGAAATCTACAATTTAGAATCCCTATTGGCCAAGCAGTCTACTCACAACTTTTCAGCTCTCTAGACATTCTGGAACTGGAGAAGAAGATGAAAATAGGTTTTTAAGGTTTTGACCTCTGTGACCCCATTTGAGGTCATGGGGTCACGAAATCTACAATTTAGAATCCCCATTGGCCAAGGAGTCTATATACAACTTTTCAGCTCTCTAGACCTTTTGGAACTGGAGAAGAAGATGAAAATAGGTTTTTAAGGTTTTGACCCCTGTGACCCCATTTGGGGTCATGGGGTCATGAAATCTACAATTTAGAATCCCCATTTGCCAAGGAGTCTGTACATCAAATTTCAGCTCTCTAGAGTCATTGGTTACGGAGAAGAAGATGAAAATGTGAAAAGTTTACGGATGGACGGACGGATGGACGGACGGACCCCGGACGCTATGCCATGCCATAAGCCCATCGGGTCTTTCAGACCAGATGAGCTAAAAATTACAAAACAAATGTATTATTATTCAACACTTTCTAGATCGCCAATATCAGACAGTGAAAGAAGTCCACACTAAAATATCCAAGGAGAAATAAATTTGCCATAGACTGTCATCTAATGGAGAAAATAGGTAATTAAGATTGTGACCCCTGTGACCCTATTTGGGGTCATGGGGTCACAAAACCTACAGTTTAGAATCCTGATTGGCCAAAGAGTCTACATGCAGTCTTTCAGCTCAATAGACCTTTAGGAGCTAAAGATGATGATGAAAATAAGTTTTTAAGGTTGTGACCCCTGTGATCCTATTTGGGGTCATGGGGTCACGAAATCTACAATTTAAAATCCCCATTGGCCAAGGAGTCTGCACATATAATTTCAGCTCTCTAGACCTTTTGGAACTTGAGAAGAAGATGAAAATAGTTTTTTAAGGTTATGACCCCTGTGACCCTATTTGGGGTCATGGGGTCACAAAATCTACAATTAAGAATCCCCATTGGCCAAGGAGTCTGCACATATCATTTTCAACTCTATAGTCCTTTTAGTACTGGAGAAGAAGATGAAAATAGGTTTTTAAGGTTGTGACCCCTGTGACCCTATTTGGGGTCACAGGTTCACCAAAGTTACAAATTAGAATCCCCATTGTCCAAGGAGTCTGCACATATCACTTTCAACTCTCTAGTCCTTTTAGAACTGGAGGAGAAGATGAAAATAGGTTTTTAAGGTTGTGACCCCTGTGACCCTATTTGGGGTCACAGGTTCACCAAAGTTACAAATTAGAATCCCCATTGTCCAAGGAGTCTGCACATATCACTTTCAACTCTCTAGTCCGTTTAGAACTGGAGAAGAAGATGAAAATAGGTTTTTAAGGTTGTGACCCCTGTGACCCTATTTGGGGTCACAGGGTCACCAAAGGTACAAATTAAAATCTCCATTGTCCAAGGAATCTGCACATATAATTTTTAACTCTCTACTCCTTTTGCAACTGGAGAAGAAGATGAAAATAGGTATTTAAGGTTGTGACCCCTGTGACCCTATTTGGGGTCACAGGGTCACCAAAGTTACAAATTAGAATCTCCATATGCTAAGGTACTTGTACACAAAATTTCAGCTCTCTAATGTGTATGGTTCATGAGGAGAAGTCGAAAGTGTCAAAAGTTTACGGACGGACGCGGACGGATGGACGCCGGACAGACGACGGACGGACGACGGACGGACGCCGGACGACGGGCCATGCCATAAGCCCATCTGGACTTTCAGTCCTGATGAGCTAAAAACGGAATAGGGGGACAGGTAAAGATTTGCAGCCAAAGACAGTCTTAAGAAGACCTCCAAAACCAAGTTACAACTTAACAACTGTTTGATTGGGCAGCGTGTACCATTCCTGCTACAAAAATCGAGATCGAGTCAGAATTTGAAACCCAACACCTATGCTTTTCATTGTTTTCAGGACAAGAAGTCGACATTCATTCATTCAAATAGGTGCAACATAACTAGCTACAATACGTGTGTCAGAGAGCAATGAATCAACATCAATAATGTTAAGAATTAAAGAACTTGGAACACACAAAGATATGGCCAATTTGAAATGTCAAGTCTGTAGATGACGTCAATCAAAGCATGATCATTGTTTTTATGATTACAATCGAGCCCTCAACGTTCAAATGCCAAGACGAAGGGTTAAGATGACTGTCTTCTGATCATGTCATCTCAAAGGTAAAGTTGACACCAGACTGAGATTGATTTCTCTCGAGAGCTACAGATTAATTTTCCAACAAATTAAAGAGTTTGCGCTGCAGCATTTCGGTAGCAAATAACTAGATTTAGACTACCCAAATTGTAAGTTGGTCCCTTATGAATTTTATGTATGTGAATTGTTATGAATTCACTATTCAACAACCTCCAGAATATCTCAAGCATGGATATGTCAATCAATGTGAAGCGTCGGTAAAATCATTTAGGGATGCTTAACTAAATCAATCATAAAGGTAAATGGGAAATTTTACCCCCGCTACATTTTGATATGTTGTAGTCTGACTATGAGCTACACATATGCAAAATCTGAAGTCTCTAGGAGGTGCGCCTTTTTCTACAGACAGCTTTAAACAGGGACCTTTTTTGACATTTTTCCTAACAGTAGGTAGATATAAACAGTTATTGTAACATAAGAACGAAATATTTTGTCACAAATTCTTAACGTCCGACTCTTGATACATCAAGGAGACGAATCATAGCATGTTTGATGCACCAGAGCCCTTCTACTTCACAAACAAGTAAAAACAAAAGGGCAAAAAAACGAAAAAACTGAATTTTGCAAATGAGATTTAGCATTTTTGTCAAGCCAATTAAACCATATAAATACAATTTCTTTCAAATGTTAAATATATTTTTTAAAACATCATTTAATATTCTATTTAATTTAGAAATTTGAAACCTTTACGTCTATAGATGTCAATGTAAGAGATATAGAAACATATCAAGGGTTTTACTCAATAACGTCACATTTCGAAAACCCCTGTCTCCTAAAACACTATGACAAACACAAAATATTTTGAGTATGAACAAAATTTGTGTATTTCCCTTCTCTGAAGATACAGAAGCATCTATTAAAATTGAAAATTCCAAAATCCATGATGTCAACTGGGGCGATCCCCAGATTTTGGTCGATTTGAAATGGAATGACCCTTATATGCTACAGTCATTCTAGATTCAAATCTAGTTCTTGCAATATCAAAGTGATGGGTACCTTAATTATAATAATATTTTTACCCACATGTTGCCGGGCCCCATTTTACTTTATAAATATTTATCAAAGTGTATTTTTAAAATTTCAATAGTTGTCTTCAAACCCGGTGAGTATTGAACGCAGGCGATTATTTATTACAACGAGGCTTAATCCCGGCGTTTATTCAACGCAGGCTATGTTCAAGTATTTACAGTAAATCCTTCCTATAGTGTGTAATATTTACTAGTTAACTACTGTTAATTCCATTAAACTGCATGTACTAAAACAAAATAAAATATGATACAAATCATTGTTTGGATCACTAATGAGAATTGTAGGCTAAATTGAACATCATATATCCTTCCTTTACGGTTCTTCTGCTGACTTACAAATATAAGGGGATTAAAAGAAAAAAAAAACTAACTTCAAACCTAATATGACTTGTGTTCATTTAAGTTATCATTTGAAACATCATTTATGACTAGTATGATGAATAAGTTTTTTTTTGTCTCAAAACGTTTATCATAATGTTTAGAATTGTCAACATTGCATTGGGCAATGAGTGAATTTTATTATAACACTATAGTGTTACCATCATTATATAGATATTAATAAATGATCAAAGTTTAAAGTTCCAATAACTCTCTTCATGTAGATTGAATTTAAGTATAGTAATTAATGTTTGTCAAATTTTCAAAACCAATCAGAGTCTTTACCTTTCATTCTTTTCATCATACAACAGTTTATCTGACGAAGACATGCTGCAAGTTGCATTCTTAACATGTTAATATGCCAAGAAAACACAGCACTGGTCTCCCCTACATTGGCAAAAGCACCTTTTACATAAGCTTCCACCACCATCTGCGTTGTTATTCTTGGCTATATCAGCCCTGTATTTCATTGAGGTTTCAGTGTTTTCACACATGTTTTCACACATCATTATTATTCTTTGCATCAGTATTATGTTATGTTGCTGAACAAAGCTTATTGTGAATTTTTGTAAATTGCAGATCTTCAACGCACGTCTTTGTGTGAATAAAATTATGACCAGCTCACAATGCTGTTGTGTTGAATCCTGTTGAATGAAACACTCATACTTATATAATTAGAAATAAAGTTGAAAGTTTGAAGTAAAATTTGAGGTAATCAATATTTTGATAAATTCTAAATATATGATATAATATTTATTGCAGACAGTTGTAAATACTCATGTTCTTAACATTCCAAATAAGGTAATTGAATGATTGAAATCCTAAGACTACAATTTTCACAGGTTAAGTTTTTTTTAGCGTTTGCTAATTTGTCATAAATCATAGGTTAAAATGTCAACTTATCAACTCCTTTACCATCCATATCACAGGCATGAAGTTCTATAACTTTCAATCAGCTTTTATCATACCACTTTTAAACAAGAAGACATAGTCATCAACATCCCCCGCCAGATTTGTTCTTATATTAAATTAAGTCAGAACCTTCTCCTAAATACTCGAGTGTACTCAAAAATATCATGACACCAAACTCCGGAAAAATATTTGCGCGGTTCTGATTTTCGAACTCCATCAAGGTATTTATACCCTGAGGGGACACACAAAATTTGATGATCCTATCTTAAACGGTTACTGAGAAAAATTGGCCCCTTTGAAGACACCTCAAACAGACTCCCAAAAAAAACGTAACAAGGGCAATAACTCCGGAAAAAATATTTGCGTGGTTCTGATTTTCTAACTCCATCAAGGTATTGATACCCTGAAGGCACACATCAAATTTGATGATCCTATCTGTAACAGTTTCTGAGAAAAATTGGCTCCTTTGAAGACACCTCGAACAGAGTCCCAAAAAAACGTAACAAGGGCAATAACTCCGGAAAAAATATTTGCGCGGTTCTGATTTTCGAACTCCATCAAGGTATTGATACCCTGAAGGCACAAACAAAATTGATAATCCTACCATTAATGGTTTCTGAGAAAAATTGGCTCCTTTAACTCGGACGGACGCACGCACGCACGGACGGACGGACGGACGGACGGACAGAGCTCAAACCTATATCCCTCTTCCACTTCGTGGCGGGGGATAATAACACTTAATGTCAAGCTTCACATTACCAACACAGCAAAAGGAGACTTCAACAAGCAATATGACAATGGAATAACAACGCTCCATGTATTTTGCAAGGGAACAGTTGCAGATAGATCAATTTATTGTTTGCTGAAAATGTTTGACATATACTCAGACTATTATTGGTACGGACAATGCCTAGCATCTTAAACTGGAAGCGAAATCGGAGCCTCTAGACACTGAAGGTATACTTCTCGATTTTCTATTAAGATACACCACACTGAGCCAAGCAGCCACTTAAAGTGCTTTCTGGTTATCTGTAGTTTCCTGTCACATTGTCATCAATTCCAAACCAGGTACCCAACAAGAAGACATCCCCCGCCAAATAAGTTTTCATCATAGCTCCCAATGTTTTCCTAAATGGGCTGTAACTCTGTAATAAGTAATTCCATTTACCTCATTTTTGAACTCCATCAAAGTATTGATACCCTAAAGACGCAGTGCAAATGTTGTTATTCTATCTTAAATAGTTTTTGAGAAAAGTTGTCCCTTTGAAGACATCTTCGTACAGAGTCCAAAACACGAAACACAGGCAATAACTCCGCAAAAAGTAATTTTGCAGATCTGATTTTCGAACTCCATCAAGGTATTGATACAATAAAGACACACAGCAAGTTTGGTTAACCCTTCTTAAATAGTTTCTGAGAAAAGTTGTCCCCTTTGACAACTCCCTCAAACAAAGTCCAAAATATCAAAACAAGGGCAATAATTCCGTGAAAAATAATTTTGCGGTTCTGATTTTCGAACTCCATCAAGGTATTGATACCCTGAAAACATACAGCAAATTTGGTTAGCCTATCTTAAATAGTTTCTGAGAAAAGCTGTCCCCTTTAACGGACGGACGCACGGACGGAGCCCAAACCTATATCCTCCTTCCACTTCGTGCTTAAACAAATCATAAATTAAGTATCTTGATATGGTTACACAACACGTTCCCAACTTGTCTTAGTGTGGTAGGGAATCAGCCTTCAAAACAACAGTTACTTATTTTACCTAGTACAATGGTCGACGTGTCCCCATGTTTCACCCTACACAGCACCAGGTCAGCAGCAGATCTGGCTATCATCCCGTCTGTCCAGGGTAGACTGCCATCTGCAAAATGGAAAGGAGGAAATATAATAGTGTTTACAGGGTCTGTAGCACGTTTTAGGGGGAACATAAGGTGTTGTCAGGAAAATTAGAACAAATGGTTCCAATTCAAAGACAATAAATGTATTTCAACTATATGAAGCAGTAATAAAACAAATATATAATGTAAAGTTCAGTCATGTTATTCATTTTTCTTACACAAAATGAATTAAAGATGGTCACACAAAAATGGTCGTCAATGGAATTAATGTGAATCTTTATAATTTGTTCTCTTACTATGGATGATTGGGGCTACAGTCACTTTAAAGTTAGAATTCGGTTAAATAAACCCTCAAACATGATTTTATTTATTTGACACTATATTATCCAAATTGTTTGGAAATATTTGGATTATTGTAAAATATAAATGAATACCCTTTTCTGTTTATAACTTATTCCTATTCTTAAACGGAATTTTAAACTTTGCAATTACTGAAAAAGAGTATAAAACCTTAATTGCTTACAATTTGAGATAAGAATAGTCAAAATGTTTACAACATGTTGCTTCATACTTTTCGACTCTTTGTTTACTGATGATTTATTTTTAGGTTTACCGTAAACCCTGATGCTCTTTTAAAACGGGATGTGACACTAATGCTTTCAGCTTTGTTAAAAAAAGTTGGTCTTATCATACTTTGTATAACGGATTATTACCTTGATCAGTGAGGTAGTCCAGTGGTGTATACCCGAGCTTGTTTTGTTTCCTCATGTTTGATTCAGGCAGCTGCTTCAGTTGTTGTATTTCATCATCACTGATTCCTCGCCTCCTACACAGGAAGTGGAGTGGAGTGTTCCCGTAACTGTCGGCCTTGTCTCCCTCTCTGATCAATGTTAGAACATCCTTCACCTGAAGTGATCCCTTGCAAAGAACATGGAGTGGTGTTACTCCATTCTCATCTTGCTTGTTGATGTCTCCCCTTGCTGTGTCAACAATTCGAAGGACTACATCAAATTGAACAGTTTCATGTCTACTAAGGTAATGGAATGGCGTTGTTCCATGTTCGTCACCTGTATTGAAGTCTCCTTTCCCTTCATTGATCACGAGATCTACAGTGTCCAGTTGAAGGCCTGAGTATGCACAGAGATAGTGCAGTTGGGTTGTTTTGTGTTCATATTTGTTTAGATCACCTTTAGCATCAGTGATGATCCACTTAATCTCTTCACAAGTTAAGGTCTGACATTTAAAAAGACAGAGAAGAGGTGTCTGTCCAAATTGATCCGGATCATTAACGTCTCCTCTTCTTTCAGTGATGATCACTCGTACAGTTTCCATGTGGACACTATGTTGATCGTCAGTGTTCGTTTTGAGCTGACAGATATAGTGAAGAGGTGTCTGTCCATACTGGTCGCGGATATTGATGTCTCCCTTTCCTTCAGTGATGATCACTCGTATAGTTTCCATGTGACGGTGATGTTGCTGATCATCACCAGGAGCAGAAGCAGCAGCAGGACTATTCTGCAGAGGTGTCCTCCCTCTCTCACCATCACCATCACCCTCATCATCATCATCATCATCATCATCATCATCATCATCATCATCATCATCATCACCCTCATCATCATCATCATCATCATCATCATCATCATCACCAGAAGCAGCAGCAGGACTATTCTTGAGTTGACAGAGATACTGCAGGGGTGTCCACCTTCTCTCATCCTGTATCTCCACATCAGCTCCAGCCTTTACCTGAGTCTGCACAGCAACCATGTTTCCACTATTCAGAGCTGTCCACAGCATGGTTTGTCCATCCTTTCCTGGTTGGTTGATTAACTGCTGTGAACAGAAATAGGCAAAATCTCATTTGTTGATATATATCTAATAAATCAACACCTTGCCAATGTCAAATTCAATGTTCACATGTGTGAAGATTTGTCAATTTACCATATATTATCATCTTTTATTACGAAAAAGATAACTTCAGATTTCATTGAATAATTAAGTTCAATTAAAATATAATACAGTTTTCATTTGAAAGAGGTATATTTGCCAAACATTCCACATTTTCATTTTACCTACGTCATTAAAGAATTATAATTTAATTTAGATATCAGATTGATAAGAAAGTGAAGAATAATGCAGCTGTTTTACTTTTTACCTTCTGTTCCTTACTGTTTACACAACCGAAGACAAGAGCTTCACAGAACTCTCTACTCTGACAAAGTCTGTGCTTGAACACAGAGTAGTCTCCCCTGAGTATCTCTTCTCGAAACCTCTCAGCTAAAATCTTCAGTACAGCAGGGATTGGCTTCACGATGATGTAACACGGAGCTCTGCTGCTGTCTTCTTCATCAGTTGTTGAGATGATCATCTTCTGTCGTATAACAGAGAGAGTTGCATACTGAACACAGTTTAGAGGGTCAATATCATTGATGACATTGAGTACACTCTCATACACTGATGGATGGGCAAACTGACAGATTCCATTCCTCCATACAGTGATATAGCTGCCTTCTTGCTCCTTTTCTACTTTAAGTAGAGCTTGTCTTTCAACTTCATTCTGAATGACATAAACATCAAGTTTCCCATCATTCTTTATCATTAGCTGGAAGAGATGTCTGCAGGTTTCATTGTAAAGAACTTTGGTGGTCTTGTCCAGAAACTTTAAAGGTGATTCAAAAAATTCTTCGATAGGTACATCATACCCCTTAGATTTAAGTTTTGAAAACATTTTGCAACAATGAGGGAAGCCATGTGCGACTTCCCTATTGCAAACTCTTGTTTTTGTGTCCGAATCAACAGTCACGTTCTCATGCCAAAGATGATATTCCAGGATATTCAGTCTTTCGACAGTCAAGTTTCTTTTACTCAGATCAATAACACACTCCTTGTCGAAAATAGAATCTGTAAGACATCCTAGATGATCCGTACATTCATTTACAACATTTTTCCGACTGATGAAGATTACTTTGATTCTTGGATTTTGTCCTTCAATAACTTTTAAGATTTTCTGTATGACATCAAACCAGTTCTTGATCAACTGATGATCAGCAAGAAAGGCACCAAATCTATCATCAAACATAATGACCTTGTCTTCTTTCATCTTTGCTATCTGATCATACTCCTCAGGTTTGTAGAGATTGAAGCTTCGGACATTCTTCTGTAGGAACTCCTTCAATAAAAGATATCCGAGTGTCGTCTTGCCGTCCCCAGCATTCCCTGTTATTGTGATCCATCTCTGAACTTTCATCTTGTTAAGGACATCGTCCACAGCAGACACTCGAACCATACCTGACGTCATGCACTCAGTTTCCTCCTTCGTTCTCTCTATTAAATATATATTTGATAACAGTCAAACGTTGATTTAAGTAACGAGCAACACATGAATGATGAATAAGAAATGTTTAGATTTAACACGTAACAAAAGTTACATAAACACATGTTTAATTGTACATAATGCAATTATCACGGTGCAAGGTTACCATGTCTTGATGATCTTGAATGAAGCCAAACATAAAGTATTTGATAAGTCGCTTGAATGAAGAATAGTTAAATTGTACTAGTTTGGTAATTGTCAAGATGCGATCCAAGAATGTTTGTGTTCAGCTTATTTGAAAAAAAATAATAAAAAACTTACCTAACAGATGATATATGTGGTCAGACATCGTCACTGCAAAATAACAATAACATAAGCATAATAAGCTATCAACAATGAACAAGGTTGTATTGCCTTTAAAAATATATATTTGTTTTCAAATAACAAAATTGCTTTATCAGGTATGTTTTAACGAGGCCTATTATAGGATATTTGGTTAAAGATTAGGAGGGAGATTTGATAAATCTCTTATATAATCAGCATCATGATTAGTCACACATAACTACACACATATCCGACATTGTGTTCAATGGTTAATGACAATACAGTAAAACCTGTTCTTTGAAATCAATATGCCACGCAACGAAGGTTGATTAACTTCATCAACAAAAATTGATATATATAAACAAGCAGCTTACATGGTAGCGCTATATCCCCCGCAAATTGCACACTATGTATAGGTTTTTCTTATAATATTGCGATTAACTTTTGTCACACAAAATAAAACAATTTTTCCAGGATATGAAGGAAACTGTTCTAATCAAAACACTTAATGATACAAACATACTCTGTTGATAATGTGAGTAAACTGACAAAATTTTAATTAAACACAAACGTATGTATTATGCATTTAGGATCTCCATGATCAATTTTATAAACATATATATATAAACCGAATGAGAACATATGATTCGAAAATGACTCACTAATATATTCTTTCAAATTCAACACTTTTTATCAATTAGAGCTATAAACTTGTACAACATTTTTTTTACTAATTTTATTTAATAAAGAACTTATTTAATCTAATATTGCATCAATATAAAAGTTAATAAAAACAAATAATAGTGTTAAAATTCTAGACTTGCAAAAGATTTGCAAAAGTTTCCTAAAAGAGTCATCCCTTTCACCAAAAGTAGCTCATCAGGCTTCATCATCAATTATGCTGTAGAGTGTGGCCAATGTGATTCCACCTTTGTAGAGGCCACAGGGGCACCAATCATAAAATTAAGTATATAGGCGACAAGTTTCAGTTTTCTAGGCCTCATACTTCAGAAGAAGATGAAAATAGATTTGAAGGACGTTCCTGTTGCCTTTATTAGGGGCAACAGGGTCACCAAAGCTACAATTCATAATCCTCACTAGTCAAGGAGTCTCACTGTCTGTACACAAAGTTTCAGCTTTCTAGGCCTTATGGTTCTGGAGAAGACGATGAAAATAGGTTTTTAGGGCATGGCCCCTGTGGCCCTTATTAGGGGTCACAGGGCCACCAAAGCTACAATTTATAATCTTCACCAGTCAAGGAGTCTGAAAACAAAGTTTCAGCTTTCTAGGCCTCATGGTTCTGGAGAAGAAGATGAAAATAGGTATTTAGGGCATGGCATCTGTGGCCCTTATTAGGGGCAACAGGGTCATCAAATCTACAATTCAATGAATTCATAATCCTCACTAGTCAAGGAGTCTGTACACAAAGTTACAGCTTTCTAGGCCTTATGTTTCTGGAAAAGACTATGAAATAGGTTTTTAGGGTGTGGCCCCTGTGGCCCTTATTAGGGGTCACAGGGCCACCAAAGCTACAATTTATAATCCTCACTAGCCAAGGAGTCTGTACACAAAGTTTCAGCTTTCTAGGCTTTATAGTTCTGGAGAAGAAGTCGAAATTCCACAAAGTTTACGGACGATTGGACGGATGGACAGACTGATGGACGGATGGACGGACGCCGGACACCATGCCATGCCATAAGCCCATCGGGCCTTACAGGCTAGATGAGCTAAAAATGCAAAATTACATACATGTTCATCATTCATCCCCTTATGTCAATTTTAATATCAATACCAAGTGTGATTAACATTTGAGACATAGTTAAGAAGTTTTGAACAAGACAGAACTCATATGACTGTTCCAAGGCGATCCTCCTTTTTTGCCAATTTAAAAACAGTATTTTAAAATTGTTAATCAAGACACACGTTCATGTCAGTCTGTATCTCAATATCACATTTAATCCAAGATGACCACCAGTTTGGGCTGGAAATATTTTGGCAGGACTTGTAATGGTTTTCTTACAGAGTCCTAATGTTTTGCCCAAAAAGTCAAAATTTTACAAAAGTATCTTCAAAATTGTTCTTTATGACACACCTTTATATAAGTATGTATCTCAATATCAAATTTGATCAAAATGTGATGATTAGTTAAAAAGTTGTGAGCCGGACAGGGTAAATGTACCATTTTTTCTAAAAAATTCTAATATTTTATGAAAATTAACTCAAAATTGTTACTCATGTCACATTTTTAATTGTATCTTCATTTCCACTACGAATTCGAATATATTAGTTACAAAGTCATGAGCCGGACACAAAGCGTAATGGACGGACGGATGGTACCCATTTTAATACCCCCCCCCCCCCCCCCCCCCTTTAGACATGACTGCTAAAGAGAAACATATAATCTTTATTTCTGTATAAAGGCCAACGGCCCAAGTACATTTTAACAGGCATAATTTAAGTATAATGAAACATAAGATGGCAAAATGCATATGAATCAGACAGTGAGCAATGTTTATAAATTCTCATTGATTTGATAAATGCGATTTCCAGGAGAGTTGAATTAATCCACACAGCACACCTCCATCGAGTGGAAGCACAGGGGTTCGAACCTCGGAGGGAACATTATGATAAACAAGTGTTTGCCAGTGCCACTAACATGGCAATGTCCCCCGTCGCTTATACTAAATTTAGTTTTGCCTTTTAATAATTTGGTAGACAGCATGCTCTCTATACATTTCAAATGAATAATATAAAGTAGACATAGTTATGATGACGGAAATATCTGCTAGCACACATGCCATAAGAGCTTTGGTGATTTGAAAATGAGTAACCGTTAATGAGATATCACATTAACAAGAGTTTCAAAAATGGTCTCAGTGCCATAGTGACCTTCAATAAAAGCTTATGGTCACAATAATCATTTGATGTCTGTATAATTCGGTCATGACTGATGCAAAATTTGAAGCCTCTGAGTCTGAGTGAAATGGTTCATGTTATATATAGCCCAGTTCAATAAGGGTTGTTACCTCCCCTGAAAGTTATCTCCCTTTGCGACCTCTTCCGTCACGGGGAAACAACGAAAGGAATTTCCGGTGAGGTAGAAACGTCATTTTGCAATGAGTGCTACGTGCAACAAGCCTGCAGAAAAGCCAAAAAAGAACTACCCATCATCCACACGACATTATTGTTGTGTTTTCAGCAATTATAGAGGCAAAATAGTCGAAGGCAAGCGTGTTTCGCTCCACCGATTTCCAGGAGACAAGAAGTTGGAAGCGAAATGGCTGCGCCGTATCAGATTTGTCAGTCCTAACTTCAAGCAACTCAGCGACGACAGAATTTGTTTGGAACATTTCACAGACCTTATTTTCATCAAAGGCAAAAGTATACCTTCAGTTTTCAAACTTAGGAATGGAGAGACGAAAGTGTTTCATGCGGTAACTAGATAATTTTTTTAATGGAATTCCACCTTAATTGCACGACAACTGTAGCTTAATTTTGTGTACTAAAATTTGGCTTACTGATAGTCGATCTCAGATGGATTTAATCATATTATTATTTTTACCCCAAAAAAATAAATTTTACCGATTTATTTTCAAAATGTAAACACTCAAACATAGTTTCATGTTGAAAAGATTACGATTTATCATACAATGGATAGTGTTCTCGGCATAATAAAGCCAACAGATATTTTCGGTATCCGTTGGGCGTGGCTAAGGGTCATATACGGATACCGATGCAAATTTCAAAGGTCAAGGTCGGAACTTCTTTCGAAAATTCCGATGACGTCACAAGTGTTAACACTTTGAATGCCTTTAGTAACGGAGAGAGACATTACAATATGTATGATATATTGCATAGACATTGATCTAGGAAATAACAACAACAATGCATGGATATTTAGCCATTTGGATGACTTAGTAGTGCCAAAACACTGTCATCACGGGTTGAATGAAACCGACCGAACAATATTACTCACAGGTACCAAAGGCAGTTCAAATCTCATGTTCAAACACTTCATTTACCCATCTTCGGTGTTCTTTACTTTAATATTGTTTAGTTTGGAATGGGAAATCCACAGACTATCATCTAGTTTAGCCCTCCGGGCACCAATGTTCGTTCAATCGCTGTTTCCAAGCAAGCTGCCGTAACTTGTCACGTAGGCGAAGGGAAGCAACTCTTGCCCCTTGATGAGATTGACTCGTCCTCTCGATGACGTCGGATTAACGAACGTCAGTTCGATCCCGCCAAAGACCATTTAAAATGTGTCTAATTTTTAAAATCATCAATTTTTTAATAGATTTTTAAATTTCAAAACTTTGTAGTCGTGACAAAATAACTCAAACGGCAATAAAAGGCATATATAAGGAGGAGTTATATTTTGTCAATTCACCGTCAGAGTCATTGCTCTATTCATTTGCATATATCAATGCCTGGGTGCCTATTCTCGAAAGTGTCCTAGCTAGGATATATCCTAGCTGTTTAGGACAGAAGTTAGGATATCCTAAGGTTAGGATAAGACGGATTCTCGAAACGATCCTAAACCTGTCCTAACTTGGGATACCGATCCTAGCTAGGATTGGAACTCTTCAGTCAGGGAGATAGGAAAATGTTTGATAAAAAGGGAATTCCCCTAGATATTAATTTTGATTTAATGCGTTTATCACACATTTATCACATCCTTGGTGCATTTGATTGGGGAAAAAAGCAAGAAATCCAAAGAAAAGCTGTGAGGATATAAAATATGGATCGTCTTTATTTTTTGTTTATATAAAGAAATCATAATATTTTATTATATTTAATTTTCTATGAATTATTTTTTATCATAATAGATGATAATTTCTCGAATATTTTTATAATACTATACTTTCAGAAGTCAAAATACAATTATTCCCTTAAAAAAATATAATTTTGATAACTTTTTAAAAAATTCTTTATAATTTTATATAATTAATTGCAATGAAAAATGATCATTGATCACAAAAAGAAGTTATTCTGCCCCAAAAATTGTAAAAAATAAAAAAACATGTTTTTTATTTTAAAATTATGAAGACTTGAACTCAACATAACCCTGCACTAAGCAATGTGAAAATACACCTTGGACTTGAAACAGGAGTTACCTCCCTTTACAAATTGGCCTTGACATTGACACTTCACTAAAAAGTGATAGAGGAGGGCAATTTTGTGTATAGAAAGGCCTATAATTGCTTAAAATGAGGTAAGGATTAAACAAATACTTTTTGAAGATCAAAAAAATTTGTTTTTGCAATGTTGATTTCCACTAGGATTTAGCTGGGACAGGTTTAGACCTATCCTAGTATTTGTCCTAAGTTAGGATATCTTAGCACTGGGATAGTTTTTGAGAATAGGGTAGGATTTTATCCTAACCCTTAGGATCAAAGTTAGGACATCCTAGGGCTAGGATAATTTCGAGAATAGGCACCCTGAATCTTAAAACAACGTCAACTATTAAAATAGTATTATCAGACATTTTTTCGAATTAAATTTTAAAATGACATTGTATGATAAAGAAGTTATCATGCTCGTGTGTTTTGGGATCGTAAATATCCTGCATTAGGAATAAACACTATGTATTTAGCTCGCCAAGGTTCGCAAAATACAATGTTTATTCCTAATGCAGGATATTTACGATCCCAAAACACACTCGCATGATAACCTCTATTTATTTATTATGGAAGTATTGGAAACTTTAGTCTTCTGTACACTTTTTAAAAAAATGATAAATTTAAATCAGCGACTGTCTGTCACAAAATAATAAAATGGTAATTTGACCAAAATAATTGCTCAAGGTAAGGACAGGTAACTCATGTCAGACTATTTTATTAGCTAAATTCAAAAGCTGAACGGCAGTACTGACTAAACTCTAATTGAATGATAATATGTCAAATTAGACTAGTTGGCAATAACACTATTATTGACAATAATTGATTTTAATGTAAAAGTTATTGATAAATTCATGATTTTCATAAATATTATATATTTTTTCAGACAACTGATGATGTACCTGTTGCTGATGATGCTGGTGTTGCTGACATTGAAGAGCCCGAGTCCAGTGATAGTCTTTCATTTGCTTGTGACAGAACAGATGTAGAAGCATCCATACTCCTTCATGACTACTGTGGGGCTGTAGATGCGTCAACTTTCAGTAAGTTTTGTGACAAAAATGAACAGACTTGTGTGTCATATGTGACAGCAGACAGCAGTACCCAGACAGATTTCACCCCCATCTGTAGAAGCATATCCACCCAGACAGAGGAGGACAAGGTGACCTACAGCACAGTTGGGATACAGGTGAAGGAGCCGGATACCACCTATGAGGATGTCACAGTGTCTGATGACAAGTGTATGTTTTACACTGGTATTCCAAACAAGAAAACCCTTGATTGTTTGTTTGATGAAATGCATGATGCAGAGCAACATACACATAGATCTGGTAGTGCTGTCAATAGCGGCAGACCAAGAATTTTGAGACTTGTTGATGAATTTGTTCTTGTTCTTATGCGTTTGAGATTAGGTTTGTTGATAGAGGATTTAGCAGACAGGTTTCATATTTCCAAAGCCACCTGCAGCAATATAATCAATGTTTGGATTTCTTACCTTCATGTAAAACTCTCATTTTTGGTTCATTGGCCATCTTTTGAGATTATTCGAGATACAATGCCCAATAAGTTTAAAGTTAAAATACCCAAAGTGTAGAATGATAATAGATTGTACTGAAATTTTCTGCCAGAACCCACAATCACAGTGTAATAAGACATTGTTGTATTCGCATTACAAGTCTCACACCACATGGAAGAGTTTAATAGGTATCAGCCCCTCAGGCGTGATAACATTTGTGTCAGATCTGTGGTCTGGGAATGTCAGTGACAAGCAATTAACACAACGGTGCAAGATACTAGATCTTTGTCAACGAGGAGATTTTATTATCGCAGACAAGGGATTCTTGATCTCTGACCTAACAACATCAAGAGGCATCAATTTGATAATCCCACCTTTGAAGAGACAAAGATTCACCAGAAGGCAGGTTGAGGAAACAAGAAGAATTGCAAATCTGAGAATAGATGTGGAAAGGGCTATAGAGCGGGTAAAGAACTTTAGAATATTACAGGGTGTGATGCCAATAACAATTTCACCACAAGTTACAAAAATATGGAAAATATGTGCATGTTTATCTAATCTTCAGCCACCTCTTACTCATGATGAAGATTATTGTGTACATGTTAATCAAAGATAAGGAAAACACATAGTTTTATAGATGAACAACTTCTTTATTTTCACAATAGCGACATTTCGGTTTCATGCTTGAAAACTGTAAGAATCTACACCGAAATAGCACTATTGTGAAAATAAAGAAGATTATAATCCATAAATCTATGTGTTTTCCCTAACTGTCAACTTCTAGAATGCCACTCAAACATTTTAAATCAAAGGTATCTTACAATACTGATAGTTTTGCCCTGAACTATTATAACGTCGGCCTCATGCTTTAACTATAATAGTTCAGGGCAAAACAATACTTTATTGCAAAACACATGATGGTTAGGGCTACTCTATTTCTTAATTAAAGCACTTGTCGATAACCATAATAAGGGATGTCCTTGTGATGACAAAAGAAAGGAAACTCCTGATCATAGATAATTTTCAATTTTATTGAATGTGCTCATACAATTTTCATGCAAACTTGTGTTATTGCATGAATCGTCAGTATCAAAATATATGATGATGGAAGTTGTAAATCATGAACTGATTGTCAAAATAAGGTATTGAAGAATTGTTTGTAGAAAACATTGAATAAACAATTGATTCTTATATTCATTTTGTGTTGTTATTTACATTTTAAAGCAACATATTAATATCTTGTTGTACAGAAAGATATAGACCAAATGTCATTAAACAACAGTATGAGAGATGAAGAAAAAGTAAGAATGACTGTTTCTGCACTATGGAAATATTTATAATATTATAAATAGAACAGTAGGCTGATTGTGCTCTGTAGCTCATCAGACTTTGAGTGATTAGTACTCAAAGATTTAATTTGTATCAAAACCAAATTAATTTGTCTCATCCTTAAATTCATGTAACAATCAACATGAACTTAAAGATATTAAGTCACCATGCAAATTCACAAATATGTATATCTATGACACAAGATGTCATTTTGACTCTTACTGTAGCTCTGAAAGTAATACAAAATATACCCAATAAGCCCTCAAATTCAAACTGACAAATTCAGTCATGTAACACAGACAGAAACATGTCTTGTTCACTCATCTTCCCTCTCTTAACTCTTTCACAGTTGAGTTCAGGAATGATATTATCTTTGAAAAATGAAGTAATTTTTACATACATTTTGTTCCAAAGCTGCTTATCAAATTCTATCCCTTCAACTGAATACCCTTTTAATGTCCAAACAAAAAAGTCACACCAATTCCTCTTGGATACACCCATTTGACCTTGTATTTGAAAATAATAGTTGTGATTTTTCTTCAGTTTCAATTGACCATCCACAATCTCACAAAAGAAAGATTGGTTTTCAGCTGCTTCCATTGGTGATAAAAATCTTGACACATATGGACATTTAATCTCCAAAACACCATTACAATCTTCACAATGATTGCAAGTCAGCATTGAGTCTGGGCTACATCCGAGGTGGGGCATACTAGGGTTAACAACAAGTCCAGAACAATGAACTTTCATTTTCGGATGTTTCTTCAAGATGATCTTCTGATAGACTCGTCGAGCAGCTGGCTCATGTGTCCTCCCCCACCTAAGACTTTCACAATCAAAATCACTGTAATCCATAATCCTAGAAACTGTACAATCAGGACTGGTTGTGTCTCTCAACTTGTATACAGGTCCAAAATTTGAACTTGTGATCCTGCCTTGACGAGCCCATTTCCAAACTTGGTTGTTATGCTGCCCTTTAGTGGTAGTCTCAATAAGTTCACATTGTTTCTCATCTACTGCAAGTTCATCAAAATAATTGGAGAACTTTACTTGACATGATGCACTCTTAAGATCTGAGTAATGACAGTACATCATGTTGATGTGGTGAAAGCTTTCCAGTTCAGTCTCATTTGTTGACTTATCCTTATTATGACTTGGTAGACTCCACAAAAACGCTGCAGTAGGATTTGCCTCCCGTAGTCTGGTTGCGAACTGGCCAATGTCAACCTTTGTCACAGAATTTAATGTGTCTTCCCTCTTGGACATTTTAGATTTTGACAACTTATCCTCGGTGAATTTATTCCTTTTGAAAATCATATCCTGAGATCTGGTGGGGCTTAGCTTTCGCTTCCTTGGCTTGTTCCATTGACAGGTGGTGGAGGAAGAAGCAGTCAAACCATCCTTCCTCTTGTCACTCACATCAACCAGAGCATAAAGCAACGCTGCAATGTGGTTACAGGCTTCACCTTCTCTGTAATAATAGAAATATATCTATGTTAGATATTATTAATTAATAATTAATATGAATCATAATTCCCAAATAAAAACAATTCCACAATTACCTTCCTCTTTGTAACAAAACAAATGTAAATATAAACACACCTGAGATATAGACGGTTGAGTAATAAAAAAGAAAATCAAATACATGTACAGTTAACAGTTGCTTTGACGGGCCCTCAAGTTACAGGTCTTCATGGGTCACGTTTTCATGGGTCACCTGTTTTCATGGTATTTTCAAATCATCTGACATCTCACTAACTACACACTACTGTTCCTACCCAGTTATCACTTATTTTGTTGAAACATTGTTCTGCATGACTCCAAGCAGGCAATAACCACAAATCAATTTATTAATCAGTTTAACAACATACTTAAGTGAAGTAATTTCAGAATGAAATTTCATTTTTTTTACAAAATACATTTCTTTGACAATATTTATTATATTTTTTTAACAATAACTCTCTTGAACAGTTATACTTTTCATGGAATTCTATACTACTTTATCTTTATATTACTATATTTTTTTACCAATTGCATTTTTCCTTATTACATTAAAATTTAGAGGGAATTTCTTTTTACAATTTTTAAAGTTGTAACTTACCCAGCACTACATGTACAGCCAGCCGAGTGTATCCGTCCTGTTATTTTAGACATACACACCCATGTGTCATAATCAGGTATCTGATTTTCTTTAGAACCACCAGGTAACGACGGGATTACTTTGCTTTTTATGAAACAATGTGAGCAGTCTTTCAAGATTTCGTTGTATCTCACAGTATGGACATGTCTGTCGTGGTAAAAACACGGGCCTTCAGCTGTCTTTTGGCTTTCATGGACTGTGAATCAAATGTCCTGTTCATACTCAAAACCAGGTAATTGTAGAGATCATTTTGAGTAATACAAGGAAAAGTTTCAATGTCCGAGTCCCAACCGTTCTTCAAATTCCATGGCTCTGGTATCCGTTCTCCCAAAGATGTTGTAAATCTGTATAATTGCCGCGCTTCCGCCTAAATGTCACTTATAGTTCTGTGACCGAGTGTTTGTACACCCCGCGCTCTCTCTAAAAGTTCACGTTTTGGCCCTGAGATACGTGGGCTCCTCGCTCACGCAGATATTGTTTGAGTTCACGAACTTTCAATGTCCAAATATCCATTGTCATTGTTCAGTCAGCCATTACGCTACCTCACCGGACACGTGATGCGTGCTGGGAAATGTTAAGGGGAATAACTCTTCGAAGGGAGGTAACAACCCTTAATAAACTGCGCTATTGCATTAACAAGAGCTTCAAAAGCTGTCAAAGTGCCGTAGTGACCTTGAAAATAAGGTAAAGGTCACCATTATCAAGTGGTGTCTCCATTTTCCCCATCATGTAGACTGACACCAAATTTGAAGACTCTGAGTGAAATGGTTCATGAGATATCGCGTTAACAAGAGCTTCAAAAGCGGTCAAAGTGCCGTAGTGACCTTGAAAATAAGGTCAAGGTCACCATTATCAACTGGTGTCTCCATTTTCCTATCATGTAGACTGACACCAAATTTGAAGACTCTGGGTGAAATGGTTCATGAAATATCGCGTTAACAAGAATCCGGACGTACGGACAGACGCAGCTCAGGGAATTCATTCGTTCCGCGTTGCGGCGGGGGACAAAAATGAAATTTAAAAACATTGACTTTTTCACATATGAAAACGATGTATGAGTGCAAAGAGTGTCTTAAGATTTTAACTTTATTATATTGCTAAATCCGAGATTTAAACCCTGTGTATGTAAGTAACCAGTCGTGTACTGCGTGAGAGAATTCACGATTCATAAAGATCTAGTTAGAGTTACAGACAGAATTGATACACAGCCTCTTTTGGTTACCAGATAGTGTTATAGTGTTAACATGTTGTGAAGGGAAATTCTTGTGTCTTTATCAGTAACGAAAACTTCTTTCAGGTGATTTGCGTTTTATACCTGAGTGTCATGAAACCATTTCCGTGTCACAAGAACTTCTGTCACAGATCACTATGAAAAGTGAAAGTTTTCTCTTAGCTTTCATGGGTGATCTTTATATGATTTGCTCAGCTGATCCTTTGACTATCAAGGACTTACCAATCAGCGTGTTCGATGTGTTGCCCATCCCCCCATGGACGACTCCAGCCATGTAGGAAGTGCCTACAGCTCCTCCAGTTACACCCGTCAGGTTTAAAGAAGGAGCTGCTGAGGTTCTGAGGGTGAAAATACACTAAGACCTCAGTCGCTAGTTGGTTGATTTAAACATATTTTATTCACGATGAAAGGATGGGTACAAGTTATCTAACTTAGTGAAACCGTCTCCTATGTACAGTGCTGACATGAAATGTTGAAAATCAATATATGTACAATGATATATACAAAGAAAACAGAGGAAGAAATATATAGAATACATATACATGTAAAGAAAATTAAGGGGAAAAGTAAGCTTTTCTTTCAGTTATCAAATCTTTTTGACTTGGAGATATACATGTAAACTTCTTTAAAAATATTAATGTTGTCATTGTAGGTTAGATCTGCGCTGCCATATAATATTAAATCTAAATTAACTAGTACTCTGTTAAAACATATTCTTTCGATATTTCGAAGAATTGCATGCCTTAAATCTGAATATAATATACATTCCATAAAATAATGTTTATAATTTTCATAAGATAACTTACATTTACACATTAGAGTATCTTCTAGGCCAATTTGGAATAAATCGCTCTTTAATTTGCTGTTGGAATATCTCTTGGGTATGAATTACGTTTAATCTTCGTTTACCAAATGAAAAATAGGGCGGTGCTTTGGGCTTCTTTGGACATATATGAGACTGGAAAGTAGTTAGGGTGCCACATTCTCTGATATGATAAGGGAGATTATTCCAAAGTTGGGATGTTGATGGAAGAAATGATTGACTGTAAAGCTTTGTGCGAGAAAAAGACAAGGAGATATCACAGACATTTCTAAGATTATAATTTGTCCTTGATGAAACTGATTAAAGCGTAAGGTCACATATGTAGGATGGGGCATTACCATTATATATTTTATAAAATAAGGATAATTTTCGATACTGCCGTCGTTCTTTTAAAGGTTGTCATGCTGTCTCAAATGTCAATGAATCACGAGCAGCATATTGGTTTACTAGTTGGTTGGTTGGTAAACGTATGATAAGTTTCTAATATACTTGTGATCATAAATGTTGTCAGTCAAAACATAACCCAGTACAGTATTTGGAGAGGTACAGTATTGAGAGAGATGGTATGGTGAGTGAGTAATTGTAAGTATTGCTCGGAAAATATTTTAACCATTAACATCGAGTATAACTGAGCAATGATTGTTACTAAACTGTCGCGAGTAGCAGTATCTTCATCTCTTTCTCATTTGTTGGCTCAAGTCTGTTGCACCATAATGAGTAAAGAGAAATAATGATATAATGAATTTTCGAAATATCATATCACAATTGCAATCTTAACATTTGAGTAATTTAAGTGACACAGAGAATCTTTCTTAAAATTTTATTTGGTTTTGATAAGCTTCAAAACATCTAATATGCTGATTGAAGTTCATATCTCATCACTGGACTTGCAAATATATCCATTTATGCATAATATCTCTAAAACGATTTATTTTTTGGAAAAATCAAGAAAACATCTCAAATACGTTTAATATTCGAAATTATGCATCCAATTAATCCACCTATTAGTTACAATACCTAATAAACACTATCGAATCGAATATATCTTCCTGTCAGCTTATGACAAGGTTTCAAATTTACCTTTGACGAATTTGCGTGCCACTCGAGCCACATTGTCCGGTTTTCGATCAAAATCCTGACTTTGAATGGCCGTACTTTCGCTCTAATGTACTGATTGCCCTTTAACTTGTTATTTTCAGTAACAGTTAGTGGTTCCCAATGTGATAACATCGATTTCAAAATTTGACATATGTGATCCCATCAACATACTCTGTGTCTCTTTAAATTACAGCAATGAATGGTCTTGAAATACGGTAGCAAGAATTGTCTACTTTTCTAAATGAATCAACGTCATACTGAAGTTGAAACAACCGTTGAAACATGAAAGCAAATATCCCTGATCGGTACGCGATACCCCATGACATCTACTTTCAAACTTGACAAACGTGGATGTCTATCATTAGTTAAAACACGTTCAAACGATCTCATTTATCAGTTTATACCATACATACCCCTCGGGTTCATTGTTTCCTAATCTACTTATAACGGATGTGATAACAGCAGTGTACCTCTGGATCCTTTCTTCTGTGTTTACAGCTTGTATTTGACTGTCTTCTGCACATGGCCGTTTGTTGTCTACCGCTTCTGTAGAATCACGAGAAGACATTGTCCCTGGTGTCTCTCCCCCTTCTTCCCCTCCCTCAATCTCACAGAGGTTCTAGGCTTCTGTAGAATTAGAGGAGAACATTGTCCCAGTTTTCGCCTCGTATAGACACATCAGAAGAGCTTGCCCCAGTGCATCATACTTCTATCTGTCCTTGTCTCTTCATCCCGTTCCCTCCCTCCAGCTCCAGTGTGGTCCTCCCTCGGGGACTCATCATTCGTTAGACGAACTCTGATACAGAATTAACAAGTTCTCAGACAAATAAAATTTGGTATGATTAAAGTTAACGATATATTTCATGAAAGATGAAAACAGAAACTCGTTCTTTCTTTGAACGATGCATATAGTTGATACCTTTTCGGTAAGTTTAAACACAACATTAATCGAGTATTGTATTCCGCACAGTTGACAAAAGGGCAGTTTTTATCAGTCAGTGATATCAAGCATACCGCAAAAGTTAAACCGGAAACACACACACGTTCAACATCTAATCGACTAATGAATATAAAACATTAACATTTCCCAGTGAGCTGGGTATCCGTACATTTGCATAACGTAACTGTTAAAAGCTCCTTCCTCACTTTCAGCCTTAGGTTATTACTCAAACACCTCAAAACCCCCACCCAGCGTTAACCCTTAGCTCATTACTCAAACACCTCATAACCCTCACCCACCGTTAACCCTTAGCTCATTACTCAAACACCTCATAACCCTCACTCACCGTTAACCCTTAGCTCATTACTCAAACACCTCATAACCCTCACTCACCGTTAACCCTTAGCTCATTACTCAAACACCTCATAACCCTCACTCACCGTTAACCCTTAGCTCATTACTCCAACACCTCATAACCCTCACTCACCGTTAACCCTTAGCTCATTACTCCAACACCTCATAACCCTCACTCACCGTTAACCCTTAGCTCATTACTCAAACACTTCATAACCCTCACCCACAGTTAACCTTAAGCCCATTACTCCAACACCTCATAACCCTCAATCACTGTTAACCCTTAGCTCATTACTCCAACACCTCATAACCCTCAATCACCGTTAACCCTTAGCTCATTACTCCAACACCTCATAACCCCCACCCACAGTGAACTCTTTACCCATTACTCCAACACCTCAAAACCCTCACTCACCGTTAACCCTTAGCTCATTACTCAAACACCTCATAACCCTCACTCACCGTTAACCCTTAGCTCATTACTCAAACACCTCATAACCATCACTGGTATGTGTTGGTTGTATATCATATTATTTAACCTTTAGCAATCTGTTTTTCTGTGATGTGATGTTTATTTTGAGAAATTGTAAATGTAATAATGTGGTATTTCACAAGAAACGATATGCTAAAATATGAACATATGATGAAGATGGATCCCGGTGAAGGTGTGATATGTCAAGATGAATGTTTGCATTGTAGCGTTATTCTACTTTATGCCTATGGTCTTTAAGCAATGAAATGAAAGATTTTCATTAGACCTATTTCAGTTATTTCTATCGAGATTATGATATTGAGTGGATTGTTTTGTGTGTCGAGTAATGTAAACTTTTAATGACCAATATAGTAATAAATGTATTATTCACCTTGTTTCATAAAATGGAAAACAAAAGGCAATAAAATACAATTGCTTGGACAGATGTTCTAAAATTTTTCCTACACAACTTTCGTGAATGCATGACACACATTCATCAAAGGGATATTTAACCTATCATGCTTCATCTTGTCTTCATATACACAAAGAACTTAATAAAGCACCCCCCTATTTTGAAAAATGAATTTGGGTGCTCTTGGACTATTTGGATTAATTGTATGTATTGACCACTCCAGATATAAAAATTGCTTTGTTATTGACTATTAATTGAACTAAAAATCGCTAGTGTGCAAAAATAATGAAAATATGAGAAAAACTGTAAGACTACTGAAATTTTGCCAAATATAACTATTATCAAAGGGGAAAAATTACACATTAAACTTTGGATGTTATGAATTAAAATAACATTTCTGATCGCTAGTTGACATTTATACACAAAACCCCTTGTTATCATAATCATGCATGATAAGAGGATAGCGAGACATTGAATTTTCAGTGCTTTTTTCATCAAAAATTGATAAAACGCCTCCAATCTTAACATTGGTGAATAAATTTGAGATTCTTTAAATTGAACTTGTTGATCAAACACTTCTCCTTCCTTTAGATAAGCCATTATCTTTGACAGTGACCAATTAATGTTTTTGTGCAGTTTTCTTTAAATTCGATATTTGATAATTTTGTGATTTTGAAGGTTCATACTGCTTTAACGATTGACTTTTGCTATTGGGTTATTTACTAAAAGGTCATCAATTCACTCAAGAGAATGATAATTATCACATTGCAGCAAAAAATATTGACTTTCATTTTAAATTTTAAGGTAACTTGGATTTTGACTAAGAAATACCAAGTTTTTGTAAAGCCAGTTATTCAGAGACAGTGAATCGTTAACCGTATGAAGTTTTCGTTTCCACGCTGCTAGATGATCATTCTTTTAAGTGTAATGGTCAGGATTTTAGTCCCTAGAGGTGCCAGTATTTACTGTCCTTTTACTAATTAGAATGCTCTAAGGGAGATAATTGTTGTGGTCAATAATCAAGCAGGCCCTTAGTTAGGCTGTTGCTAGGTAACTGGTTCCATACAAGTGGACCCCCTGATTAATGAATGATCACATGATCTCTTGCCATTGGTCAGTTTGTTTACATCTGTGGAAGGATGTGATAATTACTTCTGGGTAAAATTATGGTATTAAATGTAATTAAATATAATAATAATAATAATAATAATAGTGGATATTTGTAAATGCGCCAGCATCCATGTATTAAATGCTCGCTCAAGGCGCTACAAAGAAAGAAGTATTAAAAAAGTATATACACAGGGAAACTTTATACAATTATATACACATGGATTGCAAGAATAGAATCTAACAGAATGCTAATGAGAAATAGGGAATTCCAAAGTTTTGCTGCAGTGAAAGCAAAGGTTCTTTGACCATAGGAGACAAGTTTGACTTTAGGGACTGTAAGTAGGTGTTGATGTTGAGATCTGAGACTTCTGGTAGGGGTGTACTGAGTGAGCAGTTCTGATAGGTAATCAGGGGCTTGATTGTTAAGACAATTATATACAAGGCACAAGCTCTTGAAGTTAATACGGTACTTGACAGGGAGCCAATGAAGGAAGATGAGAGATGGAGTGAGGTTGTCTCGTTTAGATTTCAGACAGACAATGCGGGCTGCAGTGTTCTGAATTCTTTGAAGCTTAAGTGCTTGTATAGAGTTCAATCCAGCAAGCAGGCTATTGCAATAGTCTAGTCTAGAGAACACAAGTGACCTAACTAAGGCATGGGCAGAGTCTATAGTGATGTAACGGCGGATGGAACTGATGATTCTGAGTTGGTGATGGCAGACTTTACACAGATGATTTATGTGGGCATCGAGCGAGAGGGCAGAATCTATATATACACCCAAGTCTTTGACAACAGAGGATGGTTGAATAGCAGCAGATGCTACCTTGACTTCAGAGACTGATACACCCTGCAACTGCAAATATAAATACTCATTGGGAGGGTGCGAGTGCTGATGCTGCTTGCCAAAATGCATGTGTTTATCTATAACATCACACATTCATCCTATAAAAAGTTTTCATCACATCCACCATACCACATTTATCAAAGTGAAATAATTTATATTTCAATATATTCATTTAGCTCTTTTTTTCTGACCACCCAAGGGATCACATCAGTTGTACCATCTCTCCATTGTTTATAGGTACCCCCTTGGATGAACAGACAAGATTTGCACCAACCATCATAAAGTTTCTTTCTGAATACAACATCATCAAACTAATTCCTGTGTTGTGTCTTCTTTGACTGTAGTACTCGAGCCAGCACGCTTGCCCATCCCTTATCGTGAGACAGAAATTTACCTCAATTTTAGTGATTTCACCAAGTCTAACATAAAACATCCTTATTGTTTTCCTGTACATTTGTTTTGTTTATCATAAGCAGTGTTTTTCTGTTTGAAAAATTGGGTGGTGCTAAATTAAGTTCTTTGTGTATATGTTAGAATAAGAAAAAAAAGTGAAATCATCAATGTGATTATCAGCAAAACATTAACTACAACAACACTATATTGATCAAAGTATATGTATGCCTGCACTCTTTTTCAGTGTTACCCGACATCTCATATCCGTTTAAAAGTTCACAATAATGTTGTCTTATGCATTAAGATTATTTAGACCACAATAATACATTAAATATTGATACGATCTCTAAATTGTGTATGCTCTCATAAGTCACAACATTTATATTATAGTAAATTTAAATGTCTCCACTCTTTACATTGTTAAACCCGGTGGGAGAGGTATGTTTACATCTATTTTAGTTTTACCAGTCCCGCTATTTGCTGCACCCGAGATAGGCTCTATCTGACTGTCATGTGATTGCGACCTCTCTTATCGCAATCTTTACTTACCCCTGGTACCTTTGTATAGAGTATTGTTCGGGTAAAACTGGGTTGTATGCTTCACTGCTCTAGATAGTGTTAGCTTTTGTTTGTACACTGCACGTTAAACAGACACTCTAGAAATTTTGAGTCAACTGTTCCTAATTTTATGAATTGTATCGTGTATAGTAACGAATGTTGGTATAACGTTATTTTTAAAGCTAATCGTTTTGTTCAGTGACAAATTGAAGGTATGAAATCGCATGTATGATCTAAATCCAGACAGTCATGAGTCAACATGTCATTCGAAATATTGGAAACTTATCTACTACAGCCATTAGGGCAGTAACAACATGATAGTTTTAAAAAATTGGGCGGCGATTGAATTTATTAGATTAATCCTTTTGGTGTATAAGGTGTTGTTAACATTTTCATGGAAAATGGGGGGGGGGGGGGGATGGTTATTTTTGTCAATTTGGAATGAATATTTTAGATTTTTTTAATCTTTTCACCATATATGACATTCAGGTCGTTTAAACAAAAAAATTGTTTCATTAAAATCTCGGAATGACACTTTAAATCTAAAATGTAAATGTAAATCAGATGAAGGTCAGATAGATGTCATAAGCTCCAAAATAAACTTGGGTCGCTAGACATTTCTCGACATTTTGGCTACAAAACGGCATAACATGGAGCGTTAAATTGAGTAAAATCAAATTTCATAACTTATAGAATCTTTAGATATATTCGGAGATATCAATGGCTTCTAATAGTCGCAATTGCTATAACAGCAGAATATCAGCCATATTGAAATTACTCGTTTAACGTCACCAGGTCCTATGATCAATAGAAACACAGGGAGACACAACACAGGGCTTACAAATAACACCTGGACACTGTTCAATATAAGATGTGAATGCATATCTTACTTACCGTAGTCTTATTTGTCCCTTGATTTCAACACGGTGAACACGATAGAACATCCCCCTATTCAGAGACGTATATAGGGTCTCTGCCTTATTTCATTTTCGCTTCGCTTTATACGTATCAGACACGTTTAGAATCATTACGATTATCCGTCCAGAAGTTGCAACATGCTCGACGGTGTCAGGCTTATGAATTTACATACTTTAACGTGCTACATGACATTAGATTCTGAGTTTACTCACAGACATCACACCATGAAGGCCTACACAGGCCACGTTGCACTAGGTTGTGTAATAACCGCCAGTCACAAGGCAAGTTTGGACAGGACGAGAAACCAAGGGGATTCCCCTTTACAACTGCCACTACATCATCTTAGCGCGAGATTTAACGCTAGCTCACATTATTCAGGGCTACCGTATTTCCTCGCATAAACGCCGGGTATATATAGGCCTGGGTCCCCTTTCACAAAGCAACCTAACTAAGGTTGACCTTAACTCCCATTCTTTAACATTGCGCTAAGGCTACCTTAACCCTTATAGTGCCCGGCCTTTGACGCTATGCGCTCACGCAGTGCCGCTAACTTTTAGAGTAAACTCGAGATTTTGGTCAACGTTGACAAAAAATGTCCCTGAGGCGTTATCTATGTTCGGAAATTCATGAAATTCTAAGTGAAGAAAGCTGAGTTGTTTACCATTCAATCAATGTAATTTTAAATCATAAGTGACAACAATAAAAATGAATTTAATCTAATTATAAACTTCAGAGACGTTTTTCATGCAAATGTTCAGCCGAGGACGTTAGCATATCCTTGTTTCATCGATTGTAATTAAATTGCCGTTATCTACAAAGTATTTCAATTGTCATTTATCAAGAAAGCGGATTTCAGTGATCACGTTGATGTGTTTACTTCCTACATGCGACCGATTGTTCACGAAATAATACAAGTTATCTTTTTGTTTTCATTTGTTGAACATTGTTCGCCGTGACGTCATAGACAAACTAAGTGCAGTAAATGTACGGTGCACGCAAAGTCCTTGCAATTTTTCCACAGCCGGTGCACATGACTGAATTTCCATCCACAGAAAGTTATGGATTCGATCTTGAAAATGATATTACTTTCGGAAACATTAGAGCTGAAATTATGTTGCTATCACAAGGTCGAAAACAAAAGCAGTTTCAAGCAGACAGAATCATGATTTGAGTCGCATGTTTGCAAGCGCATAAACAACTCAATATATATTGTTGTACAATAAACTAAAACAATGAAAAAGTACAGATTATCAAATTAGAATTCATAAGCAAACTATTGGAACAGATTTCCATGTATGTTCTAACAGAAAATTCAAAACGATCGATCAGACAAAAGCGCGAAAAAATAGCGAGAACACATCACGGCAGTTTTGGTATTGCGTAATTGGCAGAATTCCTTTTCCACATAGATTTAACATTAGCATGTATTTTCAATCTCAATCATATATATAATATAACCTTCAATAAATCCATAATATATCAAGCAAATTTGGTCACTGCCAGACGTATATCAAACTATACTCTCAAATTAAAACAAAAAAAGGAAAACACCAGGTCGGTTAAAAAAATCATCAAAATCAAAATTAGATTTAAAAACAAATCTAACTTTAATTTACCCTGAATAACACAAATGAAGGTTGCAAACTATATATACGATCAACTGGATATAATGTCTTTACTTGACATGGAAGAAAATCACTAAAATATTTAAAGATAAAACAGGCCTGCTTCCCGAAAACGGCCGACTTGATTGACGGGTCGTCCACTATCGGCTTTATGCACGATGAAATTCGCGCATTAAATATAGTGGGAAGGTTTTCGTACTTCAGTGTTTACTCTTTAAATTTCTCGGGTGCCTAAAATTTATCAAGCAACACTTTTATCTATAATGTTCTTCATCTCTATCAAGGTTTTCGAAAGCCAACATTGACGCTCTTCAGCGTCGTCTGTTACTGGCCACGCCCCTAGCTCAGCGAACAATGGGTTTCAATTTTGAGATCATATTGGTGAATAGACCAGTAATTGTTTTTTGATCAAACTTTTATAAGCACACAATTTGTTTCACATTCTCTATTAAATCAGATGTTGTATTGCATCCAGGGATTCATTCATAAATTCACAATCAATGACAAATAAAAAAAACTATGTTCTTAATACATTTCAAGAAATTAATCAATTTAAAAATCATATTGAAACTAGATACCCCTTAATTTTGCATAATTTTTAAATTAAAATATCGTAAAAACTCTTTATCAGTTGGACGAAATAATTCAAATGAAAAACATAGATTGTTAAAATGGGATTGAATTAATAGAGAAAATAGAATAAAATATAATAAAAATCGAGGATGTATACAGAATTTTTTTTATATTAATGTATTTTTTTTCAATAAACATGCATGTTGATATTTATTATAGGCCTACAATAGGAAATGTGCGATGGCCCTTATAAATTGAAAACATGCGCCCTGATCACTGGGTTTTTTTTCATTTGAAAGATTTAAGGAATACTGTATAATCACTTTCCATCTGATAAATTTCAGACATAATTTCCAGAATGCCACTTCATTTTATTCCTGTTCAGTATTTTTGTAAGCGTATCATATTAATTAAGATATATATATGGCTTTGATAAATTAAGAAAATGTCAAATTCAATGAGAAAGACAGCAAAACCAAAGCTCGACATGACAAGAGTCAGCCGTCATCATCTAGATTTTTATTGCCAAGGTTACTGTCATTGTAATCAAAAGGATTTTAAACATATTTTTTTTATTTCGGCAACAAGGGATTTCCCGTACTACAAATAGAGCTAATGGTCACGAGCAAAGTAGACCGGATATGACGGCAGAACATGCGAAGACGTCACGACTCGCGTGTCTCGTGCTGTTCACCAGACGACAGGTGATTGTTCCGCGCAAGAATGAAGGTTCGACTTGAAGTTGAAACAAACTCTCGTAATCCTTGGCTTGTTTATTCCTCAAATAAATCGATTAAAATCATCCTCAAAGTTTGAAATAAAAAATATATGACAATGACATATGAATGACACTATTTTGACATAATGATTGTTATTTTCATAGGAAAAAAATCATGGTTAAAATATATTTATCCAGAGTAATTAACGCTATGGAAATGACTTTTGCAATCCGTTAAATTTTATTCTATATTTAGCACATTTCGAGGCAAACATAAATATCAAAATGGTAATGTGATGTACTCTTTCGTTTCACTAAAACCAACAGACGTCCGTACCAAATTAGCTAGTAGAAATAAGATCTCACGAAAGTGGTATCTACAATGTCACCGCCATTCTGTCAACAAAACAGCCGCGCAATGCAACGTGTACTACATTTTAAAATTATACATTTTGCAATTTTGCACTCATCAAATCATGAAAACATGGACTCATACATAAACAAAAATTAAAATGCTATCTTTCGATGGTATTTTCAGGTAACGTTACTTATTTGTTCGATGTAAATGGGCTGTCAGGTCGCGAATCGTTTTGAAACTTTTTTGTACCGATCAGATTTGTCTGTGACCCGAAGTGTTGGACTGCTTTACTATGCGGCCCCGCAATTTTTGGATTTACGATAATTCAAATGATACGCATGACCTGTACATCGTTTATCAACTGTAAAAAATTTATCAGTCATTACATTTCTCGAAACATCGTGGGTGTAACAAAATATCCAAATTAGAATCGGATGTACTCTGTCCGCTGCCAGTTTGACTGGCCATTTTGTTTATTTCCATTCAAGAGCTGGCAGTGACGTATACTGGTTTGCCAAATACTTCTGGAAAGGTCTGCTGCATATTATTGCTAATTGATTACCATATTCGTGTATGATATCGATTTAAGTACCCATATAGTATGTTTTGTCAAGAATTTACATTTGAAAAAGAAATCTAGGAGCAAGTAATGGATCATAGTAATTTTCCTTAGTCAAGGAATGATGGCCATTTTTACCAAATCAAAAGTAATAATTAATTAAGTCGGTTCATCAATTATTAGAATGCATTTCCATTGTCAATATGTGATTTCAAAACTAGAGATACTGTAGATTTTGGTAATACTTGGAATTTTTCCTGTTTCATTAAATTTTGTCTGTTATGCTGGTGAATTATTTACACTAGTATTTGAGAAAATTAACCCCATCGGCCATGCCCAAGGACCATATGTGTCCCAAATAGGTATTTTTATAAAACCAAATTTCTCTGTTAATATCAGGTTTTGTAGTACAAAAGTGGTATCAAATTAAATCTAATTTGACAGTGATTCTGAAAATGTGGGTTTCAGTTAGAATTGGTTGAGATATTTTTACCCATGCATTGAAGAGGATTAACCCCTATCGGCCATGGTCATGGACCATATGTGTCCTTATCATTGTATTTTGTTAAAAACTTAATATCTCTGTCAATATCTGGCCAAATAGTGTAAAAGTGGTATCACATTGATGACTTTGTTATGGAGATTATTTTAAAATAGGTGTGAACTTCAATTGAATGATATAATTTTTCATTTGCATTGCAGAAAACTACCCCCAATGGCCATACCCAGGGACTATATGTGTCTCGATAGAATTATTTAGTGAAAAGCATGATATCTCTGTTAATATTGTGTTTTATATTGCAAACGTGGTACCAAATTGGAGCTATGTTTATATAAATTCTAAAAAAATGACTGTCAACTTGAATCGGTGCAGGATTTTTTCAACAGCCCAGGCTGTATATTGGGTTATGGCTAGGGACCATATATGGTCCTGCGGCATTATGGGGAGTTTGGGGGGAGGGGCACATATATGGTCCTGGGGCAAAACAGTTTTGAACATTTTCTTACTTTTTCAAGTTGTAATTTTCTGTCAAAAATTTAATAAAAACGATGATTGGTTGAATGAGGTTGACCACGCCCATTTTCTTACCCTGACCTTCATAGTTATTGTCATTCAAGGTCGTTCATTACTTTACGCTATTCGGGCCATTCCATAATCAATTTAAACTTTTATATAGAATAAAATCATTGAAATAACATGTTTGGAACTTGATCAACAATCTAAAGTCATACCTGACTCAAAACACTGTATTTTAAAGACGAAATACGACCTAACAAATAATAATAATAAATATAGTCGAAAGCGACGACAAACGGATTCAGCAATGTATGGTGATGATATGTATGACAAATATATGCAAATAATGAGGTACTACACAAAGTTTTTGTGTCTTTAACAAGCGCATCCATTGATGTATAGTATGTTAAGATGACTTTAATAGTAAAGGAGTAACGTTTTTTTTTTTAAACTTTGCTGAAAACTGTGAAAAGTTAATATTTTTAGAACTCTACTCTAGGTTAGTCTTCTTAGGCCTTTAACTATCGACTTTTTATAATGTAATGTAGCATAGCAAATGTTGTACTTGAAATAGCGCGTGTGTAGGTGTAATAAATTGTAAGATAGCTTAATCAGTAAGGTAGTTGTGGATATTTAACACACGCATTTTGAGTTTTTTTACTTATCTTATGTAATTTGACACAACGCAACGGCAACAAATGAATATTCACAAGCGAATTAATTCTTGTATCTTAAAGACCTTGGTAATGTCTAACTATAAACATGTCAGGCGTCATTCCTGAAAGTTTCATGACTTTTTGTTAATGCATAAAGTTCCTAGAACATTTTTAGAAAATTATCAATCAAGCAATTCTCTAACTCAATGGGCCTTTAGAAGAGATTTTACGACGCTTCGCTGCATTTCACTGTATTTTTGTCAGCGACTAACTGTTATAAAATGTACCTTGCATTGTCACTATTGGAGACATTAAACCTATATTACATGTACATGTCTGTAGTGCCAGTGAATGACTGCTGTGAGTATTTGAGGCAAGTAATGCAGTATGCATTATTCATGGCATAGATCAGTCCTGTTCTGCTGATGCGTTCAGCTTCAGGAGCCTTTTTAGTATTTTTCTTTTTTTCCGACCTTTTTTTCTATCGATTTTGTTCATAAATTCTGAACGAAATTGACTGTTTGCGATCAATGTTTTGACAGATTCCTATTGTATATATATTTATCTTACATACCTGAAAAAAGTGCATAATTCTGAGTCCAACTTTTTGAGTAACCGCCCTTTGAAAATGACACCTTGTACTAAGTCATCCAACTTTGAACGTTTATAGAAAAAAAACTATATAAGATACAGTCTTCGAATTATGCAAGTGCAATGCCCAATGCTCCAGCTACAACATACCAAAGTTACAGCACTTTAGTGCAAGTATCTACAGAGAAAAAGGTCCGGAAATTCTGAAAAGTTGAAAAATCCAATATGGCGACCAAAGCACGTGACCTACGACTTCGTCATGATACTTTTTTTTGCGTAGAATATCCTTGCGCACCCTCTCATAGAACAATCATGAAAATCTTTGGTCACGTTTTTGTTTTATCTGCATTTGAAAATATTTTTTTTCTACAACAAATCAAACTTTGAAGGTTTCGCTACACATTTATTATGCATTATGCAGTATGCATTATTCATTGCATAGATAAACATGTCAGGAGTCAGTCCTGAAAATTTCAGCAAGTTCTGCTGACGCGTTAAGCTTCAGGAGCATTTTTAGCAATTTCCGACATTTTTTCTGTCGACTTTGATCAAACATTCTGAACGAAAATGATTGTTCGCGATCGATGTTTTGACAGATTCCTGTTGTATATATTTTTGTCTTGCATTCGTGAAAAAATTGCATAATTCTGAGTCCAACTTTTTGAGTTATCGCCCTTTGAAAGTTGCACATTGTACTAAGTCACCCGACTTTGAACACGTATAGCGCAAAAACTATTTAAGGTAGAGTCTTCGGGTGAAGTATCGTTTAATGTCCAATGCTTCAGCTACAACATATCGAAAGTTTCAGCTCTCTGTTGCAAGTATCTTCAGAGGAGAAGATTCTCAAAGGTGCATGGGGTCCGGAAATTCTAAAAAGTTGGAAAATCCAATATGGCGGCCAAACCACGTGACCTACGACTTCGTCCTGATTTACTTTTATTCTTAGAATGTCATTATCTATCTCTGTGCAAAATTTCAAGTCTCTAGGTGCATTTTAAAAAATTTTCCCATGTTAATTTTTCGATTTTGAATTCGAACTGGACCTTTAATGCGACCTCCGATTTGAAAAAACGAAACGAGAAGATCTAGGTCTCAGTAAGGGCTATCAGCTTGCAAAGTTTCGCTGTAATAGCATCAGTCGTTTTTGCTAAATGCTGTACACAAAATCGGTGGAATAAAATAATAATAATAAAAATTCTGAACGAAAATGACTTTTCGCGATCAATGTTCAAAACGGCGGCCTACCCACGTGACTTAAGACATTGCCGTGATATCATTTCTTGCATTATTTTTTATTGCTCATCATTTAATAAAAGTTTCATATCTCTAAGTACATTTTGCAATGTTAACTTTCGGAGTTTGGATTCGAACCGGACCTTTCATGAATGGGCCGATTAGGTCCAAAAGCTTAACGGCTCGATTCAAGGGTAAGGCCTACCAGAAACCTTGAATCTTGAATTTCATGAATATCTGCTAATGCATAATGCTCCAAGAGTGTATTTTATAAATCTCTAGCTGAATGGGACATTCAAAGAGATTTTATTAACGCTTCTTTGCATGCACTGCATGTGCATGGGTCAGCAATTTCCAATTGATTTTACCATTTTTTAGAGGAGAGATCTGTCTTTATTTGCATACCTTATTTCTTTATGAACATGGAAAAGTAAAGAAACGGTGAGCGATGCGACATCTGACGCAAACAACAGTTTTCCATCCAAATCAGCAGTCCCCTTGCGCCCTCTATGCATGTACCTCCCGAACCATTTAAGATATCTTCATATTTTTTTCACCAGCGAATAGAGGAGAGATTGGTCTTTATATGCATACATTATTTGTTTATGAGCATGGAAAAGTAAAGAAACGGTGAGCGATGCGACATCTGACGCAAATATCAAGCTTTATCTCAAGAAATAGATAATTCAGCTTATGAGTCATTTACCGTAAACAATTTTATAACGAAGTACTACACAAAAGGTATTTGTCTTCAACAAGCGTAGCAATCGATGTATAGTATGTTTTCCTAGTGTTTTATTGTCAATGAAATACAATTTTTCAATCATTCTTATATCAGGATCATTGAAAACGAAAGAAATATTGACGACATTTAAATGCTCCGAATTTCAATGTTAATGTTCAATCTAATTTTCATTAAATTTATCAAAAATTGTATCGTCTTTTGGCTTTCTAATGATATATGGAACAATGATTTGTCGTCTGTCACTGATGAGCAATGATTTTTTTAACATACCTATATCGTATGCATTCAAAACGAAAGCAGAATTGACAATATTCAAAGGGCCGTAACTCAATGTAAAACAAATATAGGAATATACTGTCAAATTTTTAAAAAATTTATCGACTTTTGGCTTTCATATGATGTATAGAACAAAGCGTTATCGTACGCCGTTGATTGGCTACGATATTTCAAACATACCCACTAAAACACCACATGCCCAAAATGGAAAGTTTGACCTCTGACCCTGACCGGAAATGACTGTTCGCGAGCGATTTTATTCTTTTATCTTAAAGACCTTGCCAATGTCTAACTCTCATGCAAAAATCATAAACTTCTATGGTCTGGTTTTTGAGTTATCTGCCCTTGAAGTTTGCGATTTTTAGATTTTGGTCAACTTTGAAAAATCACAGCAAGAAAAGTATTAACGTTAGGACTTTTTCGAATGCAAATTCAGAACTACAATGCTTCAGCTACATTGAGTGCAAATTTCAGCTCTCTGTTTCAAGTATCTTCAGAGGAGAAGATTCTCAAAGGTGCATGGGGTCCTGAAATTCTAAAAAGTTGGAAAATCCAATATGGCGGCCAAACCACGTGACCTACGACTTTGTCATGATTTACTTTTTTTCTTAGAATGTCATTATCTATCATTGTGCAAAATTTCAAGTCTCTAAGTGCATTTTGAAAAAAAATCCCATGTTAAATTTTCGATTTTGGAATCGAACTGGACCTTTAATGCGACCTCCGATTTGAAAAAACAAAACGAGAAGATCAAGGTCTCAGTAAGGGCTATCAACTTGCATAGTTTCGCTGTAATAGCATCAGCCGTTTTCGCTAAATCCTGTACACAAAATCGGTGGAATAAAAAAATAATAAATATAGTCGCTAAGCGACAACAAAAGGATTCAGCCTCATATGTACGACTGGCTCACAGATTTGTGCAATAAGCTACAGGAGCGACTTCAAACGTTCTTTGTTTGAAAAATAAGATGAAAACTCAAAAGCTGCTCAATGAAGGCTATTATTTATTGTACAAAATCGTTGACATAATGATACGATTGTCACATAAGATCAACAGCAGATTGTGCAATCTGAACTGAAATCAATATTTGCTGCAGAAATATAATGTACATTTTCAACAATGTTACCTCATAAAGTTGACAATAAGTGAAAGAGACACTGATTTATTTGAGGAGTAGATTAATAATTTGTGGCCGTAAAGACAAATATATATTGAAAATGCAAAAAGAAAAAAAATTACTATAACATGAAAACACTCAAGCATTCAGTTTTTATTGCAACAATATATTATAGAGCAATGTTCAGATGTCACACATTATGAGCTTTTGGAATTTTTCATCTGAGCTTCAATAATACCTGAGTACGTAAACAAGTTAAATCATAATAATACAAATATGCTAAGTGATATCTAACAAATGAATTTCAAGTTTTCTCAGATAACATTGGTTAACTAGCACAAAGAAATTTTGCATTAGTGATATTTCAAAGTCTGTGCACAAGTACATCCAATCTTGAATTGTGAATGGGCGATGCAACCTTAGCCTTAGCCAAATTGCATTCCTTGTTTTACAAGCTGATATCATAAATATAGTATCTTTTTATCAATAGTTTTCGATCTATAAAAGACTGGCTCTTGCAACTTGTGATTTTGTAAGTACAATGTCAAATTTGAAACTTAAATGCATCCATTCATTTTTCAAATTGACTGTGGTAAAATCAAATTTCATTGACAAAGGTCTTGGAAATCTTGGCTTGTGTTATTCAGAATTCCTAAAAGCCAACTTAAACTTCAAACAAAAATGCATCCATTTATGTTTCAATTTAAGTGAAGACAAACTTCTTTGAAACCTTAACTTGTGAGACTAAGAATTCATAATAGCCAAATTAAACTTCAAACAAAAATGCATCCATTTATTTTTCAATCTAAGCGTAAACCATTTTCTTGAAACCTTGGCTTGTGAGATTAAGAATTCATAATAACCAACTTAAACTTCAAACAGAAATGCATCCATTTATATTCCAATTTAAGTAAAAAAAACCATCACAAATCACAAGGTTCTATAAAGGTTTTGAATTATTGAATGGATTATCAAAATATATACTCAAACATGTATCCTAAGTGCATATATTGACCCATAATTCAAAACTGAGATCATGAAAAAGTATTTTTCATGCAATTTTGTGAACACAGAGCTTCAGTTTTGGAAGAAAAAGCAGTCGCATGGCTAAACTTTACTAAACTTTACTTTATATATTTGAATTATTACATTTAGGTTTAATACATTGTCTTTCAATTGGAACCATTTTTTTCCATTTTACTGACATCACCTTATATTCCCCCTAAAAACGTGCTACTGTCCCTTTAAGAGGCATTCTCACTGTGTTTTAAATGCAAAATCATTTATATGCATTTACACTTGATATTTAAAGTTAACTATAATAAATGAAATAACACACTAAGCTAAACATTGCATTACAATATGTCATCTATATAAAACATTGAATGTCATAATAAATATATAAAAATACACATGTTGTATATATACACCTAATCAAAATACATCCAAGTGTTGATTATGTGCTGTAAGCTTTTATTACGGAATTCAATCATATTCAGGTACAGCGTTGCCGAGGGTAGCCGTCGACATCGTTCCGAGGTAAATTGCTACAATGGACAAAACACAAAATTACTTATACTGCCAAAATATTACAAATACTTTTCATAAAAATTTACACAAATATTTGCTTACCAAACTGAAGGGATATAAAAATTATAAGATATTTTACGAACGCTTCAATTACATTGAAAAGCACATGGCATGAAATCCTACACAACTTTTTGATAAAATTACATTAAGTTTTGATAACATACATGAAAATTACACTGCAAAATATAGTTATACATTATATAAGTGAACTTACACCATGGGGATCTGGAGTTTGGCATGCAATGCCTTGATATCTCAAAATTACTTTGCTTAAAAATTATCGCTGCAAGCGATCCAAAACGAAATTCTAAAACATCATACTTCCGGTGCGCTGCAATTGCGCTCAAGTGCGATTTGCATACCGCTAACAAAAATTAAATTTACTTTGCTGTCACATGTGACAGAACAGATTATAATTAATGATGTTTGTATAGTCACTCAAATCAACATTTTTATAGATTAAGAGGATACACCTCTAACAGAAAATGATATTTAAGGTTTTAAGATGTCAAGTCCATGCATATATATAGCACAATACATATTCAAACGTTTGTCATTGAATGCTTGAAAAAGGTGGACATAAAGAGTTGCATTTGATTGAGATATTAATGATTTACAAATGCACAGCAAGTTCTTTTATCTTGTGGGATCTTCAGTAAAACAGTCGTTAGAGAGTTATTCAATGCATTCAATGTCACTGCAACATGCAATGATGAGTGTCCATAAGATCAGTGAAACACCAAAAGTGTCTTACTGTCTGTGCTTCTTCCCAACCACGAAGATCTCCATTTTCTTCTTTAGTTTACAGTTGTTTACATGAACAACATAAATGTTATAGCAGTTACTTCACTTGAGCTTTACTGGGATTTCACAATGATTCTATGATACCAATAATTCAATAGGTCCATGAAACACAAAAGTCTCACTGTGAAGGAATGTCCTCTTGCATTGACAGCTGTCCATTGACAGCGTGATTGCTCTTGTTGTCGATTGAACACATGACAACGTTCACAGAGAAATCACAGTAGTGATTTATAATCACTAAGTCACTTTCAATTTCACATGTTCACTTGTTTTTCTTACAAGTTTTTCATATTTGTACATAAAATGGCATTATAAAAAACACAATAAAACCCAAACCACCATTATATTCAGAGTCTATATCAATCGAGAAAGTTATGATTAGGTGTATATAAACAATGTCAAAAATGTATGAAATATATACAAGGGTAAGTCAACAAGTTTAAATCTAAAAGTAAGTGAAATGAAAGCAATGTATAACGAGTGGTAAGTTCAAGCCTGACAAATGACACCAGATGCACAACAGGTTTTAATGAAGACAAGGTGGTACTGCATTATTTCAATAACAGATCGAATGTGTGCTCATTAATGAACTATAACGTGAATAAATGAAGAGATAACTCATATAGAATTTGATATAATGTGGAGGATAGAATTATTCTTACAAGAGTTTGACTTACCCTTGTTATATTTCATCTTGGCACAAGTAAATTACTATATACAAAATAAAAGGGGGCCACCCAGCGTTTGAATCCCCCCCCCCCCCCCCCCCCCCCCCCATGCACACGTCTAAGATGAGGTGTGAAATGTATCAATGGGTGGATATCCCACATCAGGGTCACTGCGCAATGACATAATTACTTCAGAAAGATAATTCTATAGCATCATGGAAACTGAAATATGTAGGCAAAACATTAACCCTTACATTGTCAATACCTTTCACATAAACATGATCTGGCAAAGTACCTGCTTCTGTGGTTGGACTGACTGCAATCTGTGTAAAACCTTTAGCTTCCATGAACCTTTGGATATAAGATGTTCCAAGAGCATTCTCATTGAAGTCACCTAAAATGATAGTCTTATCACTGTATTCACTGGTTTCATCAAGTAGATCTTTGAGTTGTTTCTTGAATATGGGTACTTTGTATGTCTGTGGTCTGTAGACAACTGATACTGTCGTTCTTTGATCAGGAATGAAAACTGTCAGGTATTCAAGATTTGTCGTCTGCAGATGTGGAAATTCACAAAAGCTTTTCAAGAACACTCCAACTCCTCCATGGGATTGTCCTTTCAGAGTAGCAAACAGCGTATTTGAATCATCGTATGACTTTGACCTTTGTTTGTGTTTGAACATGAAACCATCAAGGGCTGGATGTTGAACACTGTTGAGCCATGTTTCTGTGAGAAATATGAAGTCAGCAGAATGAAAGCGTGTATCACTTCTCAAATTGTCAATATGACAAGGTAAACCTTCGATGTTGTGAAGCAGAACATGACATGTGTGGTCGTGGTTCTCAGTTTGAAATGAGTTGCAAAATTTAGGCATGTCGGATATGGATTCTGACACATCACTGCTACAGAAAACTGCTTTTGGATCAAAATCTTTAAGAATGAGTCCTTCAAGTGAGGTGACACGAGAGAGTGCTACATAAGCTTGTCCTGGAGCAAAGATTTTTTTCAAAGAAACAACAGCTTGTTGAACAGTTAATCCCTGAACTTTGTGAATTGTACAAGCCCATGCTAACTTAAGTGGAAACTGACGTTTCATTTTCTTTGAACGTGCATTATTTTCATCATGACGAGAAACTGGAGTACTGTTCATCGGAATGCCAGGTGGAATGTGTTTTTTTTATCTTAGTTTTTTGCCAACATCATTGTTATCAAAAACAACATACACTGTGGAAGCCTTTCCATTTTGGGTTGATACATGTGACACTTTACCAAATGCACCATTGACCAAGCCATCAGATGTATCAATTTTCTTTGTAAGTAGAATTCTTGCATCGATTCCAATTTTTTTAGATGTGGTTGAAAGCACTTCATAGTCACCTGTACTTTGGTTTTTACCAAATTCTTCAATCTCAATCACAAACGTGTCCTTGCAAACTTTTTCAAGCATTTCTGTATTGTACTTGTCAACTTCGGCATTTGTCGACAATATGTGCAGACAATTTGTGTTCTCTTCAGTAACACGGCTACTGAGCAAAGCAACATCTTCAGTTTCAAGGTTTGTTTCACCATCAGATTCATTTCCTTTTGGTGCTTTTCTGAGTCTGTTTAAGAGAGCAGCAAATTCGGGATCTCTTTGTCTCATTATTTCTGTTAGCTCAACCACGGAGAAACAATCATTCCATAAATCATAACCAGCAACTGGCTTGTAAAGTGGAACACCTTTGACAGGAGGAAGCTGATAGAAATCTCCCACAGCAAGAATAGATACATTTCCAAATGGTGAATCTTTCTGTTTGATTTGCTTGAGCCTCCCATGAACATAAGCAAGCAACTTTTGATCAACCATTGAAATTTCATCAATAATCAGAATCTGAACACCTCCACATTTTGACCTAAGTGTATTCAATGTATTTTCACATAGGTATTGATACTGGTTTGGAACTGCTATTCCAATTGACAGACCTGAGTGAATTGTGGACCCTTTGATGTTGAATGCAGCATTTGCAGTTGGTGCCATTAAGAGAACAGATGTGTCATCAGGACGATCCAAAGTTGGGGCTAGTAAGCGTGTAGCTTCATAGTAAAAAGCTTTCACCAAATGAGACTTTCCAGTGCCTGCTCCACCAGTCAAGAATACATGAAATGGTTCAGGTTCTTTGCCATTTCGTTTGTCAAGGCACCATTGTCTTAGCTTGTAGAATACTTCAGTCTGCATTGAATTCAATGATTTGAGATTGTATGTGCTTCTTCTCTTGACACATTATTTTGAATTGTCTCAGTTTGTGACACACGTTCTTCATGAGGAAGCAGATCTGGAATGTTCTGTTCATCATCTGACTCATGATTGTCATCAGACTCAGCATTGCTTCTCAAATCTTGGCATTCAAGTCTTTCAACCTCTGCTTGTGGACATATTTGCGACCAAGCATCTTCAAGAGAGCCAGAAGTTTCAAGAGTGTCCTGTGCAATTTGCATGTCTGCAGCATTTTTCTCAAATTTATGTCTGTTTCTTTCCACTATTGTCTTAACACATTCAACTTCTCCTGAAGCTGTTCCAACTGATCCATCATTGTAGAAATGTAAAAATGAGTTGAAATGCGGTGGTAACAATTGCTTTTCATTTGTGTGGGGAAGGAACAATTCCAAACTTGATTGATAATACTTTTCTGGATCCTTTTCTTTCGAAAACTTTGCATATCTCACAACTGCTGGATCAGTGTTTGTTCTCTTCTTGATATGCCCGAGATTGTTCAGTAAAGCAATAACAGGGGTGCGTCTGTTTTCATTGGGCACATTCGACACTTCAGATTTTGAAAGCACCCTGTATTCCGATACAAATGTGGCTTGGCACATGTCATGGAACTCAGGTGTATCAGGTTTTGCTCTGTATCTATCAAGAATACTGGGTAACCACACATCATCTTGATCAATTTCTCCGTTTGCTACTTTTTGTCTCAGTTGCTGAAGAGGCATACTCATTCTGACACGATTCACTGTAGGGATCATCTCAACCTTTCTAGAACATCCTTTGAGGTCAAGTGTGCATACACGGAAAATGGCTTCCTGTGCACTGACTTCACGACTGTTCAAGTATTTTGTGCCAATTTTCCTCATTGCATTCTTTGCATCAACATTTCCTTCCTTCCTGATTTCACTTTGTGCATGATTGAGCAGCAACCCCATTTCTCTTTCAGCTTTGGAAATGTATGAAACAATGTATACAACACAAGAATAAGCATCAATCACAAACTGAATGTCCATGTTGGCACCCCAACAGCGTAGAAGATCTGGATTGTACTGATTGACCCACACATCAGAGGAGTTTCTTTGAAGGACAACACTGTTTTTGTTTGTAAGTGCCTTTGATGCTGTTTCATAGATGTCTTGGGAAATTCCAATGCTTTCAAACAAACTGTTTACAGAGTCAAAACTCTGATTCTCATCCTGAAGAACTCTCCATATTTTGCCAAGTATTTCTTTAGCTTGCTCTTTGTTCATTGCATTGCTGTTAATATCTATAGCTTCTTGTACTTTGGCATCAAATATCCTGCGTTCTTCATCAGTCATAGTTTCATTGTCACAAACTGGTACTTCAACAGTCTCAATTCCTGAACGACAAACAAATGTTTTCTCAGAAGGAGGACGTGGAAAGTTAAAGCGGCATTCTTTTCCAGTTTTTTTGCATGTTTTGGAATGTCTCTTGCTATGTCTCTGAACACTAGTAACAATCTCATGTAGTTCCTGATCATCATTCTCATTTGGCATGTTACAAGAAACATACTGATCCACAAAGTCAACAACTTCAGCATCAGTGTTTGAATCAATCTTGGGTGCATCTTCAACCCAGAATAAGCAATGAACATGGGGTGACCCACGCTGTTGAAATTCCACTCGGAAAAAATAGTCTTTGATTTTGCCAATGGGTTGTGCAGGAGACATGATAACGTCTCTCAAAAATGTGTGAAATCTTTGATCAAACATTCGGGCTGTTGTGACAGGATTTCTTCTTAAAATGGCACATTTTTCATTCCAGTCAAGCTCATTTGCTTTACGAGGATCTCCATCTTCTCTCAATATGCTTTCAATTATTTCAGGCCACCTTGTTTCAGCAGATGAGAACGAGCAAAACCATGTTGGAATGCCAAGCTGACGAATTAAAGCAAAAATATCTTTTTGAGTTGCTGCCCAGTATGGGGGTGTTCCACGGATTGGAGTCAGGAATTTGTACCCTTCATCATTTTTCAAGAAGTTTTGAAGGGACTCATTATTTGTCAAGGTATTGGCATCAACCTTTTGTTGTGATTGATCAATATTGCCTTTTCGCAGAGCAATGGATGCCTTTGAGATCACTTGATCAAGTTCAGATCTGTATTGTGCATGAAAAATGTAGGGAATCCTTTGTGCACATCTCGTATCAGCATTCATCAATCTACAGTGAAGATAACGTGAAAGTGTCAATTTTTCCTCACGATTGTCATGATAGATTGGACCACCTCTTGGAAACAGACATGGAAAGGATTTAGCTTCATCGTCATTTTCTTTGAGCATTCTAATAGGATTATTTCCTTCAGCTGGTGCAATGTGTGTTATTCCATCAAAATGTTGATCAAGTATTTCTTGGCCAATATCAACTGGTTGTAGACATGTGTCAAGCAGCATGCCATGGTTGTCAGATTCTTCACGGGTCACATCAACATTGCTTGTACTTTCATCTTCATTGTCTGTATCAATTTGATCATCAATATCAATTTCCATTTCATTTCCTTCATCAATAACTGGTAGTGGGTTAACCCATGTTTCATTGAGTGTAACATGTCTGTAATATTGGTTGTTTGCTTGTAGGTATTCTAGACCTTTCAAAACTTTAGTTTTGTTCACATACTGATTTTTGTAGTGCCCTTTGTAAGTTAGTTTTCGTTTCAACTTCACTTGAACCAGCTGGTCTTCTGAATCAGACCTAGGTAAAGCATTGACTGTCTGCACAATGTTTGATGGTACACTGACAACTGGTCCGTGAACTGAATTTTGTGCACCTTTTGGAAGAGCAACAAGTTTCATGAATGGAATATGCAGTGATACAAGGTGTTCTTCAAGTTCATTCAAGTTGCTTAATTCTTCTGGTATTGGTTCAAAATGAAGGTTGTTGACAACAGATTCACCTGGAACTTTTCCTCTTTTGACTTTTTGATGACATGAGTGACAAATCCATAACTTTGACCTTGATCCTGTTGATAAGGTACATGGGTCAAGACAATTTTGATCGCAACTATGCAAATATTGTTCCGTGATACACTTCTCAGCAGCTTGTACAGAGCTGTCACCTTTTTGTTTATAGAAATCTTTTTTGCATTCAATCACTTGTTTTCTGAACAGTTTTCTGTGACACACAGCACAGACATAATCAGGACCTTCACTGACTGCTGATCTGAATGCCTCAGTAACATGTTTGATACTTTGCTGTTGCTGTTTCTTTGAAAGTCTTTGCTTCTTAACAGATTTCTTTACATTTGTCCTATGTTTAGGATCATTTGTGTACTGAAGAGAACTAGCAACTTTAACAGCATCACGATGGTCTGCATTTGTGGTATATTTTTCAATACTAGCCAATTGAACAGCAACACGATGGTCTGCATTTGTGGCATATTTCTCTATACTAGCAGATCTGACATTATCACGGTGGTCTGCATTTGTGGCATACTTCTCAATACTAGCAGATTTGACAGCATCACGGTGGTCTGCATTGGTGGCATATTTCTCAATACCAGTGGATTTGAGTGATTCTTGGTACTGAGCATTTGAAGCATACTTGTTGATTCCAGCAGATATTTCAGCAGCATATTTCTGCCTGCTTGACTGTTTTTTGTGTTCTCTGTAGTCAGCATCAACAGAGTATCTTTTAACTTTCAACTCAGAAGCATTTTCATTTAAGGAACTGTTTGCTTGTCTTTTCTGAGCTCTGGAAATTTGCATTGCTTTTCTATTCTTCAGTTGCCTTGTCTTCAATGCTTGTACTTTGCGTTTGCGTTTTGGTTGCCTAACTTTAGTTTTTAATATTGACTGACTATTTGACAGTGACATGATATCTGCATTGCTGATTGAATTTTCATTTTCACCAGGATGGGTAAGCACTGAGAAAGCTTGAATGGTCACTGGTGTCACCTCAAATTGGGAGTTCTCATGAGCATTCATGGATGTAGCAAGGCGCAAACAATGACAATGAACCTGTTCCAGGGAGTAGTATTTTGCCAAAATGCAGGTGCCATTACTTGCAATTTCACCGTATTCATTACGAGAGTGGGAATCAAATACATAAAATGTGTCTGTTGCAGAGAGAACAGCAAAAGTAGCCTCACGAAAGGTTACAAAGGCAAAGTTGTGATACTCGAAGGATGTCACCAAGGCACTTCTTAAGGTCATCATTGTGTTCATTTCATTGTTTTCTCCCATGCCAAGCAGACCAAACAGAGTCTCCCGCAAGCTCAATTGGTATATGTTTCCATCAATTTCTACATGTTCTGGAAGTTCTTCAACATTCAGATACGCATTGGTTATTGCAGAAAACTGTTGCAGAGAAGCATACATTTCATTTCCTTGCATCATTATTTGATTCAAATCAAGAGGGGTCCATACAGAAGCACTTTTCATTTTTGAATAAACCATTGCTGATAGAGTCATTGCAACACATTGTTTCCCTGCTGATTGACCAAAGCAAGCATTTCCTTGATGGTAAGAAGCATGAATCACAGAGCAGTTTGATGCTGTGTTATCAGTTGTATCAGTAAGTGAAGTACTTGGCATTTGTTCATCAGTATGATCATGCTCATAATTTTCACCTGCACTGTGATAATAATCAATCTCAAAATCTGTCAGTTCAGGCGAGTTCGGAGCTTTTTGCCATTCAGATGAAGTTTGAGCTTTTTGCCATTCCGGCGAGTTTGGAGGTTTTTGCCATTCCGGCGAGTTTAGAGCTTTTTGCCATTTCGGCGAGTTTGAAGCTTTTTGCCATTCCGGCGAGTTTAGAGCTTTTTGCCATTTCGGCGAGTTTGAAGCTTTTTGCCATTCCGGCGAATCAATGAGTTCAGTGCTACTGTTTTTAATGAGGACAGCTTCCTCGCTACTGTTTTTAATGAGGGCAGCTTCCTCACGCCATGGGGGCGAATCAATGAGTTCAGTGCTACTGTTTTTAATGAGGACAGCTTCCTCGCTACTGTTTTTAATGAGGGCAGCTTCCTCACTCCAGGCCTTCTTAGCAGCGGCAACCTTATTCCAGTTTTTCTTTCTCGGCATCTAAAAATAGACACAAAAACATGGCATATCATAATCCCATAACTACATATGTATAACTTCTTTCAAGGGAAGATCTTTCCAAAGTGCAGTTAAATGACATACACTGATCAAAAGATTTTGTTTTTAAATCAGCAACATAGGATTTTTATAATAATGGCATAAGTTTCAGATCTAAAATGTCTTGTCTAATGATCTTATTGTTGTGTTATCCTTGGTAGTGAGAGTTTGCAATGGCATTTTCTCTGATACATTGTGATGAATTCATAATCACACAATTCAAACAAGAGCCATCAGGAGAGATGTTTATCCCACCAGCTTGACTGAAGTTGAATGATCAGTTTTAGAATAAATTTTGATAAACTGATTGTGTGAATAATGTTGTATGCATAAATGCAGCTAATTTTGTTTGACTTTTAATAACCATCATAAAACTGTGATAAACCACATTAAGGTCTTTTTAATTAGTAAATGCTTATGTTATGCCATCATTAAGTTCCTCATGTTAATGTGAAGAGATAGCATGACAACCATCCTGCTTTATTAAAACATCTTCATTCCTTGGCTCGACAGTTCAGACATTAAAAATAATGTTGGAATGAAGAATGTCATTGAGTCACAAAAGGACATTTGTAAACAGTTTCATTGAATAAGCCCTAATGGTTGTGAAGTTCTGCTCCGGAAACACATTTTTAAAGTTGCATTTCAGTGGAGACCGCAAAAATAATAAAAGTACCGAGGGTACAGAAGCTCACCTTAAAATTAATGATGTGGTAATATGGTTTAATTGTGTAACCATCTTTTATATGATAATTGATTATGGCTGCCATCGTGATTTTTTTATCTTTTAAAATGCTATTCTTCTGTTGGAAACCACTAGAGCTTGAACAAACATTAATACAAGAATGATATAATCATGATTTGTTAACAAGCAGTAGGTTTTTGTATAACTTTTTTGTATATCTATGGCTGAATTGGTGACCATCTTGGACTTTTTAATCTTCAAAATGGTACTTTTATGTGGGCATCTGTATTAATTTCATTATGATATCTTGATTGGTTTAGGAGTATTCATTTAGTCACACTCTCAACTTCCAAAGAACTAAAAAGATGATGCACATAAACATTTGGAATATATTCCTCTGACACAAATCACAAATTCAGCTAGTGATAAGTCCAATTACCAAAGTAAACTGTCCAGGTCAATGTCTCATGTAATTCTAACTGAAGATTTCTGAATATCTTAAATCTTGACATATGTTAGTGCAATCTGATTGGTCAGAATAGGCTAGCAACATGGGGGTTTATGCTAATTACTAGAAATGATGACCTATGATGACCTCTTGCACCTGCATGTAGCTTATGTAACTTATCCTCTTATGTAAGTTACTGTTATTCCATATGGTGAGTGTCCTCCCCTCATTTCAATATGCAATATGCAACAGATACCCTTTAGAGGAGAGTTGCAAGAGAGGGGCTGGAAGGATAGGGGGGGGGGGGGGGGGGGGGGGGGGGGGGGCGGGTAGAAGGGGTGGGGGTAAAAGAGAGGTTTGCAATGGAAATAATCTGGAGGTCAACTCAGTAATATGTTTATTGAAGTATCTTAACTAACAGAGAGAATTGGTGAGACAGATTTTGTAAAAAAATAATTGTTCAGACAGCTGTTCAATGAATGCTGTTTTGAAGATGAATATTATATCTTTTATTAGCATGACAAACAAAATAAAAGATAATTAGTTATTCATTAACGAAAATTTTCAATTTGGAATAAATTAATTGCATGGGAACAAAGGACCTTACAGTTAGTGTTGGGAGTGAACAAATTTAATCATTTTAAATGCTTTTGAAAAGGATTTGTTTGAATTGAATGATCATTATAATTATCTAGATAATCATTGTTCAGACCGTAATCAGATATAGATGATTAAAAAATGTACATTTATCCCTCACTGGCTATGTTATTTGCCATATATGAAGTGTCAGGAATTATGTAACCCACTGATGGAGTGAACAACTTTTATCATTTTATGTTTTATTAAAAAAGATTCATTAAAACAGTCATGCTTCAGGCTGTTCGCAGATAAAGATGATTCATACCTTTTTTTGTAACTGTATTTATAGTGTTGATAAATATTACAACAAGCGTATCAATACAAATATAATGACATTGATTTGATTGATCAGGAAATGTACTCTTTTCAATGAATTTCATGAAATCTAATTGAAAATTCAATATAATTGACATATTGACCATCTTGGATTCTTGATAATAAAATAAATGCGTCTTTGTCAGGAATCAATATATAAAAAAATACTCACTTTTCAGAATGATATCTTAATTGATTTAGTAGGAGTAGTACTTGGCCTGAAATCTAATTGAAAAATAATGACTTCTATGATGACATGTTGTTCCCAGAACCCCTTCAGCATGATACAATTATCATTTAGTTTTACAGGTATTTATAAAACACATGGTATTGGAACTGGAACCTGATACAAAATACCTCTATTATTAACTTATCATGTAGATAACTGTACATAAAAGCACATTCTTGACTTGTTAATATTAACTCATCGTGCAGAATGTTGTACACAAAAGCTGATTCTTGACTTGTTTAAATTGTTATTTGTAAAAAGTATTACTATTATTAGAATACAAGTATACTTTTCATAAAGACAATTTATATACTTTCCATAAAGTCCATTATGTTCTATTTATCAATTAGATCAGGATTACTATGCAATATACAAGCAGGCAGGGCTGCTAGCCCCAGATCCTTAAGGAGAGTGTAGCAATTTGTGTATTTGGCTTTGTGTAAGTATATTTGGAGAAGCACCCTAGTGTGCTGAGCATGTAAACCTGAACTCTGGCTAAGCCCTTATGTGTGGTATTAAAAGACTTGACAGGAGAGAACATGAATTGTTGTGAAAAATATATATAATTTCACAAAATATAGTTAGCTTATGTCCTAAATTGATTTTGTGTCAAGAAGAACTTCTGTTAGATATAGAAATGGTACAAATATGAGTAAAACACAGGAACTGGAACCTGATGCAAAATAACTCTTTCCACATCAACTTATGTAGATTGCTAAACACAAAGCTTATTGTTGACAAATTTTGTGTAAGTTGTTTTTCTTAGAAAGAACATTTCACTGTCATGAGAATACAAGTCTAATTTCCATAACTCTTATTGTATACACATGGCCATATAGCATAATGCTCTACCATATCAATTGGGTCAGGTTGATTATGCAACAGACTAGCAGCTGAGACTGTGATGCAGCCTGTATTGGGATGTGTATTAGAAATGCATAGTGGACTCAGCAGGAATATCTGAACTCTGGTTGACCCCTTTTGTGTGGTATTTAAAGGAATATAAGGGAGATACCATTGTTTAAAATTCAACATGATGTTTAATGTCATTGGGTTTTTGCAGCTAGTTGCCATAAATATTTTAAACAAATTAATTAATTATGTTTGTCTTTCATCTTAATGTTTTAAAAACACTTAAAAATATAGAACAACTTGCATGACAATCTTAAATATTCCATATTCAAGATAATATTATGATTAGTAAGTTCAAATTAGAGAATTTATATGGTGTGAGTGATCACTTGATGAAAGCTTAAAATTTAGTAATAATGATGTGTCATCTGCAGCTGAAAAGTCAATATGGCTGCTATCGCGGCCATCTTGGATTCTCAGAACTGAAACGTCTACCTTTGTGGGAGGAATCACTATAGGTATTACATACTACAATATGAAAATGATATCTAGATTGGTTTAGGAGAAGGAGTCATTTTAATTAAATCTAATTGAAAATTCAATATGGCTGCCATAGCGGCCATCTTGGATTCTCAAAACTGAAACGTCTACCTTTCTGTGAGGAATCACCATGGGTATAACATACTATGATTTCAGAATGATATCTGGATTCGTTTAGGAGAATTAGTCTTTTTCCTGAAATCTAATTGAAAATTCAATATGGCTGCCATAGCGGCCATCTTGGATTCTCAAAACTGAAACGTCTACCTTTCTGTGAGGAATCACCATGGGTATAACATACTATGATTTCAGAATGATATCTGGATTCGTTTAGGAGGAGTAGTCTTTTTCCTGAAATCTAATTGAAAATTCAATATGGCTGCCATGGCGGCCATCTTGGATTCTCAAAACTGAAACGTTTACTTTTCTGTGAGGAATCACCATGGGTATAACATACTACAATTTCAGAATGATATCTGGATTCGTTTAGGAGGAGTAGTCTTTTTCCTGAAATCTAATTGAAAATTCAATATGGCTGCCATGGCGGCCATCTTGGATTCTCAAAACTGAAACGTCTACCTTTCTGTGAGGAATCACCATGGGTATAACATACTACAATTTCAGAATGATATCTGCATTCGTTTAGGAGGAGTAGTCTTTTTCCTGAAATCTAATTGAAAATTCAATATGGCTGCCATGGCGGCCATCTTGGATTCTCAAAACTGAAACGTCTACCTTTCTGTGAGGAATCACCATGGGTATAACATACTACAATTTCAGAATGATATCTGGATTCGTTTAGGAGGAGTAGTCTTTTTCCTGAAAGTTTACGGACGGACGGACAGACAGACAGACGGACGGACGGACGGACAGACAGACGGACGACGGACGAAGCGCCATGACATAAGCTCACATTTACTTTGTAAAGGTGAGCTAAAAATAGAGCCATTGGCTCTGTAGCTCATCAGGCATCATATCAAGTTTGCTTTATACAGGCCAGATGAGCTAAAAATGAAACTGATGTTATCTAATGCAAGAAAACCTATAAAAAAATTACAAGACAAATGTAACGATTTCAGAATAAACTTCCTTTCCCAAATAATTTATTATTATTCAACACTTTCTAGATCACCAATATCAGACAATGAAAGAAGTGCACACTAAAATATCAAAGGAGAAATAAATTTGCCATATACTGTCATCTAATGGAGAACAATAGGTTTTTAAGATTGTGACCCCTATGATCCTATTTGGGGTCATGGGGTCACGAATCCTACAGTTTAGAATCCCAATTGGCCAAGGAATCTACATGCAGTCTTTCAGCTCAATAGACCTTTAGGAGCTAAAGATGATGATTAAAATAAGTTTTTAAGTTACAATATTTAGAATCCCCATTGGCCAAGGAGTCTACACATATAATTTCAGCTCTCTAGACCTTTTGGAATTTAAGAAGAAGATGAAAATAGTTTTTTTAAGGTTGTGACTCCTGTGACCCTATTTGGGGTCACAGGGTCAACAAAGTTGCAAATTAGAACCCCCATTGTCCAAGGAGTCTGCACACATCAATATTAACTATCTACTCCTTTTGGAACTGAAGAAGAAGATGAAAATAAGTTTTTAAGGTTGTGACCCCTGTGACCCTATTTGGGGTCATGGGGTCACGAAATCTACAATTTAGAATCCCCATTGGCCAAGGAGTCTGCACATATCGTTTTTAACTCTCTAATCCTTTTAGAACTGGAGAAGAAGACGAAAATTCGTTTTTAAGGTTGTGACCCCTGTGACCCTATTTGGGGTCACAGAGTCACCAAAGTTACAAATTGGAATCCCCATTGGCCAAGGAGTCTGCACATATCATTTTTAACTCTCTAGTCCTTCTGGAACTGGAGAAGAAGATGAAAATAGGTTTTTAAAGTTGTGACCCCAAATAGGGTCACAGGGGTCACGAATTAGAATCTCCATATGCTAAGGTACCTGTACACAAAATTTCAGCTCTCTAATGTGTATGGTTCATGAAGAGAAGTCGAAAGTGTCAAAAGTTTACGGACGGACGGATGGAGGACGGACGCCGGACGGACGCCGGACGACGGGCCATGCCATAAGCCCATCTGGACTTTCAGTCCTGATGAGCGAAAAATGATAAATTTCACACAAAAAATATGTGAAAAATTCAAAGCCTCGTGTCAATTTGAATATCAATAAAAAGTTTGATCAACCTTTGAGACATAGGTATGAAGTTTTGAACCAGACATTATTACATGTTTCTTCATTTCCACTACCAATTTGAATTGAAATGGTTGATAAGTTTAGAAATAATGACCCGGACACAAAGTGTAACGGACAGACAGCCTGTACCCATTTTAATAACTGGGGGATAAATATACAAATTTGGAATTACTTCATATGATTATCAACCTCTTGTTTTCTGATTTAGTCTTTTTCAATACTGCAATGTCTTAGTAGAAAAACATGAAAATCATTATTAATAATCAAAAGTAAATATTAAAAGTCTCTTCTTAAAGAAATCCTCATGTTACATCATTAGATTCATGATATATTTTTTAACAAGATAAGACCAAATATCTCTTAATACCAATTGTTTCCAACCGCCTAAATAATCAAATCAAAGACCCAATGGAAAGAATTATACAGTATACAATGTTTTGATTTTAGAATCATATCCACTGATTATGAAAATATTATGTTATTGAATTCTCAACATTCTTTGCTTTGACTTGACTCTTCATGAATTAAATTTCAAAATAAAATAAAATGTAATGGGCCAAACAACATTATTTTCTTGATTTACAGATTATTTATGATTACATAACATGATAAAAGGAGACAATAAAAAGCTTTATGCAGATTTGCAAATTGGAATACTGTATGACATAGGGAACCGAAATCCCTGTAAATAGCACCATATATAAAAATATCACATAAGGTGTTATCTTTAAAGCTTTTTCAATCACTCTTGTGATATGAAAATTCCATTATATCTAATTATCTTACAGATGATCTTAATGTTAGACTGAGAAAAATAGAGCCATTGGCTCTGTAGGTGTAGTCAATGTAGTTTCCCCTATGCCACAGGGTCACCAAATATTCATTTTAGAATCTTTTAGGAGTTTCAACAAAACATATCAGCATTCTGTGCCTTAGGAGCCACAGGGTCAAAATTCTAAAGTTAGTTTGTCAGCGATGTGTCTTCAGATACCGGTAATCAAATCAGAAATAGACAAGAAAATGCAAATGATATAAAGGAGAACCCTAAATTGATTGAGAAGGCTACCAAATATGCAGTTGATAATTAAGGTTATAGGATCCAAAGGTTGACCAAGCCATTTTTAGGGGCGATAGGATTTTAACTTGTCGCCACAGTGGTCCTTATTTATAATTGGGCCACAGGGCCACCAATGCTTTAAATTATAATACTAACTAGTCGAGGAGTCTGTAAACAAACTTTCAGCTTTCTAGGCCTTACGCTTCAGGAGAAGAAGTCTAAAATGCATCAAGTTTACAAAGGGGTGGTCACGCGGATGGATGGATGCCCGACACCATGAAATGCCATGAGCCCATCCAGTCTTTCAGGACAGATGCGCAAAAATATGAAGCAGGAAACAGTTTTAATCAAAATACATACCAATAATAAAATCAACATATCTTAACCTTTGTGCACAGTAAATGCAAACTATCAACCATTAAAATGAATATGTGTATTTTCCAACCTTTTTTTTAATGATCTTGAAAAATATTCAGGGATACTAATTAACTGCTTATCTTCAAGCCAACAGAAAAATAATGGAGAAAATTGTCTTGAACAGCTATAAGCAATATCTTAAAGGTGAAAATCAAATGAATCTCATGTATTTGTGGATCTTCATGATTAATTTGATTGTTTACAAACCATTAGAACAATATATGATCTAAATATGAATCAATACAATTTTTCTTACAAACACTTTTACAAGAAAATGTTCAAGTTAGTAAAAAAAAATCCCTATCCCAATCTAACTATTTATCCAAATTTGAATCTATATCTAACTCTGACTTCAACCTCTGAGCTTGACAGATGTGACCATTTATTGCACAAAAATACCGTTAAATTTACAGGTATATTTTTAAAGATCTTTAACATTTACGACACAAAGAATCTTAATACCACATATGAACAAAATGACCCTAAAGTTCAGACAATTGAATTAGAATCATTGATTTCTACACACATAAATAGAGCCATTGGCTCTGTAGCTCATCTGATTTTGCTTTAGGGTGTGACCATTGTGGCTTCCAACTTAGTAGGAGCCACATGGTCACCAAATATACAATTTCTTTAAACTCAACTTTACCTTATGAGTTTCGAGACAACATTTCAGCTTTTTAGGCCTTAAACTTCTGGAGAAAGACAAAAATAGGTTTAAGGGCCACCGAAGCTATGAATACTAATCCCAACTAGTCAAGAAGTCTGTCAGAAAATGGGATGTGGCCCCTGTGGCGATTATTTTGGGGCCACAGGGTCACAAAAGTTATTGTTATAATCCTTACTTATCTCAAGTCTATACCCAAGGTTTCAGCTTTCTAGGCCTTATGCTTCTGGAGAAGTAGATGAAAATAGGTTTTAAGAGTGTGGCCTGTTTGGTCCTTATTAGTTTACGGACAGACAGTTGTGAGCCAGACAGGACTTGTAACAGTTTTCTAACAGATCTTCAGATCAAACAGATCAAAATTTACAAAAATATTTACAAAATTATTCATAGTAACAGCTTTAAATCCTTATGTATCTCGTTATCAAATTTTACCAAAACATCAATGATCAGTTTACAATTTGTGAGCCAGTCAGTTTCTGATTCCTTAATTCTTGCTGAAATATGTAAAATTTTACAAAAGTATTTTCAAAATTTTGAATCATGACACACCTTTATATAACTATGTATCCCAATATGAAATTTGATCAAAATGTGATGATAAGTTTCCAAGTCATGAGCCTGACAGAACTTACAAATGTATCACTTTTTCTCCAAAATCCTAATATTTTATATTTATCATATAATGGAGAGTGTTATCGATGCAATAAAGCTATCTGATAAACTTGGTATCCGATTGCCTCAAAATCTGATAAAGATGCAAATTAGTTCAAAACACGAACTATTTTCTCAAAACTCCATGCATGTCATGCGAGTCCTTAAACGGTCACTAACCATTGATAACGTCGTCGGGAGTTTTCAGGTTTTGTGTTTCTATCGAATAAAATATCGTACAAAATCCGTCAGGGTAAACTTATCACGCATTCGTATTTTAGAAATAGCTTGGTAATAGAAGCGTTTCAAATTGTTTTCATCGTGCGTTGACACCAAAATATGCAGCTTACAATATACCGGCTATCGAACAAAATATGTGCTTGAATATTTTCGTGAGTAACATAGGGAGGCCTAGACCGGTTTGACCGTGTCAGTTTTCAACTTAACAGCAAAACAAATCATATTCTAGTGATAAAACACATTATCTAGTAGCGTAGTAACACACAATTAACAATCCCACCTTCGAAATAATCGGCGTTTAGTCTAAGGATACCGTCACTGAACTGGCGACACTGCAATGACAATGCAGCTTTTCAAAGTGTAGTTAGAGTTACTTCCCCTGTTGTAGCGACGTTGACAAGTGGTTTGTACCAATTTTGTGTTGTATAGAAGAAACACATGTTTGCTTGTGCATAAACCATATATACTAACTTCACTTAAGATGTTGATAGATTGTAGGAGACGTTTCTATCACTATGAAAAGATCATTTCATGAAGGAATATTTCTAGACTGTTCACAACTGTATATCGCCGACAATATGACCTTCACCTTGGTGTACTGTGAAACAAATTACTCCGCGAAATCTAGGTCAAACATATTTTAAGAAGGAATCATATTTTCGTTTAAACCCTTTTCTTTCAAAATGACATTATATGATAAAGAAATTATTAACCTCGTGTGTTTCCGTATCATTAATATCATATAATAGGAATAAAATTATATGTATTATGCTCGCCAAAGGCTCGCATAATACACATTTTATTCCTATTATATGATATTAATGATACGGAAACACACTCGGCTAATAATCTCTATAGATATTCTCAAAATTGTAACTCATAACACATTATCACATGTTTCTGCATTTCCACTATCAATTTGTATTTAAATGGTTGATTAGTAAAACAGTTATGAGCCAGACACAAAGTGTAACGGACAGTGCCAATTTTTTACCTCCCCCCTCCCTGTTGGAAAGGATAATTAAGTACAATAAGGACTATGAAATGTTTAGAAACAATTACTCTCTAATTAGTACATCATTAAGTCCTCTGTTTTCAATCAATATTGTGTTTTCAGTCATTTTGATTTCCTTTTCTTATTATCTGTACAGATTATACAATATTCTCTATTACTTTGCAGGTTATGTCAAGGAGCATGTTCAGAAAAACACCTCAGAGGAAGCTCTCTTGAATATAAAAAAATAGTGCCAGCAGCTCTGTAGCTCATCAGGCCACATATCAATTTTGCCTTAGGTTGTGGCAAATGTGACATTTGGTTAAAGGCTGTGGCCCTGAGGTCCTTATTTGGGGCCACAGGGTCACAAAAGCTACAATTTATAATCCTCAATAGTCAAGGAGTCTTTACACCAAGATTAAGCTTTCTACGCCTTATTGTTCTGGAGAAGAAGTCTAAATTCCACCAAGTTTACGGATGAATGGATGGAGAGACGAACGGATGGAGAGACGGACGGCCGACGGACACCATGCCATGCCATAAGCCTATCGCGCCTTACAGGACAGATGAGCTTAAAATCCAGTTATTGAAAACATCTACTATGTAACTAATGCAGTTTTTTAAAGCAATCAAACTATATTTCTTACCGGTACAAATATTTTGAGTGAATGTTCCAATATTTGTTATTCTAATTATTTTAATGACACTATGCCATATCATTATTACATGACATTCATCTGCATTATGAGAAAAAACAATTAAGCATTAAAGTAGAGTTTCCTGTTATAAAAGATGAGTTAAAGAGTTGAAGGTTTTCCCTATGTAAAACTATTTTTTCAGAACAAGCAAACTTCACAAAGCTATTAAGAATTTTAAAAACGGCACTCCGTTGAAACAAAAAATCTAGTCTGTTTTAAATTTTTATCAATCTCATCCTACACACTTTTGCAAATTATCTTTCAGAAACATTTAGCCAAATTGTCCAATCTTGAGATGATATTACCACTTAAATAGTTTTATATCATTCTGTTCTACTTTTTGCGTCATTATTGTATGTCAACTCTTGATGAAAGGCCTTCTTGTATACAACAGGGTTGTACAGATGTTGAATTAAAATAAAATATTTTCTTTTGTTTCATAGATAATTAGTCAACAAAAGATTTAGAATATTACTATAGATGCACACAAGTAATTTATAAATACAGTTTAATATTTTTTTTTTACTGATAACCAATTAAACAAGAATAATTAAGTGCTATCATGTAATGTTTAGTTCCATTGATGTTGTAGCTTCATTTGAAAAGCAAGGAAAGTTTTACTATTTAATGCAAATAATTGAAATGTATCTTGAGCATTGATATTGAGATGACCTCCACAATGTTTTAAATCAACAGCAGTGGAAGGTGGTTTTTGTTGAGAAATTATTCATTTAAACATCTTGCATGCATCTGTTGTAGTTATTATTTTATTATTCTTGAAATCATTTGCAAAAATCTGAATACTGTTTTGAAGTTCTGTTAAGGAAAGCACTTTATCGAAAATGTTACAAAAAAGAGTTCACAGACAGATAATGAATATTAAGTATTCATTTCAACAACATGTCAATTGATACTGTCTTGCACTTCAGGTAGTACCAATATATTCTAATAATGAAAAATCTATGTAGGTTATTAGAAGCTTTCATCTGTGTAGGACAAAAAAGATATTAGTTAAACATAGCATATGGACCTACAATTAAGAGACCGGTCATTTATTACTTATATACTGATAGCTTTAAGAAGAGACAATTTATATCTTGAAGGCTTTTAGGACTGATTTTGATATCTTGATAAGCTATCTAGATCAATTGTTAACCCTGATATAGAATATTGTAGCAAAAGAACCAGTTGTATAATTAATCACAATCATTAGGATAGTTTTTTTTCTGAGAATGAAACTTTTTATGATATTATACAAATTTATGAAATCAATAACTTGATCAATATTCATAACTCTTTAACTTGATCTTGGTCAGTATATCCTAGCAACTATTTCAAACTTATTACGAAGCAGAGAAAGTATAAATATAAAATGATTTCCAATGTTGATAATTGAATTACCGATATAAGGAACATTCTGTTTTTATGCAGCAATCGTATTGTCCGTATATAATTATATGTGTTAGTATCCTATTTACCTGTCAATCTCATAGTTCAGATGCTTCTTTTTCAAATATGATGAAACCTATCAACGTTATCTTTATGTGTTATAGTTGTGCCTTGTTACCTTCATACATAGTCAACTTCTTGCTTCCATTCTCAAGATTTTGTTATGGAGTGAGTTGTCCAACTAAAAACTCATTAAACTTATTATATTCAAATGTAACAAAACCTGACATTTGTAATCACTTTGTAATCACTTTGATCCATATATCCCTTGTATGTTTTTGCCATTTACCTTTGTAATTTTTTGACATATTGAACCTAATTTGTAGTAAAAATTTCAGAAGTTGTTGAAGGTGCATGGTTATGTTTTGTGTATGGTGAAATTCCATTTTGCTCAGTTTTTGGATTTTTGGGAAGGAAAATGTTTATCAATATTACATACATTTATCAGCCCTTTGGCTACAAAAGCTTATATCTCATGAAAATATCATATCATACAACCTTTTGGCATGAACACTGAAAAGGGACAGGCCTCCATCCACTTTTAAGTCTTATATTGATAGTTTAACATGAAATGTACATTTTGCCTTTTGATATTTAGGTCTGGTATTCTCGTTTCATCTTAGATTTTAAGTTTTCTTATGTACCCCTGACTAATCAATTCCCGATTCCTATCTTAGAGACAATGCATTCTAGCATATGAATGAGGAAATATTCTTGTCCACCTACTATCAAATCTATCAATGAAATGTATTATTTTGTCTTCACCAAAATCCATTGTCCATTATTTTAACAGTGAGGCTATGAGAGAGTCATTTTGTCCCAGGCATATTTCCCTAACTATACATTTACATACCCAAACTATACATTTATAAACTGTATAATCAACTGAAAATCATAGCGAAAATGTGTATATCATAACATTCAAGTAATAATTATTTAAAGTGCTTATGAAAATTGGTTAAAGTAGACCTTAATATACATTTTTATGATAATTTGAAGATATGAATTAGTGAAGGTCATGAAAAAAATACACATAAATGGGGAGGGTCGCCCAAAAAATGACATTTGATCGGGGAGGGTCATATTTTTATGTACAGGCCCAAGTGAAAAATCCCCGGACCACCCCCACTGCTCCCTGTAAATAATAAATGACCGGTTCCTAATGGTAATTAATTCACTCCTCTGAGAATAAAAATATCTTGATTTAAAAGTTTGCTATTGTCAGATGCTATTCACATGGAAATATCAATTGAATATGTTATTTAGACTTACTGTCAATTTGCATGAGCACCCGGTATCTATAGATAATAGAGTATAGAATGTCAACATTAAGATGATGCCCTGACAATTATTTAACAGATTATCCTCTCAAGATGTGACGCTAACCAAATTACTTATTGATGACTTTAAAATACAATTTTATTGTATCATAGGCCTGTATGTGATGCTATACAAACATTGAGTTAAATAGGCTTTATTGTATCATACACGAAAGTAAAAAAATTATTGATTACAAGTTGTCTTTGATGAAATCACCTATTTTCATTCATTATAGGGGGCGCAACCCGATTTTCTCTAAATGAAAAAAAATAATTTTTTTTGGTGTTCTGGTCTTATATAGGTGTATCATAGACAGAATTAAAGTTATTTTGAAGACAAATGAAGAAATAATGGAAATACAGGACTTTGTAAATGTGCCACGCCCACTCGATTTTGGGTCTTTTTGTAAAAAAGTTGGGCCACTCTAATAAAAACATCAATAATTGTTATATATTTTTTTGTGCATTTTTTATGTATAAAGTCGTTATTGACCTACACATTTAAACTGATTTAATCATTCTTAGGCATGTTTTTATGTTTTAAGGACTTCTCAAACACCTCTGGGGTCTATAGAAAACGACGGAAACAAACAACATTTTGTTGAATAAAAGGCTTTCTTATTGTCACAAAACTTGAAATTGACCTTTAGATTGTTGCCCACATTAATCTGACATTACATTTACAGATTATATTCAGATAAAAGATTTTTAAATATTTTTTAAACGATAAATTTTAATTGGTGAAAATATCCAAAATTACATTTTCTCACAAAATGAGCATAACAATAATTTCAAATTGTTTTCATGATCATATTTGATCGATAGCTCCAAAATATTTAACTAACGTATGGATATATCATCTTTTTTCCGTATTCAAAAATTAAAAAAAACCCTTCTCACTTCATGTTTAAAAATGTTCCAATGGTGTTGATTTTCGCAATATATATTACAGGTAATCGTCATAAAAATAATATCATGTAATCCAAAGAACAGAAAAAATGATTAGGGTATCACAGCAGTACCAACTAAATCTATCATAATTTATATAAATATTTATGGGGGAAAACGATTACAATAACACTAAAAAAATATTACAGTCAAAATGTCAAAATCATGTCAATGTCAAAACTTCAGTACAGTCGGTTATGTACGCTTGTCAAGTTCCAGTATAATACATGTAACAGTATTTAAGTTCTGTTTCAGAGACAGTTCTGTCGCTGCAAACTACCAACACCTGAGTCTTCAAAAGAATCTTCAACAAACAATTGTAACATCCATTTTTCAAGGACAATGACCATAATGATTTCCATATATTAATCACAATTTTGATCAAATGACTAGCTTTAACATGAAATAAAAAACAGGGTCTTAATTAAGTCTAAATTCATATTAAAACCTAAAAAAAGGCAATATTCCAGCAATTCTTATCAACATTAAAATGTAAATAATTGAGCCATCAATTCAGAAGGTAAATGAAAAGACTTGACACAATATGTTATTTCTCCACAAAGATTTTGTTTCAGAAAAGCGACACACTTTAAGTGTTTAATATATTTCAATGAAAGGATCAAGATTGCAGTCAAAAGTTTCATCCAGGATTCACAGGATCTTATCTGGCAAAGAGCAGCTATACACGAAGAAGGGTTTTCTTCAAAGATTTCATGTGTATTTTCAAAGAATTATCAGGAAAGGGTTTTCTTCAAAGATTTCATGAGTATTTTGAAAGAATTATCAGGGAAATGGAACAATATTCAGGATGGTCAGATATTGAAAAAAATTATCTGAGTAAATATGTACTTTTTAAAATTAAAACTAACAAGGAAGTATATTAACCTCTCAAATGTCTAAAGGTAATAAAATCATAAAGGACACAAAAAATTCAATGAAGAAATAATTAATTGGAATTATATAAAATGAAATTTTTATTTTTATAATATATTATGAGTATGACTAGTTTAATTTCTGTGAAAACAATTCACCTCTTGAATAAAAGACATTTTTAATAATTTAACTAAAATTTTAATTTAATTCAGAACATTAAGAAAGACAACTAAGTTATCATTCTTAGGGATCGTTTTGGGATTTTAGATATCAATAAGGTTTTTGAAGTGAAACTATTTTTTTAACAGTTCGTTAATGTAATATACGTACTGTCAACATGTAAAGGCCTTAATTGGTAAATTTTCATTTTCAAAACAATAAAAAAGGAAATATTCAACACTGTTTGGTCTCCTAAAGTATTTTTCTTAAAAGATTTTAAAGAAATTGTCAAAATCATGACAGAATCCGTCTTGTGACAATAAGGGGCAAGGGAGGTAACTCTAAATTTATCATATTTATCTAACTTTTACGGTCTTTTTTAATACTTTGTCAATGTTTAAAAAATTGGGGAAAATGTGATTTAGGCTATAAAAAATATGAAGTTTGCGATTATTGCATAATATTATTGACTTTGGCACTGGAAAGAACTTTTTCAAAAATGCCAATTTTCAATCGCTTCGTTTTCCCGCTGAAAGTTGCTTCTAAAATTATTTTATGTGAGAATCGTCATCAGCAATGTCTCTTGTCATTGACTGTGCAATTTTTTTTTCTAAAAACGTCACAGAAATAAGTGTAAAACGGCGTAACAGAGCACCGGTGTTAGTGACCCCAGTTCGTGTTCGTTTCTAAAATTAGCGACAGCAGCGCCCTCACTCGTGTGTTGCGGTCCCTATTCATTAGTAAAAACGGCATTAACATTTCAGTAACTATCTAAATGATATTAAGCATGATAAGTATAACTTATTCAAATAGAAACGTGTATTGATATATGAACGCTAGTGATAGGCCTAATGTTTACAAAGTTTATGCATCTCATGCTAATCGTGAACTAAAAGATTACTGTCAACACACGCGACAATGGATGTAGGGGGCGCAACCCGATTTTTTCTAAATGAAAAAAAATAATTTTTTTTGGTGTTCTGGTCTTATATAGGTGTATCATAGACAGAATTAAAGTTATTTTGAAGACAAATGAAGAAATAATGGAAATACAGGACTTTGTAAATGTGCCACGCCCACTCGATTTTGGGTCTTTTTGTAAAAAAGTTGGGCCACTCTAATAAAAACATCAATAATTGTTATATATTTTTTTGTGCATTTTTTATGTATAAAGTCGTTATTGACCTACACATTTAAACTGATTTAATCATTCTTAGGCATGTTTTTATGTTTTAAGGACTTCTCAAACACCTCTGGGGTCTATAGAAAACGACGGAAACAAACAACATTTTGTTGAATAAAAGGCTTTCTTATTGTCACAAAACTTGAAATTGACCTTTAGATTGTTGCCCACATTAATCTGACATTACATTTACAGATTATATTCAGATAAAAGATTTTTAAATATTTTTTAAACGATAAATTTTAATTGGTGAAAATATCCAAAATTACATTTTCTCACAAAATGAGCATAACAATAATTTCAAATTGTTTTCATGATCATATTTGATCGATAGCTCCAAAATATTTAACTAACGTATGGATATATCATCTTTTTTCCGTATTCAAAAATTAAAAAAAACCCTTCTCACTTCATGTTTAAAAATGTTCCAATGGTGTTGATTTTCGCAATATATATTACAGGTAATCGTCATAAAAATAATATCATGTAATCCAAAGAACAGAAAAAATGATTAGGGTATCACAGCAGTACCAACTAAATCTATCATAATTTATATAAATATTTATGGGGGAAAACGATTACAATAACACTAAAAAAATATTACAGTCAAAATGTCAAAATCATGTCAATGTCAAAACTTCAGTACAGTCGGTTATGTACGCTTGTCAAGTTCCAGTATAATACATGTAACAGTATTTAAGTTCTGTTTCAGAGACAGTTCTGTCGCTGCAAACTACCAACACCTGAGTCTTCAAAAGAATCTTCAACAAACAATTGTAACATCCATTTTTCAAGGACAATGACCATAATGATTTCCATATATTAATCACAATTTTGATCAAATGACTAGCTTTAACATGAAATAAAAAACAGGGTCTTAATTAAGTCTAAATTCATATTAAAACCTAAAAAAAGGCAATATTCCAGCAATTCTTATCAACATTAAAATGTAAATAATTGAGCCATCAATTCAGAAGGTAAATGAAAAGACTTGACACAATATGTTATTTCTCCACAAAGATTTTGTTTCAGAAAAGCGACACACTTTAAGTGTTTAATATATTTCAATGAAAGGATCAAGATTGCAGTCAAAAGTTTCATCCAGGATTCACAGGATCTTATCTGGCAAAGAGCAGCTATACACGAAGAAGGGTTTTCTTCAAAGATTTCATGTGTATTTTCAAAGAATTATCAGGAAAGGGTTTTCTTCAAAGATTTCATGAGTATTTTGAAAGAATTATCAGGGAAATGGAACAATATTCAGGATGGTCAGATATTGAAAAAAATTATCTGAGTAAATATGTACTTTTTAAAATTAAAACTAACAAGGAAGTATATTAACCTCTCAAATGTCTAAAGGTAATAAAATCATAAAGGACACAAAAAATTCAATGAAGAAATAATTAATCGGAATTATATAAAATGAAATTTTTTTTTTTATAATATATTATGAGTATGACTAGTTTAATTTCTGTGAAAACAATTCACCTCTTGAATAAAAGACATTTTTAATAATTTAACTAAAATTTTAATTTAATTCAGAACATTAAGAAAGACAACTAAGTTATCATTCTTAGGGATCGTTTTGGGATTTTAGATATCAATAAGGTTTTTGAAGTGAAACTATTTTTTTAACAGTTCGTTAATGTAATATACGTACTGTCAACATGTAAAGGCCTTAATTGGTAAATTTTCATTTTCAAAACAATAAAAAAGGAAATATTCAACACTGTTTGGTCTCCTAAAGTATTTTTCTTAAAAGATTTTAAAGAAATTGTCAAAATCATGACAGAATCCGTCTTGTGACAATAAGGGGCAAGGGAGGTAACTCTAAATTTATCATATTTATCTAACTTTTACGGTCTTTTTTAATACTTTGTCAATGTTTAAAAAATTGGGGAAAATGTGATTTAGGCTATAAAAAATATGAAGTTTGCGATTATTGCATAATATTATTGACTTTGGCACTGGAAAGAACTTTTTCAAAAATGCCAATTTTCAATCGCTTCGTTTTCCCGCTGAAAGTTGCTTCTAAAATTATTTTATGTGAGAATCGTCATCAGCAATGTCTCTTGTCATTGACTGTGCAATTTTTTTTTCTAAAAACGTCACAGAAATAAGTGTAAAACGGCGTAACAGAGCACCGGTGTTAGTGACCCCAGTTCGTGTTCGTTTCTAAAATTAGCGACAGCAGCGCCCTCACTCGTGTGTTGCGGTCCCTATTCATTAGTAAAAACGGCATTAACATTTCAGTAACTATCTAAATGATATTAAGCATGATAAGTATAACTAATTCAAATAGAAACGTGTATTGATATATGAACGCTAGTGATAGGCCTAATGTTTACAAAGTTTATGCATCTCATGCTCATCGTGAACTAAAAGATTACTGTCAACACACGCGACAATGGATGTAGGGGGCGCAACCCGATTTTTTCTAAATGAAAAAAAAAAATTTTTTTTGGTGTTCTGGTCTTATATAGGTGTATCATAGACAGAATTAAAGTTATTTTGAAGACAAATGAAGAAATAATGGAAATACAGGACTTTGTAAATGTGCCACGCCCACTCGATTTTGGGTCTTTTTGTAAAAAAGTTGGGCCACTCTAATAAAAACATCAATAATTGTTATATATTTTTTTGTGCATTTTTTATGTATAAAGTCGTTATTGACCTACACATTTAAACTGATTTAATCATTCTTAGGCATGTTTTTATGTTTTAAGGACTTCTCAAACACCTCTGGGGTCTATAGAAAACGACGGAAACAAACAACATTTTGTTGAATAAAAGGCTTTCTTATTGTCACAAAACTTGAAATTGACCTTTAGATTGTTGCCCACATTAATCTGACATTACATTTACAGATTATATTCAGATAAAAGATTTTTAAATATTTTTTAAACGATAAATTTTAATTGGTGAAAATATCCAAAATTACATTTTCTCACAAAATGAGCATAACAATAATTTCAAATTGTTTTCATCATCATATTTGATCGATAGCTCCAAAATATTTAACTAACGTATGGATATATCATCTTTTTTCCGTATTCAAAAATTAAAAAAAACCCTTCTCACTTCATGTTTAAAAATGTTCCAATGGTGTTGATTTTCGCAATATATATTACAGGTAATCGTCATAAAAATAATATCATGTAATCCAAAGAACAGAAAAAATGATTAGGGTATCACAGCAGTACCAACTAAATCTATCATAATTTATATAAATATTTATGGGGGAAAACGATTACAATAACACTAAAAAAATATTACAGTCAAAATGTCAAAATCATGTCAATGTCAAAACTTCAGTACAGTCGGTTATGTACGCTTGTCAAGTTCCAGTATAATACATGTAACAGTATTTAAGTTCTGTTTCAGAGACAGTTCTGTCGCTGCAAACTACCAACACCTGAGTCTTCAAAAGAATCTTCAACAAACAATTGTAACATCCATTTTTCAAGGACAATGACCATAATGATTTCCATATATTAATCACAATTTTGATCAAATGACTAGCTTTAACATGAAATAAAAAACAGGGTCTTAATTAAGTCTAAATTCATATTAAAACCTAAAAAAAGGCAATATTCCAGCAATTCTTATCAACATTAAAATGTAAATAATTGAGCCATCAATTCAGAAGGTAAATGAAAAGACTTGACACAATATGTTATTTCTCCACAAAGACTTTTGTTTCAGAAAAGCGACACACTTTAAGTGTTTAATATATTTCAATGAAAGGATCAAGATTGCAGTCAAAAGTTTCATCCAGGATTCACAGGATCTTATCTGGCAAAGAGCAGCTATACACGAAGAAGGGTTTTCTTCAAAGATTTCATGTGTATTTTCAAAGAATTATCAGGAAAGGGTTTTCTTCAAAGATTTCATGAGTATTTTGAAAGAATTATCAGGGAAATGGAACAATATTCAGGATGGTCAGATATTGAAAAAAATTATCTGAGTAAATATGTACTTTTTAAAATTAAAACTAACAAGGAAGTATATTAACCTCTCAAATGTCTAAAGGTAATAAAATCATAAAGGACACAAAAAATTCAATGAAGAAATAATTAATCGGAATTATATAAAATGAAATTTTTATTTTTATAATATATTATGAGTATGACTAGTTTAATTTCTGTGAAAACAATTCACCTCTTGAATAAAAGACATTTTTAATAATTTAACTAAAATTTTAATTTAATTCAGAACATTAAGAAAGACAACTAAGTTATCATTCTTAGGGATCGTTTTGGGATTTTAGATATCAATAAGGTTTTTGAAGTGAAACTATTTTTTTAACAGTTCGTTAATGTAATATACGTACTGTCAACATGTAAAGGCCTTAATTGGTAAATTTTCATTTTCAAAACAATAAAAAAGGAAATATTCAACACTGTTTGGTCTCCTAAAGTATTTTTCTTAAAAGATTTTAAAGAAATTGTCAAAATCATGACAGAATCCGTCTTGTGACAATAAGGGGCAAGGGAGGTAACTCTAAATTTTTCATATTTATCTAACTTTTACGGTCTTTTTTAATACTTTGTCAATGTTTAAAAAATTGGGGAAAATGTGATTTAGGCTATAAAAAATATGAAGTTTGCGATTATTGCATAATATTATTGACTTTGGCACTGGAAAGAACTTTTTCAAAAATGCCAATTTTCAATCGCTTCGTTTTCCCGCTGAAAGTTGCTTCTAAAATTATTTTATGTGAGAATCGTCATCAGCAATGTCTCTTGTCATTGACTGTGCAATTTTTTTTTCTAAAAACGTCACAGAAATAAGTGTAAAACGGCGTAACAGAGCACCGGTGTTAGTGACCCCAGTTCGTGTTCGTTTCTAAAATTAGCGACAGCAGCGCCCTCACTCGTGTGTTGCGGTCCCTAATGGATGGACGGCCGACGCCATTGCATTAGACTCAGATCTGGGTCAACACTCGCCAGCGTTCTTGAAAATTGATTGCAAAGCAAGCGGCGGTCGTTGATTGCAAATTATGACTGCATTAACCCGAAAAACAACCGACTATGTTGTATAAATACAAATAAATCAGACAACTCTTTTTAAAATGTTATTTTGTTCCTAAATTTGTCGATTGATCACCCCTACCTCTGATGAGTTGTTTGGGCTTCTTCCTCGTGTGTACAAATGACGAGCTTCCGGTGACAGTTCAGCTGGTTACGGGCGTCATAGGCGCAACGCAACTACACAGCCAGCACGCATGAAATGGCCCTGCTTGATTGGTAACCAGGCGTACTATAGTAATCACGGAAATAGCAATAAAATGCTTTTTGTCGATTATTTCTTTATTTGGAACTAACTGGGTATTTGTATCCTTAATATTCTTTCACAATGTTTTTTCCTAAGTTTTGTTTCAGACAGTTTTTGTAAAATTCCCCGAAATATATGAATTTACAGGAGAGAAAAACGTGTCAATTTCACGCCTCAAAATTATTTCAAGATCGAAATGTATGTTTCTGATACAAGCTATAGTATGTAAATGATCTGTAATCTCAGTACCGTCCGTTAAAATACATTGTTTTATGTACACTAATTTTATATGTTATGTCCTCTACTATTCATATCTTATAAGATTTAAAATTGCATAAAATAATTGAAAAAAATCCTGTGGTTATCTTTAAGTTTACAGACATAATAACAATTTGCAATAAAATATGCACATAACATGTATAAGTACTTTGTGAGCGACATTTTCCATTTGGTAAATGAAGTTAGATAACTTCATTTCATTTAGATAACTTCATATCATTTAGATAACATCATATCATTTAGATAACTTCATATCATTCTTTAATTGTTTTTAATGTGTACATGATAATCTTTGATCATTGATAATGTCCATCAATGTATTTTCGTATTTGTGGTTTGTACAGCATATCATCAAAATTGAAATAATTCACTCAGCAGAAGTGGAAAGAACCCACTGAACGACGCCAGGGTTAAGTGTTTTTTACAGCAGGGCATATAAATTCACATTCACATACTTTGACCAATAATTCTGAACGAAAATGACTTTTCGCGATCAATGTTCAAAACGGCGGCCTACCCACGTGACTTAAGACATTGCCGTGATATCATTTCTTGCATTATTTTTTATTGCTCATCATTTAATAAAAGTTTCATATCTCTAAGTACATTTTGCAATGTTAACTTTCGGAGTTTGGATTCGAACCGGACCTTTCATGAATGGGCCGATTTGGTCCAAAAGCTTAACGGCTCGATTCCAGGGTAAGGGCTACCAGAAACCTTGAATCTTGAATTTCATGAATATCTGCTAATGCATAATGCTCCAAGAGTGTATTTTATAAATCTCTAGCTGAATGGGACATTCAAAGAGATTTTATTAACGCTTCTTTGCATGCACTGCATGTGCATGGGTCAGCAATTTCCAATTGATTTTACCATTTTTTAGAGGAGAGATCTGTCTTTATTTGCATACCTTATTTCTTTATGAACATGGAAAAGTAAAGAAACGGTGAGCGATGCGACATCTGACGCAAATAACAGTTTTCAAGCTTTCAAATATCAAGCTTTATCTCAAGAAATAGATAATTCAGCTTATGAGTCATTTACCGTAAACAATTTTATAACGAAGTACTACACAAAAGGTATTTGTCTTCAACAAGCGTAGCCATCGATGTATAGTATGTTTTCCTAGTGTTTTATTGTCAATGAAATACAATTTTTCAATCATTCTTATATCAGGATCATTGAAAACGAAAGAAATATTGACGACATTTAAATGCTCCGAATTTCAATGTTAATGTTCAATCTAATTTTCATTAAATTTATCAAAAATTGTATCGTCTTTTGGCTTTCTAATGATATATGGAACAATGATTTGTCGTCTGTCACTGATGAGCAATGATTTTTTTAACATACCTATATCGTATGCATTCAAAACGAAAGCAGAATTGACAATATTCAAAGGGTCGTAACTCAATGTAAAACAAATATAGGAATATACTGTCAAATTTTTAAAATTTTTATAGACTTTTGGCTTTCACATAATGTATAGAACAAAGCGTTATCGTACGCCGTTGATTGGCTACGATATTTCAAACATACCCACTAAAACACCACATGCCCAAAATGGAAAGTTTGACCTCTGAAACTGACCGGAAATGACTGTTCGCGAGCGATTTTATTCTTTTATCTTAAAGACCTTGCCAATGTCTAACTCTCATGCAAAAATCATAAACTTCTATGGTCTGGTTTTTGAGTTATCTGCCCTTGAAGTTTGCAATTTTTAGATTTTGGTCAACTTTGAAAAATCACAGCAAGAAAAGTATTAACGTTAGGACTTTTTCGAATGCAAATTCAGAACTACAATGCTTCAGCTACATTGAGTGCAAATTTCAGCTCTCTGTTTCAAGTATCTTCAGAGGAGAAGATTCTCAAAGGTGCATGGGGTCCTGAAATTCTAAAAAGTTGGAAAATCCAATATGGCGGCCAAACCACGTGACCTACGACTTTGTCATGATTTACTTTTTTTCTTAGAATGTCATTATCTATCATTGTGCAAAATTTCAAGTCTCTAAGTGCATTTTGAAAAAAAATCCCATGTTAAATTTTCGATTTTGGAATCGAACTGGACCTTTAATGCGACCTCCGATTTGAAAAAACAAAACGAGAAGATCACGGTCTCAGTAAGGGCTATCAACTTGCATAGTTTCGCTGTAATAGCATCAGCCGTTTTCGCTAAATCCTGTACACAAAATTGGTGGAATAAAAAAATAATAATAAATATAGTCGCAAAGCGACGATTACAGGATTCAGCCAAATATATGAGTGCTTGAGGCCATTTGTAGCAACTTTGGCATGATTTATTTTTTAAGGGGGGGAAAAGCTGTTTTGAGGTCATTTTTTCCATACCCACCATTTCAAGTGCACATGACTCGAAAACTTGAATTGATATCTGCCTGAAATTCTCAGAGCTGACAGACAAGTAGTCAGACTGCAGGGATAAAGGGAGAGAAGGTGACAGAGGGCAGAGGAAGAAGAAATATACTTGAAAATCTATACTTTTTTTTTTTTTTTTTTTTTTTTTTTTATAAGTCCAGACTTCATTGGCCATTTGCGGTGTTGCCCTGCCCTTGGGAAGGATTTTTATCAAATAAAATCGAAAAAAGTGCTTTTTTTCTCAAGCCAAATTTTTTGAGAAAAAAAAAATAGCGATTTTATTCTTTTGCCTTAAAGACCTTGCCAATGTCTAACTCTCATGCAAATATCATCAATTTCCCTGGCTAGGTTTTTGATTTATCCGCCCTTGAAGTTTGCGATTTTTAGATTTTGGTCAACTTTGGAAGGCCACAGCAGGAAAAGTATTAACGTTAGGACTTTCTAGAAGTCAAATTAAGAACTACAATGCTTCAGCTACATTGAGTATAAATTTCAGCTCTCTGGCGCAAGTATCGTCAGAGGAGAAGATCCTCAAAGGTGCATGGGGTCCGGAAATTCTGAAAAGTTGAAAAATCCAATATGGCGGCCAAACCACGTCACCTACAAGACTTTGTCGCGATAGGTTTTTTGCGTAGAATTTCCTTGCGCACCCTCTCATGGAAAAATCCTGAACTTCTGTGGTCACGTTTTTGTTTTATCTGCATTTGAAAAAAATTCTTTTCTACAACACAGCAAACTTTGAAGGTTTCGCTACACATAAATGATGCATTATGCAGTATGCATTATTCATGGCATAGATAAACGTGTCAGGAGTCAGTCCTCAAAATTTCAGCAAGTTCTTCTGACGCGTTAAGCTTAAGGAGCATTTTTAGCAATTTCCGACATTTTTTCTGTCGACTTTGATCAAACATTCTGAACGAAAATGATTGTTCGCGATCGATGTTTTGACAGATTCCTGTTGTATACAAACTCGTCTTACATTCCTGAAAAAAATGCATGTTTCTGAGTCCAACTTTGTGAGTTATCGCCCTTTGAAAGTGGCACATTGTACTAAGTCACCCGACTTTGAACACGTATAGCGCAAAAACTATTGAAGGTAGAGTCTTCTAATTAAACAAGCTGTAATGCCCTATGCCTCAGCTACAACACATCAGAGTTTGCAGCTCTGTGGCGCAAGTATCTTCAGAGGAGAAGATCTTCAAAGGTGCATGGGGTCCGGAAATTCTGAAAAGTTGAAAAATCCAATATGGCGGCCAAACCACGTCACCTACGACTTCGTCCTGATTGACTTTTTTGCTTAGAATGTCATTGACCATCTCTATGCAAAATTTCAAGTCTCTAGCTGCATTTTGAAAAAAAAGCCCATGTTAATTTTTCGATTTTGGATTCGACCTTGACCTTTTGTTTTTCGGCCGATTTTGCCCAAAAGCTTATTAGGGCGTCTTCTCGGAGAGGGTTATCGATGCACAAAATTTCACTGTTCTAGCATCAGCCGTTTTGGCTGAATCGAGGCCACAAGATCGGTGGAATAAAAAAAATAATAAAACACGCCAATAACAATAAGGATTCAGCCTGAATGGCTGAATCCTTAAATATAGCCGCAAGCGGCGACAACAGGATTCAGCGCATCAGCAGTGTGTTCAGCACAAAAATAAACATGTCAGAAGTCCTTCCTGAAAGTATCATGACTTTTTGTTAATGCATAAAGTTCCTAGAGCGTTTTTAGAAAAGTTTGCAGTTTGACCCCATGTTAGGGAAATGCTTCCTACCGACCGGAAATGACTGTTCGCGAGCGATTTTATTCTTTTATTTGAAAGACCTTGGTAGTGTCTAACTCTCATGCAAAAATCATAAACTTCTATGGTCTGGGTTTTGAGTTATCTGCCCTTGAAGTTTGCGATCTTTAGATTTTGGTCATCTTTGAAAGGTCACAGCCAAAAAAGTATTAACGTTAGGACTTTTTCGAATGCAAATTCAGAACTACAATGCTTCAGCTACATTGAGTGCAAATTTCAGCTCTCTGTTTCAAGTATCTTCAGAGGAGAAGATTCTCAAAGGTGCATGGGGTCCTGAAATTCTAAAAAGTTGGAAAATCCAATATGGCGGCCAAACCACGTGACCTACGACTTTGTCATGATTTACTTTTTTTCTTAGAATGTCATTATCTATCATTGTGCAAAATTTCAAGTCTCTAAGTGCATTTTGAAAAAAAATCCCATGTTAAATTTTCGATTTTGGAATCGAACTGGACCTTTAATGCGACCTCCGATTTGAAAAAACAAAACGAGAAGATCAAGGTCTCAGTAAGGGCTATCAACTTGCATAGTTTCGCTGTAATAGCATCAGCCGTTTTCGCTAAATCCTGTACACAAAATCGGTGGAATAAAAAAATAATAATAAAACACGCCAATAACAATAAGGATTCAGCCGAAAGGCTGAATCCTTAATAACTAGGATTGACGCGTCAATACTTAGGTCTTCAAGACTTCTGTTTGACCTTCACACAGTGTTTGACCTTCACATGACTTTTTGTCTAAGGGGTAAACAGTAACTAATACATTATCAAAATGACCAAATTCCACTTGATATTCAGTGTAAAAGACTTTTCAGAAAAATTCATCATGTGGACAATGTCAGCTATGACATCATCCTTCAGAGAATATCATTCCTAGAAGCAGAAAAATATTTGGTTGAATTATCTCTCACCGTTTTCGAGATACATGTGATTTAATGCTGTAATGTAAAGTTGACTGTTTCTGACCCCTGTATAATGTAATGAAACCTAACACTTTAACTATTGATATTTTACTGATAAGGTATATCAGAAACAATGTTGGTCTTGTTTATCCACATACAAAGATGTATGTTTTGTTTTGATAACTTAAATAGTAATGGAGTAATGAATTTTGGAACTTTATTGAAAACACTGAAATTTGAAGATTTTTAGACCCCTACTGCATGTTGGTCCTTCTAGCTCCTTAACTATCAACATTTTTATGATAAAGTACAACATAGCAAAAGTTGTGCTTGGAATAGCGCATGTGAAAATACAATCAATTTAAAGGTATCTTTCTTAATAAAGAAACTATGGAATTTTGAAATGTGCTAAAAATGCAAATTTTCAGAAAATCGCAATATTCAAGGACTGGTCATGGACAGAAAAAAATTTATAATGACTTGTTGAAATTTTTTTCTGTCTACTCATTACATCTGCTTCACAAAACATCAACGATAAAATTTCTATCTCTAACCCTTTTGGGAATAAAATTCTCAAAGTAAAATAACCCTCGAAAACTGATGAAATCATCGAAAAATGTAAAAAACAACTTTATGTCCACATATTTCCTTTAATATCAACTTTTATATGATAATGATCTGTAGTGAATTTGTTCAACTATCATCGAAGAACAGAATGCATCAAACAGATTTCGTTTTGACATTTCCTTACAGAGTGGTGCCCCTTTGAACGTAACACGAAAAATGACACTTCCAAAAAATGTCGAACTCCAAGGGCAAATAACTCGAGTAACAGGTAAAAAATTGTAAATTCGCTTTGATAACTTTTTTACACACTCATTAAGCTTTCGAACGAGCTATCACACTGGTCTGTAGGTATTGCCGTTTGTGAGAAGAAGATTTTTAAAGACGCGTACCGTCAGAACCGCGAAATTTCACAAAATTTTCAGTTTTTCGGAAATAGCAAAAAATCTATTTATACGGCCGAAAACGGCATAGGATGCATTCGATGGGGAATGTTGTTGCCCACATTTTGGTGAAAGTTTAAAGAAATTATCTCCCATAGTTACCGAGAAATCGAGGTTTGAAGTTTTTTCTTTAAGGGGAGATAACTCGAAAACAAAATCGAAATTAAAAAATCGGGCTCGACACAAAACGAGTTCCTGATATGGGCTACAATCCCTGAAAATTTCATGAAATTCGATCGAACCGTTTCTTCAGAATACTTGCCACAAAAAACGTGCAAATAATAATAAGAAAAACACGGATAATAACAATAGGTCTTCAGACGTAGTCTTGAAGACCTAATAATAATAATTATAATACTTTATTGCCTTTTCAGGAATTTGTTTTACATCAACACAGAGCTTGAACAGGAGAACAATCATATGAAATATTTATGTACACGGATAATAACAATAGGTCTTCAGACGTAGTCTTGAAGACCTAATAATAATAATTATAATACTTTATTGCCTTTTCAGGAATTTGTTTTACATCAACACAGAGCTTGAACAGGAGAACAATCATATGAAATATTTATGTACATGCATTTAATTCTTTTCACATTTATTTAACAGACATATTGTGTTAGGAACAAAAGATGTAAGGGCTCTCTTAGTTTTCAAAACTGGAACTTTGTAGCGGCGGCCTGAAGGTGATATTCTGAATGAAGGTAATGTGTCGGGTCAGATATGATTTTGACAGCTTGATTTACGATTTGCCGCTCATATATATCAGTTAAACACTCGAACTTGACACCGGCAATCTTACTCGCAACGTTCACAATTTTGTTAACTTTAGATTTAAGATGAACTGAGAGAGACCCGTACCAACAATGGAATGAAAATGTTAATATGCTTTGAATAAAAGCTGTATAAAAGGTTGACATGACGGAGGGGTACGGAATAGCACGCAGCTGAATTTGCTGCTTTTGCAGGGTGCTTGTTATTCCGTACACCGATTTTCGGTTTAACCCTCTCAATGCCACCTAACAGAAAATGATTTTCACCCATAAAACTTTTTATTATATGATTGAAGGTGAGATACTCTGTTCTATCAGTGAAATAAACCCTCTATCTGGCTACAGTGGCGATAACCTTTATCGTCACTCTACTAAGTGGTGATAAACTTTATCACCACTCTAATGACGTCAAGTTCAAGAGTTTGACGTCATGTAACAATGGTTTGACGTCATGAATTCTCCTATGACGTCACACTGTTACCGCAGTGACGGGCCGCGGTGACGGGCTCTTCCAAGCGGCCGCTCAACATGAAATTGGCCTTTTTTGACGTAATTAGAAGGATTTCTTCTTATAATAAATAGAATATCTGTCAATTTATGACAAATACCATGTTTATCTCATCTCGTGAGGTAGAAAAGTTAAATATTTTCACTCGTGGCTGCGCCACTCGTGAAAATATAACCTTTCTACCTCACTCGATGAGATAAACATGGTATTAGTCAAGAAAAGACAGATATCCTCTATTTAAAACTTTCATTTTTAAATGTTATTTCTAAGTGTGCCTCTTTGAATAAGTTTGATTTGCTATTCAACATACATTAATGACAGGATAGTATCAGTTTAAGAATTTTAAAAGGAAAATGCAAACTTTATAGCTTTTCCCTTGTTAGCCATTTCGTATCAAAACTTAAAGAAATCAGTTATGACATCTGATTTTGATTGTATTCGTGTATATTGTCATATATGATGATTAAAATTGAAAATATCTTATAAAAACCGCAATAAATAGAGGTCAATAACCATCCGTTAGTTTGGGAGCCTAATTAACATTTAATTGTTCCGCTACAAATAAAGAGTTGAGATTGTCAAAGATGCAAAAAAATGTTTCTCAATTGCTTGTGATACATGGGGATTATGTTTGCAGACCGAAAAAAGTCAAACTTTTAGTAAGGATGGCTTTAATACATTGTCACTGACGTTCTATGTTTACAGTTATCACGAAAATGAGATAAATCATCACTGTTAGTTTACTATATGGTATAGTACAAATGTCTTTGAGACAAAGTTGCTGTTTCGTCAGATATTTACAAACCAAAACATTGTTGCATACATCTTCAAGATTCGTTTAGATCAATTACCTTTAGCAATCTATGTATATTTAATAAAATTATCACAAGTTTCGACATATGTACGGAATAGGCAGCTTTAGTGTACGGAATTACCGGCCAAGTGTGCGGAATTTTCGAACAGTGACATATCTGATATATTCGTTGATACACTTAATAAATAAATCCCCCCGTTAATACTAAAAGGAGAATCTAATATTTAGGCCATTCAGCTTCGTTAAATCAATTAATAGTGAGGTTAATATAATTTGCAATAGCGCCACAAGTGTTCTTTTCCTCGGGTGTACGGAAAGCCACGGCTCTACTCTAACATTCCTCGCTAGGCTTGTCAAACGTAACGGAAGCTTACGACGTCTAACTTTTCCTTCGGTTATGCGCGGTCAATAAATATATTTTTTTGTCATATGAGACAATATGTTTATGATAAAATGTGACATCAAAATTATTAACTATTTAAAATTAGAGCGTATTTTGCGAACTATTTCGAGCCGCCCATCTTGAAGCAGTGAGCAACATTATGAATAGCGTGTGAGTAGCCTACAATTTGTACTTTACCGGCCGCGCGTAGTTTTTAATGTTACTCTTTTTTTCCCGTTTTATGCATTAAAATGATCTTGGGCAAGAAAAAAAAACCCAACTCGGTGCTCGGAATTACGGATTATCTGTCCCTCGTTAACTATTGTGTCAAACTCCTCGCTGAAGCTCGGAGTTTATCGCAATATTTAACTCAGGACAGATAATCCGTAATTCCTCGCAACTCGTTGATTATTCTTATAACAATATACAAGGCAAAGAATACCCTGTTTGTAAAGAGTAATGATAATGACGGGGCTTATTTATAAATGCATGCGGTTACGACGTTAGTATTTAATTATAGGATATCTAACGAGCTTCCCCTTTCATATCAAGTTTATGTCCCTAGTGAAATAATTTTGCTTTGTCACGAGCCTTGGCGAGTTATGTATCCTATTTATTACCAACTTGCATTTCAGGCCATTTATTGCTTTTTTAAACAACTTTTTATTATGCCTATAAAGAGACGAAACGGCGGATGAATATCAAACCACGTCACAGCCTCAATTGTTATACTATTACGACGTTAAATATTCACATTTCTAAATTCTACCCTACGTTAATTCATAGTGTCTGGTGAAATGTAAGTAATAAGCACTTTTGTCATGAACGAAGCGTACGTGAAAACAAGTATTTGTCACAAAGGTGACAAGATCCCCCGCCGCAAATTGATGTTAACAACAAGAAGCGGGACGGACATACGGACGGACGTACAGAGCTGAATACTATGTCCCCCGTGAAGACTCAAGGTTAATGGGTTCATGGCCCTAACAACATTTTCAAAACTGGTCAAAGTCTCGCTGTGACCTTGAAAATGAGGTCAAGGTCACCAAAAACTTTTCAATTCTGCGTATTCCTCAGATGAAGACTGGTACCAAGTTTGAAGATTCTAGGTTGAGCGGTTCATTAGATATCACGCTAACAACATTTTCAAAACTGGTCAAAGTCTCGCTGTGACCTTGAAAATGAGGTCAAGGTCACCAAAAACTTTTCAATTCTGCGTATTCCTCAGATGAAGACTGGTACCAAGTTTGAAGATTCTAGGTTGAGCGGTTCATTAGATATCACGCTAACAACATTTTCAAAACAGGTCAAAGTCTCGCTGTGACCTTGAAAATGAGGTCAAGGTCACCAAAAACTTTTCAGGTCTGCGTATTCCCCAGATGAAGACTGGTACAAAGTTTGAAGATTCTAGGTTGAGCGGTTCATTAGATATCGCGCTAACAACATTTTCAAAACTGGTCAAAGTCTCGCTGTGACCTTGAAAATGAGGTCAAGGTCACCAAAAACTTTTCAGGTCTGCGTATTCCCCAGATGAAGACTGGTACCAAGTTTGAAGATTCTAGGTTGAGGGGTTCATTAGATATCGCGCTAACAAGAAGCGGGACGAACGGACGTACGGACGGACGGACAGATGGACGGATGGACGGACGCCGGACGCCATACCATGCCATAAGCCCATCGGGTCTTTCAGACCTGATGAGCTAAAAATCAAGAACAGGCAATAACTTTTCATTTTCAGAATGTGTTTACCTTTAAAAACGACAAACCGCATGCACAAGCAGTGCTGTCACAACCAACGCAACAATTCCTCCGACTGAATAGTGAATGACATGAGCACCTGAAAAAAGAACACAATTTCTTTTGGTTGAAAAATGTATCATTTACATAAAGTGTAATAAATCATTTCAAACAAAATTTCTTAATTAACTAAAATATGAAATAACATTGAAACATTGAACAAACAGTATTTTATGTAAAAACCAAAATGTTTCATGCTTTATCATCACGAGAAGGAGCTATGCTTTCACAAAGAAATGGAAAGAAAGAGCTTATCATTTCTATTTATCATGATAAAACCTAACACACTCAGCTCCAATTTAAGCATAAGTGAAAAGTGGCCATCATTTACATAAACGATGTCAGGGTTGACAAATGCCAAAAGGGACCAGTCGATTGGAGTGCTGCATACTTATAAAAGATAAAGATAAAGAGATGTCGACAAGAAAACCGTTTCCAGGCTATGTTGAAATGTCATATTTTAACAGGAAGTATCCAGAACATGTACGTCCAGATGTGTCCTGTGTGACGTCATTAAGACCGGTCATCAGCCATCTCTCAGTTTTTCTAGTTCAGGTCTGCACAAGAGACAGCCAATGCCACGACAGGAACGCAAGGCAATTGGTAGACTTGGGGCGTACATGTCTGATAAAGATGGACACACAGTATTGGCACTCATCATTTGACTTTTTTATACCACTTGAAATTTATTAAAAAGAAAATTTGGCATCTATCATCCTCTATTGACATTGCAATACTATTTACATGCCATTATCTGTATATTGTTTTTTGGGACATTTGTGTAGTTTATCAGAAATGTATTCCTATATGCGTCTTTATGCCTCAACAAAGATGAGATGAAAAGGGTAAGTGCCAGTTTGTTATGTTAAGTCCAGCTGCAGCCTCTTAAACATTTGCATCAAGTAAAACTTTAAGTCAACACGTAATGTTTGGTTAATCTCATCATTCATAACTTTGTTCTATTTCTGAGAATACATTAATAACATTACCTGAAGGTTTGTCAGTTTTAGAAGCAGTCGTACAAACATTCGTCATCAGTGCAGTTCCCTGAACAGTCATGTTGACAGAATTCTCCTTTGTAGTTGGACTTACACCCCTGGATGCAGTGACCAGTGTCTTGACTACAAGAACCATTAATGCATCTCTCACAAGACTTCTCACAGCAACTCCCATGATAATTCTTCATGCAGTTCTTACAGGTTCCATCCTTGTCATCACATTCTCCATTTAAACAATTTGCAGAACACGTGTCCTTGCACTGTTCTCCATAGAATCTATCTCGACATCCGTCTGTACAAGTCCCTCTGCTATCACATATTCCATTTGCACATCCACTTCCACATCTTGAGTCGCAATTCTTTCCATACAAACCATGAGTACAGCCTTGGGTACAGATTCCAGCTTGATCACAGTATCCGTCCAAACATCCCTCGGGGCATTGTGACTCGCATTTCGGTCCAAACCAGCCTTGAGTACAACCACTGGTGCATAATCCATCCGTGTCACATTCTTTATCCAAGCACCTATTTGGACATTGCTTCTCGCATTTAAGACCAAACCAACCTGATGTACATTCCAAACAGTCCCCTGAGGTTTTGTCACAGCCTGCCTTACATCTTGAACTGCACCTATGCTCACAGAACTTTCCAACGTATCCAGGTCTACATCCCTCTAAACAACCTTCAGTGCAGTCACCTTCACAGTGGAGACAAACTTCACAGGTTCCTGAGACTCTGTTGCACACTTCACATCCAGCAGGACAGGACTTGCAGGCGGTTCCGTAGTAGGAATCCTGACATCCTCGTGCACATGACGACCCCAGCTGGCAGAATCCTCCTTCACATTCCTGGGGACATTTGTGGCAGCTATTCTCAAATGCTTTACAAGGTATGTTGCATCTGGTACCGTAAAATCCAGGTTTACAACCAAGGGAGCACTCGTCTATGCCAGAACTGGATAGTTGACAAGTGTTGTTGATGCATTCAGTGCTGCAGTTTAGATCACATTTCGGTCCATAGTATCCATTGTCACATTTAGTAGAACAATCTCCATTCTTCATACACGAGACACAGTGCTGATTGTCCTCGCATGGAATTGCTGTAATAAGAATTATCATTAGATATTATCTATACACAACAATCGACCAGAATGCATTGAGTAAACATACACCAAACAAGGTTTTTGATAAATAATTACTGAAATTTTCAAATAAATCTACAGATTGCTACCATTTCTGAAAATTAGATGTTTCCTTGTTATTTGTGATCAGAGAACATTTTGCAAATTGTTGAGTCTAAAATATGACTAAGGATTCTTTGTATTAAGTCTATTTTATTTATTTGTAACGAGAGAAAGAGTTAGTGAATAAAAGTATATCATAATAATAGACTCACCTTCGATAGTAAATAAGATAGTGATATATACAAATAAGATCAACATTTTGTCCACACATTTGCTCCAAACAAAGAGGATAAGCACAGCATACTTTGTCGATGGTGAATGATAACTGAATTAGGTATATAACAATTCACTTCGGCTGACTCGAAAGCAAATTTTGTTATGTGCAAGTGTCAGTTTCCTGGTCCTATCGATGTTTAATGAGGAACAAGATATGGGTTATTTACATATGATTTCACTTGTTGACACTTTTTATTTATCTTTCATGTTCCTAGTCATATAACAATGCAATTTTAGAGAAAGATACCGTACATTTATATTGCTTTTCATCTTTGCTGAACAAAATGTCGTTACATTTCTTGCAAAATTAGCAATAATATGATGTAATAGGGTGTTCGTTTATTTGGTTTCATTAATTGTAAAATTAGCCATAATATCGTGTATATGGGTGTTCATTTATGTTGTAATGGTCTTGTGGCAAGTCTGTGATTATCGAAATGATGAATAATTACAGGATCCAGAACCTCCTGAATGTAGCTTCTGCCTATAAGTGAATCCTGTATAGTCACCAAATCGAGTCGACAGTTGTAGGAGAAGTCTCCCCAAACAATCACGGATCCCCCGCCATAAGGTACCCTTGGCAAAATGTTCCTGGTTTATTTATTTTAGTGTGTGTTTTTAGGATCAAAATTATTTTCTAATATCTTGTATGTTATCTATAAATTACAGATCTGAATTAGGATTATTTGATAGCAAAATGTTAACAGACGAGCAGAATGCCTTGGAATAAAGCAAAAGTTACAAACGGTTTACTTGCTTGAACATGCCTTAACAGGGCCACAATTCAACCTTGTTCCAAGGAATACTAATTTAAAAAATATTAACGAGATACGAAATCCTCTACTCTAGGTCTGACTGCAGCCCCGTAGGTCACAAGAATTTTTTCCAGTATAGTGCTGATGAAACTTAGTCGAAAGCGGACCAATAATGTCATTGTGCTTGTAAGTCTAAAGCATTGCCCTCAGGAGTTACTTGTCCCTGGCTTATCATGGAAAAACTCTCATCATTCAGCTTCATGAGCATGCTGCTTCAAAAAAGACAAAAGAGAGAACAGATATAGATGTTGATAACATACAGTACAGGTCTATTTTTCAGATTCAGATTCAGATTTCAGATCAAAATTCAGATTATGATATGATCAATACTTCATCAAGGACAGAGAGACTGATCGAGTTCACGAGAGAGTAAGTTGGACTTTTGCGCCGCTTGGGCAGTATTTCAGCCTTTAGCTGCGATAGAGTCCACGAAAGTTGACATATGTGCCTGGATTTGCATCTTCAACCATGCGTGTTCCTTCATCATGAAACGATTCATTCTCGTCTAACTCGGTATCATGGTCAGCAGGTTTGTTCGATCCTGCAACATCATCTTCTACCTTCCTTCCCGAGTTAATCTCACGCCTTGATAAGAGTCCTCCGGCTCCTGTCGGGGCAATTGCAGTCAGATAGCTGTGTTCCACAGACGGTCCAGGTTGTGAGTCAGCAGCGTCAGTGGACTCCAGTCTGCAAGATTTAGAATAACCAATTGAAGGATGAAAACTTTGTGGTGTTTCATTCTCAACATTTTCGGGACTCTCTGTAGAAGGTGATGTTTGAGAAGACCATACAACTGCAGATGACCGTGCTCCAAGCAGATGTGGAGGACTTGCAGTGAACTCATCCAGTTGGGAGTAGACATGTTGTTGTTGGTTCCTGTATGTTGCTGTGATGTCACTCTGTGGTTGTTGTTGTCCATCTGTGGTGTCGTTATGAATACGGTGACGTCTCTTATTACGGTTTCTGAAAGTATGAATTACTCATTAGGAATGACAAGTGTCCAGCAATATTCAGCTGAACTGATTATGCAACAACTGAACTATTTATTTAGACTATCTTTGAATTAAATAAGAATAATGTAAGTGACACTTCCCTGAAAACATTAATTAGAGTGAAATTAATATGCAACTACGATTAGAATACACCTGACACTTCAGGAAAATGTTACGTATGAACTTGTTCTTCTTCATCAAACCTGCTTCTAAAATGCCCCTCAAAGAAGTAAGTTAAATGTAGTATTTCGAATCAAGGGGGAGGGGGAGGCAGAATGCATATCAGTGCTAAGGGATGTAATGTTTGCTTATTAGAGGAATGATAGGAAAAGCTTAATGAAATTTAAAACAGAATTACTTTTGCGATTTTGATATTGTAAAATATGTTGATGAAATATCGACTTTAACGAAATGATAAAATTGACTTTGATGATGATAATACTTTAAAGAAGAAAATGATTAATGTAACACCGAAAATTTTCAAAATATGCATATTTTTATCATATCAAAAGAATTGAACTTGTTATCCCATTCATACATTCAAATTGATTATGTCACACTGGGTGAAATGAAGATATTTATTACCTTTACAAGATATTTATTTTTTTGTAAATATCATCTTTACAAGATATTTATTTCTTTGTAAATATCATCTTTAATCCTTTGTAAATTTTTGTAAATATTTGTAAATATTTGTAAATTTTTGTAAATATTTGTAAATATCATCTTTAATCTGTAATGTAGACTTTGAAAGTAAAAAAATTGGTAAATGTTGACTTTGAAAGAAATATTTGATGAAATCTTGACTTTGGATAGAAATAATTTGTGAAAGGATGACTTTGGAAAGAAATAATTTGTGAAATGATATCTTTGAAAGAAATAATTTGATGAAGTTGAAATATTGACTTTGAAAGGTATTAATTTGAAGAAATGTTGGCTTTGGAAATTAATGATTTGATGAAATGTTTACTTTCAAAAGTAATAATTTGGTGAAATGATGACTTTGAAGAGAAACAATTAGTGAAATGAAAACTAATATGTTTGGTGAAGTGTTGACTTTGAAAAGTGATAATTGGTAAAATGTTGACTTTAAAAAGAAATAATTTGATGAAATTTTTACTTTTAATATCAACAATTTCATCAAATGGTAACTTTGAAAAGTACAAATTTTATGAGATGTTGACTTTCAAAAGCGATGATTTCATGAAATGTTGACTTTGAAAAGAAATACAAGATGAATTTGTTGAGTTTGAAGAGAAATATAATTCTTCGAAATGTTGGCTTTGAAAAGAGATAATTTGTTTAAATGATGACTCTGAATAGGAATAATTTGGTGAAATTATGACTTGAAGAGTAAAACTTTGGTGAAATGATAAATTTGAAGAGAAATAATTAGTGAAATGATGACATTGGAAACTAATAGGTTGGTGAAATAGTGAAAAAATGCTTTGAAAAGTAATAATTTGATGAAATGTTGAATTTGAAAAGAAATAATTGGTGAAATGATGACTTTGAAACGAAATGATTTGCTGAAATAGTGACTTTGAAAAGTGATTATTTTATTAGATGTTTACTTTGAAACGTGAACATTTTATAAGATGTTGACTTGAAAAGAAAAGAAGTAATTTGGTTAAATGATGACTTTGAAGAGGAATAATTTGGTAAAATTATGACTTGAAGAGGAAGAATTAGTGAAATGATGACTTTGGGAACTTATACGTTTTGTTAAATGTTGACTTTGGAAAGTAATAATGAATGATATGAAGACTTTGAAAACGTATAAGTTTGGTGAAATAATTACTTTGAAAAGTAATAATTTGATGACATTTTGACTTAAAAAAAGAAATATTTTGTGAAATTTGTGAAATGATGACTTAGAAAAGATATAATTTGATAATTTCCTTATTTTAACTAATATGAATAATAAATACAGTGTTGAAAAATGAAAACAGCTTGTTGGAAATTATTTCCACTCATTAGGTTGTAGCTTAACGAATACACTTGCTAAATAACTCATTAGTCAAGGTGTTGATTGTCCATTGAGTGACAATGCTGTTACATAATCAGTTCGATGTATTCATTACGCATTTAATGGGTGTTAATTTTTCAGATGGAATATTAACTTTTAAGGAAAATTTGATAATTTCAAATGTTGACCTTTGGTAAAACATAGACTTATAAAATCCATTGAATGAAGATTTGTAATGGTGATTTCGTTGAAACAATTTTTGATGAAAAATTAATCATGAGATACTGGAAATGTTCACTGTTGTCTTTAGTTTGTGAAATATTTTCTCATTTTCATAAGAAAAAGAAAAACTAATCACTGATTTGAGGAATCCAAACAGCTTACTAGAAGTTAAATTCCCCTCACTTGTAGGTAGCTTAACGAATACACCTGTTGGAATATCTCATTAATTAAGATGTTGATTGTGTATTGAATGGCAATGCCGTTAGCTCATGCTTGATATGCTTCATGGCTCAACGCCTGGATCAACTCTCAGCGTAAAAGCCTACCCTAGCACTGTTCATTTGGATCGACCATCTTGTATGCCGGGCAAATGTTGTTTTATGTATATGGTGCTAATTTTTATGTATACGACATGTCAACATTTTCGTGACACAATAATAAAATAATTAAAAAAATATCTCATTGCAGTTTTTAATAACCTGTCGGTGAGGTGTCCATCAATAGTTTATTGACGTTTACATAAACGCCTTACACTGCAATAGATCTTTAAAACTTGTTTGAGTGTAAATGTGTTTAAATGTTAAACATCATATAACCACAAACATATGTTGCTATTTTCTTTTGAATATAAGTATGTCTGATTAAATATTTTATAGTGTGTCAAAGGTTGATACTCAATTATGTTCAGTTTAGTAACTAAAGCCGTTTTTGATTGCCGACTTGATGGGCAGCTAGATCTGTCTCGCGACAGACCCGTGAATGCATGACTGGTCACACGCCATTTTTGAGACGTCATATATACAGAATGATTACAACGAGCTCTATACATCTATCTTAACGAGATCACCAAATAAACCCAGTCATTAACGATTTTCAGAAAATGTTAAACACTCAGTTGGATTAGTCATTTGACGATGTAACACTATTAAGCGTTTGAAGTAATAAAGATATCAACATCACTTGTAAATAGACAATTATTTAAGGCGGTATTTCAGTTCAATTAATGATGCGCTACTCTATATAGTCTGTTTATTACGTCACACCCGCGCGAGTTTTATGGCCCCTATCTCAGGTAGTTTTTTTACAGCCGTTAATTACGCAGTCTTAATAAAAAGCTAATTGAAGGTGTTTATTGGACAAATTGACAAAAAGCACACCCAGTTCTTATTTAGTTGAAATATCTTTGAAAGTAACTCGAAAAGTGGTCGAGGTTAGCGGTTGTTGCAGTTTTTAATTTCCTGTCGGCGAGGTGTCCATCATTAGTTTCTTGACGGATACATAAAACACCTTATACTGCAATAGATCTTTAAAACTTGTTTTAGTCTAAATGTGTTTAAACGTTAAATATATAGTAGGTATTAGAAATTGTCAATTTCAATTCAATTCAATTCAATTCTTTATTAACCTTAAGTTACACAACTTATCGGCGGTTACATAAAGTGATACAAAAAGTGATACAGGTGGACGGTGATTGCAGCGTAGATACATATGGAGAATGTACATTGTTATTTTAAGTACTGACTAACTAAGTAGTAACTAATGAATTAAGATGGTAAAGTTGATACGGCGCCGGATACCCCACCGGATCCTCACCCAGGCATAAGAGTAGACAATAATGAAAGAATGAAAGGTTTTTCGTCATTTGGTGCATTCTCTACCTGATGTAGACCTATTGTTAGAAAAACCAAGTATTAAATAGGTAACATGATTTATCTAATGATTTTGAGAAATAGGTTGAATCAATGAATTGATGATTTCATTTAATCAAATCATCTACTTAATACAACATATTTGTTAATTAATTAATCAAAGGTAATTGTTGATTGTTTAGATATAATCATAAGAAATAGAATTTCAAGATTTTATGTTCCAATCAGTTATCCTAAATGTAAAAGGTTTTTACATGTAGCTTTACACTTTTAAGTCTTCATGCATGCATACCACTTTACTACCTAATAAACACAGTGTGTCACTGCACCTGTTATGTTATTGTTAGTGCAATAAACTAAATAATGAGAATCAAATATCTTTACCCATTAAAGGCTCATCGAATGTATAGTACAAAAATCCTATATTTGCCACACACACAAAAAATGAGGAGATAAATCCTAATTTCGTAAATAATGATTCTATTGAAATGTTGACTTTGAAAGCAATTAGGTTCAGTTGAATATTAACTTATTGTTTATGTTATTGTTAATCATAGTAAGGGTATTGATTCCGTGTTGTTTAAAATTAGTGATCAGCAAGATATACTGTTGTACTTGTCTTTGTCTGGGTGACACTGATATTTTGATTATGAAATACATACTGCTTCATGTGTAAAATGTACCAATTCAAATTCAACAATATAATGTTGAGGCCACTTTGTCCCGTCAAAGGGATATCAATGCTCTTAGCATCAATCTATAGCCTGCTACCTGCTCTGACTCCAATACCTGTCTTGTTAAGTTTAACGACATTCAATCAATATATAAGATGATAATACATGAATATACAAACAATTTAATGTAGCTACTTGACAATCAAGCTTGGAGAGTTTTAATCAATGTTTATCTTGGAGAAGTTAACGCTCAGACAAAGTGAAAATTTGAAATTCTGACTTTCAAATATAATTGAATTTGGTGTACATTATTGGCTCTGAAGCTGTCATATTGTTCAAAGGTTATTTCCAAAGTATAGCCCGTATGAAAAAGGGCTATTTTGAGGGTTTATAATTTTGATGAAGTGTTTACTTTGAAGTATAGTTTGATGTTGTTAACATGCTAGTTCAGAAAAAAATTTTTATTTGTGAACGTTTAATCTATTTTTATTATCTATTTTTATTATGTAACCAGCGAGTGCAAGTTGAATAGATATCATTGTCTTTCAGTTTGTCTGTATTACAATTGTTGTGATAACTACTTTGTGAACATATTGATGATGTATTTTTTAAAGTTCAGCTTCATGGGCAAACGTATTGAGTAATTTTCATTTCATTTGCAATGTTTCTGAAAGAAAGTTTACTTTGGATTATTTTATTTTGTAAACATGTAGCGTCAAAAACATTTTGACCTTGATAGACATATTCATTATTGCGTAAAATCTACCAATTCAAATGTTACCATATACTATTTTAGGCCCCTTCGTCCTGTTCAAGGGCAATCAATGCTATTTGCATCAATCTATCATCTGCTACATGCTCTGACTCCGATACCCTCCTCGTTAAAGAGCCGCTGTATAACCTTTTTTAAATATATTTTTCATAAGATATTGGTCAAATAACTATATAACATAAATATTAGGCCAAAACAGCAACGATACACAGTTTCTCAATGAAGCTACAGCTAAGTAAACATTGCGTAACAAGGCGTCTGCTCGTCGCCGTCCAGCGACAAACCAAAACAAGGCTGAGAGGTCACGGGCAGGGGATACAGGAAGTGACGTGGCAGTAGGCGAAGCGTTCGTCTGCATATATGGAAAATGGTAGGCGAAATCCGTAGTTCTGCGTTTTCCAAGCAATTAACAGTATGTCATACCATTGTGTTGCTGTCAACTGTCCTAGAATATCTCCTGATGAAGTTTCCGTAGACAAATTCCCATCACATTGATCGTTTCACGCCAAATTGACCCGCTGTGTAAGGTCAAACAGAGCAATGTGACAATCTACATCGAACTCACGTGTTCCGATCACTATACCGATTTTCTGTTTCGAGCTCGCATTTTCACTGAATGAACAGTTTGGCATGCAGAGAAAAAAGAGATTAGTAAAATATAAAACATAGCACAAAGTTTTTGGCTGATTTATGGTAATAATCCGAATTTACAATGCTCACATTTAGATTTGAACGTTGTGTAAAAAGGTTGAATAAACAATGACATTGGTCTGCAGGTGTTATTTACTTTCTTTAGATCAGATACTCACCTATTACACAATTACTTTATTGTCTATCGTATTTCCTGTATGTTTCCTAATTAAAAGCTATCAAATGATGACTATAGCAGGTAGGTTATATAATGCACAATCATCAACACCTGGCTATTTTATGACATCAGCTTATTAGGTAACATCAAATAGCAATTGTATTCCTTAACGTCCCTTTTTTCTCCGATTGGTAAATTATAACCTGTTGAAATTAGAAATACTTTTTTTGCTCTATCTGATATTTATTTTGAATAAGGTTCATTTAATAAATCTTCATTCTGTTGGGCCATGTATCGGGTATTGTTGTGAACAATATCTCTTCTATGTACAAGAGTGAAAACATTAAAACGTATATTTTTTTTAACCTGTTACACAATGAAGTCAAAGGCATTTAAAAAAAATTGGTTTAAATGTATAAAAAATAGTATTGTATAATAACATCCTTTCTGTTGTGCTACTAAAGTTATATTCAATAACAACAAACAACTGTGCACGAAGATAAAACGGTTCACACGTGAGCAATTGTTTATGACGAAAATACTTCCGGGTTCTCACGTGCCGTCTTATGACAACATTGCGCAAAGCGAGACCATCTACATGCTGTAGCATTATGCGCACAACTTCGTTTTGAATCAGGGTCTTACATTTTCATCAATACAAATTGCCAGTTGAATAAATAAACTACCGATTTATTGAAGGTTTGAGATGTTTGGATTTTGTATAGGGTGTTTAATCGACGGTTAAACATCGAGCTGTACTGTAAGCTTGTGTTGTTTTACATAACGAGGGCACACAACGGGTTATCACATCGCCTACTAACACGTCACGAGTCAGTCACGCTTCAGTGCGTTTTATTCTGTTCGCCGGCCTAATTAGGCGGTGTTATTTATACAGTCGTAATTAAGCCGTTTCTAGGTCGATTTCAGAAATTTAAAGTTGAGTCCATGTGAAATTGTTATCACTATTTCATGAATCCCGAAAGTTGCCATATAGCATTTCAGTCCATCTTTAAGTTAAACGACATTCAATTAACAATAATCTCAGATGACTAGACCTGAATATACAAACAATCAACAAGCAACTACCCGACAATTAAGCTTGGCGAGTTTTCACTAAATGTATATCTTGGATTATAGAGTAACAATTATCAATCTATCGTCTGCTACCTGCTCTGACTCCAATACCCTCCTCGCTAAGTTAAACGACATTCAATTAACATAAAGCTCAGATGACTATACCTGAATATACAAACACTTAACAAGCAAGTACACGACAATTAAGCTTGGCGAGTTTTCACTAAATGTATATCTTGGGGTTTAGAGTGAAAATCAATACTCATACAAAATGAAAATATGAGTTCTGACTTTCAAATATATTTGAAATTAGGAAGTTGTTGACACTGAAGTTGTTATATTGTTCACAAGTGATTTCCAAAGTAGATGCATCATAATTATTGGCTATATTGAGAGATGATACGTTTGATGAAATGGTTACTTTGAAATAAAGTTGATGTGGTTGACATGCTAATTTTGAAAAATATCTTGTTATATACGAATGCTAAATCTGTTTACACGTGATGGGCGTGTTCTATATTTCTGGTGAGCAAGTCCTGTAACTTTACAGCTTAAACAGATTGACTTATTGTAGTAGTAGTAGTATATTTTTTATTTAAGTGTCACACGCACTTGAACATGTTATATACATACACATTGTACAGCAATATAAAAACAGTGCGTCGAGCCACAAACTGGCTTATGAGACACTAAAAGAGCATATTTTACGATAAATAATGTTGGATACAAATTATACTAAAAATATTTAAAATTAAATTAATAAATAGAGATAAGAATATATATATAAAAAAAATAATAATAATATTAAAAAACAAAAATTAAATAGATGACATTTCACGTCTTTTAAACATATTTACTTATTGTAGTTATATCTATATCCTGTTGTCCCTGTATGAATTCTGCATATGATGTAAAATATGTATTTTGTATTAGTAATGTCAGATCCGAGATGGTGTGAGACATTCAACAAAAGATAAAAACGAAATTTTGCTCTAAATTGACCTATTGAAATGTTATTGAACCCACAAACGTCTTATTAAACCTTTTATGTAGAATGTCACATTATTACAAACTCAACTTAAAAGGGAACCTTTATGATACATTTTACGTACTTAAATCTCTACTTTGAAAAATAAATTCAGAATGAAAAAACAACATTCCACCTTCACATGACAGAATAACAGATGCAAAGAGGATATTGTGCAAAAACGCAAATATTAAGTAAAAAAAGCAAACTGTGGGCATGGAATAGACGGTGTTTCAATGGGTATTGAACAGGGGTGTGGCTACATGAAGACTTTTGTCCGATGAAAGCATATGCACGTGTTTGTTCTACGATTGCTCTGCTTCAATCAGTGCCGTGCATCTTGAGACAGTGTTATTTCAAGGTCAATCTATTATGATAGTGATTTAATCAAACCCGTAGTAAAATCTAGATTCGACTTTTTTTGATGATTGGTCAAAAGACACTGAATTCATTTGATGACGATGTGGTAAATACATCAAACTACATCACCGAAGTGACCTCATTGCAATACAAGTAGAAGCGATAAGACAAGAGGTGCTTTCAAGCGACTTATATATGTGAACTTTCTTATTGAGAGATATGTGGCCCTCACGAGGAGGATCACCCTAATTTGCCACATATATTTAGGAGGTAATGAGTAAATTAATGAATATTGACGGATGCATTGTTATTATTTGTTCATTCAGAAAAAGTCATCTAAGACTATGCTGATTGCATATCGTTTAGGTATTGGAGAAAGAGAGGGTGAATAACAATCCATAGATTGATAAAAATAGCATTGTTTGCTCGCTAACAAGACAAAGTGGCTCATCTTATTATGGTTTGTCCATCTTTTAGCAATGTATAATATTCATTACTTCCATCTTTAGATACGTTTATATCACTGATATCATAAGAACATAAACAACTGCAGTGGATATTTTGAAAGAGTGTCAAAACCTGTCTACGCATGCTCCCATAATCAAACATGTTTATTTGTTTGTTTTTTTTTCTATGTAATTTTTTGTGTGATCTTCATGGTAATAAACCATTCATTCACTAATCAGTATAGCGTATTGTTTAACTGTACACTTACAATAATATACTCAATGAAGGATTATTTTTCATTGGGAATGTTAACTGAATTCGAATATCTTTAAATATATTCTAAAAACATTAAAAAGAGACAACATACTTTTCATATTTGTCAAAGTTAACTTTTAAACAACATCAAACTAAACTTCAAACTAAATATTTCATGAAAGTTATCATCTCCCAAAATAGCCAATAATTCAATAATAATTTGATATTAGAATAAATTGAAAATAAACTTTGATCAATTTCAGAACATTTTAAGAATTTAAAAAAAAAATGAAAGTCGGATTTTCATATTGTAATTCTGTATGAGTGTTAACTTCTACTCAATGCTCCAAGATAAATATTTATTGAAAACTCGCCAAGTTTAATTGTCGGGTAGATGCTTGTTAAGTGTTTGTATATTCAGGTTAGACATCTGAGATTTATGTTAATTGGATGTAGTTTAACTTAACGAAGAGGGTATTGGAGTCAGAGCAGGTAGCAGATGATAGATTGATGATTTCTATTTTATGCTCCAATTAAACTGTTAATGAAAACCTGCCAAGTTTAATTGTCGGGAAGCTGCTTTTTAAATGTTTGTATATTCAGGTATAGTCTTTGAGATTAATGTTAATTGGATGTAGTTTAACTTAACGAGGAGGGTATTGGAGTCAGAGCATGTAGCAGACGATGGATTGATGATTTCTATGATAAAATAAATAATGGTAAGAATAACGATTGGCTTATAAATGTAGAAAATATACTGAATAGATGCGGCTTGAGTGACGTGTTTATGAACCCGTATATGTATTCGTCCAAATGGATCTCCGCACAAGTAGAATTAACATTGAGAGACCATTTTTATCAATCCTGGCGAAGTTCTGTCCGCAATAGCTCCAAAGGAATACATTATAAACTGATTAAAGAAATCCCCAATTTCGAACGATTTCTCCTTCTACAAAAGTCATCATATATCCCCATATTAAAATTAAGAACGTGTAACCATAACTTCCCGGTTGAAACCGGCAGATGGCGTGGTCTACCCCGTGAGGATAGAACATGCCCTCTCTGCGACTCCCCAGCCATCGCAGATGAAATACATTATTTATTCAAATGTAAAGCCTTTGAAACAGAACGTCGTCTCTATATTAATCAATCTTTCTTAACATGGCCAAATATGTACAAGTACAAAAAATTACTATCTTCAACAAAGCTATCAGAAGTTAAGAACCTATCGAGATATCTTCGTATTGTTTATAACAAGTTAAAATGATTGTTATCTTTAATGCCACCATTCTTGTCTGTTTATTATGTATATATGTATTTTTGTATTCTCTTGTACCACCGTTGGTGGTTTTCGAGAAATAAACTTTGATTGATTGATTGATATTTTATGCTCCAATTAAACATTTATTGAAAACTCACCAAGCTTAATTGTCGGGTAGTTGCTTGTTGATTGTTTGTATATTCAGGTATAGTCATCTGAGCTTTATGTTAATTGAATGTCGTTTAACTTAGCGAGGAGGGTATTGGAGTCAGAGCAGGTAGCAGACGATAGATTGATAATTGTTACTCTATAATCCAAGATATACATTTAGTGAAAACTCGCCAAGCTTAATTGTCGGGTAGTTGCTTGTTGATTGTTTGTATATTCAGGTCTAGTCATCTGAGATTATTGTTAATTGAATGTCGTTTAACTTAACGAGGAGGGTATTGGAGTCAGAGCAGGTAGCAGACGCTGGATTGATGATTTCTTCTCTATGCTCCAAGATAAACATTTATTGAAAACTCGCCAAGTTTAATTGTCGGGTAGATGCTTGTTAAGTGTTCGTATATTCAGGTTAGTCATCTGAGATTTATGATAATTGGATGTAGTTTAACTTAACGAGGAGGGTATTGGAGTCAGAGCAGGTAGCAGATGATAGATTGATGATTTCTATGTTATGCTCCAAGATAAACTTTTATTGAAAACTCGCCAAGTTTAATTGTCGGATAGTTGCTTTTTAAATGTGTGTATATTCAGGTTATTCATCTGAGATTTATGATAATTGGATGTAGTTTAACTTAACGAGGAGGGTATTGGAGTCAGAGCAGGTAGCAGATGATAGATTGATGATTTCTATGTTATGCTCCAAGATAAACTTTTATTGAAAACTCGCCAAGTTTAATTGTCGGGTAGTTGCTTTTTAAATGTTTGTATATTCAGGTATAGTCTTTGAGATTAATGTTAATTGGATGTAGTTTAACTTAACGAGGAGGGTATTGGAGTCAGAGCATGTAGCAGACGATGGATTGATGATTTCTATTTTATGCTCCAATTAAACATTTATTGAAAACTCGCCAAGCTTAATTGTCGGGTAGTCGTTGTTGATTGTTTGTATATTCAGGTATAGTCATCTGAGATTATTGTTAATTGAATGTAGTTTAACTTAACGATGAGGGTATTGGAGTCAGAGCAGGTAGCAGAAGATAGATTGATGGTTTCTATTTTATGCTCCAAGATAAACTTTGATTGAAAACTCACCAAGTTTAATTGTCGGGTAGTTGCTCTTTAAATGTGTGTATATTCAGGTATAGTCTTTGAGATTTATGTTAATTGGATGTAGTTTAACTTAACGATGAGGGTATTGGAGTCAGAGCAGGTAGCAGAAGATAGATTGATGGTTTCTATTTTATGCTCCAATTAAACATTTATTGAAAACTCGCCAAGTTAAATTTTCGGGTAGTTGCTTTTTAAATGTTTGTATATTCAGGTATAGTCATCTGAGATTTATGATAATTGGATGTAGTTTAACTTAACGAGGAGGGTATTGGAGTCAGAGCAGGTAGCAGATGATAGATTGATGATTTCTATTTTATGCTCCAATTAAACATTTATTGAAAACTCACCAAGCTTAATTGTCGGGTAGTTGCTTGTTGATTGTTTGTATATTCAGGTATAGTCATCTGAGATTATTGTTAATTGAATGTCGTTAAACTTAACGAGGAGGGTATTGGAGTCAGAGCAGGTAGCAGACGATGGATTGATGATTTCTTCTCTATGCTCCAAGATAAACATTTATTGAAAACTCGCCAAGTTTAATTGTCGGGTAGATGCTTGTTAAGTGTTCGTATATTCAGGTTGGTCATCTGAGATTTATGTTGATTGGATGTAGTTTAACTTAACGAGGAGGGTATTGGAGTCAGAGCAGGTAGCAGATGATAGATTGATGATTTCTATTTTATGCTCCAAGATAAACATTTATTGAAAACTTGCCAAGTTTATTTGTCGGGTAGTTGCTTTTTAAATGTTTGTTTATTCAGATATAGTCTTTGAGATTAATGTTATTTCTTTTTAAAGGGGCAGTAGCACGTTTTTTAATAATTTCATATTTAAGATATTTCACTGATAATTGTGAGTTATTGCTAAATGTATTATATTGACAGTGCCAAAAATCTCATTACAAAAGCCAGTCATCCATAGTCAGAGGACAAAGTATGAAGATTCATATAAAATCCATTGGCGGCCAATTTTGTGTGAACACCTTTAATTCATTATGTGTAAGAAAATGTCATCGCATGGCTAAACTTTACCTTATACATTTGAATTATTACTACTTCATTTAGTTTAAATACATTGTTTTTCAATTTGAACCATTAATTTTCATTTTCGTGACATCACCTTATATTCCCCCTAAAAACGTGCTACTGCCCCTTTAAAGTCAACATTTCATCAAATTATATATTTCAAAGTCAACCTTTCACCAAACTATTACTTATCAAAGTAAACATTTCACCATTATTTCTTTTCAAAATCAACATTCCATCAAATTATTAATTTTCAAAGTCAACATTTCATCAAATTATTACATATCAAAGTAAACATTTCACCATTATTTCTTTTGTAAGTCAACATTTCAACAAAAAAATTTATTTCAAAGTCACCATTTCATAATTTTTTCTCTTCAAACTCAATATTTCATCAACTAATAACTTTTTAAAATCAACATTTCATCAAATTATTTCTTTTGAAAGTCAACATTTCACCAATTATTACTTTTCAAAGTCAACACTTCTTCAAACATATCAGTTTTCAAAGTCAACATTTCACCAAATCATTACTTTTGAAAGTAAACATTTCACCATTATTTATTTTGAAAGTCAACATTTCAAAAAAAAATATTTATTTCAAAGTCACCATTTTACAATTTTTTTCTCTTTAAACTCAACATTTCATCAACTAATAACTTTTTAAAATCAACATTTCATCAAATTATTTCTTTTGAAAGTCAACATTTCACCAATTATTTCTTTTCAAAGTCAACACTTCTTCAAACATATCAGTTTTCAAAGTCAACATTTCACCAAATTATTACTTTTGAAAATAAACACTTCATCAAATCATTAATTTCCAAAACCAACATTCTTCAAATTAATACCTTTCAAAGTCAATATTTCACCTTAATTCTTTTCAAAATCAACATTTCATCAAATTATTTCTTTCAAAAGACATCCTTTCATCAAATCATTTCTTTCAAAGTCTACATTTCACAAATCATTTATTTACAAAGTCATCATTTACCAAATTATTTCTTTTCAAAGTCAACATTTCATCAAATTATTACTTTTCGAAGTCAACTTTTCACCAATTATTACTTTTCAAAGTCAACATTTTTCAAATTATTACTTTTCAAAGTCAACTTTTCACCAATTGCTACTTTTCAAAGTCAACTTTTCAGCAATTGTTACTTTTCAAAGTCAACATTTTTCAAATTATTTCTTTTCAAAGTCAACATTTTGCCAATTATCACTTTTCAAAGTCAAAAATAATCAAGGTAATAAATATCTATTAAAGATGATATTTACAAAACTTTACAAACCTTTACAAACCTTTACAAACATTTACAAAATAATAACTATCTTGTAAATATCATCTTTAATAGATATTTATTACCTTGATTATATTTTTAAATAAGTACTTTAATCTTTGTAAATATCTTGTAAATAAGTACTTTACAAGACATTTAATCCTTTGTAAATATCTTGTAAAGAACTTCTTTTCATGCAGTGATGATCATATCCCTTCATGACCTCGCATTATGACCAACCAGTTGCAATGACTGCCCTAAACTAGAAGTGCTTAATCAATGAACTATGACAAAGATTGACAAATATGCATGTGATTTAAACCTTTATTTCCAAAAAGAAGGAACCGGATTTGTAAACATGCAAATGTTTATATTTATACCGTGCCGAAATATGCTATTCTAGTTGGCGTGTATAATGTAATAAAAACATGTTATTGTGTGTATCTATGAATAAACGAATTGAAACTTTATTACCTGTAACCTTTTCCCGATCACCAATATATTTCATCAAGGTAAAAAAAATAGTATGTTTTTGTTTAAACATCATTATTTATACTCACCGTCGATAGTTAACAATATGCCCGATTATCCTAATCTGTCTAATTCCGACAAACCTTACACAGAGTAAAGACAGAGTTATCGCTACCTTCATCTGTACTGCATATTCACCACCAGGTGGCTAACCCTACGTCATCATTGCTTCTTCTGACGGGCAGAGAACGCCGATCGTACAGAGGGGAGGCCGGGTGGGAGCTAACGATTGTTAACTATCGACGGTGAGTATAAATAATGATGTTTAAACAAAAACATACTATTATTTAATATACTCTCCTCGATAGTTAACAATATGCCCGAATCCCACAGACGGAGGTGGGTGCGAGAGGTTAAAGCGATAAACTCTATCTTACACCAGAGAGCTAGTGACCCAAAAGTCGACAATCAGAAGATCCCCTAGGGGAGACCCCTATCAACCGGTGCGGTCAAACCTGACCCATCCTCGCTACGTGAGGGGGTCCGTAACTAAGGTCGCTAGCTAGAATAACAAAGACAACAGACACACAAATAAGATCAACCTCGGGTTTATTACGAAAAATAAAAAGATTAACGAGTTGAAGGGTGACTCCTACGCTGAGGAGCCGAAGGAACTCGCTGCTGGGCGTACACCTGTGCGCCCAGGCGGTTGATTCCCTCCAAATCCTCGTTGGAGATATCCCGGAGGTAATGGTTGGCGAACACCAGGCCTGACTTCCAGAAGCAGCCAGCCATGATGTCCGCCACCGCCAAATTGCTGTGAAGAGCCATCGTCGCTGAGATGGCCCTGATCTCGTGCGGATTTGACCTCGCTGGGGGATCCAGATCCGCGACCTTATAAGCATCTAACATCGCAGAGCGGAGGTAGACACTCAGTTGTCTTTTGTCAATTTCCCGGACACTGGTCTGGGAATGCGGGATGAAGAGTCTCCTCCTCCCTTGACGCAGTGTCCGGGTTTTCTCCATGTAGATCCGTAACGCACGTACTGGACAGAGGAGGCGGTTCTCCTCGTCCGTCGGATCCACACCCCCGGAAATGGACGGTAGCGAGAAGGTTCTACCCCTCTCGTCCGCGGCTTGATTCTTACAGACGAACTCAGGCGCCAGCCCCAGAGTGGCCGATCCCCCATCCCTCACATCAAAACGCAAGAGGTCCGCCTGGAGAGCATGAAGCTCTGAAATCCTGGCTGCGGACCCCATTGCAACTAAAAAAGCTGTTTTGATTGTGAGGCGGAGGATGGTCGTCTCCGTCAACGGTTCGTAGTGGTCCGACTTAAGATGGTTGAGGACCACCGCTAAGTCCCACTCTGGGGGCCTGAGTTTCCTCCGCCCGTCCACATTCCGGTAAGTCCTCACTAGCTCTTTGAGGACCGAGATGTCCAACTGGGGGTCCCGTTTCCTGAGAACGGACATTATTGCCGCCAGATTGGTGTTGATGGACGAGGCTTTCAACTTCCTTGTCTCCCGTAGATAGACCAGGTACTCAGCAACCTGAGGGACCGTTACTGCCTGGACATCGTACCCCTCCTTGTCACAGAAGGTCGCAAAGGCCCCCCACTGAGCATCATAGAGATTCCTAGTGGAAGGCCTTTGAGAAGTCGCCACCGCCTCGGCGACGGATTTGGAAAAACCCGCCCCTGTCAGACCCCTCTGGAGACAAACCAAGCGTGAAGCATTAACGCCTGGGGATTCTCGTGAACCCGCCCGCTCGGTCTGCTCGACAGAAGATCCCACCTCAGGGGGAGAGGAATCGGGTCTTGGCGGCACATCCTTCGGAGGGGAACGTACCAGGCCCTGGCTGGCCACAACGGTGCTATCAACAAAAGTTGAAGAACCCGAGTCTCCTGTATCTTCGCCACCACGAGGTTCAGGATGGCGGGAGGGGGATAGGCGTAGGCAACCATCCCCTCCCATCCTAACGAAAGCGCATCGAGAGCCCACGCGGTAGGGTCTGGTACAGGAGACACGTACGTCGGCAACTGGTGGTTGAGCCGCGTCGCGAAGAGGTCTATGTGAGGCTTGCCGAACCTCAGGCACAGACTCTCGAACACTCTCGGGTGCAACATCCACTCCGTAGAAGGAGGTTTGTCCGGGCGAGACAAGGCGTCCGCAAGGACGTTCTTGGCTCCTGGAATGTGCACTGCGCGGAGAGAGAGTCCGAGACTGTCCACTAGGCGAAACAGCTCCATCACCAGTTGCAGAAGCGAGTCTGCTTTGGTCGAGCCTTGTTTGTTGATGGCCCAGGCCGCCGCTGAGCTGTCCGTGTGAACACACAGGACCTGCCCCTGCAGCCGACCTGACCAATGGTAGATTGCCAGACGAATGGCGTCCAGCTCTAAGACGTTGATGTGGCGGCTCACCTGAGCTGCCGACCACACCCCCGCCGTCTGTTCCACATCGAGATTGGCTCCCCACCCTTGGGTGGAGGCGTCCACAAATAGGTGACACGTTGCTGGCGGTTCCCTGAGGGGAACCCCCACCAACACGTTGGACTCCTGCTGCCACCAGGAGAGGTGACGTCTGAGTTCCGGAGGTATGGAGAAGACGTGATGACACGTCTCCTCCCTGACATGCACGTTTACGAAAATCTGCAGGGGCCTGAGTTGCAACCTCCCCCTTCGAGTGAAGAGTTGAGTCGAACTCAAGAACCCTAGCAGCCTTTGCCACTTGCGCAGTGACAGAGGCCCCCGAAGCGCTAACTCCAGGAGATCTCGGTAACGTTCCATCCGTTCCGTGGTAACGAAGGCCTTGTAGATAGCGGTGTCCAGCCACGGAGCCGACGATATCCCGAACGGAAGGACGTTCCACTGGAAGTGGCGGCCCGCCAGGACGAAACGGAGGTACCTGCGATCCCCATGATAAATGGGGATGTGCAGATACGCGTCCTGCAGGTCGAGGGATATCATCGAGTCCGAGGGCTCCAGTAATCGCATCACTGACGGCACTGTCAAGAGACGAAAATATGGCGGCGGATCTAGGAAGGATTGGTTGAACTCCTTCATGTCGTGGATCAGCCGCCACTTTTTCGGGTCTCGCTTCGGCCGGATGAAGACCGGAGAGTAGAAGCTTGGGGTAAGGTCTTGGAGCGGGAGCTCCTCCACCGCCCGCTTGGAGATGAGCGTCTCCACCTGCTCCAGAGTCAGCGCGAGCCGATCGGGCTCTAGCGGGCGCTCTGTAGGAGAACAGGTCATCGGGGGGCGGTGTAGCACGGGGATACGAAACCCTCGCTCCAAGATCTTGCACACGAATGGATCCAGATTCAACTGTCTCCAGTTGTCCGCGAAGAGTCCGAGACGGCCTCCAACTGGCCCGTCCCGAGCTGGGACCACCTGAGGTGGTAAGTCCGGAGGCGCCCAGTCATGGCTTCTTGGGGGTACCTCCGTAGGCGCGTCCCTTGTATCGTAGGTTCCCTTTCTTGGGAGTGCGCTTTGGTGAGGGGCCGGCACTGAAGTCGCGACCTCTGTCCTGCCGACCCCTCCCGCGAAAGGACACTCCTCCAGTCTTGGTAGGGAAAGAGGGGGCACCTCCCCCTCTCTTCTTCGGCGTAGAAGCCTGGGACGAGGGTCTACCCCCGCCAGCGGCCAGCCTGTTAGTTAATTCTTGCTGTTGGCTTTCCTGGCGCTGGCGAAGGGCCCCAGCGATCTGTCCATCAAACAGGGTGGAAGAGGTCCCGGGAGCGGCCCTCAGTCTGTTGCGGAGTTCCGCAGGAAGAGTAGTTCGCGCCAGGAACCCATCGCGCCTGAGATTCGTCAGCCCCGCGGAAATGCGGGAGGCCGACAGCATCATCTGCGCTAAATTCCCGGCCACGGAACCGAAACCGCGATATAGAGCCTTGGCCCCTCTCTCCATCCCCGCCTCGTTTGCGAATGCCGCCATAGCTTGACAGGCGTGAGCTACGTGGTTGGCCAACCCCAAAATGCTCCTAGCCTCCTTGTCTAGGTGGGACAAATGAGCGTCCGACACCTGGTGAGACACAGAGGGGGAGGCCACCCGGCGGATATCGTCATCCAAGGTAGGAGGGGAAAGTGGTAGGACACCGCCGTGAATAGGGAGTCCAGACCGGATCTTGTCTGCCAAAACCAGGGGGGGCAAGAGACGACCCGGCGCCGCGGCCGCGACGTTAGAGTCGAAGTCCTTGCCCGCCGCCTGGAAGAGCCTGTGCGCCGGAAGCGCCAGCTGTCGCTGCGTCGGCGTCTCCTCTTCCGCACAGAAAGTCTCCAATCTGGCCGTCCTAGTAGTAGAAGGCTCCTCCTCCAACTCTTGAACCTGTACCTGACACCAATCAGCGATTGCTGTCAGGCGGTCTTTGAGGTCTGGCGCGTCCTCAAGCACTGTCACCGGGGTGGCAGGCGGTGGGGGGGTAACATTCCCCACGTCGGACACCCTTTCCTCCGGGTCCCGTCCAAGAGGTGGAGAAGAATCCCGATCCGAGGGGGAGGTGACGGGAGAAACCACCACCACTCTCCTCCTCTTGGGAGTGGACAGCGCCTCAGGGGAGGGCGGGTTGGATACCGCCTCGTCCTCGACCCTGGGCCGCACACGGTCTCTTGACTCGAACATCGATGTCACAAGGTTCTTGACAGAAGACATGATGTCCTCCGCCAGCTTCTTCTGGTCGAAGGGGGGAGGGGAGTCGGGCCTCGACCTCCTTTTCTTTTTGTGTCTCCTCTTCTTCTTGGCGGCCCGCCGAGGGCCCGGGGAGGCGACTGAATCAGGGGAGGATCTCCTTTCAGGAGACCTCTCGACCCCGCTTGTCTGAGGAGACAGGTCCAAGGTGTCCCTGGCAGGGGACAAGTCACCCGACACTGGCACGTCAAACTCTGCCGTGTCCTCCGAGATGATGAAGTCGGAATCCTGGACATTGTCCGAGGAAGGGTTAGGAGCGGTAGCAGAAGAGGAGGTGGAAGGCCGCCTCGAAACTCTTAGCTTCTGCTGAGACTCCGACTTCTTCACCGCGGTACGGTACTCTCTATGCTCCGCTGACGAGAGAGCCTCACATTCCCTACACCTGTCCGACTCGGAGCAGAGATTGCGGCACAGGCGGCAGAGCGAGTGTGGATCGAAGCGCGCCGACTTCCTTGATCCACACCCTCCACAAAACCCTGAGTAGGGAAACGCCATGGAGACGGCGACCAGAAGGTAGGCGCCAGTCCAATGCTAGAGAGCGCGACGAGGCGCTGAAAGGGAAGAACTACCCACCGACAGGCGCTGAACAAGCGCTAGCGGGAGGCGGGGGGCACTTGACGCGGCAGGCGACAAGCGCTATCCCAGCAGCAGACGCGCGAGAGGCCGCCTGAAGCACTAGGCGACAAGCGCTATCGGAAGGCGGTAGAGCGCCTGACGCGCAGGCGACAGGAGCTGTCCAAGCGCGAGACGCAAGCGAGAGGCCGCCTGAAGCGGTAGGCGACAGGCGCTATCGGAAGGCGGTAGAGCGCCTGACGCGGCAGGCGACAGGAGCTGTCCAGGCGCCGGCGCTAACAAGAGGCCGCCTGAAGCGCAGGCAGGCGGCAGGCGCTAGCGGCAAGCGAGCCACTCAGGCGACAGTCGAGAGACGGTAGACGAGAGGTCTACCTCCAAACCAGCTAAGCGAGAAGCTGGGCGACCCGCACGAAACGCACGTGCAACCCGGGTCAGCCGAAATCGACAACAGCTGACAAGTCAACTGCTGACAAAACCGGCAACAAAACACACGGAAAGAGATACTAGCTATTTCCACGAGAAATAGCTAACCCTCAAACCTGTAACTGAGAAAGGAAACTAAGAAGGTTTATTCAGAGCACAAAAGCAGTCGAAAAACAGAGCTATCAAAAACACGAGTGTCCTTGATGGCCGACAGAAAAGCAATGATGACGTAGGGTTAGCCACCTGGTGGTGAGTATGCAGTACAGATGAAGGTAGCGATAACTCTGTCTTTACTCTGTGTAAGGTTTGTCGGAATTAGACAGATTAGGATAATCGGGCATATTGTTAACTATCGAGGAGAGTATATTAAATAATAGTTATTTGATAGGCACTTAAATTATATACTACTCAAAAGAATCTAAGGACCATTTGCATATTTTCGTATATTTACTTGATACCTCAGCACATTGGTAACGTTAAGTATCTTAGTGAATAAACATTATGATACTGATATATTTGAATCAATTGTTGAGAGTGATGCAGCTTCTGTATTGGGCTTTGATGTCAGAAACAAGGCCAGGGTCAAAAATTAAAGTTACAGGACGTCAGATTGCTCATGTTCAAAACATTGAGGTCTTGTCTTGGATTAATTAATTGCTTTAAAAGTGATTTCCCCTCTAGTGAAATACAGAAATTAATATAAAAAAATAGGCCTATATATCAACTATATGTAAGGCTTTTCACCTTTACCTGATCAAATCAACTACGACCTCACCTGATGACATTGTACAGCACACACCCAGAGATGACGAGGAAGATGATGGAAGCGAGACATCCTCCAGCAATCAGGTACCTTGGGGAGTATACTGGCTCTGGAAACATACCTGTTGGCAATAACACGATGTCTTCAAAAGATAGGCTACATGTATATTTAAAGGCAATAAAACACGTTTCTGCACTAAGTGCGTATTGTAGATGATTGCGTTTCCAAAATTACTAATGTGGAGAAATATATAACTATGGTTAATAATTGCATAGATAACTGCCCCAAATCACGGGGACTTGATATCTGAAACGCACCCAAAAGCACCGAACAGGATTCGAATCAACAGAAAACCATGTTCATCATGGGAAAGTACCCAGAAAAGTACAGATTGAAAAGTGGTTAACATTTACATTCATTTACATTTGACCAACGAACAAATTTATCTATCAACATCTGGACAGGCCTCATGTGACGTGATAAAGACAGATATATCGTCAACAGCTATCTTTTCTTCGCTTAGCTGTACACAAAATACAGTCAATGCCACGATAGGAACGGCTGTCAGACTCAATATTTGCACTTATCACGTGACTTTTGCCTATTTTCATACCAATTGTTCTTCTGAAATTTGTTGCACAGAAATTTTTGCCTATATTTCAGGTAATTCCCTGTATTCTGTATTTTTGGAAAAATTAAATTTATAAGATATTTATTCATGAAATGCGTTGTTATGCCTCTCATTATGTACGGCATGATTTGCAAAGTTAGTGCTTGTTTGTTGTGCTTAGTTTAACTGCAACCGCTTAAACATTTCATCAAGTCAATTTCAAAAGAGGACAGGCAGCACATAATGTTTGGTTAATCTGATCATTCATACAAGTCTGAGAATACATTAATAAGTTGCTTACCTGAAGGTTTGTCAATTCTAGAAGCAGTCGTCCAAGCATCACAACATTTGTCAGCTGTGCAGTTCCCTGAACAGTCGTGTTGACAGAATTCTCCTGTGTAGTTGGACAGACACCCTTGGATGCAGTGACCATTGTCTTGACTACATGAACCGTCAATGCATCTCTCACAAGACTTGTTACAAAGACTTCCATAGAAACCTGTCTCACAGGAACTGCAAGTTCCGTACTCGATATCGCAATGTCTATTGAAGCAGGTCAGTGGACACTTGTTCTGGCACTGTTCCCCGTGGAATCCTAGTTTACATCCATCAGTACATTTCCCATTCCTATCGCATCTACCTCCTGCACATGATGGACGGCACTCACACCTTGACCCATACCAACCTTCTGTGCAGCCATAGGTACAGATTCCATCAATATCACATCCCTTATCCATGCATCTACTTGGACATTGGAAATCGCAGGTAGCACCAAACAAACCTGGTTTGCATTTGAAACATTCTCCTGAGATCTTATCGCATCCTGACAGACATTTTGAACTGCAGCTGTGTTCACAGAAGTTACCAAAGTATCCAAGCTTACATCCAGCAAGACACCCCTGAGAGCAGTCACTTTCACAGTGGAGACAAACTTCACAGGTTCCTGAGACTCTGTTGCACACTTCACACCAAGCTGGACAGGACTTGCAGGCGGTTCCGTAGTAGGAATCCTGACATCCTTCTACACATGACGACCTAAGCTGGCAGAATCTTCCTTCACATTCCTGGGGACATTTGCGGCAGCTATTCTCAAATGCCTTACAAGGTATGTTGCATCTGGTACCGTAAAATCCAGGTTTACAACCAAGGGAGCACTCGTCTATGCCAGAACTGGATAGTTGACAAGTGTTGTTGATGCATTCAGTGCTGCAGTTTAGATCACATTTCGGTCCGTAGTATCCGTTGTCACATTCAGACAAACAATCTCCACGAACAATCTTGTCCTCGCATGGTTTGGCTGTAATAAGAATTATATTATATTATAGATATTATCTATACACAACAATCGACCAGAATGCAATTAGTAAATATACACCAAAATGAGCTCTACAAGGTTTTTGATAGAAAGATAATTACTGAAATTTACAAATAAATCTACAGATTGTTGCTATTTCTGAAAATTAGACGTTTCCTTGTTATTTGTGATCAGAGAACATTTTGCAAATTGTTGAGTCTAAAATATGACTAAGGCTTCTTTGTTTTCAGTCTATTCTATTTATTTGTAACAGGAGAAAGAGTTAGTTAATAAAAGTATATCAAAATAATTGACTCACCTTCAATAGCTAATAATATAGCGATATATACACATAAGATCAACATTCTGTCAACTCCATTTGCTCCAAACAAAGAGAATAAGCGCTGCATACTTTGTCGATGGTGAATGATAACTGAATTAGGTATATAACAATTCACGTCAATTGAATTGAAATCAAATTGTGTTATGTGAAAGTGTCAGTTTCCTGGTCCTACCGATGTTTAATGAGGAACAAGATATGGGTAATTTACATATGATTTCTCTTGTTGACACTTTTTTTTATCTCTCATGTTCCTAGTCATATAACAATGCAATTTTAGAGAACGATACCGGACATTTATATTGCTTTTCATCTTTGCTGAACAAAATGTTGTTACATTTCTTGCAAAATAAGCGATAGTATCATGTAATAGGGTGTTCGTTTATTTGGTTTCATTAATTGTAAAATTAGCCATAATATCGTGTATATGGGTGTTCATTTATGTTGTAATGGTCTTGTGGCAAGTCTGTGATTATCGAAATGATGAATAATTACAGGATCCAGAACCTCCTGAATGTAGCTACTGCCTATAAGTGAATCCTGTATAGTCACCAAATCGAGTCGACAGTTGTAGGAGAAGTCTCCCCAAACAATCACGGATCCCCCGCCATAAGGTACCCTTGGCAAAATGTTTCTGGTTTATTTATTTTAGTGTGTGTTTTTAGGATCAAAATTATTTTCTAATATCTTGTATGTTATCTATAAATTACAGATCTGAATTAGGATTATTTGACAGCAAAATGTTAACAGACGAGCAGAATGCCTTGGAATAAAGCAAAAGTTACAAACGGTTTACTTGCTTGAAAATGCCTTAACATGGCCACAATTCAACCTTGTTCCAAGGAATACTTATTTAAAAAATATTAACGAGATACGAAATCCTCTACTCTAGGTCTGACTGCAGCCCCGTAGGTCACAATAATTTTTTCCAGTATAGTGCTGATGAAACTTAGTCGAAAGCGGACCAATAATGTCATTGTGCTTGTAAGTCTAAAGCATTGCCCTCAGGAGTTACTTGTCCCTGGCTTATGTCACCGAAGACTTTATGGGATAACTTATGAGTAGTTAGCTGCGTCTACGTCAGAACATTTGATCTACAGGTCTGTGATCAGACCAGAAAACCTAACGGAAAAAGTTTTAAAAACTTTTAATCCTCGTAACTAGGCCGATTTTAATAAAATTGCACCAGATGTAAACTCAATACAGAAAGACAAGTTTTTAATATCATGAATGCCTTTGAAAGATACAAAATGACAATTTTTATTGTTTTGGGAGAAGTTTTAATAGTATTTACAGCAAATTATCCAATGTAAAGATCAATTGGCTCGTATAACATAAACGAAATATTCTTATAAAGAATTTTTATTTAAAGAAAGCATATTTACATGTAGGTAATAAGTTGATTGACATAACTCCAAATGTTACTGTTCAAATACTGCAACATACAACTTTTAAAATAATCACCACATTTATAATGAGGTTAATTTTACACAAACAATCATGGAAAAACTCTCATCATTCAGCTTCATGAGCATGCTGCTTCAAAAAAGACAAAAGAGAGAACAGATATAGATGTTGATAACATACAGTACAGGTCTATTTTTCAGATTCAGATTCAGATTTCAGATCAAAATTCAGATTATGATATGATCAATACTTCATCAAGGACATAGAGACTGTGTGGAGAGAAATGCCCCATCCTTGACTTAGTGTGTAAAAGGTGAGATTTGTGACGTATTCACTGCCACGTCATGTTTGTTTACATATCGAAAACCGGACAATTTCACGAAAAGTACTTTCTCCATCTCACCATATGTACCATCCATGATACACAGGGCGGGGGATAACTGAATCCCGGACCTTCAAATAAAGACCTTGATGATTTGAAAAAGGCCATAATTAGTCAAATTAAGGAATCCGAAGATAGACTATCGAAGGACATAAACTCTGTGAAAGATGACATAAGATTGATAAAGACTGAAATAAGTGATTTAAAAACAGAAGTTAGGACTCATAAGGAAGAACAAGAGATTATTAGGATCGATGTAGACGCGCTGGCCGAAAACATTGATAACGTGGAGATATATTGTGAGGAGTTAGAATCACGAATTGAAGATCAGGAAGAACGAAGTCAATGTAACAACATGGTCATGTACGGAGTACCAGAGTCAGCACGTGAAACCTACACTGAGAGTAAAGAGAAGGTTTTAGAGATTCTCAATACGGCAAGAGAAGTCAAGAAACTACAACCCCTCACCCCCAGGGATATTGAAAAAGCCCACAGATTGTCTTCACCTCGACAGGATAAAGTGAGACCCATAATTGTCAGAATGTGCCACTGGGAAGACAAGTGGCACTCAGTGAAGATGCGGGGAGTGCTAAGAGAGCTGGGGTATGGAATTGCCAACGACTTGACAAGACATCAACGACAGGAACTACATCGCCTACGAACACAGAACCCTAACACCAAGTATTACTACAAGGGTAATAAACTTTTGGAAGAACCCAAGGAGAACTCTAGCCATGATGACCAATCAACATCCACAGAGCGGAGTAGACCCTCCAGGGATGATCAGAGGCGTCGAGGTCTCCGATCTAGCTCACACCAGACAGACAGGGGACAGACGAGATAGGGATTAGGCCAGGCTGATTTTACGGCGCATCAGAGAACTGAACATGACACTTCTAATAATGATACTAAGGACAAAGTGAACTTTATTTTCTGGAACATAGCAGGTGTATCCAGTAAATTGGCTGATAGTGACTTTGTTAACTTTATTAGACAGTTTGACATTGTCGGTCTTACTGAAACATGGACAGCAGATGATAACATTGATAATGTATTTTCAGACTATGTAACAATCAACAAACCAGCAGAAAAGATTTCTGCACGCGGTAGACTTTCTGGTGGGATAGTGGTGATGGTAAGAAAGCATTTAGCTAAGTATATTTTGTGGTCGAGAATAACTGAAAATTGTGTTTTCATTAACTTTGATAAGAATCTCTTTAAACTTGACAGTGATTTGTTATATGCATGTGCCTACATCCACCCAGAGGGATCTACATTTATAACAAAGCTGGTTTACTCTGTAAAAATGGCATTAACTTGTTTCAAGATAATTTATTAGACATACTGTCTCATATGCAAGATGTACATTTTATGTGCGGAGGTGACTTTAATGCTCGTACAGGTACAGATCTAGATTTTGTCGAAGATGATATCATTGAATTCACAGAGGGCGGAGAAAGTTCAATGTGGGATTTTCTTCTAGACTATTTTAATATTAAGAGGTATTCTACTGACAAAATTGTAAATAGTTTTGGAAAGTGTCTTCTCAGTCTCTGCTCAGTATTAAATATCCACATAATGAATGGTCGATGTGGCTCGGATGCTGAAGTAGGTGATTTTACTTATATTGGTGCTAATGGTACAAGCGTAGTAGACTATATAATTGCTTCGTCACCATTATTTGAGAGTGTTAACGAGTTTGTTATACCCTCCCGTACAGAATCTGATCATTTGCCACTTACTTTAAGTTTACGTGCGTTTCACTTAGGTGAGCCACCTCAAATCAATAAAAATAAGTCTTTTAAATTTATTTGAGAAAGTGATAAAAAAGATGAATTCAGACGAAATATTCTTTCAGAAAATGTACAAAAAAAATTATTTGAGTCTCTTGATTTAGCATTCACTGATATAGATAAAAGTATTGAACTAATAACTGAAGCTCTATGCACAGCCGCCAGTGACATGAAAAAATCTAACAACAGCCGCAAAGCAAATGCAAATACTTGGTTTGATGCAGAATGTAGACTACTGAAAAAAGAAAGATGTAAACATTTAAATAGATTCAGGAAAAATAAAGACAAAGCTTCTTTAGAAAAATATCATTGTAGTAGGAATGAATATAATGCAATATGTAGGCAAAAGCGAAATAATTACTATAAGCTAAAACAACAAAAGCTAGAAAATAACATACATGATTCGAAAACATTCTGGACTATGCTGAAGAATTTAAATGGCAAAGTACGTTGAACTTTTACGCCGCTTGGACAGTATTTCAGCCTTTAGCAGCGATAAAGTCCGCGAAAGTTGACATATGTGCCTGGATTTGCATCTTCAACCAATCTTCCTTCATCATGAAACGTTTCATTCTCTGGGCGCCGTGGTCAGCAGGTTTGTTCGATCCTGAATCATCATCTTCTACCTTCCTTCCCGAGTTACCCCTTGATAAGAGTCCTCCGGCTCCTGTCGGGGCAATTGCAGTCAAATAGCTGTGTTCCACAGACAGTCCAGGTTGTGATTCAACAACGTCAGTGGACTCCAGTCTGCAAGATTTAGAATTAACAATTGAAGGATGAAAACTTGGTGGTGTTTCATTATCATTCTCAACATTTTCGGGACTCTCTGTTGAAGATGATGTTTGAGTAGACCATAAAACTGCAGATGACCGTGCTTCAAGTAGATGTGGAGGACTTGCAGTGAACTCATCCAGTTCGGAGTAGACATGTTGGTGTTGGTTCCTGTATGTTGCTGTGATGTCACTCAGTGCTTGTTGTTGTTCATCTGTGGTGTCGTTATGAATATGGTGACGTCTCTTAATACGGTTTCTGAAAGTATTAATTACTCATTAGGAATGACGACTGCCCAGCAACATTTAGCTGAACTAATTATGCATCAACTGAACTATTTATTTAGTCTTTCTTCCAATTAAATATGATAATGTAAGTAATATTCCCCTGAAAACATTAATTAGAGTGAACTAATATGACACAACGATTAGAATACACCTGAAGTCATCTTAGTTAATAAATAACAGCATTCGCTTTATATAATGTCTTCTCTGTAACAATGTGATGAACAAAGTAAAATAATTTACATTTTCTTATTTTCAAATAATGTTTACCTATGACATCGACAAGTCAAATATACAAGCAGAACTGCCACAACGAACACAACAGTCCCTTCCACTGAGTAGAGAATGAAATGTGACATTTCAGCACCTGAAGTTAAAACATCAATCTTTATTCGTTGAAAAATGTATCACTTATGTCAAGTTTTATATATCTCAAGTATTTTTGATAGTCTGTAAAATCATCATTATTAAACATATTAATAGACATAAGACCTATGAGATTTTTATAAATACAAACATGTTTTTTTTGTCAGCCATCCCGAGCTATACTTTCACAAAAAGTTAGTGCTTCCTTTTCACAAAAATTGCCTTGTACAATTTCTTGTTTTGACATTCAGCATTTTATGTCTAAATCATATTCATTATGAGAAAACCTAACATGAGCATCACCAAAAATGTTTCACTTGTTTCTTTTTTGCATCTAATGAAGCACCTATGGACTTGTCTCTTTTTTTTTCTACAGGTTCAATTAATACCACATTACTCGACCAATGCACCTATCAGGACATTGCTTCTTCACATGTACCACCAAAGCAGCCTGTTTTACATATGGGACTACATCCTGACAGACACCTTGTATTACACCTTTGTTCACAGAACATCACACCCCTCCTTGCATCCTTTAGTGCACATACCTCTAAACTCAGTTTTACAAACGTCCAAACATTCTTCAGTAGTGCATTTCCCTTCACAGTCATGTTGACAAAAGTCACCTCTAAAGTTTGATAGGCACCCCTTAACGCAGTGACCAGAGTCTTGTTTACAGGAGCCGTCCAAGCATCTCACACACGACTTCTTACAGTGACTTCCATAGAAATCCCCCTTACAGGACTTGCAGGTTCCATCCTCATCATCACAAAGTTTATTGAGACAGGAAGGTTGACATTGGTACTGACATTGATCGCCATAGAATCCTTTTCTACACCCATCAGTACATGTCCCTTTTCTGTTGCAATTTCCTTTTGCACATCCAGTTCCACATTTCGTCTCGCACCTCTGTCCATACCAACCTTGTCTACAGCCATAAGTACAGATTCCATCCATATTACATTGATCAGCCACGCATCTTCTTGGACATTGGTTTTTGCAAGTAGCACCAGACCATCCAGGTTTACAACTGTAGCAGTCTCCTGTTATCTGATTACATCCTGACGCACAGTGAGAATTGCAACTGTTTTCACAGAACGTTCCAAAATATCCAACTTCACATCCCTCCTTACACCCCTGAGAACAGTCACCTTCACAGTGAAGACAAACTTCACAGGTTCCTGAGACTCTGTTGCACACTTCACACCAAGCAGGACAGGACTTGCAGGCGGTTCCGTAGAAGGAATCCTGACATCCTTTAGCACATGACGACCTAAGTCGGCAAAATCCTCCTTCACATTCCTGGGGACATTTTCTGCAGGTATTCTCATATGCTATACAAGGTATGTTGCATTGGGAACCGTAAAATCCATGTGTACACCCATTTGAGCATTTTCCAATACCATCGGTGATTATAAGACAGGTGTTGTTTCTGCATCCTGTGCTACAGTTAAGGTTACACCTTGGACCATAGTAACCATTATAACACTTGGAGAAACACTGGCCGTTGTCCTTGCAGTGGAGACATTGTTGATTGTTCATACACGTGGTGGCTGAAATTTGATTTTCAACAGTAAAATTTATGAATTGTTGTGCAATTGACATATTTGATATTTTATTACCGAATTTAAACTTTAAAGATTTAAGGGAAATACACCTAGCCATTTATGTGTGAAACTTATGCCCATTAAAACGAAGAGAGTGTAAAGTAATAAATCATTTCTAAAAGTTTGACTTCTGTATGGTGTATATTTGATCAAAATTACTCAGTGCAAATATTCGAATGAACTGATCACGTTATAACAATGTGGAATTAACTATTGAAAGTCCATGAATTCTCACTATAAATAAATAATGTTGATATAAAAATATATAAAAGAAATGCAGATTATCTACCTTTTGGATGATTATTTGATACTATATATAGCATAGAAGCTAAATATATGTTGCTTTCATTTCACAAGAAAACGGTTGAATTGTTACTGTGTTCATGAATAAATAATTTAAAACTGAAAATAATGTTTACTTTTCCTTGATCACTGTAAAATGATTTGACATCAGAATTGTCCGAATTATTCACTAACCATTCTAATTTGTTTCAAGTTTCTTTATCTCAATAATGAATAAGAGTTTATGGTCAATATAATTTACAGAGTGATGGAAATCTTTTTCATACATTTTAAAAGATTTTAACAAGAGAACAGAAAGTACAATAAATTCGTCAAATAATTCAACTTACCTTCAGACATTTTTAGGAAAGAGATAAGGAAGAAAATGACCAGCATCTTGTTGAGAAAGATGAAATTTTCGAAATGAAATGAAATTACAAAATACCAGTTTATCTCACTGACAACATTAAGGCAGGGAATGAAACCTTTGTTAAATTTATAATTTTGTTCAAAAGGAAACAAAACGTTCATGAGTAGTATAAATATCATTATCAGTTTTATATTCCGTCTTCAACACACTTTAAAGAAACATTAACGGACGTTGAAAGTTTAAATAGGACACTTGACCCTGCAATAAGGAAATTATACTTATTTGATGTAATCTACTCATTGGAAATATGGTCTTAAACATCAATTGAAACTATTAAAATGGTGTATATTATTCCAAAACAATCCAAGCAAGCTCATTATACGTTCTTCCTTGCGCCTTAAATGCTTAAAAGGTTATGAATGACTTTATGAACTAGCCATTCTGCATTAAGTTTCTTATGAAGTAAACATATATTCACAATAGATGCTGTCGTAAATTTGGATATCATTGCTTATATGCAGCAGAATTTCGACTTTATCCAACAAGTTGATTGATAATACATTTATGTTATTCTTACACATTTGTTTTACTACAATATTACACCAAACATTTACTTTCCGATGGCCATGTGTATGCATATCATTCTTACTTTCATCATATGATCATCTCATTCTCTTTTCAGGTTTTTCTTTTTGCACATTTTGATTCGTTAAGGTGGAATTTGATTCAAATCGTCCTTGGAATAACATAGAAGCCATGCAATCAGGCCAAACTGAATCGTAGAGACAAAATATATCATATTTATGAAAGAATGAATTTTACTAAAAGACAAAAAAGCCCCTTTAAAAACACAAAGTGTTAAAGGCAGATCGATGAATACATTTACCCAAGATACCCAAGATTTAAAACAGATGACCAACATTGATCGTAATTCAGGCCTCTCAAAATGGCATTGACCCTTAAAATCGAAGTAAGCGATTCATGGGTGTGATACAGTTGTAAATGGATACTACAGCATTTGAGAGTATTCTTTAACCAATGTTTGGTCAAAAGTGAAATTAACATTAACCAGTGTTAAAGCCAAAATGAAGTCCCCATTTCTAGTGTTTGGGCCAGTTCTGTGTCATATTGTGCCCTCAAGACAAAGAGACTTTGTTGCAGCACCGTAAGATCTCTGCTAATTTGTTAGTTAACAACCTTCAAGGATGCAGCCAAAGTAAGGAAATGGTTAAACCCTGGAATGCAATAAGTTGAGATGGAACAAACACTGAAAGACTAACATCCCTCCTCTCCTAATCTGCAAGAGTCGTTGTTTCAACAAGTTCCAGGTGTTGCCCATGATGGTCTGCTGTTTTCCTGATATTTCCTTTACTGAGACGGAAACAAAAATACAGCAACCCTGAATCAGATTGAACAAGTTCAACATGACAAATTGGGAAAGACTCTGAATGCAAGGGATCTCCAGTGAATTTGAAGGTAGCAAAACATTTAAACTAATGATTTCATTATTTGCACTTTGATTTGTGTTTAACTCTTTGATCTGATAATACGAGATATATACCCAGCAAAACAAATTCTCATTACATTTCTAAATTAAAACAGTAGTCTGCAAAACGCGTTCACCACACTACGGAAATATACCAAAATGAATCATGAATCATCTACTTGGACATTGGTAATCACAGGTAGCACCAAACAAACCTGGTTTGCATTTGAAACATTCTCCTGAGGTCTTATCACATCCTGACACACATTTTGAACTGCAGGTGTGTTCACAGAAGTTACCAAAGTATCCAAGCTTACATCCAGCAAGACACCCCTGAGAGCAGTCTCCTTCATATTGGAGACAAACTTCACAGGTTCCTGAGACGTTTTAGAATTCTCATTAAATAGCATATCTACACAACAATCGACCAAAATACATTTAGCAAACATACACCAAATGAGATTTACAGGGTTATTGATACAAAAATAAAAACTGAAATGCACAAATAAATCTACAGATTGCTACCATTTCTGAAAATTAAATGTTTCCTGGTTTAATTGGTGATCGCACATTGTTGAGTCTAAAATATGACTAAGGGTTTTTTGCATTCAGTCTATTATATTAATTTGTTACGGGAGCAAAAGCTAGTTAATAAAATTTTGTCAAAATAATAGACTCAACCTCGATTGTATAAAAATAGTGATATGCATAAATAAGATAAACACGTCCAAGTGTCCAAGCTTACATCCAGCAAGACAATACAGAAAGACAAATTATAAATATCATGAATGCCTTTAACAGTCATAAAATGTTTTGGGAGTATTTTTAAATCACAGCAAATTATCCAGTCTGTAGTGAGCAAAGGTTGTTTATGGTCTTCACTTTTTTACTTTGAAGAAAAACACTTGCCAACTCAAGAGGGATAAAGATCATTTTGCTTGTATCACATAAACGAAATAGTCTTATAAATATATTTATTGAAAGAAAGCATATTTACATAGAGGTAATCAGTTTACTGACATAACTCCAAGAGGTTGCAGTTCAAATACTGCAACATACAACATAAAATAATTATCACATTGGTATTGAGTTTAATCGTACACAAACAATCATGGAAAAGCTTTGATCATACATAAAAAAAGCCAGAAGAGAGAACAAATAAGGAAGTTGATAACATATAGTACTTCAGTTCTATTTTTGACTTCGGAAGACAGTCACATTCCAAATCATGATATGATCAATCCTTCATCAAGGACAGAGAGACTGATCGAGTTCACGAGAGATTATTTGAACTATTATGCCGCTTGGGCAGTATTTCAGCCTTTAACAGCGATGAAGTCCAAGAAAGTTGACATTAACGCCTGGATTTGCATCTTCATCCAATCTTCCTTCATCAAGAAACATTTCATTCTCGTCTAACTGGGAGCTTTGATCAACAGATTTGTTTGATCCTGCAACATCATCTTCTACCTTCCTTCCCGAGTTACCCTCACACCTTGATAAGAGTCCTCCAGCTCCGGCTCCTGTCTGGACAATTGTTGTCAGATTGCTGTGTCCAGGTTGTGAGTCAGCAGCAGCAGTGGACTCCAGTCTGCAAGGTTTAGAATTGCCTATTAAAGGATGAAAACTTGGTCGTGTTTCATTATCATTCTCAACCTTTTTGGGACTCTCTGTTGAAGATGATGTTTGAGTAGACCATACAACTTCAGATGGCCGTGCTCCCGGTAGATGCGGAGGACTTGCAGTGAACTCATCCAGTTGGCAGTATACATGTTGGTGTTGGTCTCTGTGTGTTGCTGTGATGTCACTCTGTGGTTGTTGTTGTCCATCTGTGGTGTTGTTATGAATACGGTGATGTCTCTTAACACAGTTTCTGAAAGTATGAAATTCTCATTAGGAATGACGACTGCCTGACAACATTTAGCTGAACTAATTATGCAACAGCTAAACTATTATATTTAGTCCATCTTCCAATTAAATATGAATAATGTAAGTAACATTGCCCTGAAAACATTAAATTGAGTGAACTTAATATGACACAGCGATTAGAATACACCTGAAGACATCTTCGTTGATAAATAACAGCATTCGCTTTATATAATGTCTTCTCTGTAACAATATGATGAACAAATTAAAATAATTTACATTTTCTTATTTTCAAATAATATTTACCTATGACATCGACAAGTCAAATATACAAGCAGAACTGCCACAACTAATACAACAGTCCCCTCCCCTGAGTAGAGAATGAAATGTGACATTTAAACACCTGAAGTTAAAACACCAATTTTTATTCGTTGAAATATGTATCACTTATGTCAAGTATTATATATCTTAAGTATTTTTGATATTCCGTAAAATCATCATTGAAACATATTAATAGACATAAGACCTATGAGATTTTTATAAATACAAACATGTTTTTTTTGTCTATCAACATCAGTTAGTGATTCCTTTTCACAAAACTTGCCTTGTACAATTTCCTGTTTGACATTTAGCATTTTAAGTCTAATTCATATTCATTATGAGAAAACCTAACATGAGCATCACCAAAAATGTTTCACTTTGGGGGTTTGTTTTGCATTTAATGAAGCACCTATGGACTTGTCTCTTTTGTTTTTATTTCTACAGATTCAATTAATGCCACATACTCCGCCAATGCATCGATCAGGACATTGCTTCTCACATGTACAACCAAAGCAGTCTGTTTTACATTTAAAACAGGCTCCATCTATATCACTACATCCTGACAGACACCTTGTATTACACCTATGTTCACAGAACACCGCACCCCTCCTTGCATCCTTTAGTGCACATACCTCTAAACTCAGTTTTACAAACGTCCAAACATTCTTCAGTAGTGCAGTTCCCTTCACAGTCATGTTGACAGAAGTCACCTCTAAAGTTTGATAGGCACCCCTTTACGCAGTGACCAGAGTCTTGTTTACAGGAGCCGTCCAAGCATCTCACACACGACTTCTCACAGTGACTTCCATAGAAATCCCCCTTACAGGACTTGCAGGTTCCATCCTCATCATCACAAAGTTTATTGAGACAGGAAAGTTGACATTGGTACTGACATTGATCGCCATAGAATCCTTTTCTACACCCATCAGTACATATCCCAGGACTTGCAGGCAGTTCCGTAGAAGGAATCCTGACATCCGTGTGCACATGACAACCCCAGCTGACAGAATCCCCTTTCACATTCTTGAGGACATTTTCTGCAGGTATTCTTATATGCTTCACAAGGCTTGTTGCATTTGAAACCGTAAAATCCAGGTGTACACCCATTTAAGCATTTTCCAATACCACTATTGCTTAAACGATAGGTGTTGTTTCTGCATCCTGTGCTGCAGTTAAGGTTACACCTTAGACCAAAGTAACCATTATAACACTCAGATAAACACTGACCATTGTCCATGCAGTCGAGACATTGTTGATTGTTCAGACACATGGTGGCTGAAAAATGATTATCAACAGTAAAATTCATATCTTTTATGAATTGTTGTGCAATTGACATATTTTATATATTTTTTACCGAATGTTAACTTTAAAGCATTAAGGGAAATGCACCTGTCCATTTATGCCCGTTAAAACAAAGAGAGTGTACAGTAAAATATCATTTCTAAGAGTATGACTTCTGCATGGTGTATATTTGGACAAAATTATTCAGTGCAAATATTCATCAGCAATGTATTAATACAGAGAAGAGATGCTATTGTTTAATCTTCAGATTAAGTTCAAGAATTCAATATGACGGATAACTTAAGTAGGCTATTCCGGTTTACATTTTGAAATGCAGAGAAAATAAAAAGGATTTGTTTTACAAAAGTATTTTTGCATTAATCAAGACACTTATTTGCATATGACAATTTTTTCTGTAGTATAAATAATTCAAAACGACGTTTGATTGTTTTTATATTGTTGATTACTTACAGTTTCGTTGTTTTAAAGCAATTAGGCTAAATTGATAATCACGATTTTTATAATGATTGCCATGTAATTGGTATATTTATCAAAACAAAATCTGAAAAATACAATTAATTGTTCAGTGAACTGATCACGTTATAACAATGTGGAATTAACTATTGAAAGTAAATGAATTCTAACTATAAATAAATAATGTTGATATCAATATAAATAAAAGAAATGGCGATTACCTACTTTTTGGATGATTATTTGATACTATATATAGCAAAGAAGTTAAATATATGTTGCTTTCATTTCACAAGAAAACGATTGAATTGTTACTGTGGTACATGTATAAATAATTTACAACTGAAAATAATGTTTACTTTTCCTTGATCAATGTAAAATGATTTGACATCAGAATTGTCAGAAATCTTCACTAACATTTCTTATTTGTTTCAAGTTTACTTTATTATGCTAACAATCAATAAATAAAACAACAATTATTTGGTGGATATAAATGGGCGCAGTTTATTCATATTGACACTCGGTAGTTGTCTGGGGACCATAAACACAGGGTGCCTACCAAACGGTAACTGGACAACCCGAGCAGCAAAATACACAAGCAGTGTATCACAACACATTAACAGTTTAGCCAGTAGGAGCTACACACTGACTGACCAACCATTAACGGGACAGCAGGTAGGGGGTCACATATCCTGATACAAACCAACAAACCAAGTACACAAGCAGTGTATCTCAACTCATTAACAGTTAAGCCAGTAGGAGTTACACACTGACTGACCAACCATTAACGGGACAGCAGGTAGGGATTCACATATCCATACAAACCAACAAAGCAAGTACACAAGCAGTGTACATTAAACATTTTACTTAAATGCCGGTAGGAGTTTCACACTGACCAACATTATAGAGTGAAATAGGTAGGGGTTCACATAGCCTATTACTACTCAGCTAAGCAATATGAAGGAAGAAAAGCATTTGGACCCCAGACTTACCGCCAATACACACAATAAACTGCACCAAGTATGATGCACAAAGCTGAAATAAAATACTTACCAATCTTGGACTAGCAAAGTCCTATTATGTTTGATAAATGTCAATCAAGACACAAGTTTGTCACTGGCTCAAGCATTACTGAATGTCATTATGACCATATGTCACTGGCTCAAGCGTTACTGAATGCATCATTATGACCATATGTCACTGGCTCACAAGCATTACTGAATGTTATTATGATCATAATTCGAATTGGTTCAAGTTCAGAGGATGGTACACGATTTATTCAATGTCATTAATTTTTATTTTTAAAGAGCAAAATTTAGGAACTAGGACCCCATCCTGCCTGCACAATTCTTGATCATTCTTTAGCAGCAGCCACAGTTTTCACCAGCCCTGCCAGCATTAACCGCATAACAAGGCCCGGATCTGCAATCACCTTGTCCATGTGACGCCCAGCAGGAGGAAAGTCACACTAGCAGGTCAGCGGTGTATGCCTTGTCCAGTTCAGTATCTTTTAAGCAACACCTCCATCTGTACGAACCTTAGAAGTATTCACCCACATACCTGCATCTTCAATCTTATTTCCCTGATGAAAACTCAGCAGGATAAAAGTCACACTAGCAGGTCACAGTGTATTCCCAGCCCAGTTCAGGATAATTTAAGCAACAGCCCCATCTTTACGAACCCTTAGAAGTATTCAGCCGCCTACCAAGGCCTGCATCTTCAATCTCATTTCCCCGATAATAGCTCAGCAAGAGGAAAGACACTAGTAGGTCAGCGGTGTATACCCTGGCTAGTTCAGGATCATTTCAGCAGCAGCACTGTTTTGACCAACACGAAAAGCATTCACCTGCATCTTCAATCTTATTTCCCCGATGATAGCTCAGCAGGAGGATAGTTACACTAGCAGGTCAGCGGTGTATGCCCTGCAAAAAGAAAACCAACAGCAGAAACATGTCTCAACACATAAATGGGATGGGTGGGTGATTAATGTTGATTGTTTGAAGAGCGGCAAGAAAGAGCGCAAAAAATGCATGCAAATGCTTATATAGCATAGAATAAAGGGAAACAACTCCCAAACAAAACGTTATTGCTTGCCGCTAATAAAATAATTTATCCATTAGATTGTGTGATAAATTTAATTATTATGCTAACAATCAATAAATAAAACAACAATTATTTGGTGGATATAAATGGGCGCAGTTTATTCATATTGACACTCGGTAGTTGTCTGGGGACCATAAACACAGGGTGCCTACCAAACGGTAACTGGACAACCCGAGCAGCAAAATAGCAGTGTATCACAACACATTAACAGTTTAGCCAGTAGGAGCTACACACTGACTGACCAACCATTAACGGAACAGCAGGTAGGGGGTCACATATCCTGATACAAACCAACAAACCAAGTACACAAGCAGTGTATCTCAACTCATTAACAGTTAAGCCAGTAGGAGTTACACACTGACTGACCAACCATTAACGGGACAGCAGGTAGGGATTCACATATCCATACAAACCAACAAAGCAAGTACACAAGCAGTGTACATTAAACATTTTACTTAAATGCCGGTAGGAGTTTCACACTGACCAACATTATAGAGTGAAATAGGTAGGGGTTCACATAGCCTATTACTACTCAGCTAAGCAATATGAAGGAAGAAAAGCATTTGGACCCCAGACTTACCGCCACAACTTCTTGTCTATACAAGAAGACCCCACCAAATGCATGAGGAGAATACAAGAACTTATTACTTACAACAATGGCAACTGCTGCATGATGAAAATCCTGAGTGTTTAAGTGAAAGGCAATCAATTGTCGAAGCGTCAACTTTTCTTCATCTTCTCTTGTTTGAATCCTGTCTGTTAAGTTGTACTTTTTCCATTCAAAAGTTTAAGTTGATATCTTATTACCCAGGAAGTTGACATAGGTATCTGTTGACCAGAATCAATATCTTGAAAGCACATCTTGAACCAGTAGATATTCATGTAAATGATTTGAGTAAATGGAGTAAATTTATCATTTACTTTCCTCCACAGTTTTAAGTACTCCACACTTGCAACGCATGACTATCCTGTATTCCATCTCGAATTTTCATGGAGAGTATCTAAAACTTAGACCTCACTGCTCACACTTGCTCGATTTTCCATCAGTAGGTAAAACAGATCAAGATTAGGAAATAAATCAGGTTAAAGTTAAATGATAATCGCTGTAAAATGTTTTACATTGACAGTTCATCAAAACTGTATGACTTGGTACAGTGTTCTGTCAATACCGGTAATCACATTGAAGAATGATTATCTTTTGTCATTGAAACATATCTGTTGTACGACATCAAAGTCTTTGACATCCAAAGGGTCAAAAGTTATACAGGATGGGTTAATAGTGTCAAGTCACAAATAATGCACAAGATATTCGATTCTATGACAGACCATGGGTTGACCTTCAACAAGTTGTGAAAAGGTATTTCACATCAGTCTATGCAATCAAACAAAACTTCTCAAGTCCTAACCAAGTTTCAACAGCCGAACGTCAGTCTCTGTTAGTCCAAGGGTTAACATGAATCAATATATGAAGCGTCTTTGGCAGCGCTAGGGTTTTGCTTCACATTAAAGTCCCTGGCAGTCCATGTGTTAAAGTTTATCACGTCTTAACAGTTGTTTCACATTGAGTGTATGGCAGCTCAAGGGTTTAAGCGTATCAAGTTGTATACAATACATGTTGATGAGATACAGCCCTAGAATTAAAACTTGTAAGTCATTTATACATCTTGGTCCTTGGCAGTCAACCTTGATGAAGTAATTAAACGTTGTTTCAAATCTGAGACTTGAGCAGTTCAAGGATTAATACTTATCATGAGGCATGACATAATCAGTTGCATCACATCACGGTCCATGGCAGTCCAAGGGTTAATATCTTACAAGGCATCCACAAGTTGCTGGAGAGTCTGTTATGGCAATCTAAATGATATAAATTATCAATTAAATATTAAGTTACACAACCTCAGACTCAGTCCATGGCATTTCAGGAGTTAATCCTTAAGGTCACAAACTTGACATCCCACTGCATGAGAAAGAGCTCATACCAAAGCAGAAATTATTTCTTTGACATCTGAGACTTAATCAGACAAAATTGTAAAACTTGTAGCCTTAAGCAAGTTGGTTTTTACCCTAGTAAATGTCAGACAGTTTAAATGCCCTTTTTCATTATTTTCAAGTTGTATCAATGTGACTGTCAGTCAAAGGGTTGAAACATTATCAATGCCTAGATTCATATTTGCAGTCAAAGTTACTTTGTAGTATTAGAACATCAATATTCAACACAACTGCAGTCCAAGGGTCCAACACACTCAATCGGGACAGAAAGTTGACAAAATTTTAGTCATCTTTAGTTGAAGGGTAAATACTCAAAGTAAATTGGCTTACTTCCTTGCTTGTAGACTGAAGCAATAAAACTTGACAACACATTTGACTCAATGTCAAAGGGTTAATTCAAATCATGATATGAACAGTCCGACACATTGCCTATATCCTAGCACAGAGATGTCAAAGGTGAATCAGGCCAGGAACCAATTGTATCACATTTGACTGGGTTAAAGTCAAAAGGGATCGAGTCAAGAAAGTCAATCACATCTGACTGAATGTAAAAAGGGTTGAAACTTTATCAATAAAATTGAGTCCCAAGATACCATTTAGTATCAAAATGCTTCTTGGCAGATATTCCTTTATTGCAGAGAAACATTTTCAAAACATATCAAAAATTCCATAATAACCCATTTTGACGGTTAAACATTGTGTCATCTTGAAAATGACAAGGAAAGGATTTTAGTAGTCCAGCGCTTGATAATTGTGCACATTTTGCAGTCAATGACAGAAAATTAAACTTGTAGAAGATAATTCATGATTCGCGCACATGACAAAATAGGAGTAAATTATAGTTTAATTTCTTAGCCATAATAAAATGTTGTTGCTCATGTTGGCCATTACAAACCAAGGGTTAACACTTTGGTTGAATTCAGACATGTAATCTTACTGATTACTCCAATTAAAAACACTTGAATTTCAGCGCTTCAACGAAATAACAGTCAAGTCATGAAGCTAAACATTGTTGACCAAGTTGCGTCAGCGGCACACCAAGGGTTAACACTTTGGCTAGCTGTAATACTTTGTAGCACATGAGTCTCTTTGAAGTGTTGTTAATGCGAGCCCGTAGATTGAAGAAGATTAACACAAGTCAAATATGGATGAATGTAGCCGAATACACGTGTGTTAGATTTCCAATTCAAAAGTTAGTGATTCCGCCCGATGTCCAACACGCCACATTGTGGGGGTAATGAAAATCTGAATGGAGCCGTCGGAATAAAAGATTGAGGGTCACAACATGATAGAGGCAGGGGAAAATTTTCTTACAATTGTAGAATGAAATATCGGTATCAATGGATTATCAATTGATACAGCTCACCTGGTTTTTGTATTTTCTTGCACTGATGCCGCCTTCGCTTGACCACTGTCGAGTGACAACCCTGCGTTTCTCTCATCTGTCACGGCCTCCGTTTGCTAACCGCTCTCATCTCGCCAATACTTGTCCGTAACCAACTCGACCCTCTTCATTTAGTACACATCTTGTCAGGTGGCAAGGCCATAGTCCGACCATTACAATAATGATTAATGTTGATTATTTGAAGAGCGGCAAGAAAGAGCGCAAAAAATGCATGCCAATGCTTATATAGCATAGAATAAAGGGAAACAACTCCCAAGCAAAACGTTATTGCTTGCCGCTAATAAAATAATTTATCCATTAGATTGTGTGATAAATTTAATTATCTCAATAATGAATTAGAGTTTATAATAAACATAATTTACAGAGTGATGGAAATCGTTTTCATACATTTGAAAAGATTTAAACAAGAGAACAAAAAGTAGAATAAGTTCGTCAAATAATTCAACTTACCTTCAGACATTTTTAGGAAAGAGATAAACAAGAAAATGACGAGCATCTTGTTAAAAAATACCAGTTCAGTTCACTAACAACATTAAGGCAGAGAATGAAACCTATGTTAAATTTATAATTTTGTTAAAAAGGAAAAATTCATGATAAGTATAAATATCATTATCAGTTTTTTATTTCGTCTTCAACACACTTTAAAGAAACATTAACGGACGTTGAAAGTTTAAATAGGACACTTGACCCTGCAATAAGGAAATTATACTTATTTGATGTAATCTACTCATTGGAAATATGGTTTAAAGCATCAATTGAAACTATTAAAATGATGTATATTATTCCAAAACAATCCAAGCAAGCTCATTATACTTTGCACCTTAAATGCTTAAAAGGTTATGAATGACTTTGTGAACTAGCCATTCTGCATTAAGTTTCTTATGAATTCAACATATATTCACAATAGATCCTGTAGTAATTTTGGAAATCAGTGCTCATATTCAGCAGAATTTCGACTTTGTCAAACATGTTGATTGATAATACAAGAATGTTATTCTTACACATTTGTTTTACTACAATATTACACCAAACATTTACTTTCCGATGGCCATGTGTATGCATATCATTCTTACTTTCATCATATTCTCATTTCAGGGGGGTTTCTTTTGCACATTTTGATTCATTAAGGTGGAATTTGATTCAAATCGTCCTTGGAATAACATAGAAGCCATGCAATCAGGCCAAACTAAATCATAGAGACAAAATATATCATATTTATGAAAGAATGAATTTTACAAAGACAAAAAAGCCCCTTTTAAAACACAAAGTGTTAAAGGCAGATCGATGAAAACATTGTACCCAAGATACCAAAAATTTGAAACAAATGACCAACATTGATCCTAATTCAGGCCTCTTAAAATGGCATTGACCCCAAAATCGAAGTAAAAGATTCATGGGTGTGATACAGTTGTAAATGGATACTACAATGTTTGAGGAGAGTGTTCTTTAACCATTGTTTGGGTAAAAGTGAAATTTTTCCACTATGATTTGTGTGAGAAATAACCAGGACAACTCTTCTCTCAGGCGTAAAAAGGTGGTTAGAAATCGGGGTCAAAACAGGGGGGTGGTTTTACGTTTTTCGTACCGTTGCCTCTTATTGCACAAACGATCGAAATACTACAAAATAAAATAGGATAACAATCCAGAGACACTTAGTTTTAGATTTTAATTTATGTGACCTCAAATGTTGACTTTGTAAGGAAGAAAACTTCAGAAATGTAAAAACGTATTTTTGCAAAGCGCACATGTCTACAAAGAATTCATGATGTAGAATACTTATTCAGCTACAATTTGCACTATCTATCGGATTTTTATAATGACGTACTCACATCAAATCAAATTAAAGAACGACCATACCGTCTCAATCGGAGTAACTCCCACATGCAATCGCCCGAATTCATTGGTTGTCACAATAAAAGCGTGAGCTAAGATTGTGTTTGTAATCATCGTTTTTACGACTAAATATATGGTAAGGAAAATTTTTCTCGAATCTAATGTGCTGTTTCTTGAGTAGATAGACGGATCAAAACTTAAAATAAAGCTTGAATATTTTAAATTTATAATTTTCAACAACTCAGATATAATAAAGGATGAGTAAATATTTATGTAAACAACATAGGACACAATAACAAACTGTTTTTGAACTTTTTTCCCAACAGTATTTGTTTTGAAGTGTACAAATGCGAATTTTAACGTGCTCTGTTTCATAAATCACATACATTAAATTAAATCTATAAAAGGCATTTCATATATCTGAAATTTCTTATTTAACCCTTAATTTTTTTTATACATATATACGAGTATTTTTAAAGTTTTCAAAAGGTATTTGGATAACTAATACTTAAATTTGGAAATACATGATACTCCTGTTTTGTTTAAGCTTATCAAATTTTAAGTATCGCTCGATATGTACATTTATCTTGAGACCTTTAAACTGCAAAGTTGAGTCTCACATAAATCGGTTGTAAAATATTCTGTGTTAACTTTAATTTCACATTTTAGGGCTACACAGACTCGGATGATAATGACAGTGACCATGACCACATATTTTGTGGAACATTTAAATAGTTATTGACAATATTCAAGAAAAATAAGGACATGTTAAAGACACGTGATGGGGGTACTCCTCTTGGAGGGTCAAAATTTTATACCAAATGTGGCACTTAATTCTTTTGAATAGTCATAATTGATAGACAAGAGAACAACGAAGACATTGAACACTCATCGGTATTTTTATGATGAGTAGAAATATTGTGTATAAGACCCTGACCAAAACAATTCGATGAAAAATATATTTATTTTATTGTTTTAGTTGTCTTTGAAATCATATATCTGTTTAACACCCGCACCAAGTTTGGATAATTTTGGTTGTTGATTTAAAAATGACTGATTATGCCTAGTGTAACCTGATAAAAGGCTTTCTCAAAGGATTTAAACATTTCATTTTGACAAAGGCTAACAGACATGAAGGCAGACAGATATTGGAGTGCGTCAACCTTTTTCTCCATATTTAGAAGCCACTCACAGATTAAGTGTCCATCTGAAAACATTATGTGACTTCTGAAAAGAACACCAACAGAACAATAACGTCAGAGACCGCCTTAGTTTTGACGGACTCACAGTTACAATCCGACTTCTTTAGACATGGAAATAAAAACATTAATATGTCCTACACCTTGATTTATCCACACGTAAGCAAACCCATACCTAAGCCACAATATTTAAAGCATTCAACGCCCAGGACTTCCTTCCAGCCTTTTCCACACTATATTGATAATGATAAGCTGCTATTTAGTACAATATCTATACTTAATTCATCTAACGTCTTTTGAAGACATATGATTGTGCTGTCTACAATCGCCATATTGTCTGCAAATAAGAACATAAACATTTGGAGAACTCCTCTCTTTTGCACCTTTGATTATCCTCTCCAAAGAAGTCAGTGATATCGTTAATATAGATAAAATAGAAATGGAGACAGCTGACAGCCTTGTCGGACTCCGCACATACAATCGAAAAAGGAAGTCAAACCTTCATTTAATGTAATGCATGATTCAATATTGAAATATATATTTTTAATCTAAATTCTCTACCCTTGATCTTAGACTGCCACACCAATCCGGCATGAAAACTGAATCAAAAGCTGACTTTAGATCTATAAAAGCAGAAAAAATTCTACCCTTATTAAGACCAATATATTACGATATTATAGTGTCCAATACAAATATATATTATCAGTAGTTTGGAAACCTTGCTCTGGAATAAAAAGCTTTTCATGGTCTACCCAAATCACTAACCTGTTGCTAATGACTTTTTGAAATATCTTACCAGATAAATCTAACAAAGTAATAGGCCCACTGGTCTTTTATCACCATTCCTTTGAATTGGTAATATTATACCTTTAGACCACTCGTTTGGATAAATACCCATTGCGAGAATCGCACTAAGAAGTAACTGTAACAATTCTATACAAAGATTAGGAAAGTTCAATTAGCAGACCGCTATATCCCAGTGCCTAACATAAGTTATATTAGCAATGACAGTACTTATTTCTTTACAATAAACTGAACAAAGTGTGTTACAAACCGATTAAAGTCGTTTTCTTACGGTAAAATATTTTGTTCATTGAACAAATGTTTAAAGTATTCAAGTGTTTATACCAATGCTATTGGAAATAGAGGTCATTTTCTCACTTTATACCAAAAACGTTTACTGTCATTTAAAGTAAGAGAGTTCAGGAGTGATTGTGAGAGAATCTCGAACACCGCTGAATGTTTTGATGCACAGAACTGCTTATACTGCCTCCAGGCCTCTGTGTAGCGCACTCGGTCGACTGCACTGTTAGTGTCGACTGCGGGCTTGTGGGGCTGATTACACTAGCTGTGAAACCTGTTATTTCCTCTTTTTGACGAGTCAGAGTGCCTACACGTTGAGGATTTGACTTGCTTAAAGTTGCTAGCACAGTTTAATAAGCTTGAATAAAATGAATCATGTGCATCACCATTATTTATCAATTCTTTCAAAGATATTTATTTCCTATTCTGGGATTTTGTCCCACTCATCAGTTTCTCACTTTCCCAAGGGCTCCTATGTCTTGGAGTGAGATGTTGTTGAAGATTTGACTTGACATCAAACTGTTTCACAATTAAGGCGAAAGCAACAGGGAAATGTGATTCAACTTGGTCACACACTGAAAACATACTGAACATTTCACATGATTTTTCCAAACAGATGACATAGTCAACCACACTCTCTCCGTCATTAGCTACACAGTTTTTTTGTCTACATTTTTGTCTTAAAAAGACGGCCAATACAAATTCTAAAACCAGTTCTTTTGCAGAAATCTAACTGTGTACGACCTCATAGTCACCCTTGGAACTGCGAAGTGTAGCATTATCATCACTTGTGTAATGTATGTATTCATCCACTGTAATAAATCGAGGGTTGTCGTTTTTAATATAATCTGGTAGGCCCTGGTAAGTTCTGGCATTAAAATCTCAATTCAAGATGATATGGAAAAAGGGATATGTTTATTGACAGGATAAAATGTCACTCTTTAATGTGGCACTGAACTTTTCTATTTATTTCAGATTGAAACGCATTTTAACGTATGATAAAAGTGGTAGCTTACTCTTGCACTTTTAACCTAAAACTTTGAACATATTAAAAACAATTCCAAATTATATAGGAAATAGATTTCCGTCATATTTAGATCTCTTCCTCAGCATGGTTACTATATAACCCTTTACGTTTGACAGTCCAAGAGCGAAACCCTATATATTCCGTTTAAGTTTAGTCTAAATCAATAATTGTTGTGCCTCATATCCCTGTCGAATATAGTCAACAAGCTGCTGAATCAAGAAATTGTTTGTTTGATTGTGACACTTATACCGGAAGAATTTTTTATTGTTTGATTTGACTTGACATTTATAGATCGATTAATAGTTCATTGCAGCCTTATGGAAACTGTAAATCGCCTGTCTGATTTTATACTTTTTTCAAATATTTGTTATACTATTGTCATTGTTTTTTTGTAATTTGTGACCTGGTTTTATTCAAAAGATCGGGTTTAATTCCACTTAAATGTTATTCCTGTTATTCAGTTAGATATATATATAAAAACAGCAGTTGTAAAATGTTTGCATCTGTATAAGGGTTTGCTACGAGCATATTCAATTAAACCAGTCATAGTTCAATATACTATTATCCTTTGTTTCTGCGAAAATACATCGACAACTGGTCAACTTTAAATATAAATCACTAATTTACTGTTTCTGAATTTATAGTGCAATTTTAGTTAGTAAGTATTATATAACATCACTTGTTAATGACGCATACAAACTGTGTTAATAACTATTAATCAACAATTCTTCATTAAAACGATATCTTTAAAAATCAACAAACATCTAAAATATTCAATACATTAAAGTTTAAACAATTTCCTGGAACTTAAAAAGTTTTAAAAGGAAATGTAATAATGAACAATTATCATTTTTCAATATGACAAAACCAAACGATGTTATCTAATCAACACCTAGTTTTCCTTTCCTTTACATTGTAGGACATTCAGAATAAAAGTTTTGACTTGATCTATTCACAATAATTTGAATGTGAGTTGTGATGAGCTGATCCCCTTTGATGCTTGGAAGGGTTATCTTCAGGGAAGCGAAAATATTGCAATATCCATGACAAGTGAACAAACATTATATTACATCATAAACATAAAATATGCGAATAATGACAATAGGTAATCAGACTCAAATAGTTCACAACAATCCTTAAACTCTTGAGAATATGCTTTACTTTCAGTCTGGTTTTGAAATGTTGACATTATCATGAATCACAAAGTGATATGCAGTAAACAAAGTCGGACAACATAAAATAAACAAGACAGCAAGTACTTGACAAAAGAATATAAATGGCCTTAAATGTGTATGTATGTCGTTATGATATCATAACATGACAATAAAAAAATATATATATATTAAAGGGGCAGTAGCACGTTTTTAGATAATTTTTTATTTTAAAAATTTCATTGATAATTGAACGTTAACTCTAAATCTATTATTTTGATAGTGTCAAAAATCTCATTACATAAGCAAATCTTCCATAGTTCGAGAACAAAGTATGTAGATTCACTTAAAATCCACTGGCGGCCATTTTTTGTGAACACCTTTAATTCATTTTGTGTAAGAAAAAGGAATCCCATGGCTAAACTTTACGTTATATATTTGAATTATTAATGCTTCATTTAGTCTAAATACAATGTCTTTCAATTGGAACCGTTTATTTTTATTTTCCTGACATCACCTTATATTCCCCCGAAAAACGTGCTACTGAACCTTTAAGGCCTACTTTCATGCACGAGAGAACAATTCAACATTATATACAATCCAAGCTTAAGTATGTTTGATCACCAAATTGACATGCAAACTAAAAATATCACTTAAGTGTTACTCATCAGGAACACCTCATGATCAACATAATGCTTTTCCCCATCTTGTTCATTGAATCTTACAATATCAGTGTGGCTTTCCTCGTATGTGACCACTCTAAATGTCTCTTCTACTTGAGCCTCTGCCAACTGCGGTACAGTGTTCATGGCTCCAGCACTTTCGGGTTGTCTCCCCTTTGCAGCCTCCATTGCAGTTCCATTCTCATCATACTCCATGGATTGGTTGTCAGTGATATCCAAGTCATGGTCATCATTATATTCTTCTGCATCATCACTCCCTATCATGATGTCAGTGCTTGTCAGCTCTTCTCTATCATCAGAATCATGTTGTGTGTCCTTGATTGATTGAACTCTGCCTTGTTGATCAATGAAATAATTCTCACTAAAACCCGTGATTATTTCTTGTTTTGTGTCACTAAAATTGTTCTTATTATCGAATGGGTCTGTAACAAACATCTCCTCTTGACCATTCTGTCTGGGATTGTCAGACAAACATTCTTCTAAATCATTCTCACCATTCGGATTGTTCTCGCCTCTCCATTCATTAGATCGTATTTCACAGTACGACAAGTACACTTTTTAATTGTTCTCACCATTTAGATTCATATCGCCTCTTAAGTCCTTAGTTCTAATGTCACAGTACGGCCATTTCTCCTCTATGGTAACTATCACCATCTTTCTATCATCAACATTGTCATCATATTCAGCATCATCTTCCAAAGTCATCTTCATTTTGTCTTTGCCACCAATACATATAGTGTCATTAGATGACACAATTCCTTCCTCGTCTTCTTTCATATTTCTATAAGCAATAACGTCATCACACTCTGAACTATCTTCAACAATAATTTTTGTGCCATTCTTCAAGTCACAATCCGCATTGCAAATCTCTTTAGACCCACCTTTCTTTTCAGCACTTTCGCTACCCGATGGCACATCATCTTAAACAATACCCTTCCTCAAAAGCTCTCGGACAGGAATTCGTTTGTCAACAATCTCATCTTCCACAGTGACACGACTCTCAGAACTGGTGTCATCATGCTTGAGGAGAACCACCTGAACAGGAACCCGTTTGTCAACAATCTCATCTTCCACAGAGACAAGACTCTCAGAACTGGTGTCATCCTGCTTGAGGACAACCACCTGAACCCCCACCTGACTCATGTCCTGTTCACTCTCCAGGTTGATCGAGGGCACTGTGTTGAAGCTTCTTTTGTCTTCCGGTTCTGCAACTCTGGTCCTTGCCAGGGCTTTCCAATTGATCTTTTTCAGGTTGTTCTGAAAACTGTTAAGAATAAGTTGAGTACACCTTTTTGGAATGGTGGTGATTCAGCAACATATTTTGACAGTTGAATTTACCATCTTAAGTTTTTACAATTTTTTTAAAATTGGTTACAGTGTTAATGCATAATCTAACATGACATAATACAGCTACAACTAATAAAAAATATTTGAATAAGGATGCCAAAATGTAATTGAACATCACCCGACTTTTGTTGGACACTCATTTTGATATTCAAACTTTAAAGAATCAGAGTATGTACATTTATTTGAATAGTTTTATCAATGCAAGCTTTGAATATAAACTTACCGTTTAAAGAGGTATGTGACATACACAACTACGACCAAAATGATGAACAAGAAGAGACAGAATCCAGCTATCCAGTACTGTGCGGCTTCAGCTGGAGACGCAAATAGTGGAATTAAATAAGGAAGTTGTGGAATTTGCTCCAAATAAAACATACATAAATCTATTATTAATATTCCCTTACATAGCAGATTGAATTCATGTACTTTTTAAAAAAAACAAGTGTTTCAAATAGGCTAACATCATCTTAACATTATGCAAAAAGCAAAAGCGAGTTTGATCCATCACGAACCTGTTGTACCACCATTTGTACATGTCCCATCAATGTAGCATACTCCCCCAAACAGGTTTTTGGACATTGTTTGTTGCAGGAAGCACCAAACCAACCTGATTTACATTCGACACAGTATCCTGAGGTCTGATTACATCCTGATAGACATTCTGAACTGCAGCTCTGGTCACAGAAGTCTCCAAAGTATCCAGGTCTACATCCTTCTGTACACCCTTTAGAACAGTCACCTTCACAGTGGAGACAAACTTCACAGGTTCCTGAGATTCTGTTGCACACTTCACACCCAGCTGGACAGGACTTGCAGGCGGTTCCGTAGTAGGAATCCTGACATCCTCGTGCACATGACGACCCCAGTTGGCAGAATCCTCTTTCACATTCTTGGGGACATTTCCTGCAGGTTGTCTCTACTGTACAATGTATGTTGCATGTTGGGTCGTTGAGACCAAGTTTGCATCCGTGTGTGCATCTGTCCATACCATCCTCTAAATAGCAAGTATTGTTTGTGCATCCTATGCTGCATTGTTGATGACACTTCAATCCGTAGTAACCGTTGTAACATTGAGATATACACCAGCCATTACTTTCACAAGTAGCACATTGCTGTCTGTCCATGCATGGAGCGGCTGAAATGTAGGGAGAGAACAGTTCAAATTGTAAATTTTGATTAATGAATTTATTCATATGAAAATGTTTGATTCAAAGCCCTGAAGACAGTGTTGAGGAAAATAGTGTTGAAGTCTATCTTCTCTTTTGGAAAAACCCAATGGAATCTATGCATAAGAGAAGATATGTCAAGATACGCTGTGGTCCACCTCATCCTACATTGTGAATCTTTGATGTGCCAGAGAAATAACTTCTAGTTAAAACTACTTGACATACTAGGTTTACATGCCTAGCTGTATATTGAAATGTTAGATGTGATGACAATGATGTTTTGGCACTATTTTGTGGTGCACCTAGCATAGCAGGCCTTACTAAAAAAGAAAGACAGACTGTCATATTTGCATTCTCCAAATATATATATGACATTATAAACTCTCTTGGTGAATATTTTTAAACAAAGCTGGTGCAAATATTCCCATGTTCACTGTGTTTGAATTTCTTGTAAATATTCCATATTTATGTGACAGATTGAACATTTTCTATTCCTTGTAATCTGCAAATGCCATTGGAGGAAATTGAGACATTCATTCAGTTATTCATCATTAGGGTATCAACAATAAGCCACTTAAGTTGATAAATATGTCCTGGTTATTTTTGTTGTGTCTTTGAAATATTTACATTTAACTATAGAAGTATTTTTCTGAGATGATTGATGACAAGAGATATCGTGCAAACTGTAACATAAAATGTTTGCTAACTAAAAGAGTTTTTAAACAGTAAACAAAAGTTAAACTATAAGACTTATATCTGATCATTGTTAGAATAAAGACTACAGATATGATTGACATGTATTTTCACACCTAGGGATGATATGGTCTATTCAACAACTAGCAGGTTATATCCCGTATTACACAAGGCGGGAGATTATTTCCTTTGTCTTTACAGGTTGCTATTTGACATAACGACCTAGGTGCGTTATGTGGATTACTTCAGCCTGAAAAATACTGTTTTTTCCTAATTATGTTAAAATCTTTTTTAACAAAATAGAAAAATAAGTTCTAAAATGATGTCCCATGTTGTGTAAGACGGTTATATACTCCTTTCCGGTTAATATGGGATAAAGAGCTCTCGGCTTCGCCTCGGGCTGTATATCCCATATCAACCTCAAAGGAGTATATAACCTATACTCAATCTGACGAGACGTCATCGGGGGGGGGGGGGGGGGGGACCTTGGGAGTTATGAGATACCTAACATTTCGTGACATCATACATTTAGCCAAATCATATCCTCATAAATCTCGGCTTCGCCTCGACTTTCAGTATACTCCCTCGGTTAAAAAACAGTTCAGTGTTTTTTAATATTACTCTCGGCTTCGCTTTAGTAATATTTTAAAAACTTTATATTTTTTTCATTCATGAAAACGACCCATAAAAAACGGCAGATATGAATTCCTGAAAGCCTACAAAAAGTTAGGTTTTGAGTGGGGGGGGGGGGGGACATAATGATCTTTTTTGTTTCAGATATCCATAGAAAAATATTATTTCACTAAATTTACATCATAACAACATTGAAAGCTTAAAACATGGAAAACGCTCAAATTGTTTTCTTCAGTCTGGTAAAGGCGTGTCGCTGACAATGAAGTCTCGTAAATAATTGATTTATGATTATTGATAATATCAACGTTGTCTGACACGTTCCCCTGTTTTCACACTTGACCACAAACAGCCAAATCCGAAAACTGTTCCCTTATTTCACAGACGTACGCTTTACCGAGCTGGACTCTCGATAATTATTATCCATTATGTCTAAATCCTGGCTGTCTAGTCACTTTGTCAAGTCAAATGATAAGAGCGCATGCTTTTGAACGCTCGAATCTAGTGCAAATTCGTTCTTCTTGTCATGTTATGCTCGTGAGATGCGCATGTCTTGCATTCATTATGTATAATATGATTAATGAGCAATTATTCCTTTAATTGTTGACGTTTTTATTTTTGATAATGTTACAACTTTAATTCAACTATGTTTTCCTCGGTGTGTATGCCAAATAGCAACTTCGATAAGAATAAGACATTAAAGTGTTTTTTTCTTAACAACTTGAGAATTGAAATGTATTTTGTTTAGTTTCATCTGTCAATTGCAGTTTCCTAATCAGTCTTTACCACTGCTTGAAGGAAACTGGAAGTTAGGTTCTGCACGAATTTCCCAATAATATTTAGTTACCTGAGATACAATCTGTTTTCAGATCAATAGTCACCGGAATATTAAATTATATGAATAAAATCAAATTGATATTATTTTTTTTTGATGCGAGAAAACTTTTTGACACATAGTAGTATACTGACAACGGCTACTCTTGGTAAATACTAGATAAAAAGGGGGTCAAGTTCAAAACTATCCACATGTATCTTACCTTTAATTGTCGACAGCAATTCGAAATAGATAAACACAGATATGACCAACATCGTTTTTACAGTTTTAAAAAGTTGTCTACAACAGTCTGCGCTCTACTAACTTTATAGGATGACAATCGTGAAAGATGTTGTTAAATCACATATTAAATATTTAAAATCTCGTTTCAGATTCCTCACGAGAAACAGTTAGAGAGTCAAACATAGACAAGGAAATGTTCTTATCATGACCGCATTTATTTAAATGGGAAATTACTTTACCCAAATAGTTGTTGTGCAGGCAGGTAGCCCATACAATGAACGTTTTTCTTTTAATTTACAAGAGGTGATACATGCCTGGTGAGGCCATTTCCTGTATTAGACCGAAGGAGAGCCTGCTCTACCTTACAAAAAGTATTGATCGAATTACCAAGTCAATATTTGTTGAACATGTTTTAAAGGTTAAAAAGAATGAAAATTTATATCATTGAACAATGATATTGTCTGTGTCTATTTGTTTTCCGGACATTGAAACTTTGTTCATACTCCAATTATTATACACGAGGTGATACATGACTTGTAAGCCTGCTTTCTCCATATAATAAAACAAGTAATTATCAAATTACCTAATCCATATTTGTTGAACATATTTTAATTGTAAAAGATAATGATAATCTATATTCATCTATATAAGTGAGTAAGGATGTTTCTTCCTCATGACGTCACAGTGAGTTACAGTTCTATTGTCAAACGAAGAAGCATTTATTTGTTCGTGTTTATCATTTCCTCATCATCAAATTGAATAAATACAAAATAAAACCTTTTTTCCAAGTTTTTCTTGATAAGATCATCATGTTTTTTAAACCAATCATTTGTAATTTAACAATACTACACATATTTTAAACGCACAAAACGTTTTGGCCTCTAGCTCTAGAGCACAAGTACATGTGACAAGTACATGATAAGCTGTAGGTCACAGAGAGTGCCTGTTGATAAACAACCATTAGCTGAGCAATTGTCCAGAAAATAAGACATTAGAGTGAAAAGAGGATTTCTGTCTCACTTTCATACATTATGTCAAGTTTACTTTAAGAAATTATATCTTACGAGATTAATGATTGGGTTTCATTATATGAGTATGTTCTTTTACTGCAAATGTTTGATAAAATATATCAACCGCTTAGTTAAAAATATTCTACTGTTTTATCTTTCCAGTATCAATCAAATTATCTATTGGGATAGGTGTACAATACGCGATGCAAATTTAAAAGAATGACAACTCGTTTAAGGATATAGCATGAATGATTTGTCTAACTAACAACTTCACACAAAGAAAGCAAAAAACTGTACAGTGATCTTGATTCACGAACAAGCCACCGTACATCATTCATTTTCAGAAGAAACAATTCGATTATAAAGAAATTGAATTATCTTATAAATGTTTTTTACTTTGTATGTATTGTTTAGACATTTGAAACGAAGCAGGTCACATTATTAATGCGAAGTATCCACCAATTTTCGTAGTTTTATATCTAAACACTAGCTGTCTGTGATTGTGACAAAGGGGTGAATGAGCAATGTTATTCTACATGATTTATTATTTCCTGGTTATTTCCCCTGATATAGGCCACACTAAGAACATACCTTTTACTTAGTATTTTTGCTTAATAAACCAACATGATGTTCATTATTTGGGAGTTTAATATATAACCTTACTTTCGATTTGGACTCCTTGCTAGAAACATTTCTTGGTGACACTGTCGTAGACCTCGCTTGTTTAAGTGAATGGTTGGTTATACACAATGAATACCAGTTGCATTAGACTTCAAACAATTGACTAGCACAAATGGATCTTTTTCAACAAGAATAATGTCTTAAATAACTCCCAACATTACTTCTGTAGATTGAAAATCAAATTGCATTCTAATAATTCAAATCATAGGGCTCGTAGTTATATTTGTCAAAATATTTGATATCAACCGACCTAATATCAACACTCGTCTTATGAGGCTTAGTAATAATAAAGTCTAGAATATATCATACAAAGAAGAACGAACTTCCCTTTAAACAATTCGAAAAAGGAGGCATGTGACAGATTTGAGACGTTTCCTTCATGTTGAAGGCGGACTAGTGATCTATTAAGAATTTCAAATATGTTTTCTATTAAGACCATTTTCTCAACTTTTGAATCCGTGACATGAGCTTCTGGACATCAACAAAAGAAAATCGTTTTCAATCCTATATATCCTTTTAATGTTTGAAAGAAATCCATATGCCATTATTCCCACTTTGAACGTTTGCATAAACGTTTATAAGGACATGGTGATGTATACATTATTAATTAATACATAACACAGAGTTTATCACACCAGTTGGCTAATCTTCATTTATTTATTTTATTTATTTATTCATTCATATGTTTTTACTAGATGTTACATCTTCCTTTTAAGCATTTTAAGATAAAAAGTGCAGTGATTGACATGTTGAACAAGTTAAAAATCATTTACAGCTACACTCTTTACAAGGTCTAAGGCGATTGGTCCATTTTGAAGCACTATTTTTACTCATCAAACGGTTGGTTTAACCTCCAATATTTGATACAAAATAGCAAGCCAAGAAAAGCAGGAATTCCTTCATTATGGAAGGTAATAAATCTTTCAAGTAGTAAACCTTCAGTCTGCCAACGACTTGAGGTTCGGAATTTTGAAAACAGAAGTTCCTAGTTCTTGTCTATGGCACAATGTAATTTTAATGTGTGTCTTTTGTTGAAATTTCGGTGCATTAGGAGTACCATTTACACTGTCCCGATTTAGCGGTTTAGATTACAAATTCTGTTCCATTCGTCGTAAAGATGAAAAGATCAAGTTGTTATGTCAACTTCAAAAATCTGAAGGCCGATAAAGTCCACGAAAGTTGACGTAGTCATGTAAATCTGTAGTATCCGGTTCAGATGCGCATTCACTTGGAGGTTTCTCGGTGAACTCATCGACTTGGAAGTAGACACTGGAAGATGGGTTCGTGTCCGCTACTGTCTCATTCTCACATTGTTCCGGTGTGTTGCTTCTATACTGTTCCTGCTGTCTGCCGATATCCACACTGCACCATCTGTAAAAATGGGAAATGGTATAAGATTTAATCAAATGAGAATTTTATCGTTGCCTGACAACATCAAGCTTTAGGTGGATAACATAAAGTGAAAATTTCAACATAATAAGCATAAATCTGATTAGTTCGACTGCAATATGGTAATTGCTTGTTTTCCTTAGCAGCAAAATCAAGGGGTTATGATCCAGACTTGCTTTTCAAGAGGTATTGAATGGCCAATGGCCGGAGTGTTACACTATGCAGCTATTTATGTTATTTTTCAAGGCATTGTGCATTGGATAACGTAAACAACATTGTCTAATTTACAGATATTGCGTTTACATCCTCTGCATCATCTATGACTTAGTTGTATTGGTTAAAGTTCATTAATGGTAATATATATTCAAACAATCTCTGAAATAAAAGCTAAAACTTATTCATATTTACATACAAAAGTGACATAGATTATCTTCTACGAAGCCGAGTTCCAAATAACCTCATGTAGTAATCAAAGTTCAAATCAAATCACTTGCAAATCAATCTGTAACTGTACATTATGAAAATTATAACATTTAAGTGTGCAGATACCAACATCATACGTTTACTACATACCTACAAGAATTTCTCATACACTACTTTTTGTGCCACTTTAGATGTTAAATCAAATTATATTATAAATATTGAAGTTAATTTTCAGTACTCGACCTATTCTACCACTTCTACCTATGCTACCACTACTTTTACTAGAAGTCGGTCTAAGAGTTTTATTTTACCTGAAGTTAACTACTACCATTGAAACTATTCATCACAACTACTACTTCTACTATTACTTCTTCTACATTAACTGCTTCTGCTACCACGATACTACTATTACTGCTGCTACTATTACTTCTACCACTTCAACTGCTTCTGCTACCATTATACTACTACTACTACTACTACTACTACTACAACTTATACTACTACTGCTACTTATACTTCTACTTCCGGTGCTGCTAACGTCAGGTAATGGGAATTTCATTTTTTCTAAAAATAACTCACATTTTTATTGGTTAACGGAACTTTTTTGCACTCATTCATGATAAGCATATATTTTCTATTGCACTTGAGAGATATAGATATATTTAATCTGATATCGAAACACATCCCCTCAACATTTTTTATAGGAAATCAAACCCCTCTGGTGTTTTCCTCCCGTAAATACAAAATTTAATCTTCAATTCAGTGCAGTGTGGGAGAGACGCTGGCGAAACTGCCTTTAAGTCACAGCCCTATGATGTCATTAAACATGTTGTAAAACAGTGACTTCATAGCTTTCGACAATAGGCTTGTCAAGCTTAGTGCTTACTTTTTCTTTCTGGTTTGACAACAGTGGGTTCAATGAAACATTTTTTATCATACAAATAATAATACAATATTATTTTGGCGATACAATGTGACATTAGTTATAAACTTTTTTCAAATTAGAGTGTAAGTTGCCAACAGTCTGAACTTACTATTTCAAATCATCAATGCGTTTACAGAGTGAAATAATTTGTTCAATGTAACTCTTTCCTGTTTTTTTACGGATCAAAATTATCTTTGACAAGAAAATACAAACGAGCATTAACTCTTAAAATGCATACGTGGGAATGATGACTCCAAGAGTTCTTGAAAGACTTAAAATACCAAAAAGGATACATGTACAATATCAGATTGTTCATTTTACAAGCTTTTTGTCTCACATATGAAAAACGAAATTTTTAGGTTTAACCTTTTAGATAATGCATATAAACATACTTCTCCAAGTAGATTGACTCGGTATCAAATTAAAAATATCCTCCCCTGGTACCTTTTTACCCCCCGCAACAACGAAGTAAATTTTGTAAGAAATCTGTTACAAGTCCTGTCCGGCTCATAACTTCTAAACTAATCATCACATATTGATCAATTTTGATATGAAGATACATAATCATATGAAGGTGTGTCAAAGAGAACAATTTTGAAAATACTTTTATAAAATGTTGCCTTTTTTGGCAATAAATTAAGATTCTGTTGGAAATCTGTTACAAGTCCTGTCTGATAAAATTTGATTTGGAGATACATTATCATATGAAAGTGTGTCACGGAGAACATTTTGAAAATATTTTTATAAAATTTTGCCTTTCTGTCTATCTCACAACTAAACTAATCATCACATTTTGATCAAATTTGTTTTGGAGATACAAAATCATATGTTGGTGTGTCATGAAGAACTATTTAAAAAAATATTTGTTTGAATATGATCAAATTGATCTTGGAGATCCAAATACATAAATTCATTCGTTTGATTTAATTTTGTCAGTTAACTCGAATTATGCCCAACAGTGAACATAAAGTTGGTATGATTTAGTTTTTTTTTTATAAGAACAGTTTCTTTAATATCCTGGAATTTTTTTATTATTTTGTGCGACAAAAATTAATCGGCAATATGATAAGGAAAACCTATACAAATTGTACAATTTGTTGGGGATATAGCTCGACCATGTCAGCTGCTTGTTTTTATATTTAGTACATGTCACCTTGCATTGAAAAGCTAGACTTTGATTAAACATATCTTTGCACATACCCTTTGTCTAGAGATAATATCCATCTTACCTTTTGAATCGACAAGCTGCACATATCACCAGAGCAGACATTATAACCACAAAGACTGCTGCTGCCATTGCTACCGATGCTACCATTTCTACATTGTAAGGAATGGAGTTTGATGTGACGTCACCTTTGAAATAAAAAAGAATCTCAGTTCTTGATAATCTTCAGAAGAAAAACAAAAATGCGTAGTGCAAGAGAGTCTCACTGAGAGATACTGCATCAGCTTGTGGTTGTTATAAAATGATTCACGAAAAAAGTGATGAGTAACTTTACCAAAGGTAAGAATGTAAAAATCTGGATTTATACAAACAAATACTTCTCTACACCCATCAGCACATGACCTATTGACATTGCATATTCCTTTTGCACACCAAGTTCCACATTAAGACTCACACAAATGTTCATACAAACTTACTAAAACAAGTTATCAAAAAACATAAAACTTATTCCAAATTAACCACAATGCTTCTACAAACATTTACTCGAGTAATTGACCAACCATATATCTCAATATCAACCTTTTTACATGTCCCATCTCTGTTTGGACATTGTTTGTTGCAGGAAGCACCAAACCAACCGGGTTTACATTTGAAACAGACTCATGAGATCTGATCACAACTTGACAGTCAACCTGAACTGCAGGGGTGTTCATGGAACTCTCCAAAGTATCCATGTTTACAACCATCCTTACAGCCCTGAGAACAATCTCCTTCATAGTGAAGACAAAGATCACAGGAAATGGATTTGGAAATGTTAATGATTCAAATTGGTCAACTTTGTATTTGTTATTTGGAAAGAAAACAGTCATTGTATACGCACATTTTGTTCAATGTCTGTAGAAAATCTATGCTATTGATATCAAGTCATTGTTGAGACTCCTTTGCCTGTTACCTGATATCATGCCTGTTAGTTGTAAATACTGAAAATAAAAATAAATAAAAATCACAGGTTCCATAGACTCTGTTGCACACGTCACACCCAGCCGGGCTGGACTTTCAGCCATGTTGGCTTCTTCAGGTTAGTATATAACCATGAACACCCAGCTGTTTCGGTCTTTCGGACCTCGTCAGCATGGTGTGTGTGGACCATGTTTGAATTTTCAGCAATGCAACGTTATCAACGAGGCAAAGCAGTTTAAGAAAGTTCCACTCATTTGCATAGAGTGCTCAAACTGTATTTCTACAGTGGGCTAGCGCAAGGCCGTAGCAAATGAGTGTACCATGTAAGAGTGCTCAATCATACCAAATGGTTTCAGAGCTTTATGTACGTCTCTAAAAATGCATATCTCTAAATTGATACATTAAGTTTGTTTTTGCTTCGTATACACACACACAAACCCCTTTAGTTAGATTGTATCTCAGTCCATACAGTCAATGTGGTGAAAAAGCATGTCTCTAGCTTCTACCGAACCAATTGATTGATTAAGCTTGAATAAACACTTCATTTGATTATTAACAAAAAGCTATATAAGTTGATAAAGTTTCTTGGTTTATTTTGTTTGTGTCATTTAATCATAAACATACAGAATACTATACGGGTCTCATTGGATACAAATTATACGAAACCAGTGTCTTTCTGACCTATTTAAAGCGAGGTCAGATGCCATAGGAAGCTCCGAGTTTTGTATAATTCATATCATAAGAGATCGAGTGTAGTATTTTATCTTTATTACTCGACAGTGTAAGATACAGCAGAGTAATATTAATAGGGCAATATTCAACAAGTGTACTACCACAAAGCAAGCATGACGTCACAGTGTTTTGGTATGACGCGATCCGGAATCGAACCCGGTCTTCCGGGTGACGAACAGACACTCTACCACTGAGCTACATCCCCGGTAACAAACCTGCGGTGTAATAATAAGATAAGAACTTCGGGATGATCGGATAGTGAATTACAGGACTCGATGTGACAATTTTGTCAACCAGAAGGGCAAGGTTATGGCTTTCAAAAGCCGACTGCTCCAGGTTTGTTTGAGGATTCACTTTGTTGTGTCCTCACTGCATCTCAAACTTATCTGAATGTGTTCAGTGCTAGCTACATTAATATTGCATTTTGCTTGATCTATCACATTTGACAGTAACAATACAATTTTTGTATCAAGCAATGTTCGGGGTTTTCCTACAGTTGTAAGTAGAAGTGATGCATTTTGTATGTTTTTGCATAAATATTTTTTTATGAAGTCGAAATTTTATCAAATGTAAAATCTTCTGAAGAATTGAAAAGTTCTACTGTAGTACATTAGATGTGAACATAAAAATTACATATTTGTTATTACTTCGAAAAAGGTCATTTTGAAATTGACCCTAACTGAGAGGTCATTGGTTATCCAATCAAATCAAATTTTTGAAATTTTAGGTCAACGCTATACGACACACATGTTCAGTATGAGATAAAAAAATGCCACAGGTTGTATGTTGTGTTATTCTGTGATGACTGATGACAAGCATCAGTGTGAAAACCTCAGAACAACTGTTTTCTAAAGAAAATATTTTGTAAATATAGTAAACAAGATTTATATTATATGACTTGTATTGGATCATCGTTAAGATATAGACTGTAAATATGACTGACCTTTCAAAGTTGATACAGTGTTTATAGCATATGAAACAGCTCCGTCTCAACTTAAACAATGATAAGACATTAAAAACTGCTTTTTTTTTCTAAACAACTTCAGAATTTAAATTTATATTGCTATCATTTTATCCGTAAGTTGCAGTTTCCTAGTCTGTCTTTAACAACTGTTTGAAAAACAATGAAAGAATATGAAGCTATCTAAATTGGTATGATCTGTTTTTAGATCATTATTCACTGGACTATTCAATTCTATAAATGAAATCATATTTAGATGCGTTATTGATGGAAGAGAACATTTTGTTATTAGTTTGTAGTAAAGTGAAAACGGCTTCAAATGGAAGGAAATAGATAGGAAATGGATAAGTTCAAAATTATCTATCTTACCTTTGATTATTGACAGCAGTTCGACAAAGATTATCACAGATATGACAAACATCGTTTTTGCAGTTTTCTCAATCAGTCAGTTCTCAACTAACTTTGAAGGATGCCAACTGTTAAATCACTCAATAAATATGTAAAACTAGTTTTCAGATTCCTAAAGAGAAACACGTCAAAGAATCAAACACGGTCATGGAAATGCTTCCAACATGACCGCATTTATTCAAATGGAAAATTACATTAATTACATTAGTCGTTGTGTGGGCGAGTTACCCATACATTGAAAGTGTTGTCATACTTCTATCAATTTACAGGAGGTGATACATGACTGGTGAGGCGATTTCCTGTATGAGACCTAGGAAAGCCTGATTCTACATTAAAACAAGAATTGATCAAATATTTGTTGAACATGTTTCAAATGAAATAACGAATGATAACATATCAATGAACAGTGATTGGGTCTGTTTATGTTTGTTACCCGGACATTGAAACTTTGTTCATACTCCAAATATTATACACGAGGTGATTTGTAAGCCTGCTTTCTTTTGATATATAAACAAGTATTGATCAAATGCCTCAGTATGTGTTGAACATGTTTTAATTGTAAAAAGTATTGATAATGTATATCAATGAACAGTGTTTTGGTGATTTTCTGTTAGTGTCTCCCAATGATGTCATGATAAGTTTCATTTCTACTGTCAAACGTATCGAAGAAGCGTTCACTTGTTCGTAATTATCAATTCCTCATCATTTGATTATATAGATACAACATAATCCGTGTGTTTCTCCAAAGTTTCTGAAAGTGAAAATCATGCGACTTAGCTATTTGTGAAACGTGACACAAATACGGATAAATGATCAGGTCACAACCACTGTGGAAAAATAGTTACGCAAAAAAAGGTAGGACCACAAAATCGTAAGAAACCTATGAAATTTATGTAAATAAACCGTCGATGGATACCAACTTACTAACAATCTTAATAGTTCAAGAATTCCTTTTGACATTGTACAAGCCCATAACAGCAATAGTAATAGTTGAGTAGTATTATTTTACTTATGGAAACTGATATCCTGCTGTTTAAGATCATTGTCATGGATATAAATGTTGAAGGTGTTTATTATGAATGAGTCTAACCACCTTCTCACATTTTTTAAAAGGCTATGATTAAGGTTTAACAGGTATAATGAAAGAGCCGTTTGCTGATGTCACAAAATCCTTATCATTTGTAAAATTGTATATGTTCAAGTTTTCACTGATTATTGTACCAGAATGCTAATTTTATCTATGTTATAGTGTAAAAACTCTCATTAAACGAACCAAACATCAATAGTCAGAGAACAAATAATAAAGATTTATATAAAGTCTATTGACGGCCATTTTTGTGTGAACACCTTTTATCCATTTTGTCTAAGAAAAAGGAATGCATGGCTGAACTTATCATTACATATTTGATTAATTTATGCGTCATTTAGTTTAAATAAGTTGTCTTTAAATTGAAACCATTTATTTTCATTTTCCTGACCTTATATTCCACCTACAAACGTGCTATTGCCCTTTTAAGATATTTTGTAAAACTCTTTACAATCGATATGATTCAATATGAGACACTGCAGGTTTTTTGTTTTATTCCTTCCTTTGATCTACTTTCATATTCCTGATAATCTGCCATCGACTCTTCAAATACAAATATCCAGACACTGAAAGTTTTCAAATATGACTGTTAATTTACATGTTGGTTATTATCATTTAAAACAGTGTCAATTCAAGGAAGTATTTTTTCATGTGATGATAATTATTTTTGAAGGGTTCACTGGGTTTTTTCTCTCAGAAAATACTGTGTTCAAATTATCACGTTATGGCATGAACTTTCATATGAGCTGCTTCATCAGGTTTCAGTTTAAGTGGAACCCATATTAAGTTTTATATTCTTGTTCAGTTGCCCATATTTTTCATCAACTTCGAATCGAACATAGGAAGTTTTTTAAATAACCATATTTCTAAACGAACCATTGAATATGTATTTCAATTATAATATTGTAATTATCATTTCCAAACAGTACATCTTCAAGAGTGTGTTTTGTGTATTTGGAGCAATTATTTCCATTGTACTTTGAAGGTATGGCTGTTTGTCAGGAAATACGGTATTTCAATTGATATCGTGCTTATGGCATGAGCCTTCCAATGAGCTTCTTTATTGGTTTAAGTTTAATTGGACCCTATAGTTAGTTTCAGATTCCTGGTCAACTACCAACATTTATTCAAAACCGTTGATTCGAACATATGATAAGAACAATATTCATGGATGACAAATTCTTAATTCAACTACATGAAGATTATTACCTTATTTATTGTTTCGATACGGATTCATGTATATGCTTGATAACGATACAAGAATCTGTATCGAAAGGAGTTGTCATACATAAATATTGTTCTTATGTGAATTTCAACATCTGAAATGACACTCAAAGAATTCGAACACAGCAATATAAAAAACAGGCGTTTTTTATGCTATATTGCAGAACCATTGGAAAAAGAGTTTTGATTATATTTTTGTAATTATCATTTCGAGACAGTGCATCTTCTAGAATGTTTTAGTCATTTGGTGAGCATTATTTCCACTGTACTTTGAAGGGTTTGGTGTTTGTCAGAACATGCCTGAAATTATATGATAGAATAAATATGAATAAGTGACTTCTTGCTAATGCCATGAGCTTCTTTCATCACGTCGCAGTGACAGTTTAATGTGAGCCAAATATTTAGTTTCAGTTTCCTGGTCAGTTGCCAATGACACTTCAAAGAAAAATACCCGGAAATAGAAACTATTTTGATAACTTGATCATGTTTTACCGCACATCCATTTGAGTAATATAAATCATATACTTTATCAATATGTTTGTTCTTAATCAAATGAAAATACTTCTTCATGCATCTGTCATGGTGATCATTATTGCCATGGCATTTGGAAGGGGCCAGGGTTTATCGGCTAATATGATATTCAAATGTTTTCTTTGTTATAGCATGACCCTGCTAATGAACTACTTGATAAAACCACAGGTCACTTGTGATGATCTCCAAACATTCTTTCAACAACAAGGCGTTTGTCTACATAGAAAACCTCATCTAATATATTAACGAACTGCTTATTGAATTAAATTTATGATTCTTAAATCATTCACTTCAGTTTTAACTTTTAGTTAGAATTGTATAACTTTAGGAGATTTTGGAATGCGAGATTTTAAATTATTTGAAATTAGTTCTTCAAATGTACACTGATTGATCCAGAATGTGTTGGTGCGAGTGACTACCATTGAGAGTACATTTCCAAATTGATAACCCTGTATCCGCCCCTGTGTATCCAACTTTCACATTCCAATCAAATGTTTCAACTTTCGGTTTCTACAACCGGGTAAAACTGTTTAACCTTGTGATAGGAAGCTAAACGTAAACTGTCAGTCAGGTATTTGTCACTCAATAATGATTTGATTGAACTTACAAATATTTGGATTTAGCTGTCAGGTTCGTTATTCCTAATAGGAATTTTCTCATTGACCCGGAAAATGACACTAGTTATGACAAAGCACGACAATTAAATTCACGAAAATCTAATGGAATTATATCAATGAAACAACTGTTACCTACTCTTCCCACTCAGCAAGATGTTTATCATTCTGATCTGTACATGCATCTTAACAATGCAAGGTATGTTAAGTTACAAAACTCTTTATGGATATTCTGTTTCAATTTAATTCTCTTATTTAAGGAACAACTTAATTTGCTGATAATGATGATATGATTTACAAATATTTTTATTTATACTTATAACTCTTTATATTCACCAGAGACCACTCATTTCTTCATGGTTATTTGACAGATATGACAAAAATTGCAATAGTGGAGAAAGAACTTATTTACTTAATTTCACAACATTTTTGAATGAACGCGTGCTTTGGTAAAAGGGCAATGAAAAAAACAAATAAGATAATCCTCAATTGCATGGATTATGTGAATTGTGAAATATCGGGAGTTTTGGGCATATTTATTATCAGGAATGCCTCCTCCAAAATCGTTGCAAAAAGTATACCCCTCTCTACCAGTATTCCAAAAATACTTGTATGAAAATAAAAATAATTCTATTCAGTAATGAGGAAGAACGATTCCATTCAACACCTCACTCAAAGCATGTTTTGCTTTCTTAAGATAAACACTTTTTTCATGTTCACTATATTTGAAAGTAATGGATGTTGATTTTGTTTTTTAGCCATCCCATGTGACATCGGATACTTTGGACGATCATGTCAACTCAAATGCAGCACAGAATGCATCAACAACACTTGTTCTGGCATTGGGGAGTGCACCCATGGCTGTAAACCTGGATCATACGGTACAAAATGCAACATACCTTGTACAGAAGTGAATACCTGCAGAAAATGTCCCCAGGAATGTGAAGGAGGATTCTGCCAGCTGGGGTCGTCATGTGCACAGGGATGTCAGGATTCCTACTACGGAACCGCCTGCAAGTCCTGTCCAGCTGGGTGTGAAGTGTGCAACAGAATCTCAGGAACCTGTGAAGTTTGTCTCCACTGTGAAGGTGACTGTTCTCAGGGGTGTAAGGAGGGATGTGAAGTTGGATATTTTGGAATGTTCTGTGAGTACAGTTGCAATTCTCACTGTGCGTCAGGATGTAATCAGGTTAGAGGAGACTGCTACAGTTGTAAATCAGGATGGTCTGGTGCTACTTGCAAAAACCAATGTCCAAGAAGATGCGTGGCTGATCAATGTAATATGGATGGAATCTGTACTTATGGTTGTAGACAAGGTTGGTATGGACAGAGGTGCGAGTCGAAATGTGGAACTGGATGTGCAAAAGGAAAATGCAACAGAAAAGGGATATGTACAGGTGGGTGTAGAAAAGGTCTCTATGGGGAACAGTGCCAGGACAAATGTTCAGTGAACTGGGTGCTTATTCTCGAAAGCATCCTAGCCCTAGGATATCCTTACTTTGATCCTAAGACTTAAGATAAAATCCTACCCTATTCTCAAAAACTATCCCAGTGCTAAGATATCACTTTGTTCAGTTTATTGTAAAGAGATAAGTACTGTAATTGCTAATATAACTTATGGTTAGGCACTGGGATATAGCGGTCTGCTAATTGAATTTTCCTAATCTTTGTATAGAATTGTTACAGTTACTTCTTAGTGCAATTCTCGCAACGAGTATTTATCCAAACGAGTGGTCTAAAGGTTTGATATTACCAATTCAAAGGAATGGTGATACAAGACTTGTGGGCCTATTACTTTGTTAGAGATATCTGGTAAGATATTTCAAAAAGTCATTAGCAACAAGGTTTCCAAACTACTGATAATATACATTTGTATTGGAGACTTTAATATCGTAATATATTGGTCTTAATTAGGGTAAAGTTTATTGTGCTTTTATAGATCTAAAGTCAGCTTTTGATTCAGTTTTCAAGATGGATTGGTGTGGCAGTCTAAGATCCAGGGTAGAGAATTTAGATTAAAAATATCTATTTCAATATTGAATCATGCATTTCATTTAATGAAGGTTTGATTTCCTTTTTCGATTGTATGTGCGGAGTCCGACAAGGCTGTCATCTGTCTCCATTTCTATTTTATCTATATTAACGATATTACTGACTTCTTTGGAGAGGATAATCAAAGGTGCATAGAGAGAAAGGTTCTTCAAATGTTTATGTTGTTATGTGCAGACAATATGGCGATTGTAGACAGCACGGTCATATGTCTTCAAAAATGGTTAGATGAATTAAGTAGATATTGTACTAAATAGCAGCTTATGTTTATCAATATAGTGTGGAAAAGGCTGGAAGGAAGTCCTGGGCGTTGAATGCTTAAAACATGTGGTTTAGGTATGGGTTTGCTTACGTGTGGATAAATCAAGATGTAGGACATATTAATGTTTTTATTTCCATGTCTAAAGAAGTTGGATTGTAACTGTGTGTCGGTCAAAACTAAGGTGGTCTTCTCTGACGTTATTGTTCTGTTGGTGTTCTTTTCAGAAGTCACATAATGTTTTCAGATGGACACTTAATCTGTAAGTGACTTCTAAATATGGAGAAAAAAAGTTGAAGCACTCCAATATCTGTCTGCCTTCATGTCTGTTAGCCTTTGTCAAAATGAAATGTTTAAATCCTTTGAGAGTCTTTTTATCAGGTTACACAGCTTTAAATCTTCTTAATATGTTCTCTCTGCTTGCCAATTTAAGATAACCACAGTTTTACACAATCTTTATCGTATATTTGTGGCAAGTTATTTTTTCGACATTTTCATGATTCATTTTGGTATATTTCCGTAGTGTGGTGAACGCGTTTTGCAGACTACTGTTTTAATTTAGAAATGTAATGAGAATTTGTTTTGCTGGGTATATATCTAGTATTATCAGATCAAAGAGTTAAACACAAATCAAAGTGCAAATAATGAAATCATTAGTTTAAATGTTTTGCTACCTTCAAATTTCACTGGAGATCCCTTGCATTCAGAGTCTTTCCCAATTTGTCATGTTGAACTTAGTCAATCTGATTCAGGGTTGCTGTATTTTTGTTTCCGTCTCAGTAAAGGAAATATCAGGAAAACAGCAGACCATCATGGACAACACCTGAAACTTGTTGAAACAACGACTCTTGCAGATTAGGAGAGGAGGGATGTTATCTTGCTGCAGGAAAGTCTTTCAGTGTTTGTTCCATCTCAACTTATTGCATTCCAGGGTTTAACCATTTCCTTACTCTGGCTGCATCCTTGAAGGTTGTTAACAAACAAATTAGCAGAGATCTTACGGTGCTGCAACAAAGTCTCTTTGTCTTGAGGGCACAATATGACACAGAACTGGCCCAAACACTAGAAATGGGGACTTCATTTTGGCTTTAACACTGGTTAATGTTAATTTCACTTTTGACCAAACATTGGTTAAAGAATACTCTCCTCAAATGCTGTAGTATCCATTTACAACTGTATCACACCCATGAATCGCTTACTTCGATTTTAAGGGTCAATGCCATTTTGAGAGGCCTGAATTACGATCAATGTTGGTCATCTGTTTTAAATCTTGGGTATCTTGGGTAAATGTATTCATCGATCTGCCTTTAACACTTTGTGTTTTTAAAGGGGCTTTTGTGTCTTTGTAAAATTCATTCTTTCATAAATATGATATATTTTGTCTCTACGATTCAGTTTGGTCTAATTGCATGGCTTCTATGTTATTCCAAGGATGATTTGAATCAAATTCCACCTTAACGAATCAAATGTGCAACAAAAAAACGAAATGTGAATGAGATGATCATAGGATGAAAGTAAGAATGATATGCATACACATGGCCATCGGAAAGTAAATGTTTGGTGTAAATTGTAGTAAAACAAATGTGTACGAATAACATATATGTATTACTAATCAACTTGTTGGACATAGTCGAAATTCCGTGAATATGACATTGATTTCCAAAATTACTACAGGATCTATTATGAATATATGTTTAATCCATAAAAAACTTAATGCAGAATGGCTAGTTCAAAAAAGTCATTCATAACCTTTTAAGCATTAAAGGCGCAAGGAAGAACGTTTAATGAGCTTGCTTGGATTGTTTTTGAATAATATACACCATTTTAATAGTTTCAATTGATGTTTTAGACCATATTTCCAATGAGTAGATAACATCAAATAAGTATAATTTCCTTATTGCAGGATCAAGTGTCCTATTTAAACTTTCAACGTCCGTTAATGTTTCTTTAAAGTGTGTTGAAGACGGAATATAAAACTGATAATGATATTTATACTAATCATGAATGTTTCCTTTTTAACAAAATTATAAATCTAACATAGGTTTCATTCTCTGCCTTAATGTTGTTAGTGAGCTGAACTGGTATTTTTTAATGAATTCATTTCGAAATCTTTTTTTTTTCAACAAGATGCTGGTCATTCTCTTGTTTATCTCTTTCCTAAAAATGTCTGAAGGTAAGTTGAATTATTTGACGAACTTTTTCTACTTTTTGTTCTCTTGTTTAAATCTTTTGAAATGTATGAAAAAGATTTCCATCACTCTGTAAATTATGTTTATCATAAACTCTAATTCATTATTGAGATAAAGTAAACTTGAAACAAATTAGAAATGTTAGTGAATATTTCTGACAATTCTGATGTCAAATCATTTTACATTGATCAAGGAAAAGTAAACATTATTTTCAGTTGTAAATTATTTATACATGTACCACAGTAACAATTCAATCGTTTTCTTGTGAAATGAAAGCAACATATATTCAACTTCTTTGCTATATATAGTATCAAACAATCATCAAAAAAGTAGGTAATCGCCATTTCTTTTATTTATATTGATATCAACATTATTTATTTTCATTACCTACGAGGGCAGTCATACCGAGGTTCATATTTTTCATATGTTGCCCTAGGGCAAAATATCACTTTATCATTGTGACGTCACGTTATAAACAGTGCTTCAACGTCATGGTTCACCTATTACGTCACAATCTATACGGTTCGCCTATGATGAGCAGTAGCTTTTGAGGATTTTCTTTAATTTTGCGACTACGGTAATAAACAGAATATCATTTTCGTGCCCACGACATACTATGTTTACGACACTCGTGCCAAAATATCAGTATATCCCTCGCTCTCGCTCGGGAAATACAAATATTTAGGCACTCGTGTTGTAAACATCGTATGTCATGGACACTCATATAATATCCTCTATATAGTTAGAATTCATGTACTTTCAATAGTTAATTCCACATTGTTATAACGTGATCAGTTTTTTGATAAATATACCAATTACATGGCAATCATTTTAAAACTCGTGATTATCAATTTAGCCTATTTGCTTTAAAACAACGCAACTGTAAGTAATCAACAATAAAAACGAACAATCAAACGTCGTTTTGACAGAATTATTTATACTTTTTACTGTCTTGATTATTGCAAAAATACTTTTCTAAAACAAATCCTATTGCCTACTTAAGTTATCTGTCATATTGAATTCTTGAACTTAATCTGAAGATTAAACAATAGCATCTCTCCTCTGTATTAATACATTGCTGATGAATATTTGCACTGAATAATTTTGCCAAAATATACACCATGCAGAAGTCATACTTTTAGAAATGATTTATTACTTTACACTCTCTTTGTTCTAGTGGGCATACGTTTCACACTTTAATGGCTAGGTGTATTTCCCTTGATTCTTTAAAGTTAACATTTGACAGTAAAAATATATCAAATATGTCAATTGCACAACAATTCATTAAGTTATGAACTTTACTGTTGATAATCAAATTTCAGCCACCATGTGTGTGAACAATCAACAATGTCTCCACTGCATGGACAACGGCCAGTGTTTATCTGAGTGTTATAATGGTTACTATGGTCCAAGGTGTAACCTTAACTGTAGCACAGGATGCAGAAACAACACCTGTCTTTTAACCACCGATGGTATTGGAAAATGCTCAAATGGGTGTACACATGGATCCTACGGTTCCCAATGCAACATACCTTGTGAAGCATATACGAATACCTGCAGAAAATGTCCCCAGGAATGTGAAGGAGGATTCTGCCAGCTGGGGTCATCATGTGCACAAGGATGTCAGGATTCCTACTACGGTACCGCCTGCAAGTCCTGTCCAGCTTGGTGTGAAGTGTGCAACAGAGTTTCAGGAACATGTGAAGTTTGTCTCCACTGTGAAGGTGACTGCACTCACGGATGTAAGGAGGGATGTGATTTTGGATATTTTGGAAAGTTCTGTGAACATAGATGTAATACAAGGTGTCTTTCAGGATGTAATGAAATAAATGGAGACTGTTTTAAATGTAAAACAGGCTGGTATGGTGGAACATGTGAGAAGCAATGTCCTGATAAGTGCATTGGCGGAGCATGTGGTATTAAAGGGTGTAAGGAGGGATGTGAAGTTGGATATTTTGGAACGTTCTGTGAACACACCTGCAGTCCTAAATGTGTATCAGGATGTAAACAGATGTCAGGAGACTGCTACAGTTGTAAATCAGGATGGTATGGTCGGATGTGCGAGTCTAAATGTGGATCTGGATGTGCCAGAGAATTATGCAATGTTAATGGGACATGTATTGATGGCTGTAGAAAAGGATTCTATGGCGATCAATGTCAGTACCAATGTCAACATTCCTGTCTCAATAAACTTTGTGATGATGAGGATGGAACCTGCAAGTCCTGTAAGAGGGATTTCTATGGAAGTCACTGTGAGAAGTCGTGTGTGAGATGCTTGGACGGCTCCTGTAAACAAGACTCTGGTCACTGCGTAAAGGGGTGCCTATCAAACTTTAGAGGTGACTTCTGTCAACATGACTGTGAAGGGAACTGCACTACTGAAGAATGTTTGGACGTTTGTAAAACTGAGTTTAGAGGTATGTGCACTAAAGGATGCAAGGAGGGGTGCGGTGTTCTGTGAACATAGGTGTAATACAAGGTGTCTGTCAGGATGTAGTGATATAGATGGAGCCTGTTTTAAATGTAAAACAGACTGCTTTGGTTGTACATGTGAGAAGCAATGTCCTGATCGATGCATTGGCGGAGTATGTGGCATTAATTGAATCTGTAGAAATAAAAACAAAAGAGACAAGTCCATAGGTGCTTCATTAAATGCAAAACAAACCCCCAAAGTGAAACATTTTTGGTGATGCTCATGTTAGGTTTTCTCATAATGAATATGAATTAGACCTGAAATGCTAAATGTCAAACAGGAAATTGTACAAGGCAAATTTTGTGAAAAGGAATCACTAACTGATGTTGATAGACAAAAAAAACATGTTTGTATTTATAAAAATCTCATAGGTCTTATGTCTATTAATATGTTTCAATGATGATTTTACGGAATATCAAAAATACTTAAGATATATAATACTTGACATAAGTGATACATATTTCAACGAATAAAAATTGGTGTTTTAACTTCAGGTGCTGAAATGTCACATTTCATTCTCTACTCAGTGGAGGGGACTGTTGTATTCGTTGTGGCAGTTCTGCTTGTATATTTGACTTGTCAATGTCATAGGTAAATATTATTTGAAAATAAGAAAATGTAAATTATTTTAATTTGTTCATCATATTGTTACAGAGAAGACATTATATAAAGCGAATGCTGTTATTTATCAACGAAGATGTCTTCAGGTGTATTCTAATCGCTGTGTCATATTAAGTTCACTCAAATTAATGTTTTCAGGGCAATGTTACTTACATTATTCATATTAAATTGGAAGATGGACTAAATATAATAGTTCAGCTGTTGCATAATTAGTTCAGCTAAATGTTGTCAGGCAGTCGTCATTCCTAATGAGAATTTCATACTTTCAGAAACTGTATTAAGAGACATCACCGTATTCATAACAACCCCACAGATGGACAACAACAACCACAGAGTGACATCACAGCAACACACAGAGACCAACAACAACATGTCTACTGCCAACTGGATGAGTTCACTGCAAGTCCTCCGCATCTACCTGGAGCACGGCCATCTGCAGTTGAATGGTCTACTCAAACATCATCTTCAACAGAGAGTCCCGAAAATGTTGAGAATGATAATGACACACGACCAAGTTTTCATCCTTTAATAGGTAATTCTAAACCTTGCAGACTGGAGTCCACTGCTGCTGCTGACTCACAACCTGGACTGTCTGTGGAACACAGCAATCTGACAACAATTGTCTAGACAGGAGCCGGAGCCGGAGGACTCTTATCAAGGTGTGAGGGTAACTCGGGAAGGAAGGTAGAAGATGATGTTGCAGGATCGAACAAACCTGTTGATCAAAGCTCCCAGTTAGACGAGAATGAAATGTTTCTTGATGAAGGAAGATTGGATGAAGATGCAAATCCAGGCGTTTATGTCAACTTTCGTGGATTTCATCGCTGTTAAAGGCTGAAATACTGCCCAAGCGGCATAATAGTTCAAATAACTCTCTCGTGAACTCGATCAGTCTCTCTGTCCTTGATGAAGGATTGATCATATCATGATTTGGAATGTGACTGTCTTCCGAAGTCAAAAATAGAACTGAAGTACTATATGTTATCAACTTCCTTATTTGTTCTCTCTTCTGGCTTTTTTATGTATGATCAAAGCTTTTCCATGATTGTTTGTGTACGATTAAACTCAATACCAATGTGATAATTATTTTATGTTGTATTTGTATTTGAACTGCAACCTCTTGGAGTTATGTCAGTAAACTGATTACCTCTATGTAAATATGCTTTCTTTCAATAAATATCTTTATAAGACTATTTCGTTTATGTGATACAAGCAAAATGATCTTTATCCCTCTTTTAACAAAGAGTTGGCAAGTGTTTTTCTTCAAAGTAAAAAAGTGAAGACCATAAACAACCTTTCCTCACTACAAACTGGATAATTTGCTGTGATTTAAAAATACTCCCAAAACATTTTATGACTGTTAAAGGCATTCATGATATTTATAATTTGTCTTTCTGTATTGTCTTGCTGGATGTAAGCTTGGACACTTGGACATGTTTATCTTATTTATGCATATCACTATTTTAATACAATCGAGGTTGAGTCTATTATTTTGACAAAATTTTATTAACTAGCTTTTGCTCCCGTAACAAATTAATATAATAGACTGAATGCAAAAAACCCTTAGTCATATTTTAGACTCAACAATGTGCGATCACCAATTAAACCAGGAAACATTTAATTTTCAGAAATGGTAGCAATCTGTAGATTTATTTGTGCATTTCAGTTTTTATTTTTGTATCAATAACCCTGTAAATCTCATTTGGTGTATGTTTGCTAAATGTATTTTGGTCGATTGTTGTGTAGATATGCTATTTAATGAGAATTCTAAAACGTCTCAGGAACCTGTGAAGTTTGTCTCCAATATGAAGGAGACTGCTCTCAGGGGCGTCTTGCTGGATGTAAGCTTGGATACTTTGGTAACCTCTGTGAACACACCTGCAGTTCAAAATGTGTGTCAGGATGTGATAAGACCTCAGAAGAATGTTTCAAATGCAAACCAGGTTTGTTTGGTGCTACCTGCGATTACCAATGTCCAAGTAGATGCATGTATAAGGAATGTGATATTGATGGAATCTGTACCCATGGCTGCACAGAAGGTTGGTATGGGTCAAGGTGTGAGTGCCGTTCATCATGTGCAGAAGGAAGATGCGATAGGAATGGGAAATGTACTAATGGATGTAGACTAGAATTCCACGGGGAACAGTGCCAGAACATGTGTCCACTGACCTGCTTCAATAGACATTGCGATATCAAGTACGGAACTTGCAGTTCCTGTGAGATAGGTTTCTATGGAAGTCTTTGTAACAAGTCTTGTGAGAGATGCATTGATGGTTCATGTAGTCAAGACACTGGTCACTGCATCCAGGGGTGTCTGTCCAACTACACAGGAGAATTCTGTCAACACGACTGTTCAGGGAACTGCGCAGCTGACAAATGTTGTGATGCTTGGACGACTGTTTCTAGAATTGACAAACCTTCAGGTAAACGACTTATTAATGTATTCTCAGACTTGTATAATTGATCAGATTAACCAAACATAATTTGTTGCCTGTCCTGTTTTGAAATTGATTTGATGAAATGTTTAAGCGGTTGCAGTTAAACTTAGCAAAACAAACAAGCACTAACTTTTCAATTCATGACGTACATACTGAGAGGCATAACAGCAAATATCATGAATAAATATCTTATAACTTTTTCTTTTTACCCCAAAATACAGAATACAGGAAATACCTTAAATATATGCAAAATTTCAGTGCAACAAATTTCAGAAGAACAAGTAGTATAAAACCAGGCAATAGTCAAATGATAAGTGCAATAACTGAGTCTGACATTGAATGTATTTATCAAAGCGAAGAGAAGATAGCTGTTGACAATATATCTGTCTTTATCACGTTCAATATGAACTTAACCAGAAACGCGTTTCATTGCCTGTAATAATACATGTATCTTGTGAAGACATCGTGTAATTGCCAACATGTATGTTTCCAGAGCCAGTAGACTCCCCAAGGTACCTGATTGCCGGAGGATGTCTCGCCTCCATCCTCTTCCTCATCATCTCTGGGTATGTGCTGTACCACGTCATCAGGTGAGGTCGTAGTTGATTTGATCAGGTAAAGGTGAAAAAGTTTACATAGAGTTGGTATGTAGGCCTACTCAAAGTCACTTCCTGGATACTGTTTTTGCCCAGTATTAACCTCGTGTTTAAATTACTTGCAAGAAGACAGGTTGAATGGGAAGATATATTGTATGTATTCTATGATTTGTTTTGTTATCTTACATCTATAATCTAATATAGAAAGGGTAACGTTATTTCTCATTAAGGAGGTTGAATACAAAATATCTAGGTATTAAGAAATAGCTAAATTTGGTCTTATTTTGTTGAAAAATATGTCTTGAATCAAATTGGGTCATAAAAATACCATGTCACCACAGTTTTTGTTCGAAAAAGGGCCCATCCGTTAGGGCACCCAATGATGAAAATACAATAATTTAAAAACTCCTTTTCAAGATAACTTTTGAATATAATTGTTATTTAAATGTTTTTCCATTAAGGCATTGCAATATGGAAATAAACTAAGTCAGGAAAAAAATAAACTTGAAAATAATATGAAGTAAATTCATACAAATAACCTTTTTTTGTATGATTATTTTTGTAAAATATTATTCTTTTATGAAAAGAATTGATTTCTCGTATTACGATTGTTTTGAAAATTATATATTTTATAGTTAATACACACTAGAATAAGATTAAAAAGAAAACACAATATGTCACCAGGGGATATCAGAGATATTCACATTCAATTTGGCCACATCAATGAAAATTAACATCCAGGGGAGATAACTCTTCATTGTCAACATTACCCTTTTTAGAAATTTTCATTTGTACTTAAGGCTAATTAGTGAAATAAATGTTATCATAAAACAATTACTTATGTTCACAAATATAACATAGTCATTGTTTTTTATAAAACTAAATCATTATTTATTTTTTATTTTTTTTTATCACACACTTTCAGTGAAAAATAAACAAAACAGCATAAACTTCAAAATAGCACAAGCTGACTGTTGTGGATGTGCAGTAACAAAGGTATCCAACCTCCTTAAGCCGAATAATGTATGTGATGTACCACGTCTTTAGGTGACGCTTATATAAAGTTGATATGAATGAAAAGACACTATATGTCAACTGCGCCGATTGCCAGTACTTATCATGTGTTCAAATTGCTCGCAAAAAGACTGTCGGAATTGAGATACACGTTGTATGCATCTATGAAAAAGGGGATTTTTTTGTTTTCATTTAGCCGAATATTCTACATTTCACATTTTCATTTCAGAAAACGTACTTACATCCAACAGAATGTTCGAGTTAAAGCATAACCTGAGAGGCGCAGTCGTAACGGGCAATCCGACCAGCTTAAAACAAATCATCTTCCCAGTTTCTTCCTCCCTTAAATAACGATTTTGAAAGATCAAAAATCAACGTTGCACAAGAGTTTTCTGTAGTTGAAGTGATATTTACTCTCAATTTTAAGTCACAAAACAGTGATAAAGACAATGGATTGATTTTTTATGTTGTTTGTAAGTGACATGCGTTAAAAAAAAAAAATCATGAATTTCATTACCCTTCGAGGTTCCCAAATGATATTAATCATTTTGTAAAAGAAAAAATACCAGTTTTCAAAACCTACATGAAAGAGAAACACTATCAACAATATTAACAGATAGTTCAGTAAAGATACAAGATGCGTCGCTTGTTTAATTTTTGGATTAAGTTTGTGTTTTGTCTCTCCTGACACATTAGAAGTTAGATTAAGTGTAGTAGGTTGTTCACTTATTGTGTTTACATTACTTGTATACATAGGGATAATCGTGTAACAGTTTCTTGTCTTATGTCGTAAGTATATTTGTTAAATAATCAAAAATATCGCTTGAGAGGGTGTTCACCTTTTTGGTTAAATAACTTGTAAAGTTAGCAATATTGTCGTCTTATATCATGTTTACTTAACAATAACTTAATTAACTATCCGCCTGTCAAACATACATGTAATCATTTTTTAAAGAAAATTAAGATAAATTATTTTCTAGTTTGAAACCAAACTCTTTTTGATAAATGAGCACAAAAATGGAGGTTCAACAAGCGGTAGTTAAGCAGTTGTTACATTCATTACCCCTCTGACAGATGTCAATTGGCACAGCTCCCAAAGCTGAATGTATTAGAGATAAATGCCATTTAGATAGTGAACAAATGTAACAATGTTATATTTGGAACTACACTATCTAGAATAGTACAGATTCTTGTACTTTTTCGGGCCGAGTCCCATGCGGGATTCGAACCCACACCCTCAGAGGAGTCTGGCACTATAATGGAATTTATCTCTTATGCATTACAATTATTGCTATTGTATTTGATTTAAACATATTTTCATTCATGAACACGATGAAAAGGGATTGGCAAACAAGCACAATCTTATTTAAATGCCTATCCTAAACATAAACATAGTTACAAATGAATAAATAACTTAGTATTGTTACACACGTTTGCTTATTGAATAGTACATGGTATACGAGTGTTAAACTTTAAGTTTTATCAAATCGCTTTGAAAATTTAATGACATAAAATGAATGAATGAGTCTATTAAATTTTGGTTTGTTTCAGTGTCAACATTTTGGAAACCATATAATATTGAATGTATATCAAAGCCATTTTGATAAAAGAACAGTGAATAACTTAATTCGCCATACAGCGGACATGTATCAAAGAAATGAACATTGAAAGTGTATAGAAGATGTGTTTAATTAAATAGTATCTAATTGAAGAATACATTTTTTACTTTTGTACCTCATTTTCTCCTGTTTACCATAGCAATATTTTGGGTAAATGTATTGTGTATATTCACCTTATAACTTATTTGTGGGTTTTTTTCTTGAAACAAAATGCCAATTTCGAAATTTTAATAATAGGTGATTTAACTTAGAAATTATAAAGAATGTAATAACCTTTTGAAGTTTATACATAGAACGTTTATATCTATAGAGATTTTATCCGAGCAGTGTGTAATATGAATTTTACAAAACAAGTGTGACAACAATCCGTAATAATTACAAAATGGTTTTGTTACACTAATTTCCGCGATTCTGATTGGACGAGAGCGCTCAAAAACCTGCTGCCATTTCTCGATAAATGAAGAAAAATTTGCAACCATACCATGTGCATTCATTCCTTGTGACGTCACAATCACCTGACGCAATAGTCCGGTTTTGACAGTTGCGAGTTACGTTCTGTTGCAAAGCCAGATATAACATATCGTATCACTTCCAACCTGCGTTGTAAAGTAAATACATTCTTCTCCCTAACACAATCAAAACATTCACCGGAAAGACTGCATTTTAATAACTACGAGTCCTCAAGCTTGTCGCAAACGGCGGACATTTTGAACGTCATGTGATATGCTAATTAGGGATAATCCGAAAATGCCGATTCAGGTTAAGACGAATTGTGATTGCATGGGTATCAATGGTTGCGAAAACGAAATTAAATCTTCGGCCGTTTTAGTTTATGGAGTTCGCAATTTTGATTCAACTTTGTATTGTTTCGTGTAACAAACCACAATTTCACGACATTGATGACAGATTTTTTGAAAATAATTAGGAAAAACTTTGTTAAAATGTTGATTTTGTAATTATAAGGATTGTTTTACATGTTTACATGGTTGGTGCCTCTATCGATGTATAACAGCAACACACTTTGTATAAAATACGCTACGCTACGCGATTTTATACAATCTGTTGCTGTTATACATCGATAGAGGCACAAAACATGTAAAACAATCCTTAAATAAAGAAAAAATACTATGTGTAAATGTGCTAAATTGAATTGTCCATAAAACTATGCAACCAGGGTTATTGGGAGGGGTGACATGCAAGTGATACTATCAGAGCGAAGGATAGCTTATTCAAGATTCGTCACTGACATTAATTTCCCATCATACCTTTATAAACTACATAACACATGTTCGGTGCAAGAAGAAGTTTTAACCGAACTCTCAAATGTGGGTTGATGGCCCAGTCATCACTCATACCAATGATTAAATTTCCCTCCAATCGTCTACAATTGAGCTGTATTGTTATTCATTGTAGCCAAGGAAGCGAACCAATAGGGTTTTATCATATAAGATTTTTATTTTATAAATTCTACTTTTACCTCTCTATTTCTTTATTTCCGTTTGTAGTTTTAGAATAAAATTGTAATTCCGAAATCTGAATTAGGATCATTTGACAACACATAAGATTTTAAAGTTACACATAGTTTACATTCTTCCTAAAATAACAATGCCTTTACATGATCACCAGATCCCTGAAAAAATTCGACCTTGTTCAAAGATATATACGTTTTAAAATATTAACAAGATACGAACTCCTCTTCTCTAGGTCTGACTGCAGCCCCTACGTCGCAAGATTTTTTACCAGTTTAGTGCTGATGAAACTTAGTCGTAAGCGGACCAATCATGTCATTGTGCTTGTAAGTTTAAAGCATTGCCCTCAGGAGTAACTTGTCCCTGGCTTTTGTCACCGAAGACTTTATGGGATAACTAATGATTAGTTAGCTGCGTCTATGTCAGAACATTTGATCTAGAGGTCTGTGATCAGACCTGAAAACCTAACTGAAAAAGTTTTTAAAACTTTTAATTCTCGTAACTAGGCCGATTTTAATAAAATCGCACCAGATGTAAACTCAATACAGAAAGACAAGTTTTTAATATCATGAATGCCTTTGAAAGATACAAAATGACAATTTTTATTGTTTTGGGACAATTTTATAATAGTATTTACAGCAAATTATCCAATGTGTAGTGCGAAAAGGTTGACGAAGAACTGCTGTTAATGGTATTGACTTTTTTACTTTGAAGAAAAACACTTGTCAACTCTTTGTTAAAAGACGGGTAGAGATCAATTGGCTTGTAAAACATGAACGAAATATTCTTATAACGAATTTTTATTGAAAGAAAGCATATTTACATGTAGGTAATAAGTTTATTGACATAACTCTTAATGTTACTGTTCAAATACTGCAACATACAACTTTTAAAATAATCATCACATTCATAATGATGTTAATCATACACCAACAATCATGGAAAAACTCTTATCATTCAGCTTCATGAGCATGTTGCTTCAAAAACGACAAAAGAGAGAAATGGAAGTTGGTAACATAAAGTACTTCAGATTATGATATGATCAATCCTTCATCCACTACAGAGGGACTGATCGAGCACACGAGAGAGTGAGTTGGACTTTCGAGCACACGAGAGAGTGAGTTGGACTTTTGCGCCGCTTGGCGATAAAGTCCACGAAAGTTGACATAAGTGCCTGGATTTGCATCTTCAACCAATCTTCCTTCATCTTCTACCTTCCATCCCGAGTTACCCCTTGATAAGAGGCCTCCGGCTCCTGTCGGGGCAACTGCAGTCAGATAGCTGTGTTCCACAGATGGTTCAGGCTGTGATTCAGCAGCAGCAGTGGACTCCAGTCTGCAAGAGTTCGAATTAACAATTGGAAGATGAAAACTTGGTGGTGTTTCATTATCATTCTCAACATTTTCGGGACTCTCTGTTGAAGATGATGTTTGAGTAGACCATACAACTGCAGACGACCGTGCTCCAAGCACATGTGGAGGACTTCCAGTGAACTCATCCAGTTGGGAGTAGACATGTTGTTGTTGGTTCCTGTATGTTGCTGTGATGTCACTCAGTGGTTGTTGTTGTCCATCTGTGGTGTCGTTATGAATACGGTGACGTCTCTTAATACGGTTTCTGAAAGTATTAATTACTCATTGGGAATGACAACTGCCTGATAACTTTCAGCTGAACTAATTATGCAACAACTGAAGCAAAATTATATTAACATGTTAGATTAAAGACAACTTGTAATTGATGCAATGTGATCATAATCTTTCTGAATGTAAGTATGAATAATGTATTGAAAAGACATTGCCCAGAAAACATTAGCAGGGTTAAATAAGCATATATCTAAATCATCTCATTTGATAAATAACAGTTTGGAACAATATTTGCTATAATGCCATCGCCGCATCACTTTGATAAAATAAAGAAAAATGCTATAAATGTGTATTTTCAAAATCTGTTTACCTTTGAAACCGACAAACCGCATACATAAGCAGTGCTGCCACAACCAATACAACAGTTCCTCCGACTAAGTAGCGAATGACATGTGAAATTTCAGCACCTGAAAAATAACCATAATCTCTATTGGCTGAAAAATGTATCATTTATGTTAGGTAGTCAATATCACTTTCAAATAAAATTTCTTAAAATAACTAAATATATGAATTAACATTGAAACATTGAACAAATAGTATTTTCTGTAAAAACCATGTTTCAAGCTTTATCGTCATGAGAAGGAGTTATGCTTTCACAAAGAAATGGAAAGTAAGAGCTTATCAATTCTATTTATCATGATAAAACCTAACACACTCAGCTCCAATTAAAGCATATTTGAAAAGTGATCATCATTTACATAAACGATGTCACAGTTCGGAAATGCCAAAAGGGACCAACCGATTGGAGCGCTGCATACTTATAAAAGATAAAGAGATGTTGCTAATCCCTTTCATGTCGTCAAGATAACCATTTCCAGGCTGTAAAATATTTTAACAGGAAGTATCCAGAACATGTACGTCCAGACATGTCCTGTGTGACGTCATTAAGACCGGTCATCAGCCATCTCCCAGTAGTCTAGTTCAGGCCTGCACAAGAGACAGCCAATGCCACGACAGGAACGCACGGCAATTGCCTGGTAGACTTGGGGCGTACATGGCTGATCAAGATTGACACACGGTATTGGCACTCATCATTTTGCCTGTTTTATACCACTTGTTTGAAATTTATTGAAAAGAAAGTTTGGCATCTATCATCCTCTATTAACATTGTAATACTATTGACATGTCATTATCTGTATAGTGTTTTTTGGACATTTGCGTAATTTATCAGACATTTATTCCTATATGCGTTTTATGCCTCACACAAAGATGAGATGAAAAGGGTAAGTGCCAGTTTGTTATGTTAAGATCAGTTGCAGACGCTTAAACATTTGCATCAAGTAAAACTTCAACATAATGTTTGGTTAATCTCATCATTCATAACTGTTACTCTGTTCTATTTCTGAGAATACAATAATAAGTCGTTTACCTGAAGGTTTGTCAGTTTTAGAAACAGTCGTCAAAGCATCACAACATTCCTCAGCTGTGCAGTTTCCTGAACATTCATGTTGACAGAATTCTCCTGTGTAATTGGACAGACACCCCTGGATGCAGTGACCAGTGTCTTGACTACACGAACCATCAATGCATCTCTTACAATACTTCTCACAGCGACTCCCATGATAATTCTTCTTGCAGTTCTTACAGGTTCCATCCTTGTCATCACATTCTCCATTTAAAGAATCCAGTGCTCTCGTATTGTTAGACCTAGTTTCATTCAGGTCATATTCATTCATACCCATCTCTTTCATACGTGAATCATCGTCACAGATGGAGGTCTGGTTGTCTCCCCTTGTTCCATTCTCATATCCTGTCAGATTCTTTTTAAAGAGTTCTTTATGGAAGTATGAATCAGTTATAGCTTTTCTACTGCAGTTGATGGTAACATTACCTGAAAAAATTAAAGGATATGAGTTTTTTTCAAAGTCCAGTTTTTATATTGATTGATTGACTATAAAAATAAAGTTGTTATGATAACAGTTAACAGTATGATATTTATCTTACCCTGTAGAATCAAGAAAAGAAAAATATGTAATTAATTAAAAACTTTTATTTTGTGTGTGATAAAAATCCTCTCATTTGTAAGCAAAAACAATATATATTCTATACAAATTGACCATTCATTAAATAAAAATTCTTCAAGCAGTCACTGGTCTCATGATAAGTATTAAGTTTCCTTACTTTTTGACATGACTTGAAGATAGATATGTTCATCAGGCGAGAGGTTGTTCAGTGTCTGAAGCACAACTTCATCACCATTCAAGGGCGCTTCTCTCCTGCACTCTGTAGGTATAAAATCTCTCGATCCTACCCTAAGAAAACAATCATTCCCTCCGTGAACGTCGTCCATCTCCACAAGGTCCATCATGGAAGTATTACCACCAATGGTCAAACTGACCATTCCATTGGCCTCGCACCACTTCTCAACTTGGAGCCTCTTCAGAAGAATGTAGAAGTCTTCTGTGGACGTTATGTTACAGGAGCAGATAGAACTGCTGGAGATGCTGGAGGTGCTGGAGATGCTGGAGGTGCTGGAGGTGCTGGGAGTTTGATGGAGGACTGGAGATTGAGAGGTTCCTATTCCATTGCACATGTTGAGGACTGCTGTGGAAACAAGAATATTGAAGTGTTTTAGTGGTATTCTAGAAGTTGTTTTAATAGAGTACAACATTTTGTGGATATCCAATTTCATTTTTCACAGAATGGAGACATTTATGGATCCTTTTACCATTTTCCTATTCCGTTGCACATGTTGAGGACTGCTGTGGAAATAAAAATATTGAAATGTTGTTTTAATAGAGTACAACATTTTGTGGATATCCAATTTAATTTTTCACAGAATTGGGACGTTTATGGATCCTTATACCATTTTCCTGTTCCGTTGCTCATATTGAGGACTGCTGTGGAAATAAGAATATTGGGTAACTAGGCTTTGCATATTTGCATATTGTCTTGGTTAAAAGGAAGAAATCTTCATTGATGTTAGCATTGTATGGGTTTTGTCAGCATTGCTCTAGGTTTGGTGGAGGACTGGTGATCTAAAGGTTCCTTTGCTCTTGCACATCTGAAGGACTGCTGTTGAAATAAGAATATGAATGTGTTAATGTGGCTTGCATATTGTCTTGATTTGAATGAAGAAGTCTTCTTTGTCATCATAGGGAGAGTATTGTCAGCATCCTTTTCTGTTGCACATATTGAGGACTGCTCTGGAAATAGGAATATTGGGTTAAACTAGGCTAATGAAATTTGCATATTGTCTTGGTTAAAATGAAGAAGTCTGCTTTAGGATAGGAATATTGGGTAACTAGGCTTATTAGATTTGCATATTGTCTTGGTTAGAATGAAGAAGTCTTCTTAAGGATAAGAATATTGGGTAACTAGGCTTATGAGATTTGCATATTGTCTTGGTTAGAACGAAGAAGTCTTCTTTAGGATAGGAATATTGGGTAACTAGGCTTATTAGATTTGCATATTGTCTTGGTTAGAACGAAGAAGTCTTCTTTAGGATAAGAATATTGGGTAACTAGGCTTATGAAATTTGCATAGTGTCTTGGTTAGAACGAAGAAGTCTTCTTTAGGATAAGAATATTGGGTAACTAGGCTTATGAAATTTGCATATTGTCTTGGTTAGAACGAAGAAGTCTTCTTTAGGATAGGAATATTGGGTTAAACTAGGCTTATGAAATTTGCATATTGTCTTGGTTAGAACGAAGAAGTCTTCTTTAGGATAAGAATATTGGGTAACTAGGCTTATGAAATTTGCATATTGTCTTGGTTAGAACGAAGAAGTCTTCTTTAGGATAAGAATATTGGGTAACTAGGCTTATGAAATTTGCATATTGTCTTGGTTAGAACGAAGAAGTCTTCTTTAGGATAAGAATATTGGGTAACTAGGCTTATGAAATTTGCATATTGTCTTGTAAGTGACAGGAACTAGAATTGCTTGGGCTTAGTGGAACACTGGGGACCAAAAGGTTTCTGTGATGTTTCACCTGTTGAGGAGCGCTGTCTGTGCTCATAGAGTTGAAGATTGCTGTGAAAGAAAATTCTTGATAACATAACATACTTGTAAATATGTTTTCTGTGGTTGTTATGTGACAGGAAACTGCCATTGGTTAATATTTATACTTCCTTATTGTTTATTTCTGACCCACTAAGTTGTAAGTTATACTTACAGCTGAATTTTAAAACAGATATCTAACTTTGAATACATATTTTGAGGTCTAGTCTAATACTTCAGCGCTCAAGAGTAATATTTGAAAACTCATCTCCTCCATTGTGGAGAGTTACCTGCAAAAGACAAGATAGGTTAAAAAGGCTATCAACTTAGTGTAAATTAAATTAACCTATTAATTCATCCATTTTTTTAGTTTATTCTGAAAATATAATTTATTCTACATATTTATGTTTTTGAACAGTTAAAACTGCTATTTTATCATAACAGCTTGCCAAGAAACCAATTATGAAGAATATCTTCATGATAATATTATTAGGACAGTATGACTTTTATTGTAGATCTAATTGCAGTTGTTATTTAGGAAGTGAGTACAGTCATTTCCTGTGTTGAGGCCTAATGATTTAAAGAAATAATTTTGCTAAGTGCTAGTAACCAACATAGATATTGCCAACTATATAATTCTCCTGTGTAGACACCTGAAACCAAAAACATAGATTCTCAACTAGTTGTACTCTTCTGGGTCCCTTGTTACCTCAATATCAGACATTTTGTTATTTTTCTATGCACAATGTTTAGTTTTGTGATATCAATCCAGATAAACCTGAATAAGTGAGGTGTTAAATGAAAGTTCAACTTATATGATGGTTCATTCAAACAAATAATTGTTTATTCTTATGCCATAAATATATTTTTTATGATGATAGAAGTCAACAATCTAACAAGAATGTGATAAGCTATTGTAGTGCCTAAGTAGAGAGGAATGTAAATATATCATCACTTCACAAAGTTTTAAGTTAAAATATTTGACAAAATGTTTATGTGGAATCATTATAACATCACATGGTTACCTTGGCAATGGAACCTCCACAGCAACTTCTCAAAAGGATATCAAAAAGGCAATTTATTTATTTAACTAAAATAAGGTCAATCGCATTAAAAATCATGATTATAATGAAAAAGCTGCCATGTAATAAACTTCAAGTATGGCAAAATGCTCAAGGATTAATTATACAATTAAAACATTAAACATCAAGGATATCATTTATGCAGCATGACAATATTTTTTTGTAAATGATATCAAATATTAACTACCTTAGGAACTAACTATAAAGTCATTAGTAAAGGAGTCATCAACTACCTATAATAACTTACTATAAAGCCATTAACAAAAGAATGCATCAACTACCCAATAACTAACTATAAAGTCATTAGTAAAGGAGTCATCAACTACCTTAAGAACTAACTATAAAGTCATTAATAAAGGAGTCATTAACTACCTTAAGAACTAACTATAAAGTCACTAAAGGAGTCATTAACTACCTTAAGAACTAACTATAAAGTCATTAATAAAGGAGTCATTAACTACCTTAAGAACTAACTATAAAGTCATTAATAAAGGAGTCATTAACTACCTTAAGAACTAACTATAAAGTCATTAATAAAGGAGTCATTCAACTACCTTAAGAATTAACTATAAAGTCATTAATAAAGGAGTCATTAACTACCTTAAGAACTAACTATAAAGTCATTAGTAAAGGAGTCATCAACTACCTATAATAACTTACTATAAAGCCATTAACAAAAGATTGCATCAACTACCCAATAACTCACTATAAAGTCATTGATAAAGATGTCATCAACTACCTTAAGAACTAACTATAAAGCCATTAATAAACGTCATATTATAATACAATAAACACATAGATAGAGAGATTAAAATAAGGATCGAGTGATTGCTTGTGATATTAATTAATTAATTATCATGCAAAGATAGCAAATTATTCTGTCAGCCATACCCTCAAATAAGAAAAAAGCCTTAGCAAGTCTGTAAGAAGACTAACAGCTGAATTATGTGTCCTTTTCATTTCATTTTATTTATTTCAAATTTTAGATTTATTGACAGTTTTATTTAAAATTCTAAGCATTGACTAGTATTCCCAATATTTTCCTGAGCCTCATAATGTTCTTTATATATATAAATTCCTTAAACTTTCTTTTTTCAGACAGTTACAATCTTCAAAATAAGTTCATTTTCGGTTATGAAAATACTTATTGACTTTAAAATTGAACATTAAATGCAATGCAATTATTTCTACAGCGTACCAAGCACGTTTTGATGCATATAAGAAGACTTCACAATTATCTTGGCCGATTTAGAGATTGATTGTGCAGTTAATTAGTACATTAGACATAAAGATATCAAATGTAAGACATGTTCCTTGCTCATGTGTAACAATTATGATAATAATAATATATTACCACTGAACCTGATAAGAATATTAAATATAAAGTGTAAGAAATGCCCCTCATGGAACGGGAAATTAATTGTGCAGGGACATCAAGGATATCAAATATACAACATGACAATTGTGCATGGTTAGTGGGATCAAATTTCAACTCACCATGACCGAGGGTTAAGAACGGACTGAGAAGGAGGAGAAAAATGCGTAGAATCCAAATCCCCATCTTTTATGTCATGGTAGTATTTCTTAACCTCATTTCTCGGTCGTCTCAGCTATGATATAGGACAACGTTAGCCAGCAGGGCCACATTGTGTACTTCTCTCATTGTGATTATAAGAAATGAGGAAGTAATGTCTGACAGGATATGAATGTGGGATGTAGTCAACACTATCAGTCACCGCCCTGCTCTGCCAGTACAAGATAACTTTTTGAGGCATTATTCCTTTCATGTTCAAACATTTTTACTTTGTTTAACAAATGTGATAAGTGGTGCAAGATTTTTTTTAAGATAAATATTTTTATCAAGAAAGCATTTTCATCAATTTCAAATCGTTTGCTTTTCTTTGGTCATGAGTGAGTAAAATTTTAAACATTATTTTTTAATGGCAATCAATAACAGTTTCACTACCAGCTTATATTGCCAATGGAATTCATGTTATACAATCACCCACAAAGAAATAAAAAACTAAAATTAGGTGTAAGAAATAAGAACAGTATATTATGAATAGAGTGTATGATGTATATCTGTTTCTATATAAACACTAAACCCTATACATTAGTATAAGAGAGATACTAAATCAGTGTTACTATGTTTTGTGTAATGTACTATGTGATATAGCTCTGAGACAGAAAAAAATATGAGAAAATTCCCTCAATTTGTTTTTCAGTTGCAGCTAAATAGTTTGAACATTGTTTCAAAATCTTTTGCTTCCGTGACATTATCACACTGTTCAAAGAGGATACTAATTGACCTTCCATTTAATACCATTTGTATTAAATGAGTGAATGATTTTTTATAAAATGAGCGAAAGCTAGTTTGATACCAAATTATTCTCGAGTTTGAAAGTAGTATTAAATGGAAGGGAGTTTAGTATTCTGTTTAATACTTGCCCTAAAAAGAAAAACAAATGTAGATTGTTTGCTGAAAATTACATTTTCGTGACTCGTCAACCATTGTGACGGCATTGTGACAACACACTTCTGAGACGTCAGACATAAATTGTGTCATTACACTAGTTTGATATTGCCGTAACGGTATTACACTGTGGTATCTTAAACAGGGAGTACTAATTTGCTTATCTCCCCTGTCATTGTTTCAGCTACCTGACTTCGTATAGCAGATGACTTTCAAGTAACAACTGCAATGCATCAAAACAAAGCAAAATACAGACCGCGCTCGTTTTGTTTTTACATTTTATTATGAAAAATGGTGAGAAATAAAGGGGATAACTGATCACATATCTACACGTTCACAAATCCCAAAACACGACTTCCTCGCATTCACATACAAATTATAGATTTTTAGCTCATCTGTCCTGTAAGGCCCGATGGGCTTATGGCATGGCATGGTGTCCGGCGTCTGTCCGACCGTCCGTCCGTCCGTCCGTAAACTTTGTGGAATTTCGACTTCTTCTCCAGAACCATAAGGACTAGAAAGCTGAAACTTTGTGTACAGACTCCTTGACTAGTGAAGATTATAAATTGTAGCTTTGGTGGCCCTGTGACCCCTAATAAGGGCCACATATGCCACGCCCTAAAAGCCTATTTTCATCTTCTTCTCCAGAACCATGAGGCCTAGAAAGCTGAAAGTTTGTGTACAGACTCCTTGGCTATTGAGGATTATAAATTGTAGATTTTGTGACCCTGTGGCCCCTAATAAGGGCCACAGGGGCCAAGCCCTTAAAACCTATTTTCATCTTCTTCTCCAGAAGCATAAGGCCTAGAAAGCTTTAACATAGTGTACAGACTCCTTGACTAGTGAAGATTAATAATTGTAGATTTTGTGACCCTGTAGCCCCTACTAAGGGGGGAAACACATTGGCCACACCCTAAAGCAAAATCAAATATACAGCCTGATGAGCTACAGAGCCAATGGCTCTATTTTTTGTAGTTTGAACAGATGAAGACACAACTCAAACTGTTGTTGCGTCCAGTCACCTGACTTCACTATAGCAGTACTTCCTAGTAACCACGATGCAGAAAAACAAATTATACAAAAGTACAAAATACAGACCTCACTCGTTTTTGTATTTTATTATGAAAAGTTGTGAGAAATGCAATAAGTGAGAGCTACTGTAGCAAGGCAGCAATTGGATTCTTGCACTATAGACAAAGTAAACAGAATACTATATAACTAAATCATACGTCCAATTCTTCACAGTAGCCCAACAGAAAGAAGTATTTTGCACATATATTGTAGAATTTGTAAGGACGGCCAACAAATGGGAAATGAGACAGGATAGATATAATGCACAAGTGGTTTTGTGTCATGTTCCATCACTCGAAGTTTAAAATTTATGTATAACCCCAATTGTGATGTGTATATATAGATATACATGAACTTAATTTCAGCTAGAAACAATACATCCTAGATGAGTATGGGTTTTTCTGCACAAAATTTATATGATTTTAGAAATATGATAAGGATATGATTTTTGGATACTATTATTTTAACAATTTATGTAGTATTTGCAATTTAGAAATATATCCCCAAAATTAAATTTCATGAAATAAGTGTTTAGATGAAGCAGGAAGTAAGTAATAATATCTGCATACATATCTAAATCCGTTTGTACATTGACAATGATATTTGTTCACCCCCCCCCCGTAACCCGGAACGGGGACGATGCATTCAGCGGTATCTGTCCGTACGTAAGTCCGGATTCTTGTTAACGTAATATCTCATGAACCATTTCACTCAGAGTCTTCAGATTTTGATGTCAGTCTACATGACGGGAATACGCAGACACCAGTCGATAATGGTGACCTTGACCTTGTTTCCAAGGTCACTACGGCACTTTGACCCCTTTTGAAGCTCTTGTTAACCCGATATCTCATGAACCATTAGAGACTTCAAATTTGATGTCAGTCTACATGACGGGAATACACATACACCAGTCTATAATAGTGACCTTGACAATATTTCCAAGGTCATTACGGCACTTTGACAGCTTTTGAAGCTCGATCTTGTTAACTCAATATCACATGAACCATTTCACTCAGAGTCTTCAAATTTGGCGTCAGTCTACATGACCGAATTTTGCAGACACCAAATGATTATTGTGACCTCAAGCTTTTATTCAAGGTCACTACGGCACTTTGACCATTTTTGAAACTCTTGTTAATGTGATATCTCATTAACGGTTACACATTTTCAAATCATTACAGCTCTTATGGAATGTGTGCCAGCAGATATTTTAGTCATTATAACTACATGTATATCTACTTTATATTATTCATTTGATATGTATAGAGAGCATGCTGTCTACCAAATTATTAAAACTCAAAACTTAATTCAGTATAAGCGGTGGCGGACATTGCCATGTTAGTGGCAAACACATATATATATATTTCTGGTGTTGACACTAAATCTAATTTTGCTGTTGGGATGTTTGACTGTGGCTTCCGTATAAGCATGGGCAGTGCCATATTTTTCTGAACATAACCTCAACCTTTTTGACCAATTATCACCAAATTTGTTAAACTGCCTCTCCATATCAGGTAGATTAGACTTTTGAAGGTTTGAGCATCAGGAAGAGTGAACCACAACCAGAGAGGTCCATGCCACAGAAATTTATTCATGTTTCATTTAAAGTTGAAGGCAAATCAAAAGTAAATTAATTCTAAATGATCATCTCAAAATCCATATCTAGCCCTTAATGCTTTTCAGTGTAAGACAGCACAAGGCTAACCAGGAAGATTATTGACAACCTGTTCTGTGGTGTTATAAAATAAAATAAGCTTGACAAGTTTACTTCCTTCAATATATTTAATGAATCATCTTTTTCTTTGAGATAAATATTTAAGAAATAATAATTTAGGGCGGAATGCGCAACCTTCCTTTGTCTGGTTATAGTCAAGTGTTTGACAATATTTATCTGCAATTTTTATACTCCCAGTTAGGTTAGTAAGGTTTGTAAAAAATAATAGCTTGCCACTAATGGTTAAAACACTGCCAGAGGCATACAACTCCAATTCGCTCACTCACAAAAAATAATGGAAAATTAAGAATAATGTAGGTAAGGGAACTACCTTTTTTCAGGCATTTATTTAGAAAATACCAAATGTTTGAACTCCTGAAGTCTGGCATCTGTCAACCTGATAATCCAACTCTCAAAATAAACTCTCATAAACACCATTGTGACATCATCAACAGTGAACCTCATTTTAGTACCTTAGCTCTGCCTCTCTGCCTAATTTTTGTCTGATGAAGCCACCCTCACAGGTTGCGAAACGTTGCAATTAAAACCTTGAAGTTGTCACCCGCCTGGTTTTCTATGTGTTTTGTAGTTCCCCCCTTATTCTCAAAAAGGTTGACAAGATTCTTTTTTCTCTAAAACCACGCACGGTGGTACATGAGCAATTTTAAATGAGAAAGAAAGATAAGGATTGGGCATACATAACATAAAGAGTAGCATGTAACACTTCTGATTTTTTAGTCAATGTTACCTCTCATAGACATGAATATTCAACACATTATTGAGATAACGGTTTAAATCTATAATTATACAACTTGACATATCCTAAGAGATTATGGAATGTGTATTAAATTTCAAGACATGATTTAAGGAATATGAAATCGAATCAGCTCTATAAGTCATTTGATGTTATACTTTACTGGTCATTAAGTTTGGTTGCAACTCCTTACGTGTCATAGTGATCTTCCTTATTGCGTCTGTTAGATCAGGAAGGCAGCCAGACAGTCAGTTTTCACATGCGCAGTATATATATATATAATTATATATACACTGTTAGACCATACAAAATTTACAAGTAGATTTTTAGGACAACATGTTATATAAAAGTAAAAAGAAAATTTGCTTAATGATGATGAAAAGTTTTCTGAAATGCTTCAGATATAGAAACGGATTTAAATATTTTTTTTCTCTTTTTTTGGGGGTTTAGGGAAAATTGTCAACATTTTTATTCAACTGGTTCTGAGTAGAATTTTTTTCCAGATAAGTCAAAATAATGTCAGGAGAGTCCATAAATGTATTAATATTTTCATATACCAGTATGATTTTTAATCAACATTCACAGGGGTTATGTTACCCGACAACATGATTAGTTTGAGTGTGCATGTCAAGTGATTGTACAAAGTTAAGCCATGAGTCTTAATTAGCATATCAAATACCCTAATTGATAATACAGTGTATGCCAATATAATCAAATCATTTAAAGAGTTAATGGCACCGTAGTACGTTTTCTGCAATGTTTTATTTCTTCAAAGTTTTTCTATAAATAGAAGTGTAAATAAAATATATTTTAAAGTGTGTCTTATACATCTGATTTCTCTACCGATTTTCATTGTAAAAGAATAGCATGATATGCTACATATAAAGTGAATACTGCATGTATCCATTTTTAATCATTTGAGCTAGAGGATTGATTTCATAGCTATGAGACTGAACTAGGCAAGTTTCTATAAGAAATTCTGTTATTGCTTTAAAGAGATTGTCCTTCTATTGGTAGCATGTTTAAATAAGAATAAAGATCTCACAAAAAGGAATAATATGCTACTAATTGCAAAATTTTTCTTTTGATTAATTGTTTTTTAATTCCAAATTTGTAATTGTTTTTACATTCAAAATTTGCAGTTGTAAAACAAGAGTAACATGTTTGGTGAAAATGCCCCCAAGTGGTATTTTCTTGATACTGTAAACAATTATGCTACAACTACAAATTATTGGGTACAGTTATGAGATGTTTGCCCCCTAATGAAGTTAATACATGTGACATAATTTTTTTTTTTTTTCAAAACTTGCCACTGTCACTTAAATTTCAACTTGATGAGATACAATGTTTTAAAACCCCTATCATGTTACAGTGCCTCTCAGGGGTGACGTCTTGTCAAGTAGGTTCATGAAAATGATGATTGACAGTCTAGTTTGGTTTGAGTTTAGTCAAGTACTGTTCAGTGGCCCTTCAAGATAGTCACTGACAGATCGGTCACGGAACATCAAGTGTTGAATGTCAGATACACTGTTATCATGTAATTGAGGATTCTGTACTGGATATGTGCTTGAATTTCTAAAAGTGCACTTGAAGAGGTAGAGGACTAGATCATGACAAGGAAGAAATGACTTAATACTATCTCAAATCATGACTGTACATGAGTTTCGCTAGAGATATAACTATTTGTGGTATTTTGTTGATTGTGAAGTTGTTTGAATCTAAGGTTCTTTCTTTGCTAGGTGGGCTCAATGATTTTGATAATAAATGCTTTTGCAGTGTATTCCTAACAACCTCAAATGTTAGTCAAGCTGCAATAATTCTTGTGGTTTCTTCTTTCCTAGATGACAGAGTATATATTGGGTCCCTTCCGTTAGTCATTGTATCCTTCTGCCTGTCTAAGTTTTAAAGGGTCAGCTTTTCTTAGAAACTATTTAAGATAGGATATCAAAATTAGCTGAGTGTCTATACCGTGATTGTTTTCAAATATTACCGCCCACACCAAACAATTATTGACTTCGAGTGAGGTTAATCCATTAGGACTCCTCATATCCATTGAGACAACTCTTCTGTGGATATCATTTGTCTAAGGTTGATAAAACATTGGAACAACCATTTATGATGTCTTTAATTGTTTTTTTTTATATGAAAAGGTCTTGAATTACCTCATCTTTAAATATAAGGGAGATAACTCTTATTCAAAATAGTCACATATCCAAAATGATGCCTATCGTCCTATTCACAGTATGACATGTTACATACAGAGTTTTGTATTTGAATTTTGTCAAATCTAGTTTAAGCCACCATAGTTCCTTGGATTATTATATATAAACAACCTTTTCATATTGATACAGATAGGGTTTATGTCATGTGACCATGTTGACCAATCCGAATGATGAAAATTTCCAATTTTAATAACAATAAAAAAATTAAAAGATTTTAAATAAGTATATAGAGTGATTTGTCATCATCTGATGAATTATGTTGAATGTTGCAGCTACTACAAGCTGGACAACACAGACCAGGACATCATCAACAAGTTCCTGTCTGGGCTCGTGGAGAAGGCTATCATGGAGCTGGAGTGTTCCTACTGTCTGCAGATTGGAGAGGTGGGTCAGGGTATTATATATTCGTAAATACTTGATTTTGATTGGCTGATATGAACAAGTTCCTGTCTGGACTCGTGGAGAAGGCCATCATGGAGCTGGAGTGTTCCTACTGATTGCAGATTGGAGAGGTGAGTGAATACTTGATTCTGATTGGCTAATATGAACAAGTACCTGTCTAGATTGTTATGGAGCTGGAGTGCTCGTACTGTCTGCAGATTGGAGAAGTAAGTCAGGGTATTATATATTCGTAAATACTTGATTCTGATTGGCTGATATGAACAAGTACCTGTCTGGGCTCGTGGAGAAGGCCATCATGAATTGCTACTACTGTCTTCAGATTGGGGAGGTGAGGGTATAATGTATTGTAACAAAACAACAGCTTGTAATTACTGCGATTATCATCAGTTAAGCTTGTGAATGAAATCATTACAAATCAACATCGTACAATACTGGATCCTTTTCTCGTTGCTTGCAACTATATTTCTTCTTTCATCAACTAGTGCAGATATACCAAATATATGAATTCCCATCATATTCTGATATATATAAAATTTTAGATAAATTCAAGAAGAAGAGTGAGTATTCTTCATAGACTTGCCAAGCCGTTATTTCATCCAGTGCCTTGCCAACAATACCGATAGTCACTTTTAAGAAGAAATTTCAGTGAGGAAATGAATCTTTATTGTTTGAATTCATTCAGCTGACTTCATTCCTCAAATGGGCTTTCCTTCAATGTAACCACATTTGACAAACAGTCACGAACAATTAATAAAAGCTTGTGCCACTATTGTCAACAATATGAGTTCCCTCTCAGGATTGTCTGCCTTTGTTATGCTCAACAAAATGTGATTCCTCCCCAGGACAACCGGAGTATTGCCCCCCTGACGCTGGGTCGTATATCCTCCTACTACTACCTCAAACACAACACGGTTCGCATGTTCTGTGATGAGCTGAAAGCGGAGTCTTCACTTCCTGATCTCATCGAAGTACTCTCTGTGAGTTTCGTTCTTGATTAAATGAAATAGAACATGTCTGAAAATATATATTGTTTATAAGTTTTTAATATGAGTTGAACTCATTAAAATACTCTCTGTAAGTTATTTTCTTAAACAAATGAGCTAGAATATGTTTGAAAATAAAAAAAATTATTGCATTTTTGTGATGTTAAAGCCTAGCCTTCACTTTCTGAACTCATCAAAATACTCTCTGTAAGAATTTATTGTTCTTAATGAAATGAAACACAACATGTTTGAATGCTTTTTTAAATATTCAAATGTTTTGCTATGAGCTGAAAACTCAGTCTTCCATAACTCAAAAATACTCTCTGTAAGAATTGTTCAGATCAGAACATGTTTGAAAATAGAAAAATATTCTCAAATGGATTTTGCAAAGTATGTATGAATAATTGAATGAATAGTTTTTATTTCCCCTAATTTAGTTGGAGAGTACACAAATATTAACACAAGATATTTACTTCAAATAACACATAAAAGCAACAGGTCAGTGATAGGTAACATTTTTAGGGCTTTGTATATCTTAGCCTGGACATTGAAATGCAAATGAACTGTTGTATTCACGCAAATAATTTGGGGAATATTGCTATCGCACTTTTTGCACATCAATTCCTCTGTACATCATCAGGTTTCTCTAAGTAATCGAAGGAAATGCATCAAATTTGAAGGAAATCAGTGTATATTCGAAGGAAAAGATTCATAAACGGGAGAAAACACAGCTTTTTCCCTGAAACAAACACGTCAATATCAGAGATTTACGTCAATAATTGAAATTTCCAGTCCTTAACAGAAGCAACATTGTCAACTTCAATTATGAACTGTTATCCTTCAAATTTGACGCATTTCCTTCCATTACTAAGGCGGGTCTGGTTATAATTTGTTTAATGAATGCTAATGAGCACTGTGCCCCTCCAGAATGCACATGAGTATGCCGAGCTCCCTGTTAGACACAACGAGGACCAGATCAACAGGTGGGTGCTTGTCATTATTTTATGATGATTATTATCATATTATTCATAATGAAGAACCATAGTGAAGATAAAGACTATGTCTGGAAATCTGAAAAAAAATTAAGAAGCTTTAATTAGTTTGTTATATTAGCAAAAGTGAAAAGTTTATAACTTTCAGACTGGCTCATTCAGACCATAATTAACTTGCGCCACAACAGGCCTGAAACCAGCCTTGTGAAAATGTGATTTTGTATTGATTTAAAAAGTTTTTTATTTTTATGATAGATACAGTTATTAAACTATTCTGATTTGTTGCTGAGGCTGGATGAGTGTTACCCTGCATCTTTTGCTACAAACATGACCAGTCATTGGTCTCGGCTCTGACAGTTTAACAATACTTTTGTCCATCACACCTGTGAAACTGTGAAATCCTTGCAGTGACCTGGCCCAGAAAGTTCCTCTCCAAGTGAACCCCCACTCCTATGACTCTGCCCACACCAAGACCAACATCCTGCTGCAAGCTCACTTCTCCCAGCTCCAGCTGCCTTCATCCGACTACAACACGGACACCAAGTCTGTCCTTGACCAGGCTATCAGAGTTCTGCAGGTTAGTGAATTTGAGGGATCAAGGGATGTATAATCCATCCATGTCACATTCTTTATCCAAGCACCTTATTGGACATTGCTTCTCGCAAGAACGACCAAACCGACCTGATGTACAATTCAAACAGTCTCCTGAGGTTTTGTCACAGCCTGCTTTACATCTTGAACTGCACCTATGTTCACAGAACTTTCCAACGTATCCATCTTCACATTCCTCTAAACAACCTTCAGTGCAGTCACCTTCACAGTGGAGACAAACTTCACAGGTTCCTGAGACTCTGTTGCACACTTCACACCCAGCTGGACAGGACATGCAGGTGATTCCGTAGTAGGAATCCTGACATCCTTCTACACATGACGACCCCAGCTGGCAGAATCCTCCTTCACATTCCTGGGGACATTTTCTGCAGGTATTCTTAAATGCCTTACAAGGTATGTTGCATCTGGTACCGTAAAATCCAGGTTTACAACCAAGGGAGCACTCGTCTATGCCAGAACTGGATAGTTGACAAGTGTTGTTGATGCATTCAGTGCTGCAGTTTAGATCACATTTCGGTCCATAGTATCCGTTGTCACATTTAGTCGAACAATCTCCATTCTTCATACACGAGACACAGTGCTGATTGTCCTCGCATGGAATTGCTGTAATAAGATTTATCATTAGATATTATCTATACACAACAATCGACCAGAATGCATTTAGTAAACATACACCAAACAACGGTTTTTGATACAAAAATAATTACTGAAATTTTCAAATAAATCTACAGATTGTTACCATTTCTGAAAATTAGATGTTTCCTTGTTATTTGTGATCAGAGAACATTTTGCAAATTGTTGAGTCTAAAATATGACTAAGGATTCTTTGTATTCAGTCTATTTTATTTATTTGTAACGGGAGAAAGAGTTAGTTAATAAAAGTATATCATAATAATAGACTCACCTTCGATAGTTAATAAGATAGTGATATATACAAATAAGATCAACATTTTGTCCACACATTTGCTCCAAACAAAGAGGATAAGCACAGCACACTTTGTCGATGGTGAATGATAACTGAATTAGGTATATAACAATTCACTTCGGTTGACTCGAAAGCAAATTTTGTTATGTGCAAGTGTCAGTTTCCTGGTCCTACCGATGTTTAATGAGGAACAAGCTATGGGTTATTTACATATGATTTCTCTTGTTGACACTGTTTTATCTCTCATGTTCCTAGTCATATAACAATGCAATTTTAGAGAAAGATACCGTACATTTATATTGCTTTTCATCTTTGCTGAACAAAATGTTGTTACATTTCTTGCAAAATTAGCAATAATATGATGTAATAGGGTGTTCGTTTATTTGGTTTCATTAATTGTAAAATTAGCCATAATATCGTGTATATGGGTGTTCATTTATGTTGTAATGGTCTTGTGGCAAGTCTGTGATTATCGAAAAGATGAATAATTACAGGATCCAGAACCTCCTGAATGTAGCTTCTGCCTATAAGTGAATCCTGTATAGTCACCAAATCGAGTCGACAGTTGTAGGAGAAGTCTCCCCAAACAATCACGGATCCCCCGCCATAAGGTACCCTTGGCAAAATGTTCCTGGTTTATTTATTTTAGTGTGTGTTTTTAGGATCAAAATTATTTTCTAATATCTTGTATGTTATCTTTAAATTACAGATCTGAATTAGGATTATTTGACAGCAAAATGTTAACAGACGAGCAGAATGCCTTTGAATAAAGCAAAAATTACAAACGGTTTACTTGCTTGAAAATGCCTTAACATGGCCACAATTCAACCTTGTTCCAAGGAATACTAATTTAAAAAATATTAACGAGATACGAAATCCTCTACTCTAGGTCTGACTGCAGCCCCGTAGGTCACAAGAATTTTTTCCAGTATAGTGCTGATGAAACTTAGTCGAAAGCGGACCAATAATGTCGTTGTGCTTGTAAGTCTAAAGCATTGCCCTCAGGAGTTACTTGTCCCTGGCTTTCGTCACCGAAGACTTTATGGGATAACTTATGAGTAGTTAGCTGCGTCTACGTCAGAACATTTGATCTACAGGTCTGTGATCAGACCAGAAAACCTAACGGAAAAAGTTTTTAAAACTTTTAATCCTCGTAACTAGGCCGATTTTAATAAAATTGCACCAGATGTAAACTCAATACAGAAAGACAAGTTTTTAATATCATGAATGCCTTTGAAAGATACAAAATGACAATTTTTATTGTTTTTGGAGAAGTTTTAATAGTATTTACAGCAAATTATCCAATGTAAAGATCAATTGGCTTGTATAACATAAACGAAATATTCTTATAAAGAATTTTTATTTAAAGAAAGCATATTTACATGTAGGTAATAAGTTGATTGACATAACTCCAAATGTTACTGTTCAAATACTGCAACATACAACTTTTAAAATAATCACCACATTTATAATGAGGTTAATTTTACACAAACAATCATGGAAAAACTCTCATCATTCAGCTTCATGAGCATGCTGCTTCAAAAAAGACAAAAGAGAGAACAGATATAGATGTTGATAACATACAGTACAGGTCTATTTTTCAGATTCAGATTAAGATTTCAGATCAAAATTCAGATTATGATATGATCAATACTTCATCAAGGACAGAGAGACTGATCGAGTTCACGAGAGAGTAAGTTGGACTTTTGCGCCGCTTGGGCAGTATTTCAGCCTTTAGCTGCGATAGAGTCCACGAAAGTTGACATATGTGCCTGGATTTGCATATTCAACCATGCAACTTCCTTCATCATGAAACGATTCATTCTCGTCTAACTCGTTGTCATGTTCAGCAGGTTTGTTCGATCCTGAATCATCATCTTCTACCTTCCTTCCCGAGTTAATCTCACGCCTTGATAAGAGTCCTCCGGCTCCTGTCGGGGCAATTGCAGTCAGATAGCTGTGTTCCACAGACGGTCCAGGTTGTGAGTCAGCAGCGTCAGTGGACTCCAGTCTGCAAGATTTAGAATAACCAATTGAAGGATGAAAACTTGGTGGTGTTTCATTCTCAACATTTTCGGGACTCTCTGTAGAAGGTGATGTTTGAGAAGACCATACAACTGCAGATGACCGTGCTCCAAGCAGATGTGGAGGACTTGCAGTGAACTCATCCAGTTGGGAGTAGACATGTTGTTGTTGGTCCCTGTATGTTGCTGTGATGTCACTCAGTGGTTGTTGTTGTTCATCTGTGGTGTCGTTATGAATACGGTGACGTCTCTTAATACGGTTTCTGAAAATATGAATTACTCATTAGGAAGGACAACTGCCCAGCAACATTCAGCTGAACTGATTATGCAACAACTAAACTATTTATTTAGACTATCTTTCAATTAAATATGAATAATGTAAGTGACACTTCCCTGAAAACATTAATTAGAGTGAACTTGATATGCAACTACGATTAGAAAACACCTGAATACATCTTAGTTAATAAATAACAGCATTCGCTTTATTTAATGTCTTCTCTGTATCAATATGATGAATAAATTAAAATAATTTACATTTTTTATTTCCAAATAATGTTTACCTATGACATCGATAAGTCAAATATACAAGCAGAACTGCCACAACGAACACAACAGTCCCTTCCACTGAGTAGAGAATGAAATGTGACATTTCAGCACCTGAAGTTAAAACACCAATCTTTATTCGTTGAAAAATGTTTGACTCACCTCAAGTATTATATTATCTTAACTATTTTTTACAGTCTCTAAAAATCTTCATTGAAACATTAATACACATAAGATGTGTAAATTTATATAACATGTTTTATTGTCTATCATACCGAGCTATACTTTCACAAAAAAAATCGAAACTAACAGCTTCCTTTTGATAAAAATTGCCTTGTATAATTTCCTGTATTAACGACGCTGTTGACATTTAGCATTTTATGTCTAATTCATATTCATTATGATAAAACCAAACATGAGTATCACCTAAAAATGTTTCAGTTTAATTTTTTGGCATCTAATGAAGCACCTATGGACTTGTCTCTTTTGGTTTTTTTTCTCAAGACATATCCTGAAACTCACATAGTTTATCGTTCAAACACATATATTCATTAAACATTTAATCGAATTTGTTGTACACACATATTCTTTTCTTCAATGTGTTGTACGTGTACAAGGGATTTACCTTTTTTTGTTATTCTTAGAAATATCACAGCAACTTACCTAAAACTGACTTAGTTTCATAATAGGTCTTACAAACTTCACCACATTCGTCTTCTTTGCAGTTCCCGTCACAGTCATGTTGACAGAATTCCCCTCTGAAGTTCGACATACAGCCCTGGATGCAGTGACCAGTGTATTGTGTACAAAAGCCATCCATACATCTCAAACAGGACTTGTTACAGTGACTTCCATAGAAACGCTTCTCACAAGACTGGCAGGTTCCACCCTCAGCATCACAGACTCTGTTTAGACAGGAGGTTGAACACCGGTCCTCACAATGTTTACCATAGAAATGTACTCTACACCAATCAGCGCATGTTCCATTCAAAGTGCATATTTTGCCCTGACACTCACTTGGGCATTTAGTCTCGCATCTTGGTCCATACCAACCTTCAATGCAGCCATTGGTACAGGTTCCATTAATACCACATGCTCCGCCAATGCACTTATCAGGACATTGCTTCTCACATGTACCACCAAACCAGCCTGTTTTACATTTAAAACAGTCTCCATTTATATCACTACATCCTGATAGACACCTTGTATTACACCTATGTTCACAGAACTTTCCAAAATATCCAACATCACACCCCTCCTTGCATCCTTGTGTGCAGTTGCCTTCACAGTGAAGACAAACTTCACAGGTTCCTGAGGATCTGTTGCACACTTCACACCCAGCTGGGCAGGACTTGCAGGCGGTTCCAAAGTAGGAATCCTGACATCTTCGTGCACATGACGACCCCAGCTGGCAGAATCCATCTTCACATTCCTGGGGACATTTCCTGCAGGTATTCACTTCTGCACAATGTATGTTGCATCCGGTGCCATAAAATCCAAATTTGCACCCGTATACACATTTGCCAAAAACATCGCTTGAATAACAAATTTCATATCTGCATCCAGTACTGCATTGATGCTGACACTTTAATCCAAAGTAACCTCCGTAACATTGAGATATACACCTGCCATTATCATCACATGATTCACATTGCTGATTGTCCTTACATGGGGCGGCTGAAATCATAAACAGAAAGTTCAAATCAGATTTTTTTATATACTAAGAAATAGATTTGCATGAAAAAGCATTCTTTACTTAAAGTTGCCTCTGTCTGTCTGTGACGACTTTTCTTTCACAAAGTAGCAACTGTATTCCTTTCAATTGTTTTAGCATTTCTTTCAAAACAACCAGTTAGTAACTAAAATCAGATGCTAAAAATCTAACGTTCAATCGATTGGCTGAATGTATACTGTTGTTCATTTATCCCTTCTTCACATCAATCTGTAAATGTCTCGTTTATTTGCATATTCACTTCATCATTATGTATTACAGATCTTTCCATACCGTCTATGAGTACAGCCCTTACCATAGATTGCAACTTGATCACAATCGTCATCTCTGAGAGCATTGTGATTCGGATCTTGATCCAAACCAATCTGCTGTACAACTTTAAGTACAAGTTTCATCAATATCACATTTACCATCCATGCGCCTTTTGGAACTTCATCGGAGCTTCTTGCAAGAATCTGAGTATTCTGATATGATTTACATTTAAAACAGTCCTGTGAGCTGTGATTACATCCTTGACAAACATCCTGAACTTCAGCTCTGATCTAGATTTACATCCCTCTGTTCTTCCTTTAGAGCAGTCTCCTTTACAACAAACAAACTTCACAGGTTCCCGAGACACTTCACACCCAGCTTGGCAGGACTTGCATGCAACACTTTTAAGTTTTAGTTTTTTATGTTTTAGTGTTTTACCCAGTCTTGTCTGTAAGCAATCTAAATTGTTCTCTACCATGTTGATGCGCTATTTTTTTCAATTACTGAAAGAGTGACATTCCTGATAATAGCTATGTCATGAACTCCTAATTATGTCTGCAATTCACTTTCACCATGTTACTGAAGATTATTTCATCATTATAAACCTGACAACTGCCCAGCAACATTCAGCTGAACTGATTATGCAACAACTAAACTATTTATTTAGACTATCTTTCAATTAAATATGAATAATGTAAGTGACACTTCCCTGAAAACATTAATTAGAGTGAACTTGATATGCAACTACGATTAGAAAACACCTGAATACATCTTAGGTAATAAATAACAGCATTCGCTTTATATAATGTCTTCTCTGTATCAATATGATGAATAAATTAAAATAATTTACATTTTTATTTCCAAATAATGTTTACCTATGACATCGATAAGTCAAATATACAAGCAGAACTGCCACAACGAACACAACAGTCCCTTCCACTGAGTAGAGAATGAAATGTGACATTTCAGCACCTGAAGTTAAAACACCAATCTTTATTCGTTGAAAAATGTTTAACTCACCTCAAGCATTATATTATCTTAACTATTTTTTACAGTCTCTAAAATTTTCATTGAAACATTAATACACATAAGATGTGTAAGATTTTTATAACATGTTTTATTGTCTATCATACCGAGCTATACTTTCACAAAAAAAATGGAAAGTTACAGCTTCCTTTTGATAAAAATTGCCTTGTATAATTTCCTGTATTAACGACGCTGTTGACATTTAGCATTTTATGTCTAATTCATATTCATTATGATAAAACCAAACATGAGTATCACCTAAAAATGTTTCAGTTTATTTTTTTGGCATCTAATGAAGCACCTATGGACTTGTCTCTTTTGTTTTTTTTCTCAAGACATATCCTGAAACTCACATAGTTTATCGTTCAAACACTTATAATCATCAAACATTTAATCGAATTGGTTGTACACATATATTCTTTTCCATAATGTGTTGTACTTGTACAAGGGATTTACCTTTTTTGTTATTCTTAGAAACATCACGGCAACTTACCTAAAACTAACTTAGTTTCATGATAGGTCTTACAAACTTCACCACATTCGTCTTCTTTGCAGTTCCCGTCACAGTCATTTTGACAGAATTCCCCTCTGAAGTTCGACATACAGCCCTGGATGCAGTGACCAGTGTATTGTGTACAAAAGCCATCCATACATCTCAAACAGGACTTGTTACAGTGACGTCCATAGAATGGCTTCTCACAGGACTGGCAGGTTCCATCCTCAGCATCACAGACTCTGTTTAGACAGGAGGCTGAACAACGGTTCTCACAATGTTTACCATAGAAATGTACTCTACACCCATCAGCGCATGTTCCATTCAAAGTGCATATTTTGCCCTGACACTCACTTGGGCATTTAGTCTCGCATCTTGGTCCATACCAACCTTCAATGCAGCCATTGGTACAGGTTCCATTAATACCACATGCTCCGCCAATGCACTTATCAGGACATTGCTTCTCACATGTACCACCAAACCAGCCTGTTTTACATTTAAAACAGTCTCCATGTATATCACTACATCCTGATAGACACCTTGTATTACACCTATGTTCACAGAACTTTCCAAAATATCCAACATCACACCCCTCCTTGCATCCTTGTGTGCAGTTACCTTCACAGTGAAGACAAACTTCACAGGTTCCTGAGGATCTGTTGCACACTTCACACCCAGCTGGGCAGGACTTGCAGGCGGTTCCAAAGTAGGAATCCTGACATCTTCGTGCACATGACGACCCCAGTTGGCATAATCCTTCTTCACATTCCTGGGGACATTTCCTGCAGGTATTCACTTCTGCACAATGTATGTTGCATCCGGTGCCGTAAAATCCAAATTTGCACCCGTATACACATTTGCCAAAAACATCGCTTGAATAACAAATTTCATATCTGCATCCAGTACTGCATTGATGGTGACACTTTAATCCAAAGTAACCTCCGTAACATTGAGATATACACCTGCCATTATCATCACATGATTCACATTGCTGATGGTCCTTACATGGGGCGGCTGAAATCATAAACAGAAAGTTCAAATCAGAAATTTTTATATACTAAGAAATAGATTTGCATGAAAAAGCATTCTTTACTTAAAGATGCCTCTGTCTGTCTGTGACGACTTTTCTTTCACAAAGTAGCAACTGTATTCCTTTCAATTGTTTTAGCATTTCTTTCAAAACAACCAGTTAGTAACTAAAATCAGATGCTAAAAATCTAACGTTCAATCGATTGGCTGAATGTATACTGTTGTTCATTTATCCCTTCTTCACATCAATCTGTAAATGTCTCGTTTATTTGCATATTCACTTCATCATTATGTATTATAGATCTTTCCATACCGTCTATGAGTACAGCCCTTTCCATAGATTGCAACTTGATCACAATCGTCATCTCTGAGAGCATTGTGATTCGGATCTTGATCCAAACCAATCTGCTGTACAACTTTAAGTACAAGTTTCATCAATATCACATTTACCATCCATGCGCCTTTTAGAACTTCATCAGAGCTTCTTGCAAGTATCTGAGTATTCTGATATGATTTACATTTAAAACAGTCCTGTGAGCTGTGATTACATCCTTGACAAACATCCTGAACTTCAGCTCTGATCTAGATTTACATCCCTCTGTTCTTCCTTTAGAGCAGTCTCCTTTACAACAAACAAACTTTACAGGTTCCCGAGACACTTCACACCCAGCTTGGCAGGACTTGCATGCAACACTTTTAAGTTTTAGTTTTTTATGTTTTAGTGTTTTACCCAGTCTTGTCTGTAAGCAATCTAAATTGTTCTCTACCATGTTAATACGCTATTTTTTTCAATTACTGAAAGAGTGACATTCCTGATAATAGCTATGTCATGAACTCCTAATTATGTCTGCAATTCACTTTCACCATGTTACTGAAGATTATTTCATCATTATAAACCTGATTTTTGGGTCGTCTTGTCACTGGTAAAAAATGTCAACATTTGACATGCTTGAATAGGCAGATGGAGTCATATATTTGAAATTCTGATTTTACTTAATATGGTTTATTCCTGAAGCTGTTAATATTAAGATTATTTCATCGTTATTAACCTGATTTTTGGGTCGTCTTGTCACTGGTAAAAAGTGTCAACATTTGACATGCTTGAATAGGCAGATGGAGTCATATCATTGAAATTCCGATTTTACTTAATATGATTTAGACCTGAAGCTGTTAATAACTGATGAGAGATTTTGTAGAGGAAATAAACAAAAGGATTTTCGAAATGTTTACCCCTGATCACGTCAATGGCATGACAAAACTGTTACGGTTAATTGTTACGTAACATACACATATTATAAAGCAAAAGGACTGTTAACTTATATAGCGAAATTTCAAAATATCAGTTTCATTTCAAGAAATGCTAAGATGCCTCAAAGATATCTGAATTACATGATATTTGCACTAGAATATACTGGTTGGTGAACGATCTTATCTACGTAGCTGTATGACTTCACCGATGATGAGTTTAGGCATAAATAGATATATTTGTCAATCATATCAGCATTATTAAGCACATTCATTTGTTTCTTGAATAGGAGAATTAGATTTAAATAGAACATCCATAAATAGGTTAGTGACTTAACATACCTTGTGTTGTTAAGATGCATGTACATATCAGAAGGATAAACATCTTGGTGAGGATGAAGAGTAAGTTACAGTTGGTGCAGTGTTGCATTCGATTTTCGTGATTTGTTGTGATACTTTGTCACAGCAAGTGTTATTTCCGGATCAATTAGAGAATTCTTAAAAGAAATCTGACAGCCAAAGCACTATTTTAAATATCTTGAGTGACATATCTCTGACTAACAATTAACATTCACCTTCCTATCACAAGATGAAAAAGTATTACCCGGATTTAAAAACCGGAAGTGAAAACATTTGATTTGAATGTAAAAGTTAGATACACAGTGGCGTGCGTATACAGGGTTATCAATCGGGGGATGTGCGCTCAATGGTAGTCACACGCACCAGCAAACTCTGGATCAATCAGTGGTACATTTGAACTAATTTCAAATACTATACATGTCTTGTACTCAGTACATTCCTAAACCGACTTCTTATAACCAAACATTTTCTTTCCGACACAATCTGATAAAAGCCTTGTCATGGCTTGCTGGCTAACTATTGGTATTTAAAGAAGAAACTATTTATACTCTGTCACTCATCAATTTATTCAAACAGTATACCTCAATACTTAAATATCGAACTTAAACTTATAGAACAATAGAGTGACGTCACAGGAGGCTTATAATTACCATCCTTAATACATTTATCCCTTTTCTGGTCCACTAACTTAATTAGCAATTAATTGTACAAGCCAATGCAATCATCCGACACCATTTGTGATAAACAAGGGAACATCAAATACGCAAATAACGATGACATCAATGATTGTTAGTTTCGTGGGTTTTGGCTTTGGCAAGATATATATTCATATTCATATGTGAATATGATATAGCTCGGTACTTTGTCGTTGATAGAAAAATCAGTATAAACATAATAATTTTATCGATCAACATATTGTATTGCTTTAAGATTTTTCAACCAATCTATATATCTATAAGTAGGCAAATATTTGATAGGATTTTACAAAGCAACTCTGATGATGCATCTTTAATTCAAAAAGAAATTACTTATCATTCACTATCACATATTTTTACATTTATGTTATCAATAAAAGAAATCGTATATTACCTTTATAAAAATACTTTATATTTTCTCCAATTTTCACTAAAGGTTGAACTGAAGTGAATGACTTAAGAATCACCAATTTTTATTCAATAAGCAGCTCGTTGAGATATTAATTGATGTTTTCTATGTAGAAAGATCTGTTTGAACCGCTTTGTTGTTGAAAGAATGGGTGGGAATCATCACAAGCATACCAAGCGTGGCTTTATCAAGTTGTTCATTAGCGATAAAGGATAGCTCCTTCCGAATGCAATTGCAACAATGATCACCATGACAGATGATTAAAGAAGTATTTTCATGTGAAAAAGAAAAAATATATTGATAGAATAAATAATATAATACTGAAATGGTTCTGCGTTACGATATGACCAAGTTATCAAAATAGTTTCTATTTCCTGGTTTTATTCTTTTTTTTATTTATCTCTTTCATGCTATAACAAAGAAAACATTTGAATATCATATTAGCCGATAAACCTTGGCCCTCCTTAATGCAATGGAAATAATGATCACCCAATGCTTGATAAAGTACTTAAATTATATCTTATATTTAAAAATAATACTTATATTTTCCCCAATTCTGACTAAAAGTTTTCTATGTAGAGAGAACTGTTTGAACCGCCTTGTTGTTGAAAATATGGGTTGGGTTCATCACAAGCGTACATGTGGCTTTATCAAGTTGTTCATTAGCAGGGTCATGCTATAACAAAGAAAACATGTAAATATCATATTAGCCGATAAATCCTGGCCCCTTCAAAATGCCATGGCAATAAGGATCACCATGACAGATGCATGAAGAAGTATTTTCATTTGATTAAGAACAAACATATTGATGAAGTATATGATTTATATTACTCAAATGGATCTGCGGTAAAATATGATCAAGTTATCAAAATATTTTCTATTTCCGGGTATTTTTCTTTGAAGTGTCATTGGTAACTGACCAGGAAACTGAAACTAAATATTTGGCTCAAATTAAACTGTCACTGCAACTTGATGAAAGAAGCTCATGGCATTAGCAAGAAGTCACTAATTCATATTTATCCTATCATATTATTTCAGGTATTTCTGACAAAAACCAAACCCTTCAAAGTACAGTGGAAATAATGATCACCAAATGACTTAAACATTCTTGAAGGTGCACTGTTTCGAAATGATAATTCTAAAAATATGATCAAACTCCTTTTCCAATGGTTCTGCATTTAACATAAAAAAACGCCTGTTTTTTATATTCCCGTGTTCAACTTCTTTGAGTGTCATTTCAGATGTTGAAATTCAAATAAGAACAATATTTATGGATGACAACTGCTTTATTCATAGAGTGTGACGTTTCGATACAGATTCTTGTATCGTTATCAAGCATATACAAGAATCCGTATCGAAACAATAAATAAGGTAATATTCTTTATGTAGTTGAATTAAGAAGTTGTCATTCATAAATATTGTTCTTATCATATGTTCGAATCAACGGTTTTGAATAATTGTTGGTAGTTGACCAGGAATCTGAAACTAACTATAGGGTCCAATTAATCTTAAACCTGATGAAGTAGCTCATTGTTAGGCTCATGTCATCAGCATAATATCACTTGAAAAAACGCATTTCCTGACAAACACCCAACCCTTCAAAGTAAAATGGAAATAATTGCTCCAAATACAATTTTAAAAAACCACACTGTTAACAGATGTTTCGAAATGATAATTACAAAAAATTATGGAATCTGAAACTACATATGAGGTCGAATTAAACTGAAGGCTGATTAAGCAGCTCATCAGAAGGCTCATGCCATACCGGGATCATTTGAACATAGTATTTTATGAAAAGAAACCAGCGGAAGCTTCAAAATGTTATTGCGTTTATGATCATTACATGATAAAAAATCTTGTTTGAATTGGAACTGTTTTAAATGATAATAACGAACATGTACATAAAATATCAATCCATTTGATTCTGCACTTTGAAAAACAGTCATATTTGAAAGCTTTCAGTGTCGAAATATTTGTGTGTCAGAATATAAATGTTAGTGGCAGTTTATGGAGTTTATGGAGTGATGCAGTTTGTTTTGTCTTTCTGGGCATGGTTTTTGACTTTTTTGACTTGATATAACGTCGTGTATAGACGCCAGTGTTCAATGATGTATATTTTTCATTTAAAAAATGATTCAAAATGATTTTGGGTGATAAATAGAATCAAACCCTCGTGTGTTGTGATATCGATATATCAACTCGTTGATAAAAGTAAAATATAAAGCCTAGGATATTTTTTTACTCTTATCAACCTGTGTTGATATATTTGATATCAAAATAAACATGGGTGAGATTCTGTAAATAATAATAAGATTAGTTACTACTAAAACTTTTATGGGACACGTGCATTTGCTTGTTAAAATACCAAACCTTTCAAAACCTTATAATACACGTCATTTAATATTGTCTTTATAAAACATGACAGTAATGGTAATTTGTAAAGTTTGAATAAATGTTGAATATTAAGAGTTCTTCAGGAAAGTGCCTAGTGAAATGCATTATATGAAATAGGTACAAATAAATAAGATATCAGTTAACAATATAACAATAAGTCAATGAGTAATTTATGAAAGAACTATATGTTAAGACGATAGATCTTCTCTTACAGACACTAACTTTCGAGTCGCAAACTCATGTTGTGGACAATACTGATTTTTTTGTGATTAGCGACTTGGGTGACATACAATGGTATCTGATTGCTGGAGTCATGCACTTTCGCATACATTGTCTTCCTTATGATTTCTGCATATGTGATGTACCGTTCCAAAAGGTGAGGCCTATCATCAATCCAACTTGTTTTTTTTGTAAAATATGATCAATTATTTATTCAATATTTTTCAAGGCTACTTATTAGCAACTGTGAAAGAAATGTAAAATGTAATGGCACATTTGTATCTGGAGTCTGCGTATAATTAAGGTAAATGTCGCCATTGTTATAAGTATATTGTTTTTGCTTTTATCGAAGAAAAGGTTCCTTTGGATGTCACATATGATATCCGACCTTTATGGTAAATTGCAAGAAAAAGTAACTAAATAGAGGATTGACATATAAATAGTGTTAAAGAAAGTTTAATTATTTAAATGGCATTCTAAACGTCGTTGAAATAAAAAGTTGAAACTAGGTGTATTTTAGATATGCAATGCTTTATTGTGTGGTCAACGCTTTTACCTAGATTCATATGAAAACTCATCGGCAGAAGAAAGTTATCACGAATTCATATGACTCCTATAAAATACATGACTCTATTAACACTGACTAACTGAAAATGTGATGAGACATAACCGGTATTTTTTTGGTCTTCAGGCATTCAAAGTGAGAAGGTATAAAACAAAAAATCTACATTATGTCATTTTGATACTTTTAACCCTATTTAGTCATTTCTATTCTAAATAGTTTTAGAAAAGACCTACTAGTCGATTGTAAACACATAAAGAACCATTAACCTGAGGGAAATGATAAGGATTGACATCAGCAAACGGCTCTTTCATTATTTCTGTTAAACCTTAGAGAGACGTTGATATGTTGATAGGATCACATATGTCAAATTTTGAAATCGATGTTATTACATCGGGAACCACTAACTGTTACTGAAAATAACAAGTTAAAGATGAATAACTACATTAGAGCGAAATCACGGCTATTCAAAGTCGGGATTTTGATCGAAAACCGGACAATGTGGCTCGAGTGACGCGCCCAAATTCGCCAAACGTTATTTTGAAACCTTGTCATAAGCTGACAGGAAGATATATGCGATTAGATAGTGTTTATTAGGTAGTGTAACGTATAGGTAGATTAATTGGATGCATAATTTCGAATATTAAACGTATTTGAGATGTTTTCTTGATTTTTCCATAAAATCAAGCGTTTTAGAGATATTATGCATACATGGATATATTTGCAAGTCCAGTGATGAGATATGAACTTCAATCAGCATATTAGATATTTTGTAGCTTATCAAAACCAAATACAAATTTTAGAAAGATACTCTGTGTCACTTTAATCGTAGCCTTTCATAAATGAAAGAAGGTGGTTTGATTGAATTAGTGACAAGCCATATGAACGATTAGTATGAATCTTAAATCTTTGTGGTTATTTCTGTCATTTATCATTTGTAATTAATAAAAGTTTAATGGTCTATGTATTGTTATTAAGATTTTGTATAGCTTAAAGTTCACGTGTGCTTGGTCTCCCTGGACGTTCCTAGATAACACAATAAAGACCTACAGCATTTACACCCATGACATCACAGTAACATTGCTTTGGTCGTAAACATAGTATGTCATCGGCACGAATATAACATTCTGTTTATTACCATAGCCTCCAAATTAAAGAACATACTTAAAAACCTACTTCTAAGCATAGGCGGAATAGCCGCCGCCAGCCGGTATAGATTGTGACATCATGGGTGAACCGTGACGTCAAACCATTGTTAATAACGTGACGTCACAATGTAAAAGTGATATTTTGCCCTAGGGCAACATATGAAAAATATGAACCTCGGTATGACTGCCCTCGTAGGTAATAACTGAAAATACTATTGCTTTTGCTGTTTTGGGCTTATACAATGTCAAGAGAAATCCAGGAACTATTAAGATTGTTAGGAAGTTGTCAGTGGACAGTTTATTTAAATCAATTTCATAGGTCACTTACGATTTTGTGGTCCTACTTATTTTGGTAAGTATTTCTCTACAGTGGTGATTATCATTTATCCGTATTTGTGTCACTTTACTTGGGCACGTGAGCTATGTCACGTCATTTTCAATTTCTTTGCATTCCATCACCCAATGCGTGAAAATTTGCAAGTTGCAAGTAAAAAAACATAATAAGGGGCTTTTGATGCTTTGTTTAACTGATAATACGTTCTGTAATTCGACGTAAACCAACATACTTTAATCAGATTGCCATGTCTTTTATAGATAGATATGGCCGTCCCAAGGTCATATCAAAACGTACTTCAGTACATGACGTCCGAAACAGATCCAACTGTGTACTGGTATTATTACATCAGAGTTGTCATGTACTTTGTTGTTCAGGCAGATAACTTCTGCAATCACTTGAATGTCTTCCTTTTTAGACAATACATAGGCGTAGGAACAGGGGGGGCACAGGGGGGCCCGGCCCCCCCACTTCCGAACCTGGGGGGGCCCTGCCCCCCCACCTTTCAAGAATTTTTTTTATAGAAAAAGTCACTTTAACTCTGTATTTTAGGGGGAAGGAAAAATGAGATGAACGGGCCCCCCTCCCTGAACAGTAAGATTTTCGGTTGACAATTTTTTTAAAGAAAAGGGGGGAGGGGGTGTGGGAGAGGGAGAGCGAGGGGATTTGGATTGGGATGGGAGAAAAAGGGAATCCCCTTCCCCAACATTTTATCCTTTTTAGGGATCTACCCTGTAATTAGAATTGTAAATGGGAAAGGGTTCAGATTTTTTTTACCTCGAAAATGCGAGGATATTTAGATATTACCCCAACCTTCCCAGGGGGTGGGGCATAAAAGCTCAGGGGTCAGGGAAAGTAGAAGAGTCTACCCCATCACCACTGAAACGGACATATGGGCAGGAATGTCCCTTTAATACTTTTCCTAAAAAACATTTGATCTTAAACATCATTGAAAGATGTGTGTTTCATCTTTGTAAGAAAGAGACTTTGAACTATATATTGCAAATAACAAAATGTATCGGTTTGTCTGCGTGCCTGTCAGTTTGTCTGTATTTAATATGTCTGATATAATGTGAAACATAAATTTGAAACATACATGCACGTGAATTACCCCCATGAATTAGGGTTTTTTAATCGTTTTAAAGGAATTATTTTTTCTTCCTTTTAATTACACATTCATAGATAATTTATCTTGCAAAAGTTGTAACTACCTGCTGATGTGAATAAGTGAGATCTTTTCACTGGGGCCACGCCCTTAAAATCTAAATTTATTTCCATATTATTTAAAAGGCATAAAAAACTGATTTGTTGTATACAGACTACTTTAAAAAATATGATTAGAATTTGTGGTGAATTTGTTGCCCCTTATAAGGACAATGCCCTTCGGAGCTTTAAAGCTTTATTATATCCATTTTCAGAACAAAATGCGATCCTTTGAAGTGAATTCCATTTTGCAAGAAACATTATTTTCAAAGATATTGTGACCCTGTTGTCTTTAACCTATAAAGGCTAGAAAATAGCTGCAAAAAGCCAGATGAGGTACAGAGCTAAGGCTATACTTTTCTATTCTTACCTGGAAGACGTATTTGACCATTTTAGCTTTTTGTTTCACGTTCATCATTCACGTTTTTAAGTGTGATATTTAGGCCAAATTTAAAAACTCAAAACCATTAATATGATGAGAACAAAGACTATGTAACAAAGTTCCCCCTTAAGCATTCCTATAACGTTTACTCATAGTAGTTTTGATCTTTTCACGTGACTGAAAATATCTGAGTATATCAAAGCTGTTATGAATATTTAAGCTATTAAAACATTTTGACCTATTCACAGAGTAAAATTGACATTTGAGCTTATTTAAGTTTTTGAGACCAAAGGAGTTAATGAAAAACAAGAAGAAATGATGGAGATAAACTTACAGAATTTGGAGAATGCTTCCTATTTATTTCAAGGTTATAAGGTCAATTATTATAATATTATCGATACCAACAACAAAATTATCATTATCATCAGTTATCATTAATCACTCTATGAGTCATAAATCATCCATGAATTACTTCCATCATGAAATCCATCAATCATCCATCTACGACTATGAGTCATAAATAATTAATTCATCAAGCATTAATCAGCAATTTTCAATCATTCGTTATCAATTCATGATCAATCAAACAATTACCAATTATCAAACACTAAAACAATCATTATCTTCTATAATCAACCATTCAACACTTAAAGATTATCATTTATCAATCTTTCAACACTTAAACGAACGGGCCCGTAACAATCATTCACCAATCATCAATCAATAACCTATCAATCATAAATCAATTATTCATCAATCATTGTAAACAATTCAACACTAAACAATCAATAATTCAACAGTAAACAATAAATAATTCAACACTAAACAATCAATCATTCAACACTAAACAATCAATCATTCAAAACTAAACAATCAATCATTCAACACTAAAAAACATCAATCATTCAACACTTAAAAAACATCAATCATTCAACACTAAAAACCCATCAATCATTCAACACTTTAAAAAAACAACAACACACCAATCATTCAACATTAAAATAATCAATCCATCAATCATTCAACATTAAATCATCAATCATTCAACATTAAATCATCAATCATTCAACACTTAAATAATCTTTAATCCATAAAATTCACATATCATTAAACCAAATTTGGGTCCCCACACAGAAATCCATATAAATCATTTTTATATTTTTCTGGAAAGGCAACCCCCGCTCTCACAAAAAAAGTTTGGGCCCCCCCAACTCAGCAATCCATTCTTGAGAGGCCACCCCCCGCTCTCACAAAAAAAAATTGGGCCCCCCCACCCCTCAAACCGTTCCTACGCCACTGCAATAGGTCATTTTACATGTCAGCTTCAAAATTGTAGTCGATGTTATCAGATTTTCGCTTATTGTGTTAAAATACAAACTTTATATTCTCTATCTAAAGATTGATGTTGTCATGCAACGGCAAAATTATCATTTGAGTCATATCTTAAACCATTTACCATTTTAGCAGACAATTCTTTGTTGATAACGACATTACAGACAAAAAACAGGAACAATGTAAGAACAACAGACCAGTAGACTAGAACCAATCTGCAAGTGTCTACTGTCAAGTTGTTGAGCTCACTGCAATTCCTCAACATGAATGTGGACACCGACACAATTCACATGAAAGGGGTATAGAAGATGTACAGCTGTCTGTTCACTTACCTACGTATTCTAGTGAAATTATCATGTAATTTTGAAAGCCATTTGTGTAAATTTTGATCACTCTCATAATTCCACTTGTGGATAGCCCTTTTTATATTCTTCATGTTTTACAAATTTTTTGTTTATACTTGTTTATCATATTGGGGTGAGACTTAAATAAACATTTGTATGTCCGTCTGTCAGGTATGTATGTTTGGTCAGAGCACAAGACAGCGGACTACTACAGAACGTGCGATTCTAGTAAACAGCTTGAATTCGGTTCACCATCAAAATAACGTTTATTTCGTATAGCATAATTAAATTGTGCATAGAATTGTCTCCTATATACATTCACCCTGATGATTGGTTTTGTGACTTACACACTGTACACAGCAGGCAAACACGAGTTACTTCCCCTTTACATAAGTCTCTTGTGAATGGTACCGACAAGTTGAATTCTTTGTAAAAGTAAATGATGACTGTATCTAACTTCTAATGTTTTAGGAAAGAAAAAGAACAAACTTCTTCCAAAAATTAAACAAGCGATGCAACACGTATTTATACTGAACTAGCGTTTATTATTGTTGATAGTGTTTCACAGTAGGTTTTTGAAACTTGTATTTCATCTCTAACAAATTATCTTATATCATTTTGAACCTCTAATGTCAGTAAGAATTCATGAGGGATCTCTGATACCTGTACTGTAAGCGAATTCATTTTTGTTTTTAACGCATGTCACTTATAAACAACATGAATAATCAATAAACTTGAAACATTTGAAAAGGACAGTGAAAAGAGATAAACCTTTTCCGTTTAAAACTGTTTATTACCATTTCATAGACAGAACTCAAGCATACACAAATAGATATGCACGTGAAAAGCATTTGAAGGAGACAGAAATTACAGAATATGGACATTTCCCCATTGTCTTTATCACTGTTTCGTGATTTGAAATTGAAAGTAAATATGACTTTGACTACGGAAAGCTGTTGATTTGAAGATTTCAGGAAGGAAGAAACTGATAGGTTGGTTTCTATTCTGTTACTCTGATTACTCGCTAGGACTGCTCCTCTCAGTTTATGCTGCAACTCGGACATTGCGTTTGATGAAGGTACATTTTCTGAAATGTATGTGTGAAATGTAAAATATTGGGCTAAACGAGAACTTACGTTTTCCCATATGTATGCAAGCTTACGTAGACCACAATGAAATCCATAGAAGACAACATAATAATATTTCCATTCCGTCAGTCTTTTTGCAATTAATTTAGATGAATTTCTATATTGTCAATTGTTATATTAGAAAACAAAGAAATTCATAGAATACAAACAACATATTTTCCCATTTCGACAGCCTTCTTGGAAGCACTCTGAACAGAGGATTAGTATCGGCAATCGCAGTTGACATAAAGTGACTTTAATTATTTATAAACACTATATTTGCGTTTTAATGTTTACTTGATAAAAGACCTCACCTCATGACGTGGTACATTACAAACATTATTGGACTTAATGAGAAACAATGTTATCCTTTCTATATCAGATAATGGATAAAAAAAATATTTCTTAAAATGCATAAACACATCTTCTCATTCAACCTGTCTTCTTACGAGCAACTTGAGTACAGGATTAATACTGTGACATCTCAGTTTTTAGAAAGTGACCTTGAATAGGCCTATATATCAACTATATGTAAGCGTTTTGACTTTGACTTGATGAAATCAACTATGACCTCACCTGATGACGTGGTACAGCACATACCCAGAGATGACGAGGAAGACGATGGAGGCGAGACATCCTCCAGCAATCAGGTACCTTGGGGAGTCTACTGGCTCTGGAAACATACATGTTGGCAATTACACGATGTCTTCACAACACAAGATACATGTATAGTTAGAGGTAATAAAACACGTATTGGATTTGCTACACTAATTTTTTATTGAAAATGGATTTCGTTTAATGTGGGGAAACATATGAATATGGTCAATAAATGCATAGATGAGATGTCTCACTGCCCCAAATCACAGGGACTTGATATCTGAAACGCACTCAAAAGCACCGAACAGGATTCGAGTCAACAGAAAACCACGTTCATCATGGGGAAAGTTCCCATAAAAGTACAGATTGAAAGTGGTTATCATTTACATTCATTTACATTTGACCAACGAAAAAAAATATTTATCAACATCTGAACAGGCCTCGTGTGATGTGATAAAGACAGATATATCGTCAACAGCTATCTTTTCTTCGCTTAGCTGTACACACAATACAGTCAATGCCACGATAGGAACGCCTGTCAGACTCAGTATTTGCACTTATCATGTGACTATTGCCTATTTTATACCAATTGTTCTTCTGAAATTTGTTGCACAGAAATGTTTGCATATAATTATTTCAGGTAATTCCCTGTATTCTGTATTTTTGGAAAAAGAAAAATTTTAAGATATTTATTCATGATGTACATTGTTATGCCTCTCAGTATGTACTGCATGAATTGCAAAGTTAGTGCTTGTTTGTTATGCTTGACCTGCAGGACCCATCCTCGATATCACAGCACTTTCTGAAGCAGTTCACTGAACATTTGTCCTGGCACTGTTCCCCATAGATACCTTTTCTACACCCACCTTTACATATCCCTTTCCTGTTGCATTTTCCATTTGCACATCCAGTTCCACATTTCGTCTCGCACCTCTGTCCATACCAACCTTGTCTACAGCCAGAGGTACAGATTCCATCCATATTACATTGATCAGCCACGCATCTTCTTGGACATTGGTTTCTGCAAGTAGCACCAGACCATCCTGATTTACAACTGTAGCAGTCTCCTCTAACCTGATTACATCCTGACGCACAGTGAGAACTGCAACTATGTTCACAGAACGTTCCAAAATATCCAACTTCACATCCCTCCTTACACCCTTTAGAACAGTCACCTTCACAGTGGAGACAAACTTCACAGGTTCCTGAGACTCTGTTGCACACTTCACACCAAGCTCGACAGGACTTGCAGGTGGTTCCGTAGTAGGAATCCTGACATCCTTGTGCACAGGACGTCCCCAGCTGGCAGAATCCTCCTTCACATTCCTGGGGACACTTAGAGCAGGTATAAACTTCTGTACAAGGTATGTTGCATTTTGTACCGTATGATCCAGGTTTACAGCCATGGGTGCACTCCCCAATGCCAGAACAAGTGTTGTTGATGCATTCTGTGCTGCATTTGAGTTGACATGATCGTCCAAAGTATCCGATGTCACATGGGATGGCTAAAAAACAAAATCAACATCCATTACTTTCAAATATAGTGAACATGAAAAAAGTGTTTATCTTAAGAAAGCAAAACATGGTTTGAGTGAGGTGTTGAATGGAATCGTTCTTCCTCATAACTGAATAGAATTATTTTTATTTTCATACAAGTATTTTTGGAATACTGGTAGAGAGGGGTATACTTTTTGCAACGATATTGGAGGAGGCATTCCTGATAATAAATATGTCCCAAACTCCCGATATTTCACAATTCACATAATCCATGCAATTGAGGATTATCTTATTTGATTTTTTCATTGCCCTTTTACCAAAGCACGCGTTCATTCAAAAATGTTGTGAAATTAAGTAAATAAGTTCTTTCTCCACTATTGCAATTTTAGTCATATCTGTCAAATAACCATGAAGAAATGAGTGGTCTCTGGTGAATATAAAGAGTTATAAGTATAAATAAAAATATTTGTAAATCATATCATCATTATCAGCAAATTAAGTTGTTACTTAAATAAGAGAATTAAATTGAAATAGAATATCTATAAAGAGTTTTGTAACTTAACATACCTTGCATTGTTAAGATGCATGTACAGATCAGAATGATAAACATCTTGCTGAGTGGGAAGAGTAGGTAACAGTTGTTTCATTGATATAATTCCATTAGATTTTCGTGAATTTAATTGTCGTGCTTTGTCATAACTAGTGTCATTTTCCGGGTCAATGAGAAAATTCCTATTAGGAATAACGAACCTGACAGCTAAATCCAAATATTTGTAAGTTCAATCAAATCATTATTGAGTGACAAATACCTGACTGACAGTTTACTTTTAGCTTCCTATCACAAGGTTAAACAGTTTTACCCGGTTGTAGAAACCGAAAGTTGAAACATTTGATTGGAATGTGAAAGTTGGATACACAGGGGCGGATACAGGGTTATCAATTTGGAAATGTACGCTCAATGGTAGTCACTCGCACCAACACATTCTGGATCAATCAGTGTACATTTGAAGAACTAATTTCAAATAATTTAAAATCTCGCATTCCAAAATCTCCTAAAGTTATACAATTCTAGCTAAAAGTTAAAACTGAAGTGAATGATTTAAGAATCATCAATTTAATTCAATAAGCAGTTCGTTGATATATTAGATGAGGTTTTCTATGTAGACAAACGCCTTGTTGTTGAAAGAATGTTTGGAGATCATCACAAGTGACCTGTGGTTTTATCAAGTAGTTCATTAGCAGGGTCATGCTATAACAAAGAAAACATTTGAATATAATATTAGCCGATAAACCCTGGCCCCTTCCAAATGCCATGGCAATAATGATCACCATGACAGATGCATGAAGAAGTATTTTCATTTGATTAAGAACAAACATATTGATAAAGTATATGATTTATATTACTCAAATGGATCTGCGGTAAAACATGATCAAGTTATCAAAATAGTTTCTATTTCCGGTTGTTATTCTTTGAAGTGTCATTGGCAACTGACCAGGAAACTGAAACTAAATATTTGGCTCCCACTAAACTGTCACTGCAACTTGATGAAAGAAGCTCATGGCATTAGCAAGAAGTCACTTATTCATATTTATTCTATCATATTATTTCAGGTATTTCTGACAAACACCAAACCCTTCAAGGTACAGTGGAAATAATGCTCACCAAATGACTAAAACATTCTGGAAGATGCACTGTCTCGAAATGATAATTACAAAAATATAATCAAAACTCTTTTTCCAATGGTTCTGCAATATAGCATAAAAAACGCCTGTTTTTTATATTGCTGTGTTCGAATTCTTTGAGTGGCATTTTAGAAGTTGAAATTCAAATAAGAACAATATCCGTATCGAAACAATAAAGAGGTTAATATTCATTACATAGTTGAATTAAGAAGTTGTCATCCATAAATATTGTTCTTATTCTGTGTTTGAAGCGAAGGTTTTGAATAAATGTTGGTAGTTGACCAGGAATCTGAAACTAACTACAGGGTCCAATTAAACTTAAACCAATAAAGTAGCTCATTGGAAGGCTCATGCCATATGCAAGATATCACTTGAAAAATCGTATTCCTGACAAACAGCCATACCTTCAAAGTACAATGGAAATATGCTCCCCAATTACAAAAAACACACTCTTGAAGATGTACTGTTTGGAAGTGATAATTACAATAGAATAATTGAAATACATATTCAATGGTTCGTTTAGAAATATGGTTATTTTAAAATTTTCCTATGTTCGATTCGAAGTTGATGAAAAATATGGGCAACTGAACAAGTAAATAAAACTTAATATGAGTTCTGACTACTGATGAAGCAGCTCATATGAAAGTTCATGCCATAATGTGATAATTTGAACGCAGTATTTTCTGAGCAAAAAAACCAGCGAACCCTTCAAAATATAATTGCAATAATTATCATCACATGAAAAAAATACTTCCTTGAATTGACACTGTTTTGAATGATAATAACCAACATGTAAATAAACAGTCATATTTGAAAACTTTCAGTGTCTGGATATTTGTATTTGAAGAGTCGGTGGCACTTTATCAGGAGTATGAAACTAGATCAAAGGAACTAATAAAACAAAACACCTACAGTATGTAATTTTGATAGGTTTTACCTTATTGAATCACATCGAGTGTAAAGAGTTTTACGAAATACATTTAAAGGGCAGTAGCACGTTTATATGTGGAGTTTATAAGGTCAGGAAAATGAAAATAAATAGCTCCAATTGAAAGACAATGTATTTAAACTAAATGACGCATTAATTAATCAAATATGTAATGATCAGTTCAGCCATGTGATTCCTTTTTCTTAGACAAAATAGATAAAAGGTGTTCACACACAAATGGCCGTCAAAAGACTTTATATAAATCTTTAGTATTTGTTCTCTGACTATGGATGTTTGGTTCGTTTAATGAGAGTTTTTACACTATAAAATAGATAAATTTAGCATTCTGGTACAATTATCAGTGAAAACTTGAACATATAAAATTTTACAAATGATAAGGATTTTGTGACATCAGCAAACGGCTCTTTCATTATACTTGTTAAACCTTAATCATAGCCTTTTAAAAAATGTGAGAAGGTGGTTAGACTCATTCATAATAAACACCTTCAACATTTATATCCATGACAATGGTCTTAAACAGCAGGATATCAGTTTCCATAAGTAAAATACTATTACTCAACTATTACTATTGCTGGTAAGGGCTTGTACAATGTCAAAAGGAATTCTTGAACTATTAAGATTGTTAGTAAGTTTGTATCCATGGACAGTTTATTTACATACATTTCATAGGTTTCTTACGATTTTGTGGTCCTACCTTTTTTTGCGTAAATATTTTTCCACAGTGTTTGTGACCTGATCATTTATCCGTATTTGTGTCACGTTTCACACATATATAGCTAAGTCGCATGATTTTCACTTTCAGAAACTTTGGAGAAACACACGGATTATGTTGTATCTATATAATCAAATGATGAGGAATTGATAATTACGAACAAGTGGACGCTTCTTTGATTCGTTTGACAGTAGAAATGAAACTTATCGTGACATCATTGGGAGACACTAACAGAACATCGCCAAAACACTGTTCAATGATAAACATTATCAATATTTTTTACAATTAAAACATGTTCAACACATACTGAGGCATTTGATCAATACTTGTTTATATATCAAAAGAAAGCAGGCTCGTGTATAATATTTGGAGTATGAACAAAGTTTCAATGTCCGGGTAACAAACATAAACAGACCAAATCACTGTTCATTGATATAAGTTATCATTCGTTTTTACATTTGAAACATGTTCAACAAATATTTGATCAATTCTTGTTTTAATGTAGAATCAGCCTTTCCTAGGTGTCATACAGGAAATCGCCTCACCAGTCATATATCACCTCCTGTAAATTGATAGAAGTATGACAACACTTTCAATGTATGGGTAACTCGCCCACACAACGACTAATGTAATTAATGTAATTTTCCATTTGAATAAATGCGGTCATGTTGGAAGCATTTCCATGACCGTGTTTGATTCTTTGACGTGTTTCTCTTGAGGAATCTAAAAACTAGTTTTACATATTTATTGAGTGATTTAACAGTTGGCATCCTTAAAAGTTAGTTTAGAACTGACTGACTGAGAAAACTGCAAAAACGATGTTTGTCATATCTGTGATAATCTTTGTCGAACTGCTGTCAATAATCAAAGGTAAGATAGATAATTTTGAACTTATCCATTTCCTATCTATTTCCTTCCATTAGAAGCCGTTTTCACTTTACTACAAACTAATGTTCTCTTCCATCAATAACGCATCTAAATATGATTTCATTTATAGAATTAAATATTCCAGTGAATAATGATCTGAAAACAGATCGTACCAATTTAGAAAGCTTTATATTCTTTCATTGTTTTTCAAACAGTTGTTAAAGACAGACTAGGAAACTGCAACTTACGGATAAAATGATAGCAATATAAATTTAAATTCTGAAGTTGTTTAGAAAAAAGCAGTTTTTAATGTCTTATCATTGTTTAAGTTGAGACGGAGCTGTTTCATATGCTATAAACACTGTATCAACTTTGAAAGGTCAGTCATATTTACAGTCTATATCTTAACGATGATCCAATACAAGTCATATAATATAAATCTTGTTTACTATATTTACAAAATATTTTCTTTAGAAAACAGTTGTTCTGAGGTTTTCACACTGATGCTTGTCATCAGTCATCACAGAATAACACAACATACAACCTGTGGCATTTTTTATCTCATACTGAACATGTGTGTCGTATAGCGTTGACCTAAAATTTCAAAAATTTGATTTGATTGGATAACCAATGACCTCTCAGTTAGGGTCAATTTCAAAATGACCTTTTTCGAAGTAATAACAAATATGTAATTGTTATGTTCACATCTAATGTACTACAGTAGAACTTTTCAATTCTTCAGAAGATTTTACATTTGATAAAATTTCGACTTCATAAAAAAATATTTATGCAAAAACATACAAAATGCATCACTTCTACTTACAACTGTAGGAAAACCCCGAACATTGCTTGATACAAAAATTGTATTGTTACTGTCAAATGTGATAGATCAAGCAAAATGCAATATTAATGTAGCTAGCACTGAACACATTCAGATAAGTTTGAGATGCAGTGAGGACACAACAAAGTGAATCCTCAAACAAACCTGGAGCAGTCGGCTTTTGAAAGCCATAACCTTGCCCTTCTGGTTGACAAAATTGTCACATCGAGTCCTGTAATTCACTATCCGATCATCCCGAAGTTCTTATCTTATTATTACACCGCAGGTTTGTTACCGGGGATGTAGCTCAGTGGTAGAGTGTCTGTTCGTCACCCGGAAGACCGGGTTCGATTCCGGATCGCGTCATACCAAAACACTGTGACGTCATGCTTGCTTTGTGGTAGTACACTTGTTGAATATTGCCCTATTAATATTACTCTGCTGTATCTTACACTGTCGAGTAATAAAGATAAAATACTACACTCGATCTCTTATGATATGAATTATACAAAACTCGGAGCTTCCTATGGCATCTGACCTCGCTTTAAATAGGTCAGAAAGACACTGGTTTCGTATAATTTGTATCCAATGAGACCCGTATAGTATTCTGTATGTTTATGATTAAATGACACAAACAAAATAAACCAAGAAACTTTATCAACTTATATAGCTTTTTGTTAATAATCAAATGAAGTGTTTATTCAAGCTTAATCAATCAATTGGTTCGGTAGAAGCTAGAGACATGCTTTTTCACCACATTGACTGTATGGACTGAGATACAATTTAACTAAAGGGCTTTGTGTGTGTGTATATCGAAGCAAAAACAAACTTAATGTATCAATTTAGAGATATGCATTTTTAGAGACGTACATAAAGCTCTCAAACCATTTGGTATGATTGAGCACTCTTACATGGTACACTCATTTGCTACGGCCTTGCGCTAGCCCACTGTAGAAATACAGTTTGAGCACTCTATGCAAATGAGTGGAACTTTCTTAAACTGCTTTGCCTCGTTGATAACGTTGCATTGCTGAAAATTCAAACATGGTCCACACACACCATGCTGACGAGGTCCGAAAGACCGAAACAGCTGGCTGTTCATGGTTATATACTAACCTGAAGCAGCCAACATGGCTGAAAGTCCAGCCCGGCTGGGTGTGACGTGTGCAACAGAGTCTATGGAACCTGTGATTTTTATTTATTTTTATTTTCAGTATTTACAACTAACAGGCATGATATCAGGTAACAGGCAAAGGAGTCTCAACAATGACTTGATATCAATAGCATAGATTTTCTACAGACATTGAACAAAATGTGCGTATACAATGACTGTTTTCTTTCCAAATAACAAATACAAAGTTGACCAATTTGAATCATTAACATTTCCAAATCCATTTCCTGTGATCTTTGTCTTCACTATGAAGGAGATTGTTCTCAGGGCTGTAAGGATGGTTGTAAACATGGATTCTTTGGAGAGTTCCATGAACACCCCTGCAGTTCAGGTTGACTGTCAAGTTGTGATCAGATCTCATGAGTCTGTTTCAAATGTAAACCCGGTTGGTTTGGTGCTTCCTGCAACAAACAATGTCCAAACAGAGATGGGACATGTAAAAAGGTTGATATTGAGATAAATGGTTGGTCAATTACTCGAGTAAATGTTTGTAGAAGCATTGTGATTAATTTGGAATAAGTTTTATGTTTTTTGATAACTTGTTTTAGTAAGTTTGTATGAACATTTGTGTGAGTCTTAATGTGGAACTTGGTGTGCAAAAGGAATATGCAATGTCAATAGGTCATGTGCTGATGGGTGTAGAGAAGTATTTGTTTGTATAAATCCAGATTTTTTCATTCTTACCTTTGGTAAAGTTACTCATCACTTTTTTCGTGAATCATTTTATAACAACCACAAGCTGATGCAGTATCTCTCAGTGAGACTCTCTTGCACTACGCATTTTTGTTTTTCTTCTGAAGATTATCAAGAACTGAGATTCTTTTTTATTTCAAAGGTGACGTCACATCAAACTCCATTCCTTACAATGTAGAAATGGTAGCATCGGTAGCAACGGCAGCAGCAGTCTTTGTGGTTATAATGTCTGCTCTGGTGATATGTGCAGCTTGTCGATTCAAAAGGTAAGATGGATATTATCTCTAGACAAAGGGTATGTGCAAAAATATGTTTAATCAAAGTCTAGCTTTTCAATGCAAGGTGACATGTACTAAATATAAAAACAAGCAGCTGACATGGTCGAGCTATATCCCCAACAAATTGTACAATTTGTATAGGTTTTCCTTATCATATTGCCGATTAATTTTTGTCGCACAAAATAATAAAACAATTCCAGGATATTAAAGAAACTGTTCTAATAAAAAAAAAACTAAATCATACCAACTTTATGTTCACTGTTGGGCATAATTCGAGTTAACTGACAAAATTAAATCAAACGAATGAATTTATGTATTTGGATCTCCAAGATCAATTTGATCATATTCAAACAAACATTTTTTTAAATTGTTCTTCATGACACACCAACATATGATTTTGTATCTCCAAAACAAATTTGATCAAAATGTGATGATTAGTTTAGTTGTGAGATAGACAGAAAGGCAAAATTTTATAAAAATATTTTCAAAATGTTTTCCATGACACACTTTCATATGATAATGTATCTCCAAATCAAATTTTATCAGACAGGACTTGTAACAGATTTCCAACAGAATCTTAATTTATTGCCAAAAAAGGCAACATTTTATAAAAGTATTTTCAAAATTGTTCTCTTTGACACACCTTCATATGATTATGTATCTTCATATCAAATTTGATCAATATGTGATGATTAGTTTAGAAGTTATGAGCCGGACAGGACTTGTAACAGATTTCTTACAAAATTTACTTCGTTGTTGCGGGGGGTAAAAAGGTACCAGGGGAGGATATTTTTAATTTGATACCGAGTCAATCTACTTGGAGAAGTATGTTTATATGCATTATCTAAAAGGTTAAACCTAAAAATTTCGTTTTTCATATGTGAAACAAAAAGCTTGTAAAATGAACAATCTGATATTGTACATGTATCCCTTTTGGTATTTTAAGTCTTTCAAGAACTCTTGGAGTCATCATTCCCACGTATGCATTTTAAGAGTTAATGCTCGTTTGTATTTTCTTGTCAAAGATAATTTTGATCCGTAAAAAAACAGGAAAGAGTTACATTGAACAAATTATTTCACTCTGTAAACTCAAATTGTACTCACATGGCATTGATGATTTGAAATAGTAAGTTCAGACTGTTGGCAACTTACACTCTAATTTGAAAAAAGTTTATAACTAATGTCACATTGTATCGCCAAAATAATGTTGTATTATTATTTGTATGATAAAAAATGTTTTATTGAACCCACTGTTGTCAAACCAGAAAGAAAAAGTAAGCACTAAGCTTGACAAGCCTATTGTCGAAAGCTATGAAGTCACTGTTTTACAACATGTTTAATGACATCATAGGGCTGTGACTTAAAGGCAGTTTCGCCAGCGTCTCTCCCACACTGCACTGAATTGAAGATTAAATTTTGTATTTACGGGAGGAAAACACCAGAGGGGGTTGATTTCCTATAAAAAATGTTGAGGGGATGTGTTTCGATATCAGATTAAATATATCTATATCTCTCAAGTGCAATAGAAAATATATGCTTATCATGAATGAGTGCAAAAAAGTTCCGTTAACCAATAAAAATGTGAGTTATTTTTAGAAAAAATGAAATTCCCATTACCTGACGTTAGCAGCACCGGAAGTAGAAGTATAAGTAGCAGTAGTAGTATAAGTTGTAGTAGTAGTAGTAGTAGTAGTAGTAGTAGTAGTAGTAGTATAATGGTAGCAGAAGCAGTTGAAGTGGTAGAAGTAATAGTAGCAGCAGTAATAGTAGTATCGTGGTAGCAGAAGCAGTTAATGTAGAAGAAGTATTATCTCGACTTGCACAGCAATGTCGACTTACCATTGGTCAAACCCGGTCACGTGCCGTAGGTATATTTAGCTATGTCAAACTGGGTCACGCGCTCCCCTAGTAACAATCAACGACGGAGTGTCAAGAGTTATCTCCCTTGCCCTTTGTTCGGTAAACAAGGCCACGCTACGCTCGATTGCTGTAACGTCATGTATGCTTTGTGATTGCCCTGTGCATGCTAAAGTCAGCTTTATGTAATAACTTTACTGCTATATGTGAAATGTCCTTCAAATAAAAGATTGGTACCGCTAAAATACAATAGCAAGTCATATGGCTTCTCAACGGCATGTTGACCACAGGAACCCGATATTGTAAATAAAATGTAGGTAAAACGTGGGTAAGAAAGACCCGTCCCCTCTATAAATAGTACTCTATTTATAGAGGGGACGGGTCTTTCTTACCCACGTGGGTAAGAAAGACCCGTCCCCTCTATAAATAGTACTCTATTTATAGAGGGGACGGGTCTTTCTTACCCACGTTTTACCTACATTTTATTTACAATATCGGGTTCCTGTGATGTTGACTCGCTCACTCGCAGCGAGGTTGTCTATCAGCGAGCTCAAGATTCAAATTATGCCAACAGAAAGCCGATCTATGAATATCAGTCACCGTTATATGTTTATTGTACTCTCAAACCAACCTGTGCATTATGTTATGATGTCGGTCTTATCAATAACTCCGACACTATCAAACTCACTCGCCCCCACTCGACAGTCCGCCATGACGGTAACGGGGCTTCTACGGTCGCTTCAAATCGAATGTGGTGCGAATGCACGAGGTCACGTGACCAAACAATCCAAATCTAGGAATGCCCACATTGCTCGGTATTTTGATTTATTTGCGTTTATCTGCAATTTCTGTCTAGTACCGTGCGCTCCGCTTCGGTACTAGACCATACTTTCGGCTATTAACACGATGGTATAAAAATTATATTTGTAAATACCTAAACAAAAGAGTAGCACTGGTATGATTAGTCGCCATTTTGATCACTCTTATAAATATTTCAAGCCAGATTTAAAGCATTTAGGAAGGGTGCTCGTCGAGATAAATTCGTTACCATGTGTCCGCCAGTTTGATATGGAGATTTATCATGTGTCCGAGTTAAATATCAAACTCGAACTGCGTTCTCGTTTGATATTTAACTCGAACACATGATAAATCTCCATATCAAACTGGCGGACACATGGTAACTTATAATAGTAGAAGTAGTAGTAGTATAGAAGTTGCAGAAGCAGCAGCAGTTGCTGTAGTAGTAGTTGTTGTGATGAATAGTTTCAATGGTAGTAGTTAACTTCAGGTAAAATAAAACTCTTAGACCGACTTCTAGTAAAAGTAGTGGTAGCATAGGTAGAAGGTATTTATAATATAATTTGATTTAACATCTACAGTGGCACTAAAAGTAGTGTATGAGAAATTCTTGTAGGTAGGTAGTAAACGTATGATGTTGGTATCTGCACACTTAAATATTATAATTTTCATAATGTACAGTTACAGATTGATTTGCAAGTGATTTGATTTGAACTTTGATTACTACATGAGGTTATTTGGAACTCGGCTTTGTAGAAGATACTCTATGTCACTTTTGTATGTAAATATGAATAAGTTTTAGCATTTAATGTCAGAGATTGTTTGAATATATATTACCATTAATGAACTTTAACCAATACAACTAAGGTCATAGATGATGCAGAGGATGTAAACGCAATATCTGTAAATTAGACAATGTTGTTTACGTTATCCAATGCACCATGCCTTGAAAAATAACGTAAATAGCTGCATAGTGTAACACTCGGGCCATTGGCCATTCAATACCTCTTGAAAAGCAAGTCTGGATCATAACCCCTTGATTTTGCTGCTAAGGAATACAAGCAATATCCATATTGCAGTCGAACTAATCAGATTCATGCTTATTATGTTGAAATTTTCACTTTACGTTATCCACCTAAAGCTTGATTCATGCAACGATAAAATTCTCATTTGATTAAATCTTATACCATTTCCCACTTTTACAGATGGTGCAGTGTGGATATCGGCAGACAGCAGGAACAGTATAGAAGCAACACACCGGAACAATGTGAGAATGAGACAGTAGCGGACACGAACCCATCTTCCAGTGTCTACTTCCAAGTTGATGAGTTCACCGAGAAACCTCCAAGTGAATGCGCATCTGAACCGGATACTACAGATTTACATGACTACGTCAACTTTCGTGGACTTTATCGGCCTTCAGATTCTTGAAGTTGACATAAACAACTAGATCTTTTCATCTTTACGACGAATGGATCAGAATATCAAAATTTGTAATCCAATTCGTTAAACTGGGACAGTGTAAATGGTACTCGCAATGCAGCGAAATTTCAACAAAGGACACACATTAAAATTACGTTGTGCCATAGACAAGAACTAGGAACTTCTGTTTTCAAAATCCCGAACCTCAAGTCGTTTGCAGACTGAAGGATTACTACTTGAAAGATTTATTACCTTCCATAATGAAGAAATTCCTGCTTTTCTTGGCTTGCTATTTTGTATCAACTATTGGAGGTTAGTCCAACCGTTTGATGAGTAAAAATAGTGATTCAAAATGGACAAATCGCCTTAGACCTTGTAAAGAGTGTAGCTGTAAATGATTTTTAACTTGTTCAAAATGTCAATCACTGCACTTTTTATCTCCATGCTTAAAAGGAAGATGTAACATCTAGTAAAAACATATGAATGAATAAATGAAGAAAATAAATAAATGAAGATTAGCCAACTGGTGTGATAAACTCTGTGTTATGTATTAATTAATAATTTATACATCACCATGTCCTTATAAAAGTTTATGCAAACGTTCAAAGTGGGAATAATGGCATATTGATTTCTTTCAAACATTAAAACGATATATAGGATTGAAAACGATTTTCTTTTGTTGATGTCCAGAAGCTCATGTCACGGATTAAAAAAGTTGAGAAAATGGTCTTAATAGAAAACATATTTGAAATTCTTAATAGATCACTAGTCCGCCTTCAACATGATGGAAACGTCTCAAATCTGTCACATGCCTCCTTTTTCGAATTGTTTAAAGGGAAGTTCATTCTTCTTTGTATGATATATTCTAGACTTTATTATTACTAAGCCTCATAAGACGAGTGTTGATATTAGGTCGGTTGATATCAAATATTTTGACAAATATAAGTACGAGCCCTATGATTTGAATTATTTAGAATGCAATTTGATTTTCCATCTACAGCAGTAATGTTGGGAGTTATTTAAGACATTATTCTTGTTGAAAAAAATCCATTTGTGCTAGTCAACTGTTTGAAGTCTAATGCAACTGGTATTCATTGTGTATAACCAACCATTCACTGAAACAAGCGAGGACAGTGTCACCAAGAAATGTTTCTAGCGAGGAGTCCAAATCGAAAGTAAGGTTATATATTAAATTCCCAAATAATGAACATCATGTTGATTTATTAAGCAAAAATACTAAGTAAAAGGTATGTTCTTATTGTGGCCTATACCAGGGGAAATAACCAGGAAATAATAAATCATGTAGAATAACATTGCTCATTCACCCCTTTGTCACAATCACAGACAGCTAGTGTTTAGATATAAAACTACGAAAATTGGTGGATACTTCGCATTAATAATGTGACCTGCTTCGTTTCAAATGTCTAAACAATACATACAAAATAAAAAACATTAATAAGATAATTCAATTTCTTTATAATCGAATTTTTTCTTCTGAAAATGAATGATGTACGGTCGCTTGTTCGTGAATCAAGATCACTGTACAGTTTTTTGCTTTCTTTGTGTGAAGTTGTTAGTTAGACAAATCATTCATGCTATATCCTTAAACGAGTTGTCATTCTTTTAAATTTGCATCGCGTATTGTACACCTATCCCAATAGATAATTTGATTGATACTGGAAAGATAAAACAGGAGAATATTTTTAACTAAGCGGTTGATATATTTTATCAAACATTTGCAGTAAAAGAACATACTCATATAATGAAACCCAATCATTAATCTCGTAGATATAATTTCTTTAAGTACACTTGACATAATGTATGAAAGTGAGACAGAAATCCTCTTTTCACTCTAATGTCTTACTTTCTGGACAATTGCTCAACTAATGGTTGTTTATTAACCGGCACTCTCTGTGACCTACAGCTTATCATGTACTTGTGCTCTAGAGCTAGAGGCCGAAACGTTTTGTGCGTTTAAATATGTGTGGTATTGTTAAATTACTAATGATTGGTTTCAAAAACATGATGATCTTATCAAGAAAAACTTTATTCAATTTGATGATGAGGAAATGATAAACACGAACAAATAAATGCTTCTTCGTTTGACAATAGAACTGGAACTCAATGTGACATCATGAGGAAGAAACATCCATAATCACTGATATAGATGAATATAGATTATCATTATCTTTTACAATTAAAATATGATCAACAAATACTGATAAGGTAATTTGATAATTACTTGTTTAAATATATGTGGAAAGCAGGCTTATAAGTCATGTATCACCTCGTGTATAATAATTTGAGTATGATCAAAGTTTCAATGTCCGAAAAACAAATAGGCACAGACCAAATCATTGTTCAATGTTATGAATTTTCATCCGTTTTTACCTTTGAAACATGTTCAACAAATATTGACTTGGTATTTCGAACAATACTTTTTGTAAGGTAGTGCAGGCTTTTTTCTAATATAGGAAATGGCCTCAGCAGGCATGTATCACCTCTTGTAAATTGATAGAAAAACTTTCAATGTATGAGTTACTCTGCACAACAACTATTTGGGTGAAGTAATTTCCCATTTGAATAAATGCTGTCTTGTTAAGAACATTTCCATGTCTATGTTTGACTTTCTAACTGTTTCTTGTGAGGAATCTGAAACCAAATTTTACATATTTATTGAGTGATGTAACAACATCTTTCACGATTGTCATCCTTGAAAGTTAGTAGAGCGCAGACTGTGCCAGACAACTTTGTAAAACTGTAAAAACCATGTTGGTCATATCTGTGTTTATCTATTTCCAATTGCTGTCAACAATTAAAGGTAAGATTCATGACGAATGTGGATAGTTTTGAACTTGACTCCTTTTTTATCTAGCATTTACCAAGAGCAGCCGTTGTCAGTCTACTACTATGTGACAAAAAGTTTTCTCACATCAAAAATGCATATCAATTTGTTATTATTCATATAATTTAATATTCCAGTGACTATTGATCTGAAAACAGATTGTATCTACTCAGTAAGCTAAATATTATTAGGAAACATGTGCAGACCCTAACTTCAAGTTTCCTATCAAGCAGTGGTAAAGACTAGGAATTAGGAAACTGCAATTGACAGATGAAGCAAAAAAAATATATCTCAATTCTCAAGTAGTTAAGAAACCAAAAACTTTAAAGTCTTATTATTATCAAAGTTGCTATTTGGCATACACACCGAGGAAAACATTCAATTAAAGTTTTAAAATTATTTAAACCAAACAAATTCAACAATTAAAGGAATAATTGCTCATTTATCATATTTCGCCAAGTTCACATCGAATGCAAGACATTTTCCCTACGAGTATAACATGGCAGGAAGAACGAAAGTGCCGTGAAGATAAGTGTACCCCAATCATAGGAGGTAATGATGTTGACGATGGGCAAGACTTGGATGTCACTAACAAGACAATCATGGCGAAAGAAAGAGATTGAACTACAAGTGAACATGCAATGAAAACGTACGTCTATGGATAAACCCCAGGCTCACACTAACGCTGTAGTGACTTTTGTCGGAGTAAAGGGCAATAGAGATAAGTCTGCTTATGCACCAGGAAACAATTAATTATGATCATTAAAGATAAAGTAACCTAATCACAATATAATGATGAAATCAACATAGCATGATTTTTTTGTTTTTTGTTTTATTAGTAAGTTCCTTCATGAGATTCAAGCTTTTTTTACAAAAACCATACACATATCCTTTTCACAAAAATATCAATTATTTAGGAATATTGAAATACACATGCACTTTGCAGTCGGTTCAGGAAGGACTGACTAGCAATGATAAAAATAGCAATGTATATAATCGGAAAAGACAAAATATTTAAACTACTGGAAACAGTAATAAAAAGTATATAGTGTTAAGCCATGCGGTATATTTTTCACAAAATGAATTAAAGATGTTCACACAAAAATGGATGCCAATGGGCTTAATGTGAATTTAATATTTTGATCTCTGACAATTGATGAATTGTTTTTTGTAATGATATTTTGTACAATATGAAATAATACATTTAGCAATAACGTACAGTTTTATCAGTGAAAACGTTCTACTGGCCCTTTAAAGGTTGCTATAAACGACAAAGTTATAAACTCCCATTCGCCATGTAGAGGAAATATTGTATTTGAAAGCGAAATATACTTTCCGGTTTAAAAGAATTTGGTTAAACAGGAAGCTAATACTTGGCATGCATCTCGCATTCATTTATTACCTCATTAACATGAAATACTGCAAATGTTATAAGTAAAAATCAATAAGCAGCAACTAAAGCGACTGAAGTATGACACTGGAAAAACTTATTGTTTATAGCTCAATCTACAAAACAAAATGGCAAAACCTTATGACTGCTTCAATGTATATTTTACATTTTGAAAACAGTGCCATTTCAGTTGAAAACGCAGCTTGATTTTATGTTTTTAGCAAAATGTTCCCTATAAGACAATGGCTGCAAGCATTAACTGTAGTGCAGAAATGTAATATTCAATTTTGTTTCTAGTAATGTTCCAATATTATTCATATTTTATTATTAAAGTTTCATCCTGATTTCCCTTTATTGACCTTTCATTTGATATACGGAAGAAACTGTTCATTGTTTATTCATTTTTATTTGGCTGGTATTGAAACTAAAGTTGCACATTCATTGTACTACAGATCTATAAAATAAATCTATCACTGATGCTGGTTTGATCAAATAAAAACTTAAACTTAAACTTTTATAGAGTGAACTGTAATTGAAATCGGATGTAAATGTACATGTAGAATACAACATAATCTAGATCCAACATTGAATACTGTTTTGATAAACAGCCAACCCTTTTTTGCACAATTACTATACATGTACAGATCACTGTGAAAACGAAATGCAATCAAATCCAAATATGCTTGTTTCTAAACTCTCAGAAAAGAAGAAATAGATAGAAATACCATCCAATAATCTAATCTAATCAACAATTGAGACACAAACACCATACATGTAATATGATCAATCTTTTTTTAAAAGTTTGTTTTAAAACTTTCGATATCCGGGTATATAGATCAGAAATGGCACTTTAGTTTGACCAGGAAATTGAAAAAGGGCAAAAACTTAAGTTTGAATGTAAGTAGTCTAAACGAAATAAGCACGTCTCACAGTTAGCCTCGCTAGCTATAGTGTGCAGAACGCTCAATGCCATAGAAAGTGTGTTTAAACGATCAAATTAAATGTCCCTTTCTCTCAACGATGATGGTCATATTTCTGTTTGTCTATTTCCTTGCGATGACTAAAGGTAAGATGAATGATTTAGTTTTCACTTGTATTAAAATGAAATCATAATTTATTTCCGTCTTCATTACCGAAAGGTTAAAACACTTGAAATATTTTAGAATCGCGTAGAAATGAATATTAACATATGATATATCAAAACGACTGGTAATATATCAGTAGTAGTTTGAGTTCAAAACACATTCAAATAGTAATATGAATACTTGATTAAACTTATCCATTTTATTTCATATGATAAGATTACATTTTCTACATGAGATAACCTTCTTGTACAGATGTTATAACGAAATTATCATTCTTCAAAATGTTATCAGCTGAAATATAAAATTTCGTTGAACCCTAATCACTCCCAGTCACTGAATCCTGTTGGGGTCATAGACGGCAATTCCTTCTTTTTAAAATAACTATAACCTCACACACATTGGAAATTTGAAATGTGGAAACACTTTTAATTTTAAAACAAAACCCTCATAATACGCATCCTATTTTGGTTCAATTAAGTCATTGCGCACAAATCAAAAATTGAAACATTAAGGTAAGTTTTAAAGATAACAATCATGTTAATGAGAGGCAAATTTTAGAGGAAATTCATTTTCAGTAAATTTACAATGCATATCTTCGTTCTGTCATCTGCCAATTAAAAAATATTCTACTGCTTCAATTATGTTGGTAGGTTTATTTTGCAAAATTGATCATGTGAATATGTTTTGGGCGGGTACACAAACACACACCCTCCCAAACATACCCACATGATTGGCTTTTGCCTACATTAATTGGCATTTAGATGAAGTCATTACTTATTCAAATCTGTTTGTGATTTAAATTCCAGCAAGCCAGTGTTTGAACGATCAACATTGTGCCTCATGTGATACAAAAGGAAAGTGTTCATCAAAATGTAACGATGGTTACTATGGGCCAAAATGTGACATTAAATGCAGCATAGGTTGCAACCAAACTGTTTGTCTTCTTCAAAATAGTATTGGCAAATGCACACATGGGTGTAATGCTGGATTTACTGGCGAAGAATGCAGAAAAATTCCTTGTTCAAAAGACAATAAAACCTGCAGGAAATGTCCCGAAGAATGTAAAGGAGGATTTTGCCAGCTGAAGTCTTCATGTGCACAAGGATGTCAAGATTCCTACTACGGAACCACCTGCAAGTCCTGTCCAGGTTGGTGTGAAGTGTGCAACAGAGTCTCGGGAACCTGTGAAGTTTGTCTCCACTGTAAAGGTGACTGTTCTACAGGGTGCAAGGAGGAATGTGAAGTTGGATATTTTGGAACTTTCTGTGAACACCCCTGCAGTTCAAAATGTATGTCAGGATGTGATCAGATCTCAGGAGACTGTGTCGAATGTAAATCAGGCTGGTTTGGTGCTTCCTGCAACAAACAATGTCCAAAAACCTGTTCTGGGGGAGTGTGCTACATTGATGGGACATGTTCAAATGGTGGTACAACAGGTTGGTGATTGATTTTGTATCAAATTAGCTTTCACTCGGTTTTTTTACAAAATCATTAATTGCATAAAAAATTGATCAAACGAAATGTCCTTAAGTATCTTCGATTTTCAACAGATATTTTTTTTAATTGTGAGAAGGGCGAATCATTCATCCTAGATGCCCCATGAGATTCAAGTCTCATGGTGTACAATTTGTATGTACCATTCTGCATCGTAACAGCTCCTCGCAGAGAAGAAATGTAGCATTATGTTAAGATGATGTTATGATAGAAAACACTTGTTTTGAAAATTTTATAAATCTGTCAGCTATGTTAGGGAATATTAATGATTTATTTGTTTGTGTTATTTGTGTCTCCAGTCGAGGCCCCACAGTACTGGATAGCTGGATTCTGTCTCTTCTTGTTCATCATTTTGGTCGTAGTTGTGTATGTCACATACCACTTTAAACGGTAAGGTTATATTCAAATCTTGCATTGATTATGATATTCAAATAAATGTAAATAGACTTATTCTTTAAAGATTTAAAGTTTAAATATCAACATGAGTGTCCAACAAAAGTCAAGAAGGGTAATGTTCAATCACATTTTGGTATCATTATTCAAATATCTATTTTAAAAATATAGCTGTAATGTTATGTAAGGTTTTGCATTAACACTGTAACCAAGTTTACAGGAATCCTTAAAAACATAACATTGTAAATTCAACTGTCAAATTATGTGGCTGAATCACCATATTCAATGATGAAAGGCGTACTCAACTTTTTCTCAACAGTATCCAGAACAACCTTAACAAGGTCAATTGGGAAGCCTCGTTAAGAACTAGAGATGCAGAACAGGAAGACGCAAGAAGCTTCAACACAGTGCCCTCGATCAACCTGGAGAGTGAACAGGACATGAGTCAGGTGGGGGTTCAGGTGGTTGTCCTCAAGCATGATGACACCAGTTCTGGGAGTCTTGTCTCTGTGGAAGATGAGATTGTTGACAAACGGGTTCCTGGCCGAGAGCATTTGAGACAGGGGATTGTTGATGTGCCATCAGGTAGTGATACAATTAAAAAGCTTGGAGGTGCTCAAAAGAAGGGTGGGTCTATAGAGATTTGCAATGCGGATTGCGACTTGAAGAATGACACAAAGATTATCGTTGAAAATTATTCAGAGTGTGATGACGTCATTGCTTGTAGAAATATGAAAGAAGACGAGGAAGGAATTGTGTCATCTAATGACGCTATGTTTATTGGTGGAAAGGCAAAATGGAGATGATTTTGGAAGATGATACTGAATATGATGACAATGTTGATGATAGAAAGATGGCGATAGTTACCATAGAGGAGAAAGGGTCGTACTGTGAAATAAGAACTCGGGACTTCGATTTGGTGATCAAACATACTTATGCTTGGATTGTATATAATGTTGAATTGTTTTCTCGTGCATGAAAGTAGGGCTTAATATATATATATTTTTTATTTTCATGTTATGATGTCATAAAGACATACATGTATATACATACACATAATATAACATTTATATTCTTTTGCCAAGTACTTGTTGTGTTGTGTTCTTTATGTTATGTAGTGTACGTCATTTTGTTATTCATCTTGTCAACATTTCAAAACCAGACTGAAAGTAAAGCATATTCTCAAGAGTTTAAGGATTGTTGTGAACTATTCGAGTCTGATTACCTTTTGTAATTATCTACGTATATTTTGTTCATAATGTAATATAATGTTTTTTCACTTTTCATGGACATTGCAATATTTCCGCTTCCCTGAAGATAACCCTTCCAAGCATCAAAGGGGATCAGATTTCCTTTTTACACTTTTTAAGTTCCAAGAAATTGTTTAAACTTTAATGTATTAAATGTTTTAGATGTTTTAATGAATAATTGGTAATTAATAGTTATTAACACAGTTTGTATGCATAATTAACAAGGGAAGTTATATAAAAACTACTAACTAAAATTGTTCTATACATTCAGAAACAGTAAATTAGTGATTTATGTTTACAATGTTGAACGCTTATTTTGTGATGGCCAAAAGTACAAGATAATAAACTTTTCTTTGTTAACATTTTGTTTTGTTTCTGTGTCACTCCTTTATCTCTTTATCACTTTTTGTTATCAATTTTGGTATAGTTCTTTTTTTAAATCATCCTATCAATGCAATATGGAAATTAAATGTGACCGGTCGTCAATGTAGTTTGACAGAAACAAAGGATAAAAGTATATTGGACTATGACTGGTTCGATTGAACCTGCTTGCCTTAGGGATCTTCTCACCACCTATTCTCCATCATCATCTCTTCGCTCTGAAAGCCATAATCTCCTGGTAGTCCCAAGGGTCAGAACAACACGTTACGGAGAAAGAACTTTCTCATATGCTGCCGCTTCTGTCTGGAATATTCTTCCTCAACACTTTAGAGGCTGTCAAAATCTAGCCACTTTCAAATCCCAACTAAAGACATACTTCTACAGACCTGGATCTAGATTTTTGAAGCTCTCTTAGTGCTAAGATAGTCGTAAGTACCATACTATAACATTGGCTTACGACTATCTTAGCGCTAAGAGAGCTTCGAAAATATAGGCCCTGCTTTCTATAAACCTTTCTCATTACCAAATTGTCGGGGCTTTGAGCATGAAATGTGCATGGATATATGCGCAATACAAGAACACTATTATTATTAATATTAATATGCTTGTAGCAAACCCTTTTACATATGCAACTATTTTACAACTGTTGTGTATATCTAACTGAATAACAGGAACAACATTTACGTGGAATTAATCCCGATCTATTGAATAAAAATAGCTCACATTACAATAAACACCAATGACAATAGTAAAACCAATATAAGAAAAAAGTATAAAATCAGACGGGCGATTTACAGTTTCCATAAGGCTGCAATGAACTATTAATCGATCTATAAATGTCAAGTCAAATCAAACAAAGATATAAAATTGCTGCAAAATTCTTCCGGTATAAGCGTCACAATCAAACAAAGAATTTCTTTATTCAGCAGCTTGTTGACTATATTCGACAGGGATGCGAGGCACAACAATTATTGATGGAGACTAAACTTAAACGGAATTTATAGGGTTTTGCTCTTGGACTGTCAAAAGTAAAGGGTAATATAGTAACCGCGCTGAGGAAAAGAGTTCTAAATGTGACGGAATCTATTTCCTATACAATTTGGAATTGTGCGCGGAATTCCAATTGTTGCCTACATGTTAAAAGTTTTAGGTTAAAGTGCAAGAGTAAGCTACCACTTGTATTATACATTAAAATGCGTTTCAATCTGAAATAAAGAAAAGTTCAGTGCCACATTAGAAATGAAGAAGAGCGTTAGATAAAGTTAATTTACAAAAAGAGGCAAACCAAGGGTCCACTAATATCAAATATATCACTCGGAATGATTAATGTAAGAAATAATTTAGATTATCAATACGATTATTGAAACACCTAGGGTGTGGACATGACATGCATGAAAATTGTATCCGTAAAAACCTGCCAAATTCAAATTTTTCTGAACTGTCTAAGGGGGTAATTTCGGCAGAAATTTTCGCACAAACATCTCGTCAATGCAATGGGGTGCCCTTTAAGTGCATTTCGATAATAAATTGGCTGTTTTCAGACAGTTTTCATATCGTTCATGTCACGAAGAGCAAAACATCAAGTAGCTATACGTGTGCGCGTGTTGCAGGTGCCTGTGTGTGTACAGACAAAACTGTGACTACGTTTATTTCTGTCTGTGCTGATGTTGATAACCAGTGGTGACGTTGAATCAAACCCTGGCCCCAGAGGGAGGCGGACGACACTAGACAGATCACAAGTAATGAGTACTATTGAATTAATGAAAAAACCGGAAACAAAATGAAACTTCCATGAACTTACAACAAAAATCGAAATCGTCGAATATGATCTTTAAGTACTTACAGAAAAACATTCAGAATAAAAATGTTGGCCATCTCGAGGAACTTGAATAAACGTAACAACTTGATCTTTTATAACTTGGAAGAAGAATTCAGAGAAGCAAGCGACAATCTTGAACATACACTCACTGACGCGGTCGACATTAGTGAAGTTAAGCGAATACCTTCAAAGGGAAGAGGTCCCCGTCCTGTCCTTGTTTCTTTTGATCATTATAAAATGAAAGTTGAAGTGCTTAAGTCATCATTGAAATTGAACGATTTCAGGATTTCACTTGTAGCGTTCTTGAAAGTCGCCGTCAACTAAAGCCACATATGGATGAAGCCAGGGAAGCCTACAAATTCGACACCGTACGCTAAGATAAAATTCAATTTCAAATGATATCTACAAACATGATGCTATCACCAAAAAGCTGATTCCAATCCGTACACTAAAACCACTTCCTAATAATGAAAACACCACCCACCCTTAGGAGTGTGACCAAAGCCCATGAGACAAAATTTCTGCAACAACATTTTGATTAATGCATTGTGGAGGACTTGAAAAAAACATCTGTGTAAACCCTTATTTCTAGAATTTATTACAAAATTCGATATATTTGGACTTGTAGAAACATGGACTGAAAACACCGATCAATTTGATGTAAACAGTTTGAATATGTCTCACAGACCAGAACAAAGCAACATGAGCCATGAGCAACAGGTAACTCAGGTGGAATCGTTGCATTTATCAGAAAACATTTTCATCCGCAGTATCAGTTTTTAAAAGTAGTTCAGTAAACGCCTTATGGTTAAAACTAGAAAATACTACAAATAGTTTTTTATTCATAACAGGATTGATTTACTTCTCTCTTTGTGGCTCCAGTGAATACACTAATGAACACCTTTAAGACAAAGTAAAGAATGACATTTTATCATGTCAAGAAACATATCCCTTTTGCCATATCATCTTGAATGGAGATTTTAATGTCAGACCTTCAAGCCTACCATATTATACTAAACACGACGACCCTCGATTTATTCCAGTGGATGAATACATAAATTACACAAATTATGATAATACTTCAATTTGCAGTTCCAAGGGTGACTATGAGGTTGTGCACTGTTAGATTTCTGCAAAAGAACTGGTTTTAGAATTTGTAATGACCGTCTTTTTGAAGACAAAGATGTAGGCAAAAACCTGTGTAGCTAATGACGTACAGAGTGTGGTTGACTATGTCACCTATTCGGAAAACTCATTTGAAATGTTCAGTAATATTTAAGTGTGTGACCAAGTTGAATCATCACATTTCCCTGTTGCTTTCGCCTTAATTGTGAAACAGTTTGATTTCAAGTCAAACCTTCAACAACATCTCACTTCAAGACATAGGTGCACTTTGGACAGTGAGAAACAGAAAATTGGGAAAATCCCAGATAGGGAAATAAATAACTTTTGAAAAATTGATAAATAATAGTGATGTGATGCACATGATTCATTTTATTCAAGCTTATTAAACTGTGCTAGCGACTTTCAGCAAGTCAACTCCTCAATGCGTAGGCGCCCTGACTCGTCAAAGAGAGGAAATAACAGGTTTCACAGCGAGTGTAAGTCAGCCCCACAAGCCCGTTGTCGGCTCCGCGTGTACAACGTGGAGCAGTGCAGTAGATCTAGACTTGGTGCGCTACACAGAGGTCTGGAGGCAGTATAAGCAGCTCTGTGCATCAAAACATTCAGCGGTGCTCGAGATTCTCTCTCAATCACTCCTGAACTCTCTTACTTTAAATGACAGTGAACGTTTTTGGTATATTGTGAGCTAACGGCACAAACGCTTGATTGCTTTAAATATTTATTCAATGGACGAACTGTTTCACCTGAAGACAACGACTACTGATGACTCTTTTATAGATATTACAACAGATATGGCCTTGATAGTCATATCACTTGTGAAGAGATAAGTACTGTAAATGCTAATATGACATGTTTTAAGGCACTGGGATACAGCAGTCTGCCAATTGAATTTTCCTAATCTTTGTAGGGAATTGTTACAGTTATTTTTAAATGCAATTCTCGCAACGGGTATTTATCCAAATGAGTGGTCTAAAGGTGTAATAATACCAATTCAAAAGAAATGTGATAATCATCTTCCAAGTAACTATAGGCTTATTACTTTGGGCCTCATTTCACAAAACAACCTTTACTAAGGCCAACCTTATCTCTAAGATCGACATTTAAGGTAACCTTAAAAAAATATACGCCCGTTTCACGCAACAACCTTAGGGCAACCTTATCTCTGAAAGATTTTACGCCGCAACCTTAGCTAAGGTTGGAACTCTTCTGTGGCGAAGAGAAAGATATTCCTTAGTTACGACGCAGAGTGACCTCCCTTGCTCGCACCTTCAGACGACTTATTGCAGTCCAAACGCTAATTATGTCACAGCAGTCTGTCGAATCGAGCAAGAAAAGGGCTAGACAGGTCAACTTCTCCCCTGCTGAGTTGTCAGTCATCGCCGACGAAGTGAAATTAAGAAGTCATGTGCTTTTTGGAGCTTTCTCGTCAACCATTACCAATCAGTCGAAGATGAAGGAGTGGGATGCCATCGCATCGAAGTAAGTTGATGAAGCCAGCGAGAGGTTCATATGTTTTGCAAATGAATTATAATTCAAAGTGATCATTCTATTAAAAAAACATCCTGCCTACTAAGTTAACTTTGAAATTATTTGCAACTTCAATCTTTAATTTCATAACTTTTCACCTGTACTTTCCAATAACAATATCAGTAAAAACAGCACAAAATTAATATGACATGTTGTTAAAACTAAAATGCCATTAAATTGTTGTCTACTAAATCCTATCTGAACATGATGATTAGTCATTTCATGTTTCATACATTTCAAGTTGTCAACTAATGTATAATGTCATGACTGTGTACTAAACTTAACACAGGCTTTATCACAGTCTAGGTCTTAATTCTGCCAGGCCTAAGTCTATAGATTGTCTTAATATTAATATAAAACTTAATGAAATAGGCCGAATATAGTTGAAGTAACAGTAACAGTAATAACTATAATTTTTGACTAAATTATATTCTACTAACGTGTATATAATTCTTGATAAGGTACCACAGTATTTAATTGATTTCAGATTGAATGCAAATTCAAATGTCTTGAGGAATGGTCAGCAGATTCGAAAAAAGTGGAATGATTATCGGTTAGATATTAGTTTAATTATGTTATGACCGTTTTGTTATTAAGAACATCATCAGAAGTTTAGCTTGACTTGATTTTATGAATATAAATACTTTTTTCTTTATGAAAGATATTGTAACATATTTTCACGAGAAGTAAACAGTTTAAATTTTTTCCTTTGTCCAGTGCAGTACCACCCATAGTTGCTAGTTCCAGCCATTTCTAGCAGGTTTCACCGCAATGCATAACCACAATAGTGTTGCGGGCTTACTCCCTTCAATAATATTAGCAGCTGCGATATAAGTGAAATACTCTTGAAAGCGGCGATAAACCCCACATCACCTCACCTCTCATCATTTACCATCAACATTATTGTCTAATAAAGTAATAATCACTCAAAAAGACAACAAAATTAACAGCCATGGTCATATCTTGTCAGCTAGTTTATAAAATCTTCAATGATGCAATAAATATTTACAATATGACAACAAACCAAGTTTTTGAATGATTGACAAAGAAAAGAAACAAATGTTATTACAATTATATTTATATCAAAATGTTTTCATTCCCAGCTAGAGGAAAGAATGTTGCAGCTCCGCCATCCCATGTATCATCTATCCTGGAGATAGAGGAGACCAAGCGGGATACACTGCAGGCGATCCTGGCCATACAGCGAGACATGCTGTCACTGCGGAGGGAGGAGGTGGCTATCTACCGGGAGCGTCTTGAACTGGAAAAAGCAAAATGGGAGGCTCAAAATACTCAAAACATCTTGTCCCTATCACCTATAATTTAATTTTAATTGTCTTTGTTATTGATTTTGTTTCTAGCAGATTATTGCTTTCTAAATGAGATATTCAAAAAAGAAGATTCTAGTCATAAGCAGTTGTTATTAATTGTGAATATGTAAATAGTTTTCACTATTTTTTGTAATGATTAATGTTGATTATGTAAATATATTGAGATTATGAATCATGTTACTTGTTCAACTTGTCAACTATATAAGCTTATTTATTTTACAGAAAAATATCTGTTTGTATTCATGCATGGTAAATAAATTGTTATTGACTTATACAGTGGCTTTATTGTTTTAGATTATCTTCATTTTGGAAATGAAATCATACTTAATTATCCCTTGATAAGTGAAATAGTTATCTCATTCACACGGATAAGTGTACAATACTTACATCATGTGAACCTGTGAAGTATAAGGTTTCTGCAACACAGAAGTTGTGCAGCTTGAACACTCCCGGGAAGCCGGTTACTGCAGAAATGAGCTTTAACGGAGCCCTGATACTATTTTTAGTAACTGTTACATCTCAGTCGGAGCCAAAACGCGGACACGGGTAACTTATCAGGGATGCAAACATGGATGTGAGTACAATCTATCATTGTAACTTACTGGCATCATTATACTCATAATAATGAATATGTACATTGCCATTTCGAACAGATCAATTCAGCGTTTCTGAAATATTACCAGGTTTTGTGTAGATGAAATGGAATAAAGTTCATTTTCTTGATTCATGTATCGTTTTCTTTCTCAATAGTGACACACATTTCGATAAAAAATATGTTGTCATATGATTTTATAGTCAAATCGTATGCAAACATTTGTTTTCTATAAAAATTTCATCTTAAAGAAATTTCAGATGTTACGAACTTTAATGAGGAGTGTTACGAAGAAAAACGGAGCCGTATCTTTACTGTTACGAAATTAAACGGAGCAAATATTTTGCTAAACTGCTTATCCTTGCTTTACAGGACCGCTGTAAATGTTATTATTGTGGCCAACATCATGACAATACAACGCAAGCACTACATAACTGCATTGTTGAGCATGGTGAGCAGGAGGTGCGGTATCTTAAGCGGGAAAAGTCAGCATACAAAACCATTAACTATGGAGATAAAGGATATTTTCGTGTTCGTTTGATAAAATACGTAATTTAAGAAGAGTCATATACGCGCAAGCATATGGAATTCTTATAGGTAAATAGTATGATTAGATTAAGATTAGACACATTAATCAATCCTGTATCACATCAAGCCTGAATACTTAAATACAACATATGTATATTGATGTTGGATGCATAATGAATCAGTTAAGACATAATCTAAGTTCCGAATGAAACAAATTTAAACGTCGTGACTTGTGTTAACATTACCATTTTGAGGTTAGTCAGGTTTCATAATTATCATCTCACAAATTATTGACAAAATAATTATTCGGTATTTTACCATACATAACAAAAATATTCAATCTAATTTTAATGAATCGGCATTCAATTTGATATCTGTATAGTTTGAAATACATATTACATTTTGAAAGTATAGTGCACGTCTTAAATCCTTTTTTTGGTAAAATGTTCTTTAACTTCCTGTGGCCCAAGCGTTAACTATTCAGGTATATTTCGTCCTCACCTATAACTTGTGTGTATTGTTCATTGCCATAGAAATAGTCCGTTACAATTTCCCCATTATATAATTAACTCTGTCCTACCTTAACAAACTTCAAATTTCAGGGATCATGAATTTGACAAACGCATATCAACGGCGAAACCAAAGAGGAAACGAGGCAATATATCAGATATTGATAAGCCAGCGAGAGGATCACGACCTGTCAGATTTCCATCGCTGCGATGAATCCAAGATTCTCCCTCATTTACGCTATGGAACGAAAAAAGACAGTAATTAAAGTGACTGTTTTGTGACACATCTGAAGCAATCGCCATATCGACATATTTATTGGCAAGTAACTATGTTGTGGACGTGTTCATTGATATATGTAATATTGTCAGGAGATATGATGTTATGAAGTTATGAGTAACTCATAATATGGTAACATGTGCATAAATATGTATACTTATAGGGGAACCGCGGTTTCAAGAAATACGGGTCCCAGAGAAATTGACAAAGGCTAATTAGCGGCTAGCAGCAGAGCATGTCCGTTCACAACAGTGCCTGTGAAACCATGATGCGGAGCCTAAAAAAACGGTATCTTCCCGTTATGACTATTCCCAGTTTGACTACTCCCAATTTGACTACTCAGGAACACAAACACATGTTGGAACACCCCTACACTTGATAATGAACTGTCCTATTTATGTGTATTCCTGTTAAGGGGTCATTTCAGCACATGTGAAAATGTACATTGAAAATATGAATTTTAAAAGCCAATTTTGATTGATCTTAGGACATAAAGAAAATAACATTACTTTATTCAAGAATCACACAGCATTAATCATAAAATCAGGATAAAAAAGGAAATTTAAAAAGCACACGAAGAACAGAAGGGCTCGCAAGACACTTTTGCGATGCTTTTGCATTAGAATGGATTAAATTGGTTAAACTATTTTTTTCTGAGACGTGCAGCTAGTTTGTTTATGTAAACACCATTTGTCATTAAATATATCGTTTTGTCTACTTGTATTAGTCACAGTAAAGATGGATCTCAAACAGATAAACTGAATCAAAAATCATATTTGAAGTCAGAATAATAGCAAGAGCAAACTTGATAATCTCTATTTGTAAAGGTTAAGTGCCATTACAGAATATATTACACATACTGTTTTATAGAGTAATAAAATATGTTTCAATAGAACAATTGATTCATAAAAAGCTAAAAGGTACAAGTTATGAAATTGACAACACCTGGAAATGATCATACAGATTTGGAATAGGTAACTGTAATGCTTTAATATTGTTATTATGGTATGAAACCATCATTTATTAAATTTTACAGAATGCTAAATTCACAAGTGTCATAACATTTCCGTTTTGTAATTTCTGACAGTCATGTATCCTTTGATTGAAAGTTTTTTTAATCACTTTATTTCTTTTTCTAGGGTACATACAGAGTTTAACAGAGTGTAAAGTTGATCGCATGTTTGTACAATCTTGTATGTAGTAGACATGTGAAGAATCGAGGCGTTATATCTATTTATGTGAAGAGGTTGTGGCAGGATGACCAAAAGGTGAACAATTTACTGTAATTGCAATTTGAAAAATCTGTTTCATATAAGGAATATAAGTCCAGTAAAGTCTGGACGGGTGTTAATACATCTTTGTTGTAAATATGGTTTTTTATTGCGATCTGCCAAAAGAAGTGAGATCTTTGGTTGAAAGTTGGTAGGTATGTAGGTAGGTAGGAAGGTTAAACATTTTTATACATGTTCACTTCTGTCTGTCTCTCTTATAGGTATATTAAGGTCTTGGAGAACGTTGAATTGGAGTAATCAACTGAAGTGGTACAGTGCATTATTAAGTGAAGGGGTGGGGCAGCATTTGTTCGTGCACATCAGTCAAACTGGAAGTAGTCATAATGGGAGTAGTCATTACTAGAGTGAACCAAAAACCCACGCTGAGCCTTTAAGCATATGGCTGTTTGAGGGGGGGGGGGGGGGGGGGGGGGGTTAATAATTATGAAAAATCAGGACAAGACTCAAAAGGATCTCTTTTTAATTCGACATAAAGGTAATTGTGGAACATAGCATAGCATATGATAAGAAAATAAAAATGTTTTGTCACCACAAGAAAGCAATTAAGTTAATCAGTTATGGTAATCATAATCAACAATGTTCCATTGATCGATGTTCATTGGTCCAATTGCAAGGTAAGACAAGAATAATAATTTTAATACATATGCAGCACACAGCCAGAGTTCTAACTGGACTTGAAAAGTAATTAAGAACCTAAAAATGAAACGCCCTTCATCCGATCAACAGCCTAAAAGGTAGGGTAAGAAAAGGATAAATTAAACTAGGACTGCCGCGGCAGTACTTAGGTCTTCAAGATTCCTGTTTGACCTTCACATACTGTTTGACCTTCACATGCATGTTTGACCTTCACATGCATGTTTGTTAAAGAGGTTTAAACCATACAGACCAAAACATGATTTTTTAAAATGCAAAGTTTGACCCTTCCTCCTGACCGGAAGTGACTGTTCGCGAGCGATTTTATTCTTTTAACTTAAAGACCTTGCTGATGTCTAACTGTCATGCAAAAATCATTAAGTTCTAAGGTCTGGTTTTTGAGTTATCTGCCCTTGAAGTTGGTGATTTTGCGATTTTTGTCAACTTTGAAAGGTCACAGCACAAAAAGTATTAAGGTTAGGTCTTACAACTTTACGATTTGAAGAAAACAATACCTCAGCTACATTCAGTATGAATTTCAGCTCTGTAGTGCAAGTATCTTCAGAGGAGAAGATTGTCAAAGGCGGGTGGGGTCAGAAACGGTGAAAATTGCACTAAAAGCAAAATGGCGGCCAAAGCACGTGACCTACGAATTTGTCCTGATTTCCTTTTTTTCATTATTTTTCATTGCACTTCTTTTAAAAAAAAAATTAAGTCTCTAAGTGCATTTTGAAAAAAAAATCAATGTTAAATTTTCGATTTTGGATTCGAACTGGACCCTTAATGAATGAACCGATTTTGCCCAAAAGCTTCGCACGTCGATTCCAGGGTAAGGGCTATCTGCATGCCAAGTTTTGTCAAATTTGAAGCAGCCGTTTGAGCTGTAGCTCTCTCACAAAAAAAGTACAAATAATAATAATAAAAAACTTGAAGAAAACGGATAATAACAATAGGTCTTCCAGACTTTGTCTTGAAGACCTAATAAATATGCAGCACACAGCGCAAATGCTAACTTGACTTGAAAAAGTAATTAGGATCTGATACGTCATTTATTCAATCAACGGACTAAAAGGCATGAGAACATCTTTTTTGGTGTGTGCTATAAGCGGTTCTCCACGCGAAACGCTTTCCACAGACGTGTGTTTGGCTGCCACGTGGTCGTTCAGTGAACATGAATGGCTAAAGACGCATCCACACTGTCATAAATGAAAACTAATGCGAGATTAACGAATATTTTCCTCCGTTTATTAGCGTAACAGCCTCCGTTAAATTTTGTAACATTCAGAAATTTCCTCCGACTAATTGCGGTAACAACTTGTAAATTTTGGTACACTGATATTTTGGTAAAATCGCTTGAAAAATGAAATCAATGACTTGCAAAAGTTATGTTGGTATTTGAACGATAATGTTATAAGAATTTTGTAATACAGGATGGCTTCCTGAAACCGAAATGCGACAAAAACCTAAACATTAGCTCCCATTTGTAGACAAATCACAAAGTCTTTATTAATACAAACTGACAATGGACGAGCTACTTGTCTAACGTATTCTTATATCTATATTCGACCTCTATCAAACACTATTTATACATTTATAAACACAATGTTAGAGAAAAAAAGCTTACTCTCGGTCTTGCACGTGTTTTGGCTCCGACTGAGATGTAACAGTTACTAAAATAGTATCAGGGCTCCGTTTAAGCTCATTTCTGCAGTAACCGGCTTCCCGGGAGTGTTGAAGGCGGCCATGATTATAGCGCTGCATCTCTCTGGGGCAAACCAAAGACAGCCACTTGATTTGTGCAGGTACCTAAAGTGGAAATAGTTTCATTATATCATTTAATTACAAATCTTGTACTATTATTTTTTATAATTTTTTACATTATCAGAATGGTTGTCATTTAAATTAAGGTAGACATGATCATGACATATCTTTAATTTTTAAAGAGTCATTTATTTAATTGTATTACAAGTGTAATATTAACTCAAATTTCAAAATTGTGTTAAATATTTCATATGAAGAAAGGTACATATTTGAATATTACCGGAATCTTGACTTACGAACTCCAAAGGCTCTCTCTATAGTGTTCCTTGTTCGAGCATGACTAGTGTTGTACCTCTCCTCGGGGCGGTTCTGTGGTTCCACAAGCGGTGTTAGCAACCAGGGTCTGCATGCATATCTGCCAATATACATCATTATTGTTAATAATTGTCAAATCTGATTATTAACAGTGAAAGGTATTATTTTTCATTCCCAAGAAATCAACTTTCTTTAGATTAGATATATGACACACTACAGACTACATGTATATTATTTTATACATTATTTAGAAAATTAATTTATATGTTAAAGATTAATACCTTCAAAGAGGGCAATTTTAATTCACTCTTATTGTTAACATAATTCATACCTATTAGCCAGTATTTTGACTGTAAATGATAAAGACTATTACCCTGAATCTCCTAATAGCCAGCCATCTAGCAGACCAGTCTCCAGCTTCTTCCCAAGACCACTGTTGTTGAGGATTAGAGAATCATGCGTGCTCCCAGGCCAGCGAACAACTACATTGTTGAATCTGAAAAAAATGCAATAGAAATAGATCCTTGAAATAAGATAATCAACACATTTTAAGGGTGCTTCATTTTTATCAGGACATGAATTCTTTGAAATAAAGGTTTTAGTTATTATTCATTAATTCGTAAAACATTCAAAAAAGATACATTATCGACTTTTGATAATAATATGTTATCTGAAACAATATGGATTGTTTCAAGTCTAGTTTTAACAAAGTCGACTGGAAAGTACTACTGTTAAGTTATAAGGTCAAGGACGTTGCTAAAGTAAACAATGATACGAGTGTTACGCTCGTCGGCAAAATTAAATTCAAAATAGCGACCAAATTATAGTGACATCTGATAAAATTGGTTATGGTTTTGAGATGGGACTCACCTAAGTTCAGAATCACAAACTCCCTGCACATTGATTGCATGATACCCCTTTCGACACACAAACGCCATTTCCTCATTCACAGACGGTCGTTTGATAGGTATCAGCGTCCCGTCAACTGAACCGACTACCTTTGGGAAACCAGAAATGGCACAGAAACCTAGTTTGGTTCTTTCTTGTTCCTCTTTCGTCCAAGGGAATGAAATATTGTCTAATTTGCCGTTTATGGCCCGTACGGTATCGTGGAAGGCCCTGCTAACACTTGCCTCGGATACTCCATGTAGGTCGCCGATCTCGGACAGGAAACCTCCTTTCCCCAAGTACCTCAGAGTAAGGAGCACCTGCGTCTCTGGGGAGAGGGGGTGGGAACGCTGGGTGGGTCTCTCTAGCTGAGGCCTGACTAGCTCTAGGAGTGTCATAATGGCATGTCTCGGCATCCGGTAATGTGAAAACAGCTCCGAATCGGCGAGATCATCGAGCTGCATCGTCCTGTCCCGGAATATCCTCTGTCTCTTAAAGCTACGCTCGATCTCTTCGCAAATAATGAAAGCAGTCGCCATTTTTATTGGAACTAAATATCAACCTTAGGAGCTCTAAGACTGGGTCATGCCAACCTTAGTGTTTTGACCTTGCGTAAGGTTTACCTTAGCTACGGTTGTTTTGTGAAAGACGACGTCAACCTTAGTGAAGGTCTAAGGTTGAAACCTTAGAGATAAGGTTGTTTTTTGAAAGGAGGCCCTGTTAGATATATCTGGTAGATATTTTCAACGGTCATTAGCAACAGGTAACTGATTTGGGTAGACCATGAAAAGCTGTTTATTCCAGAACACTCAAGTTTTAGGCAAGGCTTCCAAACTACTGATACTATTTTATATTGGTCACTATAATATAGTAATATATTGGTCTTAATTAGGGTAAAGTTTATTGTGCTTTTATAGATCTAACGTCAGCTTTTGATTCAGTTTTCAAGACGGATTGGTGTGGCACTTTAAGATCCAGGGTAGAGAATTTAGATTAAAAATATCTATTTCAATATTGAATCATGCATTTCATTAAATGAAGGTTTCACTTCCTTTTTCGATTGTATGTGCGGAGTCAGACAAGGCTGCCAGCTGTCTCCATTTCTATTTTATCTATATCAACGATATTACTGACTTCTTTGGAGAGGATAATCAAAGGTGCACAGAGAGAGGAGTTCTCCAAATGTTTATGTTTTTACTTGCAGACAATATGGCGATTGTAGACAATATGGTCATATGTCTTCAAAAGAGTTTAGATAAATTGAGTAGATATATATTGTACTAAATGGCAGCTTAAGGTTAATGTTGAAAAAACTAAAGTTATAGTACTCAGAAAGACCGGAAAGGTTAGGAAATATGAAACGTTTTTCTTTAACGGTGGTCAGTTGGATTATGTTAGTTCCTATAAATATCTTGGTGTACACGTTTCCAGTTCAGGTTGATGGTATGTTTCCCGCGAGGTTCTTTCTGAGTTGACTTTGAAGGTTCTCAGAATTAATTGTTCTTATCTGTATAATTGTTCAAACCTTTAACAAAAAGTTTTATTACGTATCTTCGATGGCAAAGTGTTACCGATTCTTCATTATGGTACAGAAGTTTGGGGATTCCATCAAGCTCCTGACGCTGCTCGGGTCTATGATAATGTTTGTAATAATGTGTTGCATCTGGGTAGAACTATACATAATTTAGTAGCTCGATGCGAGCTAGGTAGATATTCTCTCTGGGTTCATCAATATGTTAGAATAATCAACTATTTGGTAAGGCTCTTGTTTCATCAGTATAATGTTATCCTAAAAAAGGCTTATGATTATCAATATAGTGTGGAAAAGGCTGGAAGGAAGTCCTGGGCGTTGAATGCTTGAAACATGTGGTTTAGGTATGGGTTTGGTTATGTGTGGATAAATCAAGATGTAGGACATATTAATGTTTTTACTTCCATGTCTAAAGAAGTTGGATTGTAACTGTGTGTCGGTCAAAACGAAGGTCTCGGACGTTTTTCTTCGGTTGGTGTCCTTTTCAGAAGTCACAAAAATGTTTTCAGATGGACACTAAAACTGTGAGTGACTTCTATTTATGGAGAAAAAGATCGAAGCACTCCAATGACATTGAGAAAGTCTTTTTATCAGGTTGCACATCTTTAAATCTTCTTAATCTGTTCTCTCTGCTTGCCAATCTTTACTGTATTTTTGTGCAAAGTTATGTTTTCGACATTTTGATTAGATTCATTTTGGTATATTGCCGTAGTGTTGTGAACGCGTTCTGCACACTATTGTTTTAATGTAGAAATGTAATGAGAATTTTGATTGCTGGGTATATTTCTAATATTATCGGACCAAAGAATGAAACACAAATCATGGTGCAAATAATGAAATCATTTGTTTAAAAGATTTGCTTCCTTCAAATTTCACTGGAGATCCCTTGCATTCAGAGTGTTTCCCAATTTGTCATGTTGAACTTGTATTTTTTTCCGTCTCAGTAAAGGACAGATCAGGAAAATTTGTCATGTTGAACTTGTATTTATTTGTTCTTTATTTGAAAGATCAGGAAAACAGCAGACCATCATGGGCAACACCTGGAACTTGTTTAAACAACGACTCTTGCCGATTAGGAGAGGAAGGATGTTATCGTGCTGCAGGAAGTCTTTCAGTCTTTGCTTCATCTCCACTTATTGCATTCCAAGGTTTAACCATTTCCTTACTTTGGCTGCATCCTTGAAGGTTGTTAACTAACAAATTAGCAGAGATCTTACGGTGTTGCAACAAAGTCTTGAGGGCACAATACACACAGAACTTGCCCAGACAATAGAAATGGGGACTTCATTTTGGCTTTAACACTGGTTAATGTTAATTTCACTTTTGACAAAACAATTGTTAAAGAATACTCTCCTCCAATACTGTAGAATCCATTTACAACTGTTTCACGCCCATGAATCTTTTAGTTCGATTTTGAGGATCAATGCCATTTTGAGAGACCTGAGTTACGATCAATGTTGGTCATTTGTTTCAAATCTTGGGTATCTGGATACAAGCTTTTTTTTAAGGTTTACACCGATCTGCCTTAAACACTTTGTGTGTTTTAAAGGGGCTTTTGTGTCTTTGTAAAATTAATTCTTTCATAGATATTTTATATTTTGTCTCTACAATTTAGTTTGGCCTGATTGCATGGCTTCTATGTTATTGCAAGGACGATTTGAATCAAATTCCACCTTAATGAATCAAAATGTGCAAAAGAAACCCCCCTGAAATGAGAATAAGATGATCACATGATGAAAGTAAAATTATATGCATACACATGGCCATCGGAAAGTAAATGTTTGGTGTAATATTGTAGTAAAACAAATGTGTAAGAATAACATACATGTATTATCAATCAACATGTTTGACAAAGTCGAAATTCTGCTGAATATGAGCACTGATTTCCAAAATGACTACAGGATCTATTGTGAATATATGTTGAATTCATAACTTTTTAAGCATTTAAGCCGCAAGGAAGAACGTATAATGAGCTTTTCTTGGATTGTTTTGGAATAATATACACCATTTTAATAGTTTCAATTGATGTTTTAGACCATATTTGCAATGAGAGGATTACATCAAATAAGTATAAGTTCCTTATTGCAGGGTCAAGTGTCCTATTTAAACTTTCAACGTCCGTTAATGTTTCTTTAAAGTGTGTTAAAGACCGAATATAAAACTGATAATGATACTTATACTTTTTCAACAAGATGCTGGTCATTCTTTTGTTTATCTCTTTCCTTAAAATGTCTGAAGGTAAGTTGAATTATTTGACGAACTTATCCTACTGTCTGTTCTCTTGCTTAAATCTTTTGAAATGTATGAAAATGATTTCCATCACTCTGTAAATTATGTTGACCACAAACTCTAATTCATTATTGAGATAAAGTAAACTTGAAACAAATTAGAAATGTTAGTGAATATATCTGACAATTCTGATGTCAATCATTTTACAGTGGAAAAGTAAACATTATTTTCAGTTTTAAATTATTTATTCATGTACCACAGTAACAATTCAATCGTTTTCTTGTGAAATGAAAGCAACATATATTTAGCTTCTATGCTATATATAGTATCAAATAATCATCCAAAAAGTAGGTATTCAGCATTTCTTTTATATATTTTGATATCAACATACTTTATTTATAGTGAGAATTCATGGACTTCCAATAGCTAATTACACATTGTTGTGACCTGATCAGTTCATTTGAATATTTGCACTAAATAATTTTGGCCAATTATACATCATACAGAAGTCTTTTAGAAATGATTTATTACTTTACACTCTCTTTGTTTAAATGGGCATAAGTTTCACACATAAATGGCTAGGTGTATTTCCCTTAATTCTTTAAAGTTAAAATTCGGTAAAACTATATCAAATATGTCAATTGCACAACAATTCATAAAGGTATGAATTTTACTGTTGATAATCAAATTTCAGCCACCATGTGTGTGAACAATCAACAATGTCTCCACTGCATGGACAACGGTCAGTGTTTCTCCGAGTGTTATAATGGTTACTATGGTCTAAGGTGTAACCTTAACTGCAGCACAGGATGCAGAAACAACACCTGTCGTTTAAGCAATAGTGGTATTGGAAAATGCTTAAATGGGTGTACACCTGGATTTTACGGTTTCAAATGCAACAAGCCTTGTGAAGCATATAAGAATACCTGCAGAAAATGTCCCCAAGAATGTGAAAGGGGATTCTGTCAGCTGGGGTTGTCATGTGCACAAGGATGTCAGGATTCCTACTACGGAACTGCCTGCAAGTCCTGTCCAGCTGGGTGTGAAGTATGCAACAGAGTCTCAGGAACCTGTGAAGTTTGTCTCCACTGTGAAGGTGACTGTTCTCAAGGGTGTAAGGAGGGATGTGATGCTGGATATTTTGGAACGTTCTGTGAACACACCTGCAGTCCTAAATGTGTATCAGGATGTGAACAGATGTCACGAAACTGTATCAGTTGTAAATCAGGATGGTATGGTCAGATGTGCGAGTCTAAATGTGAATCTGGATGTGCCAGAGAATTATGCAATATTAATGGGACATGTATTGATGGCTGTAGAAAAGGACTCTATGGCGATCAATGTCAGTACCAATGTCAACCTTCATGTCTCAATAAACTTTGTGATGTAGAAGATGGAACCTGCAAGTCCTGTAAGAGGGATTTCTATGGAAGTCACTGTGAGAAGTCGTGTGTGAGATGCTTGGACGGCTCCTGTAAACAAGACTCTGGTCACTGCGTAAAGGGGTGCCTATCAAACTTTAGAGGTGACTTCTGTCAACATGACTGTGAAGGGAACTGCACTACTGAAGAATGTTTTGACGTTTGTAAAACTGAGTATAAAGGTATGTGCAATCAAGGATGCAAGGGGGGGTGCGGTGTTCTGTGAACATAGGTGTAATACAAGGTGTCTGTCAGGATGTAGTGATATAGATGGAGCCTGTTTTAAATGTAAAACAGACTGCTTTGGTTGTACATGTGAGAAGCAATGTCCTGATCGATGCATTGGCGGAGTATGTGGCATTAATTGAATCTGTAGAAATAAAAACAAAAGAGACAAGTCCATAGGTGCTTCATTAAATGCAAAACAAACCCCCAAAGTGAAACATTTTTGGTGATGCTCATGTTAGGTTTTCTCATAATGAATATGAATTAGACCTAAAATGCTAAATGTCATACAGGAAATTGTACAAGGCAAATTTTGTGAAAAGGAATCACTAACTGATGTTGATAGACAAAAAAAACATGTTTGTATTTATAAAAATCTCATAGGTCTTATGTCTATTAATATGTTTCAATGATGATTTTACGGAATATCAAAAATACTTAAGATATATAATACTTGACATAAGTGATACATATTTCAACGAATAAAAATTGGTGTTTTAACTTCAGGTGCTGAAATGTCACATTTCATTCTCTACTCAGTGGAGGGGACTGTTGTATTCGTTGTGGCAGTTCTGCTTGTATATTTGACTTGTCGATGTCATAGGTAAATATTATTTGAAAATAAGAAAATGTTCATCTTATTGTTACAGAGAAGACATTATATAAAGCAAATGCTGTTATTTATCAACGAAGATGTCTTCAGGTGTATTCTAATCGTTGTGTCATATTAAGTTCACTCAAATTAATGTTTTCAGGGCAATGTTACTAACATTATTCATATTTAATTGGAAGATGGACTAAATATAATAGTTCAGCTGTTGCATAATCAGTTCAGCTGAATGTTGCCGGGCAGTTGTCATTCCTAATGAGTAATTCATATTTTCAGAAACCGTATTAATAGACGTCACCATATTCATAACGACACCACAGATGAACAACAACAAGCACTGAGTGACATCACAGCAACATACAGGGACCAACACCAACATGTCTACTGCCAACTGGATGAGTTCACTGCAAGTCCTCCGCATCTACCGGGAGCACGGCCATCTGAAGTTGTATGGTCTACTCAAACATCATCTTCAACAGAGAGTCCCAAAAAGGTTGAGAATGATAATGAAACACGACCAAGTTTTCATCCTTCAATAGGTAATTCTAAACCTTGCAGACTGGAGTCCACTGCTGCTGCTGACTCACAACCTGGACCGTCTGTGGAACACAGCAATCTGACAACAATTGTCCAGACAGGAGCCGGAGCCGGGGGACTCTTATCAAGGTGTGAGGGTAACTCGGGAAGGAAGGTAGAAGATGATGTTGCAGGATCGAACAAACTTGTTGATCAAAGCTCCCAGTTAGACGAGAATGAAATGTTTCTTGATGAAGGAAGATTGGATGAAGATGCAAATCCAGGCGTTTATGTCAACTTTCGTGGACTTCATCGCTGTTAAAGGCTGAAATACTGCCCAAGCGGCATAATAGTTCAAATAACTCTCTCGTGAACTCGATCAGTCTCTCTGTCCTTGATGAAGGATTGATCATATCATGATTTGGAATGTGAATGTCTTCCGAAGTCAAAAATAGAACTGAAGTACTATATGTTATCAACTTCCTTATTTGTTCTCTCTTCTGGCTTTTTTTTATGTATGATCAAAGCTTTTCCATGATTGTTTGTGTACGATTAAACTCAATACGAATGTGATAATTATTTTATGTTGTATGTTGCAGTATTTGAACTGCAACCTCTTCGAGTTATGTCAATAAACTGATTACCTCTATGTGAATAAGCTTTCTTTCAATAAATATCTTTATAAGAATATTTCGTTTATGTGATACAAGCAAAATGATCTTTATCCCTCTTTTAACAAAGAGTTGGCAAGTGTTATTCTTCAAGGTAAAAAAGTGAAGACCATAAACAACCTTTCCTCACTACAGACTGGATAATTTGCTGTGATTTAAAAATACTCCCAAAACATTTTATGACTGTTAAAGGCATTCATGATGTTTATAATTTGTCCTTCTGTATTGTCTTGCTGGATGTAAGCTTGGACACTTGGACATGTTTATCTTATTTATGCATATCACTATTTTAATACAATCGAGGTTGAGTCTATTATTTTGACAAAATTTTATTAACTAACTTTTGCTCCCGTAACAAATAATATAATAGACTGAATGCAAAAAACATTTAGTCATATTTTAGACTCAACAATGTGCGAAATGTTCTCTGATCACCAATTAAACCAGGAAACATTTAATTTTCAGAAATGGTAGCAATCTGTAGATTTAATTGTGCATTTCAGTTTTTATTTTTGTATCAATAACCCTGTAAATCTCATTTGGTGTATGTTTGCTAAATGTATTTTGGTCGATTGTTGTGTAGATATACTATTTAATGAGAATTCTAAAACGTCTCAGGAACCTGTGAAGTTTGTCTCCAATATGAAGGAGACTGCTCTCAGGGGTGTCTTGCTGGATGTAAGCTTGGATACTTTGGTAAGTTCTGTGAACACACCTGCAGTTCAAAATGTGTGTCAGGATGTGATAAGACCTCAGGAGAATGTTTCAAATGCAAACCAGGTTTGTTTGGTGCTACCTGCGATTACCAATGTCCAAGTAGATGCATGTATAAGGAATGTGATATTGATGGAATCTGTACCCATGGCTGCACAGAAGGTTGGTATGGGTCAAGGTGTGAGTGCCTTCCATCATGTGCAGAAGGTAGATGCGATAGGGACATGAAATGTACTAATGGATGTACACTAGGATTCCACAGGGAACAGTGCCAGAACAAGTGACCTGCTTCAATGGACATTGTGATATAAAGTATGGAACTTGCAGTTCCTGTGAGACAGGTTTCTATGGAAGTCTTTGTAACAAGTCTTGTGAGAGATGCTTTGATGGTTCATGTAGTCAAGACACTGGTCACTGCATCCAGGGGTGTCTGTCCAACTACACAGAAGAATTCTGTCAACACGACTGTTCAGGGAACTGCACAACTGACAAATGTTGTGATGCTTGGACGACTGTTTCTAGAATTGACAAACCTTCAGGTAAACGACTTATTAATGTATTCTCAGACTTGTATGAATGATCAGATTAACCAAACATAATGTGTTGCCTGTCCTGTTTTGAAATTGAGTTGATGAAATGTTTAAGCGGTTGCAGTTAAACTTAGCAAAACAAACAAGCACTAACTTTTCAATTCATGCCGTACATACTGAGAGGCATAAAAGCAAATATCATGAATAAATATCTTATAACTTTTTCTTTTTACCACAAATTACAGAAGACAGGAAATTACCTTAAATATATGCAAAATTTCAGTGAAACAAATTTCAGAAGAACAAGTAGTATAAAACCAGGCAATAGTCAAATGATAAGTGCAATAACTAAGTCTGACATTGAATGTATACATAAAGAACTTAATTAAGCACCACCGATTTTGTAAAATGAAATTGGCAGCTCTTTGAATGTTGTGATATGTTTGATGTATTGACCACTCTAGATATAACAATTGCCCTTTTATTTACTTTTTGATTGACGTAAAAATCCTTATAATACAAAATAATTGCAAATATGAGAAAAAATGTGAGACCACTGAAATTTGGCTAAATATAACAATTGTCTTTGGTGAGAAACCACGCATGAAACTGTGGATTTTTAAAATAAAAAATATCATTTTTGATCCATAGTTGACATTCAATTAGAGAAACCTTTTTTTATCATGCACGATAAAAGCCTAGCAGGACATTGAATTTTCAGTACTTTTTTCGACCATAATTGAGAAAATTTCGAAAATGTTCAAATCTGTGAGTAAATTTGAGATTCTTTGAGTTGGACTTGTGGGTCAAACACATCTGACAGACAGACAGACAGATTTTATTCAGTAATGTGGGCCATATGGCCTATGTTACAATGAAGTTGACATAATAAACAGAGTCACGTGTTTCTTAATCTAAGTCTAAAAAGTTTACAAAGATATAAGGAGGTTAATTTTATAACACTTTCATTTTGACAATTCAGAATATTTCGCAGTGTAATAGGACCAGCATAAACATCTCGCAATTGTTCCATATAAAGCGCTCGTAAAATCTTGTAACGATCACTAGCGAAAAAGACATGTTGTTCATCTTCAATACAGCCCTTATTACAGTATTGACAAATACTTTTTTGAACATCTCGTGAATTTTTACGTAATGCCAGTACTAATCATGTGTTCAAATTGCTCCCAAGAAGACTGTCGGAATTGAGATACACGTTGTATGCACTCTATGAAAAAGGGGATTTTTTTGTTTTCATTAAGTCCAATATTCTACATTTCACATTTACATTTCAGAAAACGTACTTACATCCAACAGAATGTTCGAGTTAAAGCATAACCTGAGAGGCGCAGTCGTAACGGGCAATCCGACCAGCTTAAAACAAATCATCTTCCCAGTTTCTTCCTCCCTTAAATAATGATTTCAAAGATCAAAAATCAACGTTGCACAAGAGTTTTCTGTAGTTGAAGTGATATTTACTCTCAATTTTAAGTCACAAAACAGTGATAAAGACAATGGAGAAATGTCCATATTCTGTACTTTCAGTCTCCTTCAAGTGCTTTTCACGTGAAGACCTTTTTGTGTACTTGAGTTCTGTCTATGAAATAGTTATAAACAATTTTAAACGGAAAAGGTGTACATCTTTTCATTGTGCTTTTCAAATATTTCAACACTATTGATTTTTTATGTTGTTTGTAAGTGACATGCGTTAAAAACAAAAATCATGAATTTCATTACCCTTCGAGGTTCCCAAATGATATTAATCATTTTGTAAAAGAAAAAATACCAGTTTTCAAAACCTACATGAAAGAGAAACACTATCAACAATATTAACAGATAGTTCAGTATAGATACAAGTTGCGTCGCTTGTTTAATTTTTGGATTAAGTTTGGGTTTAGTCTCTCCTGACACATTAGAAGTTAGATGACGATATGGTTTACTCATAAAGAATTGGGTTGAGTTCAGCATGTATACATCAATCGAAGAGACGTGTCAAGGGATGTAACTCGTGTTTTCCTGCTGAGCACAGTGTTTAGGTCATAAAAATAATCAGCAGGGTTAATGTATATAGAAGACGATTAAATGTACAATTTAATTATGCTTTAAGAAATAAACGGTATTCAGATGGTGAGATAGTCTGAAATATGATGAGTTTAACTGTACTTTCATCATTCAGTAATGTTCGTACTTTATCTGTTAATAGTTTCATAGTTTCGGCCATAATATCAGGTTTACTGCATAATCCTAGCACCTAATGTAATGTTTTTATTGTATGGGATGACATTCAGAATTCTTGATTCATTTGCTTGAGCCGGGTACATAATATATTGTTTGCATATAATATAAACTTTAGACGGGATTACACGAGTTATTCATTTGGTTAATCTTCTATTTGTTTACTAGTTACTCTCAATTTCTCAATTCCATTTAGCACAAATGCACAAAGCATGTTTTCTTTATTACGGATTGCACAAGTTGTAGCGCCGTAACCTATTGTTCGTGACGTCACTGTAGCTGGTCATCGGTAAGCGGGACGTTTCCTGGGTATTTCAAAGAAAGTACAATGGAATAGAATTGGCACAAACAAAATAATTACTCTCGGAGGTGTGTCATACTATCTCATTAAAATGATATAACAATTTCTTCACTACATTACGCAGATAATAGATCTCAGAAGGCCTCGTAAGTCCAGCCATCAGAGTATCCTTTGAGGAAGATTTCATCCACCAAACAAATCGTCAGTCTCTTAAAGGCCATTAGTGAGATTCAAACCTTCTAACACAGAGTCGATAAACTGTAAAACTACATCTAATGACCTTTCGATTTTCCAAAAAGCAAAGTGATTTGCATAGGTCTCAACATTCACGAATTCAAGTTATATATGTCTGAGTTTTGACAGGACAAAATTCTTCTAAGTTTGAAATATGCATTGTGGCAAGAGGAGGTTTTTTTTCGATAAAGGTTACAATAAGGAAATATTTGTAATCGATATCTAGAAATAGTCAGAAATGTTCCTTTTCCGAATTCTGAAGATTGGACATCCCCGTTGCCAGCACCTAAGCGTGTCAGGCAAAGTCGCCGCCGATTGAGTTAAAGGAGACCCTGACAGCTGTTATAACTGAGCCTTGTATGATCTACATGCGTAGCGTAGTGTAGCAAAAAGATCATATTTTAATAAGATTGTGTGTCATATGACTACTAATCTCGCCCAAGATTGCGTATAACCTTCGATTCCGCTCGAGTACTTAAATAATTCCCAATCATTTTCTAAAATTCATATTACTCAATGCTCGGGTAAAATCTCTCTATATATAAACGTTCTAGGTATAGACTTTTGATCAAAAGGTTATTACACTCTTTATAATTCTTTGTTAAATCACCTATTATTAAAATTTCGAAATTGGCATTGTTTTTCAAGAGAAAAAAATCATAAACAACTTATTTTAGATCAACATCTTAAAGGGGCAGTAGCACGTTTTTAGGGGGAATATAAGGTGATGTCAGGAAAATGAAAATTAATGGTTCCAATTGAGAGACAATGTATTTAAACTAAATCGAGCAGTATTAATTCAAATATATAACGTGAAGTGTAGCCATGCGATTCCTTTTTCTTACACAAAATGAATTAAATGTGTTCACATAAAATGGCCGCTAATGGATTTTATGAGAATCTTCATACTTTGTCCTCTGAATATGGATGATTGGCTTGTGTAATAAGATTTTTGACAGCGTCAAAATAATACATTTAGCTTGAATACAATTATCAGTAAAAAATTTAAAATATAAAACATAAAAAAACTTGCTACTGCCCCGCTAAAGTTGAATATAAACAATACATGTACAAAAAAGATTGCTGTGGTAAACAAGAGAAAATAAGGGACAAAAGTAAGACAAATATTTTTGCAATCAAATACTATTTAATCAAACACATTTTCTATACAATTTCGACCAATAAATGTCAATTATTTTATTGCATATTTTAATGTAATTCTAATGCATATAATCGTTTGAGAGGGTGTTCACTTTTGTTGTTATTACTTGTAACGTTAGCGACAATTAAGTGTAATAGGGTGTTCACTTATTGTGTTTACACTTCTTGTAAACGTGTAACAGTTTCTTCACTCATGTTGTTGGTTTATTTGTTAAATAATCAAAAATATCGTTTGAGAGTGTGTTAATTTACAATTATCAGTAAAAAATTTAAAATATAAAATATAAAAAAACTTGCTTCTGCCCCTCTAAAGTTGAATATAAACAATACATGTACAAAAAAGATTGCTGTGGTAAACAAGAGTAAATAAGGGACAAAAGTAAGACAAATATTTTTGCAATCAAATACTATTTAATCAAACACATTTTCTATACAATTTCGACCAATAATGTCAATAGTTTTATTGCATATTTAATGTAATTCTAATGCATATAATCGTTTGAGAGGGTGTTCACTTTTGTTGTTATTACTTGTAACGTTCGCGACAATTAAGTGTAATAGGGTGTTCACTTATTGTGTTTACATTTCTTGTAAACGTGTAACAGTTTCTTCACTCATGTTGTTAGTTTATTTGTTAAATAATCAAAAATATCGTTTGAGAGTGTGTTCACTTTTTTGGTTAAATTACTTGTACAATTAGCAATATTGTCGTCTTATAGCATGTTTACTTAACCATAACTTAATTAACCATCCGCCTGTCAAACATACATGTAATCATTTTGTAAGGAAAATTAAGAAAAATTATTTTCTAGTTTAAAACCAAACTCATTTTGATAAATGAGCACAAAAATGGAGGTTCAACAAGCGGTAGTTAAGCTGTTGTTACACTCATCACCCCTCTGACAGATGTTAATTGGCACAACTCCCAAAGCTGAATGTATTAGAGATAAATGCCATTTAGAAAGTGAACAAATGTAACAATGTTATATTTGGGACTACACTATCTAGAATAGTACAGATTCTTGTACTTTTTCGGGCCGAGTCCCATGCGGGATTCGAACCCACACCCTCAGAGTCTGGCACTATAATGGCATGTATCTCTAATGCATTACAATTATTGCTATTTTTAGTACAAATTGTATTCGATTAAAACATATTTTATTTCATGAACACGATGAAAAGGGATTGGCAAACAAGCACAATCTTATATAAATGCCTATCCCAAACATAAACATATTTACAAATGAATAAATAACTTAGTATTGTTATCACACGTTTGCTTATTGAATAGTACATTGTATACGCGTGTTGAACTTAAAGTTTTATCAAATCGCTTTGAAAATTTAATGAAATAAAATGTATGTATGAGTCTATTAAATTTTGGTTGGTTTCAGTGTCAACATTTCGGTTACCATATACTATTAAATGTATATCAAAGCCATTTGGATAAAAGAACAGTGAATAACTGAATTCGTCATGCAGCGGACATGTATCAAAGAAATGAACATTGGAATTGTATAGAAAATGTGTTTAATTATATAGTATCTAATTGAAGAATTCATTTTTTACTTTTGTCCCTCCTTTTCTCCTGTTTACCATACCAATATTTTGTGTCAATGTATTGATCTGAAAAAACTTATTTGTGTTTTTTTTCTTGAAACCAAATGCCAATTTCGAAATGCTAATACTAGGTGATTTAACATAGAAATTATAAAGAATGTAATAACCTTTTGACATTTATACAAAGAACGTTTATATTTATAGAGATTTTACCCGAGCAGTGTGTAATATAAATTTAACAAAACAAGTGTGACAACAATCCATAATAAAGAAAATGGTATGTGGAAATGTGCTAAATTGAATTGTTCATAAACCTATGCAACCAGGGTTATTCAGAGGGGTGACATGCAAGTGATACTATCAGAGCGAAGGATAGCTTATTCAAGATTCGTCACTGACATTAATTTCTCATCATACCTCTATAGACTACATAACACAGGTTCGGTGCAAGACGAGCTCTCAAATGTGGGTTGATGGCCCAGTCATCACTCATACCAATGATTAAATTTCCCTCCAATTGTCTACAATTGAGCTGTATTGTTATTAATTGTAGCCAAGGAAGCGGACCAAAAGGGTTTTATCATATAAGATTTTTATTTTATAAATTCTATTTTACCTCTCTATTTCTTTATTTTCGTTTGTAGTTTTTAGAATAAAATTGTAATTCCGAAATCTGAATTAGGATCATTTGACAACACATAAGATTTTAAAGTTACACATAGTTTACATTCTTCCTAAAATGACAATGCCTTAACATGATCACCAGATGCCTGAAAAAATTCGACCTTGTTCAAAGATATATAGGTTTTAAAATATTAACAAGATACGAACTCCTCTTCTCTAGGTCTGACTGCAGCCCCTACGTCGCAAGATTTTTTACCAGTTTAGTGCTGATGAAACTTAGTCGTAAGCAGACCAATCGTGCTAGCAACAGTGATCACTTGAAGTTGGAAGCATGGTGCTCAAGAGTTACTTGCCCCTAGCTTTTGATACAAGAGGCTTTTGCGAGATAACTTATGATTGGTTAGCTGTGCCTAAGTCATAACATGCAATCTACCGGTCTGCAATCGGACCTAAACAGAGGAAAACCTGCAGGAAAAAGTTTGGTTCTCGAAATATGTAATATCTAAATGTTTTAATCCTTGAAACTAGGCCGATTATAATCAAATTGCACCAAATGTAAACAAAATACAGAAAGACAAAACAGCAAGTTCTTAATATCATGAATGCCTTCGACAGATACAAAATGCCATTTTTTAATTGTTTTGGGAGAAGTTTTCAATACTATTTACAGCAAATTATCCAATGTGTAGTGTGAAAAGGTTGACGAAGAACTGCTGTTAATGGTATTGACTTCTTTACTTTGAAGAAAAACACTTGTCAACTCTTTGTTAAAAGACGGGTAAAGATCAATTGGCTCATATAACATAAACGAAATATTCTTAAAAAAATCTTTTTTACTCTCGAAAGAAAACGTATTTACATAGAGTTTAATGTTCAAATATTAGAGACAGCAACATACATCTTTAAAAATAATGTTGCCATTCTTATTGAGGTTAATCATACACAACAATCATGGATAAGCTCTGAACATACTACATCATGAGCATGTTGATTCAAAAACGACAAAAGAGAGAAAAATATGTAAGTTAATAACATACAGAACTTCAGTTCTATTTCTGACTGGCGAAAGATAGTCACATTTCAGATTATGATTTGATCAATCTTAATCAAAGACAGAAAGACTGATCGAGTCCACGAGAGAGTGAGGTGGACTTTTGCTCCGCTTGGGCAGTATTTCAGCCTTTAGCGGCGACAGAGTAAATCTACATAGATACTCCCTCTTGCGTAACCCGACTGGGAACAAACTTTGGTTAATAACTCTAAATGATTCTGATTACTTCTATGACATGTCCTACCTTATTCGTGTAAGCACTTTTGCTATACAATCTAAAGAATGTCTGTGTGGGACACACGCATATGACATTGTTAAACATGTATTTCTATATTGTTCACACACCTTATGTGATAGAGAGCAGTTATTCAACTGTATCATCGATGTTTTGGATGTACAAACATTTGCCAGTGTTTGGAATGATGATGATGATGTGTTAATAAGTTTTCTTCTTGGAGGTATACCAAATGACTTTGTCAAAAATCTTGATACCAATATATGGATCAAATGTATGAAATTAACATGTAAAGCGCTTCGAAAATTGAAACGATTTCTCAACATGTGCTTATAAATATTCATGTACATTTTTCTCTATTAGTACCTATGCTCCAAAGCATGTAATTTTCGTGTTTGTTTGCTGTTTAATATAATATTAACTTATCACTCACTGTATATCTTCAATTTTGGAGGAAATAAAGACAATCTATCTATGATCAATCTTAATCAACGACAGAGAGACTGATCGAGTCCACGAGAGAGTGAGGTGGACTTTTGCTCCGCTTGGGCAGTATTTCAGCCTTTAGCGGCGATAGAGTCCACGAAAGTTGACATATGTGCCTGGATCGTCATCAGCCATCTCCCAGTCATTTGTTAAGGCCTGCACAAGGGACAGCCAATGCCACGACAGGAACGCAAGGCAATTGCCTGGTAGAGTTGGGACGTTCTGTAATGGCACGCATCATTTGACTTTTGCCTGTTTTATACCACTTGTTTGAAATTTATTGCAAAGAAAGTCTGGCATCTATCATCCTCTATTAACATTGCAATACTATTGACATGTCATTATCTGTATATTGTTTTTTGGACATTTGCGTAATTTATCAGACATTTATTCCTATCTTCGTTTTATGCATCACACAAAGATGAGATGAAAAGGGTAAGTGCCAATTTGTCATGTTAAGATCAGCTGCAGCCGTTTAAACATTTGCATCAAGTTAAACTTCAAGTCAACACAATGTTTGGTTAATCTCATCATTCATAACTTTGTTCTATTTCTGAGAATACATTAATAAGTCGTGTACCTGGAGGTTTGTCAGTTTTAGAAGCAGTCATACAAGCATCACGACATTCGTCAGTAGTGCAGTTCCCTTAACAGTCGTGTTGACAGAATTCTCCTTTGTAGTTGGACAGACACCCCTGGATGCAGTGACCAGTGTCCTGGCTACATGAACCATTAATGCATCTCTCACAAGACTTGTTACAAAGACTTCCATAGAAACCTGTCTCACAGGAACTGCAAGTTCCGTACTCGATATCGCAATGTCTGTTGAAGCAGGTCAGTGGACACTTGTTCTGGCACTGTTCCCCGTCGAATCCTAGTTTACATCCATCAGTACATTTCCCATCCCTATCGCATCTACCTCCTGCACATGATGGACGGCACTCACACCTTGACCCATGCAAACTTTCTGTGCATCCAAGGGTACAGATTCCGTCCATATCACATTCATTATCCAGGCATCTATGAGGACATTGGTTATCACAGGTAGCACCAAACCAACCTGGTTTGCATTTGAAACATTCTCCTGAGGTCTTATCACATCCTGACAGACATTTTGAACCGCAGGTGAGTTCACAGAACTTACCAAAGTGTCCAAGCTTACATCCAGCAAGACACCCCTGAGACCAGTCACCTTCACAGTGGTAGCATCCTGCTACATCAGCGTATATGTCTCCGCTAAAGCTACAACCTATCCCCTGATAACCTCCTATGGTCTTCTGTCGTAACTCTGACGGGTGGTTGCTTAGCGCTATTTATAGCCTGTCTGTTTTCCGTACTTCGAACTCCATACACTGTTGTCTAGTGATGTCGCACGTGGAAATCTAAGAGCGCGCGATTTGGAGTTTAGCGGGAGACGGCAATGAGAATCAGATTTATTATCTAATAGCACACCTATTGGTTAATTTGAATCACGAGGTGAGCACGCGGAACGAAGCCAAGAAACTAGTTTGCCGCTATCGCTGAAAGGGCATCATTTCATTGGCTTGCTATATATAGCGATACTACAGAAGACCATAGGAGGATATCAGGGGATAGGGTGTAGCTTTAGCGGAGACATATACGCTGATGTAGCAGGATGCAGTGGTAGTGACTTCTTTATTTTGAAGTCGAACAAACAAGCAAATCGTGTCAACGTTTTGTTGAAAGACGGATGAGGATTAATTTGCTCTTATTAATAAAGTAAAAGAAATATTTTTTAAAAGGTGACTATATTTTTTTATTTTGTAAAGAAAGCATATGTACATGGAAGTAGTCAGTTCATTGACATTGCTCCGAGAAATTGATGCTCATTAGAGACAGCAACATACACCTTCGAATTTAAAAAAAAAAGTTATTCACTATTGAGGAAGAAATTAACAATTACATTAATAGTGAGGTTATTCGTACACCTTCATCCATGGATTGGTTTGATTATATGGCTTGATTAACATGTGGCTTTAAATAGGACAGAGTAGGAAGCGTAAAAGGAAATTGATATACAGCAATACGTCAGTTTTGATTTTGACCGCCTAAGTCACTTTTCAGATTATGATATGATCAATCCTTTGTCAACAACAGACAGACTGATCGAGTTCACAAGAGAATTAGTTGGAGTTTTATGCCGCTTGAACTGTATTTCCCCCATTAGCGGCGATAGAATCCACGATAGTTGACATATACGCCCGGATTTGCATCTTCAACCTTGCAACTTCCTTCATCATGAAACGATTCATTCTCGTCTAACTGGTTGTCATGGTCAGCAGGTTTGTTCGATCCTGAATCATCATCTTCTACCTTCCTTCCCGAGATACCCCTTGATAAGAGGCCTCCGGCTCCTGTCGGGGCAATTGCAGTCAGATAGCTGTGTACAACAGATGGTTCAGGCTGTGATTCAACCACAGCAGTTGACTCCAGTCTGCAAGAGTTCGAATTGCCAATTGGAAGATGAAAACTTGGTGGTGTTTCATTATCATTCTCAACATTTTCAGGACTCTCTGTTGAAGATGATGTTTGAGTCGACCATAAAACTGCAGATGAGCGTGCTCCAAGCACATGTGGAGGACTTGCAGTGAACTCATCCAGTTGGGAGTAGACATGTTGGTGTTGGTTCCTGTGTGTTGCTGTGTTGTCGCTCTGTGGTTGTTGTTGTCCTTCTGTGGTGTCGTTATGAATACGGTGACGTCTCTTAATACGGTTTCTGAAAGTATTAATTACTCATTAGGAATGACAACTGCCTGATAACATTCACATGAACTAATTATGCAACAACTGAAGCAAAAATATATTAACATGTTAGATTAAAGACAACTTGTAATTGATGCAATGTGATGATCGTCTTTCTGAATGTAAGTATGAATAATGTATTGAAATGACATTGCCCAGAAAACATTAGGCAGGGTTAAATAAGCATATATCTAAATCATCTCATTTGATAAATAACAGTTTTGAACAATATTTGCTATAATGCCATCGCCGCATCACTTTGATAAAATAAAGAAAAATGCTATAAATGTTTATTTTCAAAATCTGTTTACCTTTGAAACCGACAAACCGCATACATAAGCAGTGCTGCCACAACCAATACAACATTTCCTCCGACTAAGTAGCGAATGACATGTGAAATTTCAGCACCTGAAAAATAACCATAATCTCTATTGGTTGAAAAATGTATCATTTATGTTAGGTATTCAATACCACTTTCAAATAAAATTTCTTAAAATAACTAAATATATGAAATAACATTGAAACATTGAACAAATAGTATTTTCTGTAAAAACCATGTTTCATGCTTTATCATCATGAGAAGGAGTTCACAAAGAAATGGAAAGTAAGAGCTTATCAATGCTATTTATCATGATAAAACCTAACACACTCAGCTCCAATTAAAGCATATTGAAAAGTGACCATCATTTAAATAAACGATGTCACAGTTGAGAAATGCCAAAAGGGAACAACTGACTGGAGCGCTGCATACTTATAAAGATAAAGACATATTGCTAATCCCTTTCATGTCGTCAAGAAAACCGTTTCCAGGCTGTAAAATATTTTAACAGGAAGTATCCAGAACATGTTCGTCCAGACATGTCCTGTGTGACGTCATTAAGACAGGTCATCAGCCATCTCCCAGTAGTCTAGTTCAGGCCTGCACAAGAGACAGCCAATGCCACGACAGGAACGCAAGGCAATTGCCTGGTAGACTTGGGGCGTACATGGCTGATCAAGATTGACACATGGTATTGGCACTCATCATTTGACTTTTGCCTGTTTTATACCACTTGTTTGAAATTTATTGCAAAGAAAGTTTGGCATCTATCATTCTCTATTAACATTGCAATAATATTGACATATCATTATCTGTATAGTGTTTTTTGGACATTTGCGTAATTTATCAGACATTTATTCCTATATGCGTTTTATGCCTCACACAAAGATGAGATGAAAAGGGTAAGTGCCAGTTTGTTATGTTAAGATCAGCTACAGACCCTTAAACATTTGCATCAAGTAAAACTTCAACATACTGTTTGGTTAATCTCATCATTCATAACTGTTACTCTGTTCTATTTCTGAGAATACAATAATAAGTCGTTTACCTGAAGGTTTGTCAGTTTTAGAAACAGTCATCAAAGCATCACAACATTCGTCAGCTGTGCAGTTTCCTGAACATTCATGTTGACAGAATTCTCCTGTGTAGTTGGACAGACACCCCTGGATGCAGTGACCAGTGTCTTGACTACACGAACCATCAATGCATCTCTTACAAGACTTCTCACAGCGACTCCCATGATAATTCTTCTTGCAGTTCTTACAGGTTCCATCCTTGTCATCACATTCTCAATTTAAACAATTTGCAGAACACTTGTCCTTGCACTGTTCTCCAAAGAATCTAGCTCTACATCCATCTGTACAAGTCCCTCTGCTATCACATATTCCATTTGCACATCCAGATCCACATCTTGAGTCGCACTTCTTTCCATACAAACCATGAGTACAGCCTATGGAACAGATTCCAACTTGATCACAGTATTGGTCCAAACATCCTTCGGGGCATTTTGACTCGCATCTCTGTCCTAACCAGCCTGGCAACCGCTGGTGCATAATCCATCCGTGTCACATTCTTTATCCAAGCACCTTATTGGACATTGCTTCTCGCAAGAACGACCAAACCGACCTGATGTACAATTCAAACAGTTTCCTGAGGTTTTGTCACAGGCTGTCTTACAACTTGAACTGCAGCTATGTTCACAGACTTTCCAACGTATCCATCTTCACATTCCTCTAAACAACCTTCAGTGCAGTTACCTTCACAGTGGAGACAAACTTCACAGGTTCCTGGGATTCTGTTGCACACTTCACACCAAGCTGGACAGGACTTGCAGGCGGTTCCGTAGTAGGACTCCTGACATCCTTCTACACATGAGGACCCCAGCTGCCAGAATCCTCCTTCACATTCCTGGGGACATTTGCGGCAGCTATTCTCAAATGCTTTACAAGGTATGTTGCATCTGGTACCGTAAAATCCAGGTTTACAACCAAGGGAGCACTCGTCTATGCCAGAATTGGATAGTTGACAAGTGTTGTTGATGCATTCAGTGCTGCAGTTTAGATCACATTTCGGTCCGTAGTATCCGTTGTCACATTGAGTCGAACAAACTCCATTCTTCATACACGAGACACAGTGCTGATAGGGCCTGTGAGTAGGTCACGAGATCTTACGAGACACTTACTTCCGGGGAATTTAACCAACTAGTTTTTGATATTTACGCGTCTGCGCAGTGCTCATTTCATGAAACCATGATTTCTTATTAATAATGCCTGCAAACGACAAGAAATTAATATCTTAATAATAATTATCAGTCTTTGAAACGACCGATGACCTTCATAACACTGCAAAACAAGACTAAAACTGCCATATCATTCATACTTCCTGGATTGTAAATGGCTGCGTGTGTCGTTTACTAGCGCGACTCAGTCGTTGTAGGTTTATCTTTTAAATATTAATTCCGGCTAAATAAGATTTAAGAACTTTTTGTTTGGCAATTATATACAAAATTAAGGATATTAAAAAAATTAGTAGAAACATTTTCTAGAAGTAGATAGTTACATCCGCGGTTAATTCAAAAGACACAGACAGACGAGGTTGCAATCGGTCCGGTGACATCTGAGACAGGAGTTGGGACATATTTTTAAGATATCATCAGAGTGTTAAACATTTTAATTTTTTTTATGGAAATCATATCCTATGAAAATGGTTATTTTTGAGACCACTGTTCAAATGTTCGTTTACGTTTATGTTTACAAACAGCCATAATCATTATTCGTGTTGATATTACTACACCTTTCGAAAAGACAAATCATTGATTGATGAAGACTTTATAATTATTAATCTGCATAATATTAGAAAAAAAATCGTTTCAAAATTATTGATTATTTTCTTATTAAATAAATTAGGATAATCAATCTTGTGATATAAATACAGGTCTTGTCAAGAAAAATTATTTGAATTTATAGCACCCGTGAATTTAATTAACGCAAATAAGCCCACAACATTGCAAGAAGAAAAAAAACCATGCAACGAAAAAATTGAATTAAAGAAGACCTGACTCAAAAGTCTCAAATAAAGACTTAAATTATTAATGAATAAATTACACAATTTATGATTAATATGTAGATAAAGTATTTAAATTGGTTTAAATACTGTGATGGATAAGTGGATCAATGAAAAATGACGAAATAATTTTTGTGTGCTGTGAGTATTTTACTGTGAAACAGTTAGTTTCAAAACATATATGGAAATTAACCAAGGGTAGTCCGTACGTGTTCCGATTATAAATTAATTTTTTTATATATAATGAATTATTAATTGAGAATTGTTTTTACCAAAACACTACAGGTAATAAAATATTTTATCTTATTTCTACCTAATTGTTCAGATTTTACTATGCAGTAGAACACGGATATAACAAACTCCAAGAGACCAAAGAATTAAGTTTGCTATATCCGGTGTTCGCTAAACGCATATAATTTTAACGATATAATACAAGGAAGGAACTTGAAAATTTGTTCACTGTATATATTAACTTGAAAAAGACGGGTTTTTGTTTTGAATAACGACTTCCCCCGAGATGTGGACAGTTTTGACTTTGGATATTACCGGGGTTTTCGGAAAGCAAGCTGAGGGCTAAATTCTATACGGAAAATGTTGTTTTGACAACTGAACTTTTGGATTAAATAGAAGCCCAGGCTTTTATTCAGCAATATAATTATGGGCTTGTCCTCGGAGTGACGATTAGAATCATAATAAGTATATGGCATTATTTTGATACATTTAACCGGAATACGATTATCGCAATGAGTTAAGAAAGAAAGCGAATGAAAACTCTTTTAATTTACGAAATAAAAACTATGTACCGTTAAAGAGTTGAATGAATGAGAACCACGTTGTTCAAAATGTAGTTCAGGTTACAATATTTTAATTGCATAATTTGATTTCACACAAATTTGGCATACATGTGTAAAATGGTCCGATCAAGTATTAACATTGTTGTGTATTTCTTTTTTATCCAAATAAACTGAGAAGGTTTTTCAATAATTGACCCAGGTTGGCTTGCAAATGTAAACTTGACTTGGGGATGTTCTGTGGAAGTGAGTGTAAATAAATGTGAGTATTGATAGAACATAACTTCAGAAATTAATTAAGTTCATACTCCAAACCTTTGTTACACATAGAAAATAATCAATTCTCAAGTTGGTGTCCCTTTTAAATATTTCGGTTTGTATGTCAAAATACTATATACGGTAATAAACAAAATCAATTATTTCTATCATATACAAATTATTCATTCATTTTTCAGAAATCTGTTCCATGACAACAATGCAGAAACATCTGTAATGAAAGGGCCATTGCCATCACAACATGAATAATCTGTAAGTAGAACTATATCAAACATACATGTTACTATATGCTCAATGATTTTAATTTCTAGTTGGAATTTTTTTATAAATCTGCAAATTTTAAAAATAATTTCCATTTATATTGAGAATAACTGATGCAATAAAATAGAATAAAACAGAATGTTTTCATAATTATATTTGCTTGCAGCTATCAAAGATGAACTCCTATCTTCGCTATCTAAGCTGCTCCGATGACAATTAACCTATCGCCAGACGAGAGATAACCACGCCCCTTGAAATAAAGGGAGGTAACTCTTGTTATGTCCGACAAACAAAGGCACGTTGTCACTGACGCGAGCGTAACGGACAATGATGTTCCGTTTGTAATAACTGCCTGATTATAGAATGCCGAACAAAATAACCAATTGCAAATGTTTCTGTATGGTTCATTGTCCTATTTTCAATATTTTTCAAACACATTTGACGAATATATATTTTGTGTGCAACAGAAAACAAACGCGGAAGTGCCGATTTTGTGGTATGACGGACATAAGAAATCACACAGTTTTATAGGAAAATATGACATTTCTGACCATATTAAAAAAAAATCTTTTATATGTTTTGATGAACCCATCCTTGACGCTTTTGTAAATCTTATACAGTATGTACCACACTACTCCGACCCCCGACCCCGGCTCCCCCTCAAGAAAATAAACATAAAACAACGAAAAAGTACAGACATGCTGCTTAATTTTGTTTCCGGGATGCGAACTGTATTACGACATATAGAAACAACTACGTTTATTCCTTGCTATAAGTTTATTCTTACGTTTGAATATCAACAGTTTATGTTGAGTTTTGAAAACCTATATATTGTAAGAAGATTGTCAAAATCCATACTGTCAATATATATAGTTTATGGTAACAACCTTCTATTTACAAATATTTCATATAGACTTAACGGCAAAATAGCCTAAAAACGAAGAAGGGACCTTCCATAATAATTATATTCATTTTAACAGGAAGACTAAAAAAAATAATTATATTTCATATTGTTCATTGCTGTGGACTAGTGTAGATATTTTATATCCTTTTCTTTTCTCCTTATTTTATAGAAATATATTATAACTTTAAAGAAAATACCTTATACAATGTTCAGTTTTGAATCTTTTTTTAATCTTATTTACAATTTTGTTTATTTTGAAAACAAAAATATTTCCTTCAATGATGATTTTTTAAATAAATTATTTACTTTTATTCATGGATATATGACAAGTATTTAAGGTCAAATGCGTAGTGAATTGAAGACGTATATTGAATGTTTGTAAGGAATAAATGCACTGAAAGAAGAAAAGTATTCTGCATTGTCAATAGAAATAAGCAAATTTGAAATCATACTGCACTCATATCATTGGATTTTTTCATGAATGCTTTGATGAGCAACATTAAAATCAATCATGTCAAAACTTGAAAACAAAGCTAAATTGATCAGATATTGGAAAAGACAGCTTTGACAATGACCTATTACAGACTTTATATACATTTTCTGCATATGAAATTGGCCATTGCCCTTACCTGGGAATATTAATAGTAAACTTCAAAATGTAATTGGTCAGTTATTCATCAATTGTCTATTTCCCAATCCTTGTAAAACTGCCAATAATTCAACATTTCAAATGAATTATTGGTTCCCCCCCTAGAAAATATTAACACTTTTCAATTAAAAAGATTAGCTACATGTATATAAATTCAAAAAAATGACATGATCAGCCACTTGAATATTGTTTGAAGGCAATGTCATTGAATATTTGTGAAACATACAAAACACTTCTTGAAATATTTGATAATAAGCACAGTAATGGTTTTGTTAATTATGCATTCATAGTATCTGTGGATTTATTGTCCAAAACAGTAATAACCATAAAACTGTGATACTTTTTAATTTAAAGATACCCTAAGAGTTAACATGATTTTGAAATACAACATGTATTGAAACATTTGCCTATTTGTTCCAAACAACATAAATGTATGATGATCAAACTATTGAAAATTATATGATGTTGATGACAATTATATTTCTTTTATTCTTAACTTTAACATTGCATTTATAGTTAATTTTCTATCAAATATAATCTTATATAAATCGTTGATAAAAAATGAAATAACTAGCACTAGTTTTCAATGTGAGATCTTTATATGTCCTTAATTATTCATTAATTTACATTGATATATATATTTAATACCAATTTTTGAGGGATAAGTTTATGTTATCCTTGCTAATGTTGTAATAACATAGTTCATATGATAAATCAAAAATATTTAAACGGCAAATAACCAAATAACGTTTTGCTTGAAATCTACTGTATGTTTTGAAAATGCAGCATTTCATTGTTGTTTATGCCTTCATTGAAATTCAAAAAAGAACTTAGAGAAGGAAAAATATGTCTACAAAATGCCCGAAAATAAATTAACAGCAACAGTCATAAATAATTACGATACCCTTTGATCATATTTTATTCATATGTATGTTGTAAAAAAATGGAAAATTAATTCCTACCCCGTCACCGCTTCGAGTTTTCCCGTTTCAACGTCTATTTGCACTATGTGATACAACCTCTTCCGAAGATGACACAAGTTATAATATTTACATGGGTATTAAGACGGTACTCAAGAAACCACCTGCACACGTCGTGTGTCCAAATAGCATTTTCTGACATCGGATGCAGAGGAAATCAAACAAGGAAGTAAACCACGTTTCATTGTTTGACGGACAAAATGGCGTCGGCAACGAGGCCAATGGCGCAGTAAATATATGACGCTCTATGATTGGTCGGAAAATATATTTGATTGACAGGTGGCGATAGGTTAATTAAACTTGGCAAAGAGACCCATAGACATCACAAGTAAGAATAATGTTTAGACATTGAATTTGTTTGTTTTGTAAGTTTGAATAAGCATATTTTTTACAATTTCATTGTATCCAATGCTTAATTTTAAAAATAATCATTTTTACTATATGAATCTATGTTAATCATATATTCAACAGACATTCCAATTTGTCATAATAACTCCAATGACATTATTTATTTACAAAACTTATTCACCCAGATTGTTGAAATATCACTTATGATTTATTATGAGAAAATAAGCAATAAGTAAGACATGCTCATTTCCTATTTCAGGTGACCCATGGAACCAATATCTAGCTTACAGCGAAGGCGAAGTAGGGATTGGGATCCGGACTGGACAAAGTGTCTTTTCTGTCAAAACTCTTATCCTCCCGGACAGAAGCTTAGCCATGTTCCTACACATGTAGCCACTCGAGATGGGATAGACAGAATGGTCAATGTCGCTCTTCAGCGGATGAAATATCATGATGTTCAGTATGTTGATGTATGTGAATTTGTTGAACAGCACAGAGATGGGCTACCTGTGGACCTCATTTGGCATCGAACCTGTTACTCAAACTTCACCAATGCAACATTAATCAGCAGATTAAAAAACAAATACGAAAAGCAGGACCGAGCAAAGGAATTGATGAATGCTGAAACACCACGTAGCTCACGAAGTGTCACTCAAAGAATAGACTGGAGCATGTGTATTTTCTGCCAAGAAAGTTCTACATCAAATCTCCATAACATCCAATGTAGCCCAACATCCAACAAAATTCAATCGCTGGCTAACACCGATTCAACCATGAAGTGCCGCCTAGCAAGTACCAATGATCTTATTGCTGCTGAGGGGAAATACCATCTTACATGCTATGCACGTTTCCTCAGGAATCAAGACAAGGATAGCAATGATGATTATGATCCAAGGGCGGAATGCTTTCTCACAGTCATGAAAGAGCTGCGATGTGGACTGGCCAGAGGATATATTTTCTCTCTACAAACTGTATGGAACAGATATGTAGAAAAACTTGCTGAAATGTCTTGTGATTCTGGAGTCTATCACAGCAATAGGTTTAAGGACAAAATACAGGCATACCTTGGAGAGCAAGTTCAGATTGTTCAGCCACTCAACAAGAATGAATCAATGTTACTCTTCCCTGCAGTTGCAACAGAAGTGGCATTTAACTCCATGCAAAAAAACACAGAGGTTACATCCGACAATGAAAGCAGCAAAACAACCACAATGAAGGACTGTGACAATGAACTATTAACCTGGCTATTCCGTGTTGCTATGAAGATCAGAGCTGACATTGAATCAACAGAAGGTCACAAATGTGTAGGTTTGTTGACACAGGATAGTGCCCAGAAGACAGTTCCAGACAGCTATCCCTCTCAATCTATTGTGTGGAGACAGAGTTGATGAAGATACCATCGTTGCAGGGAACACTGTGGAAAAGGACTCCATCAGCACTAAAATACTGAGCATAGCGCAGGATATTGTTTTCCTGATGTCAAGAGGCCACAAGCTGACTCCAAAACATATTGGGCTTGGACTTGCTGTTCATCAAGCAACACGTTCCAAGGAAAAAGTTCAACTCCTTCATGCTGCAGGTCACACTATCAGCTATGATACAGTTCTAAGATTGGATACAGCCATTGCAGAAGATACACTGTCTCGATATGAAGATCATTCTCATACTGTCATACCAAGATCCTTCTCCAACACACCATTGCCAGGTTATATTCGCTTTGCAAATGACAACATCGATATAAACGAGGAAACACTTGATGGCAAAGGGACATTTCATGCAAGTCAAACTGCAGCTTTCCGGAGGAAAACTGAGACCACATCAAGTACCACCAGTGGAATTTCTCTTGACCATGGCAGATCCCGTTCAGTTCAAGTGCCACAATCTTTCACAGATATGAAGACAGCCCACATGGAAGCTACTAAGCCTGAATCGTCATTTAAACATGCCCCAGAACTAACTTGGTACAAGCCAGACCTAGATGAAACCAGAAAGGCAACAGCTCGTGACCTTGTCTGGATTCTTGTAAGAATGGAAAATGATGTTGAGAAGATCGTGCCTTCCTGGAGTGGATTCAACCAAGCTTTATCAGCAATTAACCCTCCAGAAACGGTGATTGGTCATTTGCCAATAATAAATGCTCCTGCCCATGAATATGACACAATATGGACTGTCATTAACAGATGCATGGACATGTCAAGATTGGAGATTACAACAACCATACACTGTCATTACATTTGATGAACAGCTGTACTGCAAGGCCAAGATGCTACAGTGGAATTATCAAGCTGAATGCAAGAATGTTGTCATGATGCTTGGCGGCTTCCATGTTCAAATGAATTTTGCAAAGGTCATTGGAGAACATATGGTGGATTCTGGATTGACTGATATCTGGGTTGAGAGTGGAGTCTATGGCGAGACAACTGCAGACAACATCATGAAGGGAAAGATGTGGAACAGAGTCATTAGGGCACACAAGCTGACGTTTGAAGCACTTTCGCAATTGAAGTGGCAAGCATTTCTTGAATGGACGGAAGAGAAGGACAAAGTTTATGTCAATGATGTCATGCTGACAGTGGAAGAAATAAAGAAGAAATTCAAACAAAAGGACTTTGAACAGATTGACATATTGGATGGAGATATGCTTCAGAAAATTCCGGGCCTTCAATCTCTTCTGTCAAAGTTCGATGAAAATCGATGTGCCAAAAATGCAACACTAGGATACTGGCAACAGTATATGGATCTGGTTGGAATTCTTCTGAGATACACAAGGGCCATAAGAGATGGGAACTGGCAGCTCTATCTTTCCTCTTTTGCTGAAATGCTTCCATGGTTTGCAGTGTATGACCATGTTCATTATACAAGATGGGGTACATGAAACATGAAACAGCTCCATCACACAGCTCCTGAAGTGCACCAGGGATTTTTGGATGGGGATTTTGTAGTCAAGGAGACAAAACTAAGATTCAATCAGATCCCAGATGACCAAGGTCTTGAGCATGTCAATAAGATGGGGAAAGTTGCTGGAGGATTGATAGGGATTACCCGCAATGACTCAGCACGCAATAGATGGGGACTTACTTAAAATGAAAGGTCATCTTTAACCCAGGACACCTACAGTATGCTGGGAGTGCAACCAGAATCTGACAGAGAAAAGATTGCCCATAAAGATTGTGGATCTACTCGAATCTTTCGTGACAAGGAGGATGTCAAGAAACTGTCAGCACAATTTGAATTCTTCAAACCTGATACTTCAGAACTCATCAACTTGACAACAGGTGTTGCAGCTCCAGAAGATGTGAAGGAAGACTTACTGCAAGCAAAAGAAAAGGGACTGACTGTTCTGGAAGACTTTGTTAACAGACGTTTGATAACAAAGACTGTCAGTCTGCATGCAAGCATTCCTCGAATCAAATCCAAAACATTTGTAGACATCAACAAACTGCCTGCTTCATCAGAAAAGATTAAATCTTCAGCTTACAAAGCCAACAGAGATTTTTTCCAGAAAGTTATTGTTGCCATTGAAGCAGGGCGTGAATTGGATATTGACAACATATTGCAGCAAGAACTCGCTTCTGTTCCCCTTTCCCTGGCTACACCCGATGGGAGATTGAGACCAGCAGACAAGGCACAATTAGGTACAATACTACAGGAAGGATGTACACAGCAACATGCACCTGAGTCAAGTCTTCCTACCTGTACAATCATTGACGGCATGGCATTGGTTCAAGCTATTGGTAAGCCAGATGAAGCAAAAACATTTGGAGATCTCTCTGATGTTGTGAAGAGTACAGTGCTCTCTAAATTTTCCAATGATTGCAAAAGGGTTGATATTGTCTTTGACAGATATGAAGAATATTCAGTCAAGAATGCTACAAGATGTAAGCGGGCAGGGAATGAGCGTCCAATTAGAACTATCATCGACAGTGCAAACATCATGTTGCCGGTCAACTGGAAAAAATTCATTGCTCTGAGTGAAAACAAATCAAATCTTGCATGTTTCCTTTCCAGAGAACTTTCAATGGTCGACGTCACAAGGGATAGAGAGCTTGTTGTTGCTGGAGGATTTGATGCCGCAGACAAAGCACACTCATCTGTTGACAGAGATATAACTATTTTGAAATCTACACATGAGGAAGCTGACACGCGAATCATCCTCCACTCTATTGATGCACAGGCATGTGGATATCAGAGAATCATTGTTAACTCCAGGGACACTGATGTTTTTGTTCTGTTAGAAGCTTACAAGTCATCACTCACCGAAGAAGTCTGGATGAAAGCTGGCACATCCAAAAACAGAAAATATATTGCTATTCACAATATCAATATGTCACCTGGAATCTGCAGAAGCCTTATTGCCTTTCATGCACTCACTGGTTGTGATTCTACAAGTCAGTTTGCTGGTATTTCTAAAAAGGCAGCCTGGAGATGTCTCAAGAATCATGCAGAACTTCTTCAAGGATTTGGATCAACAACAGACTGCACACTAGAGAGCATTGCTGGTGCTGAGGCTTTTGTTTGTAAGCTGTATGACTCTGAAACAACAATCACAGCTTTACAGCGACTTAGATGTTCTCACTTTAGAAAGATGAAAAAGCAAGTTGACAAACTTCCACCCACCAAAGATGCCTTTGACCTCCATGCCAAGCGGGCTCACTACCAGACAAATGTGTGGTTACAGTCTCACATTCCAAAGCCGGAAATCCCTTCTCCAATTGACTGTGGATAGGAAATAATTGGCAACAAATTGAACCCAATATTGACAACCAAAGCACCAGTGTCTACAAACTATGTCAAGCTCGTTACATGTGGATGTAGTGATAAAGGTCAGAGATGCCAAACACGTCAATGCATGTGCACACGCTCTGGTTTAAATTGCACAAAATCATGCAAGTGTGCTTCTGAATGTTACTGCATGAATCCCCATAACAGTGAATGATACTGAGTCTTGTTATCAGGGAGAACCATTCATATTGTTGAAAATGTCAATGAACATTATGAAAATGTATCAATTCTCATCTGTATGCATCACTGTTAATAATTTGTAAAAGCACTGGACTTTTTTCATTGTTGCAAAGTGCCCCAGGGACTTATGAACTGTAATTGCTGATAAGCAAAATATAAATTATTTTTCAATCTCTTTGAAAGAAAATGAATACAAGGACGAAATCTGAAAGAATGGACATTGTTTCACTGGTGGGTGTGTTTTTGAGAATTTTATCAACTTTTGACCTTGACAACATATTGAAGGTCATACTGTAAATATCAAATTTAATAATTACAACATTAAAACTGTTGATAAAAGATATGAAACATGTATGTTTTCTTTGTTCAGGTCATGAAAAAGAAATTGTATGGCAAAACTATCAAAAATTTGAATGATCAGACATTTGACCTTGAGATGACCTTGAAGGTCATTTGTCAAGGTGACAACATATATGAATTAAATCTATAATGTTTGTACTACGACCATGTGACAACAAAACACTTCTACTAAAAATGTTTAGCGGAAATGATTTCTGGCCTTCTTTTGAGGAATGGCTCCCAGACTAAATTTGTCATCCATGAATATTGTTCTTATCCTGTGTTCGAAACGAAGGTTTTGAATAAATGTTGGTAGTTGACCAGGAATCTGAAACTAACAATAGGGTTCAATTAAACTTAAACCAATAAAGTAGCTCATTGGAAGGCTCATGCCATAAGCACGATATCACTTGAAATACCGTATTCCTGACAAACAGCCAACCCTTCAAAGTACAATGGAAATAATGCTCCCCAATTACAAAAAACACACTCTTGAAGATGTACTGTTTGGAAGTGATAATTACAATAGTATATTTGAAATACATATTCAATGGTTCGTTTAGAAATATGGTTATTTAAAAAACTTCCTATGTTCGATTCGAAGTTGATGAAAAATATGGGCAACTGAAAGGAAACTGAAACTAAATATAGGTTCCAATTAAACTGAAACCTGATGAAGCAGCTCATATGAAAGTTCATGCCATAACGTGATAATTTTAACACAGTATTTTCTGAGAAAATAACCCAGCGAACCCTTCATAATATAATTGCAATAATTATCATCACATGAAAAAAATACTTCCTTGAATTGATGCTGTTTTAAATGATAATAACTAACATGTAAATTAACAGTCATATTTGAAAATTTTCAGTGTCTGGATATTTGTATTTGAAGAGTCGATGGCAGATTATCAGGAATTTGAAAGTAGATCAAAGGAAGGAATAAAACAAAAAACCTTGTAAAGATTGTAAAGAGTTTTACGAAATACCTTAAAAGGGCAGTAGCACGATTTAAGGTGGAATATAAGGTCAGGAAAATGAAAATAAATGGTTTCAATTGAAAGACAATTTATTTAAACTAAATGACGCATTAATTAATCAAATATGTAATGATAAGTTCAGCCATGCGATTCCTTTTTCTTAGACAAAATGGATAAAAGGTGTTGACACAAAAATGGCCGTCAAAAGACTTTATATAAATCTTTATTATTTGTTCTCTGACTATGGATGTTTGGTTCGTTTAATGAGAGTTTTTACACTTTAAAAATTATAAATTTAGCATTCTGGTACAATTATCAGTGAAAACTTGAACATATAAAATTTTCCAATACCTTGCTACTGCCCCTTTAGTCTATTGTAAACACTTAAAGGACAATTAACCTGAGGGAAATGATAAGGATTTTGTGACATCAGCAAACGGCTCTTCCATTATACCTGTTAAACCTTTATCGTAGTCTTTTTATGAATGGGAGAAGGTGGTTTGACTCATTCATAGTAAATACCTTCAACATTTATATCCATGACAATTGTCGTAAACAGCAGGATATCAGTTTCCATAAGTAAAATACTAATACTCTTGAAGCTTTGTGCTTATACAATGTCAAAAGGAATTCTTGAACTATTAAGATTGTAAGTAAGTTGGTATCCATGGACAGTTTATTTACATAAATTTCATAGGTTTCTTACGATTTTGTGGTCCTGCCTTTTTATGGGTAAATATACTGATGGAAATGAATAAACGAACGCATGTATTGTTGGTGAAATTTGTTTTATTGTCATAGGTTTTTTATCAAGTATATTTCATTAAGTATGTACACCACAGGTGAAATTTCAGTACCTGGTGTGTCCTCCCTGTTTCCTGATCACTTCTTCACACCGTCGTGAAACACTTTGGATCAACTTCCGGATGACAGCCCGAGGAACTGCGCGCCACTCTTCTTGGAGAGCCTGGAACATGGCATCAAGTGTCTGGGCTAGAACATCACGATCCCTCACCCGACGTCCAAGAACATCCCAGAGGTGTTCAATGGGACTAATGTCTGGGCTCTTGGACGGCCATGGCAACACTCTGACGTTGCTCTATGTGAGAAAATCGCTGCTGACGTGAGCCGTGTGGGGTCGAGCATTGTCATGTTGAAACTCAAAGTTTACATCGAAAAGGAAGAACAACAGGTTGCAACACTTCATCTCAGTAACAGACACCAGTCTCCCTTCCATCAAATCGAACAAGGTTGGTCCTATGGTCGTAGGTTATGCCGCCCCATACCATCACAGATCCGCCCCCGAAGGAATCGTGTTGTTTGATGGTGCACTGATGGTGACGTTCACGATGGCGTCGCCAAACGCGGATCCGACCATCTGCAAAGTCTAAATTGAATCTAGACTCATCACTGAACATGGTATTGCGCCAATGTCGAAGTTGTCTAACTCAATGTTGTGTAGCCCATGCTCTTCTGAGACGTCTGTGTTCCGCAGTCAGCCTTACCCCAACAACAGGACGACGTGACTTTAAGCCTGCTGCCTTAAGTCTGTTTCTGACAGTACGGTCACAAATTCCTAGTCTCGTTACTGCCCTGAACTCAGAGTTTATTTTCGATGCTGGTTTAAATCGGTTGCGTAAGGACAGCAGCACAAGCTGGCGGTCGATTCAGGGCGTTGTCTTACGTTTTGGACCACAACCTGGTCTAACCTTTACGTTCCCTGTCTGACGGTACCGGTTCCACAGTCGCGAAATCACACTTTTAGACTTGTTAAATTGTCTGGCTGTCTGGCATATTGATTGACCGCTGTTTATGCACCCGATAGCCTGCCATTTCTCATTATCAGAAAGGTATGCTCTTGGCATGATTCTGAAGGTAAAGGTATACTGACATTCGTTGAATCATTGAAGTTTAAATGGACGTTGCCATGCATGAAGTTCATGGACATCAGTTTTCACGTGCACAGTACCTTTTTCAGTGAAAATAAACTTCAACATTTTCAGCCTCGAACAAACAGAACATGCCCAGACATAAGTACCTGATCATGTATCCGTATTTGTGTCACGTTTTACAAATAGCTAATTCGCATGATTTTCACTTTTAGAAACTTTGGAGAAACAAACGGATTATGTTGTATCTATATGATCAAATGATGAGGAATATATAAATTCGAACAAGTGAATGCTTCTTCGTTTGACAGTAGAAATGTAACTTATCGTGACATCATTGGGAGACACTAACAGAAAATCACCAAAACACTGTTCATTGATATAGATTATCAATATTTTTTACAGTTAAAACATGTTCAACACATATTGAGGTTATTTGATCAATACTTGTTTATATATCAAAAGAAAGCAGGAATACCTCGTGTATAATAATTGGAGTATGAACAAAGTTTCAATGTCCGGGTAACAAACATAAACAGACCAAATCACTGTTCTTTGATATAAGTTATCATTCGTTATTACCTTTGAAACATGTTCAACAAATATTTGATCAATTCTTGTTTTAATGTAGAATCAGGCCTTCCTAGGTCTCATACAGGAAATGGCCTCACCAGTCATATATCACCTCCTGTAAATTGATAGAAGTATGACAACACTTTCAATGTATGGGTAACTCGCCCACACAACGACTAATGTAATTAATGTAATTTTCCATTTGAATAAATGCGGTCATGTTGGAAGCATTTCCATGACCGTGTTTGATTCTTTGACGTGTTTCTCTTGAGGAATCTGAAAACTAGTTTTACATATTTATTGAGTGATTTAACAGTTGGCATCCTTAAAAGTTAGTAGTGAACTGACTGACTGAGAAAACTGCAAAAACGATGTTTGTCATATCTGTGATAATCTTTGTCGAACTGCTGTCAATAATCAAAGGTAAGATAGATAATTTTGAACTTATCCATTTCCTATCTTTTTTCTTCCATTAGAAGCCGTTTTCACTTTACTACAAACTAATAACAAAATGTTCTCTTCCATCAATAACGCATCTAAATATGATTTCATTTATAGAATTGAATAGTCCAGTGAATAATGATCTGAAAACAGATCGTACCAATTTAGATAGCTTTATATTCTTTCATTGTTTTTCAAACAGTTGTTAAAGACAGACCAGGAAACTGCAACTGACGGATAAAATGATAGCAATATAAATTTAAATTCTGAAGTTGTTTAGAAAAAAAGCACTTTTTAATGTCTTATCATTGTTTAAGTTGAGACGGAGCTGTTTCATATGCTATAAACACTGTATCAACTTTGAAAGGTCAGTCATATTTACAGTCTATATCTCAACGATGATCCAATACAAGTCATATAATATAAATTTTGTTAAATATATTTACAAAATATTTTCTTTTTAAAACAGTTGTTCTGAGGTTTTCACACTGATGCTTGTCATCAGTCATCACAGAATAACACAACATACAACCTGTGGCATTTTTTTTCTCATACAGAACATGTGTGTCGTATAGCGTTGACCTAAAATTTCGAAGATTTGATTTGATTTGATAACCAATGATCTCTCAGTTAGGGTCAATTTCAAAATGACCTTTTTCTAATTAATAACAAATATGTAATTTTTATGTTCACATCTTATGTACTACAGTAGAACTTTTCAAATTTGCTCAGAAGATTTTACATTTGATAAAATGTCGACTTCATAAAAAAATATTTATGCAAAAACATACCAAATGCATCAATTCTACTTACAACTGTAGGAAAACCCCGAACATTGCTTGATACAAAAATTGTTTTGTTACTGTCAAATGTGATAGATCAAGCAAAATGCAATATTAATGTAGCTAGCACTGAACACATTCAGGTAAGTTTGAGATGCAGTGAGGACACAACAAAGTGAATCCTTAAACAAACCTGGAGCAGTCGGCTATAGAAGGCCATAACCTTGCCCTTCTTGTTGACAAAATTGTCACATCGAGTCCTGTAATTCACTATCCGATCATCCCGAAGTTCTTATCTTATTATTACACCGCAGGTTTGTTACCGGGGATGTAGCTCAGTGGTAGAGTGTCTGCTCGTCACCCGGAAGACCGGGTTCGATTCCGGATCGCGTCATACCAAAACACTGTGACGTCATGCTTGCTTTGTGGTAGTACACTTGTTGAATATTGCCCTATAAATATTACACTGCGGTATCTTACACTGTCGAGTAATAAAGATAAAATACTACACTCGATCTCTTATGATATGAATTATACAAAACTTGCGAGCTTCCTATGGCATCTGACCTCGCTTTAAATAGGTCAGAAAGACACTGGTTTCGTATTAATGTATCCAATGAGACCCGTATAGTATTCTGTATGTTTATTATTAAATGACACAAACAAAATAAACCAAGAAACTTTATCAACTTATATACCTTTTTGTTAATAATCAAATGAAGTGTTTATTCAAGCTTAATCAATCAATTGGTTCGGTAGAAGCTAGAGACATGCTTTTTCACCACATTGACTGTATGGACTGAGATACAATCTAACTAAAGGGGTTTGTGTGTGTGTCTATCGAAACAAAAACAAACTTAATGTATCAATGTATCAATGTATCAATTTAGAGATATGCATTTTTAGAGACGTATATAAAGCTCTCAAACCATAATTTTGGTATGATTGAGCACTCTAACATGGTACACTCATTTGCTACGGCCTTGCGCTAGCTGACTGTAGAAACACAGTTTGAGCACTATATGCAAATGAGTGGAACTTTCTTAAACTGCTTTGCCTCGTTGATAACGTTGCATTGCTGAAAGTTCAAACATGGTCCACACACACCATGCTGACGAGGCCCGAAAGACCGAAACAGCTGGCTGTTCATGGTTATATTAACATGATATATTTTAAGAAAATATAGGACATCGTCTTAACAAATATTTAGATATATTCAGGTTTAGAAAAACTAAATCATCCTGTCCATATGGAGCAAACTAATATTTAAAATCTGGTTCATCTTAAGCCCTGTCCACTTGTGCATTTGTAACATGTTTCATAGAGGGTGAAGAGTGCAGAGAATTGAATAACTGAACATTTAACGATACATGTACATATCTGCCCATTACTGTCAGGGCCAGATATGTATCCCTCAATCACGAAGTTATAGCTTAGGGATTACTACACATGGATTACCTGTCGTAGCTACTATATAAGGCCGGTCAATTTAGAACCAGCACTTTGTATTCTGGTCTCTACACAGGTATGTCAAATGCTCTTCTTTTAGTATTCTGTGTCTCTCATTATTATATATGAATTTACTGATATTAGAATGTATAATGAGTAATGAGTTTTTAGTCTGAGATCTGTACATGAGTTGATAAAGTGTTTATAGTGTTTATCGTAGTTCAGACATTGTGTTCTGGTTATGGTTATGAGTTCTGTAGTATGGTTATTGTTTTATCATTTATATATATTGTGTTTGTATTACGTTCTGAAAATAAACTTTGTATTCCGGTTGCTACACAGGTGTCTCCTGGGTCGTTTGTCAGTATGTCCAAACAGAGATGGGACATGTAAAAAGGTTGATATTGAGATATATGGTGGGTCAATTACTCGAGTAAATGTTTGTAGAAGCATTGTGATTAATTTGGAATAAGTTTTATGTTTTTTGATAACTTGTTTTAGTAAGTTTGTATGAACATTTGTGTGAGTCTTGGAACTTGGTGTGCAAAAGGAATATGCAGTGTCAATAGGTCATGTGCTGATGGGTGTAGAGAAGTATTTGTTTGTATAAATCCAATTTTTTTCATTCTTACCTTTGGTAAAGTTACTCATCACTTTTTTCGTGAATCATTTTATAACAACCACACGCTGATGCAGTATCTCTCAGTGAGACTCTCTTGCACTACGCATTTTTGTTTTTCTTCTGAAGATTATCAAGAACTGAGATCCTTTTTTATTTCAAAGGTGACGTCACATCAAACTCCATTCCTTACAATGTAGAAATGGTAGCATCGGTAGCAACGGCAGCAGCAGTCTTTGTGGTTATAATGTCTGCTCTGGTGATATGTGCAGCTTGTCGATTCAAAAGGTAAGATGGATATTATCACTAGACAAAGGGGATGTGCAAAGATATGTTTAATCCAAGTCTAGCTTTTCAATGCAAGGTGAGATGTACTAAATATAAAACAAGCAGCTGACATGGTCGAGCTATATCCCCAACAAATTGTACAATTTGTATAGGTTTTCCTCATCATATTGCCGATTAATTTTTGTCGCACAAAATAATACAATTTTTCCAGGATATTAAAGAAACTGTTCTTATAAAAAAAACTAAATCATACCAACTTTATGTTCACTGTTGGGCATAAATTAAATCAAACGAATGAATTTATGTATTTGGATCTCCAAGATCAATTTGATCATATTCAAACAAACATTTTTCAAAATTGTTCTTCATGACACACCAACATATGAGTTTGTATCTCCATAACAAATTTGATCAAAATGTGATGATTAGTTTAGTTGTGAGATAGACAGAAAGGCAACATTTTATAAAAATATTTTAAAAATGTTCTCCATGACACACTTTCTTATGATAATGTATCTCCAAATCAAATTTTATCAGACAGGACTTGTAACAGATTTCCAACAGAATCTTAATTTATTGCCAAAAAAGGCAACATTTTATAAAAGTATTTTCAAAATTGTTCTCTTTGACACACCTTCATGTGATTATGTATCTTCATATCAAAATTGATCAATATGTGATGATTAGTTTAGAAGTTATGAGCCGGACAGGACTTGTAACAGATTTCTTACAAAATTGATCACTTTTTCTCCAAAATCCTAAAATTTGATGTAGATTTTCAGAAAATTTATTCTCATGGCACAGTTTAACATGTTTCTTCATGTCCATAACAAATTTGAATTGAAATGGTTGATTAGGTACATAGTTATGAGCCGGACACAAAGTGTAACGGACGGACGGACGGTACCAATTTTAATTTTGTTTGTATTTTCCTGTCAAAGATAATTTTGATCCGTAAAAAAACAGGAAAGAGTAACATTGAACACATTATTTCACTCTGTAAACTCAAATTGTACTCACATGGCATTGATGATTTGAAATAGTAAGTTCAGACTGTCGGCAACTTACACTCAAATTTGAAAAAATTTATAACTAATGTCACCTTGTATCGCCAAAATAATTTTGTATTATTACTTGTATGATAAAAAATGTTTTATTGAACCCACTGTTGTCAAACCAGAAAGAAAAAGTAAGCACTAAGCTAGACAAACCTATTGTCGAAAGCTATGAAGTCACTGTTTACAACATGTTTAATGACATCATAGGGCTGTGACTTAAAGGCAGTTTCGCCAGCGTCTCTCCCACACTGCACTGACTTGAAGATTAAATTTTGAAAACACCAGAGGGACTTGATTTCCTATCAAAAATGTTGAGGGGATGTGTTTCGATATCAGATTAAATATATCTATATCTCTCAAGTGCAATAGAAAATATATGCTTATCATGAATGAGTGCAAAAAAGTTCCGTTAACCAATAAAAATGTGAGTTATTTTTAGAAAAAATGAAATTCCCATTACCTGACGTTAGCAGCACCGGAAGTAGAAGTATTAGTAGCAGTAGTAGTATAAGTTGTAGTAGTAGTAGTAGTAGTAGTAGTAGTATAATGGTAGCAGAAGCAGTTGAAGTGGTAGAAGTAATAGTAGCAGCAGTAATAGTAGTATCGTGGTAGCAGAAGCAGTTAAAGTAGAAGAAGTAATAGTAGAAGTAGTAGTAGTATAGAAGTAGCAGAAGCAGCAGCAGTTGCTGTAGTAGTAGTGGTTGTGATGAATAGTTTCAATGGTAGTAGTTAAATTCAGGTAAAATAAAACTCTTAGACCGACTTCTAGTAAAAGTAGTGGTAGCATAGGTAGAAGTGGTAGAATAGGTCGATTACTGAAAATTAATTTCAATGTTTGTAATATAATTTGATTTAACATCTACAGTGGCACAAAAAGTAGTGTATGAGAAATTCTTGTAGGTAGGTAGTAAACGTATGATGTTGGTATCTGCACACTTAAATGTTATAATTTTCATAATGTACAGTTACAGATTGATTTGCAAGTGATTTGATTTGAACTTAGATTACTACATGAGGTTATTTGGAACTCGGCTTTGTAGAAGATACTCTATGTCACTTTTGTATGTAAATATGAATGAGTTTTAGCATTTATGTCAGAGATTGTTTGAATATATATTACCATTTATGAACTTTAACCTAAAGCTTGATGTTGTCATGCAATGATAAAATTCTCATTTGATTAATATCTTATACCATTTCCCATTTTTACAGATGGTGCAGTGTGGATATCGGCAGACAGCAGGAACAATGTGAGAATGAGACAGTAGAGGACACGAACCCATCTTCCAGTGTCTACTTCCAAGTCGATGAGTTCACCGAAAAACCTCCAAGTGAATGCGCAACTGAACCGGATACTACAGATTTACATGACTATGTCAACTTTCGTGGACTTTATCGGCCTTCAGATTCTTGAAGTTGACATAAACAACTAGATCTTTTCATATTTAGGACGAATGGAACAGAATTTGTAATCTAAACGACTAAATCGGGACAGTGTAAATGGTACTCCCAATGCACCGAAATTTCAACAAAGGACAAACATAAAAATTACATTGTGCCATAGACAAGAACTAGGAAGTTCTGTTTTCAAAATTCCGAACCTCAAGTCGTTGGCAGACTGAAGCTTTACTACTTGAAAGATTTATTATCTTCCATAATGAAAGAATTCCTGCTTTTCTTGGCTTGCTATTTTGTATCAACTATTGGAGGTTAGCCCAACCGTTTGATGAGTAAAAATAGTGATTCAAAATGGACCAATCACCTTAGACCTTGTAAAGAGTGTAGCTGTAAATGATTTTTAACTTGTTCAAAATGTCAATCACTGCACTTTTGATCTCCATGCTTAAAAGGAAGATGTTACATCTAGTAAAAACATATGAATGAATAAATGAAGAAAATAAATAAATAAAGATTAGCCAACTGGTGTGATAAACTCTGTGTTATGTATAAATTAATAATTTATACATCACCATGTCCTTATAAACGTTTATGCAAACGTTCAAAGTGGGAATAATGGCATATGGATTTCTTTCAAACATTAAAAGGATATATAGGATTGATAACGATTTTCTTTTGTTGATGTCCAGAAGCTCATGTCACGGATTCAAAAGTTGAGAAAATGGTCTTAATAGAAAACATATTTGAAATTCTTAATAGATCACTAGTCCGCCTTCAACATGAAGGAAACGTCTCAAATCTGTCACATGCCTCCTTTTTCGAATTGTTTAAAGGGAAGTTCATTCTTCTTTGTATGATATATTCTAGACTTTATTATTACTAAGCCTCATAAGACGAGTGTTGATATTAGGTCGGTTGATATCAAATATTTTGACAAATATAACTACGAGCCGTATGATTTGAACTATTTAGAATGCAATTTGATTTTCCATCTACAGAAGTAATGTTGGGAGTTATTTAAGACATTATTCTTGTTGAAAAAGATCCATTTGTGCTATCAAATTGTTTGAAGTCTAATGCAATTGGTATTCATCGTGTATAACCAACCATTCACTGAAACTAGCGACCCTAAGACAGTGTCACAGAGAAATGTTTCTAGCGAGGATTCCAAATCGAAAGTCAGGTTATATATAACTTCTTAACTCTCAAATAATAAACATCATGTTGGTTAATTAAGCAAAAATACTAAGTAAAAGGTATGTTCTTATTGTGGCCTATACCAGGGGAAATAACCAGGAAATAATAAATCATATAAAATGACATTGCTCATTCACCCCTATGTCGAGGAACAGCTAAAATTAAGGAAATTGGTGGACACTTCGCATTGATAATGTGTCCTGCTTCGCTTCAAATACCTTCAAAATACAAAGCAAAAGAAATCATTGAGATAATTCAATTTCTTTGTCATGGAATTTTTATGAAAATGGATGGTGTGCGGTCACTTGTTCTTGAATCGAGTTTACTGTACAGTTTTCCATGTGTGAAGTTGCTAGTTAGACAAATCATTCATTCATGCTATATCAGTAAACGATTTGTCATCACCTCTTTTGATTACATTTGTCATCGTGTAATGTACACATGTTCCAATATATACTTTGATTGATATTAAAAAGAAAAAAAACCAGTAGAATATTTGTACCTTAGCGGTTGTTATATTTTATAAAATAAAATTTGCAGTAAAAAAGATAATATCGTCATGAAACTACAACATCGTAATCATCATGCTATTCTTTTTTATCTAATTGTTGAAACACAATCGTTTATCTGGTAATAAATCAATTCTCAAAGTACACTTGACATTATGTATACACAAATTTCTTATTTTCTTAGGCTTAGCATGTGCCTTTGCTCTAGAATAATAAAATATCAAAATATTTGTAGACTTGTTAAATTCCTAATGATTGATTCTGAAAATGACGGTAACATAGTTGTCAGTATAACAAACTGTCCCGTGAAATAAACTCGAAATAATGATAAAGCACAACTCTCTTTAGCCTTCTTCTGTGCCAATATTGCATTATTAAAAGTAAGCCTATGAATTCTGCTTAATATTGAATATTGTATTCATAAACCCACTTACAAAGGAAATTATACACCCAAATTATTCAATTGATAGAAGATAAAATAGCGAATCATTTGATGTCTTTTTAAGGTATTGTGGTGATTTTATACTTTTACATTCAATTTAAAAGCACTTATTTCAATAGTTTACGAAAATGAAAACTTTGTGTAACGAATACATTGGAGTGGTATGTCAATGTTTCTGATTAATTCGTAGGTCAATTTGGAAGATGTCTTTGATTGCTACGTGGATAAATGTAAACAGGTTTCTTGATAAAGGAAACCGTTTCAGTGTCTTTAGTGCCCTCTATGGGCTTCTACACAAGCAATAATACGTGGGATAATGAGGTTAAATGAGATGTTAAATGATGTAAACTGGTAGTCGTCTCCACTCTTCATGAATCATCTTGTAAAGCTCATTCATGGTCTGAGGTGGCTTACATCGTTGCCTTCATTGTTTGGCAACGTGGTCCCCAGGGACGATCTCGCAGTGACATTTCAGGGGAACTCTTTGGCGGCGGCTAGACGTTGACATGATGTTTTGCTGAGTAAGGATATCACAGTCTGGCAGTATTGGGTCTTATATTATCTAGGTGTAGATGGGTTCCATGTGCACATCATTCCTTGGCACGTTCTTGGCTATCATGGATGCAAACCAGAGATACACAAAGCATTTTATATCATTCTAGAACGTTTGCACGTGCATTTCAATTTTTACAAAAATAAGTATCCAAAACGCAAACAAGTTTTTTTTTGTGGTAATCAAATCTTTCTTCCTAGGGTTACTTTATGATATTAAACTGCTTTATCAATGACAACCGCAAAATATTATTCATTTAAATTTGTCATATCAAGGTGTAAAGTTTCTTTTGTAGGCGGGTTTATATTGACAATAACTGCACACAAATACTTGCTTTCGATTTCAGTCACTAAGATGCAATAATTCCAATGAAAACTTTATGAAATCAATCACTATTTACATATTTAAATCCACAAATGAAATCACTTTCAAGAAAGTTTTTATTGGGACACAAGCCCTGAGAAGGTCAGTTGATGAAAACAGTTCTTGAGAAAACTATCGGATAGAAGGGCGAAGGAGCGAGGGTAATTAATTAATTAATTACTTTAATGATTCGACTCCACATTTATTTCTGAAAAAAGCAAAAGACACTGAAGTTCAAAGAATTTCATGCTCAGATATTTATTGTTGTTTCCTGTCATTTGGTGCGTTCATTATTATTTAGGATTTTATTAAGGCCAGATATTTCTGTTGTATTCAGATGTTAACTGATGTGTATGTTTTGGAATTGTTTTATTTAAAATATATGAGGCCTCAATTTCTGACTGTGACATATCGATTGATTGGCTGGAATGTTGGTTCCTGTCCTGGATGAAAAAGTCAAACGTCTAGATAGACAAAGTTCAGGAAGTGTTTAGCCTGGCAGCTGTAGCTGTACATGTAAATGGATGGTTAGCAAAGACAGTAACTCATGATGTTATCAAAAAAATTTTGGTTCAAATTTCCGTAGTTCATTTTAGGTAGGCTTTGCTCCTTTAGTGAACAACAGGAGAACCACACAATTTATTTTGTATCTATTCAATCCGATGATGAGGAATTGATAAATACGAACAAGTGAATGCTCCTTCGTTTGACAGTAGAAATATAACGTATCTTGTCAACATAAGGAAGACACCAAAGAAAAGAAACACACCAAAGTCACCGAAACACTGCCCATTGATATTGTTGATTAAATTATTTGATCAATATGTGTTAATATATCAAAAGAAAGCAGGCTTACAAATCACCTCGTGTATAATAATTGGAATATGAACAAAGTTCCAATGTCCGGCTCACAAACAGAAACAGACTGCATCCCTGTTCATTGTTCTTTTTATATTTGAAGCACGTTTAACAAATATTGACTTGGTTATTCGATCAATACTAATTTTATGTAGAAGCAGGCTTTACTAGGATCTGATAGCGTCATGTCATCATATCATGTATCACCTCCTGTAAATTAATTGAAGTACGAAAACACTTTCAAGCTATGGGTAACTCGCCTGCACAACAACTACTTGGGTAAAGTAATTTTGAATAAATGCAGTCACGATAAGAACATTTCCTTGTCTATGTTTGACTTTCTAACTGTTTCTCATGAGGAACCTGAAACGAAATTGTAAATATTTATTGAGTGATTTAACAACATCTTTCACGGGTTTCATCCTTAAAAGTTAGTAGATTGCAGACTGTTGCGCGGACAACTTTGTAAAACTGTAAAAACGATGTTGGTCATATCTTTGTTTATTTATTTCGACTTGCTGTCAACAATGAAAGGTAAGATACATGTGGATAGTTTTCAACTTCTTTCTTATCTAGCATTTACCAAGAGCAGCCGTTGTTATCCTGCTACTATGTAACAAAATATTTTCTCGCATCAAAAAACATATGAATTTGATTTTATTCATATAATTTAATATTCCAGTGACTATTGATCTGAAAACAGATTGTATCTATTCAAATAACTAAATATTATTAGGAATTATGTGCAGAACCTAACTTACAGTTTCCTTTCAAGCAGTGGTAAAGACTGATTAGGAAACTACAATTGACAGGTGAAACAAAGCAAAATACATTTCAATTCTCAAGTAGTTAAGAAACAAAAAACTTTAATGTCTTATTTTTATTCAAGTTGCTATTTGGCATACACACCGAGGAAAACATAGTTAAATTAAGGTTATAACATAATCAAAATTACAAAAGTCAACAATTAAAGGAATAATTGATCATTTATCATATTTCGCCTTGTACATAATGAATGCAAGACATGCGCATCTCACGAGTATAACATGCCATGAAGAGTGGAAGTGCCGTGTGCTATAATTTGCATTTGAGTGTTCGACTGTTGTTATGAAGATGACATTATCCAGTAAGTAATGTCGCTGCGACGTATGCACGTGCGTTCAAAAGCTACGCTCTTATACCATTTGACTTGACAATGCGAGGAGACGGCCAGGATGGTTTTAAGTAGACAACGCGTACTTGTCAGAGTACTCTTACGGGGAAAGAAACTAAGACGTAATGGATAATAAATGAGGGAACAGTTTTACGATTTTGCTGTTTGTGGTGAAGTGTGAAAACAGGGGAATGTGTCGGACAACGTTAATATTATCCATAATCATTATTTAATTATTTATGAGACTACATTGTCATATCAGTGTTAGGATACAGTTCGATTCTTTGAATGTAAAAAGGATCAGCGACACCAGACCAGCCTTTACAAGACGGAAGAAAACAATTTGAGCGTTTTCCATGTTATACGCTTTAAATGTTGTTGTGATTTAGTGGAATAATATTTTTCTATGGACATATGTTTACGTAACAGCTCCTTGTAAAATAACGAAGATCATCCCACATCTGAAACGAAAAAGGGCATAACGCCTCCCTTTTTGTAGGTTTTCAGTAATTCATATCAGCCGTTTTTTATGAGCTGCTTTCTTGAATGGAAAACATTAAAGCTTGTTCTGTTATTCATACGAAACTATTTATAAATTGATCAGCATACTAATCAAATTGACCAAGTGAGATATCAGGTAAACTTTTGTATATATAGTCTTCCAAACCCATACCATTTATACAAAAGAGTTTTTAAAATATTACTAGAGGCGAAGCCTAGAGTAATACTGAAACACACTGAACTTTTTTTTAACCGAGGGAGGACACTGAAAGTCGAGATTTTCTTTATATATACAGACGAGGATATGATGTAAATGTATGACGTCATGAAATGTTTGGTATCTCAACCCCCCAGGGCGATATTTAGATATCACCCTCCGATGACGTCTCATTGATATGGGATATAACCTGCAAGTTGTTGAATAGGCCATATCATCCCTAGGTGTGAATATACAATGTATTAAGTGTGACATGTCATATATGCAGTCTTTATTTTAACAATGATCAGATATAAGTTTATATATATAGTTTAACGTTTGTTTACTGTTTAAATACTCTTTTTGTTAGCAAACATTTTATGTTACAGTTTGCACGATATTTCTTGTCATCAATCATCTCAGAATAATACTTTTATAGTTAACTGTAAATAATTCAAAGACACACAAAAAATAACAAGGACATATTTATAAACTTAAATGGCTTAGTGTTGATACCCTAATGATGAATAACTGAATGAATGTCTCAATTTCCTCCAATAGAATTTGCAGATTACAATGAAAAGATTATTCTCAAATAGTTACCTAAATATGGACGAATAACTGAATGAATGTCTCAATTTCCTCCAATAGAATGTGCAGATTACAATGAACAGATTATTGTCAATTAGTCACATAAATATGGATGAAAAACTGAATGAATGTCTGATTTTTCCTCCAATAGAATTTGCAGATTACAATGAAAAGATTATTCTCAATTAGTCACATAAATATGGATGAATAACTGAATGAATGTCTCAATTTCCTCCAATAGAATTTGCAGATTACAATGAACAGATTATTCTCAATTAGTCACATAAATATGGATGAAAAACTGAATGAATGTCTCAATTTCCTCCAATAGAATTTGCAGATTACAATGAAAAGATTATTCTCAATTAGTCACATAAATATGGATGAATAACTGAATGAATGTCTCAATTTCCTCCAATAGAATTTGCAGATTACAATGAAAAGATTATTCTCAATTAGTCACATAAATATGGATGAACAACTGAATGAATGTCTCAATTTCCTCCAATAGAATTTGCAGATTACAATGAAAAGATTATTCTCAATTAGTCACATAAATATGGATGAATAACTGAATGAATGTCTCAATTTCCTCCAATAGAATTTGCAGATTACAATGAAAAGATTATTCTCAATTAGTCACATAAATATGGATGAATAACTGAATGAATGTCTCAATTTCCTCCAATAGAATGTGCAGATTACAATGAACAGATTATTCTCAATTAGTCACATAAATATGGATGAATAACTGAATGAATGTCTCAATTTCCTCCAATAGAATTTGCAGATTACAATGAACAGATTATTCTCAATTAGTCACATAAATATGGATGAAAAACTGAATGAATGTCTCAATTTCCTCCAATAGAATTTGCAGATTACAATGAAAAGATTATTCTCAATTAGTCACATAAATATGGATGAATAACTGAATGAATGTCCCAATTTCCTCCAATAGAATTTGCAGATTACAATGAAAAGATTATTCTCAATTAGTCACATAAATATGGATGAAAAACTGAATGAATGTCCCAATTTCCTCCAATAGAATTTGCAGATTACAATGAAAAGATTATTCTCAATTAGTCACATAAATATGGATGAATAACTGAATGAATGTCTCAATTTCCTCCAATAGAATTTGCAGATTACAATGAAAAGATTATTCTCAATTAGTCACATAAATATGGATGAAAAACTGAATGAATGTCCCAATTTCCTCCAATAGAATTTGCAGATTACAATGAAAAGATTATTCTCAATTAGTCACATAAATATGGATGAATAACTGAATGAATGTCCCAATTTCCTCCAATAGAATTTGCAGATTACAATGAAAAGATTATTCTCAATTAGTCACATAAATATGGATGAAAAACTGAATGAATGTCTCAATTTCCTCCAATAGAATTTGCAGATTACAATGAAAAGATTATTCTCAATTAGTCACATAAATATGGATGAATAACTGAATGAATGTCCCAATTTCCTCCAATAGAATTTGCAGATTACAATGAAAAGATTATTCTCAATTAGTCACATAAATATGGATGAAAAACTGAATGAATGTCCCAATTTCCTCCAATAGAATTTGCAGATTACAATGAAAAGATTATTCTCAATTAGTCACATAAATATGGATGAATAACTGAATGAATGTCTCAATTTCCTCCAATGGCATTTGCAGATTACAAGGAAAAGAAAATGTTCAATCTGTCACATAAATATGGAATATTTACAAGAAATTCAAACTATCACAGTGAACATCGGAATATTTACACCAGCTTTGTTTAAAAATATTCACCAAGAGAGTTTATAATGTCATATATATATTTGGAGAATTCAAATATGACAGTCTGTCTTTCTTTTTTAGTAAGGCCTGCTATGCTAGGTGCACCACAAAATAGTGCCAAAACATCATCATCATCATCATCTAACATTTCAATATACAGCTAGGCATGTAAATCAAGTATGTCAAGTAGTTTTAACTAGAAGTTATTTCTCTGGCACATCAAAGATTCACAATGTAGGATGAGGTGTACATCACCGTCATAACAGTATTTATTACACATTGTACATTCATTTGAAAATTTTTCTTTAGAGCCAGTTTGTACAGTAAATTGTAAATTGCCTTTGTAATCGATATATAAAAGTAATGAGTTTTTGATGGACAACAGCGTATCTTGACATATCTTCTCTTATGCATAGTTTCTATTGGGTTTCTTCAAAAGAGAAGATAGACCTCAAAACTATTTTCCGCAACACTGTCTTCAGGGCTTTGAAACAAACATTTTCATATGAATACATTCATTAATCAAAATTAAAAATTTGAACTGTTCTCTCCCTACATTTTAGCTGCTCCATGCATGGACAGACAGCAATGTGCTACTTGTGAGAGTAATGGCTTGTGTATATCTCAATGTTACAATGGTTACTACGGATTGAAGTGTCATCAACAATGCAGCATAGGATGCACAAACCATACTTGTTATTTAGAGGATGGTAGGGACAGATGCACACACGGATGCAAACTTGGTCTCAACGACCCAACATGCAACATACATTGTAAGGTAAAGACAACCTGCAGGAAATGTCCCCAAGAATGTGAAGGAGGATTCTGCCAGCTGGGGTCGTCATGTGCACAGGGATGTCAGGATTCCTACTACGGAACCGCCTGCAAGTCCTGTCCAGCTGGGTGTGAAGTGTGCAACAGAATCTCAGGAACCTGTGAAGTTTGTCTCCACTGTGAAGGAGACTGTTCTCAGGGGTGTACAGAGGGATGTATACCTGGATACTTTGGAAAGTTCTGTGAACACATCTGCAGTTCGAAATGTCTGTCAGGATGTGATAAGACCTCAGGAGAATGTTTCAAATGCAATCCAGGTTTGTTTGGTGCTACCTGTGATAACCAATGTCCAAGTAGATGCCTGGATAATGAATGTGATATTGATGGAATCTGTACCCATGGCTGCACAGAAAGTTGGCATGGGTCAAGGTGTGAGTGCCGTCCATCATGTGCAGGAGGTAGATGCGATAGGGATGGGAAATGTAAGGAGGGATGTACACCTGGGTATTTTGGAGACTTCTGTGAACACACTTGCAGTTCTAAATGTCTGTCAGGATGTGATAAGACCTCAGGAGAATGTTTCAAATGCAAACCAGGTTTGTTTGGTGCTACCTGTGATAACCAATGTCCAAGAAGATGCCTGGATAATGAATGTGATATTGATGGAATCTGTACCCATGGCTGCACAGAAAGTTGGCATGGGTCAAGGTGTGAGTGCCGTCCATCATGTGCAGGAGGTAGATGCGATAGGGATGGGAAATGTAAGGAGGGATGTACACCTGGGTATTTTGGAGACTTCTGTGAACACCCCTGCAGTTCAGGTTGTCTGTCAAGTTGTGGTCAGACCTCAGGAGACTGTGTCGAATGTAAATCAGGCTGGTTTGGAGGTACCTGCAATAAACATTGTCCAAAAACCTGTTTGGGGGGAGTATGCTACATTGATGGGACATGTACACATGGTGGTACAACAGGTTGGTGAAGTATTTGGTATCAAACTCGCTTTTGCTAGGTTTATACAAAATCATTATTTGTTTAATAAATTGTTATCAAATGGAAGGTCCTTAAGTATCCTCGATTTTCAACAGATTTTAATTCGGTGAAGGTACATTCATTTATCCCATATACCCAACGAGTTTCAAGTTTCATGGAGCACAATTTGCATGTAAACTTCTGCATTGTAACAGCTGCATTGTAACAGAGAAGAAAGGTGGCATAATGTTAAGATGATTATATAAAACACTTGTTTTTAAAAGTTATATAATTCTGTCAGCTATGTTAGGGAATATTGATGATAGATTTGTTTATGTTAGATCATTTGTGTCTCCAGCCGAAGCTCCACAGTACTGGATAGCTGGATTCTTTCTCTTATTCATCATCTTTCTGGCCGTAGTTGTGTATGTCACATACCACTTTAAACGGTAAGTTTATATTTGATTAAAATAAATGTACATACACTTATTCTTTTAAGATTCAAAGTTTAAATATCAAAAGTCGGGTAATGTTCAATCACATTTTGGTATCATTTTTCACATATTTATTTTAAAGTGTAGCTGTAATGTTATGTAAGGTTTTGCATTTACACTGTAACCAAGTTCAAAAGAATCCGTAAAAAACATAACATGGTTAATTCAACTGTCAAATTATGTGGCTGAATCACCATATTCAATGATGAAAGGCGTACTCAACTTTTTTTCAACAGTATCCAGAACAACCTTAACAAGGTCAATTGGGAAGCCTCGGCAAGAATCAGAGATGCAGAACAGGAAGACGCAAGAAGCTTCAACACAGTGCCCTCCATCAACCTGCAGAGTGGACAGGACATGAGTCAGGTGGGGGTTCAGGTGGTTGTCCTCAAGCATGATGACACCAGTTCTGGGAGTCTTGTCTCTGTGGAAGATGAGATTGTTGACAAACGGGTTCCTGTTCAGGTGGTTGTCCTCAAGCATGATGACACCAGTTCTGGGAGTCTTGTCTCTGTGGAAGATGAGATTGTTAACAAAAGGGTTCCTGACCGAGAACTTTTGAGGAAGGGTATTGTTGAAGATGATGTGCCATCGGGTAGCGATACAGTTAAAATGCTTGGAGGTGCTGAAAAGAAGAGTTGGTCTAAAGAGATTTGCAAAGCGGCTTGTGACTTGAAGAATGACACAAATATTTTTGTTGAAGAGTGTGATGACGTCATTGCTTATAGAAATATGAAAGAAGACGGGGAAAGAATTGTGTCATCTAATGGCGCTATGTTTAGTGGTGGCGAAGACAAGATGAAGATCTTTAAAGAAGATGATCAACAAGACAGAGTTCAATCAATCAAAGACACACAACATGATTGTGATGATAGAGAAGAGCTGACAAGCACTGACATCATGATAGGGAGTTATGATGCAGAGGAAGATAATGATGACCATGACTTGGATATCACTGACAACCAATCCATTGAGTATGATGAGAATGGAACTACAATGGAGGCTACAAAGGGAAGGCAACCCGAAAGTGCTGGAGCCGTGAACACTGTACAGCAGTTTGCCTTGGATGTCCCTGACAACTTGTCCATGACTTATGATGGGGATGGAACTACAATGGAGGCTGCAAAGGGGAGACAACCCGAAAGTGCTGGAGCCGTGAACACTGTACAGCAGTTTGCAGAGGCTCAAGTAGAAGAGACTTTTAAAGTGCCAACATACCCGGAAAGTCAGACCGACATTGTGAAATTCAACGAACAAGATGGGGAAAAGCATTATGTTGAGGTTTTTCTGATGAAAAACAAGTGATCGCAAGTTGATTTGGCGATCAAACATGATTAAGTTTGAATTTTCTATAATCCTTTTTTTTTTTTTTCTTGTAAGTAATGCTTAATTTATTCAGGGTTTTGTATTGTCATGTTATTGAATAATATCCTGCCATAAAATACACACAAAAAGATTTGTACATAAACTTCTGCTTGCTTTTTATCATTTCATATTTTTGCATTTGTTGAATAACATGTTTGTTGTTACATGCCTAATCAAATGAAATAGGAAACTTGCAGCACTGGCTATGCTCACACACTTTGCAATTCTTTGGCAAAATATTTGTTGTTTTGTATTCAATATGTCGCTCGAGCTACCGAAATACATTATGTGAAAGATTATTTCCAAACAGGATTGAAAGGAATGCATTTCCTCATAACTTTTAGGATCGTTTTAGATGATGAACGTCTTAAAACCTACTGTCATTTCAATGTTTTGCTTATTATGTAATGTGTTTGTTCACTGCTCGCTGATATTGTTATATTTCCTATTCACTTTTGTAATAACGAATCCGAAGGCCTAAAAGGGAATCGGACTTTGTCGTCAGAGGCGACATTGAAACAAGTACGATTTTCAAAGTACATAATCTTCCCTTTGAGAATAAACTATTCTTTCTTAGTAGATATGTTTTTCTTCTATGTCATGCTTTTATGTATCTGTCAAATATCTAAAATAACGAAATTTGTTTATAATAATAAGGGCTAAGTTATTGAAAATTGTCTTTTTAATGCAAAAGTACAAGAATATTTAATGAGACAACAAAAGGGCAGAAATAAAGGACAATAATATATTGTAAAATGGGTTGAATGCCCATGCTTGTAGCAAACCTTTATAAACATGAAAATATTTCAAAATTGTAAATGGCAATATCTGACTGAACGGAGGAAAAACATTGAGATTGAACTAACTCCGGTCTTTCATCTCAAGCAGGTCATCAACTATAATTAAAACCAGTGAATGTAGTATGTGCAAAAAAATAAATAATAAAAACACTTTCACAAACGAAAGAACATTTATATAAGCTTACGGGTCATTTACAGATGTCAAAGGTTGCAGTGAATTATTGGTCTATAAATGTTGAATCAAATCAAATCAGCAGCTGAAAATACTTCCTGTAGTGGGTATCACAATCAAACAACGCTCTTCTTGATTCGGTAGCTTGTCTATATGTTGCAAGGTTTTGGGCACAATAAATATTGCTTAACGTATACCTTAACCGTAGGATGTTGCTCTCGGACCGTCAAAATAAAAGGGGAAAATAGCAACCTTGCTGAGGAAAGGGTTCATAAAGTGATTGATTGTATTATACAATGTAATATGTAATTATGCACTAATTTTGTTTTAGTTTTTTTTTATCAAATTTGTACAAGGTATTGTTAAGTTGAAAAGCGCAAATGTAAGATTACAGTTTTTATCCTAAATATAAAGTAAGTGTTCGCATCAGATATCAACAGATGAGTCAATTTCAAAATCAAAATGAAGTTAAGAGAAATTAATTCATTTTGTCCACATAATAAGATAAGAAGTTTTATTATGCTATTTTTTAAATTCTATTGATGTGATTAGCTTGTTACCAAATATCATCAGGGTCATCATGTTCAATATTTCCATACAAGGATAAAATATATTGATATGATATAATAAAATGTATACATGTTAAATTTGCCTGAACAACTAAATATACTGTCAACAATAAGTTCATTGACCACCTAAAAATGATGCGTGTCTTTCTTTACATATGATACACAGCCGTGATATAAGTGGAATCCCCTCGAACGCCGCATTAAATTCCAAATCACCTCACCTCATTACATACTCTAGAAAGCATAACTCTACAATTGATAATAAAAAGGACAGAGTGAGCTGATTTTTCGTGATTAGCTCCGAGGAAAACACCATGCAGTCCAGAGGTATTATACGGCCTCTTCTTGCAGCAGTCTTACTGACAATAATATTTATATAATTTATAGTTATTTAATATAAATGTGTTCCTTAATCTTGGTGTTATGTTCAATAGCATACAGTCATTTATGGTTCAACATTCTGACAGCAATGATGTGGGATCTTGCCAATCTTTCAATACGAACTTCGTACACCGAACAAGCTCAATAACAAGGCAGCTCGAGCAGTGAATGAAAGAATGCGAGAATATGGATGGGATGATCTGAAGCTGCATAGCAAGCCTAACCTAATTAACTTTAATGAAACAATGTTTTCAAACGTTTATATAGTATATCAAGCGAAAATATAGTATGCAATAGTGTGTTGAAACATTCAAGTTTCAAATAGTTACATTTGTTTTGCTGTGCTTTTATAATCGGTAGAAGAACAATAATTTTACAACGGAAATTTCAAACTCGTTTAACACGTTTAATTTGCGGTAAATCGGATAGTAGTTAATCTATCAATTAATAAATACAAAATTAATAAACAATTTAGCAAATTTTCAACGTCTCTACGAAATATTTACCTCTACATTTCGACAAAATATTATAGAGTTTCAAAATATCCTACTATTCATTATACAGTCGTTTAGTCCTATTCCAAGTAATTGGTAAAACTGGTAAATGAAATAAGCGTTGGTTCCTAATAAGTTTTCTGTTTTTATTCTAAACTATTGGTGTCAATAGTGTCTCCTCTGTGTTTTATGTATTTTGTATAGCTACTTTAATTATCAAGCAAGATTTCATTTTGTGAAAATATGTTTGCTCTAATACTGTATTCAGAAATGACAAACTTTGGGTTATTTGTTTGGTTGAAGTTTTCAGTGATGCGTAAACGCAATTTACCTGGGACTGAAATATTCATGGCCACCATTACCTACAAAGCTGTCTCCATCTAGTCACTAGGTGACAGTCAATACGGTCAATATGTGACTTGGTGTGTTGTGCTAATTTACTGTTTGTTAATATACATCACGACTATATCAAAATCCTTCATACATACAACTTTTCAGGTCTTGAAATGATAAGAATCATGCTGTTTCTGAATAAAAACTCATTTAGTTATTATATCAATGGTTAAATTCATTACCGCCAAACAATATATCACACGTTATGTTATTGTACATCGATTAAAATTCGTTTTTAAGGAGCAGTAGCATTTTTTTTTTAAATTTTATATTTTCACTTTTCACTGATAATCGAAAGTTAATGGTAAATGAATTAATTCATTCTCTCCCCACAGAGGCAGATCAAGTCGTGAAATGTTGATATAGCCTCTGTTCTATTACGCCGAGTTGTGGGATAGAATGGGAGATGCCTGATTGGAGGCAAACAAATTTAGTTGTGCAATCAGCGACGCTGTTCAAAAATCATAATTTTGTCTACCGAATCAAGGCAAAACCCCCCTTTCCATGCGAGAAGCGAGGTCATTTGATAAAGAAATTCAATTGGATTGTGGTGCAAGTTTTTCCGCCAGGGGAAACTGCCGGAACCCACGGATTTCAGCGTGTAGAACAGAGGCTGTATGACATGTCATGACTTGATCTGCCTCTGTGGGGAGAGAATGAAATTTTTAGACAGTGTCAACAACCACATTACACAAACCAACCATCCATAGTCAGAGACAAATATTAAAGATTCACATATTGTCCATTGGCGGCCATTTTTGTACGAACACCTTTAAAGGGGCAGTAGCACGTTTTTAGGGGGAATATAAGGTGATGTCAGGAAAAATAGATGGTTTCAATCTTTAGACAATGTACAAAAGCTAAATGAAGCAGTAATAAATCAAATATATAATGTAAAGTTCAGCCATGTGATTCCTTTTCTTACACAAAATGAATTAAAGGTGTTCACACAAATATGGCTGTCCCTGGATTTTATGTGAATCTTAATAATTTGTTCTCTGACTATTGATTGGTTTGTGTAATGAGATTTTTGACACTATCAAAGTGCCGCATTTAGCATTAACTTGTAATTATCAGTGAAAAGTTGAAAATATAAAATTGTCAAAAAACGTGCTACTGGCCATTTAATTCATTTTATGTAAGAAAAAGGAATCGTATTGTTGAACTTTACATTATATATATTAAAGTTTTTACCGAATCATTAAGTTTAAATACATTGTTTTTCAATAGGAATCATTTATTGTAATTTTCACCTTATATTCCCCGCAAAAGACCTGCTACTGCCCCTTTAATCTTACAATATGCATATGTTTTTCCGTATTTTCTTCTTGCACTCCTAAAACAAGAAATTGCACACATACGTATACTCTCTTAGGAGCCCTTAAATGTAAGCACGAAATTACTTGAATGAAAAATAAGTCACAAATTTCATGCATCAGTAATTACCCAAATTACTCAAGAGTATGATAAAGATAGAATCAATAATCAATCCACATCGCTTAAAAGTTATCAAGACTGCTTTCCTACAACATAAAATTGGTTTCCGCTGCTATATAATACTTCGTTCGTCTTCTTTATTGAAAAGTCGTATTGTAAGAATTCTTTCTTCTCTATCCAGATGATTACAACAATTGAATATGCTGACTATTTTGACATTATATGCATGGTTTATAAGCATTAGTTTCGTAATGCCTGGCGTTTAGTGAGCTTTTTCCTGATTTAGAATGGCATATGTAATTATTCAGACAGGCAATACTTTAACTTGTATTAACCATTTTGCTAGCAAATATTTATGCCCCTCGGACAAATAGTTCATTACATCCTATTGCTTTTTGACACTCATAGTACATTTTCAAACCGCACTGCACCAGTCTGTTGTCCTAAGACAAGAATTTCTACCTCATGTCAACAAAGATTATTGAAACCAGCATGCTCCCTTGTTACAGCCTTGACGCATGAAACAGAGAGGTGGGACCAGGGTCCCCTTTCACAAAGCCCTAAGGTGATCGTACACCCTAAGGTAGCGTTAGTGCAATGTTAAAGAATGGTACTTGAGGTCAACCTTAGTAAAGGTTGCTTTATGAAAGGAGGCCCAGGCCAAGCATGTACGTGTATTAAGTAATTTGTATTCTAACATACATTGGATAAATCATATGTTTGAAATAGACAACGATTACATTATCAATGATATTTTATTAAGTCAATCATCTTGTTCCAATTTGTTACTTTGATTACAAGTTACACTCAATCAATTAAATGAAAGTGTTGTCAAAATAAAAACCAGTATAATATCTGATATCCCTTTTAAACTACACAATTCAAACATAAACATAGTTAGTGCACTGATGTGGAATGGATACATAATCCAATGTACAGGAGATGTTCTCTCAAAGAAGAGTCCCATTTATATTAGATTTTGCTAAAACTTTATATTTTTCAAGTTGTTATAATCTATATCACTTGCAAATTCTTCATTCACATGCAGTTGTACGTTACAGTTGATGTGAGGAATCGGGCCGATCTGTATCAGTGCAATTTGCAACCACCTACAGTCAATCATTTGACCTAGATATTCTACAAAATATTTGAGTCGAAGACTAAATTTATTACACAGCAATCTAGCCTACACCTGTAACAACGCTTTAGAAATCAGCGTACCATAAACTTGTTAAGGATTTCTGAATGATATATTATATTTTCCCAATTTAAAGCTTTATATACAGAACATAGACTTTGTAAACCAATTAAAATAATGTGATATCGATTTCAAGCATCATGACAAATAGGGGATATCATTGATATCCGTCACAATCCGTGAAGTCACTCCTTCTCACAAACAATGATTACCACTCGTATTCAACAGATTCCTACCAGATAACCAATGCTTGACAATGTCTGAAGCTTGCTTATGGTAATAAATAATTTTAAAAATCAATAGCGTTCGTTTAAACACATGATCGAAGTGTCATCAGTTACGTGCAACTTATTATACGATAAATCAGTTAAGAGAAAGAGTATAACAGCAAACGATTTTAATTTTTCTGCACTTAAAGACATGATGTTTTAGACTGTCACGTGACCGGTTCCTGACCAATCAAGTTGCACGAACAATATGCTCACATGATAATAGAATTTAATATTTCTGCACTTAAAGACATGATGTTTTCATAGCTGTTGTCACAAATTGCTGTGCAAAATGTTAACAAAAGTATCTGTATAAGGCATTTTAATCCATTGTTTCTTTATTTTCATTTGTTGTACACCAACAGGAAATGTTCGAAAAGAAGAAACTTGTATAAACATATCAAACCTATTGCATTTTTTAAAAATATCATCTTCCACATGTCACTTTGAATCACATGCATAAAGTTTGTTTGTAAATAGAGGTGGAGCACATATCATCTCAATTATTTAAACCAAGGTGACACTGAAATTGATATTAAAAAAATTCAAGCTAGGTTTATATAATTTTTGACAATAATTTAACATAAGATCAGCAAATAAAACTACCAAATATTTCACATTTTGTAGATTATGTTGACAGCCCATTGTATAACTGGATGGAGTTATTCGGTACATGTACATGGACTTTATGACATATAGGATTTCAATTGTAGAGACATCAATGTTTAATCTCCCTAAAATCAATAAGCTCGTATTGATACGGATCAGTCACTTTGAACACGTAAATCACATAAGGTTGCTTCACAGACAAAATGCAATTATATCGTTGGTTCAAAGCATGAAAGATAATTGTGTATTGAAGCGTGTTTTGAGTGCTTAACATAGTAGTATAATTAAAACTTATGATGTGTGGAGACCCAAAAACATCTATTAAGCAGTCAAAATGTTTCATTTCTTGTTTCATCGTTGATGATTTAATTGTTCTTCAAACATTAAAATCAATTTGATTTTGATTCCCAATACTCAACTTCTGTTCATAAACTGACTGCAATGTATTTTTTAACTGTATATGACGACTCATTTTTCTTGGTCTGAAAGTAAGTACCATCATGAATAAATATAGGAATATTTTAAGAGTTCGTGTGGTAATAAGTCAATCCTGAACCTTTCGAGTGATAAATCGGCAGGATAACTAACTCAGGCACGAAATACTTCAATATATCAAAATAATGTCTCCATTATATATTTTCGATCACTGTATCGGTTCATATTGGCTCTGTCGTGTAGTATCTTTTGAACAAAACCAACCTCGGTTTTGGAGCTTAACCATATTAGCTTTATACAATATCGAAACTTAACGTTCACCTCTGCTGCAATAAACAAATCAAGACAGGATGATATCAGATAATTTACCTTCTAGCATTTTCTTTATCAAAGATGACATTGTTGCTAATAACGATGAAAACATCTGCTATTTGCAAGTTTCCAACAAATAAGTTCCTCAATTGGTTTTGAAATAGAACCACTTGTCATATTTGGAGAGTCTCTAAATTTCAACGCAAAAGTTCCAAATATCAAATCAACAAATCAAATGCAGGATGATTCTTCTTAAGTTATGTGCAACATCACAATTGATATGCCAAATGACTTTTCAACATACTGTTGACAATAGAGCAGAAGTTCAGGGAATATCAAATGAGTTTTACAAAGCGATTAGATAGTCTAATTTGAAATTATATCTTATCAAATGTTACTTCATATATATCTTGTGCATAAGTAAACATTAAATTTCTCCTTTTACTCTCTTTGAAAGAACATGTCTAAGGCAACATATCTTATAGCTTATCATTTCAAAACTATATGCCCTCAAGACAAAACTTGACTTTAATCATCCCAATGGCTTCATTAATGATCTGGATAAAGACAATTCCTTCAAAATTATAACTGCCGGACAAGACACTTTATCTAAATTTTTATCAAAGTTTGCCTCGATCTATATATTTGTTTATGATTTGTTGAGTTGCATCATAAAATATATACAAAATGAAGAATTTTTCCGAATTCTGATAATGTATTGACTTAAACATAAGCGGTTATCAAAACATTAACATAAACTTCTTTTTCGATATTTCTAAACGAAAATAATTATACGATCTTTTCAGATATTTTCTTTTCAAATTAGTGTGAACCTCCTCAAAACTGTAAAACATTAAAACTTTACTATTAAAAAACAATCTCTCCATATACTTTTCATCTACATACTGGTCAGTTATTCGTAACTAAAACCAAAGTTGCACTAGTGTACTATGAAAACAATCAAAATGTTGTTTTCACTCTTAAAGGCAGTGTGCGACATATTACATTTTTCTATTTTATTCTATTCACAATTTGTTTATACAAAATATATATATATATATATTGCTTCAGCGTTTCAAACATCTAATAACTCAACAGGATTATTCTTTGTTGAAGAAAAAAGTGTCTAGTGTCTTTAGACTATAGTGATTAAATTTTAACCAATTGAGTATTTGCTATTTTGATAATATTGATTGTTTGAACGTGCTATATCATCTTAAAATACTTCGTGGATGACTGTTATTTCTTAACTGATCTAATATCTATTGTTTGAAACGTCTCCAAGATGCTTTGGGACATATTTAGAAAGCATCCATAACAACATCATAGCAACTGTCCTCTCTCTAGCATTAAAACTTAATGGTAGTAATGTAGACTTGGGTAGCGGAGTGGAAAACCTTTAAATGATATTTCAAAGGATTTTGATGTAGATAGTTGATGGTAACAAAATAATTCCTTCTCATTGATCTAACTACAAACCTTCAAACAACTGTATTTCTATTGATAACACAACCAATTAAGATTTCATAAAAATCAATATAACTCTTCCGCTATGTGTATGTGTCAAAACATGATCTGTCATCAAGTCATCAAGGGCAAGACTTGAGATTTTTTAAATTCCAACAAATTATAAAGAAAATCGGTTAAATTTTACTGCTTCACCCTTATTGACGAAGACCACGACAAGGTCAAATTTGAGTATATATGCTTCCATGCTTACTTCCGGAAACTGGAGACATTTTATGTTGTAGCGATTGAAGGAATCTGTGGATATAGTTTATGAAAGTGTAGCGTAATAGGGTTAAAGCAGATTAGATTACACTTATAAATTGATAACACAGAACTGTTGCATTGTGTCATAAGTAAAATGTAAGTTTTCCCTTGACATTCATACTGTTATCAAGTAAAATCACAGTTGAATGCTTTATTAACCAAAACAGGTCACAGAATCATGTTACATAAACAGAAATAGTTACGAGAAAGATAAAAGCAGGGAATGTTAATGATAAATAAAAACATATATAATCGGAATTGCATTTCAATTTCATTTATACAGGTCTTAACAGTTCAATTGATAATGCATCAATTACGATGTGATCAGTCTCTACAGTTTCACGAATCAGAATTATATGGCATGTAGACACGATGGTGAAATGACGTTTGATGAATCAACCGATTGGAACTCGTCAAGCACGAAAGTAAGAGTATAAACCGTCACAGGCAGAGGATAACAATATTCACAGAACTGATGACATCTAATCTCAATAAGCCTTCCAGAATCAGTTTTCTCAATCGTGACTGGATCGAGAAGGTGAGTGCTACTTGTTTCAGACCCCCATTGCTGATCAGGATGAATTTTAAGTCCTGTTCCGTTGGTGTTGACTATAAAGTTTGTTGTCTTTTTATTGTTGCATTCGGCGTTGCAGTCATGAACCGATGCGAAGTATACATCGGAACATCGAGTTGATTTGTTACTGAAATGGTGATCAGATAGCCCTAGTCTGTGTGTCAGTAAGTTTCCGATGTCCTCGATTCTAACTTTGTTGAACATTGTGGGTTTGCAGTCATCTAAAGAATGATCACATGGAACATCAGAGTAATCAACGTAATTCTCTTCTGGGAAGGTCAGATATTCCAAAGGGTTTCCTGTGTTCATGTCATGACAGTATATTTTAACTGGTTTATCATACAACACTTCAGGATACAACCAGTATTCACCATCGGAAAGAGCGTTGTTGCACTGCAACAGAGAGGAACAGTTACGTGCAACACATTTCATCTCAGTCCAGGTTCCATCAGAGAGACAACTTACATGATCTACTTTGTCTAATGAACTCTTGCATTCGTATTCCAAAACGGTTCCTGTTGGCCAGTCATCACCAGAAGTGATGAGTTCAGCATTCAATACATTTGGTGGATTGACACACCCTTGAATACACTTGAACAGACTCCATGATCCATCAGCTTGGCATTTGGCATTGCCTATTGCCTTGAAGCCATCATCACATTCAAATGTTAGTTCGTCACCAGCATCGCTAGAAATCGGTGACGTGAAGGAACCATTCTGCAGAGTCGGGTTCGAACATTCCACCTTGCAAGCTGTGTTTTCATTTTCTTCGAGACATGCAGAATGTTCTGGACAATGCCTAGTGCTACAGGCTCCAGCTATTTTAGGAGACCAGCTATTTATGTCACTGGCGATCATTCCCACAGCAGTCTTGACATTGCCTGATTCAGTGTTCGAGCTGCTGTTCTTGTTGAGCTGACACTCCTTTGTTCCTGACTTGTAGTTGAAGGATTGACAGGCTGATCTGAGGAGACACTTTTTGGAACAACCGACTAGACCAACATCTGAGAGTGTGAGAAATGTTGACCCAGTAATGACCATATCCTCACGAACATTCTGAAAGTTTCCTCTTGAAGAACACATTTGTCCAAAGATTCCATGATCGTGAGCTATCCAGATGGCTATGACAAGAGCACACATCATAGGACTGTAGCCAACCATGATTCTATTGAAAGTGAGCTCTTCTCTCTGTGGAATATTCTCAGGTGCATGACAGTTCCATAGTCGTGATCAAAGCAACGTCAATCAAAGCAAATCTTCAATACTTGACGAGTTTCTATTTTCACGACGCATAACAAATAACCTGTCTGTTTCTGGCGTTCAGGAGGATTGAAGTTTCTAATTTGTCTTTGATGTTTTATCATTACTTAATGACCTTTGATAACCAATTCTGCTTGATTTGTCAAAGGAAAGTAACGGCATATCTGAGCAGATTGAAAACTTTCATAAGCTTGTCCATGAAAGAGACACCGACTTCATGCATGGGTAGACTCAATCTAGTTTGTATATATTAATTTGTTTTCACTATGCCAACATCCAATTTAAACGTGTTAACATAGTACCTTCTCAGAACATGATGTCATATTTGTAGAAATATTGTGAATCATTTTCAGAAAGAAAGGTATCCACAACCTTCAAATTTGTCAAAGTTGAATCATAACGAGGCACTATTACTGGACTAACAACTTGTACTTGCAGATAACAATTCCTGAACAGTTCCTGTTGTCAAAAAACACTGTTTATGAGAATGAAATATTTTCATTATAACAAATACCATTGATGGCTAGGACACTTTGGCAGGATGTTCTTTAATTATACCTTAAATGTTACATTCATAGGATGATAGATAAAGTTTTCATACAAAAATATATTTCTCTTGTCCACAATTTTGAATTCTTATCTGGACAAGTAAAGAAAGAGAATAATGTGTGTGTAAATGAACATTTGTATTTCAATCACCAAGCATATACTTTAGATTTACCACATGAGGACATTAGCCCAGCGGATAAGTGCAATTTTTTAGCTGAATTGTGCACATCGTGATGCAAGCATGAAATTTGGCTTAAATGTAGTTTATACCTCTCTTATAACATACAGATCGAGAGGCCTCGCAAATTTTTCATATTTTTAATTTTTTGGGTAAAAAGGTGAAAAAAGGTGTTTTTTTCACTTATTTTCCTCTTAAAAAATGTTCTGAACCCTTAAATACTTTTTTATCATAAATTACATTGTTGGAAATTCAAAGCTGATCATTTTTCATTATATGCATGTATTTCTATCTTTAACGGTTAGGTCTACAGAAGTCATAACACTAAAACTAGGACTGCCGCAACAGTATTTAGGTCTTCAAGACTCTGCTTGAACTACAAACCAAGGGTTTGTCATCAATTTCCATCCAGTCTTTTTGAAACTAGTAGATAATAAAAAAATATCCACATTATATTTGAATTTAATGCGTTTCATAGAGTTTACTATGCTTTATGTTTTGGGTCAATCCCTGGTTAGATGCCAACAACTAAATAGCGCTAATTGGATCTGGCATGGACGTTTAACTTTGAAGCTTGGGCAACTCTCCGAGAGGCATCTATTTAAAACAAGCATATCATTATTTGTTAAGTTTGAAAAAAAAAACCAGGGCAGTTGAATTCATTTTTGAGAAGAATACTCAATATGATGTGGTGAACTACCAACCTTCCAAATAGGGTTTACGGTGACTCTGCTGGAGATCTTGAACAAGAGTTGGCAGCTTTAAGATGTTGTAACAAGTATGTCAAAGTTAGTCTTTGAAGTCTTTGCAAATGTGGAAGATACTTCCACATGCAAGTACATGTGATGATACATTGCTAAAATCAACTTTCAATGAAATAATGGTGTGTGTAAGATGATCGGGTATTACTTTTAATAGTCTGACGACCATTTCGAAAATATTTTTGCTTTCTAATTTAAGTAACGTTGCCCTTTTTAACACTTTTAGATTCAACATCTGAACAGGCTACTTAAACAAAAAGACAATAGTTCAATGTATGATCTCCTTGAAGATTGCACGTAAATGTAAGAATATGATCATCGTGACAAATATGGCAGACATAAATAATACTATTATTTATTCTATCAAGTACCGTTCATGTCAACGGTCTAAGGGGAGTAACTCTGGGATAAGTACATGGATAGAAATCCAGGCCGCTGATTGGCTGGAGATTGTCTTCTGCCATGTTTTGCTGTTAGTAAAACCGTTGATCACCAACTTACATCTTCCCTCGTTTTTCCAGGTATTTATAACTTTATCACATCCATTGTTGTGTACACTTTCATACAACATGTTTAAGAACATAAATGTGTATAGGTTTTATGATGGAAAGCTCTTTTACTGTAAATATTGAGATTTTGCTACAACGCTGCTTCGCGGTGTAATTGCCGCCACTTTGCAAGTACGCTCTTTTCAGTAAAATATCCTTGTTAGAGTAAATATATCATTAATATGTTATGAATATCTATTCTTATGTAGTATTATTACTTTTCACTGATGTGTAAATCATTTATTCATTTCACAATTGTAGTTTTGACAATTTTTGCTGAACCTGAATAAGTTAGGCAAGGAAGCTTCTGTAAAATACCTCTTCTGTACATTTTTAGTATCAAAGGGAGATAATCGGTGTTTGAATGAATATGAAGGCGATTTTGCTAGAAGCCTCAAAAGTTATTTCCAAGTTCCGAGTTTGGGATATTATGTTTATTTTGACTAAATATAAAGTTAGGATATCATTTTCCTGATATTGTAAGGTATATTTTTGACATTTCCAGTATATTTTTCAATGAACCAACAGTTTTATAAAATGATTAAAAACTTCATGTCAAATAAAACTCTTTCTGTAGAAATATTTTTGTACTAAATATTTCCTGTTCAAATCAACATTCTTTTTGTAAATTGATTATGATCTCCATCATGAAAATTTAATTCATGTTGCAGAAGTATTTCAGTAGTAATTATTTCCTTTTACTAAAAACTCCAAAGTATTGATAAATTAAATACAAAATTGAATTTCTAATGTAGAAATATTTATGTTGTAAATATTTCCTTCTTGTCGGGTGTGTATAGATTTATCCAAATTGTGTTTAGACTATCAATAGCTGTTATTAAATCAGGCCACATTGTCACTGCTGTATATTGGTAATGCCATCGCCCTTTATGAAAGGAACCATGTTTTACAAATATGTAAACTTTATAAACAATTATCCGTTGCGCATATGTCCAAGGACATCCATGTAAATATATTGTGTTGTATTACATTGATTGTCTTCTGCCATGTTTTGCTGTTAGTAAAACCGTTGATCACCAACTTACATCTTCCCTCGTTTTTCCAGGTGGGTCACATAAACAAACTGTAACATAAACATTTATGCATGTCAGAAATAGTTGTATTCTTTGATTTAAACCATAGGGAATTTAGGCGATGAAAATAGATTAGTCTGATATTTTGAAAACAAACCAGACATCAACTCTGTAGCTGATCATCTTTCTATGATTTGTCAAGACTTACAAATAAACTATTTATTTAAATATAAAGGATCACTATCAATCCAGCATCAATATTCTGCTGGTGAGATCAAAAGCATTTCTACATGCTTCTTTTCACAAGTCCAAGGAGGTCTAGTTTGAATAGTGCTGGACGTGAAAAAATAATGAATTTTCACTTTTCTGCTGCACAAGATTTCAATTAGAAGAAGAAGAACAAGTTTTTAGGAAGTTATTGCCATGAGTTGAATTTTGTGATTCAATTTTACTTATACATTAATATCTGCTTTCAAATATCTGTTCATATTGGCTGATAATGATTTTATTTGATCATGTATATTGTACATGTAATTGTGATGTTGAAGTGATACTCAAGTCATCTGCATGTCTATCTAAACCTTCATGAGTTGAACCCTTTATTTACTTTACCCTCTGTTTGTCAATGATCTCTGGCAGGTGTACTTAGTTAAGGCAGATATTAAACAAGCTGATTGAAGGACTAGTTGGTGCCACAGACACGAAATTTGAATGCAGACAAACTAAACAGATATTATAAACAACCTCAAATATTCTATTGTAGTGTTTAGATGGATTACCCGTTTTAATTGTACACTCGGGTGTAGGAGTAAGATGATAAGAATTCAAATCCTAGCCTATGATAAAAAAAATCTGAGAATTTGAGTTTGCTAGTGCCCGACAGACAATGCCTTTCAATACGCTAAAATATGATATAATTGTTCATTTACGAGCAGATAAGAGAAGATAATTTTAAGGTACCAAACAGTCTAGCACTTTATGAATATAAAAGGCATTGAAAATTACCTTTTCAAGAACAATAAATTTTGGCAATTATCATGGCATGACTCCTGATAAGGAACACAGAGACCATGCCCTAAAAAACTTTGTAATAAAAAAAATAAAAACATCCAGAAACTTATGCCCAAGAATACCTCCAAATTTTAAAAGTATAAGAAATCTGTCATCTTTCATAAATATTATTTCTTAAATAACGGGTGATAAGTTGCTTATTTGACCATTTTTCTCTCAACGTACCAAACACAACTACCATGGAAGGCTTGCTTAAAGATTGCTTAGCTAAGGCAGATTATGAGTGTAGATTTGGTTACTTTTGGTCCCCTTATAAGGCACATGAAGGCTAGAAGTTAAATTATTTTTTCGTCATTATTATTTCTCAAGAATAAAAAGCTCTAACATTCTGAAAATTAGTCTATTCTAATTAAAATATAAATATAAATATTAAATGGTTGTATACTTGTTAACTGTTCACACCATAAGAGATTGCATAGGTTATGTCTATCAAATTGATTTCATGAACTATGCTACAGGACAAATGGCTCTGTTCTTTCATAACTCCTGAACTAAATAAGCAACTGTAATATGTATACATTTATGTGACCTCCAGCATAAGTACAACTTCATTAGTGTAAATGTTATCCTCCAAAAATATCCAATTAAGTTTCATATGATATGAACATAATTTAGAAGTTATAAAAACTTCAAACCTATATTACATAAAAAGCTTATACATACATTTTCTTCAACATTCTCAATATATTGCTGTTGATCAGTGAGGAGCATAGCCACCATGACATATCTGCTGCTTTATTTTAAAAACATTAATTTTCATTAACATGTTAAACAAACTTTAATTCTTAGCAACTTAATGATGCCTTTCGAAAGGTTGCTCAAGTCTCAAAGTTAAATGTCCTTGCCAGATCCAATTAGCGCTATTTAGTTGTTGGCATCTCATCACGGATTGACACAAAACATGCATTTAACAGCCCTGGTTTGCATAGTAAACTCTATGAAACGCATTAAATTCAAATATAATGTGGATATTTTTTTATTATCTACTAGTTTCAAAAAGACTGGATGGAAATTGATGACAAACCCTTGGTTTGTAGTTCAAGCAGAGTCTTGAAGACCTAAATACTGTTGCGGCAGTCCTAGTTTTAGTGTTATGACTTCTGTAGACCTAACCGTTAAAGATAGAAATACATGCATATAATGAAAAATGATCAGCTTTGAATTTCCAACAATGTAATTTATGATAAAAAAGTATTTAAGGGTTCAGAAAAATTTAAAAGAGGAAAATAAGTGAAAAAATCACCTTTCTTTACCTTTTTACCCAAAAAATTAAAAATATGAAAAATTTGCGAGGCCTCTCGATCTGTATGTTATAAGACAGGTATAAACTACAATCATGCCAAATTTCATGCTTGCATCACGATGTGCACAATTATTTCACTTATCCGCTGGGCTACATATGGTCTATATGATAGGGCTGCTATATGAAAACAAAACTATAAAGATAAGTATTGTGAACGTCTTATTATGTTACAATAACAATTAGAAATGGAGACTTTGTTTTTGACAAAACATCATGAATTGTATTGAAATCATTTTTAAGTGCGATTTCATAATGAAAATATAGGCTTTACCCCGTCACGATATGAGAGATAAGTGATATCACACTCAAAACAAAATATATTCTGTTTATTTTATGCCTCTGTGGTCGAAAATGACGTAATTTATGTCCGAAAAGTCTTGACTCGAGAGTTTTCTGGCGACGTCATGCCATTGTCGATCGTAACTAAGCGACGATGACGTTGAGTTGATTGTAGAAGGGACGTCAAACCATTGTACACATGACGTCATCCCCTCTGTGATATTTTCACTGACTTGAAAAAGTGATATCACACTCAGTGGCGAGAACACATTTCTAGAACTGAGAAAAGTCAGTCTCTCACCACTTGGCATATAATAAATAAGGGCCTTCCAAATCAGAACTAAAATTCATTATGAACGAAAACACTCGACACAAATGGCTGTTTATGTTTTTGTTCGAAGTTCGCTAAATGAAATCACATATTGTTTTGCACATTATCCGCTGAATATGCTGTTCAAAATTAGTGCTGAAATATCACATCTTGTCATATAAATGTTTTATGACAGAACTGTTTCCTTTTAAATAAAAATGTAACTATTTATGTTTTCCGTATTCATTGTCACGGCTAGAGATATGAATAAAAATAAATAACTAAACATTTTGAAAGACAGTTTTGCTACAAAAGATGACTTTATTCATTTAGTGGTCAGTACTAGGTTCATAAGTAGAATCGTCAATATAGTAGAACAGTTATTGTTTGCTCCAAGTTGAAATGAAATGGAGGTTCATAACAACCAAACAAATTTGAAATGTTATTGTAGGTTTGGGTGTTGAATAAACATAATCGGTTAATGTGTATGTTTGGTTGGGTGTGTATGGATGGGTAGGTGGGGATGTGGGGTTGGGTGAAGATTGGTGTGGGTGTTGATGTAGGTGTGTATGAGTGTGGGTTGGTGTGGGTATGGGTCGGGTGCGGGTGTGGGTGTGGTATGGATGGATGTGGGTGTGGATGTGGGTGGGTGTAGGTGTAGGTGTAGGTGTGGCTGTAGGTGGGTGTGGGTGTGGTGTAGGTGGGTGTGTTTTGGTGTGGGTGTAGGTGTTGGTGTGTGTATGGGTGTGAGTGTGGGTGTGGGTGCTATATGTGGTTGTGGGTGCTGTAGGTGGGTGTGGATGAAGGTGGGTGTGGATGTTGGTGTTGGTGTTGGTATTGGTGTGAGTGTGGGTGTTGGTGCTGTATGTGGTTGTGGGTGCTGTATGTGGATGTGGGTGTGGGTGTGGGTGCTGTATGTGGGTGTGAGTGTGAGTGTGGGTGCTGTATGTGGGTTCTGTAGGTGGGTGTGGGTGCTGTATGTGGGTGTGGGTGTGAGTGTGGGTGTGGGTGTGGGTGCTGTATGTGGGTGTGGGTGTGAGTGTGGGTGTGGGTGCTGTAGGTGGGTGTGGTTGTGAGTGTGGGTGTGGGTGTGGGTGCTGTATGTGGGTGTGGGTGTGAGTGTGGGTGTGGGTGCTGTAGGTGGGTGTGGGTGTGAGTGTGGGTGTGGGTGCTGTAGGTGGGTGTGGGTGTGGGTGCGGGGATGGATGTGTACATTTATTTATACAGTCTTCTATTCGTTTACATGTATGGCATATTTTATAGAAAAAAGAACGTTTAAAGTAAACTTGTTAAATGTATAACTTAAAATCATTTTTCAATGTTTATTTTTTAATTATTTTTCTCGTACTGAAGAATATTTGTAATCATATTTTATCTAAAGCAGTTTTGAAACAATCTACAATGTTAGTTTATAAGGTGTTCAGTAAAGCCACAACGTTAAACATTAAAGGAATATTCCAGTACGATTTCAACTTGATTCTAGCAAAAGTTTGAGTTATAAAAAACATTCTCACAAATTATTAAATTTTTCTGTCAACGAGATAAGTATTTACAGAATTTTAAACCTTCGTCTTTGAGCGATGACGGTGGTCGCCATTTTATTTGAAAATGTGACGTCATCGACACACCACAAGAAATCGATGCAAAGAGCTTACATTATAAACTCCGTACATCTTTGTGCAGTGGAGTTTCCATGATTTGACTAGTATTGCTGAATGTGTGCGCTGCTCACTTTGTTAACGTAAAACATTGTTGTGCCTACAGAACGACCCAGTCGTCGAACAGATTATTCAACAAGCAACTACGACTAATAAACGGTTTTGTCTAGAATTATTAACGATATATCTAAATTATCTAAAAGAACACAGAAAATAAATAAAAACGAGCAAGAGTATAATATCTTGATGTGTTCTTTGCATTTTTTTTCTGATTAAAACATGGTACAAGTTAATGTTTACCTGAAATATGTTGCCGTACTGTATTAATACTCCTTCTTTTATCTAAAATTAACACTTTTAAAGTAGAAAACGTTGATTGAAATTTGATACATCAAACGTGCATGTCAATGATTTACCTGTTATATAAATATTATCAATCACTAAGACTTTTGCATAGCATTTTTATATCTTTCCGAAAATGACATTAATAACATTTTATTTTCTCAAGAATTACTACGATAGGATTTTTCAAAATCTGGTACTCTTTCACAATCAATCTCTGGATTTTTAAAAAGCCTCTATAGTCAGTTTGAAAAGGGAAAAAATAATTCAATAAACGTGTTAGAATAATTGTTTTTAAAATGTATAAAAGAAAATATTCAATGTAAAGCATGCATAAATTACGTAAATATAGTATTTTGTTAAAAATAATTAAGAGTTTAAGAGACATACGTTGTGATAATTTGTGCATTGTTGTAATTAAAATCACATCCTTCTGTTAAATAAAAAAAAATAGTTAAATAGATAAATTATTTTATTTAACAAATATGGAATTTTCAGCTTCATCAACTAAAAGCAACTAAAAGAGAAAAAACACTCGATGATATAAAGAAATTTTGTGAGTATAATATTATTTTTTATTCCTTGCCGATGAGTTGATAGATCTTTAATATTATTAAAAACACCATTCCTTACTGATCGTTATAATATACTAACGGTATCTCATAATTCCATTTTAATTTCTTTACGTATTGTTTAGCTGAAATACCTTTGGAAAATAATCAACATGGTATGTGAACATAACAAGAATCGTAACAATAATTATCATATGCCGTGCGCCTAAGTGATTCGTAATCAAAATTGGTTTCGTACGGGCGACAACTAAATAAATAGAAAAATATTTTCGTCCTCAACAAGCCAATATTTATATGATAAAAACGTGAATTCCATGTCAACATAGAAAATGCCATCTTTCAAATTAATCAATCGTGTTTTCATTGATATAAACAATTTCCTTTTGATTACGAAACCATATCACCATCATCGCGGATTCGCTTTTTAGGATTCGCTTCGACAAGATCACATTAGAAGGTCTATTTTTTTTAGTGATATAATTGATAAAAAATTATTCTAAGTTACGTTTCTATTTTTTTTACAAATGCACTTATTTCAGCAAAGTCATTTAACACTTTATTTCAACCTAATGAGGATGTCTCAAGCTTATAAAAATTCTAAAAAATGTCAGTGAGTGTCCGTGTTCAAACCTTGTGACGTCCGCACATGGGAGATCTATCGAATCTGTACTGAAGATTTGAAGCAGTCTGCTGGTCAGAAATATTTATCTATTGCTTTGGGCATCATAGAAGTAGAATATTCTGGATTCAGCACGTCTCTACTGAAGTCGTGACGGTTGTTACAGTCTCATGTTAGACGGGCCGTCACCGCCCACCATTGAATCTAACGGCGTCTCCTAATTTCGTGGTGTGTCGCTGACGTCATATTCCCGGTGTTTCTCGCTCTCGTTTACCGTTCGAGATAGCAATATGGCGCCCCCATCGATGCCGGTAAACTTGATTTTTGAATTTTTATTGCAGATTTCGTGATTTAGCTAAAAATTATTAGCCAAAGTTGAAGGATTTATCCATAAACATTGTTTTAAAAGGCTCTTTTTCATTTTTCATTGGAATATTCCTTTAAATAAATCTGTTATAAAATGTCCTTAACGACTGCATTATCAATATCATATATATTATAATACTTATTTAATGAATGTCAAGTTTTCTATTAGACACTTGCCGAAAAAGGTTGAGAATATGAAATCGAGAGTTTTCAGTTTTGATAGTGCTACCCAATATTTCTGAAAAAAATCTGTTTTGAAATTTGGTCAAAATGATTTTTTGTATGGCAAAAGTGCAGTGAATAGTACATGGACATTGATATTTAAGTATTTCTGTAACTTTGATTTGTATGTGTTATTTATGCAACAATGCGTTCCGTTGGTAATTTCCTATAACTGTCAGATCCGTCGTTATGGAATAATATGACAAACACCAACGCAGACATTTGAGGCAAACACGCTGTCAGCACTAAACTTCATGTTGGTTCGCCATCATCTAATGACCCAACATCTCTTGGCACTGCGCGGTCACGTGGTCGTCCAAAACTAACATTCCTTGCTACATCAGCTAGATCAACTCAAAGATATACTAGGCTTATTTGTTAAAGAAGTATTGCTTTCTGATTAGTTCGTCTTAAATGAAGACGACAAAAACGAATACCAGATATTCCTTCTATCCTCCATCTCACCCTTCAATATATATATCTAAACACTTAACAGCATATATTCGTGTCATTGTAATCAGTAATGAATATGTATTCTCCTTGTTTCACACATAACCACTCTCTCATCTGTAGATAAAAAGTATCTACACTACTGATAGGATTGTTGGGCTTTTGTCCGCTTACCAAAAATCAGGTGTGGTTTTTGTCAGGGTGGGCTTTTGTTCTATGGGGTTTTGTCCGAGTTGGCTTTTGTCAGAGTGGGCTTTTGTCCGGACACCGTTAAAAACACTGTCCCATTGCTTAGCTGTTCAGAAAAATAGTTCAGCATTAGATATAGTCCATATTCCTGTTTTGTTTTCAACAACACATCTGTCTATGTCACTGAGTGTACTTCTTAGAAACAATTGTATTGAACATATTGACTTGACTATGTGATTATGTTTTAGACGAGCTAATTGCATGGCAAACATGAAGCAAAACAGGGATAGATATAATGAGGTAACGGTACATCATACATCACATCAGTGAATTGAACTATTCAACAGGAACCCATCATGTTGAGCAGACGTATTGTACAGGCTCTTGTAGCATTGTGGATGCTGACTTACACTGGAGTTTTTTCACAAATGTGTTCTTCAATTAAGAACTTTAAACATGTTCGAGAGGCTACGGTCATTACTGGGTCAACATTTCGCACAATCAAAGATGTTGGTCTAGTTGGTTGTTCCAAACAGTGTCTCCTCAGATCTGATTGTCAATCCTTCAACTATGAACCAAGAACAAAGGAGTGTCAGCTCAACAAGAACAGCAGCTCGAACACTGAATCAGGCAATGTGAAGACTGTTGTTGGATCTTTATCTAGTGACATAGAAAACTGGCCATCTAAACTAGCTGGTGTTTGTAGCTCAAGAAGTTGCTCAGCAAATTCTGTTTGTGTGGAAAGAACTCCGTACATGGCTTGTAAGATAGAATGCCCAAATCCAACTCTGCAGAATGGTTCCTTCACATCAAATATTTCTCACAATGTTGAAGATGAGGTCAAATTTACATGTGATGTTGGCTTCAGTGCAATGGGTATTGCAAAATGCAAAGGCGATGGAACATGGGGTCTGTTCAAGTGTATTCAAGGCTGTGTCAATCCACCAAATGTATTGAATGCTGAACTCATCACTTCTGGTGATGACTGGCCTACAGGAACTACTTTGGAATACAAATGCAAGAGTTCACTGGACAAAGTTGGTGATGTAAGCTGTCTGTCTGAAGGGACTTGGACTGAGATGAAATGTGTTGCACGTAACTGTGCCTCTCTTTTGCATTGCAACAACACCTATTCAGATGAAGAATACTGGTTATATCCTGAAGTGTTGCATGATAACCCAGTTAAAATATACTGTCATGACATGACCACAGGAAACCCTTTGGAATATCTGACCATGCCAGAGGAGAACTACGTTGATTACTCCGATGTATCATGTGACCCATTTGGACTCCTAAGTAACTGTGAATCCACAAGATTCTTTAAAGTAAGAATCACTGATTTGTATGAGTTATCAACAAGAGGATTTTCTGATTTAAACTTTGTTAATACATCAACTGAATGTTCACGTGTAAAATTTGCAATACCTTTCGATTGCAAGGGTCAATGTTATGAGGGACATTCAACAGACTTTGTTATCAACACCAAGGGAACAGGACTTATAGTTAACCCAAGTCAAGAATGGAGTCCTCCGCCCACTGACAAAGAATTGACAATTGAGACGAGCGATTCGGGAAGGTATATCAAAATGAAATGTATGATGAGATGTGGAAGTTGCTTTCCATTATACCTTAAACTTGACTTTGTGCTGGACGAAAGCCAGCCATTTAACATATCAAGCGCCATTTTACCATCATGTTAAGATTGGGAATGATGGATTCAAAATAAAATAAGATATGATCAATGTCTTACAAAAGTTAATTTCCATCTTTTTGTTAAGTGACATTGATCATGTTTAGTTTATGTTAGGATGGGTCAGTCCATTAAGATGAATGATGAATGTTTAATTCAACTCAACTGGTGATGAACGGGGAACAGCCGTGTAGAGTTAGCGACTCGTTGCGACTTCGGCTTGGTTCTGCATTGTGTCCCTGAGCAAGACACTTCATCCACATTGTACTCAGTACCCAGCTTCACAAAAGGATATCTGAAACCGAGAAGCTCTTGATAAAGGGTACTATTCCTGGTAGGAATGTTAGACTTTGCGTGCTTTGAACATTCCAATCATGGATATTGCGCACTAAAAAGGAACTATCTTTTCATTATAATGGTCAACAGGAACCACTTTGGAATATAAATGTTTAGGTACCAAAACGTTCAAATCGTGAGTTGTTTGTCTGACGGAACCAAGACTGAGATTGCATGAGCTGCACAAGGCTGCACACAAACAAGTCACATGCTGATTGGATACATTCCTCACACCCTGAAGAGCTCCATTGATAACCGGCCTTGATATATAGAGGATATTAGGTGAATGACTATGACATACTATGTTTACGACACGAGAGGCTCAATATTAGTATTTCCCGAGCGTGAGCAAATAAGGCATTTCAACGATTTCGTTTGGTTCTCTCGTTCTCTCGTTCGTTCTCTCGTGTATCAAGTATAACTACTCAAAAATATTAAGTGCCCCATTTAATATAAATGTTTGACCCTCTAAGAGTAGTACCCCCATCACGTTTTTTTTAATGAATATTTTTTCTTGAATATTGTCAATAATTAGTAAAAGGTTCCACAAACTATGTTGTCGTTGTCACTGTCATTGTCATCCGAGTCTGTCTAGCCCTAAAACCTGATATTAAGTTAACACAGAATATTTTACAACCGATTTAAGATAAGATCCAACTTTGTAGTTTAAAGGTCTAAAGATGAATATGCATATCGAGCGATGCCTCAAATTTGATAAGGTTAAAAAACAGAAGTATCATATATAGCCATATTTAAGTACAAGTTGTCAAAATATCGTAAAAAAAAAATTAAAATAACTTTTAAAAAATACATATTCATGTAAAAATAAATGATATATAAAATACCTAGAAAATTGCCTTATACGAAGTATGACAGATATATGAAGTGTGACAGATTTTTACCTAAGCTGCATGTTGTGCATGCTTTTGCTTGATGTTGTGAATGCTATTGCCTAATGTTGTCAATGCTTTTGCTTGATGTTGTGAATGCTTTTGCTTGATGTTGTGAATGCTATTGCTTGATGTTGTGAATGCTATTGCTTAATGTTGTGAATGCTTTTGCTTGATGTTGTGAATGCTATTGCTTGATGTTGTGAATGCTATTGCCTAATGTTGTGAATGCTTTTGCTTGATGTTGTGAATGCTTTTGCTTGATGTTGTGAATGCTTTTGCTTGATGTTGTGAAGGTTTTTGCTTAATGTTGTGAATGCTTTTGCATAATGTTGTGAATGCTATTGCTTAATGTTGTGAATGCTATTGCTTAATGTTGTGAAGGTTTTTGCTTAATGTTGTGAATGCTTTTGCATAATGTTGTGAATGCTATTGCTTAATGTTGTGAATGCTATTGCCTAATGTTGTGAATGCTTTTGCTTGATGTTGTGAATGCTTTTGCTTGATGTTGTGAATGCTTTTGCTTGATGTTGTGAAGGTTTTTGCTTAATGTTGTGAATGCTTTTGCATAATGTTGTGAATGCTATTGCTTAATGTTGTGAATGCTATTGCTTAATGTTGTGAAGGTTTTTGCTTAATGTTGTGAATGCTTTTGCATAATGTTGTGAATGCTATTGCTTAATGTTGTGAATGCTATTGCTTAATGTCGTGCATGCTTTTACTTGATGTTTTGAATGCTTTTGCTTAATGTTGTGAATGCTTTTGCTTGATGTTGTGAATGCTATTGCTTAATGTTGTGAAGGTTTTTGCTTAATGTTGTGAATGCTTTTGCATAATGTTGTGAATGCTATTGCTTAATGTTGTGAATGCTATTGCTTAATGTCGTGCATGCTTTTACTTGATGTTTTGAATGCTATTGCTTAATGTTGTGAATGCTATTGCTTAATATTGTGAATTTTATTGCTTAATGTTGTGAATTTCATTGCTTAATGTTGTGAAATCTATTGCTTAATGTTGTGAATGCTATTGCTTAATGTTGTGAAACCTATTGCTTAATGTTGTGAATGATATTGCTTAATGTTGTAAATGTTATTGCTTTATTTTGTGAATGATATTGCTTAATGTTGTTAATGCCATTGCTTAATTTTGTTAATGCCATTGCTTAATGTTGTGAATTCTATTGCTTAAAGCTGTAAATGTTATTGTTTGATGTCGCGATTTAGTACAGATGGTGCCGAAGGGAAAGTTTGTAAAAATCAGAGTATGTTGTCAAACAGTTGTTTTTAATTTTTGCAAAATAGGAAATCACTGTACATAGAACATTGGCAAAAGCAAAAATTCCAGAACTAAACATGTTATATTTTGATTGTCAATTCTTTGTTTACATTTGGTTGTTTTCGTGTCTGTAAACTAACTTTGATACGTGGTTCCTTTTTTCGAGATGTACTGTACAATGTATGATTGATTGTATTCATTTCAATTGTGAATAAATCTTTTGTTTGAAATTCCCCAGTGTCTTTTATTATATTCCTGTCTCTAGGTAGTGTTACAATATCCAATGAAACATGAAATGCTCTACCAAACATAAAATTCCTTAATCTAAAAACTGCATTGTTTTGATTTATGTGAAGAAATTCCGATGAACCAAGGTTAACAATATCTGAAACGTCTGAGTAGCAGTGGTTTATCTTACGTATTAACCGTCTTAACTTGAATATGCGTATAACATAATTCACTATTTTGATACTATGCCGCCATATTGACTTTTAATATAACTATACATGTATTGGACACGGTGTTTCAAGGACATCGACATAATTTTTAATGTCTGAGCGTGTCCTTCGCAACACAGTGAAGAGTATGTCTCAATCAATAACATTATCTTCCCCAGTAACCGTCAATTATACCGGGTTTTAAAGATCCTCTAAAGGTCATGGGAATAACATACATGTATGTGTTTTTAAATTTTGATCTACGGGAATTCATTACACTTAATGTACACAAATTTATAAATTGCCTAAACGTTTTTAGTTGAAAGATGTAGATAGAAGTTAAAAGGTTTAGATAGAAGTTTAAAGCTGTAGATAGAAGTTGAAAGATTTAGGTAGAAGTTGAAAGATGTAGATAGAAGTTGAAAGATTTAGGTAGAAGTTGAAAGACGGAGAATGAAGTAGATAAAGGCTTAGAAGTCACACGTAAATCAAATATTCACAAGAGGAAACCAAGTTAAACTGGTGTTTTTTTTCTTTCTGTTCATTATAGATTTGTTTAAAATAGTAAACCATGAAGAACTCAATATGGACTACTTGTTGTGGATAACACGCGATGCGTTTACAATTCTCTGATAGTTGAAAGGAGTTTCTCTAGATGGTTGAATTATTAAACCAACACAACACAATGCAATCCTGTCACCAGGTGCTGTGCACCGACCTCAACATTCCCAATATCTGTTAATAATCAGATATATTTTAAAAGCGTCACAGAGTGCAGTGGATGTTAGTAATTGATACCAAACAACGATCAAACACAAATACTAACAACCATTTAATCATATAAACATTTGTATATTTTATACGATTAGTGAAAAACAATCACTTGCATATTCAGTCATCTGAACCTAAATACCTACACTCAAATATAACACCATAAACAATTAAGGTCCTTTGATTTGTATACTTGAATACGAAAAGGAATAGATAGGTATATTACATTGGCTTACTAATGGGTTGGAAGTTCAAGTTTGACAATCTTGAACAAATATATCTTGTAGGTTCTCCAAATTAGCACCACATCACTCAGTTGACATTATATACAAACTCGGAATTCCAAGAAAGCAAAAAGGGATTTAAATTGTATATGTGTTAAAGTGATAAACTGGATTGGGCCATAAACACTGGAAGGTCCAAATAAAGGTCACCATGACATTGTGCAAAGCGAACAGCCATCAGCCAATTTTTTACAATTCATTTTATAAACTCTACACAATAAATATAACGTCATGCCATATGTATCATCTTGCCTCAACTGAGCAGTAGAAGATAAAAATGCATCATGTTTATAGCTGTTTCATCAATGCTCAACGATGCGTTGACAAATTGCTGAATTTATATATACTTATTTTCCATTTTAACCTTCAATTTCTGTGCCATGAGGCTGTTTATCACGTGGTTTTCCAGGTCCACTCAGATTATATTTGACAAGATCCAATAAAAATCTGATTCAGGTACATTTTACCCTTTCAATAATAAAATACATTAAAAGAGATATTCTAAACCGTAAACGGATTTTCAACAAAATAAATTCAATCAGTGTAATATGTAGATGTCCTTTGAAGTAAACCAAAAAAGAGTTTTTTGAGGAAATTGATATTTACAGTTTTAGAACTTTAGTATTATGACTATATCTTAATATTATCTATGAAAACTTCTGTGTTTGTATTGATGCATAAATGATACCGTTACCCTGCTTTTGGTGAGAATCTAATCAAACGTGCTTTTTTACAGTTGTATTCTATGAATGATATGTTCAGAGTGAGAACACTGTTAAGGTAAAATGTTGTACAAGACGTACGTGAAAATAAAACGATCATAACATGTACACTGGAAAACCATGATGCAAGCTGTTACCCTTATTATAAGATGATTTACCTTCTTATTCTCTTATTATTAACTCAAAAATAAAGGATCATGTGTAAAATTATAATTCTTTCATTTTGGAATCTCCTGATTTCTAGTGCATTATTTTGAGGTTTGCATGATGAAATGGATGTGGAAAAAAATATTTTGGAAATAAGAGTTTTCTCATTGTTGGATTAAAAATGCTATATCGCCTGTCTGAAGAAAATCAACATAATAACATGTACATAGTTTAAAGGAACAAACAGAAATATTTTTCTTCTTTTTTTTCCGCGATACTTTGATGCTTTATTCTTAAATACATGTTTTATGTACGCTTCTTTGTGGTACAGGTACGCATCTGTTAGTATCTTTTGAGTCATTTCTAATATTGTTCATTGATCCATTCATTTATACAACAGTCATCGATTATTTCCTTTAACCGCTCATTCATTCATTCATTCATTCATTCATTCATTCATTCATTCATTCATTGTAACTTTGTAACTGTCTCGAAATGTGTTTTTATGGTTTAGATTGATTGTGATCCATTTAATAGCTATAGGCATATGCTTAACACATGAAGAAAAAGAAAAAGAAGAAAACAGCCGATGCTAACAGTACTTTCAAAATCGGAGAACAGTCTTATGTGACATGACAAAATCACATACCGGGAATCCTCGTATTTAAGCCCTGGGCTTTATTTCGAATTTCACTCATTTCATATGAGAAATATACTTTCTGAAATGAAGCCCTGGGTCTAATTTCGAAGGAGATAAATTACAACAAAACGTAGGTTTTCTTTTTACTTTCAGACAGACAGACAGACAGTATTTATTCAGTGTTCATGGCCATGGCCCATATTACAAAAATATGCTGGTAGTCTTGTTACAAAATACAAAATCCAAAAATTGGACGAAACGTCCGTAAAATAACTGGAAGGTTTCAACAATTTGCATGAATTCTACTCTATACAGTCAAGTTTCTAAATTTATAACTATATAGGCTATTGAATGAAAGTTTTCAAATTTCTAATTTTACGAGCCTGCAAAAGGAATTTAGCAATATTAACTATAACATTAACATTATTACAAGACATAAGTCTTACAAAATCTTCCTTACTAGGTTTGATAAAATCATCATGGTGAATATACTCTTTTCTTGCATCCTTGTAGAGTTCACAAACCATTAACAAGTGATATTCATCTTCAACTAATGATATTCCTTTGTTATGACAATATAAACAAATTCAATTACAATATTCTGTATCATTATGTCTTCCTGTTTCAAAAGCAAGTTTGAAATTATTACATCTAAATTGACTCAAAATATGTTTATAGTACAATGGGATATCTAAGGAGAGATATCTTTTAACTTGCAACATCGTCTTAAATTGACAGTTAGTCTGACATTTACTCATTTCAGAAACAGTGCTATGCCAATCTTGGCTCAGACAATCAAACAATCTTTGTTTAAAATGTGAAATAAACATTTTAATGTTTCCTATATCTTGGCTTAACCAAAGGACACCAAAGCCAAATTGAAATAAAATACTTCTAATATGTGATACCCATGTTGTTCTTCCTGCATCATCAAGTGTCCTTAACATACAATAAGTTTGATAAGGCAATCTATTGGTTTCCATAGTAATCAATTTACACCAAAATTTTATGGGTTTTAACATATAATTATATTGAAGGGGGATTCTGCCACATTCTCCTAAGGCCATGACATTACATGTATATTTATTTAATTTCGATAACCACTCACCACTGTGCCGGAAATCGAAACATGATCTCTCATAGTACTTTAATACTACAATCGAAACTATTACTTTCATCACTACTTCCCCTACCACTACTACTACCACTACTACTACTACTACTACTACTACTACTACTACTACTACTACTACTACTACTACTACTACTACTACTACTACTACTACTACTACTACTACTACTACTACTACTACTGCTACTACTGCCAATACAACTATTACTTCTACTACTACTACTACGTTTACTTCTACTACTATATCTTCTACTACCACTCCTACCACTACTACTACTACTATTACTACAACCACTACCACTATCACTACTACAACTACCACTTCTACTACTACTATTACTACTACTACTACTACAACTCCTACCACTACTACTTCTACTACCACTACCAGTATTACTACCACTACTACTACTACTACTACTACTACTACCACTACTACTACTACCAATACTACGTTTACTTCTACTACTATTACTTCTACTACCACTCCTACTACTACTACTACCACTCCTACCACTACTACTACTACTACTGCTACTATCACTACCACTACCACTACTACAACTACCACTTCTACTACTACTATTACTACTACTACTACTATAACTCCTACCACTACTACTACTACTACCACTACCAGTATTACTACCACTCCTACTACTACTACTACCACTCCTACCACTACTACTACTACTACTACTACTACTACCACTACTACTACTACCACTACTACTACTACTACTACTATTACTACTACCACCACTACTACTACTGCTACTACCATAACCACTACCACTACCACTACCACTACTACTATTACTACCACTACTACTACTGCTTCTACTACCACTACTACTACCACTACTACTACTACTACTACTACTACTACTACTACCACTACTACTACCACCACAACTACCACTACCACTACCACTACCACTACCACTACCACTACCACTACCACTACTACTACCACTACTACTATTACTACCACTACTACTACTGCTACTACTACCACTACTACTACCACTACTACTACTACTACTACCACTACTACTACCACTACCACTACCACTACCACTACCACTACCACTACCACTACCACTACCACTACCACTACCACTACCACTACCACTACCACTACTACTACTACTACTACTACTACTACTACTACTACTACTACTACTACTACTACTGCCAATACAACTATTACTTCTACTACTACTACTACGTTTACTTCTACTACTATATCTTCTACTACCACTCCTACCACTACTACTACTACTATTACTACAACCACTACCACTATCACTACTACAACTACCACTTCTACTACTACTATTACTACTACTACTACTACAACTCCTACCACTACTACTTCTACTACCACTACCAGTATTACTACCACTACTACTACTACTACTACTACTACCACTACTACTACTACCAATACTACGTTTACTTCTACTACTATTACTTCTACTACCACTCCTACTACTACTACTACCACTCCTACCACTACTACTACTACTACTGCTACTATCACTACCACTACCACTACTACAACTACCACTTCTACTACTACTATTACTACTACTACTACTATAACTCCTACCACTACTACTACTACTACCACTACCAGTATTACTACCACTACTACTACTACTACTACTACTACCAATACTACGTTTACTTCTACTACTATTACTTCTACTACCACTCCTACTACTACTACTACCACTCCTACCACTACTACTACTACTACTACTACTACTACCACTACTACTACTACCACTACTACTACTACTACTACTATTACTACTACCACCACTACTACTACTGCTACTACCATAACCACTACCACTACCACTACCACTACCACTACTACTATTACTACCACTACTACTACTGCTTCTACTACCACTACTACTACCACTACTACTACTACTACTACTACTACTACTACCACTACTACTACCACCACAACTACCACTACCACTACCACTACCACTACCACTACCACTACCACTACCACTACCACCACAACTACCACTACCACTACCACTACCACTACCACTACCACTACCACTACTACTACCACTACTACTATTACTACCACTACTACTACTGCTACTACTACCACTACTACTACCACTACTACTACTACTACTACCACTACTACTACCACTACCACTACCACTACCACTACCACTACCACTACCACTACCACTACCACTACCACTACCACTACCACTACAACTACCACGACCACCACTACTACTACTACTACCACCACTACCAATACTCCTACTACCACTACTACTACTACTACTACTACTTCCACTTCTACTATTACTACTACTACTACTACTACAACTCCTACTACTACTTCTACCGTCACTCCTTCTACTACTGACACTACTGCCACTACTACTGCAGCTACTATATTTATTTATCCAAAGAAATCGAAGCCATGTTCATAAGTTGCAATTTAAGTGATTTTTGATCATCAGACAAGTGATAGTCTGTTATCCATACCCTACAGCAAAAATCTTTTTAAAGGAGTCTTCAAAAGTCTAGAAAATAGTGGCAAGTCTAGATACTTCAGCTGAAATTAGGTATTGTTCAGGACTCCTTTATATTACCTTTTAAATCAAAAATCAAAATAACCAAATTAGGAAAGAATTCTTCTCTTGTCATGGGTAAAAGTTAGCCTAGACAAGTGATGAAATATATAAAACTGGAGACTTGAAAACGAAAATCCAAAGAATTATTTCGCATTTGTGATATACATTATGCATAACTGTGATTTGGATATCTCAATGCATTCATTCAAACACATTTGTCGCTCTGAGAATCTCACTCTGTCAGCGTCAGGCGGATTGACAATATCCATATGAAAAGGTTTAACACTATACCAAGTCGGTCTTTATGTCCGCCCACTTAAAAAGCTTTCAAAGACACAGTGCAAGTGCTCGTATAGAGTTATTCCGTAACTTGTCCAACAGGTGCGTGATATCACTCGTCCTTTCTGCCCTTGGATATTGTATGTAAGTACCTGTTTGTTTTCTCACCTTAACTAATTAATAGATGATATACTAAGCGTAATTTCATTAACATAAAATTCATAAAAGCTATTTGATATGTATGGTGTACTGATGCCAATAGGGAACAAACGCTACCCAGCTAGCACACCTACAACGGGCCGACGTCGGCTACAGATCGGCACCGTCGGCACATGTTTTACATCGGCAAACTGCATCGGGCCGACGTTGACTGAAGAGCGGCACCATCGGCCCTTTAACATCGGCAAACTGCATCGGACCGACGTCGGACTAATGAGTGAGATTACATTTAGTGGGGGAAATATATATGCACATACTGATAGTTACTCGGTGCAGCAATGGCCCCGAAGATTTCTACCGAAAGCATTGTGTGAAAAATCAACTTCAGGCTACAAGACGATCCTCATGAATGGGCCGAAAACGGATCCGCGGCACTTCTCTGAAGCCCGGAATTGTTGAGAGAAGATATCATATTTCTCTAAGAAAATTTTATGAATACAATTTAACATTAAAAATAGTTTCCTTATATTTGGGTTTCTCTCCCTCATTCAAACCATTTCAGATGAGTATATATACTTTATTTTGATAAGAATGTAATTATCATGATTAATGCATTTAGTCCGTAAGCTTGCCGCCCAAATGAAAGCTGTTAGATCCCGCCTTCTCTCACTCCTGCGTGCTAGCACCTTGTATTGTGGCTTCCCATAGAAAAACCTGAGGGTTGGAATTAACACTCTGACGGCAACATCGGGTAAGATATCAATTTGCTATTTCGTATATTAATCCTATCTTTCGCTTTTATGTTAATGTGTTTTTCTTTTGAGAAGAAATAATCACGGTTATTCTTCTACCGGTAATTGATGCAGATTTAGAACACGCCATTTACTTAGTAATATAGCGGACAAATTCATGAATCTTTCTTTGAATACAGTGCTAATACGTCAATGTTACATCTGCACTTGATGAGTTTTTCTTTTAATCATTCAATTGATTGAGGGTGATGTTATGAATCTGAAATGCACACTTAACATCGAATCAGCATTATAATGAATAGAGAACTCGGAACATTGAGAAAGACTCGCATCTGTAAATTCTATTAAAAAACAATGTTTAAAAGGACTACGTTCCCAAGAACATTCTCGCTAACTAGTGTAATTTAATATATATGGCCGACCTCACATGTATCTATAAACAAGAGCCTGATAATCAGGGTCACAGGCTGCCCACATTCTCGCTGCCTCTATTTTTAACTATTGCGGGGATATCCTGACCCTTGCTTCTGTAAATGTATAAAATGGTTTAACAATCAGTTTGAGTGTTTTAATAAGCTTATACACTGTTGTAAAGAAGTATATATAACATCATTGGGGATAAAATATATATTTTAATCTATGTATACAATAAAGCTGTCATATATGTATATTAATATTGCAGAAATATTAATTATAACTATTGCGGATGAAGGAAAATTGTCTGGTGTGAATATTGACACATGCATTTTAAAGCGTGAAGTTGTAATATACCAACAGACAATGTTTTCATTTCTTAAATACATGCAGACAAGCACAAGAATTCATCAAAACTAGAAAACTATCCTTGGTTGGTAAATGAGTAATTACATTCCCAATATTACATATAGGGTATATATGTAGTGTCAAACATGATTTGATGCGATTACTGACTGGTAAGAACATAATATCCTGATTTCTCAACTCAAGTATTGAATAAATACTTTCTGACTTCTCAACCAATGGAAAAAATTCAATTATCTCAATGATTTGTTTTAGTTAACTTTTGCGCATCGTGAGGTCCCTACATTAGATCGTCACATTTAGTCATCGTCAGAGCATCATTTTATCATAAATATATCTCCTTATATATAGATTAATAAATATTTTCATTTAATTCAGAGGCTGTCAAGAAAAACACGGATATGTACAAGGCAGGCTTCTGAAAGACATTGAACATGTCATTAAAGGGGCACAATGCGCTCGCGGGTTAATTAATTATTTGTTGGAAAAGCTTAATTAGCCAAGCGTAACGAGGTCGGAAATCTCAATCAGCGTGACCACTACTCAGCGATGTTTGTTTTGCGCAGCGCCCTACTCGCGCGGTACTCAACCGGATACGAGATTGTTTATAAGTCCAAACAATATGGCCGAATAAAATCATCCTTATGTCCAATCAAACTTCAATACTAGGCATACCCAGTAACATCTGCAAACTTATTACGTACCAAAAATTAAAACATTCACTAATATATCTTCGTGAGTTTATCATGAGGTAATAGACAAATTTTTTAGTTCAATATCACATGCCAAATATTAATGTGATTCAGAAATGTCACAAATATCACGATATCATAAATGTATGTTGAATCATATACAAAGTACATGTAAAATGAACTTTTTAATCAAAATCTTTGGGTTTTACAAATAGGACTTTTTTCCGAGAACTTATTTCCTAGGCAAAATTAGGACTTTTTACCGGGACTTTTTTTTACCGAACACCGATTATAACCTTTCATAAATATTTTTTTTATGAATGTGCGTTGCTGTTGTTAAATTGAGTTAAGATTTAATCTTTGTCTAAATGTTTCAAATAGATCAAATATTTATCATCTTTCTTTAACAGGTATCATAAACAGTAATGTCTCCTTGGATTTCAGGCAGTGAAATAAACAGGACTATTTTTACTTGTTTAATTGTGAGGATAATAAAATACATCGCTGATATTTGTAATCACTGTAATCACACCCAATACATTGATAAAATATACATCTCGTTAGTACCACCTTATCTATCTCTGTAATTTTCTTTTATGACGACCGGACACCTGTCATTTTATACGTTGTGTATCTATAGCAATGAAAGTGCGAAATGTCTAGTCGTATGACGTAAACAGTGACATAACTGTCCGGGCACTAACTAACTTGTCATCACAATAGGCGACAGATTGTCTGGCCTAGTGACCAACGAATTTGTACATAACAGTGACCGCCGACTGTCTTGGTATCTTACTGCAGACCGAATGTCTAGACTAGTGACTAACGTATTCGTACATGGCAGGGACCGCCAATTGTCCTGGCACCTTTCTGCAGACAAAATGTTAACCAATGATATTGAAGAACATAATCCGACCAATGAAAAGCAGAAAAAGAATGTAAATTTATTTCATAGGACTCCCCTTCGTCACTATATGTTAAACCTTGATGGATCATGTATGATGTTAACAAATACAGTGGATCATATACATGGATGCTTCTAGCAGGTATGTATTTATCGTGTTCAATACGAGTTAAGGAAATACCCCCCCCCCCCCCCCCTCCATTCAATATTTCGTAAAAAAAATATGATAAGATGAAAGAGAAGCAACCATACCTTTGTGTAGGTTTATTCGTAGAGGAAACGGGTTCGTAGATGGGATTTTTACAGGTTCGTAATGAAAAACAGTTTTTCGTATAGAGTGACAAATTGTGAAATAAGTTCATATAAGCAATAAATTATCATTGTAAATGATAGTATACAAATTCAAAGGAGAATAATTGTACATCCAATGTATAAATACGATCAATGTTATGTCTTGTATAAATAAACTGAGTAGATACTTTGTAAATATTACATCAAACTATATAATATATATTCACAATATTAAATGAAAATTTAAAAACCTCCACGAAGCTTTTTTCCCTGAAAAAAATCGGTCATGAAGGGGATTCCCCTGTCAAAACTACGACCGCATCTCGCTGGGCCAGTGCCCAGTCTTCACCACGTGACCTTGCTACCCGCTAAATCAATTACGTAACGGTCTCATTAACGGTGGTCAATTCGCCTTGACCCGCGAGCGCATTGTGCCCCTTTAAGGAAATGCTCCGTGGTGAAGCGAACAGGAATGTAGAGGAAAGTGGATGAAACCGTCAATGAACTTTTAATATCCAAATTTTAGCTCTGATGCATTTCCTATTTTCACTGATTAAAATGTTAATATCAAATTTAACCAAACCGTTTGTTATTATTTAATTGTATTAGCATCAAACTTTGGTCATTAATTGTGTTATGTCATGCGTTATCAGCTTGTTTATGAGTAATTTCAAATCATTGTGACTTTAGCTCACACAATCTGAGGAAGTTGTAATTAATCTTCTTTATTTATTGCTTAGTTTTTTTTTTCAATATTTTCACTTCTTTGTATACACGTTAGGCTTAAGGCTTTTTCATTATATATGCAAGGGACAAACAGTGACTGACATGTCTGAGCTTGGCAGTAAACGAATGTATGGATCTTATTCAGATCGTACATTGAAATAATTCAATTGATTCATGTCAATATGACATTACACATAAAATAGAAAACGACTTGACTGCAACGAACGGCTATAAACCCGTTGGTGAACCATCAATACAGTCGTCCCTATTCAATACTTCAAGCTAAGCGTTTCTTATTCAGTAGTTCAATATGACTGACCCCTTGTGATTCGTGTTCCGCTATCCATTATGCGGTATTATGATCACATGAATCATAAACATTCATTGAAATCGTTATTTGTGTAACTTAAAAGGTATGACAGAGCATCCGTCAATGTGTCACTGCTGTAGATTAGTCATTGATTTTGGACCATGTTAACCGTTGATCATGTGTTATAAACGTGGTTAGAAAGCAACAGGTTATTTTATTCTACACCCCTTGGGCGGTTATATCCCTTCTTTTTTCGATTAGTTTTAAGTCATAACTACCTTCTTATAGGTATTTACCCATTACACGCCTTGGGAAGTTATTGCCTTTAATTAAGTTGAATGTTATAATCAATCCGCGTAGGTTGGTTATCTCATAATCACCTTGGTCGATTATAAGATTGTAAACAATCGCAAACATTTGGACTTGTAAAATTTGGATTTTTAATCAAACAAGAACGTTAAGATTTATGAACAACGAAAGTAGGATTCGAACTAGGGACCTCTTTGTTCTTAATCAGCGCTCTTACCTGTTGAGCTACCGAGCATCCATGTCAGTTGATGTAATTTTGTGTGTGTCATGTTTGGTTTTTTATTTTCCCCTATAAATATATAAATGATCATTGCTATAAAATAGTTTTTAATGTAAGGAATCAAGTTTTTAGTTCTACAACCCTAAGCAGGGGGTATTGTAATTAATCCAAAATAGTATTCTTATCAAGACATATCAAACCTGCAAAATGGATCACTAAAACGTTTTCAATTATTTGTATGTAAACCAATTTTGTTGGAACACTGTAATACGATGTTATTGTAAGAAATCAAGCGTTTATTTCTAGAACCCTAATCTGAGGGTATTTTAAATATTTTTTCTTATCCGCGAATGATATCAGTAAAACGTTTTTGAATTAACTGTATATAAACAAATTAAGTTGAAACCATTGCAGGAGTCTTCCGCGGGAGTGAAAGTCAAATAATAACCCGTTTTCCTCGGATAATGGAAATAACCTCTGCTCGGGCTACACCCTCGCAAGGTTATTTTCCATAACTCATCCGGTACCGGGTTATTATTTACTACATAATTATGATTATAATAATGAGGATATTTATATTGCGCTTTTTCGGGGTACAAGAACATGCTCAAAGCACTCCTACATCATTACCCTGAAGGAATTGTACTTTTAAAGCTGCTATCAAGCGCGAAGTGCGACCACGTAGGTCCGTACATCCTATTTTCAGGTACCCATTTTATCAGCTGGGTGAACTGAGTGCAATGTGGATGAAGTGCATTGCCCAAGTACACAACACAGATTGAGACCCAGGTCATAAATGTTTGGTGTCTCCACCGGGATTTATCTATATTATCTGTCTATGTTAAATTATATGGATATCGCGTACGTCCGGTTTCATAATATCAGCAGTATAACTTTTATTGTATAGATCATTGACTGAATTAACGCTTAGTTTGGTTATACATACTTTATTTAGAATAAACGTGATCATGACAAACTGGTTTTATAGGAAAGCTTCGCATACACAAAATCAAAATAAATGTAGCATAAACCCAAGACTCATTGCTGATATACAATATAGCTTTTAAAGATAAACATAAAGATTTGAATATCTCTCAAAGAGGCATACATTTCAAACTTTACAAAAGGTACTATAAATGTTTATACAAGACACAAGCTATGTTTTAACGGTAAAACTAAACTTAAAAAGGTCAGAAACAATGTTACTTTAAATTTAAACTATGTTCAAATATTATACAATGCATACAATGTACGATGCATGAAGAATAAATACAGATTTGAATAATCTTTAAAAATTGTTTAATGCAGATAGCTTAACCCAACACATTTCTGTATTAAATCTAAGAGCTATATACATGTTGCAGATTACAAATAAAGATCAAGCAAATAGGTAAACGTCATCTTTCAATCGTACGTAGGCCATAGTCTCATGTTCATGAATACGGACATTTCATGCAAAATGTAATATAAAAATTGCTCATTAATCAATACAAATAAGAGGCGATTATACTTTTATATGTAAAAAGATTTTGCAAATAAAGTAAACGTGAGTAAAACACTGATAATGGCAATCAAAGGTATGAAATTGCAGTGATTGCAATATACATAAAGATACGAAATGTGGTTATACAGGTACAAGACAACCTAGCACATTATAAAAGTACTGTCATGCATGATCGTTTTTCAATTCTCGGGTTCATCGGTTTTACTGGCATAGTTCATGGTGACCAGTTTAGAGTAGTTGTCAGGTGGCGGGGTTAGGGTATCATCCGTCACGTCCTCAACAGAGAAGTTGTCATAACAGTCTGCGATTACAGGAACAGAGATGTTCGACAGGTCTTCATCGGTTTCATCATCTTCTGCAGATTCTTTAAGGTTTAGAAAAGATCCTGCCTCCAATCTATGAGCCCTGGCATGTCCTTCCTGCAGTTCCATTGAGTCTTCCTTCGCAAGAGGACCATCGTGTCCACGAGCCTCGATATTTTGAACAACCTTGCCATCTTTTCCATATTCTGTTGTGTCTTGAGGAGGGCTCCCAGAAACCGGAATACGCCTACAAGCCAAAACGTTGGCACATCGTCGAGGTTCTGCTGAACAGGACAGGTCTTCCTTTTGAGGAAGAGTTTTGTCAGATCCAGGAGGTTTTGTAAGTATAGCTGATACGGCATCAGTGGCAAGTCCAACGTCAATATTAGGAGCAAAAGGTGTCAAATAGCTATTAGGACGAGTTGGTTCAGGTTGAACCGAACAGACAGTTACACCATCAGACTTCGTCTTCTCTCTGGTAACAGAAGCATCAGCCTCGGTCTGTGAAGGAGGGTATGGTTCTGGGATATTGGACGCCCCTTCTTCAACAGCAGCTTCATTATAGACTGTCTGTGACGATGTTTGAAGTGAGGAAGGACTTGATGCAGGAGCAACTTGTGCTCCACAGGGTCTTGGATGTTGAGATGATGTGGTGGCGTCTACATCTACCTCACAGTAGAAGTTAACAGTTGGTTCAGGTGTTGCCTCAATGAGGTCCCTCTGTGGCTGACGTTGTTGCTCTCGTCCTTCTTTCATACTGCCGTAAATCACTCTCTGAAGTCTGTAACATGAACAAGAGCAAGCATATTCACAAACTTATAAGGGAATAACAACTTTAACAGTTGAGGTTGAGAAAATGTTTATTATACTTGTAAGGGGGTGGGATAGCGCAGTAGTCAGCGGATCATGAGGTCCGTGGTTCGAATCCCGCCAGGGGCTCGGCAACTTTGTCTGCAGTAGAGAACTGTTATACTTGCAGTCAGATTTGGGTGCAATGCTATACTGAATTTAAAACAGTACCACCCATGGTTTGCTTGTCCCGGCCGATGCTCGCAAGTTTCACCGCAATGTTTGACAATAGTGAAATACTCTTGAGGGCGGCATTAAACTTCAAATCACCTCACCTCACTTTTTGTGCATGAATCAATTTGCAACAAAATTTTCGCTGTGATGATAATTGTAATGACAGCGTCTAAAATGACTATATCCTTTTTTTCTGTTTTGAGGGGCTTTAATTCTTTAGAAATTTATTATGTATACATGCATTTGATATTTCGACTATTCAATGTCCATTCCACCTCATAAATCCAACAGAAGAAATATGCATGTTGCATCTTTTCAAGTTAAACCTTCTAAATAACGTAATTTGTTTTTAGATAAATGAACTTGGACAAAGGTATCGAACTCTTTGTTTCTAGAATACATCTTACCTTTTAAATCGACAAGCTGCAAATATCACCAGACCAGATACTATAACCACAAAAACTGCTGCTACCGTTGCTACCGTGTAGGGAATGTGATTTGATGCGACGTCACCTTTTGAAAAAAAACAAGAAACTTATATTCTTGAAAATATTCATACGAATGACAAATATTAAGTAACAGTAACATTGGCAAACATTTCATAAATCCTGATTATGGCATAGGTTTGTTTCAAAATGTTGTATTTAGATACACGAACGATATATTGATGAATACAAAAATGTTTATTTTGATGGTTTATTTCTCTATCATGGAAAGAAATGCAATAAATGGTGCATTCTGATGACAAGTGTAATGAAACGTAAAGTACTGAAGTTTGCCCCTGACAAAATCTTACACAATTACTTATCCCACACCTTCCAAGTTTCAAGAGACTTACCTAAAACTGTTTTAGTTTCATGATAGGTCTTACAAACTTCACGACATTCGTCATTGGCACAGAGACCAGTATCTTGACAATCACCATCAGTACATCTCACACAAGACTTGTCACAGTGACTTCCATAAAAACCATTCTTACATGACTTGCAGGATCCATCCTCTATATCACAGAGTGCGTTGAAGCAGTTCACTGAACAGTTGTTCTGACACTGTTCTCCATGGAATCCTAGTTTACATCCATCAGTACATTTCCCATTCCTATCGCATCTTCCTCCTCCACATGATGGACGGCACTCACACCTTGACCCATGCCAACTTTCTGTGCAGCCAAGGGAACAGATGCCATCCATATCACATTCATTATCCAGGCATCTATGAGGACATTGGTTATCGCAGGTAGCACCAAACAAACCTTGTTTGCATTTGAAACATTCTCCTGAGGTCTTATCACATCCTGACAGACATTTAGAACTGCAGGTGTGTTCACAGAACGTTCCAAAGTATCCAACATCACATCCCTCCTTACACCCTTGCGTGCAGTTTCCTTCACAGTGAAGACAAACTTCACAGGTTCCTGAGACTCTGTTGCACACTTCACACCAAGCTCGACAGGACTTGCAGGCGGTTCCGTAGTAGGAATCCTGACATCCTTGTGCACAGGACGTCCCCAGTTGGCAGAATCCTCCTTCACATTTCTGGGGACATTTTGTGCAGGTATTCACTTCTGTACAAGGTATGTTGCATTTATTGCCATAAAATTCAATTTTACATCCCAAAATGCATTCACCATTCCCAGAAGTTGTTAAACGACAAATGTCATTTTGACATCCGGGACTACATTTGTTTTTACAATGATATCCATAGTAACCTTTGAAACATTGTGATGAACACCGTCCAGTATGATCACATGTTGCACAGTGTTGATTTTCGATACACGGAGCAGCTGAAAATCACAAATTATACACTCATTGAATTTTATTATACGATGAAAAGAGAAAGTTGCATATTGAAATTCATGTTTCATTAGGTGGTCAAATCCTATATGTTTATTACCAGACATAGAATTTATCAATTTGTTTAAAAAGGTCAGCAATCAATATCCTCCACTACATTAAAATATTTCAATCCTATGCTTCAGACTTTTGTTCTTCTACTGACTGAAATTCAACAGATAACTGCTGGACAAGCCATGACTGGCTAATTTGTTTGGTATGTAATTGATTTATTCTCACTCTCTTGCATGTGTATCACCGAGTATAGCCTCAATAGCGATTTGCACAGGAAGCAATCCCAGGAAATAATTGATTTCCTAATTAGATTACCAAGTACAAACGATTTAATCCGACGTGCTAAATAAAAAGTAACTGAAAAGCTGTTGTTTTCAGCAAATTGGTTGTAACAAATATTATACGTTAACTACACAAGAGTTCATGTGTATACTAAATGAATGTCCTTTAATCAAAATGATGTCACATTTTCAGCTCAATGTATCATGATATTTTGTTTTAAATTTAATAATAAATATACTCTTGAGTGTGTTCCTGATGTTCGCGCCGATTTTTCTTATCATTACTTTAAAAGAATACATGTTTATTAAATAAAAGTATTATATTAGACTGACAGAACAAAAATAAAAATACATCATGAAAAAAGTGTTGCCATGTAAACAAACTTAAAACATGCTTAAAATGCATAAAATGAAGATGACATCCGTCTTCAAATGCACTCAAGTGAGCCAAAAGAATAAACCATTTTATCGTCATGCTATATTGAATAATAACCCCCTATATAAGGAATAAAACTATGGGCCTATACACATTAAACAGTGATTTTAAAAATAACATATGACACCGGTTGCATCACGCCAGTTGATCTATTTTTAGAAGAGAATCCTCTGGGTATAAAAACCCCGCGGTAAATTTACCCCCAGGGGTAAATGACTTAAATTGCAATGCGCTTATGTGATTATTTTATGATATTTTTTATACTAACTTGCAGAATTTTGGTCTCCATTCAGTGGCATAAATAATAAATGCCAGAGACAAAAGAAAACTTAAATAATTTCATTTTATTTCAAATATATCTAGCAACAACAGAGTCAGTGTCAGAAAAATAGTTATGTATATTGTGTGATCTGTTTTCGTTATGTTGAACCATAAATAGGGGTAACCTAGTTTACCGTTTAAATGATCGGTTTGCACATATTACCCCTAGGGCTATCCGATTTGCTCCACCTCAAGACAAATTTTCTCTTCCCTTCGCCCCGGGGGGTAAATATAATCCCCTCAAAATTTGCCCGAAGGGGTTAAAATTTGACAGTCAGCCATTTGTGAAAAACATTTCAGTAAGATTTTAATGCGCGAAAGTGCGATAAAGGATTTCCTACGTTGCTGCTTATGCAACTTATTCATTGTCACATTTTCAATTCATCCTCATTTGATGGACACTGGAAGAATAATGAAAAACAAAAGGAAGAGTTTCTTTTATAACCATGACAAAATGGTCTTACTGATTTAGGAAAACTATTCATCCTTATGTTCTTTTCAAATCTGCACAATTCTTTTTTACCTTAGTATTGTACATTTTATGAGAAAATACTCCGTCTGACCAATTTCAGAAACAACATTCATTCTTCTCAATTCCTCCTTTTTGTGGGTCTACTTTGGAAGTGAAGATATAATTAAGTTGGTCAGGGATACACAGTCGGGGGTAAAAGTGAGCCACGCTCTCTTCTTTGTTTTTAAAACATGAAAGTATCATTTAGCAAGTGCTTATTGATTCATTGGAATAGCTTTTAAATTAATGCAAAACCAGTAGTCAAATGTTACCTCCAGAAATTCTCCAGAAAACGTTTTGATTATATTGTTGCAAGTCTCAGGAATAATGCCAGAAATGGTATTGCTTGCCACCCTGTACTGATATTGGAGAGTTTTTTTAGGCGTCTCCAATTGCAAGATATCGAAGGATAATAGCGAGACGTATTGCTGGATCGATTGGTTGTCTCATGAAAATGGTTTTATTCGATATTCTTTAACTGATTCTTTTAACAGTGTGTCAGGATCCTCCCAAAAAAAATACTGAAAGCCATCTCTGTCTTCAAGAGCAAGCTCCTGATGCAATGTTCCATAAAACACCAATAACAGCGATGTTCTTTTCCAGGGTTTTTTCTGTTGTTGATATCATGTGCTTGATATTACCCAAATTACATCAAAATTATAATATAGAAATTGGAAAATGGACAACTTTAAAGAAATATCAAAGTAACAACAACACTTAAAAACGTAAAGTAAATAAACTGAATTGACCCCACCCATGAAGAACTGACGATTACTTATTTATCATTAAAGTTACAAGTTTGCTGATTAACTACACAGTACTAAACTTATGGAGTGTCACAACACAACAAAGCAAATTCCTCATAACACGTAACTTTTTATGATATTCAAATTCAAAGAGGTGTTACATTTCTTTTGGCGTTCAGTTTATCATTAATGACATATAATGTAATTATTTAATTTTTTTAGAAATAGACAACTTTTCCCATATTCACATTCATATCAAGCTACAAAATATAAATCCTTTGTGAAAAAGTTGACACTGATAGTGACTTTAGTAGATGTAGTCTAGGATGATAGAAATACTTAACGACATCAAAAGTTTGACCAAGGAGAGGTTACCTTCATTAAGCTTTATAAACCCCGTTAGAAATTAGAATATTTAGTTGCAGTTTGGGAATCATACCTAACACATCTCAAGACTACTCTGGGGGCTGAGTTACTATTTTGATTTTCATGCCCCCTACATTTTGTATCTATGTTGTTATGTAAGTCATTTCTGTAAATAATTATGTGCATATCTATTCCATGGACTTTGGATTGCTTCTGCCTAGAGTTAATTCCCCGTTATAACTAGACAGTTAGATCATCAACCCGGAAAATCAAAAGTTGGGGCAGATAAGGATTACCCGAACCCTGCCTCATTCATAAGATACTTATTTCGGAAATGCTTGGTGGCGACAGTAACAACTGTTAGTAGCTTAACTAGAGATGAAACGTCGACATCCATGATGGACCTTCCCTGTAGGCGTACTGGTATTGTTTCATCTAGCCAAGAAAGGTAACGTGTCTAAAACCAACATTGATAAGGAGATATCATGTCGTATAAAACACGGCTACATCGTGATATCAACGTTTTAAGCACGTACACCACGCGTTGTGAACACGCTCCTTTCTTGACAAACACGCAAGCAAATCTGAGTAATAAAGTAAGTCTCACCTGAAGTGAAGTATTGTGTTAGTGATGCACTCGCGGTACATCGTATCTTGTTCTTGTAAACAGTATAAAATACTTTTTACTACGATAATCCGCACCTCGTAATAAGCACGTCTATGACATCGCGTAAGTGTGACCGTAGCATAAGTCATAACTCCAACCAGTCTCATCTCCTTGTATATCTTAACATTACCCAATCTAATCTGTACCAAGTCTACGGCGTACTTTATTCTTCGCCTTATTCTTAGATTTATTCCTCGGGGTCATTTGGGTGGGCTTCTAATAGTGTCATGAAATTTCAGTCACTTTCTTGAACATATGTAATTCAAAATATACAGGACAGTTTTTCAAAGTTTATGTTCCAAAATTACACAAAAAGTTTACATAAGTCTGACTTAAACTGTTTAATTGATATTTCTTAAGGTAATATCATTGGAAATAAAAAATAACTTCATTTCATCATATTTCATAATGAAAATTTTAAAAACATGAAATATATGGTTTTGAGGTGTCCTGACTATCTCTCCAACATAAAAATCAGTTCTGATAGTCTCAGGTGCTTTGATTAATGATTCCCTTGAAGTTTGTCCATCTTTTCTTAAATGTGAAACTGTTCCCAAAATTAAATTTACATTTCATGACCTAACACATGTTTATAAACTACGATTTTAATTATCTGAAGACCCAAATTTAGAAATACTTGCTAATGTATTATATATTGTGATTGACAATAGTTCTATTTCGTAATGTTGTCTTAAAAAGTGACTGAAAGACAAAAAACAAAAGCCTTTTCACTTTCCTTTGATTTATCAAAAGGTAAATCCTTTCATTCATTGCAATTGTTAATAATCATATATAAGCTTTTTGATTGTTCTATTTTCCGAACAATGTAACTGAACGATGATTGTATTTTCAAAATACTCTCTAGTGAAAATTGTGAAAATACAAGTGCGAAATAAATGTTCAATACCTTTTCAGGTTTAAAAATAAATCAAGTTTGACTTTTCGGAATTAACTCACTGAGATGGGTTATGAGAGCGTCTGCAGTAGAAGTGTGTGGATTCCATTGTTTCTATGACTTGCGTTGTCTGTACGTGTTTTGGGAGCTTATAACAGGTTAGTGATTGTACACGATATTGGCGATTTTAATTCCGGCTTTTGCAATTGAGAGCTATTAATTATTTAACATTTTGTGTAAAGAATGAATGCATTAGTCGAGTGAGGACATATGAATTATTTTACACATAAAATGACGAATCGTTTCGGTTGGTGCATTCGCCAAATTCTGAAACCGAAACTGACAACAATAAATAAATGTCAATTCAAGTTAATGACTCATGCATATCACTTTGAATACTTGCTGACGATAACATATTTTTTGGGATATCCAATAAAAAGAGATCACCCGCATATGTGTGTCATAAACATTTACAAGCGAGAGAAAATGTGTGTATTACCAGAGCGAAAATGGTTTACAGAGTAAATATGGTAAATATGGTAAAAAATAAATACATTTAAATCTATAAGCTATTAACGTTCAACTATATACAAGTTTATTGTCTCACGCGCTCCCTTGTGGTGAATGTAGCAGGAGCAATTAGACTTTTCATTCTCTCTGCTAATCTCCCACAATTTCATAGATATCATTTTGTAAATTTGTGTTATCTACAATACTGCAAAATAACGCTTTTGCAATTCTGTTTACTGTAAGGGAAATACTCAAATAAAAGCTTGTTAAAATGTAAATGACCTAAAAATATTGTAATCAACTTTAATGCGAGATATGGTAGAAAGAATCATGAATAACTAACTACTTATCGAATGAATAAAACGTTTTTCAACCAATTAAAACATCGTTGGAATCATTAAATCTTACGAAAAGACCAATGGTATAATAATATAATAATAAAACTAACAAAATAGTCTAAGCACGGCTTGCTGTGTTGGAGAACTCGTAGTGCAAGGACATGGAAGAACGTACATGTGAATAAAAATACACCAAAGATGACATCAAAGCAAAGAATGCATTCTTAAAATATGTATAGTGGTATATGAATGTCATAATATTTTCTATAATCTTACAATTACTTCTACCTCACCTATTCTTGCATATCATTACCGCTACATAAACGTTTTAAAATTACTCACGGAAATAGATAGTAAATGGTGTTAGTGCGTTATAACTCAATCAAACTGTCAACTTTATACAAAATGATGTTAAAATGAAATACTTAAAACGTTTCCCCATACTATGCTTCATTCTATGTATATCAATATTGCTCTAGTTACTAGTGCAAACAAAGTTCATATTTACAACACATTTAGAAATATTTTGTTACATGTCATTGCATCAGCGTGTGAGATAATAAACATGAAGCCCTGTACACGAGGATACAGTTGCTTGTCATCTTTATATATATATATATCTGCTTTATGCTGTTGTATATCAAATATCTCGTGTGGAGATTACATCTCATTAAAAATGTGCTCGAATCAGAAACATTTTAAGTACTATTGCAAGATGTCATAATCACACTATCTGCTCTACAGTAGATTCATATTTTGTCGAGGGACTTTACAAATATTGCCTGGAACGATATTTGGGAAAAACGGGTGTTAATGAGCATTTAACATCTAAATTCAAATTTAGTTCGAAAGTAAGAAATATTCGCCAAAAAGACAATTCTGTAAGTACTGTACCCTTCAATGATACTTGGTAACACGTTTATCTCCAGTCATATCATTCTTCATTCAAAATTGTGTGCTTCATTGTTTCACTCATTGAGTGATTGGTATGAGTCGATATTTTCAATGATACGACAATGCAGCCTACTTATCCTAGATTCCTTTACCTATACTTTGCCATTATTGTCAAGCCAGTGTTAAAAAATGACGTCGTGGTGATTGTTATAGTAAAGGTCATGTCGTTGCATGTATCAACTTTGTACTATGTTACTGTGATGAGAAAAGTGATGATAAAACCTATTTTTAAAAGGATTGAGAGACTCAATGTATCAACGGCTAACATATGTTAACTGTGAACAACTCGGATACATACAAAACAGAAGCTATTCATTGACATGTAGATACCTCAACAGAGTCTGTCATTTTGTCCACCAATTTTATATACGGTGCTGTAATTCAAGTTTTAAAATTGAGAATTCAGGGTTGATATGTACACGTATGAATAATATTATTTTTGATATGAAGCTTTTTTGATAGATTAGCAAATAATTTCCAATATTTCAAGTTTGTGATCACAAAAACAAATGTAATGGCTGTAGACAAGGCATCAGCATTATATACCGTATTTTTAGTTTATTTTGCAATACCACTCTTTCATTGTACATAATATCTTTTAAAAATAGAGCCAGTGGCTCTGTAGCTCATCAGGCTTCATATCAATTTTGCTTTAGGGTGTGGCAAATGTGAAATTAGGTTAAAGGGTGTGGCCCCTGAGGCCCTTATTAGGGGTCACAGGGCCATAAAAGTTATCAATCAAAATCCTCACTTGTCAAAGAGTATATTCACAAGGTTCCAGCTTTCTGGGCCTTATGCTTCTAGAGAAGAAGATGAAAATATGTTTTTAGGGTGTGGTTCCTGTGGCCCTTTTTAGGGATCACAGGGCAACCAAAGCTACAATTTATAATCCTCACTAGTCAAGGAGTCTGTACACAACGTTTCAGCTTTCTAGGCCTTATGCTTCTAGAGAAGAAGATGAAAATAGCTTTTAAGGGTGTGGTTCCTGTGGCCCTTATTAGGGACCACAGGGCAACCAAAGCTACAATTTATAATCCTCACTAGTCAAGGAGTCTGTACACAAAGTTTCAACTTTCTAGGCCTTATGCTTCTAGAGAAGAAGATGAAAATATGTTGTTAGGGTGTGGTCCCTGTGGCCCTTATTAGGGACCACAGGGCCACCAAAGCTACATGTTTAATCCTCACTAGTCAGGGAGTCTGTACACCAAGTTTAAGCTTTCTAGTCCTTATGCTTCTGGAGAAGAACTCGAAAAAAGTTTACGGACGGACGGACGGACGGACGGACACCATGCCATGCAATAAGCCCATCGGGCCTTACAGGTCAGATGAGGTAAAAAGTAAAAAACAGATAGCTGTGTAACGACTTCTCATTTGTGAAAACATTTTAAGTACATCCCCAATTTGTCCTAGACCCCTCTCCCCGGAATGAAACCAAATTTATGTAAAATTTCAATTATTTTTACAATAAGAATGTGTATAGGTGACCTTTAGATATTGAAATAATAAAAAGAAAATTGTGCTCTTCATATCTTACAAACACAATTTTAAAAAGTTGGCTGATTGGTTGATTGGAAAGATTTATCTATGTTGAATGGCAATAAACACCCGAAAACATCATGTCCCCCAGATTCGGTTGGATTAAACAGTTAATTGTAATGTTCCTCTCAAAATCCTCGCGCTGTTTATATTTGACAGATGTTATTTTCTAACTCGCGTTTTCCCGTAGATGCCATAAATAATTTATCTATTTGCCTTGGTTTATGTCAAAAAACTGTTTATAACTGGCTAATTGTCTTCATAAAAGACCAACTGTTATGACGTCATAATAACGTCATAGTCATAGTCACTTTCACAATGGTGAATGATGAATTACTCAACTATTTTCTCCCTTTAAAATTAATGTGAACATTGTAAGATCTCATTATTATGAGTGCAATTAGTTTGTAGTTTGTACTAAACTATTTCTAATGTTTATATTCAAGACAACAAGAATGGATCAGTCGCTAAATCCTTTCAACTCAGAGTTTCCTACACAAGAAAAGAGTTCGCTCTTAAAATGCGCTCGTATTACTAACTGCCATGTTACAATATCGATAAATAGTTGCCTATGTAAAATTTCCGGGATTCAGTGTTATTCAACACGCGCAAATTTAAGCGTTTAAAACCCCGGCTAACGACGGCTAATTTGCAGGTGTTGAATAACAATGAGTTTCGGACATTTACGAACGCAACTATTTATCTTGTAATTTAACAACGTTTAAACTGGAATTATCAAATCAGTTGTTATCAATTACCATTGCATTCAAAGTGTTATAATTCGTTAATGTGTGTTTAAAACGTAAATAATAATTTTAGATCATTTTTGTGAGGGTGACCTTGGTACTAATGTAATGCTACCAATTGACAAAATTGAAAATAAATCATGTGGAGCATCTGCCCAAGCTATACCAATCTTAGAAATGAAACCATTTTAATTTACATAATTCGACAAAACCAACCGAATGAAGGCTTATATCTGCTTACGTTAAACCAACGTCAACATTTTTATTCTTAATGACTTCATGGATGCCAAATGAAAGAGGTCGACGTTGCGTCATGTGAACAAGGAAATTATGTGCAGGTGATATCAATCTTAAAGCCCCGTTTATATGCGCGGTTACCCCCGGGGGTAAAGGCAATTGTTTGCCCCAGGGGGGTAAATTTCGTCATATAAACGCAATTTTTAAGAGGGGTATACTTACCCCCGGGGGCAAAGTGCGAAATATTTACCCCTGGTCTGGAGGTAGGGCAAATCAGATACCCTCGGGGGTATAAATACCCCTGGGGGCAAACCTGTCATGTAAACACTTTACTTTGTATACCCCAGGGGGCAAAACTGAATATCCTTATAAAAGTCAATATATGAAGAGAAAATAATGCTCCTAGGTATTGCAATTTCATTTCATATAAACGCAATGAAATATTTAACCCCCGGGGGTATAATACCCCCAGGGGTAAATGTGCGGCATGTAAACCCAGCTTTATATTCTGATTTATTTGAACTATTAATAAGGAAAATTTAATACTTAACTTTCACTTGTGGCTTATATCATGTAGTAGGTTTATCTTACAACGTAAGGTTTGTAGTAGTAAGCATTGGTGGTAATTTCCTATCTAAGTTGAAGGATAACTAGATAACCTTGCTTGAATCCCTGGTAACTTTGTTTTATAACGCAAACATCTATTTCAAATTACTTTCATACAAACTTCTATCAGTCTTTTGTTAAACATTCCGGCTCAATTAAACCCGAATTTGGTCCTCAGCATTCGGACCACAACAAGGTTTCAGCATATATGTGATGTTTAACTTACTAATGATTCTTATCTGATTAGGAATCGCTCAACTTGAAACAGAACCTTTTGTAAAGTAACACTTACCTTCGACTGCAACGGCAAGCCATAGAACAAGCACCAACAGCTTCATTATCGAAACACTTCGCCAGTAAGGCATGGGATGTAAGTGTGTTGCCTACAGTTTATATCACATTACACCATAAATATTCACCCGTATCAAAGTTTGATTTAATGTTTCGTCTTCCTTGTATTAACCCTATTCATGGGAAAATTTCATAAGCGAAACTGATAATTTTAAAATATTAGGAACAACAGTGCAAACTTGAAGTTCACAATTTGTGTGAGGTGAGGTGAGGTGAGGTGGGGTTTATCGCCGCTTTCAAGAGTATTTCACTTATATCGCGGCTGCTAGTATTATTGCAGGGAGAAAGCCCGCAACACTATTGTGGCTAAGCATTGCGGTGAAACCTGCGAGCATCGGCTGGAACTAGCAACCATGGTACTGCACTGAAATTCAGTGTAGCATTGCACCCACACCTGACTGCGTGTAGAACAGTTCTCTACTGCAGACAAAGTTGCCGAGCCCCTGGCGGGATTCCGAACCACGGACCTCCTGATCCGAAGCCGAACGCGCTAACCACTGCGCTATCCCGCCCCTACAATTGTTGTACTTGGTCGTGTAAATACAGTTGAACCTCAATAACTTAAACCTCGGATAAACAATAACATCTCTTTCAGGCGATTTCATAATGAAACCGCGTATTTTTATCCTGTTAGATGTTTACTTGTTGTTTACTTGTCGCCAAAGGATAACTGTTGTCGAAATTTCAACGTTCCAAAATACCATACATTATTTGTTCTATTTTGTTAAATCGTTTTTATCACTAGCATTGTCAGTTTGACTATAATAGCTGTAAGCTGTCTCAAGAGGTATGGGGTGCCAAACGGGACTTTATTCACTATTTAGTAACCTTGTGTCAAAACATTAATCAATTTCGCCACCTTCCTTCAAAATGTTTAAAATGAAGATATTCTGATAGCTGAAATATTTTAACATAAATAATAATTTGCTTTGAATCCTTAAGTTTGGTTGCAGAAAGTAAAATCAATGTAATCGAGTAATTTTAAATGTTGGTGGCAGTCCCCACAGGCAATTTCAGCCAAATTCATTTTAGCAAATATTCATCATTTTTCATGTCTTTGCATATAATCATTTGGTTGCATGCAGAGACTGTTGTTGCGTGTTGAATAGCAACAAAGATCGTTTGGTTGCAGGGGTCTTCAATTTATCTCACTTGTTAACAATAACACATCAGTTTCATTTTGATAGGTTCTCTCTCTTACTGTGTGTGCAATACGGTATGTAACGTGTCCTACCATTGACTAGTTCAGTTTCCAAAACTTCCAACAATATTTCAACTTTCTTTTCTATTGATTTGTGATTGATTTTGTTCAGTTTTCGGATGGAAACTTATTTATTATTGTTTTTTTCTCAATCCAATGCATTTTGCAATCAGAGGAGTTTGTAATAAACCAATGAAATCTTGTTGAGATTTGACAATTCGAATTCGCCTTGGGGCCACCTTATACAAAGAAATGGAATTTAGGGATTGATTTGGTGAAATAATGTCAAAAGCAAGACTTGTTATTATAATAGAAATTGTTAGAATAATCAGGTCAATGAAAACTTCCTATCCATAATGTCTTAAACTATTTCAAACCTGTTGTGATATGATCTAAAACCGGACACAATAGCGTTCAGAGGTGCCAATGTATCATTGAAATATAGATATAATAGCTAGGTGAAAATCTATCCTTTCTGATTTTATCATATTTTCTATCTGTAATCAATTCTTGTCAAGCTTTTCTGTTTGATAAAATCGTATCTTTGGTTGTAAAAATAAACTCGAAAATTATGCAACGTCATGGTGATTGATCATTCTGTAACCAATTTCAATTTTGTCATGCTTTGTACCAGGTTATAGATAATTATCCCAGCAAACATTTTTTTGTTGCTTGTTTGAAGAACGATGTTGCATGTTATTGTCGTTTTAGACACCCAATTAACCGAACCCTTCGATTACTCTTAAGCCGAAATGTCATTAAAAGTTTGATGGTTCCATGGGTATTGATTTACTGATAATAACTCACGCCTTTAATTTACCCATTTGCGGCTTTTAGCATATAATTAAGGTATATAATGCACATAAAATTGCACTGATTTAAACTATTTTTCCTGCTACTTGTTCTGCATGTCTTTTGAAATGTCCGCCTTAATAAACATTTTCATTTATTAGCCTCTTCGCGTTTCATCACAGCTTGAAATGTTAAAAGTGAAGAATCGACTAACAGTTCATGAGATGAAGTCTTTATTACATAGTTGCAGTGTCACTAAAATATAAGAAAGAGGATATATACAAAACGTCTCAATTCGTATTCTGTTTTTGATAAATTTATTAAGTTTTTACAACGTATAAGATTTCATTTTATGTCGCAATCGCACACTCAGGTCATTGAAACATATCAGTCTAAACAGCCATCTGTCCGAGTCACTTAATAACCTCCATGGAAATAAAACACAGTTCAACGCTCACGAAAAAACAAAGAAAATTTGTCTTCTGTTTCACGAGCTCTGGTTTTGTTTTGATGTCAATTCCTTGGCAACACGTTCGTCCTCAAATCGTTCAAAATCCTTTTTAAAATAACGGTTGGTAAATTATGTTTGTGGCCATTTGGGCCTTGTTGTCTAATCATTATTAGACCACGAGCGCGCAATAGGTTAACTAGTATGTACACATGATAACGGCATATTTAATGCCGGGTCCTTCAATGGAGAACCATTAATTATTACACATATTGTGTATTGAATGAATACGTAAGTCGAGTGAGGACATATGAATTATTTTTAACATAATATGAATGCTGATGCATTAATGCCTCAAATTTCGATACCGAAACTGACAGCAATGAATAAAGGTCACTTTGATGTTTCAGACCGGATGAACACACCATATTTCCTCTTATCACCTCCACGAGAGGCGATACAGCTACTATACTGTGAGGCTAACATGGGTATAATTGTTAGATATGCAAATGAAGGTAATAGAAAGCGAATGTATGTTTAAAATGAATAGACTTAGGACACCACAAAGATAATGAATAGGTTATAGTTCAAATTATTCAAATTATGTTAGATGATAGGAATATGACGTAACCTTAACTTCTAAGAACACAACACATCACCAAAACTACAGTAGCAGGAAGGTGAAACAGACGTGGTTACTTTACCCTTATAAATCTTAATTTCAATTGTGATGATAATTTGATGAATTAAAATATGACTGCAATTTTTCCATATACCAGTAGGTATGACCTGAACTGACGTATACAGATTGCATGGAATATTATAAGTTACCATGTGTTCGCGAGTTTGATATGGAGATTTATCATGTGTCCGAGTTAAATATCAAACGAGAACGAAGTTCGAGTTTGATATTTAACTCGGACACATGATAAATCTCCATATCAAACTCGCGGACACATGGTAACGAATTTATCTCGACGAGCACCTTCTCTAAATGCTTTAAATCTGGCTTGAAAGATGGGATTGGCCAAAATGGCGTCTCATCAGATCAGTCTTACTCTTTTGTTTGGGTATTTACAAATATAATTTTTAAACCATCGTGTTAATGACCAAAAGTATGGTCTAGTACCGGAGCGAAGCGCACGGTACTAGACGGAAATTTAGGATTTACGAATAAAAATCAAAATACCGAGCAATGCGGGCATTCCTAAATTTTGATTGTTTGGTCACGTGACCTCGTGCATTCGCACTACATTCGATTTGAAGCGGCCGTAGAAGTCCCGTTACTGTCATGGCGGACTGTCGAATGGGGGCGAGCGAGTTTGATAGTGTCGGAGTTATAGATAAGACAGGCATCATAGCAGAATGTACAGGTTGGTTTGAGAGTTCAATAAACAACTAGCGGTGACTTTTAACTTAACTGATGTTCATAGATCGGCTTTCTGTTTGTATAATGTGAATCTTGAGCTCGCTGATAGACACTCTCGCTGCGAGTGAGCGGGTCAACATGCCGTTGAGATGCGGTATGACTTGCTGATGTATTTTAGCAGTACCAATCTTGTACTATCATAGCAGAATGTACAGGTTGGTTTGAGAGTTCAATAAACAACTAGCGGTGACTTTTAACTTAACTGATGTTCATAGATCGGCTTTCTGTTTGTATAATGTGAATCTTGAGCTCGCTGATAGACACTCTCGCTGCGAGAGTCTTTATGACGAGCTTGGTCTCTGAATTGAAATACGCGAGCAATGTGCGCCTATAGCATTTTACTTTTACCAGTAAAGTTATTACATAAAGCTGACTTTAGCATGTACAGGGCAGTTCACCAAGCATACATGACGTTACAGCAATCGAGCGTAGCGTAGCCTTGTTTACCGAACAAAGGGCAAGGGAGATAACTCTTGACACGCCGTCGTTACTTGTTACTAGGGGAGCGCGTGGCCCAGTTTCACATAGCTAAATATACCTACGGCACGTGACCGGTTTTGACCAATGGTAAACAGACATTGCTGTGCAAGTCGAGATAATTACTGATGCACGTCATATTTAGGATATCCAATGAATAGAGATCATTCCCCGACTATATGTTTGTTATTAGCATTTACCAAACGAGTGAACATTTGTGTATTACCAGAGCGAGGGTTATACATAAATTTACACAAGTTTCGTAAATGTCATGTGTCACACTTCGAGTTTTAAAATTTCTTTAGTATTCATTCCATTTTATTTCCATCGCCAAAAATGGCCTGCTTACTTCGCGATAGCTCGCTACAATGATGTCACGAACAATTGATTTACGACGTCATAGACGACGTTATACGTAACTAGGGCTGAAACAATCGCTGTTAGGCAAATGTCATATGTGTTCATGTGAAAATATGTCACTGACTATTACTCACTATATATCTAACAGAGACTTTCACATGACATTCTGACAGGAAATGATTTACAGAGTAAATATGGTAAAGGTTGAAACAATAAGCGATCAAAGTTCAAACAATTACACGTTTATTCTCTCACGCTTTCCCTTGTGGTGAATTATCAGGAGGAATTAGACTTTTCAATCTCTGCTAATTTCCCATAATTTGATCAATATTATTTTGAGAATACTGTAATTAAAAAAAAGCAAAATAACGCTTACGCAATTCTGTAATTCTCAAATTATCAATAAAAGAGCTAAATGGAATGTCCTAAAAAATCGACATTGTAATAAACTTTAATAGGAAATTTGGTATAATTAATCACTTTTTGATTCACTTTTCTCAAATAAAAAAAAAAGATGAAAATAATTGTGTACATAGCTCATTTCTATGGATACTGAATAGACTGCTATAAAATGATAACAAGAATTAACGCAAAACAATCTTCTTTATGGAATAGATGAATCCACACACAAAATGACTGGATAATTTCAGGAAATTTCAGGATGATACATAGTCGTTGTTTGAGATTTGCAGTGCAAAAACACGCAAGAACGTAATGAAATATAAGCGCATTGCTGTCAAAATACACAATGTCTTATGTCATAATGTTGATGATAGTTTATAATGAATAATAGTTTTAACGTCTAATTAGATGAAACTATCGTCTATTTAGATAAAACTATCGTCTAATTAGATGAAACTATCGTCTAATTAGAAAAAACTATCATCTAATTAGACGTTAGATAAATGTTTCAAATTGCTGAAAGCAATGCCCTTCCATATGGTAAGAATGTGTAAGATAGTTTATTTCTGTCAAAGAGGCCACAGGCCCATAGGACATAACATACATAACATTTGCAAAATACATATGTTTTTTGAAAATAATCATGTGAACATTCGTCCCGTTGAATAAATATATACAATGCATATCAACATTTCATACTATGTACAATTGATAGTGATAACCATTTTACTTCTAATGTAATTCATTTATTAAGCGAAGCATAAAGCTTAAATGCAAAATATATATATTTACCAAGATTTACAATAGTTGATTGACAATTGGAATTCATTATGTTTCGAAAAGTTTCCCTTGTCGGATTTACAGTATAATTACTTTTGATATATTTTTTACGTAAATCGTTAAAAGCGGTACATACCAATAGGAAATGAAATTCATTTTCAACATAATCTAAACCATAACGTGAAAAATGAGTACATAATCTACATTCAATATCAACACCATTTCTGCGTCCTATTTCTATCATTAAGTTATGATTACCACATCTAAAACGAAGTTAGGCATGTCGATATAATTGCTCTTGAATATTAATAAGATATGATTCCACGTTTAATAGAGATTTAAAGATGTTGTATGAACCAAGACGTGAGTTTTCAGCAATATTTGAGCGCCATTGTTGCATGTCGATATCCTTTATACGCTGTTTGACTTCTAACAAAAAATCTTCACGGCTTCCAAAATCTTGAGTAATCCAAACGTTCCCAAATCCAAGTTCATATAAAATGTGCTTTAAAAATGTTACCCCTGAAGTACGTTTAGAAAGATCAATAGTATATAGCATGTGATAGGTCTGTTTTGGTAGTCTTCTGTTGTCCATAAAAGTTGACTTGCTCCAATATGTAATACACTTCATTACTTGCGTTGTATATATAGAATGACGACCACAATCTCCAAGGACAGCGGCGTTACAGAAGGAAAGGGGTAATCTTATAATCCTTTTGAAATACTTTGTTTGGACTGTTTCAATAGCTTTATAAGTCTGATATCCCCAGATTTCAGAGCCATATGTCAAAATAGGTAAGACGATACTGTCGAAAAGTCGGGCTGCTGTAGTTATTGGAAGACAGCCACATAATGAGTTGAGATTATAAAGCGAAGAACATGCTTTTTCGGCCTGCTGTGCCAACGTTGAAGTGGCTTTTGTCCAGACTGCTTTCGGTGTGAAAATTATTCCTAAATATTTATAATGTGAAACCACCTTTATCTGGGATCCCTTGAAGTTCCACTTTTCATAATGCCGTAGATATCCCCCGTTCCTAAATACAACTATTTGTGATTTGTCGAAATTTAAAGAAAGTCCCCATCTATCACAAAAGTCACTTAAGAGATCTATTTGTTGTTGAAGTCTGCCTGCACTATCTGCTGAACTTGTGACGTCATCAGCATATAATAACGAGCATATGTTTGGTGCTTCTTCTGATATAAAAATCCCTCTGCAGTTTGACTCTTCCATCTCTGTTACTAATTCGTTAATATAAAGGGAAAATAATAAGGGACTCATCATACAGCCCTGTCGTGTACCCGTGTGGCAAGTGAAAAAGTCACTGAGTCCATGTTTAGTTTTAACACATGATTGTAGTTTCGAGTACATATCTCTTAAAATATTCAAAACTTTCCCATGGATTCCATAGTTCATAAGGCGATACCACAGATGATCATGATTCACGCAGTCAAATGCTTTAGAAAAGTCAATGAAATAAAACAGTAAAAGCGCCCTCCCGACTTTGATAAATACTTTCTAATATTCCATGAAGTGTAAACATATTGTCGACAGTAGTATATCCTTTTCTGAATCCGGCTTGATTTTCATAAATAATGTCATTTATTTGAGACCAAGATTGTAGACGTTCGTTTAGTATTTTTGTAAAAACTTTTCCAATCACCGATAACAATGACATTCCCCGATAATTATGCACATCAGTTGTAGATCCTTTCTTGTGATGAGGATATATGATTGCTTTTCCCAGCTCTGTGGGATACATTCCACTGTCTAATATTTTATTAAAAAGTTTAACAAATATTGGAGCAACGACTGTCTTAGATTGGTGTAGTAATTCAGCTGTGATTCCGTCCGATCCTGGCGACTTCTTTTGTTTTGATTTGTCAATACTTTTTGTAACTTCTGACATTGTTATAGGTGCATTTAATATTTCATTACCTGTTTTCATGATACAGTCATTACATTCATTGTCATGTGCATACATATAATCAATAACTTTATCTTCTAACGTTGTTGAATTTTCAGATGAGTTTAAAAGCTGCTGAAAGTAATCAATCCACACAGTTCCTGATATTGAGTTTGTACTTTTAGATCTTCGTAGTTTCTTCAGTTCCTTCCAAATATTGTCTACATCATTCTTCATGCAATTCCATTTTGTCTTCTAATCATTTTCATACTGTTTCTGTTTGATTGAACATGTTGATTTAAAAATTGATTTTGAATGTCTGTATTTCTGTAACTAGTATTCCGTTTTATTTTGGCGAAACATGTCGAGTGCACGGTATTTATCTCCCTTGGCAGTCTGGCAGTCACTGTCCCACCACGCGGGCTGTGTGTCGTCTGCTCGAGTGCTTGGTCCTACACGTTTCTTCATGCACTCAGCGGCACGATTATATAAGCTGTAGATCATATCTATCGATATGTCAATATCTGTATCGATTTCACACAGTATATCTGATATCATTGATTTCGAAACATCATCAGACATGAGTTGTGTAAATGTGCTTCGATATCGATCCTCCCACTGAAACTTGTAGTATGGTGTCACGCATGAGTCGGTTTCACATACACTTTCATCATACAAAATATTAAACATAGCCAAAATAGGGAAATGGTCTGATTCATCAAGATCACAAACCTTAAAATCTGAAACAAAATCACAAAGGTGTGAGCTAACTAAAGTGTAATCAACAACACTACGACCATTGTTTGAAACACATGTAAAATGTCCATCTTCATCACTCTTAACTCTGCCATTTAGAATATGTAAACAATAACAAATGTCAAGTAAACGTCTACCGAAGTTATTTACTTCTTTATCACAGTTCTTACGTGGATATTGGAAGTCATCGCTATCATACCAGTCTCCTCCAGGAATATAATCTGAGTCATCGTTGACTATGAAGTCTTCCAGTGTTCCAGTTCTACAGTTAAAGTCTCCAGTTAAGATAACTTCCGCATCAAAAGAACATTCTATATCATATAAACAGTCTTCTAGCACTTCTAAACTGTCTTTATGTTTATCGGTGTAATATTGTGAATTTTCTGGTGAAATATAAAGAACACAGACAACAATATCTTTATGAAAGTTGAATGCATTCTTATCAATCAAAAGATAAACACTATCTGTTACATGTGAACAAATCCTCCTTGCTTGTGCAAACAATGAGTTCTCATACAGAAGAAGAATGGTTTATTCTCATGAAGATCACAAGATGTGACATAGAGAAAATACAAATGTACAGTTTGAGTTACGGGAGCATACGTAGACAGGTTTTAACATAGTTACATAATTTCAGTTGTAATGCTTTATGCTTACAAGACATTAGAGATAAAAAATTGTCTAAGGATGGGTTGTTACAATAATAGTGTGGAAGAAATGAATATCTAATGTTATTTAATGATGGACAGTACAACACGAGATGAGCCTCATCTCCAATCGAGTTCTTACAAAATGTACATAATCTTTCTTCTCTACCAACGTTATACCATCTACCCGTTTCTATTGGAAGTCTGTGGTAACAAGTTCTGATTTTAGTTAACCAAATTCGGACATTTAATGGGAAGTGTAATAAATTACTTTCAAGGTATGGGGATAACTTAAATACATTATTGTGGCAGGCGTTTGTAAATAGCTTTTTATAATAAACTTGTTGTTCATGTAAAGTCTTTCTGTTTTTATTGATATGCTTTTAGTTGTAGGTTAATAGTTTCCAGTAGTTCTGCAAGTAGTATTGTTAGCTTAAGGTTTCTCATGCAGTGGATCAGTCTATTAGCTATATAATAGGGAGGTTGGGTTATTCCATTTTATCATGTATATTTCTTCCAATTAACCCCAATCTGTCCTCCTATTGGCTGATTCAAATCGGTGCACTTACCTCCATATTGCACAACTGTCACAGCACTCAGCACAGATAGACTGACAGACGATTAAAGAGAAAGCTATGATATTCTAAGGACATGATGATGATGATGATGATGATAATGCAGTATCCTTGTGGTTAAGGACTGATCACCCCGGAACCACATTCAGGGTATGTTTGTTTGAATATTTTAATGTTTCATGTGTGTTTATATATTTCTGCTATTATGCATATCATGCATAATGTGATGTATGTATTGGTACTGTTGATTATCAAATTGTGGTAATTAATTCGTAATGTATATATTGAGCTTATTGTGTATTACTTCAATAAGTGTTATAATAGTAAATGCAAGCTTCATTTATTATCTCCCTTTGCTATGTGTACTATGCCACACATCTCTGTCATAATCATGTATATAGTAATGATTGGTGGCAATGCATAATGTTTTTGTGTATTATATATGAGGCATAACATAACATGTTTTGCGGTACTGTTTTATGAAATGTGATATTTATTATAAACATGTTTATGTTGGATTGTGATGTATTTTACATTGTATTACATTATGTGTTGCAGGGTAACTATATCAGTTCGTGTGCTTCCATCGCACTTGAGAGAATAAAACCCTCACAACCCGTAACCAGTGTTGGTTCTCCTTTGACACCCCACGATATGCTGCTTTCCACGTTGGATTCGAGACGTCCTCATCATCAGTGATATCATCATGGATATACGCGTTCGTCGTCTGTGATATTGTGATTCTGGGACTTGTGTTATTCTTGGACTGTTCACGGTATTTACCTTTGTGTTTTGAGACTTGTTTATAACATGTGATTGAAGTGACCTTGACTCTTATATCAAAGACTCTAAATTTTTGCATTATTATAATTCAGCTTATTATTGTTTAATAATGTAATTATTGTCTACTTTCTACCCCTATTGCCGGCTTAGTCTATTTTTGAATTTTGTAATTGTTTGCTGCAGCCATTTAACATGTAATTATTTTGTAATAACTTGCTACTGTTTACACCTTTTGTGAACTTTGAAAATATTTGCTTTGTTTACAAATATCATGTAGCGTTTCCTTTGTTCAACGTTTTTGTTAACATTTGGTGATCACCTTTAGTATTTTTTGTACTTTGCTATTGTATGTTTACATTATGTAGGCCTACACTTTGATAAGTTTCATCTAAACTTAGGTTTATCTAACCTTCAGTTGTTAGATTAACTTATGTTAAGATTATTTAATTAGTTAATTAATACACTGGTTACTTACTTAGTTAATTAGTTAATTGATTATTCACACAATTTAGGATTTTTGTGTATGCAACCATGTGAGTTTGTGTGATTGAATTATTTCTATTCTTTGCTGTCATATTCATTTAAATTAGTAATTTAAGATAGGTTCAAATAAAATTTAATATGTAAGTCTTCAATTTATTTGACTGCCTTACGACCGACTGTTTAGTATTGCATGTAGCACCGCACTTAGATACATTTTCTTATAACCATGCCTTAGTTTATTCTTTATCCTTTGCCTTTCCTTATCTCTAGGGTTAGTGTATTTGGGATAGTACTTGGGTTAGTGTATCTTAGTTAATCATGCTCGGTTAGTTTAATTTTGTAAATTAGGTTTGGCTAGGTTATCTTTGGTCAGGTTATTTTGGTAAGATTCTTTGGTTAATTAACTTGGTAACTTTTGCTTTGTTCATTTACTTTGGTTAATTTTGCTGGTTAATTTGCTTGGGTTAAATTCAGGTTTAGATTACTAAGTTTCTTTAATTACTCTATTGTTAGTACTTAGGGTATATAAGGTATTATACACTTAGTTAATATAAATTGCATTTGCATCCCACATATTGCCATTTTGTATTTACATCATGTTACATACTTCCACTTTGTGCATTGTAATTTACACAATCCCCTTTGTGTTTCAGATGTGAAATTATGTCCTAAATTACCCTCCACAGTTACACATCCCCTTTGTGTTTCAGTGACCACCATGTCCTAATTATCAATTACAATTACACAGTCCCTTTGTGTTACAGGTGGATTAATGTCCTAATTGCATATCATACTGCCATGTTATTTCTCTAATTCATTTCAATATTGCATTGTTGTTGTTGTGTTGCAAATATAACTTAGTTTTCAACACCTGTTTATAGCACCCTTAAACCTTAAGTTCATTTAATCTGTTAAATTTTCTGAATTCCTGTTGGCATTTATTGTTTGCAATTTCATAATGTTCTAACAACTTCACATTCTTTATTTGTGTTTGCAATTTCGCTATAGTCTTAATTGCTCAACGTGTTATTGTTTACCTTGTTCCGCTTGTAAATTATTATCACAACTATTGTTTCCTTTAACAACTAACCCTAATATTAACTTAATTTACTTTGATTAACTTTAACTTTTCATTTTCTGTTTCCCTTATTCCACTTCACATCAATTCACATTGTTCATTTTTGTTCTTCATTCACACAAAGGAGTGCCATCATGTGAATTTACCAGTGCTTGTGTGAAATTGTGATTCACTTTTTGTGTGAAAACTTTGTGTTTCAATTGTGCCTCATTCATCTTCCGGGATTTCTTGGAATTGTTTCTTGGATTTTGTGAGAGTGGTTATTCCAAGATGGATCTCGGCGAGGAGGATATGAATAGTCTTTTGACAGTGTTTGCCAAGATGGGATTAGCTCCTAAGCATGATACACCTGAGGCTTTCAAGGCTTGGATCAGTGGCATTGCACAGGCAGAAGGACCTCTCGTGGAGACTGTGCCAGAGGCCTTGTTGAAGATTGCAGATCCTCCTACTCAAGGAACAGCCCCAAGCATCAAGGTTGAAGGGTCCCATGTCGTGCTAACAGCTCCAGAAAGCAAGGTTCCTACTCAGGTTACAGCATCCTCCATTAACCATTTCCCTAGGATACCTATCTTCAGTGGTGAGAGTGGCAAGGACATCCCCTACGACTTGTGGAAATACGAGGTGGACTGTCTTCTTCAGTCGAAGACTTACAGCGATGAAGTCATCCTACAAGCCGTCAGGAAGTCCTTGAAGGGTGAGGCAGCTCTCTGTGCTATGAAGCTTGGTCACACAGCCACTGTACTGGACATCACCAACAAGTTGAGGAGTGCCTTTGGGACTTTAAGGAGGAAGGAGACACTCATGTCCCAGTTCTATGGAGCAAGGCAAGAGGAGAATGAGGATGTATCAGCCTGGGGTTGTAGACTGGAGAAGATCCTGTATCAGATCACTTTACAGCGTGCCCTCACACCTCAAGACCAGGATGAGATGCTCCGAAGCAAGATGTGGGAAGGACTTAGGCCGGAACTGAAGAGCCTTGCAGCCCACAAGTACGAGAGCATCTTCAACTTTGACGAACTGAGATTGTGCCTTCGTGAGGTTGAATTTGACTTGAGGAGGAACAAGTCACCTACAAGTACAACATCCAAGAAAACAGCAACAGTCAAGATGGCAGCTACTCAGGATTCAACAACAGTAACTAAGGATGAGGTGATAGACTTGAGAGCTATGATGATGGACATCAAGGCAGAGCTTGCTGAACTCAAGGACCGACAGTCTGCACAAGTTCTACTCCATCAACCAACTCCCTCTCAAGCAAGTGGACAACATGGGCGAAGAGGAAGGAGACAAGACAAGCCTAATGGACCTCCCTATCAGGACCAGCCAGCCTTTCAGGTTCCAGTACAACCACATATTGTACATCAGCCGCCTTATAACCCACCAGGACCACCTCCACAGTATCCTCGGTATCAGATGCCAGCACAGCCGCAAGTTCCACTTTAGCACACAGGCCAGGGAGAACAAGGCTTCCAGGAGAGAGATGGATTTGTATCTTGCCTGATGCTCATAGTACCGGATACAAGATACAACGCTAAGGTACCAGCTCTACTAGGAACGAATGTGCTTCGCTTCTTCTTGGACCTATGTAAGGAGCAACATGGAGTCAGGTTTCTACAGAAGGCAAACCTACACACGCCTTGGTACATAGCATATAGGACCATCACTTTAAGAGACAAGGAACTTGAGAAACGTGGACACTGTTTAGGATTGGTAAGGAGTACAGATGACAAGAACTTGATAGTCCCACCTAACTCCAGTATGGTTATCAAAGGACAAGTAACCAAAGGATTCAAGTTACCTATCACATGTGCCTTACTCCAGTCAACCTTGAACTCTTCATTACCACAGGATCTAGACATTGCTCCAACCTTGATCACCTACAACCACCAGGACCAAGGAACAGTTTATGTCCACATATCCAATGTCACCACCCGGACTATCGTCATACCACCAAGAGCGCTACTATGTGAGATCCAGCCTGTCTCTAATCCTGAGCCACCTTCAGAAGAAGTCAGCAGGTTGGATGACATCATTAGACAAGTGGACTTGGATGACAGTGACCTCACCAAGCAAGAACTGAGTCAGGGACTTGATGTCATCAAGAGGTATGTTGACATCTTCTCGAAGGATGATGATGACATTGGTTGCAGTCACATGGTACGGCATAGGATAGATCTCGTTGACGAAGTACCATTCAAGCAGCGCCACAGAAGAATTCCACCAGCGATGTATGACGAAGTGAGGAATCATCTTCAGACTCTACTCTCAGCTGGTGTCATCCGGAAGTCACACAGTCCTTGGGCATCCAACATCGTGCTAGTTAAGAAGAAGGATGGAAGACTGCTCATGTGTGTTGACTTTCGCGAGCTCAACGAACGATCTATAAAGGACAGTTATGCGCTGCCGAGAATTGAAGAATTGCTGGACTGTTTGGGAGGAAATAAGTTCTTTACTGTACTTGACATGAAAAGTGACTATCACCAGGTAGAAATTGAGGAATCACACAAGAAACGCACAGCTTTCACCGTTGGACCACTCGGCTTCTACGAGTATAACAGGATGCCGTTTGGACTCTCCAATGCGCCGGCAACATACCAACGTCTAATGGAGCAATGCTTGGAAGGCTTACACCTTAACACCTGCCTAATTTACCTGGATGATGTCATTATCTTTTCAAGAACTTATGAGGAACACCTTGAACGCCTCCAGCAAGTATTTCAAAGGATCAAGGATTCAGGTCTCAAACTGGCAACGAAGAAATGCAAATTCTTCAGAAGGAAAGTTCGCTACGTCGGTTACATAGTCTCGGAACATGGAATTGAAGCGGATCCAGAAAAGATCAATAAAGTTCAGGAATGGCCAATTCCAACCAATCCAGAGGAAGTGCGCAGATTTCTTGGATTTGCTGGGTATTATAGGAAATTCATCAAGGACTTCTCTAAAATAGCCAAGCCACTTTCGGAGTTAATGCCCAAGTCTGCATCCAAGAAAAACAAAGCGGCCAAGCAAGTCGACTGGATCTGGGGAGACAAACAGGAACATGCTTTTCAGGAACTGAAACATCGTCTCTCTGTGCCACCAATACTGGGATATGCCGACTGTGCTAAACCTTTCGAGCTTCATACCGACGCCAGTGGACATGGACTTGGTGCAGTGTTATACCAGGAACAGGGAGGACAGCCACGGGTTGTAGCCTATTCGAGTAGAGGATTGAGCCGATCCGAGAGAAACTACTCAGCACATAAACTTGAGTTCTTGTGTCTGAAGTGGGCTATCTCGGAGAAGTTTCATGATTACTTGTGGGGCCATGACTTTGTGGTTGTCACGGACAACAATCCTCTGACGTACGTCCTAACAACAGCAAAGTTGGATGCAACAGGTCATCGATGGCTGGCTTCATTGTCAAGTTACAACTTTACCATCAAGTACCGTCCCGGCAAAGCCAACATGGATGCCGACGCTCTATCTCGCCTACCTGTCAAAGAAGATTTGGAAGACATGGAACAGATTGGGATTGAATCTGTTTCTGCCATCTGTCAGTCTGTGCACGCCAGCAACTTTGTGGAAAGTTTATGTCTCTCTGCTGATGTTGTGGAACAAGATGACTTTGATCTGAGTGACGACAGATGCGAACAGAATGCCAGGGACTGGAGGAAAGCTCAAGCCAAGGACCCAATACTGACAGAAGTCATTAGCCACTTGAGGAATGGATCAAAACCAGACAGGAATACCCAACTCAAGGATCTGGACATGAATTCTATCATGAAGAGCTTTAGCCACCTTAAGCTCAAGAGAGGTGTTCTGTACAGAGTGACAAGTGTCAACGGAGCTTCAAGGGAACAACTCGTTCTTCCATCAACAGTAAGGAGGTCAGCACTACGTAGTTTGCACGACAACGTGGGACATCCTGGACGTGACAGAACCTTATCACTTCTAAGGGATAGATTCTACTGGCCAGGGATGGCAAACGACGTAGATCAACATCTCCAAGCTTGTGAACGATGTTTGAAAAGGAAAACACCCACTAACATCAAGGCTCCATTATCCAACATCAGGACATCAGAACCCCTCGAGCTTGTGTGTATGGATTTTCTTTCTTTGGAACCATCAAAAGGAGGTATAGAGAATGTGTTGGTGGTGACGGATCATTTCACCCGTTATGCCCAGGCATACCCCACCAGGAACATGTCAGCTAAAACAACAGCAGAGACCTTCTTTAACAACTTTGTGGTTCATTACGGCCTTCCCAAGAGAATCCATTCAGATCAGGGTGCGAACTTCACCAGCAAGCTCATGCAGGAATTGTGTCAGTTGTTGAGGATTGAAAAGTCAAGGACCACACCATATCACCCTATGGGAAACGGGATGACTGAACGATTCAATCGGACCCTCTGTGATATGCTTGGCACGCTAGATCCAGAGGAAAAGAAGAACTGGAAGGCTCATGTAGGTCCACTCGTCCATGCCTACAATTGCACCCGGCATGACTCAACATCAGTGTCTCCGTTCTTTTTGATGTTCGGACGTCATCCAAGACTTCCTGTGGATCTTGCATTCGGATTGGATCTAGAGAGCCAGGAATCAAGATCAACAACTGAGTACACACGATCACTAAAGCAAAGACTGGAAAAAGCCTACCACCTGGCAACAACAGCTGCTGAGAAGTCAAGAAGCAAGCAGAAGATGAACTATGACCAGCGTGCTAGAGCTGCCATGCTAGAGGAAGGTGATCGTGTGCTAGTGAAGATAGTGGCCTTTGATGGGAGACACAAGCTAGCTGACAAGTGGGAGGAAGATGTATATGTGGTACTCCGCCAGCCGAATCCATCCATTCATGTGTTTGAAGTGGGAAAGGAGAGTGGAGATGGACGGAAGCGAGTGCTGCACAGGAACCTTCTACTTCCAGTGGGATCCATGCCCATCAAGGAGCCACCAGTGACAGCGAAACCCCGGACAAGACAAGTGTTACCACCTGTGCCCAAACCGAGACAGAGGACTAAGATAAGAGATGCCAGCAGCAGAGAAGATTCATCGGATGAAGAATCAGTTGTGTTAATCACCCTACCTTCAAGACCTTCAGCTTCTACTGAGATTCCAGTGGAAAGGCCAGCTGAAGAGGAGCCGACAGGAGCTATTGAAGGAGATGGGACTCCTACTGAGGGAGGGGAGGAAGAGCCAACTGATACTGTTGATCCTGAGGATGAGCAGCAAGAAGATGGATCTGTGGCAGCAGGTGGTGACGAGGCAGAAGATGACGACACAGAGGAACAGCAGGACGACCAACCAAATCCAAGGCGCTCTACCAGAACCAGGAATCAGCCCAACTGGATGCGGAGTGGTGATTATGTGTTCTCTGCTGTGTCGAGTGCTGATTCAGAATCACCGGATTGGCTTGCTCGGGCCAAATTTCTCAGCTCCCTCATAGCTGATGACAGATTCAAGGATCAGCGCCACAAACTGTCGGATACTCTCCTGGATCTTGTTGCAGGCAAGAAGAAATGACGGGACGTCATTTCCCGATGGGGGGAAGTATGTTGCAGGCGTTTGTAAATAGCTTTTTATAATAAACTTGTTGTTCATGTAAAGTCTTTCTGTTTTTATTGATATGCTTTTAGTTGTAGGTTAATAGTTTCCAGTAGTTCTGCAAGTAGTATTGTTAGCTTAAGGTTTCTCATGCAGTGGATCAGTCTATTAGCTATATAATAGGGAGGTTGGGTTATTCCATTTTATCATGTATATTTCTTCCAATTAACCCCAATCTGTCCTCCTATTGGCTGATTCAAATCAGTGCACTTACCTCCATATTGCACAACTGTCACAGCACTCAGCACAGATAGACTGACAGACGATTAAAGAGAAAGCTATGATATTCTAAGGACATGATGATGATGATGATGATGATAATGCAGTATCCTTGTGGTTAAGGACTGATCACCCCGGAACCACATTCAGGGTATGTTTGTTTGAATATTTTAATGTTTCATGTGTGTTTATATATTTCTGCTATTATGCATATCATGCATAATGTGATGTATGTATTGGTACTGTTGATTATCAAATTGTGGTAATTAATTCGTAATGTATATATTGAGCTTATTGTGTATTACTTCAATAAGTGTTATAATAGTAAATGCAAGCTTCATTTATTATCTCCCTTTGCTATGTGTACTATGCCACACATCTCTGTCATAATCATGTATATAGTAATGATTGGTGGCAATGCATAATGTTTTTGTGTATTATATATGAGGCATAACATAACATGTTTTGCGGTACTGTTTTATGAAATGTGATATTTATTATAAACATGTTTATGTTGGATTGTGATGTATTTTACATTGTATTACATTATGTGTTGCAGGGTAACTATATCAGTTCGTGTGCTTCCATCGCACTTGAGAGAATAAAACCCTCACAACCCGTAACCAGTGTTGGTTCTCCTTTGACACCCCACGATATTGGTTACATTATAATATTGTCCTTTTGAAGATTTTGATTTACATTCGTCCCAGTGTTGAAAAAATTGCTCACATAGAATAGATTTAACATTACCTTTAAGCCAATTTCTATTTACAAAATTTTGAGAAAGCCACACATAATTTAAGCCAATACCTTCCAAAGTTGTTTTAACAACATTGATAAGTGGAAAATATACATTTGGGTCATTATATTGCATAATATACATAATTCTATATAGAATACTCGATAATGTACCAGTTGATGAGATTAACTTGCACCAATATGAGATAATTCTAACTTTAATAAGTACACCATGCTTGTTCTTGTCTCTCAGTGAAGATAGTAGTGTGTGAGTAGAAGACAGAAAGTCACTGCAGTGATCACTTATATACATCCATGTCTCACACAATCCCACAATAGCATACTGTGATAGCATCTCTTGTATACTTTTATTAGATGAATGTCGTTTTAGTGATTGACAGTTCCATGTGTATAAGCTTAAGTGTTTTGCTTGTGAATGTTTGACATTGTCTATATGTGTGTTTACACTTTGGCCCTGGCCAGTGTGTTATTTACAAACACGGAGTTTATCTTTAGTGCTATCAAACTCATATGATATTCTATCAATCACAAGCTTGTCAAATCTCAGAAAAGCTTCTTTACCCTCCTTCCTGGCCTGTACCATGTGGGGAATGACATTCTTCTCTTCTGTCTGACTGGGAAACTGAAATCCTCACTGATCTTCACACTGCTTCCTTTCAGTTTCTCCCTAGCACAGCTCAGGATAGCAGATTTAGTTTTGCTTCTAGTCATTTTAACAAGAACTGGCCTTGCTTTCCCACCTTCTATCTTCTTCCCCATTCTATGGGCCCTCTCAATACCAACTTGTGAATCATCAATGTACCATCATCATATGGTAAGAATAAAACTAAAGATAACATTAAAGCTTAAAAGGCATTTTTAAATACTTAAATAGTGTTTAAGAATGTAATATTTTTTATAATTATACAACTACTTTTACTTCCAACATTTCAACATTTCTCTACTGCTTTATGTATTATTAATAATGACTCACGGAAATAGAAATAAAATAAATTGTCGCGTTGGATCTATATTACTAAATTATACTGTGATGATTGATACGTTTTCCCCCTTCTATGCTTCATTCTATGGATGTGAATATTGCTATTATTTGCAGTTCTTTTTTGCAACATATGTAGAAATACTTTGTAAAACGTCACTGCATCAGCGTGAGAGAAAATAAACCTACAGCCCTGTACACGGGAAGGTGCAGTTGCTTAAACTCTAACTACAAAAATACGCTTCTATGATTGTAAAAATGATTTAAAAAGGGATTCTAAAAAAATCAAATGTAATTAAATATCACCTAAGGTATTACTCATAAAATACAAATGACAGATAAGTATTTTTTCACAATATCTTACGTTTTCCGTGACCGTGTGGCTCATTCTAATATGCTTGCATCAAAAACATACATTTTAAAGGGGCAGTAGCACGTTTTTTGATAATTTTATATTTATTCATTTTATAAAATTTTTCACTAATAATTGTAAGTTAATGTTTAATGTACTATATTGACAGTGTCAAAAATCTCATTACACAAGCCAATCATCCATAGTCAGAGGACAAAGTATGAAGATTCACATAAAATCCATTGGCGGCCTTTTTTTTGTGTACACCTTTTATTAATTTTATGTAAGAGAAGGGAGTCGCATGGCTAAACTTTACGTAATATATTTGAATTATTACTGCTCCATTTAGTTTAAATACATTGTCTTTCGATTGGAACCATTAATTTTCATTTTCCTGACATCACCTTATATTCCCCCTAAAAACGTGCTACTGCCCCTTTAAAGGGGCAGTAGCACGTTTTTAGGGGGAATATAAGCTGATGTCAGGAAAATGAAAATTAATGGCTCCAATTGATAGACAATGTATTTAAACTAAATGACGCACTAATAATTCATATATATAACGTAAAGTTTAGCCGTGCGATTCCTATTTCTTACACAAAATGAATTAAAGGTGTTCACACAAAAATGGCCGCCAATGGATTTTATTTGAATCTTCATACTTTGTCCTCTGACTATGGCTGATTGGCTTGTGTAATGAGATTTTTGACACTGTCATAATAATACATTTAGCATTAACTTACAATTATCAGTGAAAAATTCAAAGTAAAAAATTCTAAAAAAACGTGCTACTGCCCCTTTAAGTACTATTGCAAGATCTAAAAAAACACTTTCTGCTCTCCTGTAGGCTCATATTTTGTCGAGGGACTTTACAAACATTGCCTGAAACTATAGTTGGGAAAACGAGTTTAAATGAACATTTAGCATTCAGTTTTCAATTAAGTTCGAAAGTAAGAAATATTCGCCAAAAAGGACAGATCCGTTAGTACTGTACCCGTCAATAATACTTAAGTAACGCTGTTATCTACAATTAAATAATTGTTTTAGAAATAAAAAAGTTTATGCAACAATGTTTCATTAATTGAGGTATTTTCATGTAGACTCTCAATATCCATTTTTATACTAGATTTCTTTTATTAATAATTCACCATTATTGTCAAGTTACTGTAAACAAATGACGTCTATGTGTTTTTGTATCCTCTGTGTACTATGTTACTGTGAAGAGAAAAGTGATGACGTTGCATTGATGATAAAACTTTTCAAGGGTTGAGAGACTCAATGTATCAACGGCTACCATGCCATAGCTGTGAACAACTCGGATATATACATAACAGAATCTATTCATTCGCATGCAGCTACCTCAAGTCAGTCGTCCACCCACTATAGCTAAGAACGCAATACAAAGACACAATGCAAGTGCTTATATAGAGTTATGTCCATACTCGTCCTACAGTTACGTCGTGTATTACTCGTCTCTTCTGTACTTGAAGATTGTCTGTGAGTATCTTCTTGTTTTCTCACTTTTATCATTTATAAAATGTATTTGATTCATCTAATTAACATTAGATTTATAATCGTAAATTATTCGTTATCTCTCTTACAAAACGGTGCTGAAATTTAAGTTACTATTGTCAATTAAGGGGTGATAGGTACACGTAGGAATAATCTTTGCTTTTGATAGATAAATTAGACAGCAAAAAAGTTCCAATATTTCAATTTTGTTGTCATATAAACAAATTTATTGGTTGTAGACAAGACATTATATCATTATTATCAAACATTATATACCGTATTTTAGTTTATTTTGCAATGGATCCCACACTTTCATTGTTCATTATATCTTTAAAAGAGTAAAAACGGATCAGCTGTGTAACGACTTCTCATTTGTAAAGACATTTTAAGTGCATTCTCAATTCGTCCTAGACGCCACTCCCCAGATTGTAACCAAATTGATGCAAAAGGCATCTAAACTTTTGTATGTACTTGTTTCAATGATTTTAACAATAAGAATGTGTATAGGTGACCTATAGATATTGAAATCATAATAAGAAAATTCTACTCTTCATATCTTACAAACACAATTAACCAAGGGAAAACTTGTCTCGATAGTTAGTCTATGTTTAGCTTTGCTTTATTTTATAACAGGGTTTTATTCACGTCTTCACTGGACGGGTTTCTTTTGATACATGTTAATGTGGCATTAGACGCTATAGAATGACACTGGAATAGATTTGTATGCCTTGAGTATTTGTGTTAACTAAAAGTTGGTTTGCCCAATTCAATGCTTGAATTCAATCTGTTTAGGCTTAGTTCATATGAGCTGCAACATGTTATCTATGACTCATTAATACACTGCTGACGGTTTATACATAACATAAACAGTATGATCTAAAACTGTATCAGGAACTACAAATGTTGTGAATCTTTTTCTAAATTTAAAATACCCTGGTCATGTTGAATCTTTAGGAATATGGTTTGATATATTGGCTTAGCTTGAAAAACTGCATTTGGTTGGTAAAGATAGAACGGTTTCTGAACGGTTTAATAACGACATCATTTTCTGTTTGAAATGAAATATTGACATACTGTGCTCACTTTGTGAACAAATAATACTGGCCCTATTCAAGGTCGATTCTAAATTACTGATATGATTATATTAAAAAAGCAAATATGTAGAACACAAAGAAAAGCACAAGAATTTATTTACTATGAAGGAGGTCATACATTGTACAGTGTTGTTGTATTAAGGGACTATTTACTTTATCACATGATATTACAAACTTGATTTTCTTAAGCATGGGTTTTATAACGAAAACAACATAATGGTAAGACTACGTTAGATAAATTAGATGAATACGATACAACATATATATTCTTTATATGTAATTAAAAAAACATGCAAAAACACGAAACGTACATGATGTACATGTATGTATAAACTGACGTCCAAAAGAAACTTTACACTTTTTAAACTGAAATTTTGAAAACAATGTTATTTCAATATTTTCAGTTAAGTTCTCAACAACATAGTTGAAACCCAAACTTTTATGTTTAAAACTTTAAATCGAGCAATATTCATGCATTTTGCAAAAATGGCAAAAAATGTCATAATCAGGTGACCTTTCCACCGGAGTTTAGTCACGTGACGAAAAGGTTTATTAAATGTCCATAATGAATGTTTGTCCTCCTGTTTGTGAAAAAAACACCTTAAAACCGGTAACGGCACAGCAAAAATATCACCAATCCCCATTGAAAATCAACAAAACTGATAAAAAAATACCCTTGTTACAAGAATCGATAATGTTCCTTCATTTGTTATGGTAACTTGATCAGGCTTTACAGAGAGGTTGTGAGGATTGCTGACAACCCTGAAACATGGAAAAAGAGTAGTTTTTGACTGCATGAGGGCCAATATCTAAAACGTTAGACCACCGATAACGTTGTCTCTTAGTGACGTCAAGGATAGCATACATCAAAGGTCGACATGTCATTATGTTCTCGTGCACTATATGAACTTGAACAGTTGTAATCAAAGCTCATTGACTGCTCAATTGATAGCCATTGGCCACTCATCAACCACACAAGGCAATGTCATTCATAAAGTCATAACGTCAGAATTGGCCTGCAATATTACGATTTAACTGCGATTGTTCAGCTCTCAAGGCTGATTACCAGTTGTACGACTAACAAATGTGTCAATCTGACATGTAGGACTTTATCCATAAATTCCCATTGATAGAAAAACATGGATTCAGATTTAATGTGAAAATTGAAACTGAAGACAGGTGACGTAATTCAAATTTTGGCGTTTTTCGTTACACATGGCAGATTTTGAAGGGATAACACTCGGCCTGCTAATACCTGGCGCAAAAGTTGCTAATTTCATAACCTTAACGAAATTATTGCGAAAAAAGCATTTCAATGAATGCCTGAACAATCAAAATTTTGACCCCTGCCCACTTTAAATTGATTAATTGCTAAATCGGGGTTTTCCCCTTCAATTTTAAATAGCTGGTTGTTGACTGAAATGGTTGATCGATAAAAGGCACTTTGTTTTAAAGTTCTATCGTTCTTCATTCTTTAATCAGAATGATTACAAAATGTAGTAAAGTTTCTTTTGGACGTCAGTTTATCAAACAAGTTTCTACGATCAAATTGTTCATTAATCAATGGATTAGAAATCAAACGCAAAAATTATTTTTCAAACAAGAAAATAAACAAAACAAAATAACACATGCAAAAACACGAAATCTGTACTGTATATAAACATATATACGAAACCATTTTTGGCAAGCAAATAAGATCCAAAAGCGTAAAAAGAGTATCATACACAAAATGAGCATTAAGATATTGACACAATGAAGTCAGGTTTATCAATTGATATTGACTAAGAGGGTAATTGCTTAAAGTATGTACCGATGGGGTATTTTCTTTAAAAAGGGCAAAAAATAAGCGAATAAAAGAAGCTACGATTATTTAGTTAAGCTTTAAAAAAAACTAAAACGTGATAGAAATATATTGAGTTTGTCCTATATTGAACAAATTGGCGAGGAAGTCAAAGGAAACATCTACAATGTGTTTGTTTCATTTTGACACTAAAGTTTAAATATTATAACAAATATGATCATAACAATTGCAATTAAAGAAGAAACATCATCTGGTTTGTTGCTATAAATTAAACAGATGAAACAAATCGCTTAGCCCTGCCTAATTATGGCATTAGCAACAATCACTATAATGATATTCAAAATTCAAGCTGACAAAAACAAAATAATAATCCTCAGATAGTTCTGGAGTATGACAATTCCAAAGTTCGAAAGTTCCTTTTATTTCCTGTCATAGTCAACACCAACGAGTTTAGAGTAGTTGTCAGGCGACGGAAAGGGGAGAACTTCCTCATCATTATCTGCAGAGAAGTTGTCATAGCAGTCTGCAATTACAGGAACAGAGATTATCGGCGGTTCTTCATCAGTTTCATCATTTCCTAATGACTCCGTCGTGCTATGAGAGGTACTTGTGCCAAATCCATGAGCCCTTTCATATCCGTTGCCGTCAGCAAAACAATCCTCTCTCCGAAGATGACTTTTTTCATTTCCATGGTTCTTAACATGAATACCTGGAGCAGCATCACAATCTGGAAGAGGTTCTGTTGATCCTGCGTCAAATCCAGAGGTCTGGGCATCTATGGTTGGAAGAGCAAGGCTACGTCCTTGAGGCTTTGTCGAGCTTCTGATATCTTCCATTTCTGGGGGACGTGTGTCAGATCCAGTCGCTATAGCTTGTACAGTGAAGACATCAAGTTCTTCAACTTCTTCAACCTCAATAATGTGGGCAAATGCTGTTAGATAGCTGTTTGGGCGAGCTGGAACATGTAATGCCAAATCTGCAGATACACCACCAGCCTCAATCTCATCACTGCGAACAGTCGAAGCATCGGTTTGTTCGGCTTGAATAGGAGAGACTGATACTTGACTCATGGATGCTCCTTCTTCACTGTGAACAAAAGCATCATCGTTTCGCTCGGCCTGTGGAGGAGAGACGGATCGAGGACCTTCAGATGTTTCTTCGTTGCTGTGAAGAGAAGAATTATCCTTTCTCTCAGCATTTTGAGAAGACACGGGACCTTTGCTTTCTGACATACCTTTGCCTCGATTCTCTGACGTAGAGGTCTTGGTGTCAGAACCTTTGGTTCTACATCGCCTCGGCAGTTGTGGTGGTCCTGTGGCATCTTCATCTAGCTCGCAGTAGAAGTTTACAGTTGGTTCAGATGCTTGGAACTCTGTGGGGTCCCTCTGTGGCTGGAGATGGGGCCCTTGTCCTCCTTTCATACTGCCGTAGATCACACTTTGAAGTCTACAAATGAACACAAGTTGAAAGTCATTGCCAACATTGAGGAACATTTCATACTTTTTGCTTATAACATTATTTAAGACAGGTTTCGCTAATGATTATAGCACTAAAGACAGACAAATTAAGTGTTTTAAGAAAAATATGAGCGAATTACATTAAAAATGCAAGAATGTATTCACAACAACCTCTTTATTATTTACGATATTGGCAAAACAAATGGAAATGTTTATCAAATATCTTTCCAAATGGTATAATAATCTTCTTGTTGGTTGTACAAGGTAACTTATATGTTTTTCCCTGTCTTTTGTAAAACATATTTTATTTATCATTTTTTTGTCTACTGTTTGTTCTGAAAATAAAGTTTACCTTTTAAATCGACACGCCGCATATGTGACCAGAGCAGATACAATCAGCACAACAGCTGCTGCCACTATGTAGGGAATGTAGTTTGATGTGTCATCATCTTTTACAACAAAAAGGACTTGAGATGATATGAAGAATGATAAGAAGAGGTTATCATGTGATAGGAAAACAATGTTATTACATTTTACTCTATAGATTGCTGTTTTAAAGGTAAAACGAACATGTGTTAAATTATTTTTATCAGGTTAATTTCTGCGATCATATTATGTAAACAACATATTGTCGGTTTCTTTGTTTTCAAAGATAATAGTTTTTTGGCAAGAGGTGTGAAAACATGCTACTCTTATCTCAATGATAATTGTCATCAAATTGATAAAACGGCACAGATGACAAAAACAGCAACTCAAAAACATTGACTGGGCTCAGTCAATACTATACTCTGGTGCTTTCGTTGATTAATTGCATGATCCGCTTACAAGTCGACAATTTGGCTGAAATTGATTTTTGGCCCAAGGGCTTGTATAGCTGATATGGATTTGCGGTCCGAGTGGGCAATATTGACAGAAGTTGGTTGAATTTATCATATTTGCAAAATGCCCTTTGTTATTAATAGATATATTTTCAGTTCTTTCAATCACACCAAGCTGATCAAATAGGCATGCTGTCGGAAAATTCGAGAGATTTAAATACATTGAACCATTACACAAACGTTTTATACATATATTGATCCAGACACGTACCTGAAGGTGTCTCAGAATCATGCCCAATCTTGCAAACTCGTCGACATTCATCGCTATTGCAGTCCTCTTTACAGTCGTGTTGACAGAATTCTCCTGTGTAGTTGGACAGACACCCCTGGATGCAGTGACCAGTGTCTTGACTACACGAACCATCAATGCATCTCTTACAAGACTTCTCACAGCGACTCCCATGATAATTCTTCTTGCAGTTCTTACAGGTTCCATCCTTGTCATCACATTCTCCATTTAAACAATTTGCAGAACACTTTTCCTTGCACTGTTCTCCAAAAAATCTAACTCTACATCCGTCTGTACAAGTCCCTCTGCTATCACATATTCCATTTGCACATCCACTTCCACATCTTGACTCGCACTTCTTTCCATACAAACCATGAGTACAGCCTATGGAACAGATTCCAACTTGATCACAGTATCCGTCCAAACATCCTTCGGGGCATTTTGACTCGCATCTCTGTCCAAACCAGCCTTGTGTACATCCACTGGTGCATAATCCATCTGTGTCACATTCTTTATCCAAGCACTTATTTGGACATTGCCTCCCGCATTTAAGACCAAACCAACCTATTGTACATTTCAAACAGTCTCCTGAGGTTTCGTCACAGCCTGCCTTACATTTTGAACTGCACCTATGCTCACAGAAGTTTCCAACGTATCCATCTTCACATTCCTCTAAACAACCTTCAGTGCAGTCACCTTCACAGTGGAGACAAACATCACAGGTTCCTGAGACTCTGTTGCACACATCACACCAAGCTGGACAGGACGTGCAGGCGGTTCCGTAGTAGGAATCCTGACATCCTTCTACACATGACGACCCCAGCTGGCAGAATCCTCCTTCACATTCCTGGGGACATTTCCGGCAAGTATTTTCGTGTGTTGCACAAGGGATGGTGCATCTGGTGCCATAATATCCAAGTTTACATCCGTGAGTGCATTCATCATTGCCATTGTTCATCATTTGGCATATGTTGTATCTGCATCCTGCCCTGCATTTCTGGTTACATTTCAATCCAAAGTAACCATCGTTACATTGGGATATACACAGACCATTACTTTCACATGACGAACATTGCTGACCATCCATGCAAGGGGCGGCTGAAGCATTCAAATGACATTATCTTCACAGCATTATGTATTGCAATATTTCCAGCACTCTTAATAAGGTTTTCATTCTTATTTTCTAACATCTTTGGGAGAAAGTGACATTACTTTTTATGTTTGTTTCCATTATAGATATATACATAAAAAGTATTTATAAAACTTTCATTGTATTTACACACTACAGTTGCCTACAATAAATATGCATGACAAAAATATTGTTTAGTTATTTGTGGGATTATACTGGTCAAAATTAACGAAATATTGTTTCTCAATGAAACTGCAATGTAAATACTGCTTAAGAAGGCGTCTGCTTTTCATCGCCCAGCGACAACCTAAAACGAGGCTGAATGGCCAAGGGATGGGAGACACCGAATGTGACGTAGCAGAAGGACATGGCCTTGTCTGGTTTTAATTGAAAATGAAAGGCGAAATCCGCCAATCTGTGTTTAACATGCGATATGAGTATGATATACTTCTTTGTTGCTGTCAACTGTCCTAGAATATATCCTGATGTCTCCCTCGTTTCCCTCGGATTGATCCTTACACGCCAATTAGACCTATTCTATTAGGTAAAGAGAGAAATTTGGCAACCTTCATCGAACTCAGGACTGTGTTCTGATCAGTTCAGCAAAGATTGCTTCAAGCTCGCTTTTTCCTAAATAACAGTTTGGCATAAAACAGATATCGTTTTTTATCAAGTAAAATATAAAGCAGAACACAATGTTTTGGGCTGAAATATGGCAAAAATCTGCATTTACATCTAACCTGATATTTAGAGTTAGGGTTTGTGTAAAAATGCTGATTTGTCTTCAGGTGTAATATGACAAAAGTCAACTGGACGAAAGCAACCCGGACAAAACCACGTTATTTTCCAATATTTTGAAAGACATAAATTATGTATTTTGTATTTAAAGTTTTGAAGAGGCAAAATGCGTTTGGAATATCCTTGGAACCAGATTTTGCTAAATTATCCATGCTGACAAGCACATTTCAAGCAATTCAAATTGTTCCATTTGGACAACCGTGGGTAACCTCTCTGCCCTAATTCTGATTTGGTAAGATTGAATAGCTTTTTCTATAGACATCGTTTTGTAGAAAAAAATGAAAACGGAGTGATTTGAAAATTTTGACCCCTGGTTACCTTAATTTACCTGCCTAAACTGTTAGGGCCAACTGTTAGGTATGATATACGATGTTAACGCAAAATGCCCCTTACCTGCCTTAGCGGAATTTAAGCATTATCTGCTTATTAATGCTATGCTACCTTGTTCTTTTAATATATTCAAACTTACAGAAAATTTGTAACACAAGTAAACAAACTGAGGTATTAAGTAATATTACATGGAGGAAACTCATGCGTGATTGTAGCAGTATGTGATATTGCAAAAGATTTATGATATCTTATAAGATTAGTTAAATACTAAAATGATATTTTGACGAAATAGTATACTTAAAAAAGTGTTAAGATAAGGATTGCTATAAAATTTAGCTTACCATCCACTGTAAAAACCATTAAAAGCCAAAACAGGTTCATCATTGATGGTGTCCTGGCAGCTCGCTGATGCTACTGGATTTAACATAGAACTGATTCTGTATTTCTCCAACATCTGCAATGTTTCATTTTCCTTGTTTTGATTGTATTCATCCAAAATAAAATAAATTAGGGAAACAGTATCAAATGCTTGTCAATATTTAGACTTTAGTCATTTGAAACCGACGAAACTGAAAGCTAAAGGTTGAAAGTGATAATTGTAAATATGATTAAACGTCATTTATTGATTATTCAAGCCAAGGACGACCCGAAGGTAGTGGAACAGATTAATGAAACAAAATATCGAAACTTTATTTTACAAGAATTTGAGGAATTTAATAATTTGAATGAATTGCCAACTAATCATCATTATTGTTATTTATCATATTGCCTTTATCCACACAATTATTAAAATATCAGTGAAGGGGATCAGATGAATACGTATTGCAATTGCATGTACAATTGTAAGTACTGAATTTCCCAATAGCATACCTTTCTGCCACCGAAACTTTTTGGTTGCTGACAATATTTAGATGTATTCTATATTCACATTTTATTATGTAAATTCAATGTGAGGGTTTTGATAAGCACCCGACCCCATCAACAACTAATATAATATATCTAGAATAATCCCCATTTGCCACCGAAATATACAGCAATGAACAACACAGTAGGCATATTCATGTGATGGGATTTAAATTTGCTATTTCTTACATGAAAAGAGGGTATATGTATTAACATGTATCTAACATTTACAATACAACCTATATAACATTAAACATGTATTAACCCTTTAATCTACTTTAAAAATAACATTTTCTTTAGTAGTATCCTGTTTGTCTGTGCATTACATTTTTGCCCGATGAGCACTATGTCATTTCCTTAGCGAAATACCCGGTAATCTAAATTGTGTGATAGCGCAGAGGCGAACAATGAGTCCAAGTACATCAGGTCTATGTTGTTAAGTAATAGTTTGGAGTGTGCCTCCTGAAACAATCAAATATTGTTGTGAATAGTTTGAATTTACTATTTATTATACTTAGGAATTTTTCACTGTTTCTTTTATAAGAAATATGACATATGATGCACAATATTACAAAGCATCAACTCGACATATAGAAATTGAGATTTGTGTGTTTTATTTTTACAAATGAGGTATGTTGTTACAAAAACCCAAGTTGATAATTCAATCACACAAAATCTATCCAGAGTGTTCACGATTGAAAACTTGTTTTTTTCAGGTGAGGCCGACATGTCGACGTTGATTATCCTAATTGCTTTGATGTTGTTGCGTAAGTCGATAAACCAAGAATTTCAAATATTAATATAGGTTTTTCACAACTTTAGTCCTTCGTAATCTGACATTTGGAGATACATTGATATCACTCAAAGCATAGTATGTTTATGATTGTTCTAAATATGTATATAATATCCAATGAGCATTTCTTAATTACAATAAACTAGAAATTATTTCTATACAGATGTCCTAATAACCGATTATTTTATTAATATCACACTTTTCCTTTGTTAACAACATCCTTGATACCAATGCACACTGTTTAGTTCAATTTCAAAACAGGTACAAACATATATACAAGAAAATTATATTAGAGAGAACGTTGAAACTTACATTTGATGATAAAACATTTGATTCAGGCCTACATCAAATACATAGAGCTAATGCAGACTCAACCTGCCCTAAGAACTGCAGACCGTATGAGGGTGAAATCCACTGCAACAAGATTACCGGAGAGTGTTCTGAGGGCTGCAAAACTGGCTTCTATGGACTCACCTGCGACAAGAACTGTCGCTGTGGGGGTGGGGCATGTGTTGTTACCGACGGAACCTGTATGCCAACACCTGAACCAGTTTCTCCAGGTATTGTGCAATCATTTGAATTACAATGTTACAAGTTATTTGATTCCATTGGTTGATGGGAATATTGTCTCCCCCCCCCCCCCCCCCCCACACACACACACACACGCGTCCACGTCAGCGTCCGCGTTCCCATTAGTGTCATAATATTACTCTGATCTGAAACAACTTGACCAATGTTCACCAAACTTGCTATGCATCCTCCCATTGGTATACATCCTCTCCATGTCATGTAGATGTGCCTTTTGGAATTTTTAACTTCCCTGTAACTCCATTTTTGAGTTTTCATGGTTGCAACAGATTACACTTTGTCATTTTAATGGAAGGGGTTGACATGGTGTTAGGGGAGACATCTATTTTGCGAGGAAAAACACTTCATAGTTAATATTGTGTATAATTTATAAACTTACAATGAACCTATGGGGACATTTGCCCAGTAGCTGCGTATGTATGTGTTTTCCTCAATAATTAGGGGAACAAATGAATTATGTTATTTAAAGACACATTCTAGTGATTAAAAGGATGTTTTGTAAGCAACATATGAAATACATCGTTAAATAGAACAAATAGATGTCAACTTGATTTCGTCAAAAATAAAACGATTAAAGATTGAGATCACTTTCAAGTATTACTCTGTCCATCTAAACGGCTGTGAAGGTTTAGAACACAACGAAATCATGTGTCATTAGTATATATATGATTGGTAAGCTGCTTACATGTATATGCCTCAATGTCTTCCTACTTTTCTGTACATCTCGTTCAACTCCCATGTCTGTAATCTTTCCCAATCTGCAGTTATACCTACTAATTCTTTTCAAACACTTTCAGGGCATCACATCCAAGATTGCCGAACAGATGGCTTCGTCGCAGGGATATGGTATGTATAAATGCTTGTGCCCCCATAATTATGAGAGTTTGAAAATCCATCTAAATGTAACAATGTGAGACTGAAGGAATAGAATATTTTCAAAACTTGTCAATTGTCATGGCTTATGCTTATCTTTCAGTGTCCTATGTGCTGTCGTGGTTATTCTCATAGTGGCTGTTGCTATCCTGATAGTCAAGTTAAGAAGGTAAACATAAGGATATACATTTATATTCATCTTATATGAACCATTTCGAATGTGACAGTAACACGAATCTTAATTTCGATAACGTATTTGAAGAACATTTGAGTTTATAAAGAATGATGTACAACTTCTTCGTAGTCAGTGTAACGCTACGCTGACGTCATGTATTTTGAACTTCAACTCATAATCAGAGCAAATAAGGGACTAGATTTATTTTAGACAAAAGTATGAAAGGGTAACAATAACATCATGCACATGCATGTTTTCAGGTTCAGCAAAAGGTCCAATCGACCACAAACAAATAGACCAGAGGGTGAGTGTCATTCATTTTAAAACTTAAAACTTTGATCACTAGTCATTTTGATTAATATTATGTTGATTATGAATTATGAACTTTATAAACAGATAAAACGTATGTTTAGGCAAACTTTCAATTTCGTGATAACAAAGTCACGTATTTACTATATCGCATCTCTAGCCTTTGATAATTATAAAGTTATATCACATGTTCCTGCAAGACTGGTAGATATAAGGGTTAAGGAATAACTTGTTCCATTTGATAAGGACGAATATTTTGTTCCATTTGTTCTCAAATTGGCTGTTCTTTTTTCAAGTATAAGGACACACATTATCTGTTTTCTTTCTCGGACCATAACTGACTACATGTACCAACATATTTCACATGAACACTTCTTTCTTAATGTTTAGTAGGATATGTTTTATGCATTTCTGCATGTTTGTTCTGATATGAGTACATATTTTTTCGCAGATCAACACCCGTTGACCGAAAATGGCCAAATCGAGCCACCTATAGCGGTAATTTTATTTAATACAGGCAGTAGATTAATGCAATATTGGTACAAGATTGCGCCGCCAGACCTTCAATTTACGACAAATTATGCTTTTTGAGTGACGTCAATAATAATAGTCGACGACATAAGTGTCACCTATTCCTGGTCGATAATTTTCAAATAGGATTTGATGCGCTTATTTAAGAGAAGCCATGATATGAATTTAATAGAGTATGTTTTTAGAATAGAAGAGTTTTGCTATCATAACTTTAAGAAAAACTTAGCCTTCGGCCTCCTGTTTCACTATGTTGCGGTTACTAATTTTCTATCGTTGCAATAGACAATTACTATTTTCTCCTGAAAAAACACCTTTATCTCAATTTTGTTTCGGAGACATTGAGGTGGTTTTGGTTTGTTGGATGAATAGCAATAAACGTTAAAATTATTGTATCATTTTGCAGCTGCATCAGTCGGAGAAGGAGCAACTTGTTCATGATTTAGGTAAAAAAAATTAGAACAAACTACAGGTTTTTAGCTCAACTGGCCTGTAAGGCCCGATGGGCTTATGGCATGGCATGGTGTCCGGCGTCCGTCCGTAAACTTTGTGGAATTTTGACTCCGTCTCCAGAACCATAAGGCCTAGAAAGCTGAAACTTAGTGTACAGACTCCTTGACTAGTGAGGATTGAAAATTGTAGGTTTGGTGACCCTGTGACCCCTAATAAGGGCCACAGAGGCCACACCTTAAAAACCTGTTTTCATCTTCTCCAGAAGCATAAGGTCTAAAAAGCTGAAATTCCTTGACTAATGAGTATTTATATTTGTATATATTTGTGAACCGCATAAGGGGTAACCGCATTGGCCACACCCTTACGCAAAATCACATGTATAGCCTGAAGAGCTAAAGAGCCAATGGCTCTATTTTTATATGACGTAGTCGGGGGTATTTAGGTCTCCCTGTGTTCATCCATCTGTCCACCATCGCTTCCAGACCTAAACTTGAAAACAATATGACTCTCAGAAACTCTGATGTTACCTGTGTGGTACATGCCCTAACAAGAGCCACACTTGTTTTGTCTTCTTCCCCAGAATCAAAAGGTGTAGAAAGCTGAAATCTTGTGTACAGACTCCTTGACAAGAGAAGATTATAATTTGTAACTTTGGTGACCCTTTGACCCCCTAATTAGGGCCACAGGGGTCACGCCTTAAAAACCTATTTTCCTCTTCTTCTTCAGAAGCATAATGCCTAGAAAGATAAAACTTTGTGTACAGACTTCTCGACTAGTGAAAATTATTTATTATAGATTTTGTGACCCTTTGGCCCCTAAGGGGAGAACCACATTGGTCACACCCGAAAGCAAAATCAAATGTAAAGCCTGATTGGCTTCAGAGCCAATGGCTCTATTTTTTTTCTTATTTTCATTATAAATGCATTGGTCTTTAAAGGTTAAACAGTTGTAAATTTCGTTAACCTTCATTGTGGTAAAGACAAAAAAATGCTAATCAAGAGATGAACTTCAATCATTGTTTGTGTGTTTCAGGAGTTCACATTCTCTGCGATGAAAACAATCCTAACCAACCTGTCTTATTATACTGTAAGTTGTGTTGTATTGAATCGCCAATTTCAACAGACAATAGAACGTTACTAAGACACTCTAATTGTAGCTAGTCTTGTCCTTTTGTTATCGTTTTATCCTGTCAGTCGTCTAACAAACGAATTGAACTCTTTTCTAATATTTGTATTATTAGTCATATTTATTAAAGTTCAAAACATCTGGACGCATCAGTGATATGTTCTGTTTTGAAAGTTGCTACTTCAAATCGTGGGTACCTTATTTTTATTAAGTAACTTAAATCGGTAGGCCAAGATGTTATTTTACTTTATAACAAAGTTGCTCTAAGGCGCAACACTTCATCACCTACAGTTCTTGTCAACCTACACGAGTGAGCATAATGCATCTAGATTGTAAGATTTGACTTGGAGCTTAAGTAGCTGAGTCAACATAGCGGCAAACAGTTCAAGAAATAAGCTTGATAAAATGTTTCTGTTACTCTACAACAAGTTGCAGCTACCTGCATTTACAGGTGTCGTACGAGTTTGCGACCACGGACTAACAAATAGAATATTTCAAACCTGGCGCATTGCAGAGCATTACAAGCCGCATCGTGAAAAAAAATATATATACGCACTCACACAAAAATTAATCTAATAATTATATATTAATTGTTAACTTTTAAAATTTGTTTATTTTTTAAAATCATTTTGAAATTTAGAGACATTTGAAAGTTTAAAAATGTTTTAAGGATTAAGATGCTCAACAGTTGCACAACACAGTGACGCGTTAGTTCAAATATCAAAATTTTTCGTCATTAAATATTTTCTCATACCAAATGTCAAGGGAAACCGAAACATGGATCCTACAATCAATTTGCACTTCCCTCAAGTTCTAAAAATAATTTTAAATCTATAAAAAGTTATGAAAACGTTTGATGTATTTAAAACCTTCCTGCATATATTTAGCCTACACTATGGGATTTATAGTGGGTAGTCGTTTGAAAACTTCGGCTACCTTTCACAAAAGAATTTCAAAACTATTTTTCTACATTAGAATTGTTAAGTAAGACCTAAACTTTCAAATTAACATAGTTTTTTTCTCATATCTGGAATTTTTCTGACATGACCTAATAATAACAACTATGCCGCAAAAATAGTCAGTGTCAACTCATATTACAGGGTCAACATCTGTAACACAACGTGTACCGAAAACCAGCTCTTTCTATCAAAATCAACAGAAATTAGCATTTTCCGTTAGCCGTTTAGCAATGATAATTCAATAACACTTTTACGAAATTTCTCCAAACTGATTTCTCTTAAAGCAATAAGCAGTTTATACTGTATAATTCTAACATGTGACGCCAATGCTATCTGAAGGCAGCCATGTTGAAGCGTCTTGCACAACGATTTCTATGGTAACATATAAACAAAATTATTAACGTTTGAAGGCGATTTTCTCAATAATGTACACATTTTGAAAGTAGAACATTGATCGTTTTAGTTTAAAATGATACATTTTATTCAATTTTGATAAGAAATATTATTCACGCTTTAACCTGAAGCTAATAATATATAACTGTCACATTTCCTGGACTCGGCCACGGACTAAGCAGTGTAATCATAGTTTCATACTTGTTATGGGAATTTTTGTCTTTTTGGAATTCTGTCTTATGGTACGAACCCGTTGCCAATGGTTGCTGTCCGTTCCACCATTGTTCTAGTGAAGAACATGTTGAAATTTTAGTGATGAGGACGAAATGGTAGCGGAGTGTATAGTTTTTACCTAATATTTAGGGTAGGGATGTACCATGTCATCAAAGACTGGTTCCATTTCTGTATTCATTAAAATGAAAAGACAGATGCAGCGCGGGGAAAGCTGAAGGTTCGGTAACTGTCGGCAACTTTCGAATGAAAAGTTCAGAACATTTTCCAAGGGTCCAATAATAATTCTATCAATGTGATTTTTCCCTTTAACACTATTTACCAACTTCAAAGTTTTAAAATATAGCTTCTTATATTACACATTTCCCAAATATATTAGCATTGTATTTCGGTACACGTCATCATCATGAATTTCATGATTTTGAATTAGCCACAATCAAAATAATTGTGTCCCTTCAATTTATAGCCGCTGTAATGGAATAGATTTTCATGAGTAATATTGGTTAATTATATTGATAGCAACATCTCATAAGCCTGATGAATATGATAATTGGTTAAAGAATAACAAACTAAAAAAACGACAATTCTTGCAATGTCGCACTGAAAAAACTGTTTGTTACTATACAAATAACCTCGTACTTCCGATTTGTAAACAATGTTTTTCAACTTCCTCATACAAACATGGCTCACAACCCCGCATGATGATATAAACAGACGCGAGGAGCTTAAACCAATAATTAATCATATTCATTGCATTTTGAATAATAACGGATTCGGAACCATTTCTTCATAAACCATCGGATTACAAGATGACTTGTGAACAACTCTCTTACAGATTAAAGAAAATATGATGAGATCATCAGTATTTCGTACGGCCTCTGCATTACCATCTGACAGCTCATCCTCACTTGATTTCTGATATTTCAGCTATATATTTTTACAATTGGTTCAATTTGAAACGAAGGGTTATTGTTTTTGTCAGGTGGTTTCATCGCTTTACGATGACGCTATGATAATATAACCTAAGTACAGGAATAGTCTGGGTGCCGTATATCGCAGCGTGCTTAGGAGCAACTCTGACGTCATATCACGTGACTAGTTCCAGATTAACTCTCCAGGATGGCTTATACTAATTACGTGTATACAACTAAATGATTAAAATTTGCATTTGGTAATTGTTGCATCACTCGTTCTTATACGGTACTGTTGAACATAACGGAATACATCTTATCTCTGTTCCCCTTTAAACCAAATTATTATAAGTAAATCGAAAGCTATAGTTATTACAAAGAGAGGTCTTTTATAAGCAAGTTGACTTATTTATAACTTTTCAATTGTAGTTTCATATTTTGTCATACCCTTTACCACTATTCAGTCAATCTTGTGCATCGAATGACAGGAGAGTTGTTGTGTTCTCAGAGCACTCTAGTCAAATGTGTATTGTCATAAATATGTTTAATAAATATTGATAGATTCAAATGCACATTTACTTACATGAAGATTACCACCGTATCATTTGATTGTTTTCTTCAAGGTGTCCACATGAAGTACGACTATAGAAGAGTAAACAGTGAGACAACCCATATTACTAGAAGCCGATACCTGGTTAACGAACCAGACATGGACTCTAAAGCGGACGAGTTTGAGGAGAGGTTCCAGAAGTTCCAGGGCACCACATCCCTCTCGCCCACCATCCATGGAGACATTCCAACCTACTTGGAGGTCCATTCTCATGTCCATTTAAAGAACAAACTCCAACCAACCGACTTGCTTCTTTGTATCGGGTTTTGCAGAGAGACAGAGAGAGATAAGTGGCATCAGACCCCGAATGAACCACACTGTTATAGTCTGAACGTAGGAACATGTCCTAATCATAAGAAAATATGTACACAAATCTACAGAGGGGGCACGACAGACGCAATAGTCGATGTACAATCGGGCATTGAGAACGAGGCGGAGCAAGATGGCGATCTTAATTTTGGCGTCCTCGTGTGTAAGGGAAAAGGAATCATTGTTTATTTTGACTTGGCTAAAAAACAGCGTATTGCACGTTTAGAAAATGTTGATTTTGAAAGACCTTTATGGCCTTTGTTTGGGGTCTTCAAAAGATCTTTGCCTCGTGTTCGCATGAAGCTTGAGACAGGGCGAGACATCAAGATGTCTCAAGACAAGAAAGACATGATTCTGAGTGCTTTGTCATCAGTGTAATCGTTAGCCCCGTCTTCTTACGTTCCTAACAGTTTGAGATACATTCATTCCATTAACGTAAAGTTGGTTGATAGAATTTCTTGTTTCCATTTTAGAGTTGATAATTGGGTTGCAAGATTTTCCATTGTTTCAAAGATTGTTATTGCAGTATTCTTTTCATAGCCAGGTTCCTTCATTAGTCTTGCATTCAAAAATGACGAGTTATCACTTCTCAAGAAAGAAACTTTAAATTAAACGTTTTCTGTGATTAAAAATGTATATTTGGAAGAATTAATGAATCCAATTAGATATTTGAATACACTCGGTGTTTCTGATATTAAGCGCAGCATATAGGGGATATGACTTGATCCAAGAGTCAAACTCGATCTTTAAGTATGACTCTTCTATAGTTTATTTAGTTTTTAATCTGAGTTTTCTTTGTACTTTATAGTGCAGGATATGTCTTGTTTTATCGTCTTTCAGTTTTTTAATCTATGGGCTATGTTTGTACTTTGTAGGGAAGGATCGATAGATGTGCTTTTGTTAGTAAAAACGTTCATCAAAATAACTTTTTTAAGGTTTTGGTTCAATTGTAACTCAATGAAATATGTGGCCTGGTTTTGGTCGCTGTGAAGAGAATGTATGAAATTTAAAATAGTTCAGCGAATTCCGTTTCTTGGTTTTCATAACCCTTGTCTGTATTCGATGTAACAATGATACAAACACAAAGGAAATAATTTTGAAAATTTTAACTATACTGTACAGATATAGAACAATCATATTTGGGATGATACTTTTCTGCAATAGTACACATGTAACGGTGAGCTGAATTTTGATGGTACCCACAGTGCTGACGATTGCTGATTTACCATGAGGATCTGGGTTGGGATGATGAGACCACATGCTTGTAAATTAAATAGTTATTTACGTTGTTTGTAGATCCTATATTTGTTTCATTTGGTGCTATTTCAGAGACTAAAGCTTCATATCGATTGTTAGTCATGATTATAATTTCCATGTATTTAACAAGCTACTGGTCTGTAAACACTGTAGTACCTCTGTAAAGTGTTTTACAACTCAGAATGTAACAACGTTGTTTTTATAGTTTTAATAGATAATAAACTTTCATATTCGTCACTACAATCGTTAAAGCTTTTTTATGACTGTCAATTAAATGCAGTTTCACAGTTTCACATTTTGAGGCTGTGAAAATGTTCCATTGAACTAATATTGATAGAAAAGAATAGAAATCTAAGATTGTCTTATCTACAATCTTTTATTTGAACGTTTTTTCTTTTTTTACAGGCCGCTTTAGATAAAGGACCGGTCATTTATTACAGTGTTAATTTTTAACTTCCAGTGTTTTATTAGCGAGACCCAGAGAGGGTCGGAGAGGGCCTCGCTAATAAAACACTGGAAGTTAAAAATTAGAAGTTGGAGACCCCCTTTAAGTATATATTTTGTCATGACCCTCCCCTAATTTAAATTTAAAAAAACATTTTAAATATCAGTTGATAAAATGTTAAAACGTACATATTTACTCCAGTAATAATTGATTATATACAGTAAGTGTATAGTTGGGACAAAGTGACTTCCGCATAAACTCACTGTAATTGGTTCTAATATAAAATAATTGGTTTTAGGTAAAAAAAAGAAAAATTTCATTAATAAATTTCTAAAGGATTACATGAGTATTTTTTATCGATATGCTAAAATGAATAGTTTGTTAGATACGTTTTGGGATATTGTTAACCTCTTACTCAGTGGTACATAGGATGACTTTTAATTCTAAGATGAAAGAGAGAACAAGACCAAAATATCAAAAGGAGAATCAACACATCAACATTTTAATCTTTAACATTTCTTTCAAGTTAAACTATGAATGTAAGACTTAATAGGGGCTAGAAGCCTGCCACTTTTTTCATGCCTAATGGTTGAATGATAAATTCATAAGAGATATTAGCTCTCGTAAGTAAAAGAGATCATACGAATCTATGTTTTGGTTGATAAACAATTATAAAAAGCAAGAAAATACATGTCATAGGTTCTTCTTTCAAAAAATCCCAAACTGATCATACAAAAAACACAACCACCTAAAACAACAACTTATTTAATTGGTGCTACGATATTGGTTCAAAATATCAAAAGATAACAAATATACAAGACAAAAACATACAAGTGATATGTGGATTATTGTGATGACATATGTTAGGTTTTGTTACATTTGAATATTTGTTGTTTTAACTTTTTGAGTTAAACAAATCACTATTTTATACAATCTTAAGAAAAGAAAGAAGAAATTGAAATCGTTAAGACTATGCATGAAGGTTAAAGGCACACCTAAAGAAAACAATGATATGTTATGTTTCAAAATATTTTTTTAATTTGCATCTGAAATTCGGAACTATGACATTGAAAGATAAATATGTTACTAACGCATATATGGACATGAAGATTGCTACAAATGGAAAACTGTTCCTTATATTTCCAATATCAACATTTTAAATCAGTTTATTTTTATATTTTCTTTGCTCTATATGATAATTTGGAAAAAATTGTTTTTCCTAAGATATATGCATAAACCCAATTATGAAAATGTATTTAAATTGATCAATTTTAGCTCTCACAAATTTGTGATATATCTTAAATAGTGTCACCCTATAGACAGTCTATAGGCTAACATAATCAATAATAATTGATACTATATGTATAACTGTAATGCAATTTGTTTTACTGGATCTGTTACTACATTATTCTATATCATGGTTAAAAATGCATCTGAACCTTATTAAGATACAACAAACAGTAACAAAAGCCTTGAATACATGAATTGTCAGTCACCAACAAGTTATCAGTTCTCTTAAGCTCTGCTGTTCAATCAGATGATGTAGAACTCATGTTGCTGTTACAAACAATTTTTTGGAAAAACCTGTTTCGGAATTAAAATCTTTGAACTATACCTAAAAAGATTGATAATGAATTGTTACCGCATCTTCCAAGTGTTCAAAGTAAGATTGTTATATTCTTGTCTATTTCAAAATGATCCTCCCCAACCTCTTGTGATTTTTCTCATGACCCTCCCCTGATGACTGTATATTTTGTCACGACCCTCCCCTGAAAACTCACGGTCCACCCTCCCCTTCCTGTAACAATTGGTTAACCGGTCCCTACAAATGAAATACAGTTAATGCAACGAGTGTTCTTTTAAAACGTTTTAGTATTTTTCCATCAAATCCAAATAAGTAACATATTTTTCAATCACATGCTGAAGAAAATACACCTCGAAATTTAGAAATAGATTATCTATTTAGAGAGAGAGACTGAGAGACAGAGCGACAGAGAGAGAGACGGAGAGGGAGAGGGAGAGAACGATAGGGACCGAGAGAGAGAGAGAGAGAGAGAGAGAGAGAGAGAGATAGAGAGAGAGATAGAGAGAGAGATTCCTATTGAGTTTCCTCCATACAACAGTCTTACAACAAACTGTATTAGCACAAGTGCAAACAAAACCTAGTAATTACCAGACCAATCACAGTATCGATCCCGTTTATAGGAGCGAATATACGACAGGAGTTACCTCCCTCTTGCTACTGCACCTGAATGTTTTAGCAAAAGGCTGTTGAGGATTGCTTCGCTGACTTTAAGTAGAACATTTGGATTTTAAAAGCAGTTTATAATAGATCAGAACTCTCCAAAACTATATAGAAAGGTATAAAAAATGCACTTTTTCTCGCATCTTTAGAAATATATATATATTGACATTGTTGAAATCTTTAATTGAATTTCTCTCATGAACTTTACCTGATTGTAATGCCAAACGTGGCTACATAAATTATCAATATCCTTCAATTACGATATGGATAAGATAAGATAAACTTGACCAATACAGGAATAGGAAGGTGTACACGAGTCAAACTGGGTCAGTTAGACCCATATGAATGAGCCGCCAAGTCTGATATACAGTGTGACATTGTTCATTAATGCCCCTATTTCACTACGAGAGGAATTCTCACGAATCGCCACGATAGAGAAATATTCAACATTCGTGAACATTCGTAGACAATTCGTGATTTATTCTTGTGATTCGTAATGAATTCGTGATTGATTCGGCAATATTCTTACAATTCGTGGCATTCGTGAACAATTTTTTGTTTGTCAAAAAATGTTCCCGAATCAACTACGAATTTTGTTATCGTAGTTGTCTCGTAAACTATTCGTAATTAATTCGGGTAATTCGTAACAAATTCGTAACGAATTCTTGGAAATTCGTGGTTGATATGTGTGATGGTCTCTCCCCGAATTATTTACGAATCATCTACGAAACAATTACGAATGTCCCGAATTAAGGACGAAACATTCGTAGTATATTCGTAGTTGTTTCGTAGTTATATCGTACAATTCGTACATAATTCGTAAGCAATTCGTATTGGTTTCGTAGTGTTTTAGCATGAAAAGCTACGAATTTTCGTAAACGTTTCGTACAAGTGAAATTGCAGTTCACGAATGTTGCCGAATATTAAAGAATATTCACGAATTTTTACTATCACCTATTCGTGGCGATTCGTGAGAATTCCTCTCGTAGTGAAATAGGGGCATAAGCTAGTCCTTCTCATGACGGTATCCACCGCCTAGCCTTACAATGTACATTATAACTTACTCAATACAAAATCACAACGAAATAACTCGCCTAGTGTTGTGCTGTAACTTGGTGGGCAGGCTGACAGAAAATAACTCTTCCTTCCTGACAACTTTTTGTGAGTACCTGTCTGTTTTAAGCTTCATTTATTAATTTGGAATGGTTGGTTTAACTCATTAAGATTAAATTTATAATCAGGAAGTACTATTAAACAATTGGTATTGAATATAAAGATAAAATCAAGTCAATTTGAGGAGATAGTTTATACAATGCTTTTGTTGACAATGGTGTACTGACTTTTGATAAGAGAGAGAGAGAGGGATTCTTTATTTCCTCCAGTTTCAACCGAAGATCATAACATTTATACAATAAATTATTTACACAAAAACAATGATACAATGATATATACATATACACCAATTAGGAAGTGATATAAGAATATAAAAACAGTTTCAATGCAGAGAATTTATATCAAAAACAGTCTTGAGTTATACAGTGCCAATAGATACGTATATAAAGTTTTTGAAAGTATCATTGTAGGAAATGATGTTTCAGGTCATGTACATATAATGAGAATGGTAGAATGATAATTTCCCAGGTACCTTGGTCGATATATTTATTAAACTCAGTTTCACCACCAAACAAAAAGGTAGCATATCAATTTCATCTTGTAGTTCAAAAGCAACATAAACATCAACCTCAAGAAGATCTATCATAAAGACAAAAAATGCATTTCGTTTAGGATTTAGGTGTTCAAAAAGTATATGAAAGTCAAAATAGTTAGTATGATATATTTGCATAAATTGCATTCCTTAGATATTTTTCCTCGTGATGAATAATTGTAGAGCAGATTTATAATTTGGATGTAAATAAGCTAGATGCCAAAGAATATGGGAATTAAGTTTGGTGTGAACGCGTCCATAAAGACTCATGTTTGCGTTAAAAGAAGTTTTCATTTTCCATAGGTGTGCTTCATAATGATGTACAGTTGTATTTACAATTTTAATAACTTTAGATGTTTTGCATTGTAAATGTTTGTATACTTATAATAACATATTTTGTTCCAACATGTCAACATCAGCCAGTGAAATAAATAAACATATATCCGAATATTTGTTACTGAACAAATGTGGCTTCATGTTTAAAAATTTAAAACAACACACTGTAAATTCTGCATCAAAAGGTCTGATCTCCTTTCTTTTAACTTAACTATTTTCAATTTGCTCTCTTCCTCCAAAAAGGAAAATCTAAACCGTAGTTTAGCTTTCAAATCCACGGATATTATTCCATGTTCCAATTTAATAGGAAATCATAGTAGTTATAATCTTCTGTTAACAAATAAAGTATTTTTAAAGTAATGATAAAACAGACGGTAAACGAATATACAGCGTCTCTTCGCTGCGTCCATTGAAAGGAGTTTTCTCCAAAGGAATATGACACCACGCATTTCATCTATACAATCAACCCTGACTACAGATATGTTACGTTAAAATATTCATTTACAATGGGTTTTGGCTCGTCTATTCAATGCTTCAACCTAAGTCAGTTTAACTTTGTACATGTTAGCCGCAACATGTTATATCTGACTCATAAACACACGGCTGGTGATTTGTACATAGCATAGAAGGTATGATCTAAGCATTTGTAAGGGACATTGAATATCATTTGTAAAGTTAAGTTTCTGTTCATGTTGGACCTTTAGAATCAACTTTGCTATAAGGTGTTGTTTGGCAAGTTGTAGAATTATAATACGTTCATTTGATCGAGATCAATACACGAGACGGCTGAAATTTGTAATGTTACATTAAATTACCTTTTCATGATAAACACATTTGCGATGTTCGCAATACTATAGAGGTTTATGTCATTGTAATTGCTCACCGCACATTTGTAAAGTTTTCTTTTATTTTTTCATGGGGTGAGGGAGACTTTTAATTGCAACTTTGTTTAACAAAGCCAAATTATAAAAAGTAGTTTTAAAAGCTTTTAAGTATTTATAGATTATTTTGTATTATTTCAGTCTAGTCGTGAAAGACAAATGAAGAACCTGTTATATTCTTCGGAGACAAAATACTGAATATGAGATTGAATTTGTCATATAAATGTCAGCTAGGGATCATGTAATTTCTTGATTATTGTGTAGTTTCTCTCCAATGATAATAATTATTTTTGGCCAAATTTCATTTTCTCTCACATTTTTCCTCATATGTTCACTAGTTTTACATACAAGCGATTTTTGGTTCAATTGCGTGGTACATGTAAATACATTATTAGGTCTTCAAGACAAAGTCTGGAAGACCTATTGATTTTATCCGATTTCTTCAAGTTCTTTTTTATTATTATTATTTGTACTTTTTTTTTGAACGAGCTACAGCTCAAACGGCTACTCCAAATGTGACGAAACTTGGCATGCTGATAGCCCTTACCCTGGAATCGACATGCTAAGCTTTTGGGTCAAATCGACCAGTACGTTAAAGGTCCAGTTCGAATCCAAAATCGAAAATTTAACATTGATTTTTTTTTCAAAATGCACTTAGAGACTTAAATTTTTTTTAGAAGAAGTGCAATAAAAAATAATGAAAAAAAGTAAATCATGGCAAATTTGTAGGTCACGTGGTTCGGCCGCCATCTTGCTTTTAGTACATTTTTGACGATTTCCGACCCCACCCGCCTTTGACAATCTTCTCCTCTGAAGATACTTGCACTACAGAGCTGAAATTCATACTGAATGTAGCTGAGGGATTGTTTTCTTGAATTCCTGATTTTGAAAGACCTAACCTTCATACTTTTTGTACTGTGACCTTTCAAAGTTGACAAAAATCGCAAAATCGCCAACTTCAAGGGCAGATAACTCAAAAACCAGACCATAGAACTTAATGATTTTTGCATGAGAGTTAGACATTGGCAAGGTCTTCAAGATAAAAGAATAAAATCGCTCGCGAACAGTCATTTCCGGTCAGGAGGAAGGGTCAAACTTTGCATTTTAGAAAGTCATGTTTTGGTTGGTATGGTTTAAACCTCTTAAACAAACATGCATGTGAAGGTCAAACATTCATGTGAAGGTCAAACACTATGTGAAGGTCAAACAGGAATCTTGAAGACCTAAGTATTGACGCGTCAATCCTAGTTATACATTATTATTATACATTATTTTAAAAAATTACAAGAGAACCAAATTCCATTTTACAAAACAGGTATCAACTTGTTTGTGTATAGATAATTTGATTCAAATTATTTTGTAAATACTCGTCATAGAAATACAACTGTATCCGTATATCTCAAAATATTTAATGTTTCGTTTTCCTTGAAATGACTTTTATCACCGAAAATATTCTCAATCACATGATGTATCACGTGATTGGCAATTATTAAACTTTGATTACTTACAATCCATGGTGTAATTGATAATATAGTATCATGTTACGGTGTAAAACAATGCCCTATGTTCTATAGTTTGGGTACTTAAGGTTGGTATTGACAGTTTTGTTTTAAATGATAAGACACAATCTAAACGAATTGTTTAACACAATGATAAGACGTGACTGACACATCGTTTGATATCTTCACAGATTACCGGAAACTTATTTTATTAGACCCCGGGGTTTAATAGGCAAAATCGTTTTTCTGGTGGTTAAATGGTTTACACATATTTTACCCCAGGGCCTTAATTTGAAAAATGCAATATAATATAATAAAAATTAAAACATGCGTAAATTCATTTACATTACAACAACAACTTCCATATTTCATTTAATTAACAATGACCAAATTTACAATTGACCTGTGATCGATGATAAAAAATATTCTAAGATGTCAAATTTATTGAAAACAGCTGACTTAGGAATTGATTTATCGCTTTTTGATAGTAAGACTCTATAAACATTTATTTTTTGGTGTTTTTTTGGTTTTGGTGACTGATGATGTTTGCATTTCAAATAAGTATGGATATCGCTTCAGAATTAATATAGTATTCATATTGCCTTATGCAAAAACCTTACTGTAACAGACACAATTTCTCATTTAGTGAGTGAGTTGGAGTTTCATTCCGCTTTGGAAATATTTTACAATATTTTACAATTCAATGAACATTTCAGTTCTTACTTACGATTTAAAGTACATGTACATTTTACGTTCATAAGCTTTACACAGCTATATTTTCACATGCACATTTTTACAATAGTTGCTCGTCTTAAAGGATATAAGATGCTTTCACTGATGTGTGTCACTGTGTGTCATTGATAATTCCTAATGCTTCATTGCCCAGAATGTACTTTATATATCGTGCAATTAAACGGCAATCCATATGTTCCCCGGAGAAAGTATCAATAGACAACTCGTAATAATTATTAAAAATTTCACAACAAATCGGAAGACATTGAAGGATTTTTTTAAATTTCTACAAAACATCAATCAGCAACATATCCATATATAACCTTCACAGTACATACAACCAAACTGATGTAAATACCACGCCTATATATAATGTTCGAGCACCAATGCTTTTAACAAGTTTTCAAGGAGAATAAATACAAGCTGGGTAGCGATATATATGCGACATGCATGTATGGGTGTGTTCTCTTCAAGCAAGAGTACTAGTATATGAATTTTAAAACTTATTATATCTGTTGCTCCATTATTGTCAATAACTGATGTTTTCGTACGTATACATATTATTTTCTGTTGAAATATCAACTGTCAGTCTGCGGACCACGTTTATAGCAAAGTATAATTGTTTTGGGTTTTTTTTGTATTTGCTTTATTTTGAAACTCGAATTAAGATATTTGTATGATTCCTAATAAACTGAGAGACAAAAGAAATTTTACACCCTTTTGTTTCACTAATACAGTGAAAATAACAAAACAAATTGATATGGAAGAACCGTGATATTATATAATGTTCAATGTTGACTTATTATTATTAGTACTGAATCTTGGGGTGCCTAAGCAGTAAGAATTCCTTGTACGGTAAACAGAGGTGTCTTCTGATCCCCACAAATCAGATCTCTTCAACACAACCTGGTGCATGTCGCTCTCCTCTAGGTCTATAAGGATTTCTATTTTACTTTATATATTTTCAAAATATTTACTAAATTACGGATTTAAAGTATTTTTTATACCTCAGTTTATGAATTAGACAATTCAATGGTAGAAAGAGAAGACTTGTGATAACACTACTAATAACACTTACACTAATTATATATTTTAACTTTAGATAAATAGATAAAGGATGATAGACGTGAGTTGTAAATAGATATAGTAAATAGTTATCTCGTTCGCTTATTGTGAGGGGTAGTTGCCCATTTCAGTGGGACAAACGCAATGAATCCGCACAACCATACCTGTTACGTTAAACAAATCTATTGAACGAAATGTTGGTTTGTTTATTCAATGAATCTAGTTGTGTACATGTTAGTCTCAACATAATAAAGGTAGTACATGAATAACAAACGCTATTGCTATCCACTGATGTATAACATGAAAGCTTTGATCTAAACATTTGGTAAATATATTCGTAAAGTATAATTTTCTGGTCATGCCATTTTAGGTTTGTTTATTTGCGATATGAATTAATTATAATTAATTTATATTCTATGTAGTAAAGTTAGGCTTGCATTGAACTGAATCATACACTTGCGTGCAGGGAAATATTCCTGTCGTCTGTGATATAAAATATGTAGCATGTAATGATTATTTGATTAGTAGACGCTGGATAAGGAAATTTTACCCTTAAATATATATATATTCAAAGACTGAACTCTGATTTTTCTAGTCAACTTCACAAGCGTAAATGTAATGCACATGTTTTGCAACAACAAAAATGCTATATGCATGATCCATCAAATTCATTGCTATTATCAACCTACATGCATTCATGAGCAGACCCGTCGCTAATGGCTGAATTATTGCCCAAGCGGTGTTAAGCTCACTAACTCACTTAGCAGACATGATAATTTCGAAATGATTTATAATGATTTCTAGATCAGACATCCTATGTATGATTATTGTTTTTTTTATAAATCATCTGTAAAGGTAAGGAGACAAGAAAGAAAACTCCCCACATATCATTGTACCACACACTTTCGCGAATCGTGCTGTAACCATTTAAAAATAATTCTTTCAAAGATTTGCGTTTAAGAGGCTTTCCGTGAGTTATCAGAGCAATTTATTTATGGTTACTACATTTCATCTCCTTCGTTTACAATGTAAGATAACTTCAAAGTTTTTGTTAGACAGTTTACCTTGCATTTCATTGTTCGTTTAATACAAATACAAAAGCAAGATTTTAACATCTATCTATTTTTGTTTTATCCTTTTAACCGTACTGGATATAAACAAAACTTCTATGAGTGTTTAAAAAAACCTCATCCATATCATCACATCAACATGACTTGGTAAATTACAGTGACAAATATCCGGGGAATATTGTCATATGGCAAGATTTTATCAACTATTTAAAATCATTCCTAAAAAGTGAAAAATGTATTTCTAAAAAATAATCTTCATGAAAGTGCTGACGTGATCAGCAGTGTTTCGCCAAAATTTTATTCATTGATAATGTCATGTCATGCATTGTCAGTTTTGTTATGAGTAACATCAAATCATTGTGACGTGTTTTAGCTTTATCTCACACAATCGGAGGAAGTTTTAAATGATTATTTTTCAATGATTTCAATATTTTCACTTCTTTGTTCACATGTTATGCTTCAGTGTACGAATGTCCTTGTCATTTTATATGTAACGGACAAACAGTGACATGTCTGTGCTTGGCAGTAAAGGGATATGTGGATTTTATTCATATTCAACTGATTCGTGTCAATGTGACATTACACATCAAATCTATAGATAAGACTTGACTGCGACGAGGGGCTATAAAACATTTATGAACCATCAATGCAGTCGTCCCTTTTCAATACTTCAGGCCTAACGTTTATTCAATAGATCAATATGAATGACCCCTTGTGATTCGTGTTGTGTGAATACTAGCAATTATGTTGTATTATGAGCACATGAATCATAAACATTTATTGTAATCGTTTCATGTGTAACTATGAAGGTATGACCAAAACATCAGTCGATGTGCAGTGGCTTTAACTGCTGTGGATTAAACTCTCTGATTTGGAACCATGTTGAACGTTAATCAGACAGACAGACAGACAGACAGACAGACAGGCGACATTTTATTTTATGAACGTTAATCATGTGTTATAAACGTGGTTGTTTATTATGAATTTTGAAAAATGGCAGGTTTATTTTATTAATTGATATGGATATCTCGTACGTCCGGTTTCACAATATCAGTCGTGTAATATTATTGTATGAATCATCGATTGAATCGACGCTTAGTGTGGTTATACATATTTTATTCAGAATGATTATGAACATGCCACACTGGTTTCTAGTATTCGAATCTTCTCGTAATAATTTCAAATTACCAGGAAGGTACTAGAAATTTAACTCTCTATGCAATTATCTGCATTTTCTACAAATTCATGAGAAGATCCATGAGATGCAGCCATTCACCAAAAAACTTGATCCTTGAGTTGTGTTGTTGAAATTGCACTTAAATAACACAGAAAATCTATAGAAATGAAAACATGCTAACAGCATATTTGTCAGTCACCGAGACGTTTTGCCACTTTTTTCTCTATGTTAAATATCATCCAATAATTATGACTATAGTAATTCTTCATTAGCCTGGATTTGGTAAACATCAGTTGCTGTTCAGCACGTAAGAACGCTAAGTTACATATTGAAATATACAGCTGCACAACAAAAGTTTGTTTCATTACTTAAAATCCTAGTACAAATATCATGTAATACGGTATTCGTTTACATTTGACTAAATTTTACAAGAAAACCTTTGATGATGACGTTATAACATGTACAGAGAAATTTGTATAACAGTGTAAAATATTGTGTTGTTTGTACAAACAAACAAGAAACAAAGCACTGAAGACTATCACTTATGATGTAAACACCATTGAACGATAAAATGTGTATTATTTTGCTTCCTTGAATCCCATACTTAAACAGTTAACATAACTTAAACATTTTATTTACTGGTGAAGTTAAAATATTTTAACACTGCCAATACTGATTAAGGTCAATTCACTGTATAAATCAGGCCAATTTTGTCAGAAGTCTTCCCTATTTCAAAGACTTCAAGTTTAACAAATTCATGACAAGACATTAAAAAGTCACAAATGGTAAAAACTTAACATGAGCAAATATCACAGATTTCAGTTGAAATTGTTCGAATATTGGAGAATGCAAAATAGCCGATGAAACTTGCACGATTATTATTATTATTATTATTATTATTATTATTATTATAAAACTGCTACTATAACTCTTACTTCTCATACTTCTAATGCAGATAGTGCTAAAGTTATCACTAAGTCTTTTTACAATCTCTATCACTTACTATTAGTTACTGGACTTAGTATCCCTACCGATGTGGTGACTAAATTAAGATTTTTTTTCATTGTATGACATAATGTATTTGCAATTCCCTAACAAGGCAGTTGTCGCTGAGTTGTAACGTTTCATGTGTAACAAAGCGTGTCATTATGTCCACCCACTAAGAAAGCAATACAAAGACACATTGAAAGTGCTCGTTTGGAGAATCTCGTCCAAAAGGTGTGTGATATTTACTCGTTCTACAGGTATGTGATATTACCTCGTCCTTTCTGTCCTTGAAGATTTTCTGTGAGTACCTGCTTGTTTCTCACCTTTATCAAAAGTTTAAAAAATATATGTCATCGCAAATTCGTCTTATTCAACAATTTATGACTTTATCTACCTCTGAGGGAGAGAATGTGCAAACCCAATCGAGAACTATTGACATCCTTCGGTGCAGGTGAATTGGAAAGTATTTCATTGATTCAATATAAGGTAGAACAAGGAGCTGACATGGTCGAGCTATATCCCTCGTAAATGGCACAATCTGTATAGATTTTCTATCTTATTTCAATTTAAGTTATTTTTCTATCTCTGTTTTGATAAACAGGATTTTATTCTTTCATATTGCAGATCAAAAGTCACACAAAAAATGTTAGTCCAATAATAAATGTCTTCAAAGTTACACACACAAATTAAAATTGTTCTTCATCTCCGTGATCAATTTGATCCCTTTTGAAAAAAACAGTGTCTTCTCTTTTCAACGAAAAATGAAAAAATAAATAAAAATGTGTTAAACACACACTCCAACGTGTCATTAGGAAGCTCAATAGTTAGAAGTTTTGGATCAGACAGGCCTTTAACCAGTTTTCAACAGCAATCCTCTTATTTGGCCAATATACATAACATTTTATACATATAAAATCCAAAATTGTTTATCATGACACAACTTCCTATGATTCTGTATCTCTTTATCAAATTTGATCAAAATGTGATGATTAGTTAAGAAGTTGTGAGCCGGACAGGACTTGTAACAGTAATCTTAATGTCCTCCTAAGCGAAAAATACGCAACATTTTACCAAATATTTTCAAAATCTTTAATCATGAAACACCTTAATATCATTATGTATCTCCATGTCAAATTTGATTAAATGTGATGATTAGTTTAGAAGTTGTGAGCCGGACAGGACTTCTTTTCTGACATACATGTACTTACCAATATTCTCAAAATTGTTACTCATGAATCATTATAACATGTATCTTCATTTTCACTATAAATTTGAATTGATATGGTTGAATAGTTACAAAGTGCCGATGAGCCAAATACGAATTGTACATAGGGACGGAGCCCATTTTCATACCCATGCAACTTCGTTGTTGTTGGAGATAAAAAGTGCAATAATGTAAGAAGTCGACATAAATCCTGAATAGCCAAAGTGAGCACTAAGTTGTTGTTATAGAGCTTTTAAGCTGTGCACGAATATTCGTAGGCTAAATCCTTTCGTCCATTGAAACGATTCTTTTGAATTTGATAAAAGGCTTGTCAAATATGTAACGTTAGGTATTCAACTGTTGTGGTCTTCTCTATGCACACCATAAGACTAATGTGAATCTAGTTGTGTACAGGTTTGCTTCAACGTGATACATTTATACACGTACAACTATCAGTTTTTGTTAAGCAGGATAGGCGGTTTGTAATATGTAATGTAATATAAAACAAACTGTAGTAGCGAGCCATGATTCAGTTTCTGTTTACATTCTTTTGATCATGACATACGCTTATTTATCATTTACAAAATGTACACGTCTTTTCATGAACGTTTTATTTCAGTAAGAAAGAAGTTTGGTATACAGGATTCAAAACGAAAATAGTAAGAAGCGTGGAATTCTAGCGAAAAATCAAAAGGTGCAAAAAAAAAGAATTCAGCTCATTGACATTCTCTACCACTGACTACTTTTTAGTAGGGAATCCTTTTCGATTTTAGAAAACTTGCTTCACCACAATTTGAATATTTGGGCGTCTGATATGTATCTTATAACACATTTATATAGTTAAAATGATTATATACTACAAGACAAAATTTTAGACTCACTGCAATGTAATGTCTTGTATTCTATCACGAATATCGTTAAGACCAAAGTCTCCATTCTTCATTTCTGAGAATAAACGCAGTCACCATGTTGTAAGAAAAGCTTTCATTCAACCCCAATAATGAATCCCTGTCCTCGATAAGAAGGGACACTAATGACGTAAAACAATTGGATTTTCAATAATGTCCATTGACTTCTCCTGAGCATTTGTCAGTTAAGTTGCATGATGCACATGTTGATCAAGTTCCATTAATGACTTATGCATAGCAGTTGGGTAATAATTTGAGGCTAAAGCAAGCATAAACCAGTTTCGCAATGCTCGCCAATACTACAATTCTATAGCATCATTTGCTGTTGTTTCTAAACATTTGTTGCGTAGTTTAAAATACGATTGTTAAATATACAGAAAGATAGATAGCACAGTCAATAGCTAGATAAGCGAAAGATATACTATAACAATAATCTTAATTAAGAAATTATAAGTAAACACGGTTCTATTTCTAAAAATTAGATATATGTAAAAAGCCATGATGTAACCATTGTTTTAAATATATTGATAACGACTGGCATATTTTGAATCACTTAAATCTTAAAGCAATTATCATATTCAAGCGTTTTTTTAATAAAGTCTAAATGAGAAATAAGAGAAATTGAATGTTTTGGATAAGGATGAGGTGATTTCATTTTGCTTAAACACAAAAATGGACGAAAGGAAAATCTATTTTAACAAATAAGAGATTATAAAAAGAAAGTACCAAATCAAAATAGCCCTAGATATATGTTTTACCTTTTTTAGCTAATCCATCTTTCCATGACTAATAGTAAGTGGGTTGGATGCCAAGTCCAACCTAAAATCAAACTTGAAAACGTGCTCCAGTGCACATGGATAGGAAGGAAGCGGATTCTTTCTTACAGAATATGACCTTACTGGCACTTATGTTACAAATATGCAAAATAAACCATGCAAGATCAAAGCTAACATATATATTGTGCAATATCGATAAAACCAGGTACATGTATGTCCATTCAGTTCAAAAGTTCACTCTATTTCCGGACATAGTTTAAAGTAAATAGCTTTGAGTAGTTGGCAGGTGAAGCGGTTGGGAAGTCTTGCTCCTCGTTGTCCACAGATAAGTTGTCATAAAAGTCTGCATTTATAGGAACAGAGCTGTTTGACAGATTGTCATCGGTTTCACCATCCTCATCATCTGCAAATTCTTTCATGATATTAAAAGAACTTGATTCAACCTTCTTCAGTCCTTCGATTTTCCTTGCTGTCAAAGGGGTGATCTTCTTAAATTCCCACTGCGCTATCAATCGAAAGAGAAATTTCATTGGATTCATTGAATCCTGGAGAAGCAGCAGCACCTTTTTGAGATTCCTTCGTGTCTTGACAAGGCAGTACAGGAATGGTCGAAACAAGACAGCAACCTTGAGACTCTAATGGACTCAATATGTCCGCATTGTCAGGGGTGTGGGTGTTAAAACCGACAGCATGAACTGTAGAGATATCACCAGAAATAACTTCGTCAACCTTCCTGTCTTCAATATTTGGAACAAAATTAGCCAAAGAGCTGTTGGGGCGAGATGAAACACCGAGAACTGAATCTCCAGTTTCCGCATCAGTCTCTGGCTCGTGACTGCTACCAGTAGAGTCATTGCTTTGATGGGCATTATTAGAAAGAGAAGTCGATATTCTTTCATCATCGGCATCTTCATGATCACTCTGTAACGAGGTTCGAGAAGAGTCAGAACTTTCAGCAACTTGAAGTTGTGGTCCACATCGCCTGGGAAGTTGAGGTGGTGTCAGGACGTCCTCCTCTACCGCAGTGTAGAAGTTGGCAGCTGGTACAGTTAGCGCTGCTTCCTCCATTGGTATCCTCCGTGGCTGAAGCTGGTGCTCATGTTCTCCCCTCATACCGTAGATCAAACTCTGGAGTCTGGCAAAATAAACACAAGCAACAGATATGGCAAAGATATTACAGTATCTATTATGTTATTGGATTGTATTGACATTTTTATTCAAAGGTTAACTTGTCTGAAATTGCATTTTCAATCTCAAATGACAAATTTAGTTTGATTCCTCAGGCTTGAATTAGAACATAACAGATGGACAAAAATGAGTAAATCGTCGAAAAAGAGATGAACTGATTCGATGATGTCTTCTTCTTATTCTAGCCATGACTGGTAGAGGAGTGACGGTATGGATTAGTAATTCATACCATGTCAAGGTTTACAAAGGATTCATCAAATGAACAATGAATTATGTTGAGAACTGCTTTTACAATAATGGAAATTCAGGTCGATATTTGGAATATATATGTTGTTATCTGTTTGTCTGTTTGTATGTTTGTTTGTCTGTCTGTCTTTCTTTCCGTATTAGAAATCCTCTTTATTCCATTAATTGTTGGCAAGCATACCCAGGAGTTGGACTCTATTTGAAGATGCATTACAATCTGTAAATATTCCAGAGAAGTGTACTAAACATGTTCTTTCTGAGAGACAATCATTACCAATTACTGCGCATCTTTCCCGTTTGACGTCATCCATCTGGCTCATCAAATCATACTTTTATGATTTTCTCTGTATTCAATGCATTTTAAGTTGATTATCTGTACTGTTGATATTCATGAAAACGTAAAGCCATCATCTGTCATTATATAATCCTCAATAATTCTGATAGAAAGGTTTCCAAATCCCTCACTAATAAAAAGCATATTGATATAATTCAATTTAAACCTTCATTCTAGAAGTTTTTGCAACACAGTACTAGCTGCCATTTTGAACATTGAGATAATAATACCAAGATGTAATGACTGCTTTGAAATTTAAATAAGTCACATAAACTTGACAAAATTGCAAAAAAATTATCATTAAAAATCATTCTTTACTCATGAATTTACTTTCTAAATCGGCACCCTGCGTAGATCATCATCAGAGCCACAATCAACACAACAGCTGCTGCCACAGTGTAGGGAATGAAGTTTGTTCTGTCCTCCCCTATGTACATGAGTAGGTTTATTATTTGATTACTATTTTCATTAACATGACTACGATACATTGCAAAATTGCCAGAAGCACTCATTTTTAACATTACAATGAAATTTATGGAATTTAGAACGATTGATTACAAACAAATGAGTTACTCATCCACACACATACATCGTATTGATTTGCATAAAGGTTTTTACTGAGTACTGCCCTTGGAAACAATATCTGACCATTCGCAAACTTAAAAGTGGTTTCATTTTACGAATTTCATAAAAAAAATTATTGAACAGGCTGAGTTCAGGGTTTTATCTATAACTCGCTGTATAACATCACCAAATATTTTTAGAAATTCGTCCACATGACCGCCGTGATTACACTGTGATGCTTAGATATGAAAGAACACATACAAAGTTTATTTCATGAAGGAATTTTCTATCATTCAAAGAAAACCATGATTACAATTGCAGCATGAAAAATTATGTGAAATAATGTTTACCTCTGACAAAGTCTTATATTTTTACTTTTCCCATACTTTTAATTTTACCAGACACTTACCTAAAACTGTCTTAGTTTTATAATAGGTCTTACAAGCTTCACGACATTCGTCAGTAGAGCAGTTCCCTTCACAGTCGTGTAGACAGAATTCCCCTTTGTAGTTTAACAGGCACCCATGGATGCAGTGACCAGTGTCTTGAAAACAATCGTCATCAATACATCTCACACAGGACTTGTCACAGTGACTTCCATAAAAACCCTTCTTACATGACTTGCAAGATCCATCCTTGATATCACAGAGTGTGTTGAAGCAGTTCACTGAACAGTTGTTCTGGCACTGTTCCCCATGGAATCCTAGTTTACATCCATCCGTACATTTCCCATTCCTATCGCATCTTCCTCCTGCACATGATGGAAGGCACTCACACCTTGACCCATACCAACCTTCTGTGCAGCCAAGGGTACAGATTCCATCCTTATCACATGCTTTATCAATGCATCTATCAGGACATTGATTCTCGCAAGTAGCACCAAACCAGCCTAATTTGCATTTGAAACATTCTCCAGAGGTCTTATCACATCCTGACATACATTTTGAACTGCAGGTGTGTTCACAGAACGTTCCAAAGTATCCATCTTCACATTCCTTTAAACAACCGTCAGTGCACTCACCTTCACAGTGAAGACAAACTTTACAGGTTCCTGAGACTCTATTGCACACTTCACACCCAGCTGGGCAGGACTTGCAGGCGGTTCCGTAGTAGGAATCCTGACAATCTTGTGCACATGACGACCCAAGTCGGCAGAATCCTTCTTCACATTCCTGGGGACATTTCCTGCAGGTATTTTCAAGTGTTTTACAATGTATGTTGCACCTGGTTCCATAAAATCCCGGTTGGCACCCATGTGTGCAATAACCAGTTCCATCCACCGAATGGCAGAGATTGTATTTGCATCCTGTATTGCATTGATGGTTACACTTGAGTCCGTAGAAACCATTGAAACATTCAGAAGTGCATCGCCCAGTAATTTCACAAGTTGTACATTGCTGTTTGTCAATACACGGGACAGCTGGAACACAATTACAAACACTTATGCTTGCCGTTTTGATGTACTTCATATGTCAATAGAACATAGGGCACAGTGCTTTTTTCATGCGAGAGACTTAATTTCATGATTTGTTAATGAATGGAAATGTGCGATCCAAAATCAAAAAGTTACACTGTTTCATGGATGGTATATGAAATAAGTCTAAGTTCACATGCACAAGATTATGTACAGGTGGATTAAGATTTGCTCAATGATATAAATTGACTTTTCAACTTATCTTTAGCCTTTACATATGTCTCATATAATAAGGTAGGTTCATCTTACAAGTCATTGTTTTGCTCATAACGTTTGTCACTGATTGCACACCTCTAAAAATCAAAAAAACATGTTTGGCCAAAACCATTTTTTATGATATTTTTTTGACGTTGAGTTTCAAAAGGCATCTGGTATTTGTATATCCTGAACTCGATATAACGAGTCCCTTCCCTATAAACGCGAACATCTATTCTAAATATTTTTCAAATGGAACGTCCTGTACAGTCTCGCTCAGATAAGGGAAGTTAGTCATTGAAATATATCCTTTGCGATAATGTTGAATGTAAATCTAAGCTACTTATAATTAAAATATGATTTGGAATTGTTCAATTTAACAAAGGAAATAATGCCAGTTTAAATACCTATGTAAAGTAACACGTACCTTCGACTGCAACGACAAGCCATACAAAAAGCCACACCGGCTTCATAATAGGAAGCTTACGTCTGTGGTGCTGGAGCTGTCTGTTAGATGCGTTATGATGATGTCTGATTACACAATAAATACTATTAATCTGTGTCAAAGTCTGATTGAATGTTTCGTCTTCCTTGTATGAAATCATATGATTTTGCATTTTCAAAAACCACATTCATTTATGTTGAAATGTCCATTTTGGCAAACTTTGGGTTGTCACCAATAGTTAACCTTTGGTCATATATATTCACGAGCAAACTAAACGTGACAATACAGATTTCCACTTTAAAATGTCAAGTCAAAGGTAAAAAAAATATATTTATAGATTATGTAACGAGCTTTCCCTTTCATATCAAGTTTATGTCCCGAGTAAATTTTGCTTTGTCACGAGCCTTGGTCTTGCCTTTTTGAAAAACAATTATTGTGCCTTTAAAGAGACGGAACGGCGGATAAAGATTCAACCACATCGCAGCCTCCAAGTTGGTAATGTAACGATGTTAAATATTCACACTTCAAAATTCTATTCCTCGTTACTTCATGGTGTGTGGTAATGTGTGAGTAATGGGCACTAGTCATGAACATGAAAATAAAATCTTTCTACGCGAGAACTGATGAGAGTTATCTCCTATTTTCCTGTTTCTTGCCTTCAAAAATATATCAAAACTATTTATTTTGGTTAAATATTGTCTATAGAGAATTCAGTTGTCTTGTGACCTGTGGCAATGCACTCCCGTGCCATGTTGCAGCAACACGGAACAAATTCACATGCATCTTTGTGCTGTATTTACAACCTATTGTATTATGGGCATGGAATAGGTACAGATATCAGCTAGATTTCTCATTGTATTTCCTTTGTCTTTCATATCAATTCGGTAGATAAAATTCACATAATGAACTGAAAGTTGAATGACATTCGAAATTTGTGAAACAAAACACGTTCGTTTTAAGAATGAAAAAAATAGTCCATACAATGTTTAAGTCCACCACTTGCCAAAAAATCACTTAAAAGGATTATGAGCCATATGTGTCTTAACACATTATTATAAAACCCCTTTACGATGAACCAGGTGGGTTATGATTATTCGAATTCAGAGTAAATTGTGTATAGCGACCAGAGCCGAAAAACATGTTTGCAGGCTTGGTGATAACAGGAGTGTCTATTGTTCGTTTTCGACCATGTATCAGTAAACAAGCACAAAATGTGCCCACTTAGTTTGACGTTCTTTTAACCTTCTATAGTCATGGAAGTAGTCCTAATCGTGTAACAAATTTATCAGTTATTCTTTTAGCGTCGATGTGACTCTTTAAAAATGTTATGTAGGACAGTCATGTTTTCAAAGCTAAACAGATGTATATAAAGCCTGTGAAAAAAGGCACGAAAAAGAGACTTTTGTTACACATTTCTGAAGTTTTGATGGATAAATAACATGCTACACTTTTGTTTCCATCAAATCAAATGTTACTGAGTGTTGTTTGTGAGACGTATTAAACCATTGTTTAATTGTTCAGACTATTTGAAAAAATGCTAAAACAACAGTTATTTTGTAGAGGTTGCTTTTGCTGGTGAGTGTAGTTAGAGGTGTAATAATCATTTGCATTGTCAGTTTTGCGTTTTATTTAGCGGAATGCTCTCACTTACATCTCGTGTACTGAAGAGATGGATTATTAAAGAAGTTTTTCTTTTAGTGAGATGTGAAATATGTCAAAGTTTTTGACGAAACACATCACTCCTTTGACTTCATTACTTGTTGATGAACTATTTGTCCATATCTTTTTCATGCTTTTAAATCAAACCTTTTGTTTTCAGGTAGACGAAAAAGCATGAATTTTGTATCTTTTTTGGTCATCCTTTCAGCAGTTTGCATTTGTAAGTAGTTTTCATTGTGTAATATCAACCGACCTGCTCTTTTATGTATACGCGTACCTAATGTGCGCAAAACTGTAATGATAAATTGAAAAACATATATAGAAATCTTTATTAAAGAATTGACATGTTTAATTACTAGACATAATTGGCCTTTTAGTTCCCCGAAGTACTGTACGTCCGGTTTCTCAGAAACGTTTCAGTCATGGTCTTCAATTTTATTACAGTCTATAATGAGAAATACGCAGACGCCAGTTAATGTTGGTAACCGTGACCCAATTTTCAGATTCGGACTCTGACCGCCTTTGAGACCCGATTTCATTCTTGCATCCGGTTTGTGATGAAATTTAGCTATTGAAAATATGAATACATCACTCTGTAGAAAAATCTCCCGTCGAAATTTTGATATCACATTTCTATTTTTATCAACAATAACATACTTATTTCGACGCCTAAAGCACAGTTCCCACTGTTAAAATGTCATAGCATACATCAATGTATATCATTAACCAAGGGTGGGGAAGAAATAGCCTAGAGAGACCATGGTCTTCCCCTTTTCATCATAACAAAGGGTGGGGAAGAAATAGCCTAGCAAGGCCAGAATCTCCCCCCTTGTACATCCTAACCAAGTGTGGGGGAAAATAGACTAGTTAGACCAGCATCTCCCCCCTTGTATATCAAAACCAAGGTTAGGGAAGAAATAGCCTAGCTAGGCCAGAATCTCACCCCTTGTACATCCTAACAAAGGGTTGGGAAGAAATAGACTAGCTAGACCAGAATCTCCCCTGTTGTATATCAAAACCAAGGTTGGGGAAGAAATAGCCTAGCTAGGCCAGAATCTCCCCCTTGTACATCATAAACCAAGGGTGGGGAAGAAATAGACTAGATAGACCATTATCTCCCCCTTTTACCTCATAACCAAGGCTGGGGAGGAAATAGACTAGCTAGACCAGCATCTCCCCTTTGTACATCATGACCAAGGGTGGGGAAGAAACAGCCTAGATAGACCATGATCTTCCCCTTATACCTCATAACCAGGTGTGGGAAAGCAATAGACTAGCTAGACCAGCATCTCTCCTTTGTACATCATGACCAAAGGTGGGGAAGAAATATCCTAACCAGGCCAGAATCTCCCCCTTGTACATCATTAACCAAGGGTGGGGAAGAAACAGCCTAGATAGACCACGATTCCCCCTTTTACCTCATAACCAAGGCTAGGGAAGAAATAGACTAGCTAGACCAGCATCTCCCCTTTGTACATCATGACCAAGGGTGGAGAAGAAATAGCCTTACCAGGCATGAATCTCAACCTTGTACATTATAACCAAGGGTGGGGAAGAAATAGACTAGCTAGACCAGAATCTCCCCCTTGTACATTATAACCAATGGTAGGGAAGAAATAGCCTAACCAGGCCAGAATATCACCCCTTGTACATCATAACCAAGGTTGGGGAAGAAATAGACTAGCTAGACCAGCATCTCACCCTTGTATAAGGTAGAAATAAGGGTGGGGAAGGTTTGGCCTAGGACAGTCTTTCCCCAGGGAAGATTTAGCCTTGGGGAGAACGTTTGGCCTAGGCCAAACCTTCCCAGCCCTTATTTCTACCTTGTACAAGGGTGAGATGCTGGTCTCGCTAGTCTATTTCTTTTTATACCTTATTCGGGGAAAAATAATATAAAATCTATGTGTGCGGGACAAAGACAGTTTTCAAGCGTATAATTAGAAATCGGAAGTTGGGAGATGCCCACACTTGATTCTCATTCATGTTGGCTGTTTTGGTCATATTTGGTAAATTATCACCTATTTAATGAATTTTGGTCCGATTTTCCAAAGGTTGGTCGCAAAATTCTGCAAAAAAAATACAAGGAAAACAGTAAAATTACTTTTTCAAATATAGACCTCTGAAAATTGACCTTTAAAGTGATATCTGATAACTATGTTATATAGACAATATCATATGATAGGAATAAAATTTGTATTCATATATTCATATATTTTTATTCCTATTATATGATATTAATGATACGGAAACACACAGGGTAAATAATTTCTTTATTATATGATGTCATTTTGTATTAAAAGGGTTTAAACGATATTATTCCTTCTAAAAATATGCTTGACCTAGATTTCACAGAGTAATGTCTTTCACAATACACAAAGGTGAAGGTCATAGTGTCGGCGACATACAGTTGTGAACAGTCTAGAAATGTTCCTTCATGAATATATTTTTATAGTGATAGAAACGTCTTCTACAATCTATCAATAGTTTAAGTTTAATTTCCAGTGCCTGAGCAACACTGTTTTTCTATATGACACAAAATTTGTATGAACCCCTTGTCAACGTCGTTACAACAGGTGAAGTAACTCTAACTGCTTTTTAAAAAGCTGCATTGTCATTTTTGTTACGCCTATGTTACTCTCGCAAATCGAAGCACATATTTCTTCGATAGACCATATTGTTAGCTGTATATCGTTATAGTTTTTAGTGTGCTTCGATTACCAAGCTTAAAATACGAATGCGTGATAATTTACCCTGACGAATTTTGTTTACGAATTTTTAATCCATTAAAAAACTCAAAACCTGAAAACTCCCGATGACGTTACAAACGGTTAGCGACCAAAATAGGACACGCATGACATGCATGGAGTTTTGAGAAAATAGTTCTTGTTTTGACCTAATTTGCATCTTTTTCAGATTTTAAACAAATTGGATACCGATTTTATGAGATAGCTTTATTGTATCGATAACACCCTCCATTATATGATAAACATTTGTATTGCAGATATACAGCAAAGACATGAAGCCAAGGGAGACATAACAGATGCATGTTCCAAGAACTGCAAGCCGTTCATCGAGAAGACGATACACTGTAATGAGGATACAGGGGAGTGTGCTGAAGGGTGCATCACAGGCTTCTATGGAACTACCTGTAACAAAGCCTGTCAGTGTGGGGGAGGACCTTGTGAATTACCGGATGGCACATGTATAGACGTTTCTACCACTGTGACGCCTGTATCAGTTTCAGAGGGTTTGAGCTTTGGCACTACTTTAAACATTACAGTGACACGCAATACGTTTCTGTAGTTTTCATGTTGCTCCAATAAGAGCTAAACTATCATATGTTTTTAGGAAACTTCACATCACATTGATAAATTTGAACGGTTATTCCTTAAATGCCAAAATAGTTTCAATGTTAATCCAAATACCATTAGTAATGTCAGGAAGCCTAAAAACTGCGACCCAATAGACGTGAACTAGTTATTTCACCTACAGTTCATCAACAACCAGCAGATTCTTTGTGTATACTCAACAGAAGGTCAAAAACGACGTCGATTTTTCAGTCACAATCACTTGCCACTCCGCTAAACTGTTTGGAATTTAATTGTATGGAAGCAATAACTAATACTACAAATATATATAAGGCTTATTAAAGTTGACTCGTTTGACTCTGACAAGGTACTTCTTTTTATTTACGAGTTGAAGCTACATCACTTCGTGATTTCATTTATTTCAATTTCGCTATCTCTCCATCTCACTTTGAATACATCATATCATCATATTTATTCCTTTCGATGCAGGATGTGTATGTAGAACTGAAGATTATACTGGCCCAGTCCTGCCGCTCGTTATTTGGTATGTATAACGGAATCGTGCAAGTTACTCAGTAAAATAAATTTTAAATGGTTTCTGTATCATTGTCAGTCAATTGTAAAAACAATTACCTTTTCATTTTCAGCTGCTTTTGTCTACTTGTCATTCTAACAATTCTTGCAATCGGCTATGGTCAGAAGAAGATTATCAGGTAAACTTCCTCTTATTTTTCTAAACACAATACACTAATTTTAAGCTGTTGATTGATCATAGATATAATCCATATTACAAACCTATCAAAAGCTTCTATATGGATAAATAGATAATATTATATGGTTATCTTCATATCACATTCGGTATCAGCCCGAGACCCCAATATCAGCCCGAGAGCTTTAGCTCTAGGGCTGATATTGGTCGAGGGCTGATACCGAATGTGATATGAAAATACCCATATCATACTATTTTTATCATATATACTTACCAAACAAAACAAAAAAATAATTGTAACATCTTAAACTTTAATTCATAACATTTACATGTGGCTGACTTTATCCGTTTGGCTTATTGTTAACGAACACATAGCGAAAATCATTCAGCTCTCGAGCCAATGCCCCTGCGACGTTTAAGTTCATTTTTCCTTGACTTGGGAGTTAAATTGTATCAAACTGACAAGTCCTACCCGCACGTGACTGCAGCGTTTTCTTTGTGATGTCGCCAAAGCGTCAGCTGTACAAGACGACAATTCTAAATAAATACTTCGATCTATTTTTGCGTTCGTTGCCTAGGGTCCAGGTTCAAGTCCCTTGACGACGGGCTGATACAGGTTTTTGCCCTTGACGACGGGCTGATCTGGTTATCTGCGGATACAGAGTGCTTGACGAAAGGTGTATCCTACATTCGAAATCTTTGTATTAATAAGCAAGTATATGATAATTCGATTTATCATACAATGGATAGTGTTCTCGGCATAATAAAGATGATATTTTCGGTATCTGTTTCGGTAGCGTGACCAATGCGAATTTCAAAGGCAAAGGTCGGAACTTCTTTCGAAAATTACAAGCGTAAACATTTCGAACGCCTTTAGTAACGAAGAGAGACATTACATTATAAATGATACATTGGTAGACATAAATCTAAGAAATAACAACAAAACTGTAAGGATCTTTAGCCATACGCGTATGTATGACTTAGCAGTGCCAAAACACTGTCATCACGAGTGGAATGAAACCGACCAAAAAATGTTACTCACAGGTACCAAAGGCAGTTCAAGTCTCATGTTCCAACACTTCATTTACCCATCTTCGGTGTTCTTTACTTTAGGTTTGATTTTTTTGGTTTGGGAAATCAACAGACTATCATCTACTTGACCTCTCCGGTCGCTAATATTCGTTGTTTCAAAACAAGCTGACATTGTAACGTAGCCGAAGGGAAGCAACTCTTGACCTTTGGTGAGATGGACTCGTCCTCTTGATGACGTCAGATTAAAGAACGACAGTTCGATTCCGTCAAAGATCAGTTAAAACTTCTTTCATTTAAAAAATCATCGTAGATTTTGTAAATTTCAAAACCTTTGAGTAGTAACAAAATAGCTAAAAAGGCAGACCTTTATCATATTTTGTCAATTCACCGTCACATTCTTTGTTCTATTCATTTGTATACGTCATTGCGCGAATCTTAAATTAACGTCAATTAACGTAAATTAAATTAACTATTAAAATAGTATTTTCAGGCATTTTTTCGAATTGAATTTCAAAAGACATTGTAAGACAAAGAAGTTATCATGTTCGTGTTTTTGTTCGGATCGTAAATATCCTGCATTAGGAATAAACACCAATTCAAGGCTCGCAAAATACAATGTTTATTCCTAATGCAGGATATTTAAGATCCGAAAACACACGAACATGATAACCTCTATGTACGTGATCAATATATCGAGCATACTATTAAAATATATAAACGAAATGTTTCCACTCATGGGACTGTAATTGTCAGTACAACAGAATATATGTCTTAAGTATAAATTTTGACATGTACATGTGTACTCCGACATAAAGCATTAAGTACATGGGTATTTCTTATATGTTTTTGACATTATTTTTCATGTGTTAACCTTTCGTTTTCACAGAATGTGTAAAAAGGAGGATCAACCACTATCACAACAGGGGGAAAGTAATAAAGATTTACATTGATTAAACCTTAAAATTGATATTTAAAATGATACAATTATAGAATATCAAGAGTATTTCAAAGTGAATACAAATTTCGCTATTTCATTAAAATATATTAATATTTACTTAATGAAAACATGTTTTTTAAGTTTTTATTTTAAAGTTTTAGTTATGAAATTAATGCTATTGATATTGATATATAAAACAGACAACGTGCCTTCATTCTCATTAGTTTCATGAACATTGTTCCTTAACATTTCCTGCATATTTAAGCTTGAAAATCATTGACGTTTTAGGGGTTAGCTTTTCATTTATGAATATGAAATAAATGATTCAGTATTTAATTCTTATCTCAAACAAACGCTGAATCTTACAGATCGTTTTGACAATATTCTTTCATTTTGAATTCAGGTGACCAGTTAATTGACCATAAACATCTTGTAAGTGTTGCCCCTTGTCATTAAAACACTCACGATTTGTTTACTTTAGTTTAGTAGAAATATATCGGTATGTGATTAATTTTAAGAATACAGTTGAAATCTTATCTGTTAATTTGAAATGAAAATCGTTTAATACTTGGGATCCTTTAGGAGTTGAATACTGAAATAAATGTAGGATTAATGCTGGAGTTTTTAGGTATATGATATCCATATTATCACATCGAAACAGGAAGGGTCTTTTTCAGTTTCTAATCAGATACACACTTTTAAAGCTATGGATGCCTGAAATAAATCGTTTCTAGAAATAGTTTGATATTCTCCCTATAGCATTTATCTTAGTTTCTTTTTAAAGTATTCTAAATCTCAAATTAAATGTTTAGAAACCAAACCAACATTATTTCAAAATCATTTCATTGTTTCATATTTTGTTTCCATCTTTCATCTCCTTTTGTCCAGGCAATATCTGATGCCTCCGCTAAAAGTATGAGTCGACAGGTTCCTGCATCCCAGAAACGGAGGACCCCTTTGGAAAAGGTATTATTTTTCTTAAGGGTATATTTTCAAAGTTTGAATTCTGTATCAAACGTATTCATAATTCAAAAACAAAATCATTGTGATGGGCGTTCATAACGTTCTTTGAAGGCAGCTATTTCTTTGACGTCCAATAAATATCGAATTTGATTCGTAATTAGAGACTAAGGTGTAGGAACCGGGGTTGGATCACTGTTCCCCCCTTCCCCCGAAAAAACTTTGCAAGCTGATCTTTTTGTTCGCAACAGTAACACTAATAAACTCATAATCGAGCTGAAGTTCATGATTTTACAGGCGGGTAAGCTTTTTGGGCCTTACAATCTAGGTTACAGCACACCACAAAGCCTTGGAACCATCCCCCCACCCCCATGATTTGCTTTAACAATTGATACTTCTCGATCTGAATACACCACTGGTAAAGTTTGGCATAGGTGTTGTGTCCTGAATTGTAATAGAAGTCGCAAATTGTAATACCTGCCGTGAATTGTAATAAACTCAAAGTCCGCGGCAAATTGTAATAAATCTTGCCTCAAATTGTAATACCTAAACTTAGATCTGCCAGAAAAGCTTCTAAATCAGAGTTAACACGAGAACTGGTCACCTCAGTCTTTTTATTACAATTTGAGTCAAGTGTTTCAAATTATCAGTCTTGCCCTGAATTGTTATAAAGTCACAAAATATACTTTTTCATCAACACATTGATTGAAACTGTCATTGTAAGCTTAATACATTTGAAATATTCCTAAAATAAATACAGTTCGAATTCATACATTTTAATTGATATATGTCGTGGTTATTACAATTTGAGTTAAGTGTTTTGAAATTTCAAACTTGCCCTGAATTGTAATAAAGTCATAAAATATTCTTTTTCATCAACACATTGACTGAAACTGCCATTGTAAGCTTAATACATTTGAAATATTCCCCCCAAAAAATACAGTTCGATTCCATACAGTTTTATTGATTTTAGTCGTGGTTATTACAATTTGAGTCAAGTGTTTTAAAATTTCAAACTTGCCCTGAATTGTAATAAACTTTCAAAAATATATGTTTATTCAAAAGCATGAATGAACGTCATTTATACCCTAAATTGATGTTAAATATCCCTTAAAAATGAATAAGGTTCGATTCCATACAGTATAATTGGTATAAGTCGGGTTTATTAGAATTTGAGTCAAATTTTCAAACTTGCCCTGAATTGTTATAAACAAAATTAAGAAATCTATATTTTCCAAAAATATAAATGAAACTGCTTTTTATAGCCTAAACTCATTCTATATAGTCCTTAAAGGGGCAGTAGCACGTTTTTACGGGGAATATAAGGTGATATAAGGAAAATGAAAATTAATGGTCCCAATTGAAAGACAACGTATTCAAACTAGATGGAGCAGTAATAATTCAAATGTATAATGTAAAGTTTAGCCATGCGATTCCTTTTCCTTACACAAAATGAATTAAAGGTGTTCACACAAAATGGCCGCCAGTTGACTTTATGTGAATCTTCAGACTTTGTCCTCTGACTATGGATGATTGGCTAGTGTAATAAGATCTTTGACACTGTCAAAACGATACATTTAGCATTAACTTACAATTATCAGTGAACATTTTAAAGGATAAAAATTATCAAAAACGTGCTATTGCCCCTTAAAAGTGAACCAAGTTCAATTCTATACAGTGTAATTGATATAAGTCGGGTTTATTACAATTTGAGTCAAGTGTTTCAAAATTTCAAACTTGCCCTGAATTTGAATACAATTTCCAAAAAATATTTTTTTAAATATGACTGAAACTGCTTTTATAGCCTTAATTCATTTAAAACATTCCTTATAAAATGAACAAAATTCGATTCCATACAATTCTATTGATATAAGTCAGGTAATTACAATTTGAGTCAAGTATTACCAAATTCAATCTTGCCCTGAATTGTAATATAATTTTCAAAAATCTATAGTTATTTAAAAAAATGACTGAACGTGCTCTTATAGCCTTAATTCATATAAAATATTCCTTTTATTTCCTTCATTGCAATTTGAGTAAAGTATTTCAAAATTTCAAACTTGCCCTAAATTGTAATAAAATCTCTGTATTTTTTTAAATATGACCATAAAGTGCTTCTATAGCCTAAATCCATGTAAAATATTCTCTGAGAAATGAATAAAGTTCGATTCCGTACAGTTTAATATATATCATTAATGTATGTTAATTACAATTTGACTCAAGTATGTCAATTGTTCATACTAATAATAAGGTAATTATTATTAATAAGATTATAAAAATGCATTCTTTTCATGAACAATGTGACTGAAATTGCTTGTATAGCCCAAATACATTTGAAGTATTCAAACAAATAAAATACAATTTCAAATCCATATGTTTAAATGAATATTAATCGGATTATTACAATAAGAGTCAAATATTTAAAATTTTCGAACTTCTCTTGAATGTTAATAGGATTTTTAAAAATCTCTTTTTACACTTACAATGTGACAGAAACTATTTTCAGGGCCTAAATACAAATTTGCATTATGAATTATTCGTCTTTATTTCAATGTGAGCCAGGCATTTCAAATATTTGTGACTGTTTGTTTAACCTGAACACGCAATGTCACAATTCAGATTTTATGATTCAGGTACTTTCAATTTACTAGAGCCTGAGAACTCTTTAACTAATTTTATTATCAACATCATCATTCAAATCCTCACTGTTCCAACACGATGTTATTCCAGCCAGCTTTTTAAAAGTTTTTTTTAAAAGTAAATTTAACGATACCATTGTGAGTAAAACTGTTTGGACAATTACAAAAGCTCCTTTTATATTTAAATCTTAAACACACATGTATTACTCTAATAAACTGAACAATTGTATTTCAATTTTAAAAATCCCTCTGAATTGAAGTAAACGTAATTTAAATACCATCAATCTAGGATAACTGTTTGTACAGTCTTAACAAATGTAAACTATTAAATCAATATTCAAAACACATTTTCCTACAAGTTTAACGTTCTGAATAGGATAGATTGTCAGGTAGATTGTGATAGTTGTGAACACTTCTACAAACATACAGCCGCGTACCTTAAGCTTGGTCGCTTACTTGCGTATTCTAGTGTAAATATCATGTAATTTGGAATGTCTTTCAGGCATCCGAGTATTGAAAAAACGAAACAGATCATATTGAAATGTCACTTCATAAGTTTAGATTCATTTTGTGTTAACATAAACTTTTGTCATATCAAACAGTTTACCGTGAGCATTTTGGCAGGACATTGCAGTGGTCAGGGATAGAAATTTCGAAAAATATATTATTCATTTTTCTCTATAGAATCCTTCATAAGTATCCACAGCTTTAGGCATAAGTCATATTTGTTCCTTTGCATTAAGTGATTGATTTTAACATATTTTATTCAATAAAGAAAGGGATTAGGAACAAGTTATCCAACTTAGGTAACCTTCTCCCAAGTATTTACAAAATGATAGATATATAGTGACATATATGAAAACATGGAAAATAGTATAATACAGAATGGTAGAAAGATATTTAAAAAGTAAATATGTACATGCTGCAGTCAACAGAAGCGCTTGCTGTTTAAAATATAATGCTGGACTGCCTTGAAAATGGCCTCATTTTTTAAAATTTAAAGGCTTTTACTGCCACATAAAACTAAATCTAAATTTACGGCATCATCATTAACATATGATTTTAATACATTTAACATTCTTAATCTGTGTTCATCATATAAAGGACACTCAAACATAAAGTGAAATTTTTTTTCGCATAAATAACCACATTCACATGTTGAATCCGCCTTAATGCCAACTTTAAATAAATCATATTTCAACTCACTTACATGATATCTTAAACGTGTATTATAAATATTTACCCTACGCATACCTGATGAAAAATAAGATGGTGCCGAAACAATTGGCTTCTTCAAATATGATTTGAACTTTTCTGTTGATGTTACATTTCGCTTATCTAATGGGATATCGTTCCATAACACTATGGTTGAAGGAATAAAAGACATACATGAATGTTTCAATCTATATGATGGAATAACAAAATTATTTGCATTTCTAAGATCATAAGAAGTAGTGTCTCCAACAGTCGGTGGGAGTAAATCTACAAGATATGATGGTGCATTACAGCACTGTAATTTATGATAAAGTGTTAACTTTCTCCTTTCTCTCCGTTCTGATAATTTTTCCCAACCAGTTACAAAATGAAATGACTGTTCTGCGTTACACCCATCCCAAACTTCACAAGCATATTTAAAATGTGGTCTAATAAACATAATATAGATCTTATCTAAAATTTGCCTGCTTAATATGAATTTAAGTTTTCGCATTGAATTTATAATTTTAGAAACCGACAATACTAAATTTCTGATTTCGCACCCATCAAGATACAGTGTTATGTTTTTACTTTCTTTCTTAAGAGTAAAAATGATAGCTTCTGTTTTATTTGGATTATATTTGACTAGCCAACGCTTTCCCCAAGAACTAAGCTTTTCAAGGTTCGAGTTTAAAGTATACTCAAGTAATCTATGGTCAATTGATGAAAAGCCACGTGATGTATCGTCGGCAAATAACCGTTTAAACAATTAAGTTCATCAGCAATGTCATTTATAAATACAATGCATTACGTCAATGTAAGAATGTTCTGATCAGACGCCATTTTGGCCAATCTCATCTTTCAAGCCAGATTTAAAGAATTTAGAAAAGGTGCTCGTCGAGATAAATTCGTTACCATGTGTCCGCGAGTTTGATATGGAGATTTATCATGTGTCCGAGTTAAATATCAAACTTGAACTTCGTTCTCGTTTGATATTTAACTCGGACACATGATAAATCTCCATATCAAACTCGCGAACACATGGTAACTTATATTATCTCGACTTGAAAAGCAATGTCGATTTACCATTGGTCAAAACCAGTCACGTGCCGTAGGTATATTAAGCTATGTTAAACTGGGCCACACGCTCCCCTAGTAACAAGCAACGACGGAGTGTCAAGAGTTATCTCTCTTGGTGAATTGCCCTGTTCATGCTAAAGTCAGCTTTATGTAATAACTTAACTGGTATAAGTGAAATGTTCTTCTTATAAAAGATTGGTACTGTACCGCTTAAATACATTAGCAAGTCATACGGCATCTCAACGGCATGTTGACCCGCTCACTTGCAGCGAGGTTGTCTATCAGCGAGCTCAAGATTCAAATTATGCAAAGAGAAAGCCGATCTATGAACATCAGTTAAGTTAAAAGTCATCGCTATTTGTTAATTAAACTCTCAAACCAACCTGTACATTCTGTTTTAATGCCTGTCTTATCTATAACTCGGACACTATCAAACTCGCTCGCCCCCACTCGACAGTCCGCCATGACGGTAACGGGGCTTCTACGGCCGCTTCAAATCGATTGTGGTACGGATGCACGAGGTCACGTGACCTAACAATCAAAATTTAGGAATGCCCGCATTGATCGGTATTTTGATTTGTTTTCGTTAATCCTAAAGGTCCGTCTACTACCGTGCGCTCCGCTTCGGTACTAGACCATACTTTTGGTCATTAACACGATGGTTTAAAAATTATATTTGTAAATACCTAAATAAAAGAGTAACACTGATCTGATCAAACGCCATTTTGGCCAATCTCTTCTTTCAAGCCAGATTTAAAGCATTTAAGAAAGGTGCTCGTCGAGATAAATTCGTTACCATGTGTCCGCGAGTTTGATATGGAGATTTATCATGTGTCCGAGTTAAATATCAAACTTGAACTTCGTTCTCGTTTGATATTTAACTCGGACACATGATAAATCTCCATATCAAACTCGCGAACACATGGTAACTTATATTATCTCGACTTGAAAAGCAATGTCGCTTTACCATTGGTCAAAACCAGTCACGTGCCGTAGGTATATTAAGCTATGTTAAACTGGGCCACACGCTCCCCTAGTAACAAGCAACGACGGAGTGTCAAGAGTTATCTCTCTTGGTGAATTGCCCTGTTCATGCTAAAGTCAGCTTTATGTAATAACTTTACTGGTATAAGTGAAATGTTCTTCTTATAAAAGATTGGTACTGTACCGCTTAAATACATTAGCAAGTCATACGGCATCTCAACGGCATGTTGACCCGCTCACTTGCAGCGAGGTTGTCTATCAGCGAGCTCAAGATTCAAATTATGCAAAGAGAAAGCCGATCTATGAACATCAGTTAAGTTAAAAGTCATCGCTATTTGTTAATTAAACTCTCAAACCAACCTGTACATTCTGTTTTAATGCCTGTCTTATCTATAACTCGGACACTATCAAACTCGCTTGCCCCCACTCGACAGTCCGCCATGACGGTAACGGGGCTTCTACGGCCGCTTCAAATCGATTGTGGTACGGATGCACGAGGTCACGTGACCTAACAATCAAAATTTAGGAATGCCCGCATTGATCGGTATTTTGATTTGTTTTCGTTAATCCTAAAGGTCCGTCTACTACCGTGCGCTCCGCACCGGTACTAGACCATACTTTTGGTCATTAACACGATGGTTTAAAAATTATATATGTAAATACCTAAATAAAAGAGTAACACTGATCTGATCAAACGCCATTTTGGCCAATCTCTTCTTTCAAGCCAGATTTAAAGCATTTAAGAAAGGTGCTCGTCGAGATAAATTCGTTACCATGTGTCCGCGAGTTTGATATGGAGATTTATCATGTGTCCGAGTTAAATATCATACTCGAACTTCGTTCTCGTTTGATATGTAACTCGGACACATGATAAATCTCCATATCAAACTCGCGAACAAATGGTAACTTATAATAGCCAACTTTCCCACATAAAATTGGCCCTATAGCCATATGCCCCGGGAAAACAATCTAAATAGCCATTTTTTTTCCCCGGAAAATCAACCAAATAGCCAGGTTCCCCTCCTAAATTTAGGACGATAAAAACTGATATAGACTCTTTTGTGACTTTTTTTTGGTAGGAAATCTCTCGATTCTCTGAAAATGTACCAATGAAAGAATAATTTGAGGTAATAAAAATTGGGACTGTTGATTGGTCACTGAAGTCTCCAGTCTCATGAACTACCACCAGATCGAAAACCAAGGAAAACTCGGAGCTCTTTTATTCAGTATTCATGATAGAGTGCTAACATTTAAACTAAATCCAGGATCATTAACATTCATTTATTCTCCACTGATATTAGATATGATTGATAAAGTTGCACAGTGTATAGTGTGGACATGTTAGATACTGTTCCTATTTGTACAATTTGTAATTAAACAACAACGACGGAACTCAACTATGTGAAGACAAGAATTTGATCATCCTTATTCGATGGAGAATAAATAAATGTTATTGATGCTTCATGTATTTTTAATGAAAGATAATGTAAATTCTGATCTGTTATTACAATTCAGGGCAAGTTTGTATATTTGAAACACTTGACTTTAATTGTTATAAACACGATCTAAATCAATTTAACTGTATGGGGTCGATTTTATTAAGGAATATTTCAAATGAATTTAGGTTATTAAACCAGGTTTTGTAATAGTTTTGAAGAAACATAAATAAACGTTATTACAATGCAGAGCAAGTTGGCATTTTAAAACACTTGACTCAAATTGTAATAAACCAGACTTATATCAATGAAACTGTATTGAATCGAACTTTATTAATTTTAATGAATATTTCAAATGAATTTAGGCTATTTACTACTCATATCAATCAAACTGTATTGAATATAACGTTGTTCATTTGTTATTAATTTTTCAAATTATTTAGCTTACAGTAGCAGATTTAGTCACATTGTTGATGAAAAAGGGCAAGACTGAAAATTTGAAACACTTGACTCAAATTGTAATGAAAAAAAAAAAAAACCTTTGTTGGTGAAAGTGAACTTGTGATGATTTGAGATACTTGAATCCAAATTATGGAATTCTATACCAGTTTTCGTGTTAACACCGATGTAGAAACTCTTATGACGGATCTTGTTCATGTATAATAATTTGAGGAAAGATTTATTACAATTTTCGGCAACTTTTAATACAATTCACGTCAGGTATTACAACTTGCGACTTTTATTACAATTCACCAGACGACAAATAACAACTAACGGATTGGCTCTTAAACAAAAAGCCAACAAACACTGTATCTCAAGCGTTCAATTTCGTTGAATTTGAGAAGAAATAAGCACATGCTTGTCAGTTTTTACATTGTTTCAAATACTAATATTGATATTTGTTTTTATTTGCAGTTTGCTGCCTTCCAAAATGAGCTGATAGATACGTTAGGTAAATGTTCTCGATATTTTCTTTGGTCAGTAAGTGCATCTATAAACATTTTTTATGAACTGAATACTGATACGAGACGTCCGTTCACCCTCCCGCAAGAATCGCGATGTGTATGTACGATATGATGAGACGGTCAGCACCCTCAGCATTCAAGGTTAGACTGACAGATTTATTTTGAGAAGCCAACTCCCCCTATGGTTTATCGTCAATCTTTATGAATAGTTGTATATGTCTTGAGTTTATATCATAAATGCACATATGCCATTGATTGATGATTTAGGAGATAAACATACTGTGTTTGGAAATCAGCGACATATAACTGAATTATTATAGCTCTAAATTTAATTTAAAGTCGAACGCGTAGCGTGAGGCTTTAAATGGATCATATAGAGCTATAATAATTCCGTTATATGCCGCTGATTTCCAAACACAGTATGTTTATCTCCATTCTACCATAATAGCGATTTAAAATTGAACTATATTCTTACGCATTAACTCGGGTGTGGTGTGTCATGATGCTCGTGCACGATTTCCACGGAGCGACATTCACACAGTGCTGACGGATTTGGTTATCTCGAATGACGTTACATATAGAAGGCCTCGGAGATTGCCGACAAATATCCGAATGCTGCAAAGGGAGCTCACTCTATTCAGTAGACGTTTTATATTTCGTGACGGCTGTTAGCGTTTTGAATAAGTTAAGTTCTACATGCCATATTTTCACAAACTTGTGCATTGGTGTTGTATATAAATTTAAGGTAAGTGTATGCCGCATTCCGATTCATATTCGTATGATATTCTGGTCTCTTAAACTTTCTCGGCCCGTTTCGGTCTAACGCTACATAATGACGGACCATGCGAACGGGAAATCTGAACTGTTGTCAGTGTACATGTCCTTTGTATTTTACCGGGTTTGACAGACTGCTAGCGTTAGGCTTGTGGAAAGCTTGAATAAATTTTATAAATAATGTACATACAACGCAATAATTTCATATTTTGTGAAAATGTCCGACACAACAGCAATATTTGAAAACTACTTGTTGCTAGGCAACAAATGAATTCTTGCGCATTAGAGTTGTAGTAAACAGATCACCATATAACCAAAATATACGCCCTCTGATTTTTCACAGCAGCCAATCAGAAACGAGTATTTTGCACATTTATGGTAGAATTCAAAATGTCGATCCCATTCTCCTTTCAAACTGAAGGTTAACCTTATCTTTTAGCCAGTGATCAGTCTTTAAAAATGAATATTTATTGATTGGGGAAATTGTAAATGAAACAATTCAATATTGTCAATTTATAAATATCCTTTTCTGGTGCATTTTCTGAAAACATAGCTTTACCATGTTCAGTAATTGGGTTTAATTTGATTGCACAAATGCGCGTCCTTTATTTCAAGAACATTCACACTATCTCACAATATTTACCAGACTGACAAAGACAGACATGTTTATTCAGTATTTGAGCCTCAGTTGCACAGAGTACAGTTGAGTTTAAGTAATTATAATTGAATTTGGTCATGTGACTTTTAAGATGATTTGACATTAATACTTTAAACGGTATATCAGTTGCAACGTTATCAATAACATCAGGACTTAATAGATTGTACATTTTACCTCATTCATCTGGCCTGTAATGTACGATGGGCTTATGGCATGGCATATTGGCCGGTGTCCGTCCGTCCATCCGTAGGACTTCTTCTCCAGAGGCATAAGGTCTAGAAAACTGAAACTTGGTGTACAGACTCTTTGACCAGAGTGTAGCTTTGGTGGCCCTGTGACCCCTAATAAGGGCAACAGGGGACATGCCCTTTAAATCTATTTTCATCTTTCAGTTTAAGGCATTGAAAGGTGAAATCTAAAATGTGTACAGACTCGTTGACAAGTGATGATTAAAATTCAAACGTTTGGTGACCTTCTGATCCCTATTAAGGGCCACAGGGGCCGCGCCCTTAATATATTTGTTCATCTTCTTCTCCAGAAGCATGATGCCTAGAAAGCTAAACCTTTGTGTACAGACTTCTTGACGAGTTAGGAATCTGAGGATTATAATTTATACATTAGGTTGCCCTGTGGCCCCTGATAAGGGCTGTATATGTCAAGCCTAAAACCTTTTTATTTCTCCAGAGGCAAAAGGCCTAGAAAGTCTAAATCTTGTGTAGAGACTCCTACTAGTGAGGATTGTATTTTACAGTTTTGGTTATTATGGCCCCTAAAAAGCACTTGGTGAACCTTTTGATCCTATATCCCAAATTATCAATTAAATATTTGAGAAAATACCATTTCTGAATTGATTACCTGTATCTGAAATCACATCGCATATATACTTAATTTTAGGATTAATGACCCTGTGGCCCCTTCAAAGGATAATTGATTATGAAGCCTGATGAGCTACAGAGCCAATAGCTCATTTTTAAATGCATGTGCACTTTTCAAATAAATTTACATATTTCTATTTGTGGAGAAGGCTTTACAGACTAAGAAAAAATTAACTTTAATTTCGCCTGAAGAACAGTATGAACATGGTAAATATTTCATAGTATGATTATCTTTTCTATAGAATTGAATATTTAGGGTATGAAGATATATCTTAAAGGGGAAGTATCACGTTTTTTGACAATTTTATATTTTAAAATTTTTCCTGATAATTTTACGTTTATGTTTACGTTTTTACGCTAAATATATTAATTTGAGAGTGTCAAATGTCTCATACCACGAACCAATATCCATAGTCAAGAGGGCAAAGAATGACATTCACCTAAATCAATGGGCGGCCATTTTGTTTGAAAAAAAATCGTATGGCTTAACTTTCTATATTTCTATATAATTCTATATTTTAATTATTACTGGTTCATTGAGTTTAAATGAATTGTTTCTCAATTGGAACCATTTATTTCCATTTTCCTGACATCACCTTTAAGTTATAGTCAACCTAAAAAACGTGCTACTGCCCCTTTGAATTAACATAAACAACTTAAAATAGACTTATTATTTAAAACACTTATGTATTTTCCAGGCTCAAATATTAATTTACAATGAGAATAATGAGTAAAAAGATGTTGAGTCAAGTGATTCATACCACGTCTTTTATACGTTACACATTGAAAGAAATACATATTTATCACCAACATCTTGATTTAGCCAGACATTTAAAACCACTGGCAAGCAACATATTTCTTACATCAGCAACCCATGAGTGCTTCCCTCAATTATCTAAATCTTTGATAACATTGATACGGTAGTCTATACTCTGACATTCTTTAGGTTTAATAAAAAAAATAATAACTCTCATTTGGCTTTCAATATGCATACGGTAGCGACCAAAATATGTCGTTTTAGCTTGCGCAGCTTATTTGTCGTTTGACTTAAACCCAAAAAATGTCCACCTTAGTCCATGATTTTTAAATTCATATCTCATTAGAATATCGTGTCATAACACTATCAGATCATGTTGGACCATTACAAAAGCTTTAGATGCTTATCGTGACATGGTTATCCGATGTAACGATACCAATTAAGGCACAGCTGGCCATCTCATACATACATACATCATATACTTACAGATTATTAGCTGAGGAAGGGTGCCATATGACTTTTACGAAACGAGTGTGAATTTTTGTATTACCCGAGCACTAGCGGATCCAGGGGGGTCTAGGGGGTCCTCACCCACCCCCCCCCCCCCTTTTCAAATCCATGTATAAGATGGGATTTGGTATCAAAACTTGAAACTGAACACTGACAGTTACACGAGGAATGAAATAACAAAGTATTTTAATCTTTGACCTTTAATTGACTCAAAAAGCCTTAACATTTCGAATGCAGACATATATTAACCTTCTTTTTCAGCCATGCCATGCAAAAAACGCAAATGCCCAACATAAAATCCTATGGCTAGGCAACACAATACAACCATTTTGTTCAAATTCTACATTATTCAGATATTGAGCGAGGCTCAGGGTATGATTATACACTTCAAAGAAATGCTGAACTTGAGAACAGACGCCGGGGATGCTTTTCAATGAAGAGTTTCACAACAGCAGACACATCAACTGATATGTTGTGATGCATGTGCATGAGTGTCAGTCCTGCCAACCGCTCTTCTCCCATTGTGTTTCTCAAATACCTATTGATTCGCCTCAAAGCAGAAAACGATCTTTCTGCTTCCACACTTCCAACAGAGAGTGTACAACCAATAATGAATAATGAATAATAAGACCCTGTTGTTTGTCCTGAGATGGATTATGCCAGTATCTCTGCCAGGCCTTGATTTCACTTTTCAGAGACTATGGAGTCTCAAGGTCCTCCTCCCAGAACAACAAGCTGTTCGCCAACTCATCCACCTGTTGGTTGTTCTTCTGGATAACATGTGTAGGCAAGAGCTCAAACAAAGATGATGCCACTCTATCCTGTGTATTGAATCGTGTTTTCAATTGCTCATTGATGTTGTCGACAAATGGAATGGCGATATTCCGTCGATAATATTCCTGTGGATCTTTTCCACCGATATTTCACGATGTTGCTGACGACCAGTCAAACGAGCAATGACAATGACTGCACCAACACAATCAGACATAGACTCAGCTTCAGAGAACATTATTGAGAATTCTGTCCCAATGTTGTTTCTGAGGTCAGTGATGCTGTCCTTGGTACTATCAATGATAGCAAAAGCATGGACGATGTCTTGATCCCGTTTCTGAAGCTTAACTGCAAGGGGTTTTATCCTTTCTAGAACCTGCTTAGCAGTGATGAAAGACACCAAATAGGAACTTGACTTCAGAGTGTTCACCAGTCCTTGTGCAGTGGTTATAGTCTTTCTGTTCCGCTGCCATCCACTGCCACATGCTTCAGTTTTGCTCTCATCACTTTTTTCGGTCAATTCTGGGTGCGTAGATGGATCAGTAATTGCCTCTAATGTGATGCATATATACTGAAAAAGTTCGTAAAAAGTCTCAAAACATGTGTGGCGTTCAACCCATCGTGTCTTGCAAAGACCTTTTAACTTCTTCACCTTGCTTTCCGATCCTGTTTTGGCAAGTACAATTTCAAAAAATCTTTGTCTTTTGGGTGAAGAATCAAAGAAGATGAATAACTCAGATATGGTGCCCATCATATTTCTGATTGACTGAACTTGGCATGATGTTGCAATTGCTAAGTTCAAGACATGACTGCAACAGTGAGTGTAAAGTGCAGGTGGTTGCACCCTCTTCACCCTTGCCTGCACTCCAACTCTAGAAGATGACATGGCAAAAGCGCCATCATACGCCTGGCCTCTAATTATGCTAGCATCCAAACCATGTTTCTCCAAACTATTCAGTAATGCTGACGCTATTTCCTCATCAGTCGTTCTCATCAAATTAACAAAATCAAAGTAAACTTCTCTGATTTCTGGTTTCGAGGTGCAATCAACAAACCTTAAGCACAGACTGAGTACTTCCTGATTTGAAACTGTATCAGTTACTTCATCGGCAATAACCGCGAAAACAGCATCCCCTGTGTTCAGGCTTTCAGTGATTGAGGACCTAATAAACTGTCCCATGACACTGATTACATCATTTTGTATTGTCTTTGATGAATACATGGCATTTTTCCTGCAGAACTGGAGATGGTCGTGCAGGATACGATCCGACTCCGATATCAAATCAAGAATTGCCAAGAAATTGCCTTTGTTTGACGCAGTTGATGTTCTGTCATCCCTATGTCCACGTATTGAAATATTCTGTTTACCACACAACAGTAGAGCTTTGACAATGCACTCAAGAACATGTTTATTTCTCTTAAACTGTTCTTGGTTCAACTTAGATGCCGCATAAGAGATGCTTTGCTCAGGGGCATTCACAACAGACAACATGATTGCAGCTGCATACAGCATCTTGGTGATACTGTGTTTGAGCATGTTTGACCAAAACACCATCCTTCCCCTTCGCTTTCGAGTATTTATTGAAGGGACTTGAAACAAGATTCCCAACTTTGCCGATTCTCTCATCTTTGGGAGGGAACAGAGTACAATATTTACAGTAACCTCCCTCCTGGAATGTTGAAATGTCAGGGTTTTTTACCTTTTCTCCTTTCCTTTGACTACTGTTTCACTTGAAAACTTGAACTTGGCATCAGGGACAAAGTGGTTTTTCAAATATTGAACTTTGGCTTCATTTGACAAATTTTGCACTGATGTCATCCCAGATGCAATGGTGCCAATGTCTAATCCAGTTTGAACTTTTGGTTCAGTTATCTTCATGGTGTGTTCTGTTTTATCTTCCATGGTGCAATCTCCTGACATTGACGCCCCTTGTAGCATTTCACCATGTTCTTCATCCATACTGTGATGTGGAGCTGTATTTGTATGAATATCAGACTCCTGTGTATTTGCCTCATGGGATGACTGTTCAAAGAATTTGTAGATTTTTGCCTGTTTGTTTGAAGCCGTTGGCCTTTTACTACTGCTTTCGCCACTTTCACCACACTCGGGTACACTATCTGGAATTGTGTCACTATTTAGTCTCTTTTGAGGCAGATTTACATTTGGTGAATGCCTAGCGTTACACTTCCACAAAGCAGCAAAGTGGTTTGGTTCAAACAGAGAACCAGGAGTTGAAGATAAATTTCCATCTCTGGTCCATATAATAGCCAGCTGGTCACCACAATCGGAGGTCACTGGGCGTATTTTGCGATGAAACAATGGTCGTTTTGCTTCATTTGCATCAGGGTATATACAATTAAGGGTTCTATTTGTAACAGAAGCAATGGCTAAAACATGGATCATGGACGACCATGCTTTGCTTTGTCGGTGCATGTGTTGATTGCTTCTAAGTGCAATGCTTCTACTCGATCTACTAAGTCGAATGCAGCAGCCACATCTGGCGTAAGAAGCATTGAAAACAAAGTATCTTCATGATTGGTCAGGATTCCCGGAATGCTTGCAGTTGAAGTAACATGTTCATGATCAGCATAAAGCCTAGCATTAATGAATAGTTCACATGCAACCAGTGTACGTAGATCGGATGACAAGGAAAGATCGCCCCCTAAAAGCAGTGACACATAATTATATAAACAATTCCAATCACCTTTGGTTTTAAGTGCCTGATATGTCCCGCTATCACAAGGAAGCAAGGCTGTTGATAATTCATCTATTGCTAGAAATCTATTGTTTTCTCACCATCACTGACACGTTTTCTTGCCAAAACTGACACACGATTGACTATGTTAAAGTTTTGGTCTTTCAAACATTTCACCAAATGTTCATCCATAGTGTATGTTACAGCATCACAATAATAAATACTGTTGTACTCACTCAGTCTATTGCAGTCACTAGACTAGTAGTCTTCTACATACACAAATGTCGACAAAGCACCATAATTGCATTTGACTGTTTATCATTAGACAGTTACACACTCCAAACATTCGTTTTGTTGGAACGATTCAATTTCAGCACCGTTCAGTTGCGTTAGAAGGTGAAGAGAGGTTACTGGTGAGAGGATTGAGTGAGTTGGAGTTTAACGTGCTTTGAGCAATATTTCAGCTATTAAGCATGTTGATGTTGCCACACAAAAAAGAGTAGACAGACAAATAAAGGGAGGGAAAGTGAGAAAGAAAAAGACTGAAAGAAAGAACTGGTGAGGGGAAATGTGTTGCTTAATGACAGCATGTCATGACAAACTTATACCGCTGACATGAGTCAAACACAACTATCAAAAGCGGGAATTAATGCAGGAAAAGATGAAGGGTCCCGGGTAATTGTAGGAATAGAATCGGAGATGGAAATTATTTTCACAAGAGCAAGAGCGAAGGTTATACACAAATTTGCACGAGTTTCGTAAAAACACTTCCGAGGGGTTCATATTTTCCTTATTAGCGATTCTATTCCATTTTATTCTCTTAAAAATATCAAGAAATCGACCTGCTTCCCATGCGAAGGTCGGCAACAGTGACGTCACAAACAATGGTTTATGATGTCACAGACGCAAATATACGGGAAGTCACAACATCGTTGCTAGGAAAAAGTAAAATGTGCACATGTGCCCATTTTGAAAATACGTCACTACTTATTTCAACTTTATGGGTAATAAATACAATAAACATTCAGAGTCTATATTCCTTAAAATCGGTAATTGTTACATCTTAATTTCTTTAGGCTTTGCACGGCAAGGGAATTATTCGTTTAATACCAAACATCATTTATTCTTGTAATATAATTATATATAGTTATAATGCCCGATGTTATATCCCATTATATGTCTAAACCCAGAGGATACTCAACCTATCATTTTGTTTTGTACCCCGATGTTATATCCCCATTCCTGTTGTCATTTTCTTTTTGTAAACTTTCAGGAATTCACTGTCTAAACCCAGAGGATACTCAACCTATCATTTTGTTTTGTAAGTATGAACTGCGGTGAGAACGGCTGAAGCTATCAAAGCCAAATTGACAAGATGGTAGACACGATACGAAGCTTTTGGGCCGATTATATAACTTTGATAATTGACCCAGCTGGGCTCGAAGTTGAAAAAAATTACATTGGCATTTTTTTCAAAATGAACGTTTTTTAAAAGATGCGCAATAACAAATGCATCAAAAAAATCTTGACGAAGTAGTAAGTCACGTTGTTTGGCCGCCATTTTGATTTGTGCTCATTTTCAAAAATGCTGACCCCATGCTCATTTGAGGAGTCACCACTTACACTTTATATAACTGCAGCATTGGTCAGTAACAAATTTGTCTTGAAATGTGAAATTTAAAATATGTTTGTCGCAGCAACTTTTCAAAGTTGGCAAAAAAACGCAATTTTCGAGGGCACATAACTAAAATGTTTTTTTACAGGCCATCAGCTCATGTACAATTAGGATATGATTTTTTAAAAAGCGTATAAAATCAGTATGTTAGTTACTCTAAAGGCAAAGCATGCTTTCTAAGATCAAGAGTTTCCTTTATACACATTTAAACAACCGCATACCTCGACTTTATCACTTCTCAATTTTCATTTAAACATTCGTCAACAAAATATGAACTGGGCTTGATTTTTGTTAATTTGTCCTATAATCACCTTTGATTATCCTTTCATTAGGACAGCGTAGTTATCGGCTAGGCTAAGTATGTAATATTGCCAATATTCTGAATGTACCATACATATGCTAAACCAAAGGAGCATCACAGAGTTTAACCGACGTTGCCCGTTTGACGCACGGTGGTACATGAACAATTTTACATAGAAAATAAAGATTTTGTCAACTTCTCACGTCTTTTAATCATTAATACTAACTATATAAAACAATAATATAAGTGGATATTTATAAGGCGCAAATTTTCACGCATTCAGCATGCTCAACCTATCAAACATTGTCAACCCGTAACTGTCATTCTGACTGCTATAAATTTCCCCGAAATACGTTTGCGTGATTGACTCTCGTCATTGTCCGATATTCGACCGTAACAAACACTTCAAACCTTCCTCTTTGTTGTTCCTGATTTGCACACTTCTTTAGGCCGACCAGCAATTGAAGCCTTAAAACATCTTCAAATTACAAGCACTCCAGAAGTCTTTCAGCAGAAGAATGTGGAAATAGCAGAAGGTATCCCAAGTTTGTAGGACAAATCATCAGTGACAAAGGTATTCAAGCAGACCCGCCATAGGCTAAAGCTGTCCATGATATGGAGCAGCCAACCAACTGAATTGAAAATATTTGTTTGGTATGTCAACGAGATGACAAAGTTCGCAAGTTCATTGTCTGAAAAATAAAAATCACTATGAGCAGGTTGAATGTTTTCCTCTGGTCTGAGACTCAGCAAAATGATCAGCAAATACTCCAATGTTAGCTCTGTATGATCCAATCAAGAAAACCATATTGTCAGCAGATGCTTCCTCTTATGGACTTGGTGCTGTGTTGAAACAACTTGACGACAATGGCAATTGGCACCGAGTTAAGTTTTGTCCAAGGTCGATGTCAAAAGGGGTCAAAACATTAGTACTTGTCGTAGATTATTTTTCTGAATATGTGGAAGTAGCTCAGATGTGCTGAAGCACATCCGACTCAGTGATAAGTGAGTTGCAATCAGTGTTTGCTCGACACAGGAATTCAAAGTTTTCTTTTCTGACAATGGTCCCAAATACTTTTCCGTGAGTTTTCAAAGTCGTATGACTTCAGGCATGTGTGTTCTGTACTACAAAACTCTCATCTAATGCTAACAACCCAACACTTTGTCACAAGTTCATGAAGGAATTGCTCGGTCAAGTGAATGATCCTAAGCTTCCCACTGGCAAAACCGATATGGAACTTGCTGATTCATTCTACGCCTACTTCACCCACAACGTGGACAAAATCAGAGCCAACATTGACAAGCATGTGGTGAATACACAGTCTCCAAGCATGCCTGCTTCAGAAACACCATGTTATCCTTTAACAGATTTAGCTCCCTTCACTGAGAATGAGATTTTGAACATCATCAATGCCTCAAAGAAGACATCATGTTCACTTGATCCGATTCCAACTAAGATTCTTGCAAACTTTCTTGATCTTCTTCTACCTGTGATAACCAAGCTTGTCAACAACAGCTTATGTACTGGTATTTTTCCCGAGGTCTTCAAAGCTGCAGTCATCAGATCCTCACTCAAGAAAGCTAACCTGGATGTCTAACAGCGATCTAAAACTGAATAGTGACAAGACTGAGGCAATATTAATTGGCACAAAACAGCGCCTTCAAAAGATCAGCTGCAATGAGATCACTGTTGTTGACACCTCCATCAAGATCCCTCCCTGTGTGAAGAGTCTGGGTGTCTTCATTGACTCAAACCTCACAATGGATAAACATGTTGATTATCTATGTAAAACCTGCTACTTCCACCTTCGAGCTATTGGGAACATTCGTCACCTCCTGACCACTGATGCAACAAGAACCTTAGTTTAGTGTTTAGTCATATCGAGAATAGACTACTGCAACAGTCTTCTCTACGGCATCAGTCATGACCTGCTTACACGTGTTCAAATAATCCAGAACACTGCCGCGAGAATCATAATGAGAACGGCCAAATCATCACACATCACACCCGTTCTGAAGAGGCTCCACTGGTTGCCTGTACAAGCTAGGATTGAGTTTAAGATCCTGTGACTAGCCTATCAGTGTCAGCAGAACCTAGCTCCATCATATCTGTGTGAACTCCTAACAGCTCACAAAGCTCCCAGGAATCTACGATCAGACCACCAGTTGCTTCTGTCTGCCCCTTGATCGAATCTGAAATTCTTTGGAGAAAAAGCCTTCTGTGTTCAAATCTGCTTTAAAAACACACCTCTTCTCAAATTATTACTCTGATTGAACTTTTTCCCAAGTTGTTGTAGGACACCTGTTGTATGTGAGACTCCAAAGCGCTATGAGCATGCAATTGGATGGACGACAGCGCTATACAAATATCCATATATATATGTGAACCCCTTTGAATGCCCAGAGCTATGGTTATGCGGAACGGACAGTGAAAAATATGCTTTAAAAAGATGTGATCCCTACATAGCTCTCTTAGAGTATTGTGCAACGCAAGTGTCTATGAGACTAAGTCCAGCTGAACTGCCCATTGGTCGGAAGTTACAATCCATGCAACTCCAGCCTAAAGTGTAAACGCAATCGGTGACACTGTGCTTTAAGGGTAGTCCCAAAGGAAGCAGATAATAAATAAACTCCTCTTTGTACAACTGAAACCATTCAAGATGCGAGTTCTTCGAGTCATGTGGAATCAAGCGTTCCATATATATACACACAGCTGGCAACAACAAAAAACCTAACAGGCTGAAATCGTTGACATAATTTTAAAATGTTAAATCGTGTTTTAATTCAGAATAGAAAGAATATTTGCATAATACACGCTTATTGTCATTCTAAAATTTGTCCATTGTCCAAGGATATTCATTTCAGTTTATATGTAACTTTACACTAAAAGGGGAGATGTAGGGTTACTGTATTTAGCGGTATGCAGCGCAGTGAGCGCACAGTGAGTTTTGTAATGTTACTTTAATAGCGACCGAAGCACATGTTGCGGTCAATACTCAAGTCCCTACGTTTATTTAGAGAACAGAACATACATGAAGACTGTAATCTTGCTGAGTCATAACAAGGGATTACAATTGAAATGAACTTTTATTTTATTTCTATATCTGTTTATGTTGTCTGCTCCAGAAACTTTTGACATTGACCCCGAAAATACGTATGAATATTTGACTGCTAAACAACAATCTTCAAAGTGGAAGTAGCACGTTTTTTGATAATTTTATATTTCAAATATTTCACTGATAAATGTAAGTTAATGCCAAATGTATTAATTTGACAGTGTCAAAAGTCACAGTACACAAGCCAATCATCCATAGTAAGACGACAAAGTATGGAGATTCACATAAAATCCATTGGCGGCTATTTTGTGTGAACACCTTTAATTCATTTTGTTTAAGAAAAGGGAATCGCATGACTAAACTTTACGTCAATATTTGAATTAGTAATGTTTAAATACAGTGTCTTTCAATTTGGAGCATTATTTTTATCCCACCGGTATGTAATACCGATATAGTCATCACCCTGTCCGTCTGTATGTCCGTCCGTCCGTCCGTCCGTCCGTAATCATTTCGTTTCCGGAGCAGAACTCAAAAACCGGTCCACATATCTTTCTGAAACTTTACATGTGTATTGCCCACCTACTGAAGTGGTGCCTTTTGATATTTTCACATTTCTGAAAATTTTATTTTTTATTATTTCCATGGAAACGGCTCTTATTTGGACTCTGTTCATGAAAGGTTTCGTTTCATATATATTAGCTTATACTATTATGAACCTTGCTTGAAAAATTTACAATTTTCTTTCAAAGGTTTACATCTTACGATCATGTGGAACCGGTGGGATATGTCATCTTCTGATGACTCTTGTTCATTTTCCTGACACTTTATATTCCCCATAAAACGTGCTACTGCCCCTTTAAAAACAAGCATAGAATGGAATCGTTTTGTGTACTCAATATTTATTTATTTATTTATTTATTTATTTATTTATTTTCAAATGACATTTCCCAATTACTTACTAGGTGCCCACATGAAGTTCGACTATGAAAGAGTTAACAGGGAGAAATCACATATGAAGAGGGGCCTAATATTATCTAACATACCAAGCAGACCGTTGCCGGACAGGTTTCCACTGAGTTTCAAGAAGTTTCACGGCACAACAAGTCTCTCACCAATTTTCAATACAGAATGTCCTACATATTTTGAAGTCTTTGTTGATGTTAGTTTGAAGAACGAACTCAGAGAAACCGAATTGTTACTGTCTATCGGACTTTGTAGAGAGCCACATAGAGATGAATGGGCACAGATCAGACTTGATGAGCACTGTTTCAATCTCAATGTGGGGCTCTACAGTAGCCGTATATGTACAAAAATCTACAGGGAAAAAGACTGGGAAGGGTTTGGATTTGAAACAAACATGGCTAATAAAATTGAGGAAAGTCGTTATTTTCACTATGGGGTTCTTGTATATAGGGGTAAAAGAGCAATCATGTATTTTGACATAGGAAAAATGGAGTCTTTGAAATGTTTGGAAAAGGTGGACTTCACAAAGATAGATCTTGAAGGACCCCTGTGGCCAATGTTTGGTGTATATAGCGGGTCAAAGGCTACAGTCACAATGGCACTGAAGACAGGGCGAGATGTGAAAATGACGACAGAAAAAAACCACTTGATTCTTAGTGCTGTTCAAGCAGTGAAATCGTTTAAGGACACTTAAAGAGACACAGAGTATGTTGATAGGATCACACATGTCAAATTTTGGAAATCAATGTTATTACATCGGGAACCACTAACTGTTACTGAAAAGAACTAGTTAACGGTCAATCAGTACATTAGAGCGAAAATACGGCCATTCAAAGTCGGGATTTTGATCGAAAACCGGACAATGTGGCTCGAGTGGCGCTCGCAAATTCGCCAAACGTAATTTTGAAACCTTGTCATAAGCTGACAGGAAGATATATTAGATTCGATAGTGTTTATTAGGTATTATAACTAATAGGTAGATTAATTGGATGCATAGTTTCGAAAATTAAACGTATTTGAGATGTTTTCTTGATGTTTCTAAAAAATCAAGCATTTTAGAGATATTATGCATACATGGATATATTTGCAAGTCCAATGATGAGATATGAACTTCAATCAGCATATTAGATATTTTGTAGCATATAAAAACCAAATAAAACTTTAAGAAAGATACTCTGTGTCACTTTAAGAATGTATAAAGCGTGTTTGTCTCAAAAATGCAAAATATAAAATATTTGTTGCAAGATTATGCATGTTGGATCGAAATTGATAACTCAAAACGTGAACATGACTTAAATATAGTTTGTATGTCATATATAAAGTACTGTAAATTACTTGACATTTTTTCGTTGATCTTTGCTTTTTCATAACTTTATTCGTTTAAAGCTTTAAAGTAGTCTCCACGAGACTGTCATGTTACACCTATCCTAAGACCTCTCCAATGGCTACCTGTCAAGCAGAGGATCCAATTCAAAGTACTGTCACTGATCTACCAGTGTGTCAATGGTCCTGCTCCATCTTACCTGTGTGACCTTGTGCAGGTGTAAAAACCGACTAGAACCCTCAGATTAGAATCTGAGAATATGCTCAATGTCCCAAGGGTTCACTTTCAGACATTTGGAACTCGTAGCTTCTCTGTGGTTGCAGCACAACATTGGAATTCTCTCCGAAATGATTTAAAGAATTTAGACTCTTATGAACTATTAAAAAAACATCTAAAACATATCTGTATGCTATGTTATAAACCAAATAGAGCATGTGATTTTTATGACTTTGTTCGCGCTTTGAGCATACTTCAGTATGGAAGTTAGCGCTATATAAGCATTCTTTAGTATTATTATTATTTTTAACTAAAATGTCATGACTTTGAAAGATTTTGTAAGTTTTGTGCTTCTCAGATCTTATTTAGTTTTTAACTTTTTTAGAAGTTCTCAGGTTTAACACTTTTGTAAACGTGTTTGACAACTTGTGATAATTCAATTTTTGTTGACTCTAACTGTGATATTTTCATCTATTTATTTGTTTATTTTTACTGTTCTGTTAATTTCTGTGATAATTCCTGATTTCATTTTGAATCGAATCTTGCTTTGTTCTTGAGTCGTTCTTTTTGTGTACAAACAGAACTTGTGACAAGTGCATGGTGATCGTGTGATTCTTGATGCTTGAAGATAAACCTAAATATTCAAATTATTGTTTCAACCGTGATTCATGGTTAGAATGAAAAGAGGATTTGCATTGCATTCTTACATTTTAATTCGATGCTTACCAAGGTATATAATTGTTAAATTTCAATTGCAGAGCAAAATCGACGATCCATCGATGAATGCCTAGTCTTTTAATTCTGTGATATTTTGGTATTAGCGTATTCGTTTGTACATAATATTTAGAAATATTTTATTAACTTTTATTTTCAATAAACTTTTGCCATAATCCTACTTTGCTGTTAGTCATTACGTTCACTGATTATTGCTGTGAACGTTAAGAGCACATTATTGATGTGAATTCAGCCATTAACAACCTTCTTGCATCAAGTGCTTCCCTGGGTATTGTATTGTGTTAATTATTGTTGTTGTGTTTATCGCAATAAAACTTTAGTTAATTATTATAAATGTATAATCAAATTGTAATAATAAATAAATAAATAAATAATAATAAATTGTAAGTAAATGCTAAATGTATCATATTGACAGTGTCAACAATCTCATTACACAAGCCAATAATTCATAGTCAGAGGACAAAGAATGAGGCTTCACATAAAATCCATTGGCGGCCATTTTTTTGTGAACACCTTTAATTCATTTTTGTAAGAGAAATGAATCGCATGGCTGAACTTTACGTTATATATTTGAATTATTACTGCTTCATTTAGTTTGAATACATTGTCTTTCAATTGGAACCATTTATTTTCATTTTCCTGACATCACCTTATATTCCCCCTAAAAACGTGCTACTGCCCCTTTAAAGGCCCAATGAAGAATCGAATTGGTTAAACATCTAGTAATCAAGCATTCTAACAAAATCAATCTCTCCTTTTTTGAGACATGTATTTAAGATAAAGTATGATATTTGATTGAAAGTGAAATTTTATGATATTCCGTTTGCGTCTAAACGTATGAATATTAAAACAGAACATCCTTTATTTTAGCAAGCCGAGTAGTCCTGGAGAATCAGCTTCATTAATTGCGTATTTTAGGTTTAGGTTTTGTATTGTCTCTCAACACTGTCTGAAAGATGCATTTTCAGAGACAGAGAGAGACAGAGAGAGATAGAGAGAGACAGAGAGAGAGAGAGAGAGAGACAGAGAGACAGAGAGACAGAGAGAGAGACAGAGAGACAGAGAGAGAGAGAGAAAGAGAGAGAGTAATCAAGAGAGAGAGAGTGAGAGAGAGAGAGAGTAATCAAGAGAGAGACAGAGACAGAGAGAGAGAGACAGAGAGAGAGAGAGAGAGAGAGTATTCAAGAGAGAGAGAGAGAGAGAGAGAGTAATCAAGAGAGAGAGAGTGAGAGAGAGAGAGAGAGAGAGAGAGAGAGAGAGAGAGAGAGAGAGAGAGAGAGAGAGAGAGAGAGAGAGAGAGAGTATTTTTCCCTTCTAGTTAGAGCGGAAGATCACACCATTTGCTACAAAAATAAATTATATATACAAATTCATCAATTACGAAATTATATATATACTAATTTATGACTTCAATTTTCAGAAAAACAGAACAGATAGTCTTTCAGAGTAGTAATCAATGACGCCAAATGAAAAGGCCAGAATATATTTTTCATCTTGTAGTTCAAAGGCCACATAAACATCAACCTCAAAAAGATTATCATAACACAAAAAATACATTTCGTTTAGAATTTAGGTGTTCACAATGTTACAGTATATGCAAATCATAGTCGTTAGTATTGTTATTGTATAACATGCATTCTATATATGTTTTATCGTGATCAAATTTTAATGTATAATTAGAGAGCAAATTTACGCCTAGCTAAATGCTTAAGAATATAAGAACAAAGTCAAGTATGAACGCGTCAATAAAGCCTCATGTTTCCATTAAAGAGGTTTTCATTTGCCATAGATGCTCTCCATAACCTATTACTGATGTGTTACAAACCTTGTGATATTTATTTCCTATTTGTATATTTCAATAATATTTGGAGAGAATTGATAACAGATCATAACAGATTGATGACGATTTTGAAGATGTTGTAATTGAGGAACAAAATATATTTTTGCTAAATTATTGCATGATATTGCATATCGGTAAGATCAAGTGCATCAGCCTGTTTAACTCCAACATTTGGTAAGGTTTCACAACCATAGACACTTGTTGTATGTATAATTCTCAACCAGATCTGGATCTGAGTAACTTATTCGGATTCAGTTCACTTTGTTTTTTACGAAAGTTGACTGTGTTTAGGAATATGTTCCTAAGTGAGCATACACCAACATGCCGCAAAACATATGAAACGAACAAGTTATGTTGGTGGGAGGGCTGCGTATTTTCGCAGCATATAACAAAGAACAAACGTGGCGTGTGGCGTACAGGCGGGACACATTATGAGCCGGACACAAAGTGTAACGGGCGGACGGTACCCATTTTAATACTTCGTGTTTTGGGGGATAAAAATGTTATAATGAATTTAGCTAATCTGTATTCAAAGCTTAGACCTGAAATACATTTGATAAACTATGCTCTGCGTTCATGCAATCGTTAAAAACAAGTGTAAAGAAACTTGATCCATTTGGTATCTGACTACAAAGTCATTGACATATGGTTGAAATATATTGTCAAGGTGTGAATACGTATGGAACTGAAACGTATGTTAATGACATCACAATTTCCGGCTTCTGCGCGTTTGTTGTCATTTATCAAATAAAATGATGGATGTGCAGCTCGAGTGAGTTGCGACCACTACATTCAGAAACCGAAACTGCAAGTTTCGAATAAAGATTAATTCAAGGTTTCAAACCAGGAAAGAAAAACAGTTTTTCCTCCTATCAGGTCTTGTGCTACTACTGCTAGTGCTACCGTTATTGCTGCAGCTGCTATCCTTCTTCATCTACTGTTAGTGTTATTGTGATAATGTGAGATACAATCATTCCTACTGGCTAAACAGGTAGAGTGTAGAACTCTCAATCCGGAGGTCCCGGGTTCGAATCCCAGTGGAGGTGGCCTCAAACTCGCTTCTGTTATATTACTGCTACTACTGATATTGCTGAAGCTATTGCTCCTACTTCTTCTACTGCAATTGCTACTGCTACTACTACTATTACTGCTTCTGCTGCAGCTACTGCTTTTACTACTTCTACTACTATAGCTACTGCTCTTACTTCTACTGCTACTGCTTCCTATATCTGTCAATGCTTCTTCTACTCATTCAAGATTGCTACTGTCAATTTATATGTCACATTTTTGTAGAACAACCCATGACCATGACAACTTCATTCACAAGCTCATGATCAAAACAGACGGGATTCCTTAACTTAATTTATCTAAATGTCAATTGTTATACTTATTTGACAATTATACCATTATGAATATGATAGCAGTTATAACTTTTTATGAGGTTTACCATAATAATAAACAGAATAAATACGGTAATGTTCCCCACAAACATTCAAATACACGTTCATATGTTCATATGTATAAAAACATCAGTGAGAACTCAACAAATTATCAAAAGATGATTTATGAATATGATTCCATTGATCTTATCATTCATAACAACACCACAACAATTACACAGTGAGTTAAAAACTTATTCATCTCACTTTAAACCATTAATTGATAAACTACTTCAAAATCAGAGGAAGTTTAGTCATACAAAATCAAAATATGGATGACAACTTCTTCATTCATAGATCTGTGCGTATTATCCCCTGAGATGAACAGGGGTCAAGGGCTTTACCTCCCTGCCGACTGGGCCATCATTTAAGAAGAATCATTAACTACCAATCTGGTGTGACACTCCATAATGTAACCATCTGTATTGTGAAAACACTTCTTCATACATTTATCTCATTTATTGTTTGTATATATATGCAATTACTTTATGCTCAAATATGTTTGTAAATAAGTAATTGTATTACCCATAGGGTGGAAATAATTAGTGACATATCTTCAATATGAGCACATGTGCACATATAACTTTTGCCTAGCAACGATTGTTTTAGCGCCTGTCCCGTATATTTACGTCTGTGGTGTCATAAAACCATTGTTCGTGACGTCACTGTAGCTGGCCGTGGCACGGGAAGCAGGCCGCTTTCTGAATATTTCAAACAGATGTGATCTCTATTCAAATGAATCAATTAGAAATCAAATTGTTTTACATGAACCAAGGTATTTCATACAAAAAAGTTCTGTTTGGTTGAATGTCAGAAAATTTAAATTACACATGAATGGTGAACATTTGATGAAAAGTTTGCTTAGTGCAGTATGCAGTCTAACAAAGTTTAACGAAGTAATTATAAACTTAGTTTACAACTTTTTATACAATGTACATTTTCATATGTTTAGAAGGCTTAATTAATCGCATCAATTATTATTTGAAATATGTTTTAGAACAGCAAGTTCTGTTTATATTGCTACTACTTAACAAACATTTAACACACCTGTTATTTATAAGAGTAGATCAATAATTTATGGACTTTGGTATTCTTAAACTTTATTTAGTATTCAATTTATAAGGTACTTTAAGCGATCCTTTGTAATTAATATTACATGACTTTTACAGGAACATCTCACGGTGAAAATATTAGTTTCATAAACAGTTGTCACAGGTAACAGTATACATCGCCAACATTTGAACAGTTAATAGCGTAGGGAATTGCAGTGTAACACCTTCTTATCTTTAGTTGCAATTCAAAGGGGCAATAGCACGTTTTAAGTGGGAATATAAGGTGATGTCAGGAAAATGAAAATTAATGGTTCCAATTGAAAGACAATGCCATTAACCTAAATGGAGCAGTAATTATTCAAATATATTATGTAAAGTTTAGCCATGCTATTCCTTTTTCTTACACAAAATGAATTAAAGGTGTTCACACAAAATGGCCGCCCATGGATTTTAGGTGAATCTTCATACTTTTTCCTCTGACTATGGATAATTGGTTTATAAAATGTTTGACACTATCACAATAATACATTAAGCATTTCTCAGTGAAAATTTTTGAAATATAAAATTATCAAAAAACGTGCTACTGTCCCTTTAAGGGCATCGAAGAGTGTTTACAGAGTTTGAAAGTTGTAAACAACTCCTGATCATAAAACAGTCAGTTCCCTTTAAAAAGAAATGTTCATAGATGTTAAAACAATGGTAAAAAGTAGAACCCTGAATCGTATCCATGTTAATTTTCTTTGTTATAGCTTATGTTATTTACTTTTGTCTTATATTGATATATACAGCCCTCCGCACATTGTTATTTGCGAGGTAAAATTATGTATCCATACATGTATATTGTGTATTATTCAATTTGGTAGGGCGGAGACATGCATTGACAAGTGTTGTGCTGGGCTGTACACTTCTATACAGGGTTTTTATTTAGATCGTCACTGGAACGGTTTCTTTTGATATATGTCAATGTGACATTACACACTGTAGAATAACTCCGTGCTACGAATAACTACCGTTAAAGTATTCATATGCAATGAATGTTGGTATGTTAATACAATACTTCAAACTGAACCAGTTCAAGCTTTGTACGTGCTAGCCTCAACATGTTATTTTTGGATACACTGCTGACGGTATATATATATAACATAAACAGTGTGACCAGTAAATAAATCAGGAACTAAAACTGAATCAGTTTCTAAATTTGAAACTTGAATGTTAAACGATAAACAACAACTTTTTTAGAACATGTTGGAATAATAGATGTTTCGTTTCCAAAAATATCCTTGCTTGGTTCAATGCAATGCATACAACCTGGATTCTGTGACTAAATGTACTAATGCGCTGTCTCATACAACAAGTAAGGCGAGATTAACAAGCAATCCATCTTTAGTTGAAAACACCTTGAAAATTACAAATACCGATAAACGGAAGAAATAATGGAACTGATAATAAAAAACAGAAAGATAAGCGCAAGCATTTATTTCTACAACAGTAGAAACTCTACTGTTATGAGTTATGATTACTTCATATGAAACATAGCAATCATGGCTTAAACAATTCAGTTTGGTTTCGGATTAATAAAGAAAAACATGTTGAAAATAAACTCGAATTAGGAAAAATAATTGTTCTGTCAAACATAATGAAGTAAAAAAGACATATAAACAAAAGAACATTCAATGCACAATCAGAACAATTTTGTTATGCAAAAAGATTACATAAACTCAGAACAACAAGTTAAGCGCTACTTATTTCAATTGAGTATATCTTTTCAACAAGTTATTGAAAATGATATTGAAGATGTTTTATGGCATAAACAACTCCCCATACATTGATGCAAACAATCACAAATGCTCGTGTATTTCCGACCGAGCTTGAGCTCCTGTATTTGGAGATATGTTGTAACAATATATCCTGTATTCTCAAACAAATGTTTGCATAAGAGTTTGAGGAACAATCATGGCAAGGCGTACATTATCAATAAGGGAGAGATGGCAAATAATCGGTATGCGGGATGTCCTGCAGAGCTTTTGTTAGACAGTTGTAGTTTCACCAGTGTTATCACACGTTTGGTACAAAAACACGTCCAAACCAATGACGTGAAAGACCGTGTGGCATCTGGACGCCCGACAGTAACCTCTGTACGTGAAGACAGAGCACTAATTAGGAAAGTTAGAGACTTTCCCTTCATTAGTTCCTAATAACTGAGGGAGAACTGGGTTACCCACAGGAGTGTTTCCATATCAACCGTTAGGAATCGCCTTTGAATGGGTTATAGGGAACGTAAACCTCTCAAACGTGTCAAATTAACACAGCAGCACATTGTATAACGTCTGAGGCGGTGTAGGGCGAGGGTGGGTTGGAAGTTGTCATCAAGACGCCGGATCCATTGGTCTTATGAGTGTTGGATGCTGTTGCATATTGTGGGTGGCCGGATTCTTTTTACAAGCAAACACCCGTTTCCCGCCAAGATGTGTCGAACCAACCTGTAGTGTAGTGAAGGTTCTGTGGTGTTATTGAATTGGGTCTCTTTCGGTTGTAAACTCGACCTTGTGACAGTTCCAGGTACACTTAATGCTCAGAAATATCGAGATATTGTCTTAGTTTCACATTTCGACAATGATTATATTCATACAATACCAGTTTACATGGATGATAATGCTAATTTAACAGAGCCAACACATTGGTAACACAGATTCAACATCGGTAAGCCATAATTCAATGCTACCATTGCCAGCTTGCAGTCCCGACTTGAATCTGATAGTATGTATGGGATATTGTTGGTCGTCATAAACGTTCCAGATAACTGTGCCGGAGTTGGATGCAGCACTGCATCAGGAGTGGCAGTAGATTTCTCTACAAGTCATACAGAGACTGATACGTACCATGTGGAGGAGGGTCAATCACGTCATCAATGCACAAGGGTCAAACACTCGCTATTGACTTAACACTGGTTTACACTATTCTTAAGGCCGCAATGTTACCTTTAAGACTAATTCTGTTTTATCGATCAATATAACAGCTATGGCATTGCTGAAACACACACTGTTGGGAATTTAGTCTACAGAGTGAATAAAATGTAAAGCCATCCACTTATTGTTGTCAATATTGTCAAGTCGACAAACCCTTATTACCACTGGATACCAATTTATACATCTCTATATTCAGAAATACATGTGAGTTACGTGCATTTGTTAAACTTTAGTTTAAACTCTGGTGGGACTTTTTGTTCTGAGTATATATTCAGCTTCATGTTCACGCGCATGTACTTTATGTAAGGGAACCCCGGATTTGTTGACAGAAACAATCATACAATGTAAATAATTTTAAAAAAGTTATGTTATAAATAAAAAAATACAAGCTTAGTTGAAAATAACAAAGTATCAAAGTAAGACAGACATGCTTTAGCCTTCTAAGGTAGTATAATAAATGTTGCCTCATGAAAGAAATGCATTTTTGAAAACGTGTGTTTAAATGCCAATGCTCCCTTTTTCCGTATTCCTGACAACATCAGTGTGACAAAGGCTAAGCTGATCACGATGCTAAATCTAATATTAAAAAAAGCAATCAACTAATCAACAAAACTATCTTTTAGAACACCTTAGGTGTATACATGCAGATCGTTCTATCAAATAAACAAGGTTGTGCAACAACAAAACAAAATAATTCATAAGGCGGTAACAATACATCAAGATAAATTGCATTTCATTACGATGTCATCAAACAAAAGCAAAGCATGACTGTAACTCAGTTATTCATTAGAAAAACCTCAACGTAATGTTTGTCATTATCATGTTCATTGATGCTTACAATTCCAGATTGGTTGTTCCTGCCTATTTGTTCTGTAATATCGTTGACTTGAGCCACAGCCGACTGTGGTTCTGTGTTCATGGCTCCAGCACTTTCAGGTTGTCTCCCCCTTGCAGCCTCCTGGTTAGTTCCGTTTCCATCATAAGTCATGGACAAGTTGTCGGGGACATCAAGGGTCAACTGTGGTTCTGTGTTCATCACTCCAGCACTTTCCGGTTGTCTCTCGTCTGCAGCTTCAAGTGTAGATCCATTCCCACCATCATAAGTCATGGACAAGTTGTCAGGGACATCAAGGGTCAATTGTGGTTCTGTGATCATCGCTCCAGCCCTTTCCGGTTGTCTCTCGTCTGCAACCTCAAGTATAGATCCATTCCCATCATAAGTCATGGACCAGTTTTCAGGGACGTCCAAATCCTGGTCATCATTTTCATGCTCTTCAAATTGGTCATCTTTAATTCTTGATATTTCAGTGAGCTTAGCTGATGCTCCCTCAACACAGCCGGGACCTTCATCCACAACAGAACGAGTAACTTTACCATGCCATTCTTTGAAATTATTGACTTCGTCTGGCATTTTAACTCTGTTATCGTATGTGAAGGCATCCTTAACAGACATCGCCCCTTTCTCACCATCAGAGAGAATGTTAGACAAGCAAACGTTTTTGACTTTCAAGAGCTTGCTGTCATCAGTGCTTTTTTCAATTGTGTTATACTCAACAATTTGGTTCTTGTATTCAACGCTGTCATCAAATACCAATTTATCCTCAACAATCTGACTACTCTTACGAATACCATTTCCATCACAAAACGGATTTTCTTTCTTTCCGGTACTTCTCAGTATTTTCCCATCATCAGCATCGTTGTTATATTCATAATCTTTCTCCATGATCGTCCTCATTTTGCATTTTCTGTCGCCTGAAAAAAAGTCGCTACAGGATGCCATACCCTTCTCATCATCTCTCATCATCTTACATTTGGCAAAGGCATTTCCAAATTGTGAATCCTGTTCCATGCTCATCTCAGATTCTTTTCCAGAAACGGAAGTGTTTCCTGGATACCTAGAATCACCCTTCGTACCAGCAACGTGAAGCCTGCTTACCTTGTAGCTCACAGATGGTAAATCCTCTTCAACAATGGTCTTCTTCAGGAGCTCCCTATCAGTGACCGCCTTGTCCACAACTTCATCATCCAATGAGACGATACTCTCAGCATCAGGCTGCTTGAGGATGACAATCTGAACTCCCATCTGGCTGCAGTCTGACTCACTGAGTGATGATGAGTCTTCTTGTTCCACATTCACGGTACCAGTCTCTGCGTGCCAGTTCACCCTGTTGATGTTTTTATTATCGATCCTGTCAAATAAAATCACGTTATTATGCCAATGCCTCTTAAAAGAACAAATTGTCTTTTTTAATTGAATAACGTTGTCAATAAATCTCAACTGCATTGGATGTTTTATGATCGTTTGAACGTTTTTATTGCAAAGGTATATTAAACATGAACTTTTGGGAACACATTGTTATACGTTAGCAGTATTTACTGCAACAAAAGCTGCCTTGTGTATTTTAAAGTTAAAGCAAAATGCCCAAATAATTTCATTTTCGCCTCCTTTTAGACACAACAAGTGTTATGTCCATTATAAAGCACTCTGAGGAGTTTAATACCTTTTATCTGCTGTATGATGAACCATTCCTATTTGATACAAGAAACTTATAGCAAACCCACCGTTTAAAGTGGTATGTGACATACACAACTATGACCAGGAAGATGATGAAGATGAGAGAGATTCCACCTATCCAGTACTGTTGGGTTTTACCTGAAATCAACCATTTATCATTATTAGATATACACTGAATATTCAGGTACATACAAATTTGATCAATGGAAAAACGTGTTATCAGCCACTCGTAAAAATGAATGTGTTATCAAACAATGATGATATTTGCTCTTGTTTACATCTCGATGCTAGGGCAAATGATCCTCCCTTAAACCAACATAACGTAAATGCACGTCCATTTCGATAAGGATACAACAATATCATCATAAAAATTATTAGAATTTTCTCGACAAATTCCATGTTTATCTCATCTCCTTAGACAGAAGATATAAATGTTCTAATTTACTGGATGAGATAGACTTAGTTTCATTAAGAAAGTAAAAATATCCTCTAAATAATACCATTTAATAGGAACTTACCTCCAACCTTGATCTTACCCTTGGTCTACCTCTTCTGATTTTTTTCACAAGACAGATACTGAAACTGACATAGTTTAATACTTACTCTTACACACTTGAAAACATTCGTCAGTAGTACAGTTTCCCCCACAGTCGTGTTGACAGAATTCCCCTCTATAGTTCGACAGACAGCCCTGATTGCATTGACCAGTGTCTTGTGCACAGAAGCCCTCTATACATCTCACACAGGACTTCTCACAGTGACTTCCATAGAAACGCTTCTCACAGGAGTCGCAGGTTCCATTCTCAGCACCACAAACCTTATTTACACACTTTCTTGGGCATTTACTCTCACATATTGGCCCATACCAACCATCTGTACAACCCTGTGAGCATTGACCAGTGCCTTGTGTACAGAAGCCCTCTATACATCTCACACAAGACTTGTTACAGTGACTTCCATAGAAACGCTTCTCACAGGAGTCGCAGGTTCCATTCTCAGCATCACAAACTCTGTTTAGACAGGAGGCTGAACACCGGTTCTCACACTGTTTACCATAGAAATGTACTCTACACCCATAAGTACATGTCCCATTCAAAGTGCATATTTCACCATGACAATCCCTTGGGCATTTAGTCTCGCATTTTGGTCCATACCAACCTTCTGAACAACCATGAGTACAGTCCCCTGAGGTCTGATTACATCCGGACAGACAACCTGAACTGCAGCTCTGTTCACAGAACTCTCCAAAGTATCCAGGTCTACATCCCTTCTTACACCCTTTAGAACAGTCTCCTTCACAGTGGAGACAAACTTCACAGGTTCCTGAGACTCTGTTGCACACGTCACACCCAGCTGGACAGGACTTGCAGGCGGTTCCGTAGTAGGAATCCTGACATCCTCGTGCACATGACGACCCCAGTTGGCAGAATCCTTCTTCACATTCCTGGGGACATTTCTTGCAGGTATTTCCATATGTTTTACAAGGTATGTTGCACCTGGTTCCATAAAATCCCGGTTGGCACCCATGTGTGCAATAACCAGTTCCATCCCCCGAATGGCAGAGATTGTCTCTGCAGCCTGTGCTGCATTCATGGTTACACTTGAGTCCGTAGTAACCTTTATAACATTTAGAGTCGCATCGCCCGTTACTTTCACATGATGCACATTGCTGTTTGTCAATACACGGGCCACCTGGAACACAATTACAAACACTCAGAACCTACCGTTGAGATGTACACCAAATGTCAAGAGCACACGAAACAAAGTGTTGTTTTCATACACAAAGAGAATGAATTTGATTAAAAACTTAGACTAAATTTGCGGGTGTTGAATAACAATGAATCCCAGGATTTACAAATTTACAAACGAAACTATTTATGTTTTAATTTTTTAAAATTGGAATTATGAAAACAGCTGTTATTACTAGCCATTGCTTTCAAAGTGTTATAATTCCTTAGTGTATGTTTAAAACGTGAAGGATTATTTCAAATCATTTTCGAGAAGGTGAGAATCACGTGACCATGGTACTAATGTAATGCTGCCAACAGACAAAACTGCAACAACAATAAAACATTTGGAGCATCTGTCCAAGCTGTACCCAACTTGAAAACGACACTTTCTAAATAACTTATTTGACAAAACCAATCAGGTTTTTTTTACGAATGAAGGCTAATATCTTCTTACATAAGGCCAAGGTCCAAAAAAAAATTCGAAATGACTTCATCGGTGGCAAATGAAAGAGGTCGACGTTGCGTCATATAAATAATCATGTGCAGTTGATATCAGTCTTAGTCTTAATTATTTGAATGATCAATTATGAAAAACTTTTTTTGAGCTTTAACTTTCACTTGTGGCTTCTAACATAGTAGTAGTAGGTTTATCTTTCAACGTAAGGTTTGTAGTGGTAAGCATTGGTGGTAATTTTCTTGTGATAACTCGAAACCTTGATATCATCTCTGATAATTAAGGATGTAGCCAAAAGGCTAAATCTTTATTGCCAAATACTGCAAAAAAAATAAATCGTGACAAATTCGTAAGTCACGTGATTACGGTGCCATCTTGAATTTTGGAATTTTTAAAGAAAATTGGACCCCATGCTTATCTAATTTGAGGAAACACTGCTCGTCAAATAGCTACTAAACTTACTCATTGCATAGCTCAGACATAGGATCATACCAACATTGTTATTCAAAAAATACTTTTTGCGCAGTTATCTTTCAAAGTTTGACTATTTTTTCAGTATAATATATCATTTCCGGTCGCAAAGAAGCATTTTCCGAACATGGGGTCAGTTTCTACAGGAAAATGTAACTTAATCCTTCCCAGTGCTGCTTTAGCATATTGCTTCAGGGGATTCTCAAAAATGATTGTTGACATTATTAATTGTATAATGAATGGGATAGATTTACGGCTGAATCCTGTTGTCGTCGCTTCGCAACCATAATTTTGTTATACTTGTAATTTTGTTTTATAACGCAAACAACTATTTCAAAACATTACTTTCACAAAAACTTCTATCAGTCTTTTGTTAAAAAATCCGGCTCAATGAAACGAGAATTCTGTCCTTATTATTCGGACCATAACAAGATTTCAGCAAATATGTGAAGTTCAACGTACTAATGATTCTTATGTGATTAGGAATCCCTCAACTTAAAACTGAACCTTTTGTAAGTAACACTCACCTTCGACTGCAGCGGCAAGCCATAGAAAAAGCATCAACAGCTTCATTATCGAAACACTTCGCCGGTAAGGCATGGGATGTAAGTGCGTTGCCTACAGTTTATATCACATTACACCATAAATATTCATCCGTATCAAAGTTTGATTTAATGTTTCGTCTTCCTTGTATTAACCCTATTCATGTGAAAATTTAATAAGCGAAACTGATAATTTTAAAATATTAGGAACAACAGTGCAAACTTGAAATTCACAATTTTTGTACTTGGTCGTGTAAATACAGTTGAACCTCAATAGCTTAAACCTCGGATGAACAATAACATCTCTTTCAGGCGATTTCATAATGAAACCGCGTATTTTTATCCTGTTAAATGTTTAATTGTTGTTTACTTGTCACCAAAAGATTATTGTTGTCGAAATTTCAACATTCCAAAATACCATACATTATTTTTCTATTTTGTTAAACTGTTTTTATCACTAGCATTGTCAGTTTGACTATAATAGCGGTAAGCTTTCTCAAGAGGTATGGGGTGCCAAACGGGACTTTAATCACTATTTAGTAACCTTGTGTCAAAACATTAATCAATTTCGCCATCTTCCTTCAAAATGTTTAAAATGAAGATATTCTGATAGCTGAAATATTTTAACATAAATAATAATTTGCTTTGAATCCTTAAGTTTGGTTGCAGAAAGTAAAATCAATGTAATCGAGTAATTTTAAATGTTGGTGGCAGTCCTTACGGGCAATTTCAGCCAAATTCATTTTAGCAAATATTCATCATTTTTCATGTCTTTGCATATAATCACTTGGTTGCAGAGACTGTTGTTGCGTGTTGAATATCAACAAAGATCGTTTGGTTGCAGAGGTTTTCAATTTATCTCACGTGTTAACAATAACACATCAGTTTCATTTTGATAGGTTCACTTTCTTACTGTGTGTGCAATACGGTATGTAACGTGTCCTACCATTGACTAATTCAGTTTCCAAAACTTCCAACAATATTTCAACTTTCTTTTCTATTGAATTGTGATTGATTTTGTTCTGTTTTTGGATGGAAACTTATTTATTTTTATTTTTTTTCAATCCAATCCATTTCGCAATCAGAATGGTTTGTAATAAACCAATGAAAATCTTGTTGAGATTTGACAATTCGAATTCGCCTTGGGGCCACCTTATACAACGAAATGGAATTTAGGGATTGATATGGTGAAATAATGTCAAAAGCAAGACTTGTTATTATAAAAGAAATTGTTAGAATAATCAGGTCAATGAAAACTTACTATCCATAATGTCTAAAACGATTTCAAAACCTGTTGTGATATGATCTAAAACCGGACACAATAGCGTTCAGAAAGGTGCCAATGTATCATTGAAATATAGATATAATAGCTAGGTTAAAATCTATCCTTTGTGATTTTATCATATTTTCTATCTGTAATCAATTCTTGTCAAGCTTTTCTGTTTGATAAAATCGTATCTTTGGTTGTAAAAATAAACTCGAAAATTATGCAACGTCATGGTGATTGATCATTCTGTAACCAATTTCAATTTTGTCATGCTTTGTACCAGGTTATAGATAATTATCTCAGCAAACATTCTTTTTGTTTTTTTTTTTAAGAACGATGTTGAATGTTTTTGCCGTTTTAGACACCCCATTATCCGAACCCTTCGATTACTCTTAAGCCGAAATGTCATTAAAAGTTTGATGGTTCCATGGATATTGATTTACTGATAATAACTCACTGATAATAACGCCTTTAATTTATCCATTTGCGGCTTTTAGCATATAATTAAGGTTTATTATGCACATAAAATTGCACTGATTTAAACTATTTGTCCTGCTATTTGTTCTGCATATCTTTTGAAATGTCCGCCTTAATAAACATTTTCATTTATTAGCCTGGTCGCGTTTCATCACAGCTTGAAATGTTAAAAGTGAAGAATCGACTAACAGTTCATGAGATGAAGTCTTTATTACATAGTTGCAGTGTCACTAAAATATAAGAAAGAGGATATATACAAAACGTCTAAATTCGTATTCTGTTTTTGATAAATTTAATAAGTTTTTACAACGTATAAGATTTCATTTTATGTCGCAATCGCACATTAAGGTCATTGAAACATATCAGTCTAACCAGCGATCTGTTCGAGTCACTTAATAACCTCCATGTAAATGAAACATAGTTCAACGCTCACAAAAAAACAAAGACAATTTGCTCTGTCTTCTATTTCACGAGCTCTGGTTTTGTTTTGATGTCTATTCCTTGGCAACACGGTCGTCGTCAAATCGTTCAAAATCCTTTTAAAAATAACGGTTGATAATTATGTTTGTGGCCATAATTTAAGGAAGTTAGACCATTTGGGCCTTGTTGTCTAATCATTTTCATGGTTATTAGACCACGAGCGCGCCATAGGTTAACTAGTATGAGTGTTACGAACCATCTGGGGTAAAGCACAATTTTCAGATTGTTCGAACAATCTGCAGATTGTGATCATTCCTAGATTGCACGTTACATGTACACATGAAAACGGCATATTTAATTCCGGGTCCTTCAATGGAGAACCACTAATTGTAACATATTGTGTATTGAATGGATACGTAAGTCGAGTGAGGACATATGAATTATTTTTAACATAATATGAATGTTGATTCATTAATGCTCAAATTCAGATACCGAAACTGACAGCAATGAATAAGTCACTTTGATGTTTTAGACCGGATGAACACACCATATTTCCTCTTACATGTACCACCTCTGGGTCTATTAGTTTCATTTCTGCTGCTACTGCTACTGTTAACGCTAATGCTATTGCTACATGAGAACGAGAGGTGATACAGCCACTACATTGTGAGGCTAACATGTTTATAATTGTTAGATATGCAAATGAAGTAAATAGAAAGCTTTAAAATAGAAATGTTTAAAATGAATAGACTAATGACACCACAAAGTTAAAGATAATGAATTTTATTACCTACGGGGGCAGTCATACAGAGATTCATATTTTTCATATGTTGCCCCAGGGCAAAATATCACTTTTTCATTGTGACGTCACGTTAAAAACAGTGCTTTGACGTCACGGTTCACCTATGACGTCACAATCTATACAAGTCGGCCGCGGCTAGTCCGCCTATGCAAAACAGTAGGTTTTGAGCATATTCTTTGCTTTTGCGACTACGGTAATAAACAGAATATTATATTCGTGCCCATGACATACTATGTTTACGACACTCGCTCTCGCTCGGGAAATACTAATATTTAGCCACTCGTGTCGTAATCATAGTATGTCATGGACACTCATATAATATCCTCTATGTGTTAGACGATAAGAATATGACGAAACCTTAAGTTCTTAGTAGTTAAGAACAACACTCACCACATCTACAGTAGCAGGAAGGCGAATACAGACGTGATTACTTTACCCTTATAAACATATAAAATATGTCATTATTTCAATTGTGATGATAATTTGATGAACTAAAATAAGATTGCAATTAGTCAATATACCAGTAGGTATGTTCTGAACTGACGCATACAGAATGCATGGATTATTTCTGCTGCACGTCATATTTAGGATATCCAATGAATAGAGGTCATTCCCCGACTATGTTTGTTATTAGCGTTTACCAAAAGAGTGAACATTTGTGTATTACCAGAGCGATGGTTATACATAAATTTACAGAAGTTTCGTAAAAGTCATATGACCCACTTCGAGTTTTATAATTTCTTACTCATTCCATTTCATTTCCATCGCTAAAATGGCCTGCTTACTTCGCGATAGCTCGCTACAATGATGTCACGAACAATTGATTTACGTCATAGACGACGTAATACGTAAATAGCGCTAAAACATCGCTGCTAGGCAAAAGTCATATGTGTTCATGTGTAAATATGTCACCGACTCTGAGTCACCATATATCTAGCAGAGACTTTCACATGACATTCTGACAGGAAATGATTTACAGAGTAAATATGGGAAAAGTTAAAACTATAAAAGCGATCAAAGTTCAAACATGCACATGTTTATTCTCTCACGCTTTCCCTTGTGGTAAATTATCAGGGAGAATTAGACTTTCCATTATCTGCTAATTTCCCATAATTTGATCGATATTATTTTGAATATACTATAATCCAAAATAAAGAAAAATAATGCTAATGCAATTCTGCGATTCTCAAATTATCAATAAAAGAGCTAAATGAAATGTCCTAAAAATCGACATTGTAATAAACTTTAATGGGACATTTGGTATAATTAATCGCGAAGCAATCACATAAATAACTTTAGAGAGAAACTAAAAGCAACTTACTTGATTCACTTTTCAAATGATAAAAATAATGTTCTACATAGCTCATTTCTATGGATACTGAATAGACTGCTATAAAAAGATAATAAGAATTAACGCAAAACAATCTTCTTTATGGAATAGATAAATCCACACCCATAATGACTGTATAATTTCAGGAAATTTCAGGATGATACATAGTCGTTGTTTGAGATTTGCAAACATGCAAGAACTTAATGGAAACAAGCGCATTTCTGTCAAAATACACAATGTCTAATGTCATAATGTTGATGATAGTTTATAATGAATAATAGTTTTAACGTCTAATTAGATTAAACTATCGCCTATTTAGATAAAACTATCGTCAATTAGATGAAACTATTGTCTAATTAGAAATAACTATGATCTACATGTAATTAGACGTTATATAAATGTTTCAAATTGCTGAAAACCCTTCCATATGGTGAGTAAGAATAAACTAAAGAAAACATTATAGCTAAAAAATCATTTTTCAAATACTTAAATACTGTTTAAAAATGTAATTTTTTTATAATTATACAACTACTTCTACTTCCAACATTTCAACACTTCTCTACTGCTTTATGTACTATTTTAAAATGACTCACGGAAATAGAAATAAAATCAATTGTCACGTTAGAACTATATTACTCAATTATGCTGTGTTGATTGATACGTTTTCCCCCTTCTATGCTTCATCCTATGGATAAGAATATTGCTCTTTTTTGCAGTTCTTTTTTGCAACATATGTAGAAATATGTTGTAAAACGTCACTGCATCTGCGTGTGAGAAAATAAACCTACAGCCCTGTACACGGGAATGTGCAGTTGCTTAAACTCTAATTTAAAAATACGCTTTTATGATTGTAAAAATGATTTAAAAAGGGATTCTAAAAAAATCAAATGTAATTAAATATCACCGAAGGTATTACTAGTAAAATACAAATGACAGATAAGTATTTTTTCACAATATCTTACGTTTACCGTTACCGTGTGGACATTACAGCTCATTCTAATATGCTTGCATCAAAAACTTACGTTTTAAAGGGGCAGTAGCACGTTTTTTGATAATTTTATATTTATTTATTTTATATAATTTTTCACTAATAATTGTAAGTTAATGTTTAATGTACTATATTGACAGTGTCAAAAATCTCATTACACAAGCCAATCATCCATAGTCAGATGACAAAGTATGAAGATTCACATAAAATCCATTGGCGGCCATTTTTTGTGGACACCTTTAAATAATTGTGTGTAAGAGAAGGGAGTCGCATGGCTAAACTTTACGTTATATATTTGAATTATTACTGCTCCATTTAGTTGAAATACATTGTCTTTCGATTGGAACCATTAATTTTCATTTTCCTGACATCACCTTATATTCCCCCTAAAAACGTGCTACTGCCCCTTTAACTACTATTGCAAGATCTAAAAAAAAAACACTTTCTGCTCTCCTGTAGGCTCATATTTTGTCGAGGGACTTTACAAACATTGCCTGAAACTATAGTTGGGAAAACGAGTTTACATGAACATTTAGCATTCAGTTTTCAATTAAGTTCGAAAGTAAGAAATATTCGCCAAAAAGGACAATTCCGTTAGTACTGTACCAGTCAATTATACTTAAGTAACGCTGTTATAGTGAGGTCATGGTGTTGTATGTGCTACGTATCCTCTTTGTACTGTATTACTGCTATAAGAAAAGTGACGACGCTGCATTGCCGATATAGCTTTTCAAGGGGTGAATGTATCAACGGCTACCATACCATAACTGTTAACGAATCGGATATATACATAACAGAATCTATTCATTCACATGCAGCTACCTCAAGTCAGTCATTTTGTCCACCCACTATAGCTAAGAACGCAATACAAAGACACAATGCAAGTGCTAATATAGAGTTATGTCCATACTCGTTCTACAGTTACGTCGTGTATTACTCGTCTCTCCTGTCCTTGAACAGTTTATGTGAGTATCTGCTTGTTTTCTCACTTTTATCATTCAAAAAGGATATTTGATTGATCTAATTATGTTTTATCTATTTTACAAACGGTGCTGTAAATCAAGTGTTACATAATATTGTGAATTCAAGGTTGATATATACACGTATGAATAATATTTGCTTTTGATACCAAGCTGTTTTGGTAGAAGAATTAGACAGCAAATAAGTTCCAATATTTCATTCTGTTGATCAACTAATTAATTGGTTGTAGACAAGACATCAACATTATCTACCGTATTTTTAGTTTATTTGGCAAATTATTTCTCCAATGAATCACACTCTTTCATTGTTCATTAAATATTAAAAAGATTAAAAACGGATCAGCTGTGTAACGACTTCTCATTTGTAAAGACAAGTGCAACTCCAATTTGTCCTAGACCCCTCTCCCCAGATTGTTCAACATTTTCTACTTCAAAGTTTTCAACCGTTTTTAAATGCTTTAGTTTACTTTCCCCATTTACATTTACATTCTCTAAATTTAACCAAATTGATGCAAAAGGCATTTCAACTTTTGCATGTACTTGTTTCAATGATTTTTACAACAATAAGAAGTATGGGTGACCTATAGATATTGAAAGCATAATAAGAAAATTGTACTCTTCATATCTTACAAACACAATTAACCAAGGGAAAACTTGTCTCGATAGTTTGTCTATGTTTAGTTTTGATTTATTTTATATTGAGTGTTTTGTTTTCCATCAATAACAAAATAACTATCTTATCTTTTATTAATGATTTACTTGGTTTTAATATAGCGCTTCGTCCCTTGTTTATCGGGAAGGAAAATAATTATATGCATATATTATGTATATATAGTATATGCATTCATAACATTATTTGATAGGATAGAGGCATGCATTGAAACTGTAATGTTGTGCTTTGTAGTACATTTATATACAGGTTTTTATTCACATAGACCGGTTTCTTTTGATACATGTCAATGTGACATTACACGCTATAGAATGACACTGGACTAAAGTTGTAAGACTTGAGTATTTGTATTATAAAGGAACGTTGCTTTGCTCAATGCTCAATGCTTCAACTAAATCAGTTTAGGCTTAGTCCATATGGGCCGCAACACGTTATCTATGACTCATTAATACACTGCTGACGGTTTATACATAACATAAACAGTATGATCTAAAAATATATCAGGAACTACAAATGTCGTGAATCTTTTTCTAAATTTAAAAGACCCTGGTCATGTTGAATCTTTAGGAATATGGTTTGATATATTGGCTTAGCTTGAATAACTGCATTTGGTTGGTAAAGATAGAAAGCATGTTTCTGAACGGTTTAATAACGACATCATTTTCTGTTTGAAATGAAATATTGACATACTGTGCTCACTATGCTCATTGTGTGAACAAATAATACTGGCCCTATTCAAGGTCGATTCTAAATTACTGATATGATTATATTAAAAAAGCAAATATGTAGAACACAAAGAAAAGCACAAGAATTTATTTACTATGAAGGAGGTCATATATTGTACAGTGTTGTTGTATTAAGGGACTATTTACTTTATCACATGATATTACAAACTTGATTTTCTTAAGCATGGGTTTTATAACGAAAACAACATAATGGTAAAACTACGTTAGATAAATAAGATGAATAGGATACAACATATATATTCTTTATATGTAATTAAAAAACATGCAAAAACACGAAACGTACGTGATGTACATGTATGTATATCAAACAAGTTTCTACGATCAAATTGTTCATTAATCAATGGATAAGAAAACAAACGCAAAAATTATTTTTCAAACAAGAAAATAAACAAAACAAAATAACACATGCAAAAACACGAAATGTGTACTGTATATAAACATATATACGAAACCATGTTTGGCAAGCAAATAAGACCCAAAAGCGTAAAAAGAGTATCATACATTAAAATTGAATTAAGATAAATACACAAAATGAGCATTAAGATATTGACACAATGAAGTCAGGTTTATCAATTGATATTGACTGAGAGGGTAATTGCTTAAAGTATGTACCGATGGGGTATTTTCTTTAAAAAAGGCAAAAAAATAAGCTATTAAAAGAAGCTACGATTATTTAGTTAAGCTTTAAAAAAACACTAAAACGTGATAGAAATATATTGAGTTTGTCCTATATTGAGGAAGTCAAAGGAAACATCTACAATGTGTTTGTTTCATTTTGACACTAAAGTTTAAATATTATAACAAATATGATCATAACAATTACAATTAAAGAAGAAACATCATCTGGTTTGTTGCTATAAATTAAACAGATGAAACAAATCGCATTAGCCCTGCATTACCATTTGCAACAATTGCTTTAATGATATTCAAAATTCAAGCTGACAAAAACAAATTAATAAACATCAGTTAGTTCCGGAGTATGATAATTCCTAAGTTCGAAAGTTCATTTAATTCCTGTCATAGTCAACAGTAAAGAATTTAGAGTACTTGTCAGGCGACGGAAAGGGGAGAACTTCCTCATCATTATCTGCAGAGAAGTTGTAATAGCAGTCTGCAATTACAGGAACAGAGATTGTTGGCTTTCCTTATCAGTTTCATCATTACCTGCTGACTCAGTCGTGCTATGGGAAGTACTTGTGCCACATTCAAGAGCTCTTTCATATCCGTTGCCGTCAGCAAAACAATCCACTCTTCGATGATGGCTTTTTTCATTTCCATGGTTCTTAACATGAATACCTGGAGCAGCATCACAATCTGTAAGAGGTTCTTTTGAGTTTTGGGCAGAACCTGCGTCAGATCCAGAGGTCTGGGCATCTATGGTTGGAAGATCAAGTCCTTGAGGCTTTGATGAGCTTCTGATATCTTCCATTTCTGGGGGACGTGTGTCAGATCCAGTCGCTATAGCTGTTACAGTAAAGACATCAAGTTCTTCAACTTCTTCAACCTCAATAATGTGGGCAAATGCTGTAAGATAGCTGTTCGGGCGAGCTGGAACATGTAATGCCAAATCTGCAGATGCACCGTCAGCCTCAATCTCATCACTGCGAACAGTCGAAGCATCGGTTTGTTCGGCTTGAATAGGAGAGACCGATACTTGGCCGACGGATGCCCCTTCTTCACTGTGAATAAAGGCATCATCGTTTCGCTCGGCCTGTGGAGGAGAGACGGATCGAGGGCCTTCAGATGTTTCTTCGTTGCTGTGAAGAGAAGCATTATCCTTTCTCTCAGCATTTTGAGAAGACACGGGTCCTTTGCTTTCTGACATAACTTTGCCTGGATTCTCTGACGGAGAGGTCTTGGTGGCAGAACCCTCTGTTCTACATCGCCTAGGCAGTTGTGGTGGTCTTGTGGCATCTTCATCTACCTCGCAGTAGAAGTTTACCGTTGGTTCAGATGCTTGGAACTCTGTGGGGTCCCTCTGTGGCTGGAGATGGGGCCCTTGTCCTCCTTTCATACTGCCGTAGATCACACTTTGAAGTCTACAAATGAACACAAGTTGAAAGTCATTGCCAACATTGAGGAACATTTCATACTTTTTGCTTATAACATTATTTAAGACAGGTTTCGCTAATGATTATAGCACTAAAGACAGACAAATTAAGTGTTTTAAGAAAAATATGAGCGAATTACATTAAAAATGCAAGAATGTATTCACAACAACCTCTTTATTATTTACGATATTGGCAAAACAAATGGAAATGTTTATCAGAGGCGATTATTTCCAAATGGTATAATAATCTTCTTGTTGGTTGTACAAGGTAACTTATATGTTTTTCCCTGTCTTTTGTAAAACATATTTTATTTATCATTTTTTTGTCTACTGTTTGTTCTGAAAATAAAGTTTACCTTTTAAATCGACAAGCCGCATATGTGACCAGAGCAGATACAATCAGCACAACAGCTGCTGCCACTATGTAGGGAATGTAGTTTGATGTGTCATCATCTTTTACAACAAAAAGGACTTGAGATGATATGAAGAATGATAAGAAGAGGTTATCATGTGATAGGAAAACAATGTTATTACATTTTTACTCTATAGATTGCTGTTTTAAAGGTAAAACGAACATGTGTTAAATTATTTTTATCAGGTTAATTTCTGCGATCATATTATGTAAACAACATATTGTCGGTTTCTTTGTTTTCAAAGATAATAGTTTTTTGGCAAGAGGTGTGAAAACATGCTACTCTTATCTCAATGATAATTGTCATCAAATTGATAAAACGGCACAGATGACAAAAACAGCAACTCAAAAACATTGACTGGGCTCAGTCAATACTATACTCCGGTGCTTTCGTTGATATATTGCATAATCCGCTTACAAGTCGACAATTTGGCTGAAATTGATTTTTGGCCCAAGGGCTTGTATAGCTGATATGGATTTGCGGTCCGAGTGGGCAATATTGACAGAAATTGGTTGAATTTATCATATTTGCAAAATGCTCTTTGTTATTAATAGATATATTATCAGTTCTTTCAATCTCACCAAGCTGATCAAATAGGCATACTGTCGGAAAATTCGAGAGATTTAAATACATTGAACCATTACACAAACGTTTTTTACATATATTGATCCAGACACGTACCAATCTTGCAAACACGTTTACATTCATCGCTATTGCAGTCCTCTTTACAGTAGTGTTGACAGAAGTCTCCTTCGTAGTTGGACTTACACCCCTTCTCGCAGCGACCAGTGTCTTGTTTACATAAACCATCCACGCATCTCTCACAAGGCTTGTCACAGCGACTCCCATGAAAGTTCCTCATGCAGGGCTTACAGGTTCCATCCTTGTCATCACATGCTCCATTTAAACAATTTGCAGAACACTTGTCCTTGCACTGTTCTCCATAGAATCTATCTCTACATCCATCTGTACAAGTCCCTCTGCTATCACATATTCCATTTGCACATCCAGTTCCACATCTTGAGTCGCACTTCTTTCCATACAAACCATGAGTACAGCCCTTGGTACAGATTCCAGCTTGATCACAGTATCGCTCCAAACATCCTTCGGGGCATTTTGACTCGCATCTCTGTCCAAACCAGCCTTGTGTACAACCGCTGGTGCATAATCCATCTGTGTCACATTCTTTATCCAAGCACCTATCTGGACATTGCTTCTCGCAAGAACGACCAAACCAACCTGATGTACATTTCAAACAGTCTCCTAAGGTATTGTCACAGCCTGCCTTACATCTTGAACTGCAGCTCTGTTCACAGAACTCTCCAAAGTATCCAGGTCTACATCCCTCTAAACAACCTTCAGTGCAGTCACCATCACAGTGGAGACAAACTTCACAGGTTCCTGAGACTCTGTTGCACACATCACACCAAGCTGGACAGGACTTGCAGGCGGTTCCGTAGTAGGAATCCTGACATCCTTGTACACATGACGATTCCAGCTGGCAGAATCCGCCTTCACATTCCTGGGGACACTTAGAGCAGGTATCATAATGTATATCACAAGGTATGTTGCATCGGCTTCCGAAAAATCCGGGTTTACATCCAGACGAGCATTCGTCAATTATATTGTTTGTAGAATGACAAATATCATTCTTACATCCACGGCTACACCTGTATTCACACTGAAAACCATAGAAGCCGTTCGGACATTTTGATAAACACAGTCCATTGTCATCACAGGTTTCACATTGTTGATTATCCTCACAGGGTACAGCTGAAAATTATAGATGGCTAATTCACTGTGTATGATAGAATTGGCATTATGCATGTATTTTATCTTATGAAATTATCTATTTTAAAAGTTCGAAAGTATATGGTGTTGACCTTTATGTACTGAACAGAGTTTACACTTGTGCTGTTAAGTGTAACAAGATCATGTTGGCAGGTTGTTACTTTATTATTGGAAGCATTGATTTGTAAAGCTTACAGCTTTAAAAGTATTATGGATAATTAAATCTGTGAAGAAAATCCTGTATACTGGATTTTCAGTTCCTTTAAATGTCAAATGTTCAGAACCAGAAATGCATCAACATTACAGAAGGGATACAGCTTATTTCTTAACTGTGTATTTCTGGAGAATTTTGAAACATGATTGTGTAAAAATTACGATTTAAAAAAAAACATAAGTCAGGGTAAACAGAAAACATATTTTTAAACAGTTACTATTTGTTGTACTAAATTCATTGCATACATCATTCATTAAATGCATTAGCATATAATGTTGACGAAAACCTCTTATCACAAATAAATTAGACATACCTTCGACTGCAACAGCCAACCATAGAAAAAGCAAGAGCAGTTTCATTATAGGAACATTGTTTAGCTGCTTGTCTGTGTAAAACTTTTTCGCTTACTGTTGCCGTTTGGTTTCACCAAACATGCTCTTCCTGTTGTAACAAAGTTAAATTAAACGTTTCGATTTCCTTCTGTTTAAATTATAAATCAATGAATATATCTGAATAAAGAATATTTAAAAGCAGGATCATAGACAGTTCACCTCATCTGTTATCTTTATGATAGCATCTCTTCCATCATCCACAAGCGATTTATATGAGATGTGTTATATATAGTTGACAACTGAAAATTTTCAACAAATTATACAGTGCTTTAATTAATATTGTAAAGAGCGATTCTACTTTTCCAAACTATGTAACCATCGTTTTTGTTTTCAGATAATTGGTAACGTAAAATAAATAACTCACATAGGATTGTAGTAATTATTAATTAATACAAGATACTTGGTAAAAAAAGTTATTTGCAACTCAATGAAAAGAACTGGTTCATCGTGACATATAATATACGTACAAACTGTAATACATCGCGTTTTTTTAAATAAAGGGTACTCAGTTCAGTCCCAATGCATCACGTTTCACTAAATGTCGATAGCCTACGCGTGTTGTGTCAGTTAAATATACTGAAAGGTCTTCTACAGTGATTATCAATTGTTATTATGTAATTTTTACGATAAGATTCATTTCTCTTAGTTTTTATTTTGGTCGGATACGTTTGTTGTAAGAATTGTATTCATAAATAAACTTTGCGAATAATATAAATAGGATAAATGTTTTTCGAGCTTCAAACTGTGATCTTGTTTGAGCTGATCAACGATGATAATGTGTTTCTGTTTCCTTGTTCCGTACAGATGTTGTCTGAACCTTTCACCTCATTTCTATAAATGAGATTAACAAACTGACAATCAACTTCAACAATGATTAACATGTCTATCAATGATATCAGTGAAGAAACTTATGATGCACATACCTGCTTACTTTCCAGAAAGTATAAACGATCGGATCAGCCCTTAAATCAAGAATTTAAATTCAAAGTTTTCTAAATATCTCACCTGGCTGAATGAAACAACCGAGGCAGTGTGTCTGTAAGTTCGTTACATATCTCGTTTATATTTTTACCAGTTTAAATTGGAACTAACAATCTTGTAGTTTTTTGGATAAGTTGGAATATGAAATGAAGATTTGATGGCAATATAACTCTAAATAAGGACACTACCTGTTTGGACGTAATATATACACAGAAATTAAAGTATTGCTCAAAGGATTACCTTAAAAGTGTTTTGATAACGTGCAGCGACAGATTAATGGTATATAATTTGTCTTTTTAACAAACTCAAACAGTGCAGTGTGGTTTAAGAGGCACTAGCTTGAATAACATTTTAAGTTTAAACGTTTAAAAGTAATTTATTATCCAAAACTGTGTTAATTAAGAAATAAAGTTCGCTCTACCCCAATGTGTTTTGTAGTAAAGTATAGTTTTGCCCTGAACTATTATAGTTAAAGCACGAGGACGGTAGATAACCTAAAGGTTCGCATTCCAATAACAAATGATTTATTTTTTCTATTTCTTTATTGCAAAACTGACAAAGCTCGGTTTGAAATTATATTTAGGGGTAAAGAATGCACGACATACAACCCCAAAATAAAAAACAGAATGGATTTATCCCCTAATTATGACACTTATTAATAAGAATTAGGTTAGAGTTATAAAGCAGGCCTGAAAACGGCTTGGTAAAATAAATAACAATTACAATGTAACTTTACAAATGATAATTTGGATATTGACACACTATAGTCAGGTTTATCAATTGATATTGATTGCGAAGGTAATTGCTTAAAATATGTACCGATGGGATATTTTCTTTTTAAAAAGACAAAAATATTTAAGTGAATAGTTATTTAAGCTTCGATCATTAATTTAAGCTTGCAAAAAAAACACCAAAACGTTGTAGAAACATATTAGGTTTGTCCTTACACAATATTGAACAAATAGGCGAAGAAGTAAAAAGAAACATCTATAATGTGTTTGTTTCATTTTGATACTATAAGTTATTAAAGAATTATTATCATAAAAGCTATGTTTCCAGACTCAAGTAAGGGCATATCTGTACTTGCATTAAGAAGTAATGGTAACATGAATAACGATCAGTTTTATCAATATGATTGATCCAGTATCCTATCCAGACAATGTATTTTTGAACACTTCTACTCACCTTCTATTATTTTTTTCAACTGAACCGGCAATTTTCAACGCAATTATATAACATCACAACATCATAGTAAGTAATCATATGACAGAATATTATGATATATGGTTCAAAATATTCACAACCTATAGACAAAATGAATCTCATTCAACCAATTGGCGATATATGTGGTGTCAGTTTGAATATCCTCAAAGGTCCTTTACAGTTACTTGCTAAAAAAATAAGTGATTATCAATCACTTTTGTAATTTTTAATTATAATACCTTTCTCTTAATCTAGATTTGTGTGTTTCTTTGACGTGAAAATCCTAAAATGGATTCATAAATCAACATTGCAGTTATGTTTTAAGCATCGACCTCGACCTTGTTTGAGCTGATCATCAATGAAAACTATGTATCTGCTTCCTTATTCCATAACTTTGAGCTGTTGTTTTCTGAAAAATGACACCATATTTCTATGAATGTTGTTTTACGCACATTTGATTTGATAATAATTCATTTTTACTCTCTTGACTTCCTCTGTTTTTAGTCAGATAAAATCATCATCATCTTTCTAATGACATTTCATTAATCCAAATATGTTATGTGTTATGTTTTCAGATAAACAAGAATGAAATGTTTAGCATCTGTGATCATCCTTCTAATAGTCCTTTACACAGGTACTTTTGTTACTTTACCATGAGTGAGCTAGCCTAGTATTTTATTTTGTTATGGTTTCTTATCAAAGTCAAAGTGACTACTTATTATCAGGTTACTGTAGACTCCATGGTGACAGTAGAAGGCAAAGTAACATGCTATTATCTGTCTGAATTGTAATGGTGAAAGAAATGAGTGGGTATTTTTGTAAAACTAAAATGCTATTATTGATTATTTCGTATTTTAGCTGGTTGTGGAGATCTCTTTTGCAACGCAACTACACATAAAGCGTGCCTTTACGTGTGGCACGGTACCCAGTCAATTTAATTGCGGAAATTTGTAGCCTAAACTGAATGATAATATCAATCATATTCGAAGTGTAATAGATAGAATAATGACTGTTTATCAAGTAAAATTTTAGTCCGGGGGAGACCAATCAAATTCAACTAACAAATATATTTTGGCGTTGAAACTTCAGACTTCAGTTAATATTTTGCTTTCTACTGACTCATTTGATCTCAATATTCAATCATATTTTGTTTACAAGACGAAATTTATATATGTTTTATATTACACAAACTATGTTACAGGATATTATCAGCATTTTTACAGATTAAGTACAAATATGTAATTGACTTTTTAATGTAATCAACATAAACATTTATATGGAGTGTTTTTCACTCTGTGTACATTATGAGTAATACAATCAGTAACTATATGTACAGAATACCAACAGAAATGCTTATTTTGTTAAGAAGAATTCTTACCATTTTAATTTACCATTTCATAATCTTAGGACTTTAACACCTTTGAGTATTATATTTAACAATGATATTTCCTTTTTTGTACCATAATCAATTAAAATATAGGAGAAAATTGAACAATGTAATTGAGTGATTTAAAAAAAAATCAGTTTAATTCAACAGAGGTTAGGAGCATTCCTATTTGATTACAGTGATGGTGGAAATTATAGTATGTTAGCCTTAGAAATAAACAAAGTTGAAATTGACGTGACGTAACAAGAAATTGATCAAATTATTGACAAATTATCAAAAGGAATTTATTGTTTAATAAACTATTTGTTTATTTCTTTTTCTTCTATCATGAAAACAAGATATACCATATTGTTTTACTTCAACATGTTAAAATAACTGATTGTGAAGAGACTCTTAAACAAACGTTCAACGAAAGTGATTAATCTTAAAATCTTTATATCCCGTTCAGCTTGCCTTTTACTTATCTGTTTTGTATTTTATAAGTGAAAAATGTACATTCAGAAACTAGACAATGTAATGTGATGGAATGGATGTTGTATGTGCTTGAATATTGAAGCATATAACATTTAATTTCTAGTGCTAATTTACAATGAAAACAGTCGATTTAGAGTGAAAATTCCTGAAAAGGCATACATTTTATGAAGGGATGTGATATCCTGAAAGAAACATTATAAAGGTAATAATCAAAATGAATGTGTGAAACCCTGATTACATGAGTTATTTTGATTACAGCCTGATTCAAAACTGAACTGTACCTATCCGTCGAATAACGCTATACTAAAACTAGAAATTCGTCGAATAGGTATGCGGCCGTTATTTTCCTTAACGAAGCAATTAAGTTATAAATATTCAATTAATTAATGATTATCAATATCCTGTCCTGATTCATCTTTACTACACGGTAGAAAACAAAACTGTTAATGGGTTAGATATATCTTTCTTAAAGGGGCAGTAGCACGTTTTTTGGGGTAATATAAGGTGATGTCAGGAAAATGAAAATAAATGGTTCCAATCTTAAGACAATGTATCTAAACTCAATAGAGCAGTAATAAATCAAAATTATTATGAAAAGTTAAGTCATGCGATTCCTTTTATTACCCAAAATGAATTAAAGGTGTTCACACAAAAATGGCTGCCAATGCATTTTATGTGAATCTTCATACTTTGTCCTCTCACTATGGATGATTGGCTTGTGTAATGAGATTTTTGACACTATCAAAGTAATACATTTAGCATTAAGGTCCAATTATCAGTGAAAAATTGAAAATATAAAATTGTCAAAAAAACGTGCTACTGCCCCTTTAATGGTCTAAAAAGTCAAAAGTCAAAAGCTGTAACACAATATTTGATATCTGTTCGAATTAAAACCGGTCCGAGGACAAAACTTTTAACTCATTTGACACAACTGACGCTATAGCAAAACGTGTGTTTGTCACCGGAAGTGGGTGGTCTCGCCGAACGAAAGAGAGTTACTTACGGGCCATAACACTAGACATTTAATTATTGTGTAATTAAGTAGGCATTGTCGTTGTTTGTATTGCTAATGGTCAAGCGACTATATTGGAATACCAATTCGTTGTATCATGCCCTCTGCTAATGTCTTGAACATTTGGTAAATACAATGTATAAAGTAAACAATCGATAATTGTAGTTTTTTAACCTTTTTACTTTATGTTGGTATCCGTGTTTGTGTATCTTTTATTGTTTTTAACTAATTGCGTTATTGACATTTATGTGAGTAACAGTTTTATTACACACAAACATACATTTTATTTCTTACACACTGTTGCTAGACATACAACGAAGGCATGGAGTCCATGCAGCCAGAACGTGTTCCAAGAACTGCAAGCCGCTCGAGACGATACACTGTGATGAGGATACAGGGGAGTGTGCTGAAGGCTGCAACGAAGGCTACTTTGGATCGACCTGCAACAAAACCTGTCCGTGTGGGGGAGGGCCATGTCACTTTGTCGATGGAAAATGTGTAGACGTTTCCACCTCAGAACCTGTCCAAGTTCATCCAGGTTTGAAAATGAATTAATCTAAATATAAGAGGGCGAGTACTTTTCGTTCAGAAATATTTCCTCATTCAATGAAGCAAGGTTTTACGAGTGAAGTGTTATCATGTTTACTGTAAAGAAATGCAGCTAGGTTTAGCATTTGCTGGTTGACAGGTTCTAGTTGTCACAAACTTTCATTCCCTTGTGACTTACTGTGTTTTTATGCCTTTGCCTTACTCTGTGTGTCTTCTTGTTCCTTCACCTTTGTTATTTTCTCACACCGATCGTGTCTCTTTATCTTTTATACACCTCGTGTTTCACACCATTAGCCTTTCTAGTACTTGTTCTTTATGATGTGTACCTTTTTCTCAGGATACAAAGCGGACACTCAAGATTGCAATATGACAGTTGACCCTCTAGTTGTTTGGTATGTATGATGAAATAAAATTATATTCATTTATCATATTATGTTTTGTATCTTAAGATATGTTTAATGGATAATACTTACATCGTGTGTGTGTATATTCTTATAAAAAAATCTACCCATTTGATTAACGTTTGACAATGTTTACTCAAAGTTTTGCTTTTGATATAAAATGGTATATAGTTTGTTTAATATATTTTTCTCATATTGTTCATTTAATTTGTAAAAAAATAAATCAATGTTGAATAAATACATATCCTTTCCAGTTGTCTTTGTCTACTTATCATCCTTACACCTCTAATAATCTATATTGGTCTCGAGAAAATTCTGAGGTAAGTATATCGTTATTTTGCATTCACGTTTATCATGTTTTAAAGTCACAGATCATATGGGTCAATAATATGTATATCATTTCAGCTTCACTTTCAAAGCTTTACGTGATGTAAATATATATACCTAGTCGTAATTGTTATTGCGTATCGATATCACGATACGTCCATCTACTATGATTTGCCACTTGAACATTTTACCAAAATAAGAAGTTTAACAAAATGACAATTATTTTCAATGAAGATGGGCATCTCTATCATTGATATTTTTAAGAGTATCAATACATTAAAGAAACATATGATGCAAAAACCTGCTTAATTTACAGAAAGTGTAAAAGAACGGATCAGCCCTGGAATCAAGAAGGTAATCTCAAAGTTAAAAACATGCGTCCTCTCCTTCAAAGTATATTTTATTTAACATTGATATTTGATTTCCAAATTCTGTTACATATTTGTCTAAATATCTCACTTCGCTAAATTAAGTAACTTGATCTACAAGGCAGAATCGCGTTATAAATAGATAAGCACACTACCTGTTTTGATGTCGTATGTACAAAAATTAAAAATACTGTCTTTTTCTAAAAAATGATCTTCAGAGTTGTTTCGGTTACGTGCAGTGAAATATTATTGGTAAACAAAATCGAACAATGCAGTGTGGTTTTCAAGGCATTAGCTTCTTTTAAGTTGAAGTGTTTAAGAGGTAATCCACCCACTTCATGTAATGCTGCGTGTGATTCCATTAGCTATACACAAAGCAAACTGTCGTTTAATTTTCGTCGAAAAACTTATATATTTGGCATATGTGGGTGGATATGGAAGACGATTGAAATATTTTATATACATAACAGCACACTTGATATTCATCAAAAACAAATGAAGAATAAAATACAAAAGCCTACGTCGACACCTTTTAATACTTATTTTTCACAGGTGGAAATTGTAAAAATGAAATTATAAGTTATAAGCTTTTATCTGAAGAAAGTTTACATTCTGGTCAACATAAATACGTTATGCCGGGTGAAAGAAAACAGTCTGCCTTTTCAAAATTTCAATATCATAAAAAAACGAAGGATCTTGTAATAAATCTTAATCAATGTTTTAAAAATTCAATTTATATTTGATGACAAAATGATGTTTGACTGAAGCTTTACAACAAATCAAAACGTTATGATCAGTTTGACAATAATATTTTCTGTTTTTACATAGACGGAATACTGATGTCAAATCTTTTGGTAAGTATTTCCTCTGCTATTTACCACACCAATTGGTATAGTCGTGAAAATAATCTTAAAATTGATTTAAGGTCGACCTTTTTATTTTCCCGATATGATATATTTTGTTTTAATTATCAGAAAGTGAAAACAAAAAGAATCTAAGAAACTTTTCATTGATGGAAAAAAATGTCCTTATGTAGAAATAATTTTGACCATGTATATGTAAAATTTTTCCATACTTTATCTAGAGACAATTTATTTATCTTTTTAGCTCATCTGGCCTGGAAGGTCCGATGGGCTTATGGCATGGCATGGTGTCCGGCGTCCGTCAGTCCGTAAACTTTGTGAAATTTCGACTTCTTCTCAAGAATTATAAGACCTAGAAAGCTGAAACTTTGTGTACAGACGCCTTGACTAGTGATAGTGAGGATTATTAATTGTAGCTTTGGTTTGCCCTGTGGCCCCTAATCAGGGCCACAGGGGCACGCCATTAAAACCTATTTTAATCTTATTCTCCAGAAGCATAAGACCTGGGTCTTCTTTCACAAAGCAACCTTTACTAAGGTTGACCTTAGCTCCCATTCTTAAACATTGGACTAAGGCTACCTTAAGGACTTATGATCTCCTTAGGACTTTGTGAAAGGGGACCCTGGAAAACTGAAGTTTTGTGTACACAATTTTTGTGAGGATTAATAATTGTAGGTTTTGTTACCCCTGTGGTCCCTACTAATGGGGACCACTTTGTCCACATCTTAAAGCAAAATCAAATGTAAAACCTGATGAGCTACAGAGTCAATGGCTCTATTTTTTATTCTTCGTGTGTTGTCTTGCGATAATTTGTACACAGTCGTCATCATATTGGTCGACATTTTTTGCATTAAAATTTGAATCCAACGTTTGTCTCATTTGTCATGTAAAAGTTTTTAATTGTACATATCTTTCTAGGGTCCTTCTGGAGCGTCTACAACATGTCTAGATCCTGTATCCCAACAGCCAAGTGAACAGGTATGAGTTATATAAAATGGAATTATGACACGCCCGTGTAAGATACCGCAGTGTAATATTTATACGGCAATATTAAACTAGTGTAATATCACAATGCAAGTATGACGTCACAGAAATGAAATCATTCTGAAAGTCATTCTTTATTTCAAAAATATGCCAATGAGTGCATGCTTGCTTAATGATGGTTGAATGTTGATTGAATCTTTATTACAGTTCCCCGACACTCTGACCAAGCTGCTGGTTCAAGATTTAGGTACAACAAATTATTTTCTTTTCATCGTTGACGTTCATTTTTGTAATTCGAAAACAGACAATTTGTTTCATTACTTTTCGACAAGAAGAATGTTTGAAAATGCTACATAGCTTTTCTTTGTTAAAACAGATCTCCTTTCTTTCAGGTGTTCACTTTCTCTACGGAAGAAACAGAAATCCTGTTATACTGTTCTGTAAGTTATGACCTTTGAAACAAGACATTATAGTCTTGTCTTAATATTTTCAGCATTAAGCTTTCTCATAACGCATAGAGGAAATTGACTCATACAGTAAGTAGCTTTAATCAAAACTTGAAGTTTTTTGTTTAATTTCCAAATTGAAAAGATTAGAGGGGGCGAGTTGAAAGCGCAAAAAAAAGTAAAACTTGATCACCGTTAATGCTCTTGTAATGTTCATGTTCTCTGCACCTCAAATTCTGTTATTTTGTTATTCATTAGTATATGTACACTTACGGTACATACACATAGGGTCTGTAGAATCTGCAGCAAAGATAATTAAATTCACTATTTAACTCATTCTGTTCTTTCACATGATCATTACATACACTTTACAGGTATCCAAATGAAGTTCGACAAAAGAAGAGTCAACACAAGCAGAACACTTCTAAACGAGGACAATTACCTTGTGAATAAACCACCCAATGAGTCCTGCGAAGAGTTTCCTGAAAGATTCAGACAATTCGAGGGCACGTCTAGTTTCTCACCAGTGTTCCATGGAGATTGTCTTTCATACTGGGAAGTCCATTCACATGTCCACGTGAATATAGCGCTTGAACCATCGAGCGTGCTTCTGTGTATCGGGTTATGTAGAGAGGCCGATAGAGATGTTATGTTTCAGGTCCCATTTAACCCCTACTGTTACAATCTCATTGTTAGAGTTTGCTCTGACCATAAGGGGATATGTACAAAAATCTACATGAACAAAAATTCTGAGAAAAAACGGCTTGCTGACGAGCCAACTGCCATAGGTAACATAACGGGTGAGAGTGGCGATCTCACATATGGCATTCTTGTAAATAAGGGTAAAGAATACATCATGTTTTTTGATTTAATCCAAAAGAAGCTACTATGTCATTTGAAAAAAGTGAACTTTGACCAACCCTTGTGGCCAATGTTTGGAGTCTTTAAAAGATCGCACTCTAGTGTACGCATGAAGCTAGAGACAGGGCGACATATCGATATGACACCAGAAAAGAAGAAAATGATTCTAGATGCTGTATCAGGTGTAAAATAGGGTTATTACTATTCTACACTTGCACAAGTCATTTATGCATTGGTCCGACTGTCTTAAGTTTCAGAGACACAGATTTTTGCGAAAGACTCACGAGCAAAAGAAACGTATTAAAATTTAAGTTTTTCACTTTTTTTCCAAACAATTTAAATATTTGATTTCATTTAGTGCCTTGAGAACATATTTAAAACACTTACTAACGTAACACCTGAAGATATGAGTTTATCCATCAAAACTGTTCAACTGTGTAACAATGACTGCATGACATGTTTGTAATTAACACGTTCATTGTCATCATAAATTTCATTCCATTCACTGAAAGCATGTTGAATGTGATCATTACTATAGACAGTGAGGTGTTGCATTCAGATAATGAAGTATCGGCCTAATTAGGAAGTGTACTTATAAAGTCGTAATCAAGCCGTTGCTAGGTCGAAAGTATGAAATTTAACGTTGAAACAATGTCAAATTGCTACCCCTTTTCATGAATCCCGAAAGTTGCCATATAGCATTTCAGTCTATCTTTAACAGTGCAGCATGGTCTGTTAGGGCCGTATTGTGTTTATCTCCTTCAATTCTTCCTCAATTAACCTTAAGACGAGACATCCCTAGCGTCTCTTCTTATTTTTATACTTAATCACTGAATATTGAAAGAACCCAGAAATATTGCTATCTTATGACAATGTTTACTCATGGAAAATATATTGATTAATATTATTCTGTTGACGTTTTTTTGACTGAATCTATGGCCTCTGTTATTGTTTCTAAGCCTTATTGAATTGACGGTTTAATGTGTCATTCCAGGGACACTAACAGTTCATAACGATCAATTTCTTTCATACATGAAATATACCTTTTAGCTGTTATTGAAAGATCTTTGGTGTTTTTAATTTTACACAAGTTTATTTTCTTGTTTTACTAGCTTGTAGTTAATTGTTGTTATTTTTCTTTGTTTAATCACTATTTTAATATTATCGTTACAGTATTTGAAAATGTGTGATGCTTAGTATTGATAAAAACCGTGATATTTTATTTTTCTATTAAATTTTTTACATATGGCTTGATCGTCATTCTTGTCCTATTTTGTACAATTCCTAAATAGTACGCTAGTGTCAAAGAACGAAATATTTCTTTTGTTTTCTTTAATGTTCATGTATATATATTTTCTATTCATATTTATAGTAGTTTCAGTAATACAATCGATACTTTTTGAAAGTGATCATTTTCTGTATTAACTAAAATTGGTCAGAATGATTAAAATAATGTGTAAATGATTATTTTCCTACAACAATATAAGTGTAAGTGAATGAGTGGAAGTTTCAAAGCAAAAACTTGAAGGAACGGAATAATCAATGCATGATTGTATTCTGCATTTGGTACTGCTGTGACGTACGTGTGCGATGGACCAAAACGTGTTATTGTGATGTCACATATATAGTTTATGATTCATAGGTAACAATCAAATTAAGTCTGTGATAGATGTATATATTTTCAAGTCTACATAACATCATTTATGTTATTTTCAATAAACCTCATTGTCGTAATTTAAGCCTTTGTCGTCTTTGTATATAAATATTGGGATGTATAGGGCAAACTGGCCGGGGTTCGTACGTTGTTCCTAAACAAATACTTTAAAGATCGTATTGTAAATTATCATTGTAAGAAAACAATTTTAAGCCAATTATGCCATTAGGAATAAAATTGAGAATTGTAATACGATTTATTTTTGTAGAAATATTTGAAGATTAACTGAAATTAACGATTTTGATTGTGTATATCAAATCGCCCGGGGTTCAGTCAGTTTTGACCTAACCTCGGACAGTACAACTCAATGTTCTCGGATACATTACAGCTTTAATATATGCCACAAAAAGGTTATTTTTATCGACCAACACACTTTAACTCTCGTTTATTTACAATGATATGATTCAATATTTTGATAATATACGTCTGCCTTTCCGAAGATAAACTTCTCGGCAACTCCTGAATGCGCCGCTAGAATCTGATGATGTCACAATGGCATTTGCAAGCATTGACGCTAAAACACTGTACATGCTAAACTAAATGATTTAACGGTAAATAATTTTGTAATATGTGTTGATTGAATGTTTCTCTATGTTTTCTTAGTATTTTTTAGATAATTTATATGTTTTTTCAATTCTCTATAAAGAAAATTAATAAGTGTCCGAACCATGGTCATTTTCATATATTTCGAAAATCCCGATATTTACTTCTAAATTCACTTTTTAATTGCAAATATTTATCGGAGTTTGATTATAAAGTAGTTTCTCTTTTAAAACAAATAAAGCATATGATCTTTTGGCGCTTCCTAAATTTCCTGAAATTTGTGTAAACATTTACATGAAAACAAATATTTCGCCAATTTCCTCCATGAAACGGTTTATTGCCCCTGCCCGAAAAAGTAACTTTGGAAATAGGTACGATAACAAAATGTTTATGAAGAGAAATATATATCAAGACAGATTGCAAGAAAATATTTTGAAACAAATAACATGCAGATAGTGCACGTATTACTGCGTCAGCTTCTAATCAAAAGCAATCTAAATAAATTTAGATCAACAGATTTTTTATTTTGTCATACATGTATGACCAAATATAAAACCTGTTGATCTAAATTTATTTAGATTGAATCAAAAGTGTCCGAAGTTCGGGCGACTTCGGGGTGTGTCCGAACCTTGGTCAGTTTGCCCTAACTCAAACTTAATTTTGAAAAATAAACCCATTATATCTGCTAAAAATAAAAAGCAAAGTACAAAATAATCAAGGTATATGGAACGGAAATCCGTTGTCAGCCTCAGTTTTAAATAATTGATTGTATCCACTCACTTTATGGACCTCATGTGAGATGAGATGTTAGTTAGATTTTCAAAAGTATCATATGAATAATAACGAAGAGTATTTTGACATCGACTCGTACTTAATTAGTTGCTGACATAATGTCAAAATTGATAAAATACTCAAATGTTTTGAATTAGTAGTTTTCAACCTTAGGGTTGTGTCATATATCAGTATCATGATTACTATTTTGTTTAACTTCTCACTTTGAAATTCGCCCAAATCAGCTGTGAATCAGAACAATGAAGTAAGTCATATAAGTATAAATTACCTGGACACAATGGACATGCACAAAACACGCCAATTATAATTCAAAGTTGCGATCTTAATCATATCAAAGTGTCATATGAATGTTAACGAAGAATATATTGCATCGAATCATACTGAGCTACAAACGTTGTCAATTTGCTTACGAGGAGTGCCCAAGTAAAATCCGATATACATGTAAATGCAGCTGCTTTAATGTTCTTATTTACTTGTAGTAACCTTCAACCATAGGGGTCTGTCATATTGGATTATGATATTTGACCGTTTATATTGGAAACCGTCCAAATAAATAAGAAGTATGTAACAATTCTTCGGAAACAGAATATTCAAATGAGTAGGATAGTGTTTGTGATAGGTTCACTGGAATACATAATGGACATGCACACAACCACACGAATTATAATTTTACCTACTATCAATCTTCCCTTTTTATACATTGTTAAAGCTTGTTTATGAGATCAAATCAGCGAAGAGTCAGAACTTAATTAAAAAAAATAAACTTCTTTGCGAGATGTAATCTTTATGTAAATACGGCTGTGTAGAGGACTTCAATATTGTTTTGTCTTCACTTGCTCACAGGTTCAATAAGGAATGGTCTCTCATTAGCGATGCAAATAATTCTATTGATATTTTTATCTGACAAAACTTCAAGGCATGCCATATTACAAGAGGTTCTAAGGCAAATAAATTTTCGTTTTATAAATATTTTTCATAAATCATAACCAAATATGTACGATTATTTACACATAGTAACCTGATGTGTAAAAACATGAGCTGTTGCTTTACTACTGACACGTTTAAAAGATATGAATTCTTTTCAAACATAAGCTGACTTCATATACGACAACCCTTGCGTCAGGTAAATTATCATTTTCTCTCATTTTCTCTCGTTTTCTAGAGAGAGCGTCATAAAGGTGTGATACCGCGCCGTCAGGAAATTCTGTTTTAAAGCGAACTTTTAAAAGATTTGTATATGGAGAACAAACTCATCAAATCACATCCTTACCATTTGTTTAGGGGATGTTATGGACTTTTGGTATACACACGAACGGAAATCCAACGGAATTTCATATATCTACAAGCTTTGAAAGAAAGACAAAGGTAACTCTTGACATGATACTGCATGCCTATAACTTCAACTACTTGTAAATATCATAGTATGTTAATATTCCTCAGGTAATCTGTAAGTTTTAACTACCTGTGAACGGAGTGTGAATGTCATATTATTTTAACATTCCTCATAACTGTCATTTGCGTAATTTTCATCCACCCTGATTAAAATCAGAGGAATAAAAGTTACAAAATTTCAACTTAATTGTGAGATTCAAACTTGTTCAATCTGTGGATTTTCTCTTCACTAGTTCCAAACCCAACCCAGTAAGTCGCATGTTCTGATTTAAGTTCAGCTTACCAATTAGAAGTTGTCTGACAAAAGCATTCGGTATCAGAAGCTAAGTAACTCCTGTGAACGATATTTTCAACTTTTAAGCGCGATAAGGTTATATTAGTCGAGTGATAACTAATTATTGCCTATGCTTAACTTAAACATGTAACCTAGGGGGATACGGTCAGACCTAGTGTAGATGATTTCGTATCGTCTTATTTCGATAGAGTTAGTTTTATGAAACTTTTCTTCGGAACTATGCCGATTTTAATCATTCTGGTAAAACTAATCGCTAATCATTTCGGTCTAATCATCCAAATTGTCATGATAGAGTTAAAAACAGGAATAACAATTTTCAAAATTAGGATAGGATAGATTCAATACCTATTGAGAAAAACATATCACACTTTCCTAAATCTCGTTATGTCTTACATAGTTTTTGACATAATTGACGACAGGTTTATAGAGGAAGGTAAATCAAACCAACCAAACAAGCAGCGAAATTAAACATGTAAATTGGGATTTTTGTCAATAACAAGAAAATAATTATATATCAAGTTCAGGTATCATTGTACTATCAAATTCCATTTCCACTACACGAGTAGGTGAACAAACTTGTCGGATGCATATTTTCTCCTTAGAGACAGTTAACTGGAACGAAGATCCCTTTTTTCTTCCTAAATGTTACGACAATTTTTTTAATTATGACACAATTGACAACAATGAATATATGAAAAAACAACACAACCAACAACAATGTTAAACATTTTTTAATCCAATAAGGAAGAGGATTATATGGATGACAACTTCTTTATCCATGTTAGGTAACGTTTCGACACAGCTCCTTGTGTCGTTGTCAAGCAACGGCAAGTTTACGCTTCTGTCGCCCAGGGGAGGACGGTATATAATTGGTTGGTTTTCTGATTAACAGTGGTTAGTAAACTTATAATACACAGTAGCCTACACAAACAACGGGAAACGTAGTATTAAGCACCTGAAGGTACAGTCTGAGTACATGGTACTCTGGAAATATCTGAATACAAATTCCACAGAAATCTAAAAGAGAAATTTAATACTTCTTAAACATAATCCTGATGACAAAATGTCAAGAATGCTTATTCCTTAGCAATATACAACAACAGGTTCTTTAAACACAATTTTCACAGCAAGATATTTAAGAAATCCGAAATTACGAATTCGTGAAATGGATTAATAAACCCAATATCTTCTATTACTTTTAAACATCGATATGCTAGTAATACCGTGTTAAGATAAAATGTTGAAATTGAAATGTAAAAATTATAACAATACCTTCAGTCGTGGATAATTTTTCTCATCAATTTATCACATTCACGAAAATACATTAAACGAAATGGAACATTCAAGAATTTGTTTTAAGTTATTCCTTGTGGTATAGTTCTAGTGTCCTATATCACTGGCTTCCGATTTTCAGTTCAGTGTGGTAATCATCGTTTCTGTGTAATGAATTCCTCAGAAATATCGTCTTTTTCAAAACTTCAACGTTTCATCATCGCCGATATGGGAAGTTGTTAATGTTTAGTATACGTAAAAAAAGTTCATCAAAACCACCTGGGACAGATGGTCCAGGTCATGTCCAAGACTTCCTACTCACAGTCGCATTTCAGAAAGTGACACAGTTGCTCGAAGGTGACGTTGAAATGGCGGAGGACCGATTCGACTTTGCTTCTATACGTCTTGAGCATTGCACAGGTCACGGATGGAATAATCAGCTTCAGAGCTTTGATGACAGCTTCCATTATGTAGGAATGAAATAAGGCACTGTAGACCTGATCTTTGCCGGAGTGCCCATCCATCACCGCCATCATGTTTGCTGTGGGAGGATGTACGTCGCCTTGCAGTTTGCCATCATCGAACGCCTCCAGAATTAGCTTGATGGTACGTTTAATGGCGTCCGGATACGCCATTTCATCCTCGGAGAAGATCTTGGCCCAATCCAGACCAACGCCTTCCTTCACCTCAACTTCAGAAACGAATTTCCGGTGCACTTCTGGTTTCAGGTGACCCGATCGGCTCAGTTGTTTCAGTGAATGGTCGAAGAACTTGAATTCATCACTGCACGGGCAGAGTGGAGGAAATGGAGGAATTGGAATTGGAGGAAAAGCCATGTTGATGGTTGTGGTGGTTCAAGGCAAACAGGCGAGTTGAAGTCGAACCGTGGATTGTTGTGGGCAGAGACTGCCAGCACTGCCTTATATACGCTCTGGGTTGCATTTCATAAGAGTGTCTTAATTCTTCTCAGGAGAACTTGCTTTAAGCTTTGTCATGATAGATTACGATAAACACTCCTTGGTAATCTGTCACGTGTGATATTGATATAAAGACTCAAGGTATCATCTCCCCGATTGTCCTTATTTCAATTGATTTTTTTCCTCCATAGAGGCCTTCGTGACACAAGAATTCTGAACAAAAGATAGGAATCTTTGCCGACCAGGATGTATACCCCGATTGGCTGGCAACGGGATAAAAATAAGTAGGACACTTGAAAAGATATGTCTTTCATATGTAATGTGTTTTCCTTAGAAATTCTGAAATATTCAAAACTTAAAAGATGGCGTTGAGGTAGTCCTGATTTCTTTAAGATACACTAAATTACGCCAAACTCTCTAGAAAGATATAACATTTTCTGGAAATGAAACACGTATGCTTTTTTTATTAAATTGGATGTAAATGCAAATGATAATATGAATAGAAATCTTTTCATATCATTCATAAAAAATGTTAAATTATGATAAATTATGCAATTTGGCAATGACAGTTTTCGCAGAGTCGAAAAACAAATGCACATAAGTAATTAATAAAAACATTTTTTGTTTCGTAAATGAAACAGAAATATATTTGAAGATTACTATCTTCAAGTAAAAGTTTCTCACTTGATGTTGTACATCATAAACTTGTTTTTTTAAACTTGTAAATAAACGCTCTTTTTGTTCGTTGGTAGAATTCTATGAATATTGCTATACTGGCTGCATCAAAAGGGTTTGTAATCAATCACAATATTGTCATTTATCAACGGTAGTCAGTATGGATATCATTTTCATTTTTTCCTTTACAATGTGGCCCATGCATTCAAATCTTTTTCCCCCAATGTTTTTATTTTCTATTACAGATGTGGACAATTTGATCCCATTTCTAGTCTATAAGATTTTTTGTAAGAAATAAGATTAACAAGATGCTTCAACTTAATGTTCTTAGTGTAAACTCTTCGGATCCGATATTATCTTGAGTATTATCTTGAGTATCAATGATGCTGACCCAACCCACAAGCACCTGTATGAAACTGATGGGACAATAGCCTGCTCATTTGTTTAGAAACTGAAGGTCTCTTTATACATGTGAGTAGTATCTTAAATTGGCCAACCAACTTGATGCAGGTGCGTGTGACTTTAACCCTTTTACTTAGTTCTCCTCTCCAGATGAATATTAACCCTTTTCGTTCCAATTCATTCATCGTGTCCATCTGAGTTTAAGCGCTTGTAAAAAAGCAATTTTAAACTGTTATCCAACCCTCAGTGTGAGATGTGTTCGACTAGACAGTCATGTTAGTGTTAAAAGAGACACAGAGTATGTTGATAGGATAGGATTGTCAAATCTTGAAATCGATGTTATTACATCGGGAACAACTAACTGTTACTGAACCAGTACATTAGAGCGAAAATACGGCCATTCAAAGTCGGAATTTGGATCGAAAACCGAACAATGTGGCTCGAGTGGCGCGCGCAAATTCGCCAAACGTAACCTTGTCATAAGCTAACAGGAAGATATATTGGACTCGATAGTGTTTATTAAGTATTGTAACTAATGGGTAGATTAATTGGATGCATAATTTCGAATATTAAACTTATTTGAGATGTTTTCTAGATTTTTCCATAACATCAAGCATTTTAGAATATTATGCATAAATGGATATATTTGCAAGTCCAGTGATGAGATATGAACTTTAACATATTAGATAGTTTGTAGCTTATCAAACCCAAATAAAATGTTAAGAAAGATACTCTGTATCACTTTTAAGGGGATAGGCCTAAAGAGAATGGGACGTTTGATATCTAAAACAATACCTCTTAGCATCGTGTGTAAAACTCATATGCATATTTAGCCGCCAGGAGTGAAAATATAGGCTAATATAGAGATTAATGATATTACACCCAAAATTGATCGAGCTTGCGAGGTTTTTGTTGTTTTACTCAGGTCAATGAAAATGATATTGACCTCTACAGAAGTCTATAATTGTTTTATTATATGATATGTCTCAGTGTGGTTATTCATGCAGCATACAGAACACCGAACACTCACGATACTACACAATATACACATTCAAAAACATAGAGATGTGAAGAAACTGGACAATCAATTGACTATAAACTTAATATTTTGATTTAAACGGTTTATCAAATATTGAATATTTAGATTAATAATGTAATATTTTGGTTTTACTTATTTTTCTTTTGATTGTCATAAACTGGTCAATGTAAGTAGAAATGAGAAATCTTTCAAACGTGAGTTGCTGCTGCTACTACTACTACTACTGCTGCTGCTGCTGCTACTACTACTACTACTATTACTACTACTACTACTACTACTGCTACTCCGGTTAGAGCAGATAGGTAGATAGATGAATGTGACAGAATATAAGGGAAGATGTGACATAAGGTTGTTTTTCTATGAAGAGAAAATATGACATGGGTTACGCAAGTGCATCCAAATGATTTGCAACAGTATTTTTGTTTTGAACATGTTGTAACATGATTAAATTCTTCGTTTTGAACCAACGCGTGTCAGGTATTTAAAGTAACATTATATCCGCTGAATTTTCATTTTCTGTATCACATAACATCAGGAATCTTTCTATAAGCCTTGTGTAGCTAAACAAACAGATACATTCCTCAACCAAAGATTTTAGTTCATTCTTGTCAACTGCAGCATTTGCAAACAGAATGTAAGAAAAGAAAATTTTCGGGAAAACAAATTCTTTCTTCAAAAAACGTTGTTCATGTTATTATCCAGCTTCGATTTGAACGTGTGAATTTTTATACTTACATTTCAGAAATACAATACTGACAAACAAAATGTAGTCAAGTTATGTTTAAAGAAAATACTATTGCTACCCTGTGGTTATTATGTACGATATTGTAATATGCCACTGACAATATCCTATCGCCAAAGAAATTTAATGGGTCAGTTAAACGTTTTCCTGTAAATCAATTATCGTAAAAATATCCCAATTAATATTAATTCATACCATAAATGATTAAGGTGTATGAATGTTTTATTTAGCGTTCAATACGTTTATTAGCAACTGTACAACTGTTTTTAAAATGGCTTGGTATGTTTTAGTCAAAATTCATATGGATTCAGAATATAATGTTATTTATCAACACTAAAATCTCATAAAAATGCCCGTTTATATCACATTCCACATTAGTCAATACTGTAATAAAATATATTGCAATACAGAAATGAGGAACGATACCCATCCTTGATATTAATAGCATTAGTGATATTTCGAAATAAAGTTAAATGATTCCGCTAAGTTCTATTCAGATTTAATGAATTCCTTGAGAACAGACCTTATGCTTTATCTATTGTTTCCCCTTTCAATTTGATTTTTCTAAGATTAAGTACTCTATATGGATGGAATCATTTCAACAGCTGATCTCAAATATTTAATGTTCATACGGGCCTTTCCCCTTACGAGACAATAAAGTATCTATTCATATAATAATATTGGAGTTATTTCTAAACTCAATCAAAGATCATAATACAAGTAATACACGTTATAAAGTAAACCTTTAATAAAAAATGGCACATTTGAACAACACAATAAAAATCGAGAATTTATAGCAAAATACAAATCTAGAGGTTGTTTTACATAAAACTTTAATATAAATGACACATTTGAACTAAAAAAAAGGAAAAAAGGAAAAAAGCCAAGTTGTCAATGTCACGGATATGGTTTACATATAATTGTAAATGGCGATGACCACAAGGTGAAATGAAATAACAATAATTTGAGTGAATCGAGTTCACATGTTCTTTGCACATTATGAACCTGACACTCCGTTGAAATCGACTGCGTTATCATAAGTGTTTTGTCTGAAAGGGGCTGTAGCACGTTTTTTGAATTTTTTATATTTCCATTATATATTTGATTTATCACTGCTTCATTTAGTTTAAAAACATTGTCTTTAGATTGGAACCATTTATTTTTATTTTTGTGACATCACCTTATATTCCCCCTAAAAACGTGCTACTGCCCCTTTTAGTTTAATAGTCACAAAGTAAAGTATTTGTTTTTTTTTTTTTGTTTTTTTTTTTTTATTGGTTCCCAAGGGTTATACAACATATAAAAAGTATATTATACATGAAATATTTGAAATTTTACAACAAACATAATAGATAATATGGGCTGAAAAGGCTCTTTTTAAAGCCATATAATATCATTTCTTGAATATTGGGATTAGTGATTTCCATTTGCTGTTGAATGCAGTCATTTCATTGTTTTTTTTGGAAATATATTTTTCAACAAAATATATTTCTTGAAGAATGTTTTGATAGTTACTCAGTTTTGGAATTAAATTTTTTATGTTACATAAATTTATATATTTTTTGGCAGAGAGAAGGATTTGATTCATCAAAATATTATTTATTTCAAGAAACCAAATCAAGTATTTCGAAATAATTATTTTGGATTGTAAGTGCCTTTTTATCCAAATTTCAAGTTCATTCCAAAAAATTTTGGTTACACTGCAATCCCAATATACATGACAAATACTCTCAGGAGTCTCCTTGCAGAAAGCACACAGATCATTGTCAACAAGATGCATCTTCAACAATTCTTTTTTGGTATATATAATCTAAAAAAAAATCTATATTGAAAATCAAGGAGTTTTACATCTTTCAAGCCATGTCTGTATGAATTGAAAATGTTATTCCAGTCCAAGTCATAGTCATTAAATATCACTTCCCATTTTTTACAAAGCTCAAGTTTAACATTATTGGAAATAAACTTATCATAAAAAAATCTTGATCCTTTTGTATACCTCAAAATATTTCTTTGGTAAATACTGAAATACAAATTATATGTAGGAATTAATTTGGTGCTTTTGATTAAAGATTTTAAACAGTTGGGCAAGATATGAAGTAAATAGTTATAATCTAAAACTGTACCTCTAATCTTATATTTCAATTGTAATTTATCAAAGGGCATAAAACCATTTTCATCGCATAAGTCCTTTACTGTCATAAGGCCCATTTTGGCCCAATTTCTGATAATAAAATAGGGATTTTTATTATTATGGTTAAGCCATAGTGGTTCTGCAAGAAAATCATCAAGTTTATACTGTTCAAGACTAAAAGTTTTACAAGTTTTACAACTTTATAGTAAGTATTTGTCTTGATATTTGATCAAACCGGACAATATATCGCAAGTGTTGCTATAGATTACTCCAAGGTAACATGAGAAGATGATTTAGAATTGCTAATTCCTACAGCACAATCATCATATATTTTGTCAACTTCAATTGGAAACAATTATTTTCATTTACATGTATATGGTTCATGTATTTGTTAGAAATAAATAAATATTGTTATCAGTACTTAAGACCGAATGATAGGTGTTAACTTGTGTTAGCATGTCGCATGTTAAACGCAAAGTCAGGCACACAATTATTACAGAACCACCGAGTGTCTCTTTGAAAACGTTGCTTGCATTTTAATTTTTTTAAACTACGCAGTTGTATATATTTACAACCTCTTCTCTTTCATAACTGTGGTTAGCGAAATAGGGATCTTATATATTTCATGCTATATTCCATTATATGGTATATACAAAATCATAATTTTTAGATTTCCGTATTTCCATAATGATTTCTGTTCAGTAAAGCAATTCACAATCATCTTAATCCAAAACAATTTTTTTATCAAAAATGTGTAAGATAACCTATAAAGAACATTGTACATTATATTTGATGTGTTTCAATGTGAGTTTTTTTTCCAAAAGACAAAAAAGAAAAACAAATGAGAAATATTCAGTGTCAGAAGTTTTTAATTCATCCCAATTAAAAAATTATGACATCTGCAATTATCAGAAAAGTTAAAAAGAATATCGGAAAAGGCTCTTCAAATGTGCAAAATATTAAGGGGATTTATCCTTCAGGATACTACGTATCAAAAATATGAAGATGGTTTACTATTGAATCAAAATATGAAAATGACATATCATTAAGTATACTATTCATCCAAAATATGAAAAGGATATTTCATTCAGTAAACTATGTATCCAAAATATGAAAATGACATATCACTCAGTATACTATATATCCAAAATATGAAAATGACATATCACTCAGTATACTATAAATCAAAAATATGAAGATGATTTATCAATCAGTATACTATGTATCAAAAATATGAAGATAATTTATCATTCAGTATACTATGTATCGAAAATATGAAAATGATTTATCATTCAGTATACTATGTATCGAAAATATGAAAATGATTTTTCATTCAGTACTATTAATAAAAACAATGAAGATGATTTATCAATCAGTATACTAGGTATCCAAAATATGAAGATGATTTATCAATCAGTGTACTGTGTATCCAAAATATGAAGATGATTTATCATTCAGTATACTATGTATCCAAAATATAAAGTTGATTTATCCTTCAGGATACAATGTATCCAAACTATCTTTTGGCTGTTCAGTTTTGTCTTTCAAAAATATTATTCTGAAAAGTAATTGCAAAAGAATATTTTTAATAGTGCACTAGTATAATTGTATCAATTTACTTCTAAATGAATGTTACAGGTTGTAATGTTAGTTGTTTTACAACATATGCTCAAATACTTCTGAGAAATTTATAGGTTAAACTCTAATCAGAATACCTCGACTTAAAATACACCTGTAACGTCAGCCTATTGTTCTCTCAGTCCATTCTTTTTAGTCACAGAACGTTGCATATAAAATAAGGGTGTTCACATGACGTTGCATAATTTAAACATTTTAAGCTGATTTCTTAAAGAATGCAAAATGTTGAGGGCATTGTAGCTCTCCCATCCCCAAGTATATTATTTTCAAGGAATGGGGCATTCCTCGGAATTTTCAAAGCGTTGCAAAATAAACCCCAAAACTAAATATACACAAAGAACTTAATTAAGCATCCCCCCCTCCCCACTTTTTCAAACAGAAAAACACTGCTGATAATAAACAAAACAAATGTACAATCAAACAACAAGGATTTTTAAATAGAACGATCATCTAGCAATGTACAATCAAACAACAAGGATTTTTAAATAGAACGATCATCTAGCAATGTACAATCAAACAACAAGCATTTTTAAATAGAACGATCTTCTAGCAATGTACAATCAAACAACAAGGATTTTTAAATAGAACGATCTTCTAGCAATGTACAATCAAACAACAAGGATTTTTAAATAGAACGATCTTCTAGCAATGTACAATCAAACAACAAGGATTTTTAAATAGAACGATCATCTAGCATTGTGGAAACAAAAATTTCATTTGGCTTATGATTCACTGTCGCTTATTAACTGGTTTTACAAAAACTTGGTATTTTTTAGTCAAAATCCAAGTTACTTTAAAATTGAAAATGAAAGTCAATATCTTTTGCTGCAATGTGTGTATTATCATTCTCTTGGGTGAATTGATGACTTTTTAGTAAATAACCTCAGAGCAAAAGTCAATCGTTAAAGCAGGATGAACCTTCAAAATCACCAAATTATCAAAAAATGAATTTTTTTAAAACTGCACAAAGACATTAATTGGCCACTGTCAATGAAAATGGCTTGTCTAAAGGAAGGATAACTGTTTGGTCAACAATTTCAACTCAAGGAATCTCAAATTTACTCACAGATGTTAAGATTATAGGCATTTTATCAATTTTTGATGAAAAAAGTACTGAAAATTCAATGTCTTGCTAGCCTCTTATCATGCATGATAAAAAGGGTTTTTGTGTATGAATATCAACTAGGGATCAAAATTGTTATTTTTGATTCATAACATCCAAAGTTTAATGTGTAGTTTTTCCCCTATGACAATAGTTATATTTGGCCAAATTTCAGTAGTCTCACAGTTTTTCTCATATTTTCGTTATTTTTGCTCATTAGCGATCTTTAGTTCAATTAAATAGTCAATAAAAAAGCAATTGTTATATCTGGAGTGGTCAATACATCAAATTAATCCAAATAGTCCAAGAGCACCCAAATTCATTTTACAAAATAGGGTGGTGCTTAATTAAGTTCTTTGTGTATATATAATATACTGTCAGTTCCTATATTTCTAAGGGTACTGTTTTCAACTTCATTAGGGCAACTATTTTTCTGTAATAACTGTTGAGACATTTTCGAAAACGTTCCTTTTCTTTTCTTAAAATAAAGTAATATAAACCAAGTGACATTTCAAAGACATAAAACACTAAACTTATTTGTGTTATTGTTGCAGTACATGAAAAAGGACATTTCACATAATTCAATGAAATGGGAATACATAGACGCATACTTTTGAGAGAGAAAAGATACATGTATTTAAATAATTAAAGGTTGGATTTATAGTTTACAGTATTAAGGATATACAATCCCTCTCCCTAATGATTTCAATATAGACTAAAATCTTACACAAAGTAAGATCTAATCAATTGAAAAAAAATTATATAACACGTTGACCAGAATTTCATGAACTTTGTTTCATAACAAGGCGAATGTGCCTCAATATCACAGGTGTCTTTCAGTGGCGGATCCAGGGGTGGTGGGGGGTCCAGGGTGGTGGCGGATCCAGGGGTGGTGGGGGGTCCAGGGTGGTGGCGGATCCAGGGGTGGTGGGGGTCCAGGGTGGTGGCGGATCCAGGGGTGGTGGGGGTCCAGGGTGGTGGCGGATCCAGGGGTGGTGGCGGATCCAGGGGTGGTGGGGGTTCAGGGTGGTTGCGGATCCAGGGGTGGTTGCGGATCCAGGGGTGGTGGCGGATCCAGGGGTGGTGGCGGATCCAGGGGTGGTGGCGGATCCAGGGGTGGTGGGGGGTTCAGGGTGGTTGCGGATCCAGGGGTGGTGGGGGGTTCAGGGTGGTGGCGGATCCAGGGGTGGTGGGGTTTCCAGGGTGGTGGCGGATCCAGGGGTGGTGGGGGGTCCAGGGTGGTGGCGGATCCAGGGGTGGTGGCGGATCCAGGGGTGGTGGCGGATCCAGGGGTGGTGGGGGGTCCAGGGTGGTGGCGGATCCAGGGGTGGTGGGGGGTTCAGGGTGGTGGCGGATCCAGGGGTGGTGGGGGGGTCCAGGGTGGTGGCGGATTCAGGGGTGGTGGGGGGTTCAGGGTGGTGGCGGATCCAGGGGTGGTGGGGGGTCCAGGGTGGTGGCGGATCCAGGGGTGGTGGCGGATCCAGGAGTGGTGGCGGATCCAGGGGTGGTGGGGTTTCCAGGGTGGTGGCGGATCCAGGGGTGGTGGGGGGTTCAGGGTGGTGGCGGATCCAGGGGTGGTGGGGGGTCCAGGGTGGTGGCGGATCCAGGGGTGGTGGGGGGTCCAGGGTGGTGGCGGATCCAGGGGTGGTGGGGTCCAGGGTGGTGGCGGATCCAGGGGTGGTGGGGGTTCAGGGGGTCCGGACCCCCCTTTTGAAAACCACCTATAAATTCGAGTCAATAAAAAGAACACACCCCACTCCAATTCTAATCCGAACCCCTACTCAACCTTCCTCTAAAGAATTTCATGAACTTTGTTTCATAACAAGGCGAATGTGCCTCAATATCACAGGTGTCTTTCAGTGGCGGATCCAGGGGTGGTGGGGGGTCCAGGGTGGTGGCGGATCCAGGAGTGGTGGGGGGTCCAGGGTGGTGGCGGATCCAGGGGTGGTGGGGGTTCAGGGGGTCCGGACCCCCCTTTTGAAAACCACCTATAAATTCGAGTCAATAAAAAGAACACACCCCACTCCAATTCTAATCCGAACCCCTACTCAACCTTCCTCTAAAGAATTCTGGATCCGTCACTGTCTATGATGTCATGTTTAATGTTATATTTCAATATGCCTTTACTTGAAGATGTTACATTTCATATACATGTAGCTGTTATCATATCCATCATAGTTTCCTCTAATCTGGGTATCCAATACTTTTGGGGTTTATTTTCAATTTTTTTTTTTTGAAAGTTTTTTTATTCACTTCATTTGGATACAATCAAGTATGTTTGGTCATGTACAGTGACATAGTAATAAGATAACTGGATCAACAATGGCAACGGCATAAATTTTTACAATCAGTATTGGGAAATAAGTAACAAAAATAGAGTCATTGGCTCTGTAGCTCATCAGGCATCATATTAAGTTTGCTTTATACAGGCAAGATGAGCTAAAAATGAAACTGATGTTACCTATTGCAAGAAAACCTATACAAAAATTACAAAACAAATGTAACGATTTCGGAATAAATTTCCTTACCCAAATGTTTTATTATTATTCAACACTAATATCAGACAGTGAAAAAAGACCACACTAAAATATCCAAGGAGAAATAAATTTGCCATAGACTGTCATCTAATGGAGAAAAATAGGTTTTTAAGATTGTGACCCCTGTGACCTATTTGGGGTCATGGGGTCACAAAACCTACTGTTTAGAATCCCAATTGGCCAAGGAGACTACATGCAGTCTTTCAGCTCAATAGACTTTTAGGAGCTAAAGATGATGATGAAAATAAGTTTTTAAGGTTGTGACCCCTGTGACCCTATTTGGGGTCATGGGGTCACGAAATCTACAATTTAGAATCCCCATTGGCCAAGGAGTCTGCACATATCACTTTCAACTCTCGAGTCCTTTTAGAACTGGAGAAGATGAAAATAGGTTTTTAAGGTTGTGACCCCTGTGACCCTATTTGGGGTCATGGGGTCACGAAATCTACAATTGAGAATCCCCATTGGCCAAGGAGTCTGCACATATCGTTTTTAACTCTCTAGTCCTTTTAGAACTGGAGAAGAAGATGAAAATAGGTTTTAAGGTTGTGATCCCTGTGACCCTATTTGGGGTCACAGGGTCATCAAAGTTACAAATTAGAATCCCCATTGTCCAAGGAGTCTGCACATATCACTTTCAACTCTCTAGTCCTTTTGGAACTGGAGAAGAAGATGAAAATAGGTTTTTAAGGTTGTGACCCCTGTGACCCTATTTGGTGTCACAGGGTCACCAAAGTTACAAATTTGAATCTCCATATGCTAAGGTACCTGTGCACAAAATTTCAGCTCTCTAATGTGTATGGTTCATGAGGAGAAGTCGAAAGTGTCAAAAGTTTACAGACGGACGGACGACGGACGCCGGACGACGGGCCATTCCATAAGCGCATCTGGACTTTCAGTCCTGATGAGCTATAAAAGGTGTACATTGGTATCAATTGTGATCAATAGTATATATTAGATGAAATCCTCAAGGATGTTCCATTTTCTCTCAAAACAATTCATGTTGACATTTTTTCTAGCAATATATTTTTCGATGATAAGAACATCCTTCAAAATGCCTTTATATAATATAAAGCTTGGTTTCAAACCTTTAATATTCATAACAAAAATATGTCGTTTCGCTAATAGTATCATATGGTTCAACAAGTGGTTACTATTCGCACAAAAAAAGTATGTCTTGGTCGGAAAATGCAAATGTTGTACTTTAAACTTATTTTCAATTTTCTTGACGTTTTTCCATATATTATTCATGATTGAGGTCAAAATATAATGTTGTGGTTTCGGTCACTTCACATGCATCTATGTAAATGATGGTTTAATGGGAGAAGTCTATTGTATTGAACGGAGAATGAAACCATGCATGCACGTTTTTGTGTTCAGGTTTGAGGTGACTGGTATCTTGTTGTGATTTCCAAGGAGGATCCGGTTCGCAAGAAGATATTACAGTGATTCTGAGGAGGATAAACAAACCTGAAGTAACGCTTTCTTCAGTTTCAAAGTTCAAGAATTTAAATAACAAAATATCACTCCTACGAAATCCTCTTCTACGAACCGCATCTTCCTATGAAAATCACTGGTTCGCATCGTATGTATATTTCCATTCATCTTGGTTTCTTACCTGTTTCCCGTTTTCGTTTGCTTTCAAGTTGCTTCATACTTGATGTTTTGTGTAATATATCAAAGAAAATTCTCCAGTCGTTTTTCTTAGTATAAATAATGTCATGAATGAAGCATGCATCCAATGGGTTTTGGATGTTTATTTTATTTGTTTCAACATGTTTATATATGCCGTTATGGAATGAACGACACTTTAAAAGAAATATACGATTTTAGCAAAGTTTTTATTGTTGAGTTACCCCTTAATATAAAACTCAAAAGGGTCTAAGCGACACATTTTGTTCCTGAAATAGTTTTATATATGGGCGTGAGGAACCAGTGATTTCGTAGGAGGATTCGTTTCGTAGAAGCGGTGATCTCGTAGGAGTGGTATTTGTTAAATCAATTCTTGAAAAATATCATAAGTCTATTTGGGAATGTTGATTGGGAGGATTGTCTTTTCACTCAGTATAGGCTAATCATGGCGTTATTGTAATTCAGTGGTACGTTCGAAACTGAAGATAGTCTCACTTCAAAAGCAGTTTTATTTACAAATATGTGACTTCATATTAAGTTTAATAAACGAAGATAAAACAAAAAACATTTAAATTCGGAGTGCCGTTTCACCAAAGTCATTATCAACCCTTACTATTCTAAGGATAAGGTCATTGAATACATTATTATTCGAAGTTCACCCAAAACGTACAGTGTGTGGTCACACAATGAATACGACAGAAAACTGTCTGTAAACGAAACAACACTGTAACTGTAGGAAGACGTGAGTGAAATGGCCCATGCAGTTCCTGTATTGAGTGTTCTTGACTTCTGTTGTCAATTGTATTAAATCTTTATGTTTAGATACCAGGGACTCAGTGTGAGGTGTGTATATAATATGTTTTAAACAAAACTTCACTTTGGACTGCAAAGCTGAGCAGAATGATAAGAAATACTGGAGTGCTTCCTATATAAATTATATATTAAAATTTCTCCATATTGGCTGTGAATGAATAGCACAACGATTTCAACAACATTTATTTTTTCACTTTAAAGCTTATCAACGTTGTAGAGTGACAATAGGAAGGAAGTCGTTATTATGATCGAAAACCGGACAACGATTTGCGTCAATCAGTCAAACATAACTTTGGAAACTTTTAGAAAACATCCTGAATGAAAATCACGAGTTGATACTGTTCGATTGTCTCCGTGTAAATTGAAGTGTGAATTTACCTTTCGTGAACACACATGACTACAGTGTATTTTAAGATTTTAATTGAAAACCGGTAATTATCGTATAATGACTAATTTTTGATAAATGTGTTAGATTCTTTTAGAATGCCATTTACATCACATCAAAACAATAGAAAACATGATGAAAATCAAGGGAATTTGGCATGTCACATGGTACATGTACCGGTATCTTGTACATAACAGACAATGAACATCCTTTAGCAATTACCTTTAAAATAACATTTTCAACTAATAAAATGAACACAAATATTCAAATATCATCTTTAATTCTTATAACCAAATATAGAAATTCCATCCAAATTTCCCCATTCATACCATCCTGTGAATCAGACATACCGGTTAACAAACACCCTTGTGCTTATAATGAAATACAAGTCATTAGTTTTAGTTAAATCTGAAAATACAATGTACCGGTAAATAACAAATCAATTATGAAGTTGGAATAACAATCCTTTTGATTTCAACATAAATATCAAAATATACCCGAGTCTAATATATCAAATTGTAATTTCTAGTGTAACAAATTATTGCAATTATTCCAAGACTACTAATCATGATTAAGGTAAATTTGTTAACCCTTCACTCAGCCAGAGAAGGAGGATCTATTACTCCACTAAGTCACAATCTAGTTAAAACTAGCTGTAATGATGTCGTCCCCTAAGTCCTCACGTTACATCTAGCAACTAACCACCTGGTCCGTGTCGCGCATGCGCGGAAATCAGCCAATAAAGAGAACTGGCTGATCCCTTTGAATTAGATTGCACTAAGTCAGAGTTTAGGTTTGTAAATGAATGGAAATGAGCGATTTTGCATTGGCAGTCTAAAAGTTTGTAAAATGGTCTCTATGAAATTTGTTTAATACAAATGTATTTGGGAACGTAGTTTCTAAAGCATGTTAATAATAAGCCACAATTCCATCTTTTGTAAAAAATTTCATTTGAATTGTCTTCAATTTCATTCAATGAAAAGATTTGAATGTTTAATTTTTCTAAAAAAAAAAGTTTTAACAGTTTAATGTGTATTGTTTTTATCATCAAAATATCACAAAGTACATATGACAATCATGAAGAAATGTACAAACATAGATTTAACAAACAGACACAATGAACTGATTTTGAACTAAACACATATAACCTGACCCAACAATGACAATTTATTACATTATTGAAAAAACAAACTCATCTGTTTCCAACAGCAGCATATCATAGAAAAACATATCTATCAGATATTACTATGATGCAAAGTAGAGATAAAGAGATCAAGTTCATTAGGTATCAAATATATATAATATAATGATATTGAAAATTTGAGCAGAAAGACTTGTTTTTCACATCGTCATACAAAGCAATAGATCTAAACATTGCTGAAATTCAGATTTTCACAGAATAATGAATATTGAAAATTATTGAAAATTTTTAGTTTTTTGTGAATTAGTTTTGTTTTTAAATCGTCTTGACTTGTTTTGCTTTTGAGTTTCAGTTACTCAGTATTTAATGAACAATTTCTAATATGAGCTATATAGGTCATTCTGCCAGGAAATTGAAACATTTGTCAACATTATTCTATAAGTTTTCACTGAAACACTGAACAAAGAAGAAAGTGTGAATTGTTAATCTTTTAAAAATTTTAAGTAAGAAAAAATTATCCTATCCCAACTTTTTATGATTTCAGGTTTTCAACTCTCCTGATATCTTGTAAAAAGGGAAGTGAAGCGTTATGCTTTACATTATTTACTACCTTTTAACATCATATGACAATATTTGGTGCCAAACTTTGCTGATCTGGTGTGCTTCTCTTTGGAAAATTTAAATTGAGAATGTTTTTTAATGATAAATAGGATCTCATCTGCATACAAAAACAATTTAAAATTATTAGGAATTTTGCATCAATTGTAAAAATATAAATAATCATCATTTTCCTTATAAGGTATGTAACAAAAAAAGATTAGTAACAATTGTTAAATAAAATAATGGTCTTAATATGATAACCAACAACATTTTTTGTTTATCCTTGTCAAAAAACAAGACAGTCACATTTAACAATTACCTTTACCTACCGCATTAGGTATAGAGCTCATTCAAATACAAGAAATAAATATACACAATCTCTTGAATAATGCCAATATATTCCAAAAGCAGCAAATAACATTCATGCAACATTTTAAAATAGATTTTCAATTTATAATAAAGAATAAAAAGTAGAACACGGATACAATGAACTCGGATATACAATCAATCGCATATAGTGAAAAAAAATTCAAGTCCTGTCCCTATATAATATCATTGAAATTATATGTGTATAGAGAACACCGGATATAGCTAACTTAATTCTTTGGTCCCTTGGAGTTTGTTATATCCGTATTCTACTGTATATACTTAAACAAGGAAAGGAAAATACAGAAGAACTCGGATATAATGACCTCCAAGGGACCAAAGAATTTAGTTCGCTATATCCGGTGTTCGCTATAAGCATATAATTTTAATGATATTATACAGGGACGGGACTTGAAAATTTGTTCGCTATATCCGAGTGTTCGCTATATCCGTGTTCGCTATATCCTTGTTCTACTGTATAATTAAATTCATCCTACTGAAGTGAAAAACACAGGTCTACAGTAATTGATAAGTCATCATCATTCCTCTCAAGAAAAAGACAATCAAAAGTAAAACTTTCTTATAAAAAAAACAATCAAGCTCTTACCAATTATATTAGAAACTATTTAAGAACGTCATTTCTATGGCTATTTCACTTTTTCCACAAGCCTTGTGTTACCAAATGCTACAATTAAAACAAATATATACAAGGTAATTTGATTATTGTTTGAAGTAAACATAATAATATTTACCTAGAGGTACCACAACCAAAACGGTTAAAGAGGTATTTGTGTCAATAAACCAACCAAGAAAGAATGTCTTGTTTGATATCATTATTGTTATTCATATATGATATAAACATGATAATATTTACAATTGTAAACAATCAGGTTTGAAACATATCAACTGAGGTAAGATAATTTGATCTTGAATGACATTCTCTCATCACACAAAGACTACACAAGTGATTTTTTCCCACATATACTCTGTAACAAATGGGCCATATTAAGGATTGTATGAAAATCTCCTTTTTAATTTTAATTGGTCCCGTCACTGCAACAATACTTGCAGTAAGACATTTTGTCTTGCCAAACATTCATAACTATCACTCTAAACTGATAACAATGTTGTGTATTTATAAAATATTGATACCGAGAATATTATTAGTTCATAATAAGTCAATTCAGTACTGATAATGAATGCCGACAGTTGCAGAGTTTAGCCCACAATTTTTCCTATCTGTGAATTCTTATTGACAAGCAGTTTTTGGATGCTTATTTCAAACACTATGACTTTGAGTTCACCTTAAAGGGGCAGTAGCACGTTTTTTGATAATTTTATATTGTAAAATTTTTCACTGATAATTGTTTGTTGATGCTAAATGAAGTATTGTGATGGTGTCAAAATTCTCATAACATAAACCAATTATCAATGGTCAGAGGAGAAAGTGTAAAGATTCACCTAAAATCCATTGGCGGCCATTTTGTGTGAACACCTTTTATTCATTTTGTGTAAGCAAAAGTTATCTCATGGCTAAACTTTACATTATGTATTTAAATTATTACTGCTCCATTTAGGTAAAATGCATTGTCTTTCAATCGGAACCATTCATTTTCATTTTCCTGACATAACCTTATATTTCCCATAAAACGTACTACTGCCCCTTTAAAGGGGTTCTAAAGTTCTAATCCAGCTCCACTTGTGACAGAGGTAATGTGGGAAGTCATGACTTGAGAAGCCTCCGTGGGGTAGAATGTGGAAGAGAGGGCTAAATGAGTATTTCATTTATAAATTGCTGCCTACAATTGCAGGAAGAAAGCAGGCACGACCAGCGTGAAAATGCAGTGAAGTAAAACCTGAAAACATTGTCATAAACTTGTTGACTATTGAGTATATTCAATTAATTTGTTCTACTGTTTTGCATCTTTCTATTACAAAAAAGGTCCTCTACAGTTGCTGAAAATTAAATCATGTAGTAATCAATACAAGCTATTATACATTATTTATATTACCCTTAGCACAAAATATAAGTTGTGATATTTTAAATATCTGCACCTGTGCACATGGCACTTTTAGCATTGTTTCAACACAAGTTCTTGTATTTGGTTATGCTCTAAGTCATAAATCAATAGTTGAAATAAAATATGTGAATCAAATTGTCCTCACTAGCTTCAATATGTTATAAAGTGCAATAAGTACAAATTAATAAAAAAATATATGGTGAATTAACAACAATATTTTCAAACAATAAATACATCAAAAAGAGGCATGTCATATTAACAGCAATGTCATATAACGCTGCCGAGCATACAGTCATGATCCAGCATAATTAACAATTACAAGGACAAAGTAACATGTCATACTCAAGTACACATGGCAACAATGATCAAAGTTCATGCACCAGTATGATGTTTGGGGCAAATGTGTCAAACTTTGATAAACAAGGAAATTATTCAACATTAAATACACTCATTGCATAAAATGAAACCAACATCATTTATATATATATTTATCCCAAAACAATATTATTCGAACAAGTTTGTATTGCACACATGGCATCACATTGCAAATGTCATTTTCAATATTTGAGATAATGATGCCTGATCATCGTTAATTCTGTGATTTTGGGTGTGATGCATTTTATTCACATGTTATGGATCTGTCTCTCATATTTGAATTAATATCATTTTAATTATCTATGAGTGTTAGTCATAAAGAGCCTCCTATTGATTCAAGTGGAGTGAAAACTACAGTTACGTACTGATCCCGGAAAGACTGGTGTACCGAAACTACATGCTCTCATGATTGTATCTTTGATGATTTGTTTGAACTCTGATTTACTCTGTTAAAAAGTTTGCAAATTTATCATATTAAACCAGTAAAATGGGTAACACCCAACTATTCTTTCTAAAAAATTCTGAAAATCTTAACATTCGTTTTTATTTATATATCATTTACATTAAAATTTTCACGGATCAAAGACATTGCCTTAAAGTAAAATTCTTGTTTTTGATTGGCTCCCCTTGCAGTTCGGGCTACATTTCTACCAAGATGGTACATCAGACCGTACTACTCTCGTGAAAAACATACAACCTAAATCACATTCATTATAGGGAATGAACACGCAGGTCAAATCTTAGCGTGTATGACGTTGGTTTCGGCCAACATGGCGATGACGATGAAGACTCCGTAGAGACAGAAGAGGAAGATCCCGTACGGTCGAGACATGCGGAACTTGGAGAGAGGCACGATGAGGAGGGAGGAGACGAGACTCAAACACAGGAATCCAGCCAGGATCAACTCAACCAGGCTCAGACGCAGCTACAATAGAAATAGGTTGTCTTCACTAGATTGATAGGTGAGGTGGTGAGGTCATCTGGGGCTTAGCGCCGCTTTCAAGAGTATTTCATATATATTGCGGCTGCTAGTATTATTGCAGGGAGAAAGCCAGCAACACAATTGTGGCTATGCATTGCAGTGAAACCTGTGAGCATCGGCTGGAACTAGCGAACCATGGGTGGTACTGCGCTGAAATTCAGTGTAGCATTAGACCAAAACCAGACTGCGTGTAGAACAGTTCTCTACTGCAGACAAAGTTGCAAAGCCCCTGGCGGGATTCAAACCACGAGCACCTGATCCGAAGTCGAACGCACTAACCCCTGCGCTATTCTGCCCCCCACTAGATTGATAAGATCCTCTGTCGTATAAGGGTAAAACATCCAATCTTAATAAATTATTTCTTTCCTGTAAATAGTTGACTAACCCCACCTCCCTCTCAAAGTTCCTTGATTCACACAGTGGCAGATCATAAACCCACTTCTATTATGGTGGATCTAATGGTCTATTAAGGGTAAACCTATTGTTAAATTTTGTTTTTATATATATATTGTACAAAGGGTTAAATCCCCCTTTTTCAATAGTTGAACCCCTTCCTTTCAAGTTCCTGCATGCTCAACTGTCACAAATCATCAAATCAAAATTAAACAGTGAGTTATGATTTAGCGCTGTTTGTTAAAAATTTCAGACATTAGTGCACAACATATAAGAGTTATAAGTGGAGGTCATAATGTAACAGAATGTTGGATGTCAACAAAAATCATCAAGCAAGTTTCTCTTGATATGTTTCTTCGTGGTTGTTAAATTCAAAAAATGTTTTCAAACTCATTGTGGAAAAAATACACCAAACTTTGAAATGAAAGTAAAAATCACTAAACTTGGACTAAATCATGGACCTTTCTTTCCCTTTGGTGCATAATACAAAAGAATAAAAGTTAAGATCTGTTGGAATTTTAGTCTTTCATGACATTTCAACAATAATTCATGATCAACATCAATAGCTATGGACCTAACAACTCACCTTGTAGTTTCCCCCTTGTTTGAATGTACCTATAGTGAAGGGGATCCCAATGCCTAGGAGCATGTCTGGTTCAGATAAGGACTTTTAACACACAGAGAAACCTTCTATTTATTACAAATTGTTCACTATATTTATTCTAATTGTTACAGTCACAGTTTAACGGTTACTATGCAAATTAAGATAGAATTCATAAAAAAAAACAAGATGTGTTTGTGAAAAACGAATGCCCCCCGGATGCATCCTGCTCGCTGTGTCAAGGTCAAGGTCACAAGGTCAAATGTCATGGTGTCATCTGAAAGGTCTCATCTCATCCATATGTCAAGTATCAAAGACCTAGCTCTGACCAATCAAAAGTTATGACCAAGGTTAAAGTTTTTGTGGACAAACGGACAGACGGACGGACGGACGGACAGGTGAAAAACAATATACCCCCGGAATCTCCGATTCGGGGGCATAAAACAACAATATCTTTCTCACATCGATAATGTTATAGATTACTAGACAGTGTTTGAAAGTGCTTTTCAAAGTGGTTTTATCAATTGTGCTGATCAAGGGTCTGGTACTATAATTGACATACATGTATTTCTTCTTGAAAATTTTGACACTCAATATAAACTCTGCCAGTGTTATAGCTGGTGTATTATTAAAAACATAAAAATAAAAATTTGTAGTGTAGTTGTCAGATGGTGAATAATTTACATTTGATCTTACCTGTGGGTTGCAGAGAATATGGTAAAAGATCTAAATTATTAAATAAACTAAGTGTTATGTGTTACTAGTCACAACAATAATATTGATCCTTTGATTTAATAATTTGAATCATGGAGGATACTGAACAAGGGTCCACCAAAACAAGCTGAGATGCCCATTCTAGGATAGCCTTGTCGAGCCATGGCAAAGTCAGCTATCAAATCTGAAACAACAAGCAGCTGACATGGTCGAGCTATATCCCCCGCAAATTGCACAATATGTATAGGTTTTCCTTATTATATTGCTGATTAATTTTTGTCACACAAAATAACACAATTTTTCCAGGATATGAAAGAAGCTATTCTAATAAAAAAACTAAATCATACCAACTTTATGTTCATTGTTGGGCATAATTCGAGTTAACTGACAAAATTAAAATCAAACGAATGAATTTATGTATTATGTATTTGGATCTCCAAGATCAATTTGATCATATTTAAACAAACATATTTTCAAAACTGTTCGTCATGACACACCAACATATGATTTTGTATCTCCATAACAAATTTGATTAAAATGTGATGATTAGTTTAGTTGTGAGATAGACAGGACTTGTAACAGATTTCCAACAGAGTCCTCATTTTTTGCCAAAAAAGGCAAAATTTTATAAAAATATTTTCAAAATTGTTCTTCATGACACACCTTCAGATGATTATGTATCTTCATATCAAATTTGATCAATATGTGATGATTAGTTTAGAAGTTATGAGCCGGACAGGACTTGGGACAGATTTCCAACAGAGTCCTCATTTTTTGCCAAAAAAGGCAAAATTTTATAAAAATATTTTCAAAATTGTTCTTCATGACACACCTTCAGATGATTATGTATCTTCATATCAAATTTGATCAATATGTGATGATTAGTTTAGAAGTTTTGAGCCGGACGGGACTTGTAACAGGTTTCTTACAAAATTTACCACTTTTTCTCCAAAATCCTAATATTTTATGTAGATTTTCAGAAAATTGTTTCTCATGACACATTATAACATGTTTCTCAATGTCCATGACGAATTTGAATTGAAATGGTTGATTAGTTAGAAAGTTATGAGCCGGACACAAAGTGTAACGGACGGACGGACGGTACCCATTTTAATACCCCCCGCAACTTCGTTGTTGCGGGGGATAAAAAATAATAATTTCCTTATTTATGTCAGCTAGCCTGTCATGATCTCCACATTAAAGAGACACAGAGTATGTTGATAGGATCACATATGTCAAATTTTAAAATCGATGTTATTACATCGGGAACTACTAACAGTTACTGAAAATAACAAGTTAAAGGTCAATCAGTACATTAGAGCGAAAATACGGCCATTCAAAGTCGGGATTTTGATCGAAAACCGGACAATGTGGCTCGAGTGGCGCGTGCAAATTCGCCAAACGTAATTTTGAAACCTTGTCATAAGCTGACAGGAAGATATATTCGATTCGATTGTGTTTATTAGGCATTGTAACAAATAGGTAGATTAATTGGATGCATAATTTCGAATATTAAACGTATTTGAGATGTTTTCTTGATTTTTCCATAAAATCAAGCATTTTAGAGATATAATGCATAAATGGATATATTTGCAAGTCCAGTGATGAGATATGAACTTCAATCAGCATATTAGATATTTTGTAGCTTATCAAAACCAAATAAAATTTTAAGAAAGATACTCTGTGTCACTTTAAAGGGAAATTCTACCCACTAGCATCCTATTCCAAGGGTTACTCCCATAAACCCTCTACTGCAAGTGAGCTTTATATCTAGATTCTTTCAAAATCTGTTTCCAATCAAAATCTGCAACAGAGATATTTTCTTATTCTTCTCCAATCATATATCATGTAACACAGAGGATATTATATGAGTGTCCATGACATACTATGTTTACGACACGAGTGTCTAAATATTGGTATTTCCCGAGCGAGAGCGAGGAATATACTGATATTTTGGCACGAGTGTTTTAAACATAGTATGTCATGGGCACGAAAATGATATTTTGTTTATTACCGTAGTCGCAAAATTAAAGAAAATCCTCAAAACCTACTACTCAGCATAGGTGGGCTAGCGGCGGTCAAACCGTATAGATTGTGACGTCATAGGTGAACCGTGACGTCAAAGCACTGTTTATAACGTGACGTCACAATGAAAAAGTGATATTTTGCCCTAGGGCAACATATGAAAAATATGAACCTCGGTATGACTGCCCTCGTAGGTAATAAATATCTCTCTGACTTCCGTCTAGTCATCGTGTTGACAGAAAAATTAGGTATTTCATTGGGAACAATAGAAAGGTTCATTGTTCAACTCATTTCGATCGGACCAACCAGATTTCTATGGATTTAACCCTGAAAATGTTAAACTTGATACATCTCGAAAATTGTGATGATTTTTTTAGGGTCATAAAGCTAGACATTCAACCCAAGGAACAATTTGTCTTATCAACTGAGAAGAGGGTAGCAATAATATAAGTTGTTTGCTTCTCATGAGTGTAATACTAGACAATTATGGACTGGTGAAGAGGTCAATGCCTGTTTTTATAGACCCGAGGAAATCAATATTGACAGAGGACAAAGTATACAAGATGAGGACATGCATCTCGACTGTAATGCTCCAAGACTTTTAACGTATTACTACTAGTCAAAATATGCCTACACATGTTTTAATCTTAATTCAATAGCGTTTCCAGAAACATGGTTAAATCTCAACAAAGAGCCCCACTCACCACCTATGCTGTTCCCCCAGGCCAGGAACGTCAGCCCAAGAATAGCATCACTAATGTTGAACACTATTCCGAATGTCTGTAATAGAATAGAAATAGAATAGAATAGTAATTCCGAATGTCGTTTTTTTTCCAAAAGAGTTGTGACTAATATCGATTAATCATGAATCATGATATACATGATACAATGTCTAAAATGTTGAGTTAGTTTATCTAAAAATCAAGATTTTCATCAAAATTATTAGGTGTTTTTCTATTAAATACCTGGAAAGCTTCATAGTGGCATGTATCATATATCATATTCTTTCTTTGATATTGTGATACAAATCATATATCGACATATCTGTATGGAAAGACAAGGACCTCCACGCCCCTGCCTTGTTTTCGAGCAAAAGCCCTACCCCTCCGCCAATACCTTGGGTAGTAGGCATTCTCTGCAGACAGAAGTCATGAGAGGTACTTCTCTATTACTCATTATATACAGAAAGTACATGAAGCATTTACCTGAAGGATATTGACAATCTCATTAGCTATGGAATAGATCCACACAACTGCAACCACAAAACCAAGATAGGCAAATGCCTGAAATATGAAAATATGTATCACAAAAAGATAATTGAAGAGGAAGTTGTATATAAGTATAGAACAGTATATAAAAATATCTGTGAACATGCTTAAAGTTTATCCTGAATACAAAAAGAAATTTGCAATGATAAACAAGTAAAAATTATGTGTTAATGATTCATTTTCATTTGTTGCTGCAAAAGAGTGGAATCAACTACCAAATGACATAAAAAGTTGTGAAACTCTAAACTTGTTTAAGTCCAGGCTAAAAACTCATTTGTGTAGCCAAGCTTTCTCTGATGAGTGAATTTTGGAACTGTGCGCTTAGAGCATGATTTGTCATGGAGTCACGCGCGTTACAAATGAACTATTATTATTATTATTATTTATTATTAATGATTCTGTAAATAAATCAACATTTGTCAAGTCCATTTGTCCTCCAATTTTGTTAAAAATGAAAAATGAAACAGCATTTCATCATTGATGACGCACATTTAATTTTGAATTTTGTGGCCTCTGACTTAACAGTTGTCTGATCAAAGGGATACATCCATTACATTATCAAACAAAATGTGAATAAAATTGGTTTTATAAAACTGACAATAACTTAAATATACAAACCGCATGAAACCTTGGCTTCATTTCATTACACGTTAGACAAAAGACTAGAATACTGAGGGCAGCACCGATAATCATCACAAGCCCCCAGACAGGAAACACGTCCCCTAGGGTCATGAAGCCGACCTTTGTAGCGAGAACTCCGAACACTGGTCCAGTGAAGCACTGCAAGGAGTTCAGGAGCCTGTTCCAATTGTTGTTCTCTTCTTCCGTGAGGTCAACAACGGGGATCGTCAGCTTGAGAAGCAACATCATGGGGGTCTGGGGGAGAGGATGTGGGATAATATCATTAATCATCATTCATTTTAGATAACAAGCTTGGTCAAAATTTATGATAATGGTAACCATCTATGTTCAATTACAGTGTAACTGGAAATTCTGTTTTTGCAGTTGGAACCTGGCAGCCACAGTGAAGCGTGAGGATAAAGAGGGGGAGGGGTGTTTGGTGTTTCAGCGGAACATGCCCCTTCCTCTCCCTCTAGAGACTGAACCCCTTAAGTTTGGACGGGTCTGGAGGAGAGGATATAGGTCACATGTAGGAAAATAATACTAATCATCATCATCCATTTTAGATTATAGTCTGGGTCAAAATTTATGATAATATTTCTAATTTCTGTGTAACTGGAAATTCTTTTTGTGCAGTTGGAACCTGGCAGCCACAGGGAAGCGTCAGGATGATGTTGTTTCCCTCCCTTCAGAGACTGAACCCCTCAAGTTAGGAAGCATTTTTATTACTGTAACCATCTTTAAAAATCCTAATATTGGCTCAAGGGGAGACTGTGACTATTAGAGGGTAGTTATTGATAAAATAATAAGATACATTGATAATGAATATAAACTTGCTTGTGAATGCTATTAGCGAGAAAACCCATCTAAACTGAGAAACATTGTTATTATTTGAAATGAATATGGATTCTGAAAACGTAGGGGAGAATTTAACAATATAGATAATGTTGGTCAGAAAGCAAAAGAGGTGCTTTTATCGTAAATGATGTTTTTACTGAAATTATCAAGTATCTCTGAAATGTGCCATGGAACTGTTCTATCCTTCATTGATTAATAGTTGAATTTTTAATGCATAACATAATGCTACAATTAAAAATCACATATGATTAAAATATTTTGGAATGTATGATTTTGAAGCGGTAGATATTCATGTAGTAATAAAAATATGGTGTTAATAATGGTGTAGTCTCCTACCTTAAATATTTCATATCCTTTTGCATAGAATCTCATTTCCGACCAGTTTTCAGTGTCTATAGGGTTAACAGCTTGCAGGAATTCTCCCATTACAGAGTTATCTTCCCTTGAGATGTGTCCGCCAGGGTAGTTCTCTACTTTAGCATCTCTCAACAGAGGGGTTTTTTCACTGGCTGTAAAAAACAACATACTGTGTAATTTTCATCTAATTTTAATCAATAACAAAAATATAGATTAAAATAGATTTATGACAAAAAAAATCTCTGCATTAAATAAGCATAAGCCAGATCGTTTTGTGTCTAGAAATATACTAGTCGCATCTGAAGAAAGTTTAAAACACTTGAAATACTTTATCTAATTTTGACTAATTCAAAAGGTTACCTGTATCCACGGAAACTGTTGCTTCCAGCAGTTCATCTTGAATGTTACCTTGGAGACCTTCAGTTGCTATGGAAACACAATCAAACCACAAAGTCATGCAAAATGGTCAAGCTTGATATTCTATTTGGTAAAGAGTTACTAAAGACAGCAATTTCTATGCCATGAAAACTCACAACTATAATGTTTGGGTTTATCAAGAAAAGATTTAAGTGTCCAGTCTCATTCATAAGTAAAAATTCAAAAGATTGCATTAAACCATAATTACAATTTTGCCCTAGTTTTTATCTAGAAATGCTATGCCTATATGCAAAAGTGCAAAACTAATCTCAATACTATACCCTCACAAAATTCATTTCAAAATGAGATGATAAACTGTTTTGGCCTGTAAATGCATCCTTTCCTTGATGATTCAAGGTTAGGTATTACCAGATATCTTAAAATAAGTAAGTAAAATTAAGTCAAACTTGACATAATATTTTTGAATCAGGCCAAAGTTCATGATTCTTCAACTTCTTCCACAAGGCATAACTCATGCCAATTATCATCACTTGCTAAATCAAGCCTTGATACGTGGTGCCAAAATTGATGTCATAAATGAAGTGACCTTCATTCAACATTCATGGTATCTGAAGAACTATCAAGTTAAATCATAGTATCTTTGAGTGGCATTTAGAAGTCGATAGTCAAGTAACAACAAATATTTATGATTAACAACTTCTTTATTCTGCGAACATGACGTTTTGATACAGCTTCTTGTATAATTTTCAAGCATAATACTCTCTGAATAAAAAAGTTGTTATTCATAAACAATAGTTCTTAAATCATAGTAGGCCGGAGAAGCTCAAACAGTAAGTAGATTGGTTTTTATTGGAATTTGTTGATTCTGATGAATTTGTTTAAAGCAATTGTTATAAAATGAAAAGCAATCTAATCAAAGCAAAAAAAGAGGTCCTTTAACAAACTCAAGCAAATCCATTCTTGAAGACAAACAAGTGTAAGGTGTTCACACTAAGATGGCCACTAATGGCTAACCTACTGGCCAAGCTGCAGAAAAACTACAACTCGTATTAAAATGGCCGTCAGCGCTTTTCATGTAATACTTGATAATTCATTTGCAAAATCTAAAGAACTGATTGGACAATTATCAGTTCAAAATCAAACCATCAAGCAGCTTACCATTTATATTAGGACGAGATTGACTCGTCTCAGGTTTTGGCGCTCCATCCTCAGCTGGACAAAATAAATATGACAAGAATGATCACAAAGATCATTAATATATAGGCAATAAAGCAATTGGTTTTATAAATTCAGAATAATGCAGAACATAAGACGTCAAATTCACTTTAAAGAAAAGTCATAGGGTACAATTTACAGGAGTCATGATTTGATAACATTGAAGTTATCAAGGTAATTCCAATTGAAAAACTAAGGCTATTTGAACTTTGTCAAAATGTGCCGTTGAATTACATCATTCTTATATTTTCCAAAATCTTTATTTACAGGTGTCAACTAGAGGACATGTAACAGGATTTCAGAAAGATAACTTTGTGTAGAATTTGGCAATAATTTTGACTTGAAAGTTAAAAATGATACCTGTTTCTTCTGGGGGTTCGACCTCAAAGGTTGTTATGACTCTGTATCGCCCCCTCTGGTAGATATATCGCCCCACAACAACAACCAGAACATACAACACATACAGACCGATGAAACCTGTCAAACAAGAGTTAAGATATATGACTGTAGAGAAAACTTTTTCCCACCAATGGCTTCATATTTTGAGATACCTCCAAAACTCATCAAGTTTTACACAGAGAGGGGGAGCCATCCACAACAGAGAGACAAAGACATATTTGGAGATGAATACAGTTTAATACAGTAACGTTTCGTGTGCCTTTTGGCACCCTTCATCAAACTTTCTCATCAAGTTTTAGTTATTGCACTATCATGACATATCGTGATTATAGTTAGAAGCCAAAAGAATATTTCCTTACCAAGGGCTTCGTATTTTGAGATCTCCTTATCCCACAGAACGTAGAAAGCAAAGAAGACGGCACCGAGGTAGAATATGACATCACGGAGGAACGGACGTTGCATAGCGTCGAACGGACAAACAACTGCGATAACGCCGGCGACGACCGTTGTGACAAACACTCCAGCTCCTGGTAAACAGAGGAAGTATGTAGAAAGAGATTTTACAATGGTTTGTGTTAGTGACAGACTTTCTTTTAATATCATCATTGAGAGAGACAATATTTGGATTTTGTTTTCATCAGGAAAAGGTCAATTTCAATTAATTTAAAAGCTAGCAAGTTAACACCCTTATATATTCCATTAAAAGAGGTTGGAGGTTTCAGCACATAATTTTATTTGACAATATGCACAAAACATCTGTAATCAATAAAGATTAGTTTGTTTGATAAATCACATATTAAGAAATTAAAAGATTTATCATTCGAAACAATCAAAACAAAAACACTGCATGGAATGATTTAAGTTTCCTGACACAGTGTTCCCTCGCTATACCGCCCTTTGATGTACCGAGGGCTCGGTTGTACTGTGGGGTAAACTGTGGCTCCGAATGTTTATATTAATTTCTTTTTGAGTAAAACTGATAGGGTTAACATCTAAATATACAGCTAATTTAATCAATGTTTATTCACATAACTTCTTGCATACTACCAAAGACTTACCAAACAGAGCGCCGACGGCCAGACCAGCGTCTCCATTCTTTGCACTTCCAATGGCTGCTATAGCGGAGAAAATATCCGGAGCTCCGTTTCCAAAGGCAAGGAATGTAACCCCTTATATATTGTTAAGGATGTATTGAGATATTTGACTTTACATCCATTACTCCGATTTTCTCCCTTATTTGTGAAGAACATTTTTGTTTCTTACGCCACTGGAAGACATGCCTGTACATAATAAATTAGACTTGTGAAAATTAATTTTTGATGTAACATGTAGGCAAGTAAACGTGATGGAAGTTTCAAAATAGAATATCAGAAAAGATTCAATTCAATTTTGTAGCTGAGAATGAGTAACAACATTTCTTTTTAAACAGAAAAACAACACATTTACAAAGGGGGTAATGAGAAATGAGCCATTTGCAAACAATTGAGTGTTTCACTATATATCTTGATCCATAGCGAACGACAATCACCATCCTGTTACATCCGCGCATATGTCTCCGCGTTATGCTACAACCTATCTCGATATCCTTCTACCGTAATCTGCCGTATCGCTATATATAGCAAGCCAATCAAATGATACCCTTTCAGCGATAGTAGCAAACTGGGTCCTGGGCTTTGTTCCGCGTGCTCACCGTGTGATTGAAATAAACCAATGGGAGTGCTATAAGATAATAATTATAACAGATGTCTCGCTGCAGGCACCCGCTTAGCTCCAAACTGCGTCCTATAACATTTCAACGAGAGGCATCGCTAGACAACGTTGGCTTTTGAAATAGTTTAACTGAAAATAAGACAGGCTATAAGAGCGCTGAGTAACCAACCGTCAGCAATACGGCTGAATATGTACAAAGGATATCAGGGGGTAGGTTGTAGCAGAACGCGGAGACATACACGCGGATGTAGCAAGACGGACAATCACTTGCTAAAAGAACGGTGGCATACCTAAAAGTCAAATTGCCAACCAAGATCTGGTGTCCTTGCTATGAATAATCACCCTTAGAGATCTAGACAGGTGCTATAGAAGGATATTGCTATGTTGTGGCTGAGGTGGAGAGTCTTTGATATCACAGTCAGGGACGGACAGAAGCTGGGAAATAAAAACAATGTTTGATGTTTCAATTTGATTCTTTGTTGTTTTCCTGCTCGGAGTAAACTGATCCAGTCTCCATCACAGGTTTATCTTAAGAAGCTACTCTGTGATTTTCATCACATATTGTTTTGCTTTGATATGAACGTAAATGGCTTAATTTACAATATCAATTCAAATTAGTTCACATATTCCTCCCCAAAATGGAAAATAGAGGATAAATTTATACTAGTTTTCAATGAAATTTTAAAACAGTCATAGCCAAAATTCACACCTCCAATTTACATGAATACTTACATATAACCTATCAAACATTGTGAGAGTGATTGTGACTGCTTTAGATAAGTTTCGAAAACAATATTTGAGAGATTGACATGGGTCAATTTCCAATTTTGATCATTATCTTCAGACCTTCCTGTTGTCACATTTTGATGCCAATGAGCTTTGAAAGGATAATTTCCTTCAACAGTCATTACATAGAGAATCTCACCCAAGTGTCATCTGATGTCAAATATATCAACACAAGTTGATAAAAGTAACAAATATCCGAGCCAGAACACACTTGGGTGAGATTCTCTATTTATCATCCAAAATCATTTTTCATCACATTTGCATGAAAGATTTACAATTTTGAACACTACATAGCCCTAAAACTCCTAAACCAGTGATGTCATAGCCCTAAAACTCCTAAACCAGTGATGTCATAGCATTACTGATGATGCAAAAGTTTGTGATGTCATGTACCAGCTGATGACATGGTATTGCTAAAAATTTACTGTCAAAACAATATCTCCAACAAGCGATATCTACAGTCAAATACCTAACACAGTTTTGAATGATAAACATGAATATATCAACACATGATATATTAACACATACATCCATGTAATGGGGAAATTATCTTACAAATCATCAGCTGTGACCGCCAATCCCACAAAGAGAAATAGCCACCAGACAAACTGAAAATAAAAGAAAAGATTTTTTTTAAAAAGAGTATTCATCTCAGTAGCAAAATAGGCTTCAAGGGACAACAGGGTCAACATGTTTCGTGCCTAAGAAACATAAATTATTTCCCATCAGCTGTGAAGTCCATAAAACAGGATTTCAGCTTTCAGTCTTTTTTACTTTTAAAGACAAAGATAAATTTTAAGGGACTGCCACTTATCACTGACCCACAGGGTCACAAGTTATATCAATGACAAGTCACTGGACTAAAAGATTGACTGATGAATAGACAAATACCAGATGCCATGACATGAGCAATTCAGGCCCTGAGGTTATAAAACTTTCTTGAGTTTGATTTCAGGCCAAATGAGCTAAATATTGCAATTTTTAAAACAGGAGATCTTAAAAGAGGGCTAAATGTGTACTGATTGACAATTTTTTAGTGAAAGTATAGTGTTGAATGAGTATTGACAGTTGACAGCGGGTGTTAGCCTCAAACAATCCAGCAAGCTAAAGGTTAAGCATGAAATGAAATATGGTTGTATCACATCCTGAATCTTGTAAAGAGTAACAAAGTGACAAAACCATACAACACACAGCTAACTTTTCAGGTTTATTTCATGCCTCCATTAAATTTGAACTCTTACAAGGAATGTATTAACTCCAAAGCAGAATATAAAAATACATAAAGTCTCTTAAAATAATTCTTGGTCCTTGAAATATACCGATGAAAGAATGACATATAAGAAAGACCTTCTTAACTTGTCCAATATCAATGCAGTGTTTCTGTATGAATAATTCAAATTCTTTCTATTTGGAAAATAATTTCCTAATTGTATAAATTTATCCCTAAGTATAAGCTATTAATGATATTCAGCTTCTGAGCATCATAGATAAACAACTACTTATCATACATAGTAGCTGCTAGTAACAATATGGTTGAAATATACCACAATAATTGACGCTCATCACAACAATGAAGCAGGCTCATTGAGGCTTTATTACATGAAGGATCTGTGTTTTTTTGCAATTTTCTGAATTTTAAATGGGCCATTGCCCATTTTAGCAATAGTCAACTTGTAATGGACCATTTTTTCATAGTCAATTGTAATGGACCATTTTTTCATCCAATGTGCAAAATGGCCCATGGCCCGTGCCTTTCCCAAACACTGCAAATCAAATCAAATCCTGAGAAAAATTTACACAAAATATGTCTAGCATAAAAATACATATTAATAAAAATGGAACAACATGATGAAAAGAAAATGTAACCCTCACCACAATAACTAGAGCAAGTGGGACAAGGTTTCCTAATGTGCAGTATACAAAGTAGGTGTAGTTGATGAAACCCTCGTCAATTGCGCAGTCATCAGTCTCGTTAACAAACTGACAAATGTTGGTGATGTTGGGCATTGTGTGAAAGTCCCGACACTGTACAAAGAAAACAAATGGAATAGGTGTAACAACAGTGTAATCTCTTTCTGGTAAGGGTGCAACGATACACCGATACACCGGTGCATCGCGATTATATGGCTGACGATAAGATACACGATACGTTTTGCTTCTGAATCGATACACTACGATACGACCTACAGTGGAATTAAATTTCTTAATTTTAATTTTTTACCCTGTCAGTGTCAACAGTGTTTATTATAGACAAATAAAGTAAATGTTTACAGTTTCACTATCCTGTGTAATACGTATCGAGATACGTATCGTATCGTACCCCAAATATCTAGATACGTATCGAATCGCGACCCTCCTGTGTGGTTGCACCCCTACTTTCTGGTATCTTGGTCCAATCGGTAATAATGCTCACAGGACATATTTACGTATTTACAAAGGTCTCTTCTGCCTTCAGAACAAAGATCTTATTCAGTAAATCTGAAAGTGATACAGATTCATTTTCTTTTTCCTTGATTTGAGTGGAAGTATCTTGCATATACATCAATATACTGGTATATGAAAGTTATCGTCTTGTCTTTGAACAAATTGCTTATCTTTCTTTGTTATTAAACATATCAACACCAGTTGATAAAAATGATAAATATCAAAGGCTTGCATTGTACTTTTTTACTTATCAATGAATATTGATTTATTTTATATTAAACACCAAGGTGAAATTCTATTTATCATAAAAAAATATATTTTCATTACAATTCAAAGAATATTCACATAATCTGAATATCACTATCATGTCATAAGTTTTATAGGCGTCATCATATAGTGTTGTCATAACTTTATGATGTACACTGTACTGTTTGGATACAAAAGTATAAAAAGTATACAAGATAAAAACACAAATGATCAAACACAATTCTGGTGAAACATTTTTTGAAGAGTTAAAACTTAATTATTGAGCGGTGACACCATTAGTGAACGGGAACAAATCATGGAGAAACAAATTAAAAAACAATGCATTACTGTCACCCGTGGGTGACTGTCAATTAACTACAGAAAATAGAAAAACAAAGAAAAACAAGAATGAAATATTTCTAAAACAAACCCTTCAATTCATATCTTGGAACCCATATCTTCCCTCGAAATCTCACGACCAGGAAAGAAATCAAGAGGGAAAAAGATCGACATCATCACGAAGAGTTTTTTTTCAAACTTTCGTGTGACATTCTACACCGCTTCCGTCCGTGCAACCCCCCGGTATTAGGGGAATTCCCTATTTTAGGAATGACGTCACATCCGTAGCTAAATTTAGTTACGTCTTGTCAACTCAGTGGCTGTTCACAAGCTATTTATAACTTTTTTTCTCCATTTTCTCTTGAATATTAGATTCTTACCTCTGCGTTTGAAGTGTTAGGGTTTTGTTGTAAATCATTGTCAAGCCATAAAAGTTCCCGGCCTTTCTGGAAGTTCGAATCCAATATCTCACTGTTTGTCCTGTCATCTTTGAAAAGGTCAAAAACATTTCTACTGGCACCAAAGATAAAACACATAGAAAACACTGCAATAATTTTGATGGTTACCCGCCTTTGTTCGGGCGCCATCGTACATTTAGATGATCCGTTATCACATGAAGGAATTAAAAGTAAATAATGAAATATATTTGGTCCACTTTTGATCATTCGTGTCATGTGATAACAATGTCACGTGACCCACTCTCTTGCTGTTTACCTGTGGAGATAAACGATTTTACCTTGTGTGGCCAAATAAATCAAACTTTCTTTGTCGATAACATGGAACAACATTAAAACCTGAAATAATCAACTGAAGTTTTTTATTAACCGTTTTCTTTTCGTTAGCTTTCTGTTGTTTTAGAAATTGAATATAACATTTGAATCAATACAAATGTTTTACAGCAAATATTCAGAGTAAAATGCATAGGCCTATTGCTTAAATGTTTATAGATCTTCATTGGTTTTACTCCCGATATTTTAGAATAACACCTTTTAGTTTCATTTCATTATAAGTTTGTTGATTAGCTGTAGATTTAGAACTTGCAAGTGGAACAGCTCTGGAATTAGGCACAATGTGCAATATTTTAACAGAATAAGGTAACAATAGTGTCATTCTTGTAAACAAAGTCATTTTTATTCATTCAACTTCCTCATCAAAGTCATTCATTTATCCACCAAAAGCTCATCTGATATTCGCAATATCATTTACAAATTCACGTGAACGTGTTTGCTTATCTTGAATTTGCATTAATGGATATGTATCCCATTTCGGTATTGCTTACTGTCGACCTGTATTAGCGATGATGATAAGATGTAAGCATTTACTCTTAAATGTGTTTATATGTTAGTGAAAAAGAATATTATGAAAATATCGTTGTTCTTTAACCATTTGTTCAATTTGATAACACCGTCACATGTTTCAGATCGACTCTTCGATTCAGAATAAAAATATGTTATGATGTAATTTCCTATTAAAATGCAAATAAATGACAAATACTAACATTATCAACACATTTTAAGGAGCGGTATATATGATGTAAAATCTTTTCAAATGTAATATGTCTACCCTAACCAACACTAACATGTTTTTCAATGTTTCCTTAAATTATTGGTTTAAACATATTTTATTCACTTGGAAAAGGATTGGGAACAAGTTATCCAACTTAAAATACCCTCTCTTTAGAAAGTACATAATTAATTTACAATTATATATTCAGCAAAATGACAGTATTATCATTCTTGGCTGAAATTCATTGTTCATGCCAAGTTCATTCACTTTTAATAATTGGCATTCTAAAATTGTATATGCTGAACAATGAGGGCAATTGTATGGATGTACAACCCTTGGTTATGAAAAAGAAACGTTTTGACACAGATTTGTATTGTACATTTTTATTGAACGTGTCCTAATGTTTGATAAACACGTTCGATACTAAAGGGTTATAATCTGTTTTTAATTCCGTATGATAAGATGTGTAATATACAAACTTATGAACGGCATGTTAAAAACAACATACCGGTAACTGATTTTAACTTCATGAAATATAACATGGAAAGTTTCCACGCATTCGCGACATCAAGTGTGCGAACGCTTGCATCTATTGAAGTATCCGTAAAATGTCTTCATTCTCTACCATGTTCTTCAGCTGTGATTTGTGATTTTCAACTATGAAGTCATGCAGTAGCCTTTTTCAGTGTGGATGGCAGGGACATAACAACAATTGGAATATTTATAGTGGAGGCGGAAATATAAAAGGTCCATGTATGTGCATATATATATATTATTCGCTTCCCCGAAAATGAAACCACACACTCGTTTAGAAAAGGATACAATATGTGATATAATTTAGTAATCTCACGTAATATTGTTCTGTGAAACTTTTTTTTTTAATCACGTAAATGTTCAAAAGAAATTCTTTCAAAACTTGAACCAAGTTCTCATGTTTATAAAAATCATGACCGATGAAGAAACAATAATACTTCCTTAATCTTTAGACCTTTTTATTCTGAGTGATAAAGCTTGCGAATAAACGGAAAACATAAAACTTGTCCTGTATGTCATTTATATCTCATAGGGCGTTGTTCAACATTACACTACATCCCACATACTGCTGCTTAGTCATAACGTTTCTAGGATCAACAGTCTGATTGCGAGAGTCAACTATTTGAACATGCTTCTGAATTTTTATTGACAGAAAAGAGTCTAATAGTGAGATTATGAATCTATATCTAAAGATTCTTTTAAATTTTGGACGAGTTTTGTTTCTTTTAAGAGGGTTTTTATGATTTAGGGAGGTTAATGACTCGACATGCATGCCTTATGATTTCGGTTGAATGTCAACATTTAACTTTAAACATTAAAGGAACAGTAGCACGTATTATCGGAATATAAGGTGATGTCAGGAAAATGAAAATAAAAGGTTCCAATTGAAAGACAAGGCATTAAAAATAAGTGAAGCAGAAATTAATCAAATATATAATGTAAAGTTCAGCCATGCGATTCCCTTTTCTGACACAAAATGAATTAAATATGTTCACATAAAATGGCAGCCACTGGACTTTATGTAAAGCCTCATAATTTGTTCTCTGACTATGATGATTGGTTTGTGTAATGAAATGTTCACCCTTTAAAAATAATAAATTTAGCATTAACGTAAAATCATTGAAAGATTGAAATTAATTAAAATTCCTAAAAAAACGTGCTTCTGTCCCTTTAAGGTTTTATGGACCATAACAAACTGTTTGTTTTGTTGCGTGTCGTTGATTAACAACATGTATAAATATGATTGTTTGCTAAATCTAGGACAAAGAGATAATCCTGGATTTACAAAATCTCTCAGCAGGATCAGACTAATGATAATGGAATACTTGATTTGTCTACCACCCAAAATAGATCTAGATATAACGAGATCTGAATTAAGCGGTTTATTAGTTTAACAATTTTTAAAAATTACAGATATTCATTAAGTCCATTTAGTATTTTAATTTCATGGTAAAATGCAGATTGTGAAATATTAGTATATACTGAATAATCTTGGGTATTTTAGTTTCACCATCGATAAAACCTATGTATACTGTGAGTGAATTGCACCAACCAATCGGAGCAAGTTTATGTGTGATATTAGCATGCAGTGAATATCTCTGTTGCTAGCACGCATTGTGATTTTTTTAACGCGCAGATCTTCATACATTTGGTATAAATAAACATGCGAACATTGTACTCTGGCGATCGATGTACGTGTTGTGAATGAATAAATGAAATGGCATATCTCGACCGAATAGACTAGATAACAGATATGAATAGTCATATAGACATGTATACCATAATTGATGATGGACTTTTGATCTACATGCGTAAATGTACATTGATAAAGATAAATATCAGTATCAGCCCATCGTAAATCCATCGTTTCGTTGAAATATATCTGTTCGATAAAAAGGTTATCTTAGGCACACTTGAAAAAAATATGTTATCCCTTCTCCATTCTCTCACCACAGAGGCAGCTCAGTGCGAACTAATTCAGGTATATAACTGAGTTGCCTCTGTGCCTGTGGGGAGAGAATGTCCCTTCTCCCTTTCAATAAAGATTAACAAAAAATGATCATTTCTGTATAATCAATCTGAAATTGAAGATTGACAAAATCTGTGAGTCGTATTGATAAAATGTTGTACATGCTTGGAAACTCTGTTTAAATTTTTTTTAAATATCATTAGTTACAAAATTTACAAAAGATAAATATGCAATTAATAGTCGCTACACAATGACCTTAATTTATACTCTTGCTCTTACTGTAACTTTGCAGGTTGAATTCAAATCATCCCTGCTTGAAGTCAATTATATCACATAAATGTTTGGTAAATCATCAAATCAAACTACATAAGTACATATATGTCCATGAATGAAAAGCGTTTCCCTTAGAGCGCCATGTAAAACGTTCGAAAACTTTGTTTATAATGTCGTTTAAATCATTGTCATTCCTACAATACCAAATGAAAATTAAAACTGAAATTATGAGCTTGAAGTCAAGATGATTCCTTGAAATGTAAGTAGCATTAGCCTACGATGAAACATAAATGAATGGAAATTATTTGTGCACCTACGAATTAACGTGGAAGTCTATGGAAACGACGGCAAGTGACGAATACTATGATTTTTGACAGCTAGCTAATTAAATCAAATAAATACAAATTAATTTAGATCGACAGATCTAGCTAACTTAAATCGATAAGTCTGATATAGAGTTTCAAAATCTTTTGATAAGAAATGAATAGGCCTACTTTCAATTAGTTGGCTTCAACTAGGCTAGATCTTCCTAAACAATAAATAGTAAGGCCATATATAAATAATAAAACTTGCATAAATCGCAATATTTATATACCGCTGGCAAAACTAATAGATCTATGCATAGCACTGGCATAAGCATTTCCTCTTTTTCTGGTGACGTAAGTGTTGACCTCAAAGGCCGTGAACCGAGTCACGTGATCACAGGAGCACGCTACCGCATGCTGACATCCTTACATCGTTTGATTCTGCGGTAGGGGAATATGGGTCAATTCGGACCCACGTATTTGAGAATATACTCGGTCTATCGCCATAAGAGACAAATCCTGTGTCTCATGCAAAATCTGACTGGAGTGTGTGACTATTTTTCGCCTGATTTTTGGTTTTCCTAGTGTTTGTTTTTAGCGTTTCTTTAGAGTAACCTTATCAACATGCAGCGGCTATCTCGGTTCCAAGATGTCCTCACCAAAGGGTCAAAGAGCAAGGATGCGATTGCCATTGGAATGTTTAGACTGTTTTCTGATGAAGTGTTTAATCCGGATTACCAGGATAGAGAAAGATCAAGATCTGTTACATCATTCTACTACCAGAGCGCAATCGATCAGGCTGCCGCCAAGGTATTGTTGCACGAGTTTTCTCATATTGTCCGGTTTTCGATCAGACGTCATTCATTATAAACAAAGCCTTGTGTTCTATTTGAAAACGTTACTACGCAGAAAGATCGGTCGCTTTGAATTTCACGTTGTCCATTTAAAACATGGTTTGCATAAACTATAGTATTTTTACACGTTAACGCACTTGTTTGAAAATAATGTAAACAAAGCGAAGAGGAAGAATCAGCTGATAGCCAGCTGACTGCCCTTGACGTGTTGGAACCGGCTGAGTTGCAGTTGCTCTTTCTCCTTGTCTGTTCATCGATGTCTGAAATAAATACATTCGAGTTACAGTTGCCTTGTCTGCCATTTTGTAGAGCAAGAATTGGTTTACTAAGCCTACTGGGCTAGTTGTTCTAAAAAATCAAAGGATTAATTATTAACAAAAAAATAATTATTTACAGTCCGAAAAAGTAATACTCCGTGCATAAGTAGGACTTTCAAGGGTCCGAGATATTGGACTTAAGTACGGAGGGTTCCGACTCAACTCAGACCTGAATACCATAAATCCTTAGCCACAAAATTCTGTAATTGTTGTTCCGCCTGTCTTGTATAGTATATTTTGACATCAATGTTTTGAATTGATTATGTTGATCTGTGTTCACATGTTATAGACATACAGCCTGAAATAACTTAATTAACTAACAGAGTCCACTTTACGAGTCCTGGAGTCAAAGAAAATGAAACCGAGTCCAGCTTGACCCGACTTCGGGCCCGAGTACTCAAGTACTCCAGAGAGCCCTATGCATAAGATTCCAGAATCCTCATAAAAAAAACATCTTAATCAAATAAAAATGTTCAACCTGTTGCCAGTGCTGAAAGTAACATATATTTTTCATGATATGGCTGATAATTATGTTTTTAAACTTTATTTAATATGTTAGTTTTTTTCAATCATTATCATATAGATTGAACATCATTGAAACATAAAAAGGAATATACTTTTCATACATAAATGTGTAGAATCAAGTCATCACTTTTGCCTAGTAATAATAGGTTTTGCATAAGCTCCATCAACTTATAGCCTGTGGTGTCATTAAATTGAAATAATCATTACCTTGATAGCTCAATCATTATGATAGTCTGTGATCGAGACCCAAGAGCAAAAATATTCAATTGACGACCAACCCAGTCTAGAAAAGTATAGCAAGTCTAGATTGCTCAGCTCTGGGCTACTTTTTGGTATAACACATGAATTGTTTAATAATATTGTCAATATTTAAAACAAATACTTCTGAGGCTAAATGTTAGTCTATCATAATGTCATTGTTGGGAGTTCTTTCGAAGGATGAAATAATTATTTAAATAAATTATGCATTACCAGAATTCGCTTTCTTTAGTAAATCCAAGAAATCACATCAAGTAATAACTGGTTTATTAGGGAGGCATTAACCTTGTAATTAACAAAACATGATCCTTTTTAGACCTTGACACAAAAAAATTCTAAAAAATAAAAACCCTTTGTTCAGTGAAGTTAAATTTTGTTATTGAGCAATATGCCAGTTTGTAAAACCATAAGGTCCAACTACATTGTAGAAATCAGGCCTACAAATTTATTTGCTGCTTGTTTCTTGGGAGTGAAAGGTGATATGATGATCATTATTTGTTCAGTTGGAATTAACCATGTGGTATTTAATATATAGTAGTGATGAAAACAATTAAGAAATCCACTTGCAGAGTTTTTCTTTATATTGTCAACCTTAGAATGGATCTTAAATCACATCAAATGGCAATTAAGAAATTACGTTTCAGTGATGACATGCTAAAAATATACAGTGATAACATTATTAACGAAAATGTACATTTCTCAGAAGTGGGTGTTGCTCCATCAATAACATAATGGCTTGCAAATTTATTCAATATGTTATAAGTATATCAGTTAAGTAACTTATCACAAGCAAAGCTTTTTTATATAAAACAAAGGATATATGTTTTTCATTCCAGACTTTCATAACAAAGCAGTAAAATGAACTTGTCATGTTCTGTCATGACTTTGTGTCCTTATTTGACAGCTGTTCCGTTAGCTGACCTAGATTTCCTCTTGTTTATCCTCTCCTGCCTACACTTGAAGTGCTTCTTGTATTAACAGGAGCTACATCTCCATCTGAATGTAAAGTTATAAAACATTTCTTATCTCTTGATAACAAATTCTCATGTTACTTTCTTCATTTTGTGCTACTTGTATCAACAGGAGCAAACATCTCCAATTGAAAATTTGGCTGTATAAGATCTTAGATTCCGGGGTATATTGTTTTTCACCTGTCCGTCTGTCCGTTTGTCCACAAAAACTTTAACCTTGGTCATAACTTTTGATTGGTCAGAGCTAGGTCTTTGATACTTGACATATGGATCCCTTGTGATGAGACCTTTCAGATGACACCATGACATTTGACCTTGTGACCTTGACCTTGACACAGCGAGTAGGATGCATCCGGGGGCATTTGTGTTTCACAAACACATCTTGTTTATGATTTTATTGAAAACTTAATGTGCAGATAATTGTATTACTATTTATAATCGATGAATATATAGATACATGTATAACTATTCCGAAAATCCAGGGAGTTAGTTTGTCCAAGTACCTGGATTGCTATTTTAAATTTGGATAAAAACTCAGATCAAATTTACCGCTTCTTTCTTTTACTGGATATGATCAAGTCTATTTTATACTAAGTGACTTACATTATTCAATAAGCCAAAAATAGGATAAGGGGTATGAAAATAATTTTGCGTAAATGATATCTTGGTTGTAACAATAGTAACTGTTTGTATCAGGGTCTAGAAATAAAAATGGATCTGAGGTCATCAATCACTGGATTAGAGGTGTGACGATACAGGAGGGTCGCGATTTGATACGTATCCTGATACATATAAATACCTTACACAAGGATCTTTTCACAAAATATTTGGATCAATGAATTTTGTGCAAGAATTTAACTTTTCCTGGTTTGATGTAATTGTAATATGGTCAAACTTCCAAGTATTAGGGAAGGTTCTTGTGAGCATAAAAATATATATCTCTCAGTTTTTAGCATCTTCATTGAGAATTCATTAGTACGTTAATGTTTCACTATATGCATCCTCCAAACGATAGATACACTGTGGACCTATGTATCGCAATACGATACTCTATCGCAATATCGTTAAAGCTCTACTCTGGATCATTAAAGGTTTCCTCAAATTTCCTCCAAAAAATAGATAGGAGATCGATATTTTTAGTATTTTTTACATGTTTTGTTCAATAAACCTTAGACTGCCTTTCCCATAAAATGCACATAAAGAACTTTTAAGTTTTTCCAAATGTTGTAGTGCTCATGATTTCATGACCTTGAGTGTCATATCGTTTTTTTTATCGCAGTTGATAGGTTGGCATGTCGTTAATTCGGACAAAATCTCAGGAATTGTGGGATTGGTTGCACTTGCTGACTCGCCATCTTGTTGTATTTAGTGCATTTAGTGCACATTTTGTATTTTCCCATAATTCTCACGCATTTGATATCAATCAATGACAAAACTCATCTCTAAGGCACATGTTATTTGTACGAGTAGGTAAATTTACAGAATCTCCTCATATGAGCATTTTAGAAAAATTTAAGCTGATTAACCTTGTCTGTCTTAAAAGAAAATAATACTGTCTTGCCAAAGAACATTTTCCAGTTTGAAATTATTAAAGATGCGAAGCTATGTTTAAAAAGTGAAATTATTAAAAGATGATAAAGTGATGACTAAATTAGAGTTGAAAAGTTTGAAATTTGTCAGCAACTGTTAGATTAGGACGTGAGTGCAGAAAGTTTAGATTGCGTAGGGCGTATGGTGTAAGACCTCAGCAAAACAGGAAATTAACATATCTGACTTTAGCTAAGCTATAGCATACACATTAACATATATTTGATATTAAATATAATGTAAACTTTTGAGCATTATGATGTTATTGATTTAAACCTACTTTATTCATGAAAGAAAAACAGTACATTCATGAAAGGATTAGCCAACAAGCTCTGAGGCTCTTATTTTAAGGCTGCTCCTTTATACATATTACAGTAGCGTATTAATAAATACAGATGAAATAATATGATGTTATTGTTGTTGTTTTTGATAAATTACTTGATTTCTTTTATCAAAATCTTTTTACACATTTTACCGCTGATGTTAGATTTTACATAAGATTTGAAGCATTGTTAAAAGTTATATATATTTATAGCAATTTATTGTGGATTTATTTTTGGGTATCTGAAATTGTATATGAATTATAGGTATTTTTTATTCACATTTTGATGTGAGTGTTAGCCACTGTATAAGCGTATTGATACTCTTTAACATCATCCACTCATTGATAGTTTGGCTGATGTAACAGCTGAGTGAATATACAACTCAATCAATTTCTATCTCTGCTTCCTAAATATGCTTCCATTTAATCCGCTCATTGCTAACACGTTCCATGCAGCGTATTGGAATTTATATGTCGTTATTAGATTTAGGGATGTGCAATACAGATTGTGCAAACAAATAATTTCAATATCATTTTCATTGAGCAATAAATATTGCAATATTTTTGCAGCAATGTATATTTAGTCTAATTAATCAAATATCTTGTTTTAAGGCATTGTTACATGCTAAATATGAAAGAAAATTCTTTTGCTGTGCAAGTATATACGTTGGGCTGTTTTAAAATGATTGTATACATACATGCATCAATATTTACTTGCAAATTTTATATGTTTTTGAGTAGTAGTCTTTTTTTTTTAAAAGATCTGAAATGCATCTTATCAAATGCAAAATGTTTAAACTGGATAATAAAGTATAATTATTTGATTATTCAATATATTATGTACAATGTTATCGTGAACGCCTAGATATGCCGCTGACATTTGTACCATAACCTTGATGTACCAGTAGGTATCGCCTGAAGCAATTCTCATGGCAGACTATTTTTAGCTTCATAACAAAAACAGGGTAGGAACTCTATAGATGCACCTAGCGTATTTCTTATTGAGATATATTTAGCGAGGAACAAAAAGAGGTTAACACTAGGATATATGGGCAGTGGGCACACTATGTTGTATTTCTTTTGGAGATATATTTAGCTTCATAACAAAAACAGGGTAGGAATACTGTATAGATGGACCTAGCAGAATTTTTTATAGAGGTATTGGCCTTTTTAGCCAAGGACAAAAGAGGGTATCACTTTTATAGATGAATATAGGCACACTTAATTGTATTTCTTTGGGAGATATATTCAACTTAGTAACAAAAACAGGTAGGAATACTATATGTATATATATATATATACCGTATATATACTGTAAATCAACAAATTAACGCGAGCGATTTATTAACTCGAAAAACGCGTCAGACACCAAGGCGCGATAATAAGTCGCGCGTTTTATAAACGCTTTTGTACACTAAACATGACATAAAATTCAACAAACACAAAATAATCAATCTATGTAGCTTTATTGAATAATTCCATATGATAAAAAGAGACAAAATAACAATAAACAAGCATTTCAACATTTCATTCATTCGTTAATCTTTAGTGGGATGACACGTGTCAATGGACGTTTGAGCACTGTTAGTTACCAGTCAGTCTTTGTTTAAACTCAGCCGAGCATATCATTGGGGGAGTAGTGCAACTACTAGTCAAGACGTAATCACCTAGTGTTTATTTACCGTATCCTATCGTATATTATTAAAAAGAATCATAAAGAAATTGCAAATGCTAACTTACATTGTTTGTTGTTTGTTTTAATCAGATTACATGATATCATTCTCATGAAAAACGAACGTGAAATATGTCATATAAAACATTTAGAATGGATAACAAGCCTCATAAAGCGTTAGTTCTTGATAATGTTTTGGGAATCAAATATTTCAATTCCCGATCGCTGATGCAAGTGAAGCCACATACGATACAGCGTGATTTCTGCTGAAATTTAACAGTACGTGAATGATGCGTGAACAATATATTGTTATATTTTTATTAATTAGCAGCCCCGTCTAAGGACGGGGCTGCTATCAGTTTTTGTGAAGTTTCCATCGCCGCCGCCGCCGCCGCCGCCGCCGCCGCCGCCGCCGCGTCCGCCGCCGCCGCCGCACTCGTACTACTAGCTATAACTTTTTTCCCCTAAGCTTTCCAGAACTCTTATTCATACCTTACTCCTCATACCTCGGGGGAACGATTTTGACACGTTCACTTTCAAGGTCAAAGGTCAAGGTCACGAGCTATGTATTCACACTAAGAATTCCTTGTAAACGCGATAACTTGAAAAGTTTTTGTGCTATGAAGCTCTAACTTGGTATATATCATCCTTGGAAAAGTAAAAAAATTTGAAAAGGTTTTGGCTACAATCCGTCAAAGGTCAAGGTCACAGCAAGGTCATGACGTAAGCATGTTTTAGCGAAAATGCTTTATTTTAACTATGAACACTTTTAATCAATACATGATTGTTATACTCAAAAAAAAGTGTTCAATGATTGTGTGACTTTGAAGGTCAAAGGTCAAGGTCATGAGATATGAGTTATTACAAAATGCACTAAATTGGGGTATAACTTTATCCCATTTAGCTTTTCAGAACTCATGAACATGTCTAAATGTTAATACTTCCAGGGAATCATTATGACATGTTCACTTTCAAGTTCAAAGGTCAAGGTCACGAGTTATAAAATCACCACAAAATTCTTTGTAAACACAGTAACTTGAAAAGTTTTTGTGCTATGAAGCTCTAACTTGGTATATATCATCCTTGGAAAAGTAAAAATTTTTGAAAAGGTTTCGGCTACAATCTGTCAAAGGTCAAGGTCACAGCAAGGTCATGACTTAAGCATGGTTTAGCGAAAATGCTTAATTTTAACTATGATCACTTTTAATCAATACATGATTGTTATACTCAATAAAAAGTGTTCAATTATTGTGTGACCTTGAAGGTCAAAGGTCAAGGTCATGAGATATGAGTTATTGCAATTCCTTGTAAACACAATAACTTGAAAAGTTTTTGTGCTATGAAGTTTAGATTTTGTATATATTATCTCTTGAGAAGTTCAAAATTTTCAAAAAGTTTTGGGTACTAACTGTCGAAGGTCAAGGTCACAGCAAGGTCAACATATATGGAGAAAATGGATTAATTGTATTTTTAACACTTTATTTCATTACAATAATGTTATACTCAATGAAATGTGTTCATTGATTGTGTGACCTTGAGTGTCAAAGGTCAAGGTCACGAGAAAATTCCCAATTTGGTGAGGCCTGTAAAAGGCGGAACAGGGTAAGGCGAAACCCAAAGTTCCGGGGCTGCTCTGCTTTTGCGGTATCCCGCAAACGCTAATCTAGTTTATAAATAGTCATTAAAACAACAACAACAGGACAATGTATTTTTATTTTACAAAAAATGACATCGATGTAAACTTGTGCATTTTGCTTCCGGTGTAAACATCGCTAACTCGATAGTCTGACATCGATCGTGTCACACATCCGAGAATTGGGGGGTGGGCTTTAAACCGAGAATGACCCCAAACTGCTCAACCCTGTTTCATGACACTGATTCGCAGATCAACACCTTTGTCGGTATCCTTTGACTGTAGATTGGCTGCCACTTTGTCTGCGTACCACTCAGTGAATTGTTCTTTCATGATTGCTTTCAACTCGCCATTGACCGACAGATAAGTTGTTGTTACGGGAGTAGCATTGCTAGTCGAAGCCATGCAATCTCGTAGGGATTATAATGTTTACACAAGAGTTAAACTTTCGAACATGAGTAGTTGGATTACCGCTTAGTGACTAATCCTGATAATACCAGTAAATTGGGAGGTGATTTTGTAAACACTAATTATTGCCTGCTCGCGTTAATTAGTACACGCATTTGTGTTTGGTGGACGGCATTCGCGTTAATTAATACACGCGTTAATTTGTTGATTTACAGTATATATGAACAGTTAGCAGTATTTCTTATTGAGAAATATCAAGTCAATAAAGGGTACCCTATCCGACGTAATAAGCGCCCTGCTCCAATAAGGGCCCCCAAAGGGTTTTGTAATTATAGGTCTAATAACTACCCATGTACCAGCAATACTAAAATCAGCGTATTCACTTTGTTTCATGAGGAATAAAAGGATACATTAGCGGCAATATGTGTTATTTTCTACTCAATAATGTTTAAGTATGTTTTTGAATGCCTGTATCAGTTATCAAAGACAACCTCGCTTAACACAGTTCCACTTCAGAAGTCTTTATTTTTCGATCGTCATTCAAACGACTTTAATAAGCGTCCACCAAAGTCAATGTTTTAAGCGCGCTGGGCACTTATTATGTTGAATACGGTAATACATACGCTAGACTTGACTAGAATTTGCTCTATGAAATTTAAAACATTATTGTACCTTATCCATGTTATTAATGGACCTTTCATTTAATTTTTGTTCAAGTGTCTACATCTCTAGGCTGCTGAATGACAGCAGCCTAGAGATGTAGACTGTGTTTAAACAACAGATAACCCCGAGGGGGTACACAATGCAGAAATGAATTCAAAAGGATATGATTAGACAACATCGATACTTTGTTTGTTCAAAAACATGCGAAAAATAGTCATTTAATGGTTTTGAAAACAAACGTCATATTTTAAGTCGTGAAAACTTCTTTCAGCCAATCACAACCTGCCACATCACATCGCCCTTACTGGTCAGTCTATTGCTATTGTTTACAGTAATAAGTCAAGCGGCCACTTACTTACTTGGCGTATAATTAATACACAAACAAGGAACAGAACTTTACAGTATGACAGTTAGAGAGTGAGACATATAATAAAGATATTTACTAATGTTTGTTGATTTGTTAAATCTGGTGATAGCTTAATCATGGCTTTTACTGAGAGATCTGAAGTCAATTCATCATTAAACTGCATGGTATGTCTTGGTTCTTTGTTTCGCAAATGATTAGATGGCCCATTGTACTCTAAAGAAAACTTACCATTATAAAAGAAAATGTGGTTTAAACATATTCATCTAAAACAAAGAAACAGGATTGACAAACAAGCAAATAATGCTTATATAAATGCCGCTCCCGAACAGTTATTATAATGATTATAATAGTGACGTAACGTACACATGGACAGATCTGTACACATAACAAATTTTTTTTGTTGAAAATATAAGACATAGAAACTTAGACTCAGCACGGCAAAAGCTCAATATGTCAAATCATGTCAAATCTGAAAACTCTCAGATATTACGATATAATGGTGTACTGACTTTACATTTTTACGTTTACATTTTGTATGTGGCCATATAAAATTGAAGGCACGTTAAACCCTTTACATAAATAATATTTTTAAGAAATTATGAATAATACTGAAGTGATTTTATATTATGCGAATTAGGTTTGCTTTCTCACACTACGAATAATTGAAAAACAATGAGTGTCGTTGAGTCGTTGCAGCCGATTATCCTGTTCGCAACCTCATACAATTCGATACATCATGTACTTTGCAGATGGTTTTTTTTTAAAATCTTTGAAATGATACAATGTATACTTATAAATGTAAATGAACAAGTTTAGTTTACAAATCTTCTATTAGATATCATTTAAACAAAACCTACCTTGTCGAAATTACTGTAGTCAATGCCAAATACTCCATCTACTATGTCGGTGCTCAATGTGTTCATTTGCTCATACATTGCAAATGATAAATTCTGAAAATTAAATTTTTAATTGGATCTAGTTTGACCTATTGTTGACCAATGAATGACTAGTGCTTTGACACCTGGGCGTCACAGGGATGGGCAGACAAACTACATCCTCTCTCTAATTCGTGTAACAACATTGGCAAAGAGCGTGTAATAACCCAAGCGCGACTCCCCGTAATTACACAATCAGTAACGATGTGTCATAACTGTTTACGGTAATTACTACTCTCATGTTTTATTGCCGGACAGCTGAGCTGCTAAAACCTGTTAAATCTGTTTATTTACCACCATTGTCTGTTATATTTACATTGAATAGACCCACTTCCGTTCTGTATATGAAGTCATAAAACACTCCGGGCATGCGCAGTAAAGGTAATATCGTTATTCCGGTTGAAGCCGTTTTGCGACTGTCAAATTGAGCAGCCTGAAATTCGCGCACTTTCAAACTTTCAAGGACGATATCTGTGTTATTAGAGGACCGAAGAAAACGGTTTTTGGTGTTTTTTAAAGCTGACAGTATTTTTTGTACAAATTAACCAATTAACATAGAAAAAAACAATGAGGTTTCCTGTCGTTTAAGGCGTGAGTACTATCTGTACACTGTACACCTAGAATTTTATCATATAGAGATATATATAGACCTGGACAAGAACCAAGCAGATCACAATCATCCATGTTGTGTTTACCTGCCAACAACCTGCTTATATAAGTCTGCAAGTGTCATTGTACCCCCTGTTTGTAGATATAGTTGAAAACATGTAGCCAAGACTGAGTAGTAAAAGTAACTTTTTACACAGAGTGAATTGGCATGTTACTAGTTAGTCTTAAGGCCAGAGATATGGAATAGATAAAGAACTTCATTGAATCCTTATATAGATTCAAGATAAAGAGAAATAATGTAGAAGTCTACAATATGTAAGATGTCTGGTACAAAACTTACATATTCCATCTTCCTACGCAGAGCCTAAAACGCCAGTTTCCGAACTGTCATTTTATGCCTTGCTGCAGAGACTTTACTTTTCTGTGCTGCCATAGTGCCCCTACAGACTAGAGAGCAAGCACAGAAAACTCAAGGTTATGCAGCAAGGCATAAAACTGACAGTTTGGAAACTGGGGTTTTAGGTTATGCGTAGGAAGATGACATATTCAAGAACAATATTATTTAGTGGTTTATCATAATATAAATAAATAATAATTGCATCTGAACCAAAACAACCTTTATCCTTCTTCAAGTCAATGCCTGCTAGTGGATAGTCTACCAGAAAAATGTCTTACATTCAAGCAAATCATCATTAACATACTACAAAAGTGTTTTTTCTCCCCCTCTTTAGCTTTTCCTAACATTGAAATGACAAGTTATTATTATTTGTGGCCTCAACTCAATGTTCTGAAAAACAATGCAAAGAGCTCGCTATATTTCTAGTTATTTTGAACTTTGAAATATCAATTTTGTTGGACGTAACAATATCCACTTAGCTATGATACTTCAGAAACTATAGTCATGGCATTCGAAACAGCGTTGCCTTGGTGGACGATTCAATATAGCGATATAATGTTTTATTGCACTGTAAATAACATATACTTTTGAAAAATTTTCAATTATATATATATGTGGATATATAAATCCTGCCTTTCACATTTGCATTAGTATACTTGAATCAACACTTCTATATTCATTAACCCAATTTATGACCTGAATTATTCAACAATTAGATTAACGGTAAGTGATAAGCAAATAAAACCAGTGACTTCACCCATGAATGACTCTGATCTTTTCAGTTGTTGTTGACAAAGTAAACCAGCTGTTTATAAATGATCTCATATTTCACCATTATAGATATTTGAATATATCTAAAAGTTAAATAGAATTTATTATATGCCAAGTGGTGAGAGACTGAGTTTTCTCAGTTCTAGAAATGTGTTCTTGCTACTGAGTGTGATATTTTTCAAGTCAGTGAAAATAACACAAAGGGGATGACGTCATGTGTGCCGTCGCTAAGTTACGATCAACAATGGTATGGCATCGCCAGAAAACTCTTGAGCCAAGACCTTTCGGACATACATTACCACATTTTCGACCACAGAGGCATAAAATAAACAGAATATATTTTGTTTTGATTGTGATATCACTTATCTCTCATCTCATGACGGGGTAAAGCCTATATATGAGAGATAAGTGATATCACACTCAAAACAAAAGATATCCTCTTTTTATCCTTTTAATTGTGATCTGGCCAAAAAGTGAATATATCATTTTTCTCCTACTACATATTCACCTCAAGTATCAAATATATTCCAATAACTTTCTCTAAATAAAGATGAGCAATTGCAGAAGCCTAAATTACACACCAGATTTTGGGAAAGATACTTTAAGAGTAAAATGTAAATCTTTGCTTGATGCCAATCAAAAAGGACCTTCGTGGGTCTAATATCTTGATATGGTGAATACCAAAAATTTCTCTCTGTACATAAGCGGTCATGTAAATGTTATAAAGTATATAATGACACAAACATGGAATATTTTTTCATTAACTTTTTGACATGATCATGTTGATCATCTTACTTCACACATCCCGGACAAACAGTTTTGAATTGCTTACAAGGAAACAATGATCTTCAATTTTAGAGTCATCTTGAAAAAATGGATTCGACTACATGCGAAAGGATGCACTACACTCAAACTAATGTATTAAATATTAACAGGACAGTCATTAGCCTTGACCTAAGAGACTGTTTCATCATTTGAGATTTTAAACCTAGATAACTATGAAATGGTAAATGGTAAATATTCTTTTTGTTAAAAATTAATAAATTTATTATGAAATGATAGTTTCAATCTTTCTGTTTTAGGAAACTCAAACTACCGAACCTCTTCTGATCTTTTCACCCTCTCAATTTTCTTACAGGGTCCCTTCTTTCAGGGCATTCTTTATGCTGTTTGCAATGTTGGTTAATCAATATGCATGATAAGTTAATAAAAAGCAACGTTTAAGTCAAATCTTAATTTCCTTTCAACCTATTCAATCTGAATGTGTTTGCCAATTAAACATTCTCTTCTTTATTTTCAGCCGTCTGTTCGACTGACCCCATCAGCTATTCTGTATGCTGGGAGAAGTTCCGACCATAGTCATATCTTGGTGAGTCGCCACACCAGTCAATCTTATCACAGATTCTTTTATGAATTTGCTCCTATTAGCTGAAATATTGCTCAAGTGGCGCAAATACACTCATACAACCCACTCACACAACCCACTCACACAACCCACTCACACAACCCACTCACACAACCAAATCACATAACCCAATCACACAACCCAATCACACACTCGCTCACTCATTGGTACACAGAATCACACAACTCACTCACTTGCCCGCCCACCCACTCACACAACCCACTCACACAACCCAATCACATAACCCAATCACACAACCCACTCACACAATCGCTCACTCATAGGTACACAGAATCACACAACCCACTCATTCACTCACTCGCCCGCCCACCCACTCACTCACACAACCCAATCACACAACCCAATCACACAATCGCTCACTCATAGGTACACAGAATCACACAACCCACTCACTCACTCATAGGTACACAGAATGGCCAACAAACTCAACAGAACTTATTTCAAGGTAGCTCTGATACAGTTATATATGGCACACAGAATCTGTTACATGCCAATTTCCACAGTGTAATTACACCCACATTTCAACGCTGGGGGTCTTGTTTGATTCGCCAGTGTCTGACTCAATTTGTTGTTTGAAACAGGGAAAAACTTAAACTAAAGAATAATTATGACTTTTTTACTAGCACACCTGTGTGTCTTAAAGCTACCTCCAGGCTTACCTCATTTATGATCCAGTTACACATACAGGGGATTCTAGCTGTGTAACACGATGCAATCATGGAGTTTGTATTTGGCAAAATGGCTGGGTCATGCTGACCCTCAATAAATAGGTGACAGGCGTGAGGAAATCCTTGTTTACATTCCGGGCTTACCCTTTATCCTTGATTTACCCTTTATCCTTGACTTGCCCTTTATCCCTAGCTTACATCAACACTTTTCTCTGTAACCCTGCCTGGGCCCTGTGTATATATGTACCACAGTAAATATTATCATCATTCAATATATTCAATAACAACCATCTGGTATATAAATGCCCCGTTGAAAGAAGTGCTCATTACAAAACTCTGCTGTAAATCATAAATCTTAGATCTTGAACTGAAAATCATAAATCATAATCATGAACCATGAAAAAGTAACAATAAATCATTTGCCATGAGTTATAAACAATAATCAGTGTCTGTCTTTAACCTTTGAAACTTTTTGAAATATTGATAACTGTTGTGACAACAGTAAATATTGCATACGTTACATTCCCCATAACAGGTGCTCTGTAAACATCACAATACATCCAAACTGACAGAAACCAACTCTCATCTTTTTTAAAAGCAACAATTGAAAAGGATACCCTTTGAGGGCTTCATTAATATAATCTTGCTTTCTACTTATTGAATTGAAATGGCTATGTTAACATCTGCTTTGATATTTCTATCAGTGTTGAAAGATGTGTTGAGTAATCTCCGCATCTGTTGCAGCTCAGCTCTACCCAGTGGATAGAAGTAAGGTTCTTCAAACAAAGCCAAGCTGTCTGTCTTAGGATAAATGTTACATGACATCCATTCCTACAGAATCTCATAAGATTTATTTCCAGACTCATACTACCCTGATTCTGTCTCGCATCAACATGTTATAACCTTTAACCTTTTCTACCTTCTTTGTGTGAGCTCTGTTGTCTGACCTTCTATCAGTATTACAGCTTTACTGTCTGTGGTGAGATCAGACGAGTGTTACCTTGAACAGATCAACAGTACAACATTCTATTTAGATCCATCCACCCATCCATCTGGATGTCTGTCCGACTATCCATCCATCCGTGGGTCCGTCCATCTGTCCAACATAATTTCAAGAGCATAAAAAAACCTTAAATACTTAAATAAATAGACAGATCCTAAGTTTTTGGTTCTTTTCCCCGAACGTAATTCTAAAACAGCATGACTTGGACTTTCCAAATGTGACATCAATAATCCAAATACGGTATCAATATGCCCTTTCAGACTCCAGTGTGGTCAAAATTTTGTTTTAATCAATAACCGCCAAGTTACAATTTTCCTTTCCAAAGCACTGAAGGTAAAGCAAAGATTGTTTTTTGTTGAGGATGACACAACTGTATGACAACACTGTGTTATTAAGTTGTAAGACTACAAGTTCGTTGTCTGTTACAGAGAAGTGCCCAGTATCTCCACAAAGAGCTGCCAGTAAGAATCGCTCATCGTATCGCCGGCTTCCGCGGTCTCCCCTTCATCATAGGATGCAACCCAACCATTCTCCAAGTTGTAAGTATCTTCTTTATGTGGCATTTAGAAGTTGGAAGTCAAGTAAGAGCTAATATTTAGGAAATAAACCTAGTGTCTTTGAATACAGCAGAACACTGATATAACGAACTCCAAGGAACCAAAGAATTAAGTTCGCTATATTCAGTGTTCGCTACTCGCGTTTAGCTGCCATGCATAAGACTTTCGATGGGACCTTAAAAATTTGTTCGCTATATCCGAGTTCGCTATATCCATGTTCTCATGGTGTGCACAGGCCTTAATAAGGCCTGGAATTTGTAGAACTGCCTTAGAAAGGCCTTAAATCAGGCTCTGCCTTAAAAGACCTTAAAAATTGACACAAAGCCTTGAAAAGGCCTTAAAGTTAGCAAAAGTGTTTTTCAAACTGTGAAATAAGTTCACTTGAATTCTTAAATATTCTTGTGTCCACCTCCGTGAAGATAACAATTTTAACATTCAGGTTTCATTAGTTGAATTTAAATGTTTTGAAATTCCATCTCTCGAACAGTGCCACAAGTTAATTACGAAGATGCATTTTCTCTTTAATAAATGCCCTGTTAATCAGTGACAATTAAGCCTTAATTTTGGGTTTTGATGCCCTAAAAAGGCCTTAAATTTTATATGGTGTTGACTGTACTCACCATGGTTCTACTGTATTATGTTTATTGGAATTGATAGTGAGGAGCTATAGCATGACATTTGTACTTGAAAACGATACAAGAAGCTATGTCAAAACATAAAGTTGTTATCTATAAGTATTCGTATCCATCAATGGAAGAAATTTATTCTATATTAAACATTAATAGATACTCTGATGTGTCAGAATTTGAAAAATAGTTCATTTTCAATTCAATATCACCAGATGCTACAGTAATATATTATAGAGAATTTAAATGAATTCAAGTTTTGTCGCTTGTTTTGACCAAAAGTTTCAGGAATCTTGTACAATATTAAGAAGGATTTTGTGTGATGATACAATGTTTCAAGCAGTATCATGATCCATTGCATACAAAGTTCATGCACTAAACTACAATTGGGTTTCAGACTTTTTACTTGCAATGATACTTACTGTCATAACATAACACAATATTTCCATTATTCATATCTCAAATCCAAAGGACACATTAGGTTAACAAGTGTTAAGTCTTTATGTCGCTTAATCGTTTTAAGTTTACCAAGAACTAAAATAACCTGTCATAGTTACTGGTCACATTTATTTTAATGAGATGTGATTTTAAAAAAAAATTTGTGAGGCCAATTCAAAAATTATTCTAAAACAGAAATCTGTAAATAAATCATTTTATACAAATGCTTTCTTCCATTGCTTCCAGCACGAGCTATATATTCGAGCATTCCATATCCTGACAGAGTTGGAACCGGTGAGTTTTACACAGCCTTCATCATTTTGCTGATGAATTCATATATATTTCTAATTTCATTCTTGCTGAGCTCTTTAAAATAATTTTCAGGAACATGAGCACCTCTTTAGTGTGCTCACCTGGTTCCCAAAAGTTTAAATGTAATTTCATTTTCAAGTGCAAACGCACAAACTGACACTCAATTCTTAAGAAAATCCTGAATGAATTGTTTGTTTTGACATAAGACTTGGTAATTCAATCGCCAATATCTGTAATTCAGACGGACAATCATAATTTTTACAACCAAATATGCAGGTCTTGTGGTTGCATTATTGAACATGATTCAGAATAGACAAAGGTGTTAAAATCTCTTGAAAGGTAATGTAGAGTAATAATGAATAATTATAATCATTATTTGTTGCCCCCAGATCAGAGACATGAAGAGTGATGAGGAATTCTCGGAGACGCTGAGGAATCTCCTTGACGACCACAAGAACGTAGTCACACTCTTGGCCGAGGGCTTCTCGGAGTGCCGCAAACATATCAAGGTGACTCTAGCTTTATGGCTTGTGCATATTAACATATTTTATCATAAATTAACACATTTTAGCATATCTCAAAAAAACTTCTAGCTTAATGGGAAATTGATGGCATATCAATGTGTTTGATTAGTAGTTGTTTAATAACAAGGACACTTTTTCAGTCATGATATTGGTATGAGTGGTTTGTGTATTATTTCAGGATGAGGCTCTCATCAAAGGTTTCCTGGACAAGACACTGACGTCACGCCTCGGTATCCGAATGTTGGCGGAGCATCACCTTTCTCTTCACCTGGAAAAGGTGAGGGTCTTTAGAATATTACTAATTATGTCATTTTGTAACTTTTATCATAAACTTAGTTAAATATATTCATCCAATCTGCTTATAATGTACAATATTGTACCTTCAACGGAAGTGAGTGAACTTATGACAGCCCATTATCTGGTAACTTATGAGATTATTTCTTTGTTTTTTAGCTGTTTGAATTGATAACATTTTGCTTTACTCAACTATATTGTATCATAATCTATCTTGTGGCGAAATCTTGAACTGGATATCTTTAATACCCGAACGGAGCCCAAATTTGATTTTGGTTATGTTGATATATTTTGACATTACTACCTCCAAGAGTGCAGTTTTCAACTGACTTCGCCAAAATTACCCAGTGACTACCACTAACATGCATTTGGTACACATTTCATGATTTGATGCCTGACTGGGATGACGTGGGTTCGAATCCCGCAAGACACTCGTCCCAAATGGTTCCAGTATTTGCACTTTTGCAGATAGTAATGTAGCAAATATATCTGAGTAAAATTTAGTTGATAAAAAGGAATTATGTGTATTGATATATATACTGTTATTTGTTTTTGAACCCTGTGGTTTTATAACTCATATATTGCTTACATTGTAAACAAATCTTATTTCTGTTTCTTGTCCATCAATTTTATGTATACTTGTAGTAAGTTTATAAGAATTGAATATGTACAAATTGTACTAAAACATTTCATTTCTCATAAGAATATGGGAATATTGGTGGATATTTTTGTATTGCTTATGTATTCAAGTGTGATTTATTGTATTTTTCGGATCTATATTGAAATACTGCTTTTATTGAATAAAGCAGTTAAAGTCGATTGGAGACATTCAAAGCAAGCAATTCTAGCATCAATGACAAATGACAAATGAGACTCATCATCTCTGATATTTGTAATAAGTTGTTTGGAAAGTGGTTGCATGTGAGACGATGCTAGCGGTGTACAACATATTGTATGCATGTTTGCCACAATGCTAGCTCCATGTATTGTCCACAGCCGAACCATGTCGGGATAATCAACGTCGGTTTCTCTCCCCGAAAACTTATTGAAAAGAAAGCAGAATTTGTAAGGTAAGCCCATGGGCTGGCAAACGATTAGTGTTGAAGTTGTAGCACTTACTCTGTGTTTTACTTTACTGTGTATGCCCACAACCAAATATATTTTTGATCATGGATTAATCAATGTTTTCATTTGTTTTAATATTGCAAATTAAAGTTTGTTCAACTTGAACTTCCAAAAGTTTCAAGAAGTTAAAGTGAGGAACATCTTTCTGAACAGAAAAAAATTCTTTTTAAAAATCTGTCTTTTACCAAATACAATGTTAGATTTGACAATTTTCAGAATGTTTGAATTATCAGAATGTTTCAAGTTTTCTTTTAAATTGTCCTAACCCTGCCCAATTTTCAACTGTTAGGGATAAATAAGCTAACTTTTGCAAGTAATCTAAAGAGAAAAGATTTTGATATCAGTTAATTGTCTTTCAGCAATGTGTGTGAGGCAAAGTTCGGAAAAGCTCCGCATGTGAAACTTGGAGGTCATGTGAACGCTACTTTCCCCTACATCTCTCCACCGCTGGACTATATCCTTACAGAACTCATCAAGAATGCTATGAGGTACGTTTGTTATCAAACATTGGATTGCCCAGTCTGAGAAACCTGGTGGTCAATGATTTTAATCCTGCCAGGGGCTCAGCAACTTTGTCTGCAGTTAAAAAAACTCTTCCCGCGCAGGAAGGTTCGGGAGCAATGCTATACAGAATTTCAGCGCAGTACCACCAATGGTTTGCTATTTCGAGCCAATGCTCTCAGGTTTCACAGCAATGCAAAGTTACAAATAGGTTGCAGGCTTTCTTCCTGCAATTATAGCAGCAACCATGATATTAGTGAAATACTTTTGAAAGTGGCAATAAATTCCAATTCACCTCACCTTACCTCACCTTATCTGAGAAACCTGTGACCAGAGGAATAAAAGAATAATATTTTGATGCTACTTGGGTACGAACATGTTCCATTGGTTCTTTCCTCTCCATACAGTCTGAGAGCAGCCCAGTTAGTTGCATGTCTTATCCAGTTGACACATGTATAGTGTACTTTAGTGTTTGACTTCAATGAGACACGTCATGGTTTTCAAGATATTTTATTCTGATCTGTGCGTACCACTTAAGTTGTGATATGATTGCAAATTTCTGATATATTCATCTTTAACCACGAAATATAGATTCTAACAATTGATTGTAATCAACAAAAAACAAATAACAGCACTATAATTATTTACAAAATCCAAAATCAAACTAAAATAAAAAAAGAATTAGATTTTCTGCATCACTAGTAAAAAAAATTAGAATTTCTCATGTTCATCCTCTTTTTATCTCATTAATATTAGATTTGGAATTAAGCCAATGTTACCATTTCTAAAGCAATATTTAGAATTATCCCTACACTAGCTGATCACAAACATGTTTTGTAGGAATATGTAGTAGCAGTTCAATGCACAAATCAATAATCACAAAGAAGTTCTCTGTTAAGTAGGGCATAGATTGAGGATGTCACACTTGGCTCCTTTACGAGGTCTGCTAAACATCAATAAAGACGAGCTCATTAGTGCAACCTTGCAACTTGTTATAAAGAAAAGTCCATTATTCAATAAATAAGAACAAAGATGTTTCTCTTCTTTGCAAGGACACGAGGAGTAACATCGACACGGTCCACCGAACATCCAGAGACAGACATTCATGCTTCAGTTGGCAGTTGATAAACTAAAGTTCAATTATTATAACAAAACCATTGACAATAATTAAGATAATTGTCCCCCGCCGCGACGCGGAACAGGGGACTATGAATTCAGCGCGTCTGTCCGTACATGCTTACATCTGTACGTCCGGATTCTTGTTAATGCGATATCTAATGAAACAATGGACCAAATATCTTCAAATTTGGTCACAGCCTACATTGGGCGATTACGCAGATAGCAGTTACTTTTGATGACCTTGTTCTTCTTAAAAGGCAATGGTATATTTGAATGCTCAAGACAGTTAAGTAGACACACTTATTGATTCCCTGACGTAAAGGCTTCAGTAAGTAATCGATCAATAATGATAATCAATATCATAATCAATGATGATTCTTCTCTACAGAGCCACAGTGGAGTCCCACCTGGACGCACAGCACGGTCTGCCGGACATCCACATCACCCTGGCGTGTAACGATGAGGACTTTGTTATCAGGTAAGTAGGTCAAGGCTGTTTTTGTAGGTAAAGATTGTCAGTTGTCAGTTGTAAAGGCCATCTAACAGTTGATTATATCCCCTGCAAAGCTGTTTTTAAGTGAAGATTGTCAGTTGTCAAGGCAAACTCACAGTTAATTATTCACTTTTTTCAGTGTCATTCATGGTTGAGATTTTGTAAAACAATTGTCACATCACAGACAAATAAATAGATTTTTTAAACAAAATTTTTGAGGATAGAAAAATAAGAAATATTCAGAAAACAGTATGATCATAAAATAATAAATTATATTAATACATATATATATTAATACTTTTTTGTTGCCTTAGCATTAATTAGTAAAAACAATACAGCTCAAGATGATGTTTTGGGTTTTTCATTCTCCTTTATGTCAAGGGAGATAACTGTCACCATTTCAATTATCTCCCTTCTCTCTTGTATTTCAATATTTGCATTGATTCACCTCCTTGTGATGTCTCATTTTATATAAAAGAAATCAAGTTATCATAGAAGTCCATCATACAATTGCTCTAATAACAATTTCCACCATATTTGGTGGAATGTAGACAGGGTTTCCATTACTGTTTGCTTCATCCCAAAACTCTTTGATAAAAGTCAGGAATTGTTGCTAAGTTGCCAACTTCTAGCTCAATGATAATTTGAAAATATAAAAATATGTTTATGTTATGTCTACAAAATTAGCCCATTTAATTAGCCAATGTTGAAATGATAAAAAGAATGATAGACAGAATGAAAGACATGAAGAATTAAAAAAATCTTGGCCAATCACTGAACCAACTTTACAAAACATGTGATTATGATGATGTTGGGCCTACGTTCTCAAATAATATGCTAACCAACCAACCAGCTGACCAACCAACCAACCAACCAATCAACCAGTAAACAGATGTTGGTCCAGTGAACCTTTGCTATCCAATAGGGAATTTTATTATCATCAATATGGTGAGAAGAAAAGATGTATCACAATTATTACAGTAAATTACAGCTTTTGTGTTTTAACTCAAGCAGAGAAACGTCTACAAGTATGTATGCACCATGTATCGACTCCTTTTGCTTATGTTATTTTTTGGTTTGATGTGTAGTCTTAATCAATCGAAACCTTTCGTAAATTCCAACACATAAAAAGGACCAAAACAATTTCATCATAATTTATTGAATTCTGTAAACTTTTACATTGTCATGATGAATATCACAGAAAGATAATCTCAACTAAGACCATTTTCAGATCATCTCTTTTTAACAATTTTGAAGATTATTTTACCCTAAAGCCTTGTTAGAAGCCATGCAACAAAAAATATATGTGATTGTTTTCCCCTCCACAATAGCAACAAGTGGTAGCTTCGGGATTCATTGATAAAGATACATTGAAATATCTGAACAATTTCAGAGTTGATGGAGTCATATGTGTCTGCAGATAAAAGTTGATCTCACAGAATAGTTTATTGTGGTCTTGTTGAGTGACAATCTGGTAGAGACCCATTAATCTACTTACCATTATCATCAGTGTTGAAGAAATTCAGGACCTAAACTCACTTCCACTTTCAAGTGTATCCCTGGAAGTTGTCGGTTTTATGACCCAAGAACAATTGGCACTGCTTTTGATAAATTTTCACTCATTCAAAACCTTGCAATATTTCACAACAATATGAAACACCAATATTTCCAATTGAATCCAGTGTCGTAGAACATGTTTTGTGAGTCCAACAGGATTTGGTAATGATTATTCACAATGTTCCTCACCTTGTGTTTCTATGATGGCAAATTTCAATAGCATGGCCCTATCTGTGCTGTTTTGCTGCAACAATTAAACTAAAATTGCCCTCAGCGAAACATTTATGATAATTGGGACACTTCGGAACTGGATTTTGTCTTTGTTCCTTAGTTTGTCAATCATCCTAACCATGACACATTGTCTTTGAAATCCATGCACAGATCAAAATTGATAAATGCCTACACTCAGTAACCTTGAAACATGAAAAGTGTAATGCAACTTTTTTACCCCGCCGGTTAGGATTTGATTTTTGTATAAGCAGATCCTTGGAGAATGCCAAAACTGAACACATCTATCCTTTGTCCTGAATTGAATCTGATAATCAACATTTTGGAAAATGTATCTGATCACCTCTCACTCTCCGATCCTTGGCGAGATTTGTTGATTTGACTGGCGGTACGACTGCCGGCCCCCAACTGTATTGGCGGGAGAGGGACCGGGCTCCGCCGTCCTGTCAGCTCCTTAGGGTTCACATTGCAGTGATACTCGGAGAAGAACTCTGCATCAGACTCGTACCGATCACGTGCATAGTCCAACTGATTCCTATGAGAGTCACCTCCCTTTGCTTTCTGCATCATAAGAGGTGTACCTATTGATGGGAGAATGGAATACTTCCGTTCAGAAACTGGTGCATTGATGAGAATATCCTCCAATGGGTCTGTTACATCTCGAGGTTTTCTTCCAAATTTGTTGCGACCTTTGTCGGAGTGGTATGACCGACTAGAATTGTCAGGTGTGGTTGATGATCTTGGGTCTCTTGGAGACCTTGAAAGACCAACGAGAGTGTTTTCTCTGTCTGCAGTTATGTCAGCAGGAATGTGAAGCCTAGGCACAACGTTGTTATGGGAATGTATTGAAGGCATTGGTGAGAACCTCTTAGAGTCCACATCCTGACTTCTAGCCTGCCTCTTTCTCAGGCCAATCTCACGTCTGCTCCCCAGACGGGTATCACCCATTAACAAATCTGTTGTGGTCTCATTCAGTATGATATGCATGGCATTTATTTTCTTCTCTCTGATATGTTTCTCCCTTTGTCGAGAGTTTGAAGGATCCTCCTTTTGTTGAAAGTTTTGACGATCCTCCGTCTGCCACCCTGTTCTGATGTGGAGCTTTTCATGGTTTGAAGTGTCATCAGGGGGAACTTCTGATCCTCCGTCTTGAAGAGTTCCAATATTTGATTGAATGTGTCTGGCCTCTCCATGTTTTTCTTCCAGTCTCCTGCTTCTTGTTTGTGGTCGGTTTTGGAAGGAGGCGATGTCAATACAGATGTCTTCAGGGCCTGTAGTATCTGTTACAAAAAAGGGAGATTTTCCCATTTTGTTTAGTTGACCATTGTGATGTTTTGGATGATCAAAGTCTTGATGACCTTTAACCTGTGACCTCTCTGTGTCCTCTCCTTCACTCAGACTCATCCTGTTCTGTTCATTCAGCCGCTGTCACCTGAAATGTTGATTTTATGAACTGTTTTAAAACTGGGTATATAATTTTTGTTTTATGAATGGTGTCAGTTATGAATTTGATAGGATAGTCTTATAGTAGTTTATTTATATTGAAATCTTTATATCAATATCTCTTATACAGAATTGAGAAGTCTCTTGATACATTAGGACAAAAGGAAAATTGTATTAAAAAATGATAAGTAAAGACAGTAGACGAGCACATTGAAAAACAAACAAATTTCAATAAAAACAAACAAAGATATAAATCACTATTACCTCCCTTTGAAGATTTTGATATCCATCTCTCCCTAGTTACATTAAGTTTTCCTTGTCCGTGTTACCATATTTGGTAAATTTCAATCACATTTTTTTAATGACTGTAAATAAAGAAGGATCCCCTTTATTGATGCATGTGTCTCGCTCACAACATGGTCCAGTTACAGTATGTTGTCTTCTCACATCTGATAATAAGATCCAATTGAATTGTTGTAATTTTTCACTAATTAAAAATTCAAATTATCCATGAAGTAAAAGCAGGTGTTCTCTCCTCAAGATCCTTGAAGAATACCCAAGATACAACTCATACCACAGAAGATGACAAGTGGATATATGATGATCTTCTCACTGTGGTCTTCTGAGTTTCATCTTCCTTCCAGGTTCTTTGTCTTCAGGATATTTTCTTAGCAATATTTCCCATTAATCACAATTCACACTTGTGCAGAGACTCCACCTATGAACTTGGACAAGGATTAGAAACACTGTAGTCCAAGTTTCACATTTTGAGATTAATGAAATTCCAGATATCCCTGTTTCTGAACTTGAGTCTGACCATCCATTGTGTCTGTCTGTCTGTCCGGCCTCTTCACAATTTATCCTCCCTTTTGGGATTCTTGAAGTTCAAAACATCCTTCTACATTCTTTGTTTCTGAACTTAAATCTGACCATCCGTGTCCATTGTGTCTCACTGTCCGGCTTCTTCACAGTTTATCCCTCCTTCTGTATGCTGAGAGCCGGTACAGTAGTCCAGTTGATACACCCTCGTAGTTACTGCTGTGTTAACCTGTAAAACAGTATTTACCTAAAGTCAAGTAGGTCATAAATCTTATATCCAATGATCTAAAACAATAGAGGTGTCATGTACAAAGAAAGGAGCGATTTTCAAGCATGTGATAAGACTCTTTATATCCTCACTGTTGACTTCCTAGGAAGACCTGTTTATTTAGGATTTGATAGCAAGAGTAATAATCCAACTTTGTTTGAGTTCTTTGTTTAAGTCTGCCTGTTTTATTGATTTTGTTTATTTATTCCTCAAATTGAATATTGTGAATTTCTTTTGTCCGATATTTTAATTAAAATCATGGAGGACCATTAGCAAAACTAAATTTAATGAATATGGCATAAACTAATTAAAAAGTGATCAATTTCTGCTCCCTTCAATATAAACATGTTAAACAAAATCTTTTTCGAATATTTACCATTTTGGCTCTTCAACATAATTTTCTCCATAATTAACCATTTTGGCTCTTTAACCTGGTCGATGCCGGGAGCAGGTGAAGTCTTCATTCCAGGCGCATGTTAAAGCAGCTGTGTAGTCAGTATGTTACCAGTGAGAGGAGTTAACTAAGAACTTAGTAAGATAAGCTGGTACAATACAGGGTTATCTAATGTCAGCCGGGGTCTGGTGACACAACTTGAACTATTGACTGTTGTTATGCATCGTACGGGAAGCCTGCGTGATTAACTTTTTACTCCTGGTAAACACGTTCACAAGTCGATATCAAAATATCTATACTTCTTTCTCCTAAAGATATGAATTCATAAATTTGAAATTTTATCAATTTAGTGAGTATAATGCATACCAAAGTTCTTGGATCTGATTCTGATAATCAATTCTCAGAAAAACTTTGTCTTCCCCTAAACAAAATCCTTCAATGTTAAAAAAATTAAGAATTGATTTTAAAAATATGTTCTGGATCGAACTAATGAACAGCATGAATTTTCACATAAAAATAATAAACCTTACTGATCTCTCATTTGAATCAATATGATCAAATGTTTAATCACAATCAAATGATTTTAAAAATAAAAAAGCTGATGTTCAAGACTATTTTTAATGTCAGAAGTTAAATAAAAAAGAAGTTAAACTGAAATTCTTGAAACACACATACCTACCTTATGGAAACAAATCCAATTGACAGTTCTTCAGGGTATGCTCAGGCCAGACTCGGCTAATACGGAATTACGTCACACCAATAATCTTCCAGGGTCCAGTAATCAGGCAGTTGTGGTCACAACTTACAAATAAGTTACTTAAGAGCTTGTTAGAGATATTCCACTCACCTTGCCTTGTAAGTAACTCCTATCTTTTTGTAGCCACTTGACGAGGAAAATCTGCACTGAATGGTATGTAAGTTAGCTGCAATCTGCGGGGCCAACTAATAGGATTGTGTTATTTATTCATACCCGTGCAATAACTTATTAATGCTGCTAGGTGATTATACTGCTAGTGGGTTTCAGTGATATGTATATCCCTGTCAGATTGCATGGGTATATCTGTGTAGTTATATATTATGGATCGGCACTGCTCTCTAATGAGAAGTCATACAGACACTGATCTCTGACTGAAGATGGGTGAATCTAAGGTTTTTCAGTTAAAGCAAGGAGATTTGTAAATCATTACTTGTATGCCTGAATTTGTTAAACTAAGAATAAATCTGACGTTTTGATAAGTCTAAGTCCAAAATTGTGAACTTCCATCTTTCAGAATCTAAGGTTGTATCTACTTAAAGTATGACTGAAACAAGACATGTAAATCATGGCTACAAAAGCAAGAGGTGTAAACAGTGCCAGATATTTTTAATCTTGGCAATGAAACAGTAGAATGTTTACAAATCATGGCTTCTAAAGTAGAGAATGTTAATTATTGTCACTAAAGCAGAGAATGTTAATTACAGCTACTAAAGCAGAGTAAATCATGGCTACCAAAGCAAGAGGTTAAATCATGGTTTTTAGATTTATTGGTTTAAATCATTGCCATTGGGTATCAATAAAATATGGATACCCACTTGAAATTTTGAAATACCCACTTATTTTTCAAATTAAAGGTATAACACCAACATGGTCAAAAGCTTATTTGGAGCTCTACTTTCACTAGAGGATACGTGTATGTTTGCATTGCAATGTAATTGAACATTTTTATTTTGCTAACCAAACTATTTTAGTTACAGAGAGCTGATCTGCCTCATTAATAATTCTGATATGTGTTTGTTTGTGTCATGAATGTTTTTTCCTCTCTGCTCAATTGTCTTGAATCAATAAGATTGTGCGGTTGTGGCACTATAATGAGAGTAGGAGATGTTATCTGGTTGTAATCAGCTGGGTCTGATTAGTTCGGTAACCACAAAACAATGTCATTATACACAGTGCACGGGGGTTATCAGAAATACTTGTCTCTGAATTAACACATCTGATTGGATAGTTCATGAACTCATAGAGCTGGCGTAAACTTCTACATGGGAACTTTGGAAAAAATCGGGATATTTTCTGGTGTGGAAGGGGTGGGGATGTTCATAGGGAAGAAGATGAGGAAGGTTGTTCATGGGAGTGGGGGCCTTGTGGGGATAGGGGACCTGCTCCTCTTGAATCAGTTTTTGGATTTTAGGGAAATTGTTTTTACCTTAACTCAAAGCTTTGAAATCGTTGGCGGGATTGGTTGTTCAATGGAATTGGGGGCCTTTTTGGGGAGGACATGCTCCTCTTGAATAATCACTTTTTGGATTTTAGGGAAATTGTTTTTACCTTAACTCCGAGGATATTCTTTGAGGGGCCGCCGCTAATGGCTGAAATATTGCCCGAACCCCGTAAAGCACTAACTCACTCACCCTTTGGAGGGATTATTTAGGCACATACCTGCACCCTGTCCTCAACCAGAGCACCTCAAGACTTTTTATGTCTCTAGACAGGAGCGATACCATGAGTATGCAGTTGGTCACAGAATGGATGCCGTGATGTACAAGGAAATATTCGGTTTGATAGACGGATGGAATATTGCTTCGAGGGAAGATAAAGTTAGAGCAGGGCCACTGTCATAGCTCAAAATCCAGTCATTGTATTTAATTGTATAAGTATATGTATTGAATTCAGGAAGAATAGCTTTGACAATGGATCAGTTATAAAGCTTTTACGGTAGTCATTTTTCAGAATTTTGAATTGACCTTTGCAGTAATAGAAAAAGTTGTTAATGAATAGGCCTCTTCCCCTCAATGTACGAAATGGCCAATAGCCTATACCATTCCATAAGTACTCCATGAATCAAGGAAGGTATCCCTGTGTTCCAGAATCTCTGACCGTGGAGGTGGAATCCCGCAGAAGGTGTTGCCTAAAGTCTGGGACTACAACTTCACCACATCGGGACTCATTCAGGACGACCGAGTTGATGGAGGATTGTTCGGACAGATCATGAACACGGACAACTCCGGCCCTGCGCCCGGGAAGATGCATGGGTGAGTTATCCGCCCTTCTTTACTGTAGCTGAGAGTCTACCATTCTTGAGTCACAATCCTAACTCAATAAAAAGAATATGATAGATAAGCCCAGAACATTAGTTCATCTCGTAGAATTGTGATGATATATTGATACATCGGGAATTTTGATACTTTATCTCATGATATAGTTATTGTGATACGATGTGATATCGTGATATGTATCATTTAAATTGCTTATTTACTCTTCCCTTATTTACCCATGATTTTGATCAAAGTTACTGGATTTTTGTTTCGTTTAATACCCAGAGAATACTGCATTGTGACATGTGACATCCTTAATAATGTGATACATATCGTATTGTAACATGTCTGTATTTTTACAACTTTAATATATAGCAATGGTTACCACAACCATAGAGTTATTTGTCGAAGTTTATAAAAGAGGCATCACCATCAATCCATCATCCCCCTCTTCCTTAGTGTGAAGTTTTGATATGTTTTATTGTGTAAATTAGATTGTAAATTTAATTACTGTCCCTTTGATAGAGAGTAAAACTAAATCATGTTGGCATTGCCTTATTATCTTGTGCGTTTTCTTAACCTTGCAGATGATTTATTATGTAAATTTAAGCTGATTTGCAACAGAACCAATGGCAATGTTTTCACAAGACCTTTTATTACCAGCATGCAGGTCCATTTTCACTAAAACATTTTAAAAAACAAACTTGACTTGTATTTTAAAGAACGTTAATTTTGTAAAAATCTTTTTGTTTCAGATATGGTTTCGGACTCCCAACAGCCCGAGCGTATGCGGAATATCTAGGAGGTCGTCTCACCATGGAAACCATGCAGGGGATCGGTACCGACGTGTACCTTCGTCTCGCTCACATGGACAGCAAGGTCGAGAAATTCCGCATTTAAAAAGATGATCCGACCCTTGATCGTTTTGCAAGAAAAAATTGGCACTGCAGAAGTTACATTTTGACTGTGTAACCAATCACAGACTTGCTTCACGTTTCGTTTTGTTACCAATGTGGATGCAGAAATTGCTTTTGATGTAACCAATGGTGGTTGTTGAAGATTGACCTTTGACCTTTTTATGTTACCATGGTGATGTTGAAGATTGACCCTTGGCCTTTTGATGTACCCAATACAATATAAGAAGGTTTTTGTGTGTGACTTTTATCTTGCTGTTGTCAAGGTAACAACAATTCTTGTGGCAGTGTTATGACAAAGAGTGAAATGCCCAAAGAATACTGTCACATGGGATTAAATAGACTTGAACGAAAGCCATACGTTGAACCTGAGCAAATGTTGTTCTGTGCAAAGATTGTATTAACTGAATGACAACTCTTTGAAGATTGACACTGATTTGAACAACATGTGAGGATTTACGGATGTTATGCACAGATATTGAATTGTTGAGCTTGCATAAATCCTGACAAAAGCCTTTGAATAGTTCCAGAGAAGAGAAAGAATTCAACATGGAGGATGAAGATCTATTGGACTAGTCTTTGTATCTTTGTACGTATCTCCCAAGTGCTATTAGTCATCGTGTCGTCGTATCTCCTTCATACCGTATCTCTGTGGTCGTATCATGTATCGTGTATCATGGATGTTAGTTTTATACAACTTGCAATTGACACTCAGGACATGGTATATGATGACGTATCTCCTGCTGACACACAACATTGTTGAACTATGACAAATAATAAGAGTATGGTCTGCTGAGTATGCATGCTTTCTCCCAATAGGTAGCTCAATTCATACAGTTCTGGTCTAACTTGCTGTTATATGAGCAGATTGTGGGCTAGAAAGCCTGATTGAATGCTATCAAAGTTAGTTGTGCAATATGTGATGCTGTTTCAAAAGTTATTGTTACAAAATCCTTTTCTGTATTCTTCAACAGTGTTGTTTCCAGAGGGGTTTCTTGGGAAAATTTGTCCACCATTTTGCTTGATGTCCCTTAGAATTTTAAGATGTATGATACTTTTACTACTGCAAAGGGCCCATCTGCTTGAAAATTGCAAAAATGATCCCCTAAGCTGATCACCTATAGGAACAACACTGCTTCAAGAAATCTAGAATTCATGCACCTTCCACTTTGAGTTTTCTTGATAGATCAGCAATATGATGACTTTATCTCAGCAAATGTGTTGGTGACAACAAGCATGCTGTTTTTGGAAGAAGTGTTTTCTGATTGAATGTGCCGGAAACCCAAAAACTGCCCACATTATATCAGAGGTTGGATCAGGTCTATGTTACTTGAGCTACCTTTTGGGGGATAAATATTGACTGTTGACTTTGACAGATTACAATTATTCAGCTTTTGACAACATTTGTGAACTTTGCCATTTGTCAGAGATTTTGTAAAGTGATATTGCAGTTGGCCTTTGACAATGTTGTGTGTTAGCAGGATATCAAAAATAGGATTTTTTCTGGTCAGTAAAGATTTATTGATTTGGAACTTTCAATGTTGACATATCGTTATTGGCCAGATTTCTATATGTAAACAGAATCTCAAGCAACTGTATAGAGATTTTGACAAATTTATCATATCCATGATGTTTTTCTGTGATTATCAGAATTTGACAGATTCTGATTGTTTGGATATTGTCCATGTATCATATATTGAAGATTTTTTTCATTGCAGAAATATTAGTTTGATTTTCCATGACAATATTTTTGCTTTTCTTATCAGTATTGATGCTTTTAGTCAACTACCTGCACAATGTGATTGGCATTATCCACACATGTTTGAGCATTTTTATCATTTCTTTTGTGTTAAATGAAGATCGAGTTCATAAATTATTATTTTAGTTTTAAGAAATTAAACAAGATGTTTTATTTTGATGGAATATCTGTTCAGATATCTTGAATGGATGGGATTTTGTTGCCGTTGCCAATGAGTCATTGCCAGTCATATACATATTTATACTCAACAAATTAAGTTAGGCAACCCCTAGTGTTCAATATCAGGATATTCTAAGTTCAAATAATAATCCATATGATGCTTGAATATCTGGTTGGTTCTTTTCTTTTTATGCTGAGTATATCACAATTGCAAGTACTAGTAAAAACTACAAAGTCATATGACGTGATATACAAACACATCTCAATTAGTCAAAACCTGTCTCATCAAGATTTGAAATTGTAACATTCTTTAAGACTACTGAATTATTAGTATCTGTTATAAGTCTTGGACATGCAAGTGTTTTTTGACAGAAACTGAAATATTTGTAAGACAGATTCTCGATACCTGAATGGAAGAGGCAAGTCATTGACTCTTACAGAACCAAAGGTAAATGTTTATTGTCAGCCCCATCAGACTTGCAGATTATTTTACCAGAGTAAATTGTACAGCTGTCTGTGGTGTGTTGGGAGTCAGAATCTCTAATAAATACTAACAATCCAAAGTTGATACATGAATCTCTCTAAGGCTTTTGGAAATAAATTTTGTCTCCAAACACTAAAACCTTTTTTGAGGACATATCACTAAATACATTTTTATTGAACAAATATATTATATTCCATTACAAAATTTGCATATCCTCTTCAAGTACTTTTATAATGAGATTTCTTTCTATTTTTGTTTGTTTGCTTTATTCACAATGAGATTGATTATATATATATATATAAATCATTAGGAGCTAAAATCTCATTCAGATTTCTTAACTCCTTATAGATAATTTGTGTGTACTTAGACACATTTATGTTTTTGTTTATTTTCATTGTTACATTTTGTTATAGACTATATTTTAGTTTTTGCTTTTCTACACTTTGTGCCATCATAGTCACTGTTTCAGTATTTGGTTTTGTCTCTCGTACATAGTCTCGTGTCCTTGGTTTAGGTCAAGGTCAAATGCTTTATTTGACCTTTCAAGGTGAAAGTTCTTGCCAATTTGTTTTGTCTTATATTTGTAGTCACGACTGTCTCATTTATTCATCATGTGTGCTTTAGTCATTTTCATTTATCCCATATTTTGTTTTCTTATTTACATTTTGTGTGTGGGTGAAATACTGAATTGATTATTTCAGTTTGATGACATACTCAGTTATACATGATAAATTATTGATACGTTAGATCTATCTGTCACCTGGAGTGTGAATTTTCAAATTCACACTCCTTCTCCAAAGTTTACAAGACCCTGAAATATAAGGATCCTTACTATATCAAATGGACCCTTCCTATACTAGTTATTGTTGATTTGAAGTCAAATTTCCAAAGAATCACAATTTGTGAATGGTTTAAATGAATCCCAAATGAAAGAACAATGGTATTTGCTATGTATTAAAACAATTGAAATCTCAATTTTGACAGGATTTTTGTGTCCACTTTTGTAAAAGATCTAGATAATTTTGATTTGATGAATTCAATAATCACTGTATTAAAAATTATTGAATTGCTTCTTGATTTGCTCATTTGCATATCGTAATATTTGGATGATATTCATTCATGCTGTAAGCAGGCTCTTTTATTTATTTTGCCAGAACAAATTTATGAATCTCAAAAAAAATTCCAGTGAAAAAAATGTGTAAGGTAAAACAAATAAAAATCAATATGTAGGTTTCAGTTTGTGTATTAGGTTTAGATCTCAAATTTATTTGCTTATAGTATCGATACAGTAAAACATATCTCTGATTTGCAAACACACTAGGTTTTTCTCCTAAATAATCATAACTTTGTTATGAGAACAGGAGTGTACAGATTGATCGTTTGAAAAATGTTCGTTTGCAAGAATGAGATTTTGAAGGATTTCACGTTAACATTTGGTTATTTTATGCACTTTTACCTATTTTCTTGAAATGTTGGTTTCTTAGATTTGACATCACCAATGTGTTAAGAATGGACTTAAAAATTTGTAGGGCTTTCGAACATTTCAGGAATAGCAACTGTAAAAACATGTTTGCCTGCGCTTAAGCTGCATTCCCCCATTATAAGAAAAGTGTTGGGTTGTCTTTCAGATGTATCTCATCAATGCGTGAGTTTTGGTATTAGATGACCATAAAGATGTTATATCATGACTTGAAAACCTGTGGCGCCAGACTATGTTTAAAAAAATATACATGTAAGTAACATATAAGACTGCTATTCAAAGTCTGCCATCTTAGATTTTTCAGAAAAAGAAAACTTGGCTCAGTCTACAAAGTGTGGAGCCAAGGAACCGATTTAATGGCACAGGACAAATCCAAGATGGCTGACGTTGTCTTACTTTCTAATAGGTTTGTGTATTGTGAGTCTGGTGCCAGTTCTTGATACACAAGGGTACACTAAAGGTGTATTATTGGCACTGTGTGTTCCACTTTGTTTCTCCAATAGTGTTGCTATCAATAGTCACTATTGCTTGTTCAAGTAGGTAGGGAGTTAGTCTTGATGTACTCAGTGCTGTATTTGGTTGCTTATTATAAACTCTCAAACTTTCTTTGTGTTTTGTTATGATTGAGATTGAACCATGGACTTGAACTCTTCAATCCTTGGATGGTGAATATGTGAAGATGAATTTCAATGGCGATATATCAATTGGGTCATTATATATCTTGTTTGTTGAACCAGTAATGTCAACTAAGAGAAATGTTACTGAGCATATTGATATTTTTTGCTTGACATTCCCGTTCCATAGACTAGACAATGTCTTGAAATAATTTGACAGTTCCCCAGAGCTTCTTTGCATGTTACATATCCAATCAGTCATACCAGAATTAAACATCCCTGCACTTTGTCCCACAAGTGTTCAATAGGGTTATGATCAGAACTAAGTGACAGAAATTACTGATATTTTTAATATGTCCTTGATAAATTATTGTTATGTCAAGCTGTAGTACCCCTTTGGTTACATTACAGTGACAAAGTAGGCCTTCATTATTACTAAACCACTGACCAGGGCATTTAACTATATTGTGGTGCTCTTAAAGAGTATGTTGCGGCTTGCCATTAGTACGGTTTAGAAGGGAAAGTAACCAATCAACACACAAGATTCTCTATTGTGACAGGTGGTGAACTTTAATTGTCAACGTGTGTTCGACTTTATAAAACCAGAGTACCAAAATGTTACCATCACCATTCACACATGAGTTTGTCATGCATTGATTGGTTACTTGCCAATCTGTAGGAACCCATTGGTAACATTACTGTGACACAAGTAGGTCTTCATTATTGCTTAACCAAGGCATATAAGTATGTTAAGTTACTTAGTTGTCCACAGCTTCTTAAAGAGTATGTTGCCATTAGATAGGTAAAGAAGAGGAAGTAACCAGTCAACACACTGTTGTGACAGGAGCTGAACTTTAATCATCTGTCACATGAGTTTGTCGTGCATCGATTGGTTACCTGCCGTCTTTGGTTATGTTCCTGAAGTAAGAAAAAAGACCGGTTGTTGTGATGATGAGTTTATTGGATGAATAATGCCCACTTCACAAGATGCTGACAAAACTAACTTATTTACAGAGCTGTACATTCCACGGCTCTTCCCTTAGCCATCATCCACGTCTTCCATACTGACCTTACTGGCAATATTCCACAGAATATTAACAACACCCACGCCATCACGTCCTATCAGACTTCAACAAGATATGCAAAACAACTGGAGTGAGTTCAAATTCTTTCAATTTTTAGAAATGGGTACACGATTGTTTAACATGGAACTACTACAAAACACTAGATGGTCTCAAATAGACCAACAGGCTAGATGGTAAATCGGATCAACTCATGATTCCTTGACTTGCCAGATAACTGGCAGCATCGTTTGTGCTAACATAGCAGTCCATGATTAAATAATTTATGTGTGCGAGAGAATTTATGAATTTTTATTTATCATAAAGGAAATGCTTTGTAACAGTTTATCCCAAACAGACCATCTAGCAAAACAATCCCATTTTAAGATGAAATATTTCGAGACAAAAAGTGGAAAACAGATTCTACAGCAGCTCAAATAGTTGGGCAAGGCAGGACAATTATATGATCCAAACAAAATGCAATTCATCAGATGTCCTCATTCAACAAATCTCTCAACATGATAACCTTTCCTTACTCAGCGTTCCCATTTTCACCTTCAAAGCATATACCACAGCATCAAGTCTTCGCTTCCCTTCCTCCATTCTACAATTGCACACAATGACAAGGTCCTCAAAGGCGGTCCAGGGCTTGAGAGGTTTCTTGTAAAGATTGCCGGAAAAAAGGTGATGCATACGCCAATGTGCGAAACACACCACACACTTTTCAAAAGGTTGAAAATCCCCTTAGGACTGCTGGATTTGCCCCTGTTCCAACCATAAACCTCATTTCATTTTTCACCTCCATGACTCCCGGAGTCGTACGACAATCAAGGCACACGATTATCACTTCTTCCTTCAAACATGATTTGTGAATCATAATTGAACTACAAATTCTAAATACGATAAATTGAATATAATCATTTTAGTATAAAAGATACAGATTTTAAAATCCCATTCCATACACCGAGGATTTATTTGATAAAATGTTATTATCTTTATCTTATATATACTATCAAATATTGATTTTAAATGACTGTTCTATTCTAAACAATAGACTTGAAATGAGAAAGAGGGTAAATGATAATTCACATGAATTCTTAATTTTACAAATTTCCAAAATTGAATAACAAAATTTTATCCAAAGCCCATTATCCTTACTCGTAATACCAACAGTGTTGAAAAATCCTAACACAAAATGAATCGTCACAATTTTGTTCTGTAGCCAACAGCTTTCACCGATTCAAAATTCATCAAAATCCACTCTAATATTGTCCAACAAAACAACCACAATCCTTCCCTTGTAAAGTTTAGGCAAAAGAAAATTTTCTGTCGACATACAAATAAATTGTTAAAATTTTGGTCACTAACTGATAATGGTGTTTCACTGTCTCCCACTGTGCTCTAATTTGTTCCAAATATTTTATCAAATAAAGGAAACCTAGTAATATAACGCACTTGGACAACAAGATGGGAAATTTTACCAAGAAGAGGGGAACTCACAAGAAAGACAACATCAGCGACTGTTAGATGACAATATAGAAAAGATGATATGACATAATACATTCAACTAATGGCATGATAAGACAATCTACCATTGCATTACCAACAAAGATTCAGGATTTCTATGACTTATCAAAGCAACTAATGATAACAAATATCAATAAAAGCACTATTTGACTATCCTCCATGTTAAAAAAGATAAAACTTTTTCTCATTATTCAATGAAATAAGAAATATTATACTTCATTGATTATACTAAACAAATGAAATTTTATGATATGATGCAAAAATACAAATTGTAAGATAATTCCATTATCAAAAGATTCATATTCTCACAAAAAGACACAATGTACTATTTATCTTGATTACTCACAAGTTTTTAGGAATGTTTCAGGAACATTCAAAACTTTTTTTAATTTGCTCTAAAAACGTCTTTAAAAAGTGGGTCCTGATCATCCATGATTTTTAAAAAGAAATTATTAATTATTTACATAATTTTTGCAAATTTTTTAATCTTAGGCAACATCACTCTTAAAAGGGATATGAACATGGAGAAAATGTCAGAATGACATTCAAGGTTTATGACAATAAAATTAAAATTCTTATTAGAAATTCCAGCTTCTGTGCACCTAGAACTTGATCAACAATGCCCATCAACTCAGGACTAACATCACAATCCTCTGCTCTTCTATATCTCGGATTTTAGATTTTAGTCACACTGCTGTTATCCTTCAACTCACTTGTCAAAAACTTTCTCTGAGCACAATGATACAATATCAGTGGCGTGAAACCAGTGGTTCATCAAAAAGGCAGATTTAAAATGTATATCTGATTGGATGTCACGATGATATACATAAATGGATCTTTGACGTCAGAGTGTATGAACATGTTACAAAAAACTATGATAAGACTTGATCAGACAACACAAGTGGATTACACGTAAACAGAAATATGTATGGAATGTACATCAACCTAAATATGAGTAAAATCTAACATAAAACAGATGCATTGACGAGTTGTCCTGTATGAAATCATCATTAAATGTGTTTCTAATTATCACACCATTGTGACAAAATCGTTGGTTGTAGTGATTGTTTCACCAAATGTACAAGGTAATCAACAATCGAGATAAGATCAATCGTTGAAGCTGTCATTAATGGAATCACAAAACAAAAAAGTTCTCCCACAACACCAGTTTCAACTAAGTCAAAAGTTATTCTCTATAGTTGAGTCGTGTGGATATTTCGAGTGAGTATATTATGGCCAGTAATTTGTTCTTGAATTGAGTCACAGAAAAGATTTGTGACTACTATCACTATTACTTTAAATTGTGTTAATGACACAGGCGAAGTCAATGATATAACTTGTATCACTAAGATTGTGTAATCCCAAGATATATAATCCCTATGTCAAATGCTCTCTATTGTCAAACATTTTCATGCCTAGCACATTGAGATTGTATCAACATGAGATGAGGACCAGAACATAGATACTTTGTTAGGGTTTGTAATTTTTTTGGTGTTTTTCTATAATTGTCCCATCGAAATTGACAAAGTAACTCTCTGGGGTTTGCCACTTTCAACTTTTTTCATACCAGTACAATTACCCGATATGTCACGGGACCACTTATGTGCCCATGGCCTCTAAAGGGTTAAGCATCACTTGTGTCCGGTGTAGAGATAATCATCTTGTCCACTTGAACAGAGAGCTGTTGGAAGATGTACGACTCCACAAACTTCTGACAGGCATGGCGCGTGACTTTTGGACATCGATGGAGCTTGACACTCTCAAGTTGTTTGCAGGCCCGAAGGAAGTGGAAGACATGGTCTGTGATCTGGAGGCAGCCAGACAGGTCCAGGTGACGGAGCCTCTTCGTGAGGGGGCTGTCTCGCTTCGTCATCGACACCACACATGCGTTAGTGAGCTGCACGCAGTAGCTGAGGTTCAGAGTCTCCAGATTATGCATGTGTTGGATGATGAGGTCGATTGAGTGATCGGTGACCTCGGTGCCCGCCATGGATAGTGAGGTCACTTTGTGGAGCCGACTCACCATCTTGAGACCCGGCTTTCTATCTGCAGGTGGAAGGACAAGGTCGCGGAATGAGTCCTCACCGAGCCCGACTGCCCAGTCAAGGAGTAGTGAGTCCAGGAGAGGACAGGAGGAGGAACAGAGTCCCCCGATGGTCCCCCAGGCTACGTAGGAGAGGTTGAGGACCTTCAGCTGAGGGAGTCGGGACACGAGCCAGGAGAGCTGCTTTGGAGTCATCACCGTCTGGGCTAGGTTCAAGGAGTCCGGCTGTCTCCTCACTATCCCCACCAGATGGCATTGCTTGATTCGTCTCTGTTTCAGATCCATCCTCTTCCATAAGCTGCGGTTGATGCACCAGCGGTTCCAAGTCTTGCACACACACAAACACTGAGCTAGATCTGCTATGTCAAGTTTGGAGAAGACTGCCATCCACATCTGCCGTTTGAGGACATGTGTTCCTCCCGACTCGAGATCGAGGGTGTCAGGGGGAGGGGGGATTGGCGCCGGTCTCACCACATATCTGTCCAGCACAACCCTCAACTCTCGATTAAAGATCGGCCCTGCCCCTGATCCCCCTACCCCATCACCCCCTGGCCGACCCCCAAACCCTGACGGCTGATCCTGATTCTGACCTTCACCTCTGCTTGGTGTGTTTGACCCTTCGTTTGACCTCTCCCTCGAAGTACTCTTCCCTTTTGGAGACTTGTTCTGCTGTCCGCTTGTCCCCTGCGCCCCTCCGCCGCCATGGTAACCACGCTTGTTGGGAGTCCTCCTCATGTCTGGGATTCCTCGATCCTGTCCAGAAGCCATGTACGGGTGGTGCCTGGAGCCGTACGGGGACGCCCGGAGAGGTCGTGAGGTCACGAGACCCTGCAACGACAAGGAAATGGGGTCGGTCCAGGGAATGAACACAATACCACAAAACAGCAGCAAATCTTCTTCTTGACATAGAACAGACAGAGCTCACATATGCATGCACACAATGGTGGCCGCTCATAGGGACACAGCACAAGAAGCAGCAGATCCTACAGAATACTCCTAGATGCAAGTCGTAATAAATGGTGTCTGTTGTCTTTGAAATGCTAAACCTACATTAAATCCTATCAAACCTACTTGTACGAACCTCCATAGGCTTTAGATATCGAGTGATTTTTGAAAATTCTGAGCAATAATAAAATTCTACCTGAAAGATTGACCTGAAGTCAATAGACCTAGATTATATAAACTCTCAGAAGAAAATTCGTCATAGGTCATTCTAGGACATTGAACATGAAATAAAAGCCCTAAGGGAGCTACGAAATATAGACTTAACTTTTAATATGTATTTTATGGAAGAAATATGTCAAACTTATTCCAATAGGGCAATTCGATAAGGAGATAACTTTCCAAATACCGTTATCATGCCTTAGTTAATCTGTTGAATCCAACATCAAAATACTAAGATCAAATATCCAATCTTTTTATGTTCATAGAATCCTAAGCTGTTGATAGATTTTGTTTCACTAGTGACGAAATGAGTCAATACTTGATATGTCGTACATGTTTTTTTAGTAAAAGTTTTCGCAAATTTCTCTACACTGTACTATCTTCTGTCTGCAAAAATCGTCAACAAAAGATAACAAAAAAATATTTGTTTTAGTTTGTTTTATTTTACAGCAAGATATTAAACTTGATCAATGGTAAAATATCTAAATGATGATCTCAGGCTAATAATGAACAATGAATGTGAAATTCTAACCATAGTGAATTTATTTTGCACATGATGATAAAATATTTTCACTTAACAAAAACGCAATAGTAATCTGTCATCAAACTGCTAAACTTGTTAACACCAATCTTTTGCATTCTGGATAAAAAAAAAGTTTATAAAATCTTATATTTAAATTACTATGTTCAACTATTAATAAAAAGTCTTTCTTTGAAATGGTTATCATCAAAAGCCCTAACAACTATCAGGAATATTGAAAAATCTAGTTTGAAAACACCTTGACAACGTAACATAACAAAATAATTATCAAAGAAATATCAAAATCACAAAACTTCTCATTATTAAATACTTTATCAAAATGAAATCACAAAAATTAAAGAAATGATTGAACACAAACAACGCTTTGAACATTCCCGGCTTAAAACAGCTGCTCAATAGAAAAACATGACGTCATGAGTGACGTATTTATATATACATGTACATATATCAATATATACTCTATTCTCTGATTATAAGGTTGGGACTACCATGCCTCAGCTGTAGAATACCAATCTTTCAGATAAAAAATTACTTACAAAACTATGTGGTCTCATAGTTTTCAGCATTTATTATTTCCTTATTAAACTTTTTCTAATCTTAAGTTTTGCTTATTATGTAAATGATATTACTTTATTTACTAAGGCAATTTTGTTGATCATGACAATATTTTATTACATTTTTAATGAATGATAAGAGTTAATACTGCATTGCTTTAACCTTTAATTGGTATTAGATGTATTCCTTGCAGTGACAACCTGGATCAAATTTTCATCAAAAATGAAAAAAATGAGATATTGTTGATGTAAAAAATGATTAAAAAATGTCTTTTGAAGGACACCACAACAGCTTAAAACTTTTGTTGTCGTTTTTAAATCATGGTTTAAGGCAAAACATTTATTGATTTATGGCAACTCCAAACATGATGTTGACAAATTTGGAATGAATGACAAAATAATAGAACGGAAATTTTGATATTTTCATAAATTCCTGTAATTTGTTTGAATACCTGATTATTTTAGGGAAAATGGCTTCTTTTTTCCCCATATGCCCTTAAAAAATGTACTCCCAAAAATCTGCAAATTAATATTGTCTGCCCAAAACCTATATAATTCACAAATATATGACTTATTGCAATATTAGATAACCAGATAATAGTTTAGGATTCTCTCAAGATAAGTTGAGTTTAAGAATTGACATATTTTACTCCAAATTTTCTTAATTTTTGCCTAATATGTATCAGATAAGTTTGATGTAAATGTTTTTGTTGTATTCTAAAGCTGAGGTACCGGTAATATACAAATGATGTAACAGGGCAAAAAATCTACTAGATAATTTTACTGTATTTTACCCTTATTCTACCAAATCATTGTGAAATGAGTTTTGCATCTTCTCATCCATTTTATTCATTTTAGACTTGACCAATGAGGACACTTACTCTCCAATTGTAGATTTCGGATATTTTTCCCCAAAAAATAGATGCAGCATCGAGAATTCTTTTCAAATTTAACTAAAATTGATGATATCAAATGATTACCAAATATCTGCTTAGGCTGCAAGATATACGGTAATATATCATAGATATCTTCGTTATTTACTCAATACCAATGTCCATTAGGTCTTATAAATGGCACTGTCAGTGAACATCGAAAAAGAAAATTCAAAAGACTTTGAATTATTATCCCTTATACTAGAATTTTTGAAAGCTACAAAACAGGTATTGTTAAGTGAAATCCACCATTGCTTATCGGTAGTTCCAGAATTTTGCCCTGTTACACAAAAGTTACACACACTAGCACACAATCGCAGGTGCCCTTAAGGTGATATGTGCATAAAGATCTAGGTCAACTCTCTAACGTCTAGCCCAAGTCTAACTAGTTGATTGTTTCTTACCAAAATTACATCCTTCAGATGTCATTCTTTTTTCTTAATTTTAAATATTCACACATTATTCTACCCAAAAAGGGCTCTAATAGAGCATTGAGTCAAAATCGAAAGTCTAACATTAAAGATTTAAGCTTTCACTTGACTCTTTGAAAATTAAGATAATTGTTCACTTAGAGAATGTTTTTGAAATTCAATTGCTAGATCAGGGTAAATAATACTTGTATAAAACCAACATAGTATGGGCGTGGCGCGGATATAAATGAAGCACCTTTCTCATAGAAAAACTATCGTACAAACCCCAACACGATCTCACCTAACTTTACCATCAACATATTTAACCAAAAAAAATTAGTCAAGAAGCAGTCAAACATTTACTGGAACAACTGCTTCAGTGCCAATATAGCTTCAAAACATTCATTAGAGGTGTAACGTTATGGGAGGGTGGCAAAATGATCTCTATAATGGGGCGGGATAGATATATCCCTATACACACTAACTCCTTACACAATGATTTTTCACAAACTATTTGTATCAGTTAACTTTGTGTAAGAATTTAGCTAAAGCTGGTTTGATGTTATTGTAAGTTAAACCAACTTTCAAGTTTAAAGGGAGATTTTTGGATGCAAAATGAAGTACCTTTAAATTTATATGTCAGTTGAGCACCTTCATTGAGAATTTATCAATATCCATATATTGTGATATGCCATCAAAGAGAAACAATATATCGTGGACGATACTGTACCGCCACATCGTTACAGCTCTAACATTCATTTTCTCAGAAATCACTTTTGAAATAGGTTATCAATTATGAATTATCAAGCCTGAATAACAATTACAAGACTGACAGCCAAAATTGTTGATAGGAGAATAATAAATTATTTAAATATCCTTCAATCCTCTGTGTTAACATTTTTAAAAATGTATGTACTTTTATGTACAATGCTCCCCTATGATGTGCTCCAAATATTCAGATAACGGTGCTATACAGACATTATAGCTAACGTAATTAGTTTACAACACGACTAATGAGATATTTACAATGTTTCCATGGAAACAGCACTTCCTCCACACCGTCTCTCGCTCTCCATCCATTCCTCTCTACTCTCGCCCCATATTTACAAACGATCACCATATAAAAATATTTCAGTCTTCTGTTTTGAGAATGTACCCTTACTTCAAATTATCAAATAAGAAGTTTTCGGACCACAAAAGGATACCGTTTTTTGTTTACATTTTTAAGAAATTACAAAAGATTTTACGACACTGTTTTGAAAATATCACATGTTTAAATTTGCATATAACTTACTTTCACATAGGGTTTTGGTAAAATAAATTAAGTAAATATTGAAAAAAGACATTATGTTCTTAATTTTTTGCAACGTTTGAGCACAACTAAATCTTTCCACGTCAAAAGAAATTATGTTCTATGGGGAAAAATTCAAAACCTGTAGGAACTCAACCAAAATGTATTCTTGAAAATAATAAAATACCTTAATGACAATTTAGTTCGGAAATTAAAACAGTTCTAATCTTCTGCTATCACAAAAAAAAACTTTCAAAGATAAACATTATCTTTTGGTAAAAGACATTTTCTTATATATCCAAACAAATATAATTTGCCTACATAATCAGTTCATAAATTAAACATTCCATAAATAAATATCAAATTAGTAACCATGGTTACGAGCTGCAGATTGTTTTCGTGGATCAACAAATCAGTCAAGATATCGACGCGGCAGAATTACCTCTCTTCTGGGTCGTTTCCGACTCGGAGTGTCAAAGTCATCGTCATCATCGTCATCGCTGCTGTCTGAATAAACTCGCTTCTCGGTAAGGGTGAGTGTTCCCCCACTGGACTTTGGAATAATCGTTGCTCGAGCTTGCGGCCGGACTCTCTGTAGAAAAGAAACCAAGACTTCATGATATTTATTGAATCTTTGCTAAATGGGATATGGAAATCTTGAAATCTATCAGCATTTGCCGCATATACATAATTATGTGATTTTTATATCATATATCAGAGAAAATCTGAGGAGTTGCTGTGTATATAAAATATAAGTTAATTCAGATGTTGAAACTTCAAACATGACACTTTTAAGCAATGGCAGGTAGCAAAAAGGATTTTGGAGGCATGGTCACTATGCATAAGACTAAAAGGAAAACCTGTATCAAAATATCAAAATAATTGTAAACACTAATCATACCCAAACATAAAAATCTCCAATAAATAAATTTGTTTGAATTTCTTTACAACCAAGCTATCAGGATTATCACAAAAACATCATAAATGACTGAACATCCTTGGTGAAATTTCAGACTTGACATCATACATATTTCACATTATTGACCTCAAAATAAATGAAAAAATCCTCCTTAAAAATTGTTACACTCTTAAATGACAAACCTTAACAGATTCTGCTGATCGTGCACGTCGGCCATGTTTGAGACCTTCTCGTTTCAATGACCCCTGTTGACCCACTTGTTGTATCGCTTTCTTGATCAGCGTCTCTCGCTTGATAAGCTTCGGAGGCGGCGGCTGGGTCGATTTGTCGTCCAAAGGAGTGGTTTCCTTGGAGATGACCCTCTTTCCCTCCACAGCTTTGACGGGTTTTGTGTTGTTATTGTCGGAGATGTCTTCGATCTTCTCTTCCAACTTCTCTTCCTCCTTCACCTCCATTTCGCTGAGACTGCTCGCTGACGACCGTCGACTGTCAACTGCTTTCGGTCGACCAATCGGTTTTGGTGTCTTTGGCTGAAACAGTTAAATTAGGTTTACAGTCTATAGTAACAAAGATACATGAATGCTGAACAGCCTTTGGTTTCTACAACTTATAGGAATCATGAAAGTGTGACCAAAAGAATTTTATTACATACCTTTCTTCTTGAAATGTCAAGAGTTACCTCCCCTACTATGAAACATTTGAGGGTGGTCCAAAATATCCCAATAAAATCAAAAGCATTAGATTCAGAAATCAGTTTTCCAGTTTTACTTCAGAAACAAATTGACCAATAATTCTGAATTTATTAATAAACAATGGGAGTTAGTCTTAATTACATTGCATTAGACACAGGCAATGAGATTTTTAAATCTATGATAATGTACATAGTGAACTTAAGTATTTTTCCTGGCTTTTAGTGGTTTTCTAGGCTTTTTAAGGCTAAATTAGGATTTAAAACTTTTAAGGCCAAGTGGCCAAATTCCATTTTTTTTCGAGTGTTGTATGAACCATGTAAGTCTGGGGACAATGACTTTTAATTTGATCACATTTTAATGAGATTGATGACTGACCTTCAGTTGCCCCTTCTTGCCTTCATGACAACACTTGGCACACTCCCAACTGTTCGGCAGATCCTCGTTAACGATGCCCTCGTGTTCGAGGTTCTCGTACTTGTCTTGCAGACAGGCAGGGTGGACGATATCCCAGCACACACTACACTCCATCACAGTTATCTCCCCTTGTTCTCCCTCCTCCTCCTCTTCCTTCCCTTCATGATCCTTGTCGCAGATCGTACACGTCACGTTGTGAGGCAATATCGGCTGGAATAGAATAAGGGGTTTGTGATATATGATTATCAGGAAATAATGAGTGTTGACTTGGTTGTTGATTTAAGTTATATGTTTTATTACTGGTTCAAAAATTAGTATCAATTCCGGTATAAGGATATCAAATCTAAAAATTAAAAATCAATGAGTTTTTCATGACTTCACAAATTATTGTCCATTTTCCAGACTTTTCAAGGTCTAGAAACAATCAAATTTGATCCGTATGAACCACGAAAATAAACCATCAACACGCAAAAACTGGTATTCAAAGAATGAAATGCAACTTGGTTAAAGCAATCTATAGGCATTACAAAAAATCTACTTTCTTGGCCTAATAAACATGTAAACAGCATTTTAAAATACCATCAACATGATAAATGCCATATACAGTGTATGAAAAGGAGGCCATTCAGCAAGCCCAGAAATTTCAGTTCGGAATGACAATTTTAAAATTAATTTCTTTAATTTCACCAATTAAATCTACAGAACACCTCTCTTTGACCCACTGCTCATCAAACCACCACCATACATCACAGATACTTACCGCCATACACTTCCTGCTAATACACGACTGCTTCATACGGCCAGGTCCGCCAAACTTGCGCATGTCCTTACAGAAGTTACACTCCCCACAGTCAGTTCTCGTACAGGGTTCGCACTTCTTACAGCGGGTACGACGACGACGGTTTCCTGAAGCTACCTTGTTGTGGGCGCTGCTGCTGTTGCTTCCCTTCGGCGTCTTGCTGCCCGATCCGACGTAGGTTGTGGTGCGTACCTTCTTCACTTTCTGTTAAGGATAAGGGGAGATAATTCATGCTTTCTCTATTTATAATAAATATGTTAATATGACTATAAATTAATCCAATTTAAACTTAAGTGGTAGTTTGAACCGTCTTCACTTTCCATAAGAAGAAAAATGTGGTGACATTTTGTCATTTCTCTATTCATACCAAATTGTTGATATGTTAACATGGTGAAATGACTAAACACAAAAATCCATTTTGATCCTAAAAAGCTGGTGGTTTATACCTTCCTCACTTTAAGGTTTTGTGATTTCTCTCTTCATGGCCAATTGTTAATATGTTAAAATTGTAGAAATATATTTTATCTTTTATGTCAAACTTAAAGACATAAAATTTGTGACCCGATTCTAATATATCAATGTCACTAAGATATTGATGTTTTCTGTGTATCTATTATGAAAAAAATACATAAGGAAAAGGCAAGGCAATCAGTATTTACCTTGTTAGATTCCGGCACCCAACAGGTGGGTTCTCCACACGCTGCTGCCAGTTTGTTGTCATACTTGTGGTCCACCAGGAGTTGCTGAATCAGCAGAAATACATGTCATCAATTGAGTATAGATATTGTGGAGTTCTGTAGATATGCATGCATCAATTCATAGTTCTTTTGGGTCATGAATCAATCTTTTAAGCCAGGTTTTTTAAAAGCAGGCAATATGTTAATAAAATGTAAAATGTAGAATGAAATAGGGTTTTCGACTGTCATGTCTATAACCAAAGTGAGTAAGTTATTTTAATAAAGTTGCTTTGATGATATTCCAGCCAATTGTGATGGGCACACTGAAGAATCAAAGGGATATTCAGTCAAAACATGTCAAGTTAACTTCCATTTGACCATGAAAAAGTCCCAAATGATCAAACATTTTTACTTAATTATGTCATGTTGTGACAGGGAAAGAGTTATTACTAATCTAGACTTCCTCCTTATAAATTTTAACTAAGTTGTGACTGCATATCATATCGATTACTATTTTCAATAGCCAATACAACAAATCTCCAAACATCATAAATTGAAAAAACGAGGTGCCTACCCTGACATCCCTAAGCACTGAATCGGGGTCAATGAGGTCCTTCGGGACTCCCCGTTTGTTCAACGGCAAACTCTCGACCTTGCGGAGAAGACGAGCAAGCCCCTCCAACTCAAACTCAGTCAGATGTACCCACTTCCTATCCTTTCTATCAGCATCCCCTCCATCAAACATATTCTCAGAGTGAATCGAGTCCGTGGAAATCTTCCGAGATTTGCGTGGTTTGCGGACTGACTCATCATCACTTTGAGATTTCTTGTTGGAGTCGTCGATTCTTGTCAGTGGGATAGTGATGCTCTTGTTCAGCTTTTGTTCCTCTTCTTTCTCAAGTTTGAGTTTGGAAAAGTCAACAGGAGATTCTGGATTCCGTGACGGTGGTCTCGAGTCGGGGTTCCTGGAAGGTGGTCGGGAATCGTCGCTGCCAAGAAAAGAGCCTGGGGATTCAGGTTGTTCGTCCAAATCGTCCTTGTCAGGTTTCTTCAAGTAGGACTTCTTGCCTACACACTCCACATACCGTGCTAGCACGTACCACAGGATCTCGTTGTAGAATGGGTAGCGGAACTTCTGGGGGACCTGTGAGAATAGAACGTTGATGATGATGACAGATCACAAACATGATATTAATATCATTACTCACATTATCCAAATACTGTTAAAATTTTATATCTAAATTCTTATTGGTTTATACCTGTAAACTGTAGACATTTGTCCCTAATCATATTGCTTTGTTACGGTTCAAACTAATAGTGAAATCCTTGATGTTTCTCTTGAAACTGTGTTTTGACAAAATCTGAATAAAGATGTGCAAAAACTATCAGAAACTTGTTGTAGGCCTACAGGCATTGATGTTTCATGGGAAAGAAAAAATCCTGATACCATATCAGATCTGGGAGATAACTCTCAGACCTTGTGGAACTTACTTTATAAGGGAGATAACTCTTAATTCTGGTGCTACTCACATGTGTTTTGTCCTCCACCTCTGATACCCTGAGTTGTTGGACAATGTTGAAACTGTGCAGGAAGTTACCTCCAAACACAAGAGAGTCGGATGGCGTGTAGACAGCGTGGATCCAGCCTAGCAACACAAGAAACATCCTAGCTAGAAAATCTTGTTCAGAGAAATCTCTTTACCTTGCTTAAGAACTTTTGTATCTTGCACACAAATTCCATAAAGGTGACTCTGGCATATTTTATTTAATAGCCAAATAACAAATCATATAACTATGATAACCAACCTAAAGGAAAGATAACCATCTGTCTCATCTCCTTCTCTTTACCCCTTTTGAAGAAAATTCTAAAATTGTTACTTAAACATAACTTATCAAATAGTTAAAGGAACAACAATTGGTTACTATCAACCTGGACCTCCTTTCACAAAGCTCTAAGGTGATCGTAAGTCACTAAGGTAGCCTTAGTGTAAGGTTTAAGAATGGAAGTTAAGGTTAACCTTAACTAAGGTTGCTTTGTGAAAAGAGGCCCTGCTAAAAGTAATGATGATGATGTCTCCTGCCTCCATGTTACCTTTCATTTCTTATACAAATAGCTCAAGAAACAACATCAAGTTACTATGACAACCAACCTGAAGGAATGATGAAGGTGTCTCCGGCCTCCAGGTTGACCTTCTGACATTCAGCGACCTGGTCGGGCAGGAAGATGTCGCCCTGTTTGGCGGAGAGGACCCAGTTCTCGTACAGCTCGACGTTAGTCTCGGTGGGCGGGATCAGCCAGAAGATCTTCTGTCCGTGCAGGATGTGGTACCATACGGAGGTACCCCCGAAGTCGATGTGGAAGTCTGTATAGCAGCCGGCAACACTCATCAGGCAGTATCTGGCAGAGGAATGTTATGTCCATCATTGATCATAGGTTGAAATAGGGTGTAAGATAATACCTTATAACTGAAATGGGATTTATATTTCTTGTTCTATTATCAAGATTTACAACATATACATACATCATTTTCCAAAAGTGACTGGAGAAAATAAGGCTTGCTAATTTTGTTGTTTGTAGAGTATGACTCACTTCTGTACTTTAGGGTATTTCATCTTCTCAATGATGTTTGTAGACTCAGTCTGACACTCCTTCAGGTGTCGCGGCCACACCCGATCCACCCAGTCTACCTGCCGCACCTGTAATCAAGGGACAACCAGATGAAAACTTATCAAAGAGACAGGTACATGTATCAAGACATTCAGATCATCATGTCAATAATGTCAATATAATGGTAAATATGATATTCTTAGTCGTAAATAGACTGATGTTGTTTGGTCCCCTGTTTCTGTATAGGTTAATGTCCGAGTAACTCTCCATTCCTAAAAAATAACGGAGCCTAGGGCCCCAGGCTCATTATTTTTTAGGAATGGAGAGTTACGAGGATATTAACCGACTTAAATTACACTCAACTTAATGCCAATTCAAAAACATCCTGATCTTAAAATATTTTAAATTTCGAAATTTCAAGTGAAAAACTTGATGTAAAATACAAAGCTCCATTACTGAAAAAAAATTGGAGCGAGAGAACAATAGGCTGACGTCACAAGTGTAATTTAATTTGTGTTTAATTTTTCACCTAGGTAGATTGGAGCGGATTGTTTCTCAAGAATGCTAGTCATGTGACTAAGGGAACAAGTGTGAAAATGTGTTGGAAAAACTTCTGCTTAGACTGGCTAATTTTGATTTTCTATGACTTACGAGAGTTTCTATATCCTGTATGAACCGAGTAAATGCCACAAGAAGCAGAGAGTATACTGCTAATACTGTTCTAGGTGGTTAACTCACCAGTGTAGGAGACTCTACATAGTTCTCCAACTCCTCACGATATTAATAACCTGATCTATCGCCTAAAAGAGTTATGCACTGATGCACTTGTATCAGGGGGTCGACAATGCATACATCGATACCATTGATGCTCTAGTTGGTTAACTCACCATAGTAGGAGACTCGACGTAGTTCTCCAGCTTGGTATGACTGAACTCCAGACTGATGACGTTGAGAAGACGATCTCTCTCCGGCGTCTCGTAGTATCGCACCCAGTCCTTCATCGTCATCTCCATCCCTTTCTGCGTGTTCACATCCATCACGTCCAGCATACGTCGACTTCCTGTTGGCAGCACACAAGATTGTTCATTATTTTGTACACTTTCTATTCATATATCTGATATGGATCAATTCTATCATGTCAAGGATTTGAATTGGCAAGTTGTTGAATAGTTTTGCTTAGAAAATAATTCAGCCATTAGCAGTTGTCAAAACCTTTGCTGACTTAACAAATAGACAAGGAATGTAAAAAGAAGAGAATATGGAATTTTGCTTAAGGTGTTGAAAGTGGAAAACAAAGTGTCAGGCCCTACATGAGTGAATGTGACTTTGAATCAGATTAAAATGATCATTCATGATAATTCACTTGTACTTACCAACACACTGTTTCACATCACTGACTTTAAAGTTTTGACTGGGAACTCTGAAACATCATATGGGAATTTCATTAAATAAAGATTAAAGCAAAGTTTGTAGAAGAAATAACTAGGGCTGTAACGATTCATTGATACCTACGATACAATCGTAGCTTGAGGAAATCGTGATTATTGTACCATGAGCTTCCTGTATCGAGATACACTCAAAATAGATTTCACTTACTTAAAAATACTAAGTGAACACTATAAAACCTGTTAGTGTTGTGCAGTAACTGCAACTACATGAGCATGAAGTAATCTGATTTATAGGTAACTGTTTGAAAAAAACAAACAAACTGTTTTTATCTTTGTTTTTAGATGATCTAATTACACAAAATTTCAACCATCTTGAATATTTCACAAAATATGTTAAGTTATACTTTAAACAATGTATCTTGATACATTCTGTATCGCCTGTCTGTATCGTGATATATGTATATCGTATCGTGAGATTTCCCATGATACTCAGCCCTAGAAATAACACTGCAAACATATCAGCATTATGTTTTAATGCTTTAATTGTTGTGAAGCAAGAATGGATTTTGAGTTGACATAAATCTTGATTTTGAAAGTTAAAACTCCTAATGCACTCACCTCATCCCCAGTCCTGTTTTATCCTTGAATAGGATCGGTTTGGTGAGGCCATTCTCTTGAACCCACTGGAGTGTGAACTCTGTAACAAAATACATACATAAAATATATTAATAAAACAACATAAATTGGCCTCAAGATGTAGTTTTGTAACACATCCAGTTAGATTTTCAATTGGCATAGTTTTGGGATTACATGGAAAAACTAACTGCAGCACTAAATCAATTCTGTAGCATTTGTGGAACAATAGCAAAATGAATACATTTACAAAATATATAACAATAAGAGTTACCAGCATTTTGACTTGTCATGCCATTCATTTCTTAATATGTTTTTTAAAGTGAATATGCGCTATTCTTAATCAAATCTTAAAATCTTGAGGAAACAAAAGTTACACTCACAAGCAAGAAGTGAACTGAAGGATACTAATGACAAATGTGTATCGTAATGTGTACATATTATTGCCCTGACACTATTCTACCTCTTAAACCCAGGAATGACAGCTGGTTCAATTTATGTTAGCAAGAAAGTGTTATCAATCAGATTAATAAACTAAAATGGATAAAAAAGACATAATTTAATTTGAATAAGCAAGTGACTGGCATGAGTTTTGCCCTTAAGAGGCTTTGATCTATGATATTCAAACTGAAAGATAAGTCTGCAGCAAAGTATATCATTGATCTGCAGCAAAGTTAAGATATGTGACTTAAGTTGGCATTAGTTATTCCTTGAGTATAATGTTATATATACAGTTCCACATTTGGACATTAAGGTTTACAATTACTCTGGATTAGGTTCAGCAACTAGACGTACCGGGTCCCTTCATGTACTGCACATAGTCCCCGGTGTATGTGGTGCGGTGGAGCTTCTCCTCGATGTTGTAGTTCCGCTTGCCCTCGATCTCGTCATCGTCAATATCTTCATCTGTGTAGTGCTTCCGCTCCTTCGCCCTCTGTAACAGAAGATGATACAATTTTTAACAAACTGGAGATGTTGAAGAAAGGCACCAGCGGCGAATGAAGATTTATATTTTGAAAAAGGATTGAGTTGATTCAACTTTTGAAATAGAAGATGTTTAAATGTTTAATAAAAGCTCTGAGTAACCAGTAGCAAATCAAGAATTATTTTTGGAAAAAGAGTTGGGGGGGGGGGGGGGGGGGTCATATAATCATTCATGACATTATTTTGTGTGAATAATATCCTTCCCAATATTATTCTTAAAATGTTATGGCCCATGAACAGTTTGAACAATTAAGCTTCAATTTTTATTCTGCTGTGTCAGTGATATTATTTTAATCACACACAATGTTTTTCTCTGTTACAAAGAGCTCAATGCTCTTCAAATTTGATTAATGATCCTTTCATCAAATTTTAACTCAGCACTCAGAAGAAGTTAAATTGAGTAAAGTTATTTTTTAATTCGTAAAAGTCAAACATAAAATGAACATATCAAACAATACCAAAATTACGCATAAGTAGAACGGTAATCACATTCTTAACACAATCTCAAAGAATTATTCAGAGTACACCTTCTATATGTTCAACTAATAAAATTCATATTTTAATATCAGGAGTTACCTCCCTTGCCCTTGCATATATTTGTAGGCATCCTATTTTTCTTTTCCTTTTCTAATTCATGGTTTGCAGACATTCAGACAGAGAAACAACCCATCAAGTCAATTTCAACCTCACAACTTCATGATATCAAACACCAACAAGAATCAATAGATCACAAATAACTCTTAAAGGGGCAGTAGCACGTTTTTTGATAACTTTATATTTTAAAATTTTCACTAATAATTGTAAGTTAATGTTAAATGTATTATATTGACAGTGTCAAAAATCTCATTAAACAAGTCAATCATCCATAGTCAGAGGACAAAGTTTGAAGATTCACATGAAATCCATTGGCGGCCATTTTTGTGTGAACACCTTTAATTCATTTTGAGTAAGAAAAAGGAATCGCATGGCTAAACTTTACAATGTATATTTCAATTATTACTGCTCCATTTAGTTTAAATACATTGTCTTTCAATTGGAACCATTTATTTTCATTTTCCTGACATCACCTTATATTCCCCCTAAAAACGTGCTACTGCCCCTTTAAAAACATGTGACTCCTACTTTGATCCATTTCATTATGAATCAAATATGCAATGAATCAAATATGCATATGATTCAACTTCATGAATAACTTTAAGAAAATTTAAACATACCAAACATATTGCCTTTTTTTGTTGCAAAGCTCACAAAGGTTTGTCCCTGAAGGCTTAACCACCACAGTGCCAAGAAACACACAATGGACTTCACAATGACCACACATATACATTGTGTAGAAAACAAATTTTTCAATTCTTTTTCTAGCTTGAATGCAACTTCTGATATTTTGTTCATTTTGATGGATTATGTGACCAGCTTGCCCTAAACACTAATTTTTATAGTTTTGGACTATTTCTGATCGTATGATCCAGGGAAGTATAATACATATAATATATATGTTACAATATCCCTGTATGATCATATATTATATGTTCATAATAGAACATCTTTGCTTGTATTACTTTGATAGAGAATTCAAAATGTTAAATGAATTCACAAATCTGATGAAATTTCAGATTGTATCAGTGGAGTTACTGAGTGTATATATATAAATATATCTCTACCAGTACCACTGAACAAATATTTATAAGAAGACCTGGGTCATATATACACATTTAGCTATGGCAGAAAGTTCACTCATGTTCTGCACAATAGCAGTCACATAGTAGAATGACGGGTGTAGACGGGGACAGAAAACAGTAAATATTGCATCAGCTATTATCATATGGCCATATCACTACTCACAGTATGTATAATAGAAACACGTTCTGGTCTGAAAACATGTTCCGTATTTGAGGTCGAGCTTCCGTTCTGAATGGCGGAATCGGTTACATCACACTCTCCCATATTTCCTGCAGAATCTCACTTCAGTTTTGAACACAACACTTTACTACATAAACGTATCACCATTCACCATATTTGGAGGGTTTTCCGCATGCTTGAATAGTCATGTAAAGCAGACATCTTTGAATTTCAAAAGCAATATGTGAATTTAAATAGGCTTTCTCAAGGCTGATTTAAAACTCAAAATCCTTAAAAATTAAACCAAATTTGATGAATATAAAATACTACGTTCACAAAAACTTAAAAACAACAGATTTCAGTTGATAATTTCGCATGGTTGTAAAAAAACTAAATAAGATGAAATAAGCATTTCCATTACCGTAAATGGTTTCCGCAATTTCACAAGACTGGCACCGAGTCTATGGCGGGCTATGTCTCGCGGAAATCCCCGGTTATTTAGGGTAAAGTGACGCACGCCCAGAGCAAGCTGGTCACGTGTCACTGTCGTCTGCTTGTTATGCATGCTAACTTCGCTAGACCATAAAACGGTAAAGGTAGACATGTTTATGTAAACTGGGACAGACTATTTGTAACAATTATATGTCCAACACGAATAATTGATTGTACAATATATGAAATGTCCTACATGTTAGTAACAGCTGAGCATGATAGTTGAATACATATTCACATCAGCCATTTGCAATAAATATTTTATAATAAATTGTCCTTATTAAATTCGTCCAACCTTCCATTTTCTCTTTTATTACAAGTTTTAAATTGAGATGCTTTTAAAAAATAAAAATATCTCATCACATCTAATACAGTTAACAAAGTTAACTGAAAGAATCTGACCAATGCATAGAAAGACTCCTCCAACCTTACCCTTTCGTTCATTACACATGTGAAATTGGAATGTTTAAGAACATAATCTCATCACATCTTCCAGTTTACTGAAATAATGTCAGATAATCGAAAGACTGAAACTCGGGGCTCCTGAAAGTTGAATGTGAACACAAAATGTCTTCAATAAATGCAGTTTAACCAAATTCGTCACCAAAAGGTTTAAAGAAACATCAGTAGGCCTAGTCTGGTCTGATCATAGGAGGAGCTTCAACAATCATGTTTAGGATTGACAAATAAAATCAATGCACACTAAGACCACCTCTATCCATCGAAATAAACTGTTTCAAATAAACCACCAAAATGTACGGTACTTCGTTTTGCAACGTAAGTATTTTCAAAGAAAATTCTATAAATAATACTTCGTTCACGTGTTCAAGATGCAAGAAATTGCTAGGACAATGTAAATGGACATTCATTCTGCACAAGCTTGCACCAGCGAATTGTTAATGCACGATTGTACCAGCGAATAGTTTGTAAACGATAAATTAATTAGCATATCTAGTGATTTGTAAGACTGTATTTCGTGTCAATGCTGACATCGAGTATATCCCTACGACAGTTTGAAAGCGAGTTCATATTTTTCATAGACTTCAAGCCCCGTTAAGATGCCCACTTTACCTACCTAAGCATATTAGCTCACATGTACAACATTATTTGAGGTAAGTCAAAGTGTCGTGTAAACGCACTTGCATACGTAGATAATTTACACGTGGAGCTAGCTTATATTTCCCCAGGATTTAATGCAAAAGTATTTTTACACACGTATAAGTATTCTACTCCATTAGCAATTATTTCCTGTAAACAGGTTTTCTGTTTTTGTACCTAATAATAGTTTGTTATTGCATCACTTTATTTCTTTGAAGGTAACCTTTCATATTTCATTGGGCCATATTTCAACATATTATCATTTCTTCGCTTTCTTCCTTGGGAATGAATACATGACCAATTACTTATTTAATGACCGAGATACAAGAACTTACTATTTTTACATAGGAGTGCCTATCAAAACAAACAATACTTTTTTCTGCCAGTCAGTAAAAGTATATTTTGCATGTTTTTTAGACAAATCCTTTGCAATGGATACGATTTAGTGACCCTGTAGTCATTGCTACTGAACTTACAGTCTAAATCTGAATCATTGTAATAAAAGATTATCATATAAAACCATAATAGCTCTTATTCCTCACAAATAGTTAATTCAAAGCTTTACAGACTAAGAAATAACTGTTCAAATGGCAATTTTTGCATTTGGTCCCGACACCATTTGATGGTAGTACAGACGTGATTGAAAAACGAAAATATACAGATAAAATGATGAAAAATATAAAGATGTTTCAACTCATAAATATGCTTCATTTGGCAAATTAGTCACAGCAAAATAGCGCCGTCAACGTCTAAAACATTGTCCACTCTAGGAAAAACAATCAGCGGAATAACAAAGACAAAACACAAAGTTCATTGCAACTGACGGGCTATTGTATTCGAGGTTAGAAAGCATGCCCCAAACAATAATTTTCGATATAGGGTTAAAATTAAAAAATTACTTTCCTTCTCTAGTCAAAATGCCATGAGTTTAACTTTTTCAAGTACCCTTTCACTACGTTGGGTCAATTCAGACATCCTCGCCTCAGGATAAAGACTTAGTTCATGAAATTGCATGTTTTTTTGTTTTGTGGTAAATGTTGACTTTGATTCATAATCTATTTTCAAAAAATAATTACCAAATTATACAGACAAGACGACTAGCTAAATCAGGAACATACATTTGTACAAAATTATTTCGTCAGTCTACATGTCGCCTTACTTTTTCACGTCCTTGGGGAAAGTTAACCTGTATATCAAAAGTGGTTTTACACAAAGCATGAAGAAGGATTTAGAACTTAAAACACGTAAAATAAATAATTGATCTCCTCTTCAGCAGTGCAGGTACTTGCCAATAACCATATTCTTGATTCCTTTTCTATTTTTCAAAACCCCAAAAACAAATTAAAATCGTTTAACCAAACGGAAGTTTAACCCACAAACTGTAGTATTTTAACCTTATTTTCATCCAAATTAATTCACGATCTTATCTAAGCAGGTAAAAATCTATTCATTTAGTTCAAATACATTGTCTTTCAATTGGAACTATATATTTTCATTTTCCTGAGATCTTAAACGTGCTACTGCCCCTTTTTTTTAAACGGCATTTTTTACAGCTCCTACGATAAAAGGTCATTCGATCTTCTATTTATATAAAAGTGGAATGGAATGATTGAATTGAAAACATAATCTATCCATCTGAATTCAAGGAGAGGGAAGTGTAGGTTGGATATGGTCCAAATCGTCTCCCAGTGAATAAACGACAGCTAAACCCATCCATCTTCATGAAAACATAAATGGCCAATTTAGGGGAGACCAAAGAATATATCATCAAGAAACTGTATAAGTATCCAAGATGATTGGCTGTGTTGTCTAGTTCAATTGTAGGACCATTGATATTGTGGAATTTCTCGAAACGTTCAAAAGATTTCTGTGAATGTTTGAGAACTAGATCGATTGTTTCAACAAGGAATGGGTGCATATTTGATGTCGACGCCGAGGTGTACAAGAAAGGACTTACGGATTTCTAATTCATGATTATATTATCATTGTAATCTCTAGAATCAACAATGATAAATAGCAATATTTAAGTGTGAGTGATTTATTGGTTTACGCCGCTTGGGCAATATTTCAGCCATTAGCGTTTATTTAAATGTATCAGAAACCATCCTAGAAAACTGTAAATAACTGGTAGAGAGTAAATCTCGCTATTCCCAATAACACTCCTATTATCAGGAAAAGAAATCGGTTCTTTTTAGATAATTATTAACAGAAATTTACATTTTAGCATATTTCTCGAATATGCCTCGCTGAAGGCGTCAAGGCAAAATTAATTTGAATTAAAGTAAACAAAATTATCAAAAGGATCTGGATGAAAGACAATAATGGTTAGAATCGGTGCTTTTTACTCCCCATTGCATCTCTTATCACGAAAATGCCTCAGGCTTTCTTTCGGGATGGACTCGAAACATGTTTTCCCTTATAGTTGATATTACTTTGCAAAGTTACGAAAATTGTTACAAGGAAACATTTTAGCTATCAACACTTAGGTAGCATAAGGTAATATAGAACGTCCAAATAAATAAAAAAAACGAAAAACGATACACCTAAAACAATTACGGCCATGCTTGCATTAAAAACATGTTTCTGATACATACCAAAAGTAGACAAAAGAAAAAGAAACAATTATTTCAAACTCTATCATTATATTACCATGACTGCCGAAACTCGTGTGATGCTGATGATAAGAGCCCTTTGTTGTCATTCGAAACAATGCAGCATCTTAAATTCATTTAAAATCCTAGTCAGGGGCGTGAAGAAATATAAACAAGGCCCTAATCGAGCATATCATATCAAACAAGCAGCTGTCCTCTTCATATTGATTTCATTTAGACAGATCTAAAGCAATGTTTCTCTTGTTCCATGTCATTTCACCATACTCTGTAATTTGTATCTAAGAATAGTTCTCACATTGTTTACAGAAAATGCAAGTTAACCAATAGTTTTGAACTTCTCATGTTTTTAGTTCTTGAAATATCCATGTGCCTGTATGTTTCATTGTGCGCTATATCATAACGAAGAGGACCATGGGAAGGGAGACAACTGCTGTTGGATAAGACAATGTCAGAACTACATTTTAAAGTTCTTTTTAGAAGAATCAAATTTCACTTTTGTTTATATACATTTACCTTCGTGGTAAAATTCAACACTTTGTGTAGGTAAATTGACATTTTCTTTGAGAAAAAGATTTTAGATTAACTGCAAACAGAAGAAAATACACAATCTAGTTCTAGACGTCACATTTCAAAATAACAGAAGTAAATACACCACTTTGAATTTTGAGACATTAAAAATATATATGTGTATTTATACCGCTACTAAAATCTACACCATAAAAATAATAATTGTATGTTGTATCTTATGGTTTCGTTTTCTAACAAAATGTTCGAATACTTTGTTTATATATCGTAGAACATTTTCATATTGATCTAGTGTAAAATGTTGCTCTTTTCATACTAATGAAAATTTTATTCAATGTTTTATTTTCATGAATGTGTTTAGTATTCAGAATGCATGGTTGGCCAGTCGATGTGATTTGTTACTTAATGTAGTTCGTCAAGGATATTTCACTAGATGCATGCTATATTTTTAGTTTTCATGAATATTGAAAACTCTATGTATCATACTTACCGAATTGATATGTTCACTTTTTCATAGGTCATGTCACTCCAAGTGAAAATATAATTCTTCTCTTTTAGAAATATTGAGATTCTCATGTATATCGCTTGATTTACTTAGATCATTTATCATAAATAATCGCCAAAATATCTTAAGCGTGTTTAAGAATTTGTTCATAGGTTGTCACTCCAAAAGAAAATATACTAATAATACTTCTCTTTATATAATTATTAAAATTTTCAATTTCATGTATATCACTTGATTCACTTAGATCAAAAATGATCGACCAAAATATGTTGGCGTGTGTTAACAGAAATATATGTTGTATGTCCGCACCCTTCCCGGTTCCCGTGCTTGCGACTGAAAGCTAAACTCGTAAGCAATTGTAATCGAAGAAAGTACTTTCTTCTTTCTTGACAAGAATAGATAATTTTTAAAGTATATTTATCAAATATATGATTTGGTTATCTTATTAAACAATATTTTATTTTCATAATTCTAATTTTTCTATCTTTTTTCATACTAATAATGTATAAAACTGACATTTTATAGTAAATTTTCACTTAATATTGAAGTTTAAAAAAAACCCATTTATTAAAGACTATGTTAAAAAACGACAACATATCTCCTAGCATAAAGTCCATCTGAAAATACTAAGAAATGTATAGTAAAACAGTAGAAATGTGTCGGTTTTGGGATAATCGATAGTTGATTGTGGACCTCCAAGTCCTTAAATGAACTCTTGAAACCATTGAATTTTATATTTTGACATGTTGAGCTAAACATGTTCTTGGAAATTGGTATGGTGAAACCGACGTTACCGTGGAAATATATGTTGAACATAAAGAGGCAGTAGCACGTTGTTTTAAAATATTATATTCTAAATTTTTCACTGATAATTTTACGATAATGAAAAATGTATTATTTTGATAGTGTCCAAAATCTTATTACACAAACCCGTCATCCATAGTCCGTGAACAAATCAAAGATTCCCATAAAGTCTATTGGCGGCCATTTTGTTTGAACACCTTTAATTCACTTTCTGTAAGATCAGGGATCGCATGGAACTTAAAATTGTATATTTGATTTATTACTGCTTCCTTTAGTTTAAATACATTGTCGTTCAATTAGAGCCAATTATTTTCATTGTCCTGGCATCACCTTATATTCCAACTAAAACGTGCTACTGTCCCTCTAAAAGACAGTTTAGGAATGCGGTTGTGCAAAGTAACTATGTAAGCAGATTTTGGTCGATGATGAATTATTTTCTGTGGTCTAACATTACAAAGCCGAAGACCTTAACAATTACCCTTTGTTTGTTAATCTAAATCACGTTATTATAAATCTATGGCAACAATTTTAAAGTGACACAGAGTATCTTTCTTATAATTTTATTTGGTTTTGATAAGCTACAAAATATCTAATATGCTGATTGAAGTTCATATCTCATCACTGGACTTGCAAATATATCCATTTATGCACAATATCTCTAAAATGCTTGATTTAATGGAAAAATCAAGAAAACGTCTCAAATACGTTTAATATTTGAAATTATGCATCCAATTAATCTACCTATTAGTTACAATACCTAATAAACACTATCGAGTCGAATATATTTTCCTGTCAGCTTATGACATGGTTTCAAAATTACGTTTGGCGAATTTGCGCGCGCCACTCGGGCCACATTGTCCGGTTTTCGATCAAAATACCGACTTTGAATGGCCGTATTTTCGCTCTAATGTACTGATTGACATTTAACTTGTTATTTTCAGTAACAGATAGTGGTTTCCGATGTAATAACATCGATTTCAAAATTTGACATATGTGATCCTATCAAGATACTATGCGTCTCTTTAACGACATGTTATTATACGAACGTTTCGTCATAGACGATAAATACTGCTCATTGCTATTCAAAACTTTCCCAATGCTAACTGTATATATAATTGTATATTAAAGCCGGAGGCCACACAATCTGAATAAAACAATAAATCGAAAATGGTCTGGTAGAAAAGTTACACCACTCAAAAGAATCTAAGTAAAATTTGTATAATGTCCCTTGGTTAAATTCATTTATTTCATTAAATCAACACTACCTTACTGACGTATTGGGAGCAATTGTGAGTGTTGCAGATTATGTATTGAGCTTTTATATCAGAAACAGAGCACATGACGTCATGAAGTCACATGATGTCAGATGGCTAAGGTTAAGAATGATGCAGTCTTGGCTGACTAAATTATATTCCTGGTAGTGAAAATAAAGTTGTAAAAATCTTTTTAAAAATCCAAAATAAAGGAAATATATAATTTTAAAATCTTTATATCCCCATAAATCAGAACCCCACGCCAGTTAAGCATATGGATATGAACAGACCTTTAAAAAAAAAATATTCTTCACACATTATAAGTTGGTGGTAATGATAAACACTACATGTTCCTTAAATTTGTTTGAAAGTGTTCAGTCAAAAAGCAATCCCCATGTTTTGACTTAAGATAAATTAATTAAATGCGAACATGATCGAGGACTGTGTCACAGTCAATACAACGATCAACCAAGAGCGTATGAATCAAGACCGAATTACTTGCTCGTAACGCTTGTTTCATAAAATGCTAACGAAAGTATCTAATAAATTAAAATAACAATAATTTATGCAGATACAATTTAAACATGATATTGATTTTGAAATATATCTCATATGTTACACTAAGGAACTGGTCTTAATCGCTACTGCAATATCAGTCAATTTTCTTTAAAATCAGGAAGTATAATGATAATAGGCCGACGAATATGTCATAACTTCCATTTCTTGGGGTATTTTTAAAATGAGGAAATGTCAATTGAGTCAGGATAAACAAAATAAATGATTAAATGACAAAAGATGTTTCACGGTTTTTAGCAATCGCCTCTCAGTGTTCAGTTAAAAATCAAAATATGATAACCTAATGGCTATTCAAATAGAAATGCAAATACAAAATTGATGATGAACACAAGCAGTACATTACTAAATAACTCAAAATGTTTAATGTAGCCTCGCACAGTTTCTCCATAATATTATTCTTATCCATAGTCTAACTGTATTTATGAAGACGGATAGAACAACCTTATGAAACGTTTAAATGGATTCCAAACAAGAATATTGAACTTTCATGCCATGTTCTATTTGATATTGGTCTCGTTATGTGCCAATGACATCGTGTTTACTAAAGTATCCATAATATTTATCTGAACTTTCATCAGAATGATATCTATCTAATTTTACGGAATGTATATATGTATTTAAAAACATTTGATTGACTGTATGGGTAATCAATTCCATTGTATTATTTGTACGTTGAGATGTCAAATGGAAAGTCTTCATACATTATTTTGTACATGTACAGCTAAGTTCACTTTCAATAGAACTATGGACGACTAAACGTTATACATACAACTGTGGATCAAATTAATGTCTGTGTGATAACAAACATTCGATTGAACATAGCTGAGGTCAATTTTATGATGTAAAACTGGTTAAGTTGTAACAATTGTAAAGTTATCGTAATTCTCCATTGTACTACGTACCCACAGGCATATAGCTTTAAACATAAAACCAACTGAGTTGGAGTTTTACACCATATTTCAGCCAATTTTTCGGCAACCATACATAAGTGTGTAGCTTAGTTTCATGTGTTTAATTTATCATCACCACTCGGTTGAAGCCTTTTGAAGTCAACTCAGGGAAAATGTAAAACGGATCACTTCACTACTAAATGTTCTTGTCAATGGCGCTATGTAACGGGTCTTGATGGGGACATCTGCATCACTGATGACCCCCTCACGGAAACAAGGCAAGGATGGATTTGTTTTAAGAAGAGGACCGTATTTACTATTTACACAAAGGAGCGTTCATCGACCCACACGTTAGCCTAATATAAATCCCTTTCTTCAACACGTCCCTCTATGGCCGTCTTTGCACTCGACCATTGTGCCTTGGTGTCGAGTGACCGCATCAAGTATACATGGTAAGGGCTCGTAAGAGACTCAAGGCATTTGAACATGGACAAGTAACGAAGCCATGCAGGCCTGACAGATGTAGAAAGGGCTCTCATAACGAGGTCCGTCAAGCCTCACACTTCGTTTCACAGGATTGCCCTGGGGGGTTAAGGGTGGGATGGGGATACAGAATTTCCCTTCGTTTTCACAGGATTGCCCTTGGGGATTAAGGGTGGGTTTGGGATACGAGAATTCCCCTCAATACGTCATTAGATTCTATAATCCGCACCCTGCGAATGTCATTTGTTACCAGCTGGTTACTTGAAGCAGAAACCCGGGATGAACAGAACAATAGTGACTTCGGGATAATCCTCGATAACTATGTACCTTTTCAAACAATTCTGTGGTTGTGATTTATTTGGCGATGTTGATTTCTGTGGAAGAGTCTGATTAGTTTGTGATGAGTAGGTGATAATTACGATTTTTGTAACAAGCAAAGTTTCGCGAAGTCGACACTGTAGGTGGTTTTTTTTCCTAATCGAAGGGCATAAGAGGATAAATAGGTGATAATTTTGCTTGGAACGTTAATTGCGCGATGACGACTTCTTTGAAAGTATTTTCTTGGTGGTCAGATTTGGAAAAGTAGGTGTCTCTGGTTATGACAAACTGGTTGTTAAGTAATTCATTTAGCTTTATCAATAATATCTGTCATCGAAGGCTACGTTAGACTATAAGCTAAGTTCTAACGTACGAAATATTCGAGGTGACAGATGAAACCTAAACAAAATGTTTATCAATGGACACAATAGCCATGTTTGTCGTCATATTATTTTAATTGTAATATTAAGATACATGCAGTTTCACTTATTTTTTTCGTTTGAGGCTTCGGTAACATGCATTTTTAATTGAACAGAGAACTACGATATATAATGCAGGAACTAATTCATGTATTGTATATTTGTATTGTATGCTTGATTCAATCATGCATTATAAAACACAACAGAATTAGAACAGGGATATATTATGCCATATTCCAATCGTGATTTAGAACATAGGATAACATTTCAGTAATGAAACATTGATCAACACACAATTTATTGGCGATGCTTTTAAAGGATATCCCAAAATAAAATAAAGTTTTAAAAACCTCAAAAACATACATTTGCGATTACATATCGAAAACCTTTATAAAATTGTAGTTAAAATCATGATTATTTCGAGGAAAAGAGATTGGATGGCTGATTGTTTAAAACTATTAACTATTAAGTAGTTTTCTTTGCATTTTAGCACTTGATATCAGGGTTGCATCACGTTTCACGATTTCAAGTGATAAAGTTCTCAAACATAAAAGATGAAATGTCAAAATTCTCTGCTACGAATCTGAGGGGGTATATTTACCGAGTTTCAGGTTTTCAAATTATCTACGTTAATAAACGTCAGTTTCGAAGTCTTGGTATACATAACATTTCATGGAAACAAGGCAATATGTCCCAACAGACGATACCTTAAGCCAGATTTTTGCATGTTTGGTTATATTTTTTTTAGATTAATTCCTTTAATTGCCTGCGGGTTGTGATTAACAATAGAGAAACACATTTTTACATGATTTGTAATCCATCGCTCATCAATCATCACAGGTTTCATAGTTAAAATAAATGATTTCTATATTCTCTCAACTAATTATCCCCTTAAATTTATGTTAGAATATTTCAAAAACTCGAATTCGTCATTTGCTATGCTAGAGCAGAACTCTTCGTCACACAGATAATCAGTTTTGGCATCAATATGACGCGTTTCAATCGTAGATAAATAATAATATCTGTTATCGGTTTATTAAGTCAAGACGGATGTTAAAATATAAAATCATCATTAAATCTTCACAACTCTAGCCATTACAGAGAATTGTCTGCCTTAAACTTTAATTAAAACGGAAGCAGGTTTATACCAGAACTTAAGAAGGTCGATGTCTGCAAATAGTGTGACTTCATTAATTCGAACATTTTCATCAATTCTATTTTCGGAGTAAGCATCAGGCTAATATTCAGTACAAAAATTGTCCTCCAGCGGATATTCATAGCCCTTTATCAGTCGAGCATGAAGTAATCTTTTCAACTCAAACAATTGAATGTTTAAAAATTTCCCCTAAACATGTTTGCGACACTAAATCAGTCATGTTGGTATGTAAATATTGGAAAAGTATTTGTAGCACTAAATCAGTCAGGCGTGACTTTTCATTTTGAACTCCTGAATATGTAAAAAATCCCCTTCAAAATGTGTGACAGTAAATCAGTCATACTGGTATGTAATGTTTGGTTTTGATGAAAGTACTCAGTCCCCTCTAAGAGTCGTATCCATCTTGCACAAACAGCAAGCAGTGAGTCAATCAGAATAACACTGTCTCTGAAACATTGATTCTCAAATATATAACTTCATCAAACATAAAAAGGCCTTTTAAAGAGGAATGGTATTCTTCAAACTTATTTGAGAATTGCTTTTCTGGGTTATGTTGAGTCTAGGGCCAAGTTCAAATATTATGAACTACAGTCTGTGGGTTAGTGTATCAATAGTTAGCGAGCATGAAGGCCCGCCCCAGTTACCCGATAGGCTTGGGAAGTGACCCGTTTTACTTACAACTCACTGTAAGATTGCACAAAAGAGTCCTCGACAAATATCTTCTAACACATCCGGTATTTTAAGATACAAATACCATCAACATGTGGATTTACAAGTTACAAAATCTCCAGACAGATCCAATATGAATTGTGAAACATTTATAATGTAAAATGTTGATAGAAATATCGGCTTATTTTCCAACCAGAGCAGATTAATGTGGTGCGGGGCAAATGTTAACATTTTTGAGAATCGCACTTTCCACAAAAGAAATATCATGAGTGAAAAATATCTTAAATAGAGTCATGATTAAAAAGTAATGTAGTGTGCAGACGGTCAAACCTTGTAAATATTCATAAATGTATGCTTACCTTCTTGAATAAATATATATATATTTATTCATAATGGATACTTTATCAAATAATCAGCTTTTCGCCACATAATCTGTGCTGAGGCGGCAAATGTCCCGACCTTTGACCTTACAATATGATAGAATTATTACTAAATTTAAGTCTCAAGATATTTGGTTCAGTGTTGTTCAAGAATCCTAGGTGATCAGATGAGAGGGTCATTTTGGCTTTTTCTGAGCTATTGGGATCCCCTGCAATGGCAAAACTATCCTACTTCTAAAAAGTTCAGGGGACACAAAGCCAAAAGGGTTGACAAATTTCCCCAGGACCCCCTCACTGCACTGCTGGTTTAATACTAATTTCAACATCGGGTGCCATTAAACAAAGGTTTCCGTGTGCGAGGAAATTAACAGAGACGGATATTATCAGTAAACTATAAACCAATGGCTGAAATCCAGTCTTACGGTATTTGGGGAAAGCAGCGATATTAAAGACCCTGTTGTAAATGATTATGGATTAATCTTTATCGGGATACAGACGAAAATCTCGTATCTTTGTCACTGTATTAACTGTAATCACAACCATGGCAATGAATGATCAGTGAAGAGGTAAAGTTTTAAATGTTTTTTTTAATATAAAACTTACCTTACCGACATGGATTCTCCCTTGACCGACACCGTTGTATTGCACTAGATCAATATGGCAGCATTTGGTCTCAAAATAACCATTGCAAACACTCCCAAATCAAATTCCTGTCAGCATTGAAACATATTAACCCCTCAAATTTCGTTTATCAAAAGCTATCAACATACATTTTACAAAGAACGTGTATTTTGAGTCAGCGAATTACTCACCTAAAGAGAGCCTCTCTTTTGTAGTGTAAAGACATGCATGCTCATGATGTAATTAAGAATTCTAAACAAATGATGTTGGTCTCCTGTCTGAAGCCTTACGATTTTAGATATTCATATATCTTGATAAAATACAATAATTTGGATTCTATTTTTCGAAATCAAGTCAAAACGTTTTGTAAACCGACTTGATACAAACAAAACCAAGGGGGATAACTCGCAATCAACAAAAGTAAGCTCATCACTGCGCTAAAATCGCGGACGTCAGTGTCAGGAGAACCATGCTTTGCAAGTACTTGCCAACAACTATATATATATGGTATTAAAAGTTTATCTAAACGGCTAATACTTTAAATATGGTATTTTGAAATGTGATGATCATATCAAATTTGTTTCTGAGGTAGACATGACATTATACAAATATGGTAGTGTGTTTATTAAACAAGATTTTGATCTGCCACATTGAAAACGAAAGATTTATTTGAAGTTGCATTTTACGTAGTTTATCATGTAAAAAATAGAAAACAAAGATAACTATTAACAATTCGCAAGGCTATCAACTTCAAAATACTTTCCAGTCCACAAAATCGAGATGGTTTAGCCCTATCCTTATAACAGTGGTGACAAAAGATAACTTATTTTCTGTAAGCTGAACAAGTAAAAACCACATGCAATACTGAACATACTTCTGAATGACTGCAGATGTTGTGAATAATGGAATGTTTTGAATTTTCCTCCAAAGACTAATCGAATACGACATTTTCTCACACACAAAAAAATCACTCTAAAAATACTGCTTACTTTAAACAGCTAGTTTAAGTTAATTTCTATACTAGAAAAGCAAGTTTACCTTTAAATGAGACAAAATAATGTTTCATAATGATATATACAGATCAGTGGAATAACGAATGGGAATGTGTAGAATATCCGCAGCGGGAAAACAGGAAAAATTGTTAAATCAGAATGATGTTGATGAAAACATCGATTGACTGGGAAAGCACACGGGGATTGGTCGATGTAAATCGACAAATTATAAAATAAGAATTTAGTAGCCAACATAATAGCAACTGATTATCTATATAACGAGTTTAGTTCCGAATAGGCTTTATGAATTTGCTAGTTTGAATAGTATTTACAGAAAAGTACTTGTAAATGATATTTTGTCTTGTCACGTTAACTCATATCTGGAAAGTGTCACGTTAACTCATATCTGGAAAGTGTCATACATTTTGTGAAGTGCAAAATTGCATGTAATGGGAGCTTCCCCAAACTGAGTTTGAATTGTTATTCATGCTGTGTAATAAAAAGATTTAATTGAGAAACTGATAAATTCAACAAAATGTAAATATGTGAATCTCAACCTTTCTCAAGATTATTTAGAAACTGATGAAAAACATCATAGATCAGAATCTGATTCCGATATCGTTTTCGTAAAACTAATAAAGATCATAATATTTTCGAATATAAAAATCATTAATGTTGTAATAATTTTATGTGTCCGAATGCTCATACAAAATCCCTCCTATTTTTTGCAAAGATTTAGTTTACAGGACTGTCGGTTCCACTGCCATCGATGCCCACAGAGGAACATTTGATGGTAAATATTATCAACCCCCAATCATAATAACAAGGCGATGTATAAACCAAGCCTAACCAAGTAGACCTATCGGTATGATAAATATGCTATTCTCACAATCTCAACCATTTCAAGTTCATCGCCCTGACCTTGACCTTGACATATCAATAGCCAGATATGTAACACATTGTTTTCAGTATATACGAACACGAATATAAGCAACAAATTAAACTGGTGTAGGTTAAGGAGTGTAAGTTAAGGAGAAAACGTCGTGTCTGGCTATATCGATATACGTCGTTATTGATGAATACGTTTAGCTCCTAGCCATAGTTGGTACGGCTTGACGCGATCGATGAGGAGCATCTAAGCTTAATTACTGGTATCAGAGCCCTTTATGGCGTACTCACACCAAGGATAAACCCACACGATTAAAATCAAATACTACTACACAATATGCCGATAAAATGAGAAATATTAGTGAGGCGGTTGGTTAATACACAATATAGCCACTAGCTAGACTCTAAGTGTATACACTGTATACATTGTTGGTGTTAATGTATGTTGTAAAATGTAAATCATTCAAAAGGTTCTGTTCTAATTTCAGCTGCTGATATCTTACAAATTATATTTTAAAATATGTTATGATTACTTAGGTATTCTGTCTTCTCAAGTAAATTTCTTATGAAAAGATATTTAATTGCAAAATTAACGTTTTCTTAATATGCAAACAGTCCAGTACATGAATTAAATGGCATTACCCCTCTTGCTTGTAAATCCTTTTCGATAATTCTTTAAATTTGCAAGGTCAAGAATGTTTACGGATGAGCTATTGTTTAAGTCCGCTTGGGCAGTATTTCCGTCATTACCGGCGTGAGAGTGTTTTTATCAACTGCCAAATTGTGCCAAATAGGCGATTTAGAATTTGCAAAAGATGTTGAGAAATATTTCAGAAATGCAGATTTGGCCAATAAAACATGAAATTATTCTTCATTGAAACCACAAGAAATCAGAATATAAAAAAAACCTAATGCATCAGATAATATCGTTTATAGCATTTCAAACGGAAAATATATCTCATGGTTTAAGAATATCCAAAATCGTCTTGTCAATACGATCAAGCCATAAACGGCTCAACAATCCTGTGCGCTGAATGACCGCCGAACCCAGAGAAAGGACACAGCGCGGTATTCAAGGGATGATTCAAGATAAAGGTAGCGGTCGACAGAGTCGAGTGGGAATAACAACTGATATCCACCATGCAAGGAGTGGGTTGGTCACGCTCCTGTAATCCTCGCGCGCCATGTGTGTAGTATCTTATATATACCCAACCTATATCGATCACCTATCATTCCCATTTCATCAAATCCCAGATTTATAGAAACACACTGTGACAAACCATGTGCCTCATTCCTTAATTTCAACACTTTCGTAGATGATACGTTTGCCTAAAAATGGATAGTAAATTGTCACATCGATGAAATCGGTTAGAGATACATTCCGAAATCTCGTACTTTTCGAATCATTCAATTGGTCAATATAATATATTTAATAATTACAGATTCTTTTCCTTTAGTTCACCCTTTGAATTGAAGTCGTCCCAAATACTTAGTAATGTATATATCTCTCTGAACTGGTGAAAACAATGAAACTCAATTTTATAATTTCTATTAAATCTCAACGAAATGTTTACAAGTATAACCAAAAGTATGATTCCGATCTTGAAATGATAAGAAGAAATGCGACAATTATTGATAAATGAATAAGAATAAAAGGAGTAAAATATAACCTTTTTTTCCAGACAAAAATATCTATTTATTACGTCTCATATCAAAAAAAAATAATTATCAACTTACATAGCAAATGATTTTGCAATGCGTGTTTTTGCAACTATTTTAAAATAATAATTTCGAAGTTCTTAACCATGAAGACAACAACCATATCGACTTTAGGCTCGACTAAGACTGTTTGGCATTTACTTTATAACAACAGACATCAATTTTTTAAAGTATAGATTTGATTTTCAATGTGTTAAATATAATTTTAAATATTGAATAGTGAAAAAAAATTAGGCTAAAAATCTTCTTTTGAAATTTGTAGTATTTTTATGTTCAATTAAATGCTTCCAATTCAAACTACGATAATCATGAATGTAAGTTGAAATTTAGAATAGTGAACAAATGAAATCATATCAAGTTTTTATTTTACATAGAGTTGAATTGCAAAAATCACTTTTATAATATGACTTTGCATTGGCCATGCGTTTCGCGGCAGCCTCAGACGTGACTAACTGCACATGCGCAGTCTAGAAAAGCAAAGCCTCCGATTTCAGCGATGTCACTTGGCTTTGTTGTAACATTGGTAGAATACAGATAAACAAGCGTCTTACTCACCAAAAAGCAAACTAACGAAAGCCTGATAATATCAAACACTATTTTCGCTATATTCTAGAGATTCACTGCTCAAAATGTTACTTTTAACCTCGATATGATCCCAAAATATGAGAATGACTTCCTCATTAGACCTACATTTGACTGCACACTTAAACATCTTCAAAGTAATCGGAAAATATATTTGTACAAATTCGGCTGTTTAACAATAAATTAGAATAAATTATGTTTTAACAAAGTAAACACAATAAAAATACAGATGATATTATTTAAGTTGTTAATTTATCACATTTCGTGTTCTCATACATCTCATTAACATACTATGACACCTACCATCAGCTTAGTAAATTCTAACATTTTCTAACTTTAAGACCGGTTAAGGATGAAAACATACTTGATTCATACTAAATACAAATGTTATAATCAATAACACCCCATAAAACATAATCTAATAGCTTTTTAAAGAAATATCGAGCCCAGTACGAGACGTGCGCTTCATCACGTTGCAAATTGCATGCGGTCTAAAAAATGCGTAGAAAACTCTCCACAAGCGTAGTTTCCTGAAACTATTCACGACAAAAGCTGCCTCAAACCTTGTAGAAGGTACACATTCAGATAAAACATACTAATATGACTGATGAACAACATTTTTATTTGTTTTTCGTAAGCTTGTACGAGAATTTCTAACTGGTTTCATTACATGCGGCCACTGAAAACGCACAATTTCTGCAAATGCCTTCCGAGTATGAAAATTGTTATTCTAAGGTGATAGTCGTCAAACAAAACCTCAAAAGCAAGATGGAAACTTACTGAAACTTTTCATGGTAAAATATTTAAGTTTGGTTGCGTATTAACGGAGCAATCGTTTAGTGAAGACACGTGAATTTAGCGAGAGACACTCACAGTGCAACCAATTGGGCTGCACACGTGAAGAGTGGAGCGAAATTCAAGCCTTGTATGACAAAATACGCTGTTACACGTGTCTCTCGATGTATAAAAAGTAAGGAGAATTTATGTACTTTAATTTCAATTCAAGATTGGGGATTTCTAAATTGTTTCTTTGATTTTGCCTTCCGATTTCTTTCATCACTGTCGCTGAGTTAGTTTAGAGCCCATACAAAATGGCTGCTCTCTTTCACATGCGATAGCCTGTCGTCAAACAGCGAGAACTTCAAGGAAACCATTAAACCTACCAATCTACGGCCGTTGTCGGTCGTCTCACTCATGTTGGAAGATGCATAAACTTCAAATTAGTGTGTAATATCCAAATTTCAAGTGTATCGCTGAACCAATTTCTTCGATTCAGTCAACTTTTTTGTGTACAAAATCGTGTGACGTCACTCGGCGGTCAGATACTTAGTCACGTGACACAATAGAAAGGTCGCGATTTAAAGTACTTTCGTATTCACTACTTAAAGTTATATACGCGATATTTTTATCAAAATGAGATGAGATGCTTGGAATTGATTCACAATTGAAAATGAAATGAATTATTGAAATAAATAATTTCTTGTCATACAATATAAGTATATTTATGTAAGTTATGACGACGTTGAAAACAATATACGCCAATTTATACTGTAAAATTATCCTTTGCATCAATTAATCATTTTAACCAATTAACTTTGGTAAAGGTAGCTCTTCAATTCCTAAAAACACAAAAGAATGGCAAAATGGTAATTCTATTTGAGAAAATAAAAACAAATCTTTTAAAGTAGTTTTATTTCAAAAGATCAGGATCGCTGCATTGTAGAAAGTCGTCCAGAAAGTAGTTTGCGGAAACGGGAACTTGCCGTGGAGCCACGATTTCCACTCGAGTAGTGAAATGTTTACAAAATGATGCTCAAAATGATACCGGTGCAGCTCTGATTGGATCAGGATATATTTTGGATATTCGTGTGTCAGTATTTATTTCTAAATGCAGGGAGCCCAGAAATCCTACGAAGAGTGGGTTCTCAATTCATACGTCGATCAAATGTCCAACCAACACACGAGCCAGGCACTATCCTGGCGGAGACTTTACCTGAGCCGGGCTAAACTCAAAGCTTCAAGCAGGACCTCTGCACTTTTGTCAGGTTTTGCAATGGTAAGTGTCATTACAAAAAACTCCTTACAGCGACGTCATCAAAGTTATCATTATCAGACGGTGTCACAATATTAAGAATTTCCTATCATTATTTGTGAAAGTGCTAAAAGCTTTAATGTCACCATATGCATATTTTATTATATTTTAAAAATCTACATGGCAACAATTTTCTTAAGACGTTAATGAATGAATAAATAAACGTTTAGTTCATGTTTTTTCCTGTCTCAAAACAGTTTTAATTGTAAATTATTTCTTTCTTTTATCTGTATTTTGTATCATTCTATATTTATTATATTATTTTATCATGATTTGCAATTGAGAATTGGAATAGTCTTCATATTCTTTAATATATTCTTCCTCGTTAATTTTCATTTTATATCTATAGATGGAGAGGAAAAAATACCCTAAATATTTTATTATATTAATTCTATTCGTGCATGTACCGAAGAAAAAGGTATCAATTTGTTGCAACCATGAACCTTTGCTTAATTTATGATTGACGGGCTAGGTTTTCACAACAGCTTCGTCTCCAGAAAAGCTGGAATAAACAGGGAAGTAAATGAATATTATTCCTTGTAGATTTGACATAAGTTTGCCGTCATGTAAAGTCCCCGTAGGTTGGTAATGTAACATAAAACATTTCATTGAAATAAGAAGGACGATTTCACTTTAAGGTAACTTTAATTACGAAAGATGCCGATTCCAAAAGGAAACACGAATTTACATTATTGCCCATATACGAAACCCCTTTCTAGCCTCAAGACAAATTTACATTGGTGATAATCAATGGTTGTGCATGAAAAGTAAATGAATTTCGTTAATAGTAGGCTTAGTTGCATATAAAAGGAAAATGTACCACAAAAGCACAAAGGTAACATAAATCATTTTTATTGCAGTAAATGTGTTATAAACTCTCAATACTCTCAATAACGTTTCGTTAAATCCCATCTCAGACCATATATATAAAGCATGAAATGAAAAACCTATACGGACAGGTCTTGAATGGTGTTGATGGCATTTGGTTCTCATAGTTCTCTGATGTTTCATTACATATATAAATTTACTAATGTAACTTGCCGTGAGAACCCCCTTGATGATCAGTGATACCTGATCAATATCAGTTTCACAAATGCCATTCCATTCATGTTAACATGAGGTTTCTTTCGTACAATTATATTTATCCCTTAAGCGCACCATTTATAAATGTATGTGTATTGATTTAAGATCGGATCAGTTCACTCAACATATTCATCCCTAAATGCCAAATGTATACCGCGTGCTTGTTTACGTTGATAGTCGCCAATTAATTTGTTCAAAAGGTGAAATTCTATGCCCCATTTACCTGTATTATATCAGTGATAAATCTACAAATATGACCTTCTCATTCCATGAACACGCTATCACAAAATCGCGTTAGTCCAAGCAGATTAAGCGAGTTCCACGGTAAGTAGATTAATAGTACCTCGAAGAAACTATGCTTACCCGGGACTCATAGCATATTTTTATGGGTAATTTCAAATTTATGAATATTATGTATAATATATTTATAATATATAGCGGGGGTAAATTTATCACTACAATAGTTATATGACTTAATACACACTGCCAGCACGTTCCGTTACACATGTCTTCTAAAGAAAATATGGTTCAATTAGGTTCAAACTTTATACACGTACCAGTTACAATAAATGTCCTGTTTTCGATCATATATCAAGACTTTCAACTATATATTGACATGCTTACATTGAACCGATAAGCATAAACATGCTAATTTTCTATATAACGACACCGTTTAGGTTTGCCATCTGTGAGTCCAACAACATCCCATAGGAAGTTTTATCTTAAGGAAGCATAGAATATGACCTTGTAAACAAGAGTGTCAAATACCAAGCAACGTACATTTTAGTACAACGTTTAACGAGATAGAAAACTATAGCTGAGGATTTAGTCGAGTGTCATACACCATGAACACTCAACAATGTGATAAACAATGTGTTTGAAACAAATATATACCTTTGAAGTAACATTTACACAATGCTGTAGTTATAGACAATGTACAACTAAGCAGAGAGAAGGTGTTATAAAGCAGTGATCGATCTACAGATGTGACCCTCTGAGTCAAGGGACTCGCTACCAAAACGTCTTGTGAGTCCAAGCTGATTTAAACGAGTCCTTTAATAAGTAAGCACATAGTAAAACCGAAAAACTATGCATCCCAGGACTCAAAGCTTAAATTTCTATGTGTCCTTTCTAAATTTTTTGAGTATTTGAAGCAGGACTCGCAGGTCAATTTATCCCTGATAAAGTGAAAGGTCATTAGGCGAAAAGTACATTGACATTCCAACTTTTCCAAGACACAATACTTTTTACATTGACATTGTCTAGTATGTGTACATAATGCTGTAGTAGTAACATAGTAAATATGTATTTTCACGTCATTTAAAATTGTACTTTCTGGTTTTAATTTGCCATAATACTAATACAACAATGGTAACAGTTATACACAGCAGTACCAATACCAAAAGACAATGTTCACCCGTATCATTTATGATAATGGATATAAACGGTTCCCATAAAGCACTACACTTCCATACTCACTCATTGCATTGAACCACGCACCAAACTAGAAACGTTTAAGATTGCCAACATGAAATGAAACAAATCTGTAGGTCATAGTTTATGAGTAAATAACGTTTGAATAAATGAATGTGGGGATTATGATGTGTCTTTAAACATTAATTTTAGGGATTGTTCACAAAGCAAGTTAACTTCCGCTTATATGTCTGTTCTCTACGGTTTCATCGTAAATTAATTTACATTCAATAAGACCTTTCAAAGGGAGGTCTAGATGTTTGCATATGCACAAACGAAAACGAAAAGGCTGATAGGTTGTATATCACTGAGTGAAACTGTCATGATAGTTGTTGTAACTTCAATCAAATCGTCCGGTTGTACAATCACATACATAATACGGATTTAAATTAAAAAAATAAGACACGTTCATATTTAGATGTATTTATTGAATTGATAAGAACTGTATGTGATGATATATTTGAAAATATTCTAAAAAAGTTTTCTCTTGCAATAAAGGCACCAGTCCTGCAATTTTCGATACTCCGATTTATTACATATATTTAGATTTGAAATGTTTATCGCTCATAGCATTCTATATATTTGAGGATGGGTTCATTTTGAAACGAAAGGAGTAAATAACGAATATGATCAATTCATTAGTTTCATAATAACTATTTATATGGTCATGTAATATGTATAATGAACTTAAACATCTATGAAACCGTTGTCTCTTGTAGGAAGTAAAACCATCTAGAAATGGTAGTTTTACAACTCGTGTTCATGTAGTAAGACTGTCCTACAAATTGATTGTTCATAGATATCTTCAATTTTTTCACCCATAGACATAAGATGGTACACACATGAAAAGCAAGTCTAGATTTTCTGGCATGAGGTACCTCTGAATGTCTCACATAATTCTTTTAGGCTCCTTTTCTATATTCCGTATCATTTTGTAAATTCAAATATTTGATCTGTTATAGGTCCGACGTCAGTAATTGTAGCATGAACTCTCTTGTTTTGGAAATTGTCATTCATGACTTAAATAACCTAAACTTGGCCTACTGACCGCGGTTACACAAACACACATATATACGGTACTGTAGTAAATACAGACTACTAAATACGGAGATGACCCCATTATATTACACAACTTGTGGCTGACCCGGCCATAGTAGTAAACGGTATACACTCTCCTTGATCGTAAAGATACGGCCTCTAGCTCTCCACGGGAATCAATTGTTACTGCTTATCGAGTGTAACGTGTTTAGTGAATGATGGTATCAAGAACATTTGGTCTTTAAAGGGACATTTGGAGTTTAAAATGAATATTGTAAATTTTTGATACTTGACGAAAATTGAATGTGTTATAATGGATTTAACAAATACAGGAGTTAATAAATCAGTTAGCCCCACTAGGTCACTGACCTACCAACATTTAATCTTTGACTTATCTAAAACTTCATTTCAACTCTTTTTACGAGAAATTAACGACAACATTGGATTCACTTCAATGTCACTAACGCTTTGCAACTGAAAATGTTATCCTCTAAACATAAATCAACCTCATAGGAAAGATTAAATGTACCGGTTTTAAGGTTTGTATATACAGCGGCCTTTGTCACCGTCCTATTGCTATTGTATCATGTAAATAAATCTAACAAAAATCCATCCTATCGTATTTAGATAATGCTCAAAATGTCGTTTGAGAGCTTTGTGTCTCAGATCACAAATAGTATATAGCTTCTATGAAGTTTATGTTGTAACTTTTCTATGAGCATAAAAGTATTAGCTTTAGCAACATTCAGTACCTTTCTCTCAAGAATCACCATTAAGAACGTTTTCATATCTAACCCAAAAACGACAGTGTCGTTAAGATGTGTTAATAGTAAACATAACAACACACATTGCAAACACATGCACATATGGTTTTAATATTATTGGTGAATTGAAATGAAACACTTTGTACATGACAACCATTTGAGATCGTAGTTACCAATTTTATTTTGCTTTCATTATCCTATTTAAAATGGTTCCATCGCAACGTAAATAATGTGCACAAATATGATTATTTCGAATAATAAAGTCACAGTTACCGGTGCATGTGCAAAGATGGATGTCAGGAGTAGAATATTATGTATGTACACATTTAAGGTCCTTAGATATAGCATACATGTTTTTCGTTAAATATTCATTCAGCTCTGAATTGATGAAGGACTGATTTGTTATTAACTCATTCAACATAATTACAATGTTAAACGTTAGAGATTAAGTTAAACCGCCGATAAGGTTGTTTCGTTGAGGGTGTCCAATTTTCTGACCGAAAACCGAATTGATGATACAGATTCCATAATAATCTATGATTTCAATTTGTTTTATTCATAAAAGGTGCAAGCATCTTATATGTTAAGAGAACCTACCTAGATAATCAAAGAACCATAAGGAAAAGTTAGGTTTTAGAACCAGATGTCAATCATGTAAAGGTTTGTCCTTTTGAATATAATGGAATACTGATCTTAAACACGTTCATGAAATCCCCAACACACACACACACACGTTTGTATTATCAACACTTCAACTTCTTTTCTGCTCGATGTCATGTCACTAATGAAGTCAATGTACATGTTACGATTCGTAGTATCATGCACGATGTACATCGTCGTAGATGTTAGATCATCCAAACAAGAACACTTACATCGAGACAAACTAGTTATAGGGATGTATTTACATTTCAATATTAGTAATAATGATACAGACGTATTTGTGCATCGATATGCTGCTAATCATATCATATAAAAAGATAAACGTAATTTGGTTTGTAGATTCTGATTTGTTCAATTCAATTTCCATTAGTACATGTTAAACCTTCCATTCGTTTTGTATGTACGTTTTACATAACCAATGCCTAAATATGATGGTTCATTTAATAGACATATCAGTATGGTGTCATCAAATAAATGATGAATATAACAAATATTTAAAAATAAAATAGTAGGTCTAACCAAAGTGTAAGCTTCCCTAAATCAGTCAATGATTCATAATATACCCGTTATATGCAAAGGTTAGAATACAAGTGTTTGTATACGATTTAGGCATTTATCCATGTAGGCATATTGAGGCTCGGCTATTCATAACAATTTGATAATAAGAACATTGGATAACAATTTGAAATGAACACCTTTAAGGGTACACGTTACTCCTTCGCCAGCTGTCATAATGCGTCTTAACTTCAAGTAGGAATAGTTTTCAGGTCTAAGTCAGATCGACTAAGATGTTATCGGACCATATGAGAAGGACATAATGACCCGATAATATTAAGACTGACGCAATTCTTCGGTGGTTAGCAGACTTTATAGACCTATCGGTTACACCATATTTGTTGGTATCAAACCAGTCGAGTCATTTGAACTCGATTTAACCCTAATGGTTTGTGTATGACCCTAATCGATTAGGTTAGCGTTTGAGCTGTGCCCATGATACGCATAAACTATTTCTGAATGTTAACAATCCTACTAAGTAATTTGAACAATTCGGATAGAACTAGACAGACAAATATTTTATTTGAGTCTCACCTCAGAACTGTGATATGAATATAGATCCGTATAAACCTTTATATAAATCAGACTGTAATTTTTAGCTCTCTTGGTGTTTCTATCGTTATATATAGCTTGGCAATCAGATTATAAGGACTGAACAACGCATTAACTGGTGCTGCACTGTGAGTGCCTAGTCTTTCATCCAGACGCTAAAGCAATGATATTTAATTGACGACCAACCATGTCTACTGCAGTATAGCAAGTCTAGATCACTTAGCTTTCTGAAGTTAAAGTATCTTCTAGGCTCCCATTTTGTTACAATACATGAATTGTTTAAAATATTGTCAATATTAAAACAAATACTTCTGAGACTAAATGTTAGTCTATGTGGCTGCCGGGTTTCACGGGCACACAAGAATACCCATGTACTTGTACTTAGGAAGATCAAGTATTATTAAAAATTACGCAAGACTGAAAAACTGTTCTTTAAAATTGGCAATATTATCATTATTAGAGAAGCTTTAGTCTGTCATCCAGACCTTAAAGCAAAAATATTTAATTGATGAGAAAACAAGTCTAGAAAAGTATAGCAAGTCTAGATCGCTCAGCTTTAGGAAGCATCTTCTGGGCTCCATTTTGTTATAATACATGATTTGTTTAAAACTATTATCAATATTAAAACAAATACTTCTGAGACTAAATGTTAGTCTATGAGACTGCCGGGTGTCACGGGCACACAAGAAGACCCATGTACTTTTACTAAGGACAATCAAGTATTATTAAAAATTACGCAAGACTGAAAAACTGCTCTTTAAATTGGCAATATTATCATTATTAGAGAAGCTTTACTCTGTCATCCAGACCTTAAAGCAAAAATATTTAATTGATGAGAAAACAAGTCTAGGAAAGTATAGCAAGTCTAGATCGCTCAGCTTTAGGAAGCATCTTCTGGGCTCCATTTTGTTATAATACCCGATTTGTTTAAAAATATTGTCAATATTGAAAAAAATACTTCTGAGACTAAATGTTAGTTTAGAGAAGCTTCAGTTCGGAGGTATGGGAATTTTAATTATCCCGAATGTAGACTTGCTTTTCAAGAGCAATGTTTCGAGCTATAGTTCCCTGTGATGCAGCTAATCGGTTAGACTTGACAAACACCAGCACATTGAGAACAGTAGGCCCTGGTCAAGGCTTGCAAGCCGACTAAACCTATATTTGGGGACCTTGGGTAGTCCTCCAACCCCTTTCACAAAACGGCTTTTATTAAGGTTAACCTGAACTCCCATTCTTTTGTATTACACAAAGGTTGCCTCAGTAACTCATGACCACTTTACAGTGCTTTGACATTGTGAAAGGAGGTCCAGCATTCAACTTTAGCTTTGAGTATAACCCCACAAGACGATAAAAAGGGGAAAAGGGTTATCTGAAAAAACTTCCGCAGATTCATAATCAACAGTTTTCTCGAACTGTTTGAGTGGTAATTGAGTTGGTTTAAGGGGCAGTAGCACGTTTTTTGACAATTTTATATTTTCAATTTTTCGCTGATAATTGAACGTTACAGCTAAATAACTTTGATAGTGTCAAAAATCTCATTACACAAACCAATAATCCATAGCCATGTGAACACCTTTTATTTATTTTATGTAAGAAAAAGGAATCGCATGGCTGAACTTTACATTATATGTTTGATTTATTACTGCTTCATCTAATTAAAATATAGTGTCTTTCAATTGGAACCATTTATTTTCATTTTCCTGCTACCACGTTTATACATTCCTCCTAAAAACGTTTAAGGAAAATAATGGGAACTTCTTTAATTGACACAAGCGACGTTTCGGTATAGATCCATGAGAATACATTAAGGGGTACAACAATTTATTCATTATAATATGATAATGACACCACAATAACAGTATCTACAGATAAGAATAACATCAAAGGGTGAATTTCAAAGAACAGTTTTATCACATTGATATCTAAAAAAACGTATTGCTCAGAAAATATGTCTCTTGTTTGAAAATGTTATTATTACCAATATCATAGAAGTAAAACATTTAGTCTAGCCATTGTGGAACCCCATCCATATGTGACCAGTCAAACACTCTTGGAAATATGTCCTGATGTTTTAAAACACTGTTATTAACGAATTGAATTATTTCAAGGTATCTGCGCATTTAAGAACTTCTTATCTAATGTTCAGTAACCCTGATAACAGAATTGACATCAAAATAGTATTTGCCTAGAAACAATGTCATAATTTAGAAAAGGAGTAATCATTTCAGCGCGTGTAAGCGCATACAAAAATGGAAATAATTACCCGAAAACCTACCAAACAAAACTACCGTACTGCACGTGCAGAATACCTACCGTACTGAAAGCCTACCAAACAAACAAACAAGACTACCGTACTGCGCGTGCAGAAAACCTACCAAGCAAAACTATCGTACGCGTACTGCGCATGCAAGAAAGTTAGAAACGTCATTCAAACGATTTAACTCTTGTTTAGTAGGTCTGATCGTTAAAGGCTGCAACATGCCGCCTGTGTTACAATGTGCATTGTAGAAGAGTCAGTGTATATCTATGTTTTGTTTACAAATTTTCTATCATTTAGGTGCATTGTATGTATAATTGCATATCTGACGAAGGAGTAAGAAAATGTCGTGATTTTGCACAATTAACAAGTTGTTTTCGAGAAGTTTCTTGCTGTTTTATCTATATGTATCATCTTATCGCTTAAACCTGTCTTCAGAATAAGGATTTCCTCAGCCATGACCTAATGCACCGGTTTTACATATACAGATATACTATCAGTCTTCCAGGCCTGGGAGAGAGTCTTAATGATTTCCTTAACCAACTCCCTGCTCGAGGCAGCTGAAGTCGCATGTAATGATAAAAATTCAGATGTTTTATAAAGTAAAATAAAACGTTTACCTGGCCAGTGCTTTACCTCTATCTTTTAGAGAGATACATTGAGGTAAGCTATATAAAACCGTTATGCGTCAATGTTAGTATGTTTTAGTGATTCAAATATATTTGTTATGTTTATCATCGCATATTTATACTACTAACCTTTCTCTATGACTGCATCAATAGGAGCCATGCACACAGTCTACATTTCTAATTCAACCAATTTTATTTATCTGAAAATAACGTAGTTTTCTTAACGACAAGAAAACATAAATCTTTAAAAAGTAACACGGTATTCATAAAGTAATATTGCATCCTCTTCTTCTTGAAAAGATAACTATTATCTATCTATGTTGCTGACAGTTAACGATCACGTCGAGTTGATATAATATGAATGTGTATATTTAATGTTTTGGAAAACATTTTTTTTTTTTTCAAATCTGATTCCGTTTGAAGATCTTGAGAAGATAATTTGAAGGTTAAAAGCTTCCTTATTATCAGTTTGTGTGTATGTTGTTGTAACGTGCAGGGTTGATATACTGTTATCAACATAACATTTTAAATACTTATGCTGAGAAAGGACTTTAACGTACATCCTTGTTGGTCAGCCAAAGTCATAATACATATCTGGTCCTATTAGTTTAAAAAAAAATTGTCATTCAATACGAATAATGAGATTTCATACCATTGAACAATTGAGCAAATATTTTTACTCATAAATGTGTTCAACACTTCATTTGATATAATCTCTTTTTTAGATTTAACATTCTGTCTTTAAAATCGTCGCAGCATCCCCTTTTGATATGTGTATAACATATTTAATCTCTGCACTTTTAGCACTCATCAAGAACGTTTCCCTTCCGATGTTTGAAATACATTTCTGTCAGTATTTTTGTTCTATTTTGTAGAACAAGAAACGACTCAACATACAACCTTGTCTGACACCAAAAGCTTAACTTAGTTTACAATTAATTTCGACGTCATATCAGCTGACATGGAAGTAGGTCGTACAGATGTTAGTGTTTATGTGCTTTGAACATTGAGAATAATATAATAATATATGCATGCTCACTGAAATATACACAAAGTAATAAGGTGACCTTGAGTCCCTAAGGTAGTCTTAGTGCAATTATAACGGGATGCCACTAACAAAAAATTAGCGTAATGGTCGTTATGTGCAACGGCACCCAGATATGAAGTTGACTGACAACTATAATGATTAAAGAAAATATCAACTTAACATGCATGTCTTAATGATACATTCCCGAAATGACATTTGTATTTCAAGGGTTTCCTGACTCGAAATATATTGACATATTCTTCATACATACTATATATACACAAAAAGCTATTGCTGTGCTTAAGTAAATGATTAGTCATCCAGACCCTAAAGCAAAAAACATTAATTGACGACCAACCCAGTCTAGAAAAGTATAGCAAGTCTAGATCGCTCAGCTTTAGGTTTTAAGCTTCTTCTGGTCTCCATTTTTGTTTATTATACATGAATTGTCTAAAATGTTGTCAACATTAAAAAAATTCTTCTGAGACTAAATGTTAGTCTAGTAAATGATGTCTTTCTTCCAATGGGGTTATGCTAATTGTTTGCGACATGTGGTGTAGTATAAGTAAGAACAAACATCACGGTATAATAAGGTCGTCAGCCATAATCAACAGTTGTTGCACATGAATTGTTTAACGGACCTTCATACATTGACATTCTTCACCTCCAGTAAGGAAACTTTTTATTGACCCTTGTTCGTGAAACTTCGACTCTACTTCTCAACTCATAAGTCTATCATTATGTATAGAAATGTCACATGCAAATATGGAGAACGTTCACATATGTCGTAAAGATAAAACCAATATTTGTTTTACTCACGGGAATCTTAGATGAAAGACTTGTTTTCCCAAAAAGGAAAAGCCTGTGCCACTGTCCTTTATATATGTTTTTATGAAAAGGTGTTTTACGGAAAGCAAAACAATATTACAATTTCAAACAATAATAGGTTTCTCGAAAGGAACGTACGAAGTTAAGCTGCGAGTATCCATTTACGTAAATGATTAAAGAGTGTTCAACAGTTTTCGTATGGTAATGATACTTTATTATTTATTCTATGGTTACTTATTTGAATCATGCGATGTTTGACCAGAATCTTAGATGAAAGACTTGTTTTCCCAAAAAGGAAAAGCCTGTGCCATTGTCCTTTATATATGTTTTTTTTATGAAAAGGGTGTTTTAGGGAAAGCAAAACAATATTACAATTTCAAACAATAATAGGTTTCTCGAAAGGAACGTACGAAGTTAAGCTGCGAGTATCCATTTACATAAGTGATTAAAGAGTGTTCAACAGTTTTCGTATGGTAATGATACTTTAAGATTTATTCTATTGTAAATGTTATTGATATGTTTGAATCTCCGAAGAATATATTTTGAATACAGAAATATCTATAAGGGAATATTTGAAGACATAAAATGTTCCAAGATGTACCACTGTCCCATTAATATCAACCTAATACACCGACATACTTCACAGTTCACACCAAGTGATGATAATCTATATGATTGTCCTCTATAGTCGTCTCAACTCACGTGTCTTTCTTAAAGACTCTCACGACTAAAAATGTATTAGGTGGTAATCAGAAGGTTGAAACAGATGTTTAAATACCATATGTATAAGCATATAAATGCTTTATCGTCTCCTGAAGTGTTGATAACAGCACTTTGAATGTTTTCATGCTTCATTAGCCGGCTACGTGCTTCTGAATTTTTAGAGTTGGCCAAAGCATAACATTTATATTTTAGAAAAACTTCAAATCTTTATTTTTTAAGTTAAAATTTTATTACGTAACTGCGATAAAAATATTACGTTCAGCAGCTATGATCAACTATCGTTAATTGCACTATATGATTTGTTCAAATCAGGGATCTTATAACACTGTATTATACTTCCCTGTTAAAATGCATGCAAACCATTTGCTAACTTAATAATTAACAAAAACTCCAAATTTTTATTGAGTCTGTGCAAATTGTGACCATATATGACTGGTTTCATTATGTTGGTTGGTATCGATGTATACGTCATGGCATTACTATATCCATATGTCATAATGTGTTGTACAATATGACTGTTTAAAATACATTCTAAAAAGTTGGCAGTATTTAAAGACGAAAATGTTTATGGATAATCAATTTCTTTGTTATAGACAATAGCATTTTCTAAATAAAGAAGTTTTGTCTCCCGTATTAAAAACTGTCACATACATATCATGTCATGTCAACAAATGTTAGTAAATTTCCCTTTGGCAAAATAAAGCGTTGACGTTTCTAACAGTGAAGTAATGTAGTTACATTTCCCTGACCGTAGGTGGTCATAATCACATACAATCTTATGAATAATGCAGTTTGTTACATAGGCTAGCAGAAGCAGAAACTATAGAGGCTAGGGTAGTCCAGCTTCAGGACTGTAAATAAAAAGGAGCCTTTAATACTGTCTAGGTTCTCTTTCAGCAAGTCTAGGCTACAGCAATTTACAGGGAGACCAAGAAAGAAATAAAAATGTTGAAAAGCATGTAATTATTTCAAAAAAAATATATTTCATAGACTAAATTTTAGTCTAAGGCTAGGGTAAGATGGGTTAATGCATGGCTGATATTTATCAGTCATAATCCATTTTACATGTAGATGTTTTGCTCTCTTTCTGAATCACACAATAGAACTGAAAGTTATTCGTGCGGGTACATATTACGTAAGGTGACAGCAATCATCATTCAATTTAAAATGCTTACTTTAATTTCGGTAAGTTAATATCTATTTTATGTTCCTCGTTTCAATAATATCTGTCAATCCTTTTGATTATTTTTCATTATACGAACATCATTTAGTCTTCCCTTGACTTGGTTTCGATTAAATATGTATTCTACAAACCAACTATGCTTGTTATATATTTAATGTTTACTGCTTGTGGTGTTATATGTAGATCAGTGAAGAAGAGAACTACACGTCAATGGTGTAAAGTAGTTTACTCTATGCTAGCATGCAGACATGAATGACAGTTAAATCATGACGACGTATATTTCCTTATGAATGTATTCAAGACATAGAATTATGCTGACATAAACTGATAACGTTGTTGAACACGTCAGAGATGTTGTTGACGTGTAGTTCTCATCTTCACTGTTCTACACATAACACCACACGCAGTAAACATGATTTAACTGTGAATTCCGTTTAACATATCGCAAGAGATGTCTATTAAATTGTTGAACACATCAGAGGTGTTAATATTTTCTTATGCGTTTGTTTGTTTTGACATGTTAATATCAACTGCTTGGAAACAAACGGTAAATTGTGCTGACATATAGGCCTACTGAAAAAGTGTTGAACAAATCTGATGCAAACTGTTATAGCATATTATAAGAGATGCACATTAATTTTTTTACTTTTTCATGAACAAATCCTGATATAAATTATGATAACACTTCATAGAGTGATACTGATAAAAACCACATGGTCATATTAGCGATATCTCCCATGGAACCAAGTTTCGGATGATAAATTCCGCTATACCATGGTTTCCATTGTTGAACTTTGTATACATTTGTTCAAAGTTTGTTTATTGATAAAAAACATTACTCGGAGGTTAATGTATCATTTCTAATATGTTACGTTATCCACAGGTTGCCATGGTAGAAGTACAGATCCAACAGCCGGAAGGACAGCCACCCATACCGGAAGTGGTGCTGGTGATATTCGGAGTTTGCACCACGCTGTTGGTGACAGTGCATCTCATGGCACTCATGATAAGCACGTGCATTCTGCCCAACATAGAGGCGGTGAGCAACGTGCATAACGTTAACGCTGTGGAGGAATCGCCCCATGAAAAGATGAGATGGTCCATCGAGCTAGCCTGGATTTGTTCGACTGGTCTAGGGATCCTCCTGTTCTTGGCCGAGATCGCCATCTTGTGTTGGGTCAAGTTCCTTAGTTACAGCAAAAGTGCCGCCATTGCTTCTACAGTCATCGTTATACCAGCAAGTGTCCTGTTCATTGCATTTTCGCTCGTCTTTTACAAAAAACTCGTCGCTCACAAATACGAGAGGCATTCAGAAGGTCTGAGGGAAATCGAACATTTAGCGACGGCGTTGGATACCTCGGATATCAACAATGTGTGAATGTATGTCATATGTTCTCTGCTTTGGATTGATTACTCAAAGCGATTTTTCAGAGCCGTCATTCCCGATGAAGGGGATCCCCTTTCTCCTTTCCAATGGATCCAATGGGGTTCTCAACCCGGAGAGAATGGAGATTTGTTTGTGAACTGTTGCTGTTATACATCGTTTAAGCGATCTTGTGTGTTTCTTGATTTGTAAAGACGTGTTGTATGTATCATGACGTACTTGCTTGAGACTATCACAGTTGAGTGTTAACGGTTTTATTATCCTACGATATTCCATCATCTATGGGACGTTACTGCGCTTTCCTTGATATCGCCCTGGTGTATATAAGAGATTCCATTTCGTCCTTTATTCCTTTTGAATGTAACATAATGAAGCGCATCGTTTCATATATACAGTTCTAACCAAAATGTTTCTGCATTTACTGCATTTTTAATCTTGAGCCACAGCCATCACTTCATGAATGATATCAAGTATATAAAGAAACAGAATCGATACATTTCAAGTACATTACTCCATTGAACAACACCATTGTAAAAGTCCAGAAATGTTAAGTCATTCAAATTAGTTTCTGCCTTTAAAATGAAGGAAAACAAACCGCGTTGAGTTGGAAAAGAACCAAAGTCAATTAATAAATCAAGTACTGATAAGTTAACATGTGAGAAAATGAAACCGAGGAGTCTTGTTGTCTAGAAAATTGTCCAGTTAAAGATTGTAGTATTTGTGTTGCAAGTGACAGTAAGCAAACCAAAGACTAATGTCCAAGATCAAAAGTCTTCCTGGCGATTGGTGATTGAATGCAACTGTGAACGATGAATCTGTGATAGTAATGTATGATAAGGCACTAAGAGAGACATACATTTTTAAAAACATGTAAGGGCAAGAAGCAACGCCATTATTGTAAAATGCATAATGAAATGAGGGTATAGTTATTAGTTTTGCACCTGCACTTGTTAAGTTAATATTACCTCCAAGAGGTGTACATTTCACGCATATGATGGTAGTCCTTATTTCCATTATGATTTATTATATTAAAGCAAAACATAACTACCACACATATGTGATTTGTGCGTTTTAATCACTGGCTAATTAAGGTTCTGCTGCTTTTTGCCAAAATTTTGTATTTTGAATCTGAAGATTAGTGGCACATTCAGCCATATTTTCTGATAACGTTCAGGAGCTGACACAAAGTAGCAGATGAAATGCGACAAGGTTTATAATTCTAATTGAGTGGCTATTCTTTACTCCGCTTGGGCAGTATTTCAGACATCAGCGGCATTGCCAGCCATTGATTAAGACTGGTGCAAATGCGCTGTAAGGGAAGTTTGAAATTTCTAAAATTGTATGCTTTTGAGATCTAATAATCCGGTTCGAAATCTATTTGTTTCACTTGTATCAAATTTTCAAATCAGAGACTAGTGTCTATAGTCTATAACGAAGGTTAGCATTTCAAATGATTTGATATCTAGAGCAGAAACAGCTTGCAATTTAATAGTGCAAATATTTCTCAACAGCACAGTTCAAGTGTTTTATTAGCATCCTATTGTGTTCATTGACGGGCAATGTGTAGATACGACAGGCTGTGCAACCAAATGAACGATTATAGTGATTTAATGCGAAATATGACCAGACTGGTAGTTTTTCTTTTTTGCGCAACACATTTGCGCAACAGATCTCTCTTAAATGGTTCACACCTAGGCCTATACATCTGCTTTAGTGTCAACAGATAATGTCAGGACCATCTCAATATTCCATATATAAGCATCATGTTTATGACATGGGCTATAGAATATCTTAATATCAATAAGCGGGTGGTCCTTGATTTATTTCTTTGATTTTATTATCAACATTTCACCTGAAGCGTTAGTTAACTTTCGTATATGCCATCTGCATTTAGCACCGTATATTGGATCATATAGGATGTCTAGCTTGAAATGACCAACGTCAAACCATAATGATGTAACACTTTGGTTTGGTTTTAGTTTATTTATAGTTTTGAAGTATCGTTTTGAATATGTTAAACAAAGCAACCGACATATCGTACATATACATTTCATTTTCCATTTTTTTTTCAAAGAATCGCTCGGTTGACGGTTAAACTTATCTTAAATTTATATCCAATATCAACGTTATCATTTTGCCTATATCCATGTTTGCCTGACCTTTGTAACGTGAACTCTGTGTCACGTGACATGTCTGTGATTGAAATCCATTTCCATCCTGTCCGCGCCTTAGATGTAAATTACTTTTATAAACTCTCCCGGGAATGCGAGCTTCATTGAGTCAATGACAAATTCGCTTTAGGATGTACTAGTACGCATAATTCGCAAGAGAAATCGCCTATTCCATTGCCAGGCGGACTTAGAACTGCTCCTTGACTTAAACCACGAGCTGCATGACGTCATACTGAAGCTCATGACAGACATAACTCGACAGGTCCTTGCGTTAGTGTGACAGTACCGCTGACTTTTTACTAATTGTCAAAGGATTTTTTTTAAATTCATAAACAATTATGTTATTATCCATCAAAATAATTTGATACCACCTATTTTTCATGGGGAATTGTACTTTATAATGTTTTTGAAACTTGTCCTGGATATATTTCTACTTTTTTCAAGAGTGTCTGAATGGCCTTTGTGAATTTTGACTAGAATGGTATTGAAATAAATATAACCTTAGGTTGTATCATTAGAATTTCGGAAATGCGATGTGTAAAACAAGAGCAAATTCATAAAATGGTATGCAGAATACTTCCTCTAAAGCTCCTGTCTCCAAGAGAGTGGCTCTCATGTCAAGATATCCTTTGATGTATTTATTGTTTATGTTTACCTTGCGCTGTTTTCCTAAATACTATACAGTTTATATCAGGATGTTTTCTGCTATGTATATTTTTATAATGTCCTGTTACTTGTTTCTTATTCGTTTTTGTTCATATATTGTTTGAAAGGAATATTAAATCCCGAAAAATTCGTTGATGTTTGTGTTCTTTTTGTTATATTGACATCTAAATGTGAAGTCACTTTATACTCTAAGGTTTCGATTTGTTCGACCAACAATTCATCTTCCTACGCAGAGCCTAAAAGGCCAGTTTCCAAACTGTCATTTTATGCCTTGCTGCAGAGACTTTACTTTTCTGTGCTGCTATAGTGCCCCTACAGACTAGAGAGCAAGCACAGAAAAGTAAAGTCTCTGCAGCAAGGCATAAAATGACAGTTTGGAAATTGGCCTTTTAGGCTCTGCGTAGGAAGATGCCAACAATTCAGCTCATTGAAAATCTAGAATGAAATCGTTGTTTATTTAGACTTGTAATAAGTTATTTTAATGCCACATAACGACATGAACTAATGGATTTTAGCTCACCTTTTCACAACATATTAAATATACGTCAATATGATGCATTCAAGTTTTAAATGTAGCAATGACAAATACAGACTGTTATCGAAGAAGGAATTCTTCAGAAAATCTAAATCATTGTAATGCTATACTGTTGTTTACATGTACTTTTGATCAATGCGAATTATAAAATTTTACTTTTAGCATTGCAGAGACACTATATATGTCACATTCACAATGTCCTAAAACTAATGTTTCAACTGATTATGAAATGATGCACAGTCCGGTGTAGAGTCGATGGCTACTTTATAGCCTTTCATGAACACATGTCAGTCTGATTAAAATCGACGGTACTCCGAGGAACAAAATATCAAAAATATTGTCTCTATCAGGGCTCAAACCAGCCAGAACATCCTCTCTGGTTGAAGTTCGAACCCCACTAGAGACAATATTTTTACACTTTTTTTCCTCGAATCACAGTCGATTTTAATCAGACTGGAACACATGTGTGCTTGTAGTCACTAAGATTAAATTTTATTCTCTGAAATGAAAATACATACCAAATGCAGCTATCTTATATTAATTTAAAACACACTGAAGCTGTTCATTTGCAGAAACTGCGGTGTTCTAGACTTTCTTCAATAGAATAGTCTTGCGTGGGGCTATAAAGATATTTCGTTTCAGGGGCTGTTGGTTCAGACTAGTGGTCACTGTTGAAGTTACAGTTTTAACTTAATTTTTACACAAGTTTTGCATTTGTCCGCAAGTTTCTTCGTGAGTGACTTGGACAGCAGTTAGTTGGTTGTGAATTACAGAGGAAATGGCAGAGGTAGTCTACTTGAGAGTGGCAGGATCCTCGAGTCCAGATCCAGAGTCAACGTTCCGATATTTGGACTCATATTTTGTTATATCACTTGTCAGTATTTTGTTTTTATCATCAGTTGGAAGGTTTATTTCATAACATATGCTAACTAGAGCATTCCACGCATTTATTTCTTATTAGGACATGATCCATTGGCATAAGCGTCAATTTGTTTTAAAAATGCGGAGGATCGATCTGTCAATTGCGAGAGATCCCTTATGTTTTTAAAGTGCATAAAATAGATTGGAAACTAAGCCTGTACTGGTCAATTTCTTAGAGAACATAAACAAAAATTTTGAAAGTTACCAGTTATACCTGACCAAAAAGTAACCAGCTCGGACAAAAGGTAACCAGTTTAAGGACTGGCGGACGGGCTATATCTTAAACACTGGATTTTAGCTGAAGCTGAATCGTTCTTATGGTATGATGCGAGATACAATATTCAAAATTTTGTGCAACTTCTGAATTCTGTAGGCCTATCTTTAAAACATCAACACAATATCCACACAAACAAAGTTTTGATAATCAACATCATAACACATTATAAATAAATATGGTAAGGAAAATGAAGTTAAAATATATAGTTCTATGTTTTGTCAATCGTTGTTATCCAAAAATGCGTTTTTCAATATGTTGAAACATCACAGCAAGGTGCTTGAATAAGGTCGTAAGAGTTATGTCCCCTTAAAGGCGGAAATGCAGCCATAGCAACAAGGAAGCAGTGCATGCGCAAAGGGGCGGCGGAAAACGTAAACAAACCATGGATCGGCATTAACATTTCAGATCAGTTACATTTATGGTGATATTTGTAGTTATACGTCAAAATGCCACACGTCAAACAAGTAAAGTCAAAAGAACCCTTGTGGAAAGATTGGGATTACAACGCTCAGAAAAAAGGAGTCCGACATACTGTATATTCGGTGAATGGTGATGAATACACTGGGGAATGGTTGAATAACAAAAAAGATGGTAAGTCAAATTGATATAGGCCTAACACAGAAGGTAATGCATTGTCAATTTGGAAAGCAATTAGCATTTTAAAAATATGAGATAAGAAAATCTAATAGTAAAACTTTGAAAGAGATTGAAGTTTCTGCTGTAGTACACTTTCAGTTATGTTGCCCTTCAAGCAAAAGATTTCAAACAAGTCTACTGTAGATCTAGATCTAGTTCAGATGTAATCTCAACTCCAGTTTATGTGCACCTAAAAGACTTCTAGCATGCTGGACTAATCAATGAGTAGACCAGCATTCTAGACATCTTACTACACTCTTTGCACATTATAAAACCAAAGATACCGGGTAAGATTGTCATAGGAGATGTAGGCTCTGCCTTGACTATCTCTGGTAAACCTCCGTTCGATAACAGTGGAGCGTAGCATGGCGTAGGGGAGCTACTGAGACGAGCATGATTGTCTAAGATTGTCTGAAGTAACAAGTTACTAGCCTAGCCACAATAGTTTAACTCTTTCCATACGAAGCAAAATGTTCTTAGCTGCACATATATCCGAGGGACGTGATATCTCGTCCTGACATCTGCAACCCTTGCATTCAAGAAATGTTAACCAATGCAGCAATGGAGACGTGATGTCACGTCCCTCGTATATGGGTGTCATGTTACTAAAAATAGCCTCGTATCGAAGGGTTGTGACCCTTCTGACGTCATATCTCGTCCCTCGTATGGAAAGAGTTAAACCAAAGCAAATAATTGATTCTCTTGACAATTTTTTTTTCATATTTACCAGTTTCATGATCCAAACAATTTGACACTAATACAATGCACAAATATATACTTTGTGAAACTTATCTATTGTCCATAATGTGAAAACCATTTCTGAATTGTCATGTTTATAAAATATTCTGTAACATTCAATCTGTCTGCAACACAGGAAAGGGCACACACAAGTGGAAGGACACTGGTGCAATATATGATGGAGACTGGCGGAAAGGCAAGAGAAACGGTTTTGGAACTTTGAGCTTCCCCGATGGCAAGGGGGGATTCAGTAAAGATTACTCAGGGGGGTGGAAGGCTGACAAGAGACATGTGAGTTGATTTGATAATTGAGAGTCATTGTTTGAACGATTTTATAAGAAAACTGTTTATTACTTTTGGTTTCGGCTCCTCGCTAGCAACATTTCTCCGCCGTACACCTCGCTAGTTCCGGTGTACGGTTATGTATATACACAGTGATCAGAGTAGACTGAATTGGTGTCTTTTTACTCTTATTACTGCAATGTTATTACCCACATTACATATCATTATTGTGTGAATAAAGAGCTTTCACTTCAAATGTTAGATATCAGTAAAGCTTTCTTGTAAAATAATCTGTCATTATATATTAAACGAAAATTTCATTGTCATATTTGGAACCACACAAATCTCATACTGTTTTTTTTTATGATGGGTGTCGAACCCATGCATGTTCAGTCAGACAACAGTCAACAGCACTTACAGCTTACCCAGGTTTCTTTATTTGTTTCCAGGGCTACGGCACCCAGTTCTACGCGGAGAATGAGTATTACGAGGGGGAGTGGTACGCTGACAAGAGAAGTGGGTGGGGGCGGATGTATTTCCGTGACGGAACAATCTACGAGGGTGAATGGTACGATGATCAGAGGTCCGGGGAAGGCATGATGAGGCAAAGTGAGTCACTCGTGAAGATTTCCAGTCAGTTTTCTATGATCATCATAAGTGTCTCTATTATGGTCCGGTATGAAATAGTGAGTTTATAGAAATTACAAGCTATTCCTCTCTTTACAGCCAACGAGAACAGATATGAGGGGTCCTGGAAGGACGACAAGAAGAACGGGTCCGGTAAATTCTTCTACCTCGACTCCGGCCAGATGTTTGAGGGCGTGTGGGTAGACAATGTTCCCAAGTGCGGCAATATGATTGACTTCGGCCGAGACGGTGCGCCAGCCCCAACACAGTACCCTATACCAGAGGTAAGTCACCTTTACAGAATATCCAAGATTCTGGTCTAAATAGTTTTGGGGGAAGTCGGGGTAGGCGTGGGTGGATTTGAGGTCAAGGAGTTGCATCTAAGCAGAGTGTAGCCCAAGGGTGACATGATACCAACTCTGGCAATATGATTCAACTTCGGCCGATATAGGGCCCAGAACCAAGGCCCAAACACAGTATTCTATATCATAGGTTGATCTCCTTACAGAAATATCACAGACAGAACTCTTCCAGAGTAGTTTTTGTATCCTAGACAATATAATGCTTGCAGTGACTATCTCTGGTAAACCTTTGTTTGGCGGTTATGGTGGTTATAGTGGAGTGTAGCACGAAGAAGGGGTGCTAGATCAAGGCATGCATGATCATATATATCTTATACCTCGAGTTGGTCTCTTTTACATAATACCTCAAACACCTGTTTTGATAGTTCGTTTGGTTTTTGGCAGTTGTTGTTATGAGACTCATTGCATGCAAATTGGTGAATATTCTGTGGTTTTCTGATATATCACACAATGTCATGCTTTTGTTCATGATGTCAAGGTATTGTGACTGTGGTTCCAAATAATATTAGGATATTGTATAATATGTTTACAAGCCAAAGTGATTGTAGGTATAAATCTTATTTGTGTTGCAGGTGAAGTTGATAAACCCAGACCATGTCATGGCTGACGCAGAGGAACAGTTTCTACAAGATCAAGATTAGAATATTTATAACTACTTCCGTCCTTTTACTGCTATGAATCAAAACTGTGATATTGTAAACCTGCCTTGTCCATGTGTTTTAATCACTGACCAGTTTGTTAGAACATTGCATTTTCTCTGTATTACTTTTCTAAGATTCACAATGGGAAAATGTTATTGTTACATTTAAATTGTTTCAGATATTTGGTTAAAATTCCAACCCAAAGCAACGAAGATTTGTAAAATCTTACTTTTTGTTAAGTTATTTCTTCTCTTAAATCTTCACCAACATTTAATGTTATAGTCAAATGTTTATGTTGATTTATTTCTTAAAGGATATTATGGATTTATTTAAGTGTTATTTGATAATAAGCTATATAATTCTGTAACATCCACACTTTTTATGTATCATTATGCAGTGCCAGTATTGATACAAATAAACCTTGCATAAAGTTTATTTTAAGTTAACATTTTAACCTGAATAAAGTTATAATCAATATATGGTGTACAAAGCCCTGTGCTAAAATTGGTAGAAGTAGAAATCCACATACAAAATGTTTATGATATAGATTTATAGATAGTACATTAACCCTTACCTGTCAATATCTACATAAAATTCTTTCTGTATTCAAATCCTTGTGTAAGACTGCAATGTCATGATGACCTATATGTACAGTTCATTATACAGTTATAAAGCTAATGATATATGTCACTAAATGGTCAAAAGATTAATGGTTTATAGGACCAAATCCTGTAAAAGTTCCATTCACAACATGCTTGCCTTCGATATTTCTTCCCAAACTCAGCCAGTTCAATATGTCATCCCTCCATGTTCAATGTTGTCATTAAAGTTCATGTCAATCTGTCTTCACGTTTTCTTGATTATTTCTACTGTTTAAGCAAACAAATAATTATAAACTGTTTTTGTGTGTGATAAGTTAAGATCATCAATTTTTGCAGTTATTATTATTTTTTTAAATAATTAGATTTTGTTTGAAAATTGGTGTGCGAGTCTTAATATTTTTTATGGTGCAAAAAATAATGATAATAAAAGGAATCTTTTTGAATTATGCAAAACATTCTAGATAAGTAAATCTTAAGGTTCTTTATAAAAAAGTAAAAAAGAATTTAATTTGTTCCTTGATACATTATTTAAAAATCAATTTAATGTTTATATTCTACTTGGACAGTGCTAGATACTGGATTCTGATTGGTTGATTTGTTTGATTCACCATTGAACTTATACTCTACAAGAAACCACTAAACCGTGCAGATATCAAAATTTATCAACTTTGGAAGAGAGTATTGTAGATGGAATGAATACCTTTTTAAAAGAAATTTACGATATTTGTTTTGCACAGCCATGGCGGAAAAATAGGTCTGCACTTATTGATACCTTAAAGGGGCATTAGCACGTTTTTTCGATAATTTATTTTTCAAGTTTATTATTTTGACAGTGTCAAATATCTCATTACACAAGCCAATCATCTATAGTCAGAGGACAAAGTATGAAGATTCACATAAAATCCAGTGGCGGCCATTTTGTGTGAACACCTTTAATTCATTTTGTGTAAGAAAAAAGAATCCCATGGCTAAACTTTATTTTATATATTTGAATTATTACTGCTCGATTTAGTTTGAATACATTGTCTTTCAATTGGAAACATTAATTTTCATTTTCCTGACATCATCTAATATTTCACCTAAAAATGTGCTGCTGAAATAATGCCCAAGCGGTGCTAAGCTCAAACTCACTAAATGTAAAACCAAATTGCTTGAAGGTGAACAAATTCTCCTGACAATCGAATTGCTTGGTTGATTAATAAACATAACACACTAAAATTAAGGGCAACCAAATTTTCATATTGAATAATGAAAAAGTTTGTGATCAAAAGTGATGGATATTGTCTGATCCGAGGGCTAAAGAAAGCCTTCTGTCCAAGGGATCCACCAAGTTGGAGAGCAATTCTGAGGGCTGGGGCTCAGCAATATGTACTGTACAGATCACAGATATCCATTCTACAGGTTTTTGTCCAGCCCTCTTGAAAAAATGTAGGAGGCTTGCTATGCTTGCTAGATTTTAACCTTTAATTGATAAAGTGCAATAATTCACAACAAACAATTAATTTGCATTTGTAAGTTTTATTGACAATACATAAATGAATAGACTCAAGAAAACAAGGAAAATTTTGAATCATTTCAAGAAATAGTAAACTTCTTATTTCTAATATGTTAATCTTAAAGACTTAACCTTTTTGTCAAGTTAAGTTGAATGCTGTTAGAAAATGAACAAAGTCTTTGCCATCTTTGAAAGACTTGGCAAGCACAGAAAGGCACAACTGAGACAAGATACAGCACTAATACAAGAGACAGCAATGTCGCTTCAGAGAGACAACTCAAGTCATTATATCCTGATCTGAACTCGGTTGAATAAAGAGCATTCCTGGTTATCAGCACATTCACATTTGCTTAAAATACTATCAGAAATATTTCCGTCATGGAAAACATTTCTCGCATGGAAAACTTTCTAGTTGTCCACCATGCCATGATTTAGTTACACAATTAATAGACCTTATTCTAAAAGAATAATTCATGTGCAAAGTGAATATTCTGATAAATAATTAATATCCTGCATGATACAGAAATGAGTGAGACTTTCAAAATTATTTTATTAAAACACAAACAGGAATATCAACTAAGGTATTCAGTCAAAACAGTTTCAGCTGTTGATCTATAGGTATGCCTAACACGGCTTATAATGACAAATAGAAACAGTCTAAGTCATGTAAGTAAACCTAGCCTAAATAAGCCTCACTACACTCCCATATTGAGTCTAACTAGATACAGTAAATGGTTGCGTCCGCCAACCCCGACATCAAACGTGAAATGGCCGAATGCATTTATCCAATCATATAGCAGCTACAATAGCATTATTTGTTTAAAATTTGAATGTTATGTGCGAATGCAGACTAATGCAGCCTGGTAAGATGAGTCAATGATGGGTCAATTTGATTGGTCAGATGATGCGACCTGTTACTGTATCTAGCTAGACTCAATATGAGAGAGTAGTAAGTATTTTTTAGGGCTAAAAGACTGAAATAGGATCGTGGACACAGGTATAATATTTTTAGCTTGAAAGCACCTTCATTATATTCCAGACAAACTTTCTTCTCTCTTCTCTAGTAAGCTCAGTTTAAAGTGTTTCATACTCTGGACTAGAAATACACAATTCTGCTTTGTTACAATCAAGGAAGTTTAACAATTGCCAACTTTGTTTCATGTTACTTCTAAGAAGACATGAGTTTCTTCAGATATAAATGAATTCAGTTGAACATAGAAATGAAAATGACTGTTGGTATGGCAACCCATTGCAAATTTTGAACACTAAGGTATTGAATGAACCCCCAAAAAAGACCAATTTCGAAAAGAGGATTTATTTGATAGCCTTCATAGGGAGAGAAGATCTGTTTTGAAAAAAAACCAAGATTTATGGCAAGGGTTATACAAGAAGATATCAGTGGAGATGATATAAGAATCTTGTGACCAGAAAAATAAAAATTTGAACTAATGCAGATAAAACTAAATTAAATGTACATGGTTTGGAAAGTAGACATATTTACAAGGGAAAAATTTTGTAGCTTGTTGATTAAAATCTAAAATCACACACATGTTTATATTTATATCTATCTATGAACCCAAAGCACATTTGTGACCCTTCATACCCGAACAATTACATATTTGGAGATATGCCTTACTAACTTACCGAACAGATAAAAGAAATGTAAATACATTTTGAAACGTCTAAATATGAACACCCGACTCAACTGACAGACAACAGACAGATGACAGTCTATGCCAGACATAAGCCCATCTGGCTAAAAGTCCTGATGAGGTAAAATGATATGAGCTAGATTGAGATTCTAGGAGCTACATGTACATTTTTGTAAAATACATTACATTTGTCAGTTGGCACATAAGGTAGAGTATTTGATTATGGCAGTTTCTTTGATTTCATCTGTAAACAACAATTAGATATCTTGTTCCATTTGACTACGTCGTTTGATTTGTTAGCTATTTGGCTTGAATACTGGCTGTTGTTTTCAACAATCAAAACAACATTATATAAATAACATCGCATAGAAGAGAAATGCATAAATTTACAAATGAATCTAATAATACAATATCAAAATACATCAGCAAAAGCTTAATGCCACGAAAAGACAGCAATATACAAGCATACACTACACTTTAGTATATCTGTTAAATAATAAAGTTTTCTGTATTTCATCTAATACAAGCTAGATGACGAAGGACCTATAGATCTGAAGTTGTGATATGCATGGTGAAGTAACGAACCGAAACACTTTATACACTCCTGTGCATGATTCAGAACAATGTATCCTGAAGGTGAGGTGATGTGGGCTTCATCAAGAGTATTTCACTTATATCGCGGCTGCTAGTATTAATGCCGGGAGAAAGCCCGCAACACTATTGTGGCTATGCGTTGTGTTGAAACCTGCGAGCATCGGCTTGAACTAGCAACCATGGGTAGTACTGCACTGAAATTCAGTGTAGCATTGCACCCAAAACCTGACTGCATGCAAAACAGTTCTCTACTGCAAACAAAGTCGCAGGGCCCCTGGCGGGATTCGAACCACAGACCTCCTGATCAGAAGCCGAACTCGCTAACCACTGCGCTATTCCGCTCCCTGAAGGCCAGAGAAAATTATTTAGTCTCTTTCACAAAAAAATCTAAAGGATAACAATGCCTTAATTGTGACGATATTACAACTATTGGCTTAAAATGAAGTGTTTAATGATAATGATAATGATAACATAGGAAACACATAATGTTTTCATGCATGAAAGGTGTCTTTTATACCACATTTTGTTTCCTAACTATACATAAATCAATCATATTTTAGAAGCTGATCAATTTTGCCTTGTCTTTTAGAACCTAAAATAACAGCAAGAAAAAGAATAAGAGAAAATATTGGGATGCTTACTTGATGACAAATAACATTACACAGACACACAAACATGAACAAAAGTACTTAAACAACGACTAGTTTTGTACCCAATGACAATTTATGAAAATATATATAGCAAGACCATGTTTGTCTCTATGTATTAATCTCATAATTTCTTTGGATAAAAACAACAAAAGATATAATTGCATATTGCACATTATGACAAACTTTCCAAAGACATAGGACATCATATATCTTTCTTTGGCCAAAGGTTCTGATAAGGTTATGGAAAGCAAATATGAACTTACAAGATAAATAGCATATAAAGAGTACAGGCTACAAAATCATTGCCTCCTGTGTATGAAATGTTTGAAATATATAAACGTTGGTCACATGTTTAGTAGTTATATTAGCAGTATGTTAGCAGAAGCAGAGCAGAAATAGCCGCCAGCAGCAGATTTTCCATGATAAGTTGATAATTCATCTAAAAGGGTTACATTATCAGATATTTGACCCTTTGTAGATCACATATTTGGTTCATTTTCATTAGGGAAAATATTAAAAAATGAAACTTCCAAAATAGAATTCCCCTTTAAAAGCCTTGAAAATCATCTTGGGCTACCACTTTTAATATCTATATGAACCCCTGCAAATAAGATATTATATCTGTTGTAGTTTCTACTTTAACACACAAAGAATACTGGTACAACAACACTTTCAATATCTACACCTGATTTAACAAAGTGCATACACTAAACAAAACTAAATCAAACAGTGTCCCTTACCCCTTTTGACAATAGACATTTGACATCAAATGGCGCAGAAATTTTGAAGAGGGGACGATGGTCTTGGTAGAATCTAAGGGCAATTAATACCCCCCTGCACCCCCTTCTCTTGATCCGCCACTTCACTCTGCCTCTTCTGTTTTTCAAGTGGTCAATTCAATCTCTAGTGCCAAGTTTAGAGCATGAGTGTTTTGGCACCAGTCTAACAGAATTTATAATCTAGCCTGTCAATGATGCACAAAAGAAATGTCTTTCTGATGTCCTGAGCTGTTTTTCATGAAGCAAACACTATATATTAACTTAGATATGTATTCATTTCAATAACCTTCCACAGTTGCATATTTGATTTACACTCTGTGCCCCGGTACGAGCCATATCAACATCATAATACTTCTTGGGTGTAAAAATACTTCTATGTTGTTCAAGTTTCTGTAGGGATCACGGTAACATCAACTTAAGCATCCTTATAAATATAGCTTAGTATCATTATCCTTTGGATCTTTGGTTTTTGACTATTTAGGTGATTGCATATTGGCACTGTTCAATTCTATATCTGTTTCAGTCTTAGATTCATCTTAGTTTGATAGATAATCACTGATACAGCATCAAACTAGTTTGTTCTTGTCTAAAGATCTATGATTAAATGAGTTATCTTGGAGTCTGTGTTATGCAGCAAAAGCCTTGACAAACCTCTGCACTCATTTGTTTCTGTATCGATGATTTTGATTGATGAATTATGTAATTGCATATTGGCACTCAGTTTCCAATCTTTCCAATTCCTCAAATTTTAAATCTCAGCAGCCCAGTTACCTAAGGTATACAGCACTATGCTACTTTCAGCCTATCCTGTGCTAAAATTAATAGGCCGATTCCAGATCATTCCACATCAGATTCAAGCCTATCCAGGATGTGGTAGTCAAAGTGAACTCGGTTCTCCAGATGTATTGTGTCCGTCCCGGACGCAGAATCGAGGGGGACGCAACAGCACAAATGTTTCTGCATCAGTTTATGGACGATAAGCCAGACGGACAGAATAAGAAAGAAGTTGATGCCACAATGCCACGAGAAGTACATTGCAAGCATCAACATTGCATCGCGATCACTGCCTACATTTTTTGCAGGTTCGGCCACTATAAACGCCACCTGGAGGCCAAATGTTCCCTGGATCAAGAGGAGATAACTCCTCATCAAAGGACAGAGAACTTGATCGGTGAGTTTCATTTCCGTGATTGTAACCAGTAGTAATGCGACGCTGACATAGAGGAAAAGGCAATACAGCATTTTGATTGGCTCTTCTGAGAACTGAGATCTTGAGGCTAGAATGACCGACTGTATTGAGAAAAAGAGCATAAATGCTATATAATCAAGGCCCTGGTGAAATGTTTTCCCGCTCCATTTGGCTAGAATATCTGTCACACCAGATATCATGTAGAAGATGAAGATTGTTGCTATTTCCTGATTGGATAAGAAATCACTTTTGATGCCTTCAAATGAGAATAATCCGACAGAGATTACAAGACTTGATACAACCTTCCATACGCCCTCTACTGGGTGTTGTTGGAATCTTGGACAGCAAGGGTAGGTAACTGATGATACGAAGTCACAGTGTCTGTGTTTAGCAAAGTGATGCTGTTTAGTCACCTGAACGAGCCACCAGATGGCAGTTATAGCAAAATAGCTACTGGACACAATTAGACCTAGCTGAACCATGATTGGTTGAGAGCGAGTAAGCTTCACCAATGATGCAGCAGGACATCAACTGGTTTCATCTGAAAATGGAAATGTTCATATTTCATTATCTAGTAGATGATAATATTTAATAAGTCAAGGGGACATAAATACAATATGGAAAGTAACACTAAAAGAATTACATAAATGGTTTTTAAATTGTTTGGTCTTTGTCATAGAGTGTATATATCTTGATTTTTTTGCACAGATTTGTCATTTTTGGTAGATCTTCATAAGCGAGACAAAAACCTATTTATGATTTTCAGACCCAGATTTCTTGATGAATGAAATTGTGATATGTTTTGATGCTCAGAACAGTTTTCAATTTCATTTCATCAGTGCCCAAGTTCAACTAAAAATATCCGAATCATAAGTTACATAGCTGAAAGAGATTTTAATTAAAGCATATAAACAACCAGCAAAGATACTAATATTATACCTACAATGCACCCCACTTGAGAACGATCAATGGTTTGACAGATTGGCAGATCTTGCTCTTAGTCACTGTTCACTGAGAACCCTTCGTTTGTTTTCATTGATTTCGCCTTCATGGTCAAAGGGAGGTCACTCTATTATTTCACATAGTTCTGTAGATTTCGGTTAACAGTGTTCCCATGTCCAACAGAGTTCGAATCAGATAAAGAATTATGTCTTTTTAAAAAAAATAAAATTATCCAATTTTCAACATATAACGTTGATTATTTTTAAATATTACAAATAAAATGGCCGACCTATTTAGAATATTTGTGTTTCCAATATGCAGACCACCTCTTGAGTCAATACGCAAATTTGTCAAATGCTGTTCCCTTTCACTCTTTCTGCAGCGACCACACTGCCGATTTTCGATAATAGTAACATAAGAAAGACCTGTCAGTAAGTAATTCAAATATGTTTGTGAACTACTATCCATATCAAGCATTTATCTGTAGTCTATTGAATTTTAAAAAAACTAGAAAGACTTCAAATCGATTGTGAATCTTACCTGGTCCCCTTCCTTTGCCATCTTTCCTCGCTTCGTGGTCAGCAATTTCCGGGGTACGTTACCACCCAGTGTCATCATCATAATTATAGTCCTGCAGAATGGTGCAGAATAACAAGGCAATTGTGCACTTTTGGGGAAAAATACCAAATTTGGCATGAAGGTAGCTCTTGACATATTAAAAAAATTTGGTCTAAGGGCCAAGTCAATTTTCACCCAAGATGGCCGCCATTTTCAAAATGGCCGCCAACGTACGTAAAAAACATTAATGTGGTGTTTAAAATTGCATAATTGGCTGCATATTTCACCAAAAAGTTTGCTTAATTCAAAATTTTGGTTGTTGAAAAATGCAAAATGGCGGCCACCTTTACGATTAATGTCTCGCATGTTTCTATATTTTTATGATATAAATTTTCATAGTGTTTCTTTCAAAAATAAAGCAGAATTCCTCTGATTGACACTTTATTGGTAATCACATTGTTGACAAATAAAATTATCATACATGATGGCGTTAAGAAAAAATGACCAAAATACGCAATATTGTCAATTAAGTGTCATCTTTGAATCATCAATGAAAAAATATATTTTCTTGATCTTGATTTTTGTTCCTTTTGTACTGTTATAAAAAGATTCACATTAACCTTGTTTACAACTATTCAAGTACTCAGAGTCGTTCATAATTCCCACGACAAGAACAATACGTTGTACCTGCCATTTCAGCCTTGACACAGTTGCATCCACCAAGACATCCCCTGTTAACATTACAACCACACTTCAGGAGTTCTTGACATACTTTTGATGCTTCTGGTAAGGTTGTTTAGACAGGTTCCCACAGCTGGTGGCTGAGTCATGTGAAAGATGTAGTGGAATCTGATGATAATGCCACTCAAGATATGGAACTCTCCTGGGCAGCTTACCATGCTAAAAAGCTAGAGCATGATTCAGAAGCCCCAACTGATATCACCTCCCTTCTGCCTCTCTTTGCAGAAAAATCTCTACTTCACCGGCCATGATTCGGCATGCTATGGATGTTGTTAGGCAGAATGTACAATTCTTAAATCCTGGCCAAGCTCCTGTGCTTGCATTTGACCAGCCGTTATTTGCACTTGCAAAGCAGATCCAGTTCATCTGGCCAGATACTTATGGTGAAGACAAAATAGTTGTCATGTTTGGTGGTCTTCATATTGACATGGCAGCTTACAAGACCATCGGGGACTGGCTTGATGAAAGTGGATGGACGAGCACACTAGCAGACGCAGACATTGCCTCTTCAGGCACTGAAGACTCCTTCCTCCAGGCATCACACTTGACAAGAACAAGACATGCCCATCAAATTACAGCAAGTAGTTTGTATATCTTGATGCACAGGGCATATGATGAATACACAAAGAATTTCTCAATGGGTGAAACACCACAAGCTTTTGATGCCTGGCGTAAACAACGCACAGAAGAGAGTCCACAGTTCAACTACTGGTTCACTACATTAGAGTTTGAATTGACTATTTTGAGCTTTGTAAGATCAATTCGAGCAGCACATTTCAAGCTCTACATTGAGGCACTTAATCAGTTAATGCCATGGTCCTTCGCTCTTGATCATCCACATTACAGCCGTTGGTTGAGAGTTTGCACCCTTCCATTGCAGATATGTTTGAACGTGGCAAATTTGTCATAAGAAATCCCATCGGTCATTCTCTTCCATAGCAACAGATCAAGCGCATGAGCAAAATAACCGGATTGTTAAGGATGATGGCGGAGCTATTGGTCTGACCGAAAACACTTCACAGCTAATGCGATGGATGTGTGAAAATTTCATTTTTTTCTTTCTGTAAACGCTTTTAATCATTCAATAGTTGCCGAACTTGTGACATGTTACATAATCGCGTATATTTCTATCCTATATTGTCACGTAAGTCTTGGCGAGTCAGCAAGACTCCACATGGGTGAATACTTATCATTATTGATAGTAGAAAGGTTATACGAGTCATTGTCTTAGCCTTGCAAGGCAAATATTTATGTCTTGGTAGATATCAGGAATTGATGATGATGTAATTAGCTGGCATGGAAAACACGTTATCTTGAAGTCAGAAAAACATCACGTGATTGTTGGTCAAACATATCTCCATTGGGAGAGAAACGGACGATAACTTCACGGTTACGAGAAGAAGGAAAGCTGTGAACGAACTCAGAGAACTGAACATCTCTGGAGTGGTATCGACAGGACAACACAAGAATCCTGAAGCTGAAGTCAAACTGAAAGGCCTCTAGAGGAACAACACCAAACGATAGCAGATCCGTTTGCTCTATCTAAGAAACTGATGTCAATCTGTGACCAGTCTGTCACCCATCCGTTGCCGATCCAAACATCGAAAGTCGATTGGAGATGATGCCATTGTGCTGTAAAAACCATTGGTGATGACTGAATCCGATTCCTCTCGTTGTCTTTACTTCCCAGGAGGTAAAGGGTATCTTCTTCTGGTTGGTTGCAGCGAGGGTCCGAGGGCAAGGTAGCTCGAAGGATCAAGAGCAAAAACATTTGAACAAAAGCAGCAATTGTAAGTAACAAAGTTTGAAATTAATTTTTTGTGCCAACTAAGGCATGTCCAGTTTGGGCTAAATGCATTCAATATCTTGCAAATCAGGGTACTCCCGGTCAGCGTTAATCCCTCTCTAATAGGTAAAGATAATTTCGAGGATGGAACAAATGGATAAATCGGGCTTAAGACATGCATTCCTGACAACATTGACCATTGGCACATGCAAAGAAATAGAATAGAAGAGAATGAAAGTATTATCTCAATTTGCAGTTGCATTTTTGTTATTAATTGATTCGTTATCAACTGAAGGCCTTCTCTACGACAAACATTGCATTTAAAATTATGACATTTTTCATCATATCATGGAGAAACTGATATATTTTTAATAAAGTTTTAGATTACGATACCATACATTTATGCACATACTGGCATTTCACCTGGTGCACTAACTCTAGAGATTAACCTTTAATGTTGTCATTTTCTGGTTCATGTGCTCCTCATGTTCATTCATTTATTCAAGACAGTACGTTAACTCATGTACATAGGTCAATCATCTTACCTGCAAATCAAGGTGTGATTCTATTGTACAAGGGACCGGATGATTCGAATATATATATACTTATATATCTTTATGATATCGATGTTCCTGCATTTCAGTATTAAACTAAGAAACATGTTAAGCTAAATTAAATATCATGAATTAAGCGACATATTATAATGTATTGCTATTGCTTTAATTGAGTTTTTGAAACATCATGAACTAACCAACGTCGTACAATGGGAATTTTTATAACATTATAAACTAAGCAACATCCTACAATGGGAAACTTTGTAACATTATAAATCAAGCAACATTTTCGATAGAATACCAAGAAGCATGATAAATTGAGCAGCATCTTACGTAAAGTTATATGTAAAATTATAAACCCTGCAACATTTTCAACATCTTACAAAAGAATGAAGTATTACAAAGTAACCAGCATGAAACGGTGTTCCATTGATGGAATTCCAAGCACCAGTAAATGAATTTGTTAAGAGCAATCTAAGCGTTCAGTTTTGGAAATTACAAAGCAAAAATGTTGCTTTTTAATTTTGGGCAGCAACCTGCCATTTCACAACCCTTTAGAGTTTGATATATCAGATAAGCGCGGTGTTCTGAATACAGAAATCTGTTTAGAAGGGAGACGCCGTTTTGAATACTGCTTGCACTTTCAGTAAAAGGTAAGGAGAGAGGATATACACATACATGAATACGTTTATTCTGCAAAAATCGTATTTACGTTCACGGTTGGTTTAAAGGGGCAGTAGCACGTTTTTTTATTTTTTTATATTTTAAAATTTTCACTGATAATTGTAGGTTAATGTTAAATGTATTATTTTGACAGTGTCAAAAATCTCATTACACAAGCCAATCATCTATAGTCAAAGGACAAAGTATGAAGATTCATATAAAATCCATTGGCGGCCATTTTGTGTGAACAGCTTTTATTCATTTTGTGTAAGAAAAATGAATCGCATGGCTAAACTTTAAGTTATATATTTGAATTATTACTGCTCCATTTAGTTTAAATAAATTGTCTTTCAACCATTAATTTTCATTTTCCTGACATCACCTTATAATCCCCCTAAAAATGTGCTACTGCCCCTTTAACAAACAAAATATAAAAAATATACGTACATTGGCACGAGTTCAAAACATATAATCATGCTAACCATCGCACAAACGTATAAGCCGAAATATTCATTTACATCCAGACATAAAAGCATATACCGATCGCATGTATAAACGTACAGCACAATGTAATGCAGAAGGACACACATTACATACATTCATCACGCACAATCTTTGATATTCATAAAACAAGCAACAGATTAGCACTGTGAAAAGTAAGGGCGACATTGTGATGTTGGAAAAGCTCTCAGGTGTAAATACCATAAAATAAATGATTTACGACGTTTATACATTACTTGTTACTTGTGACTTGTAAAATTAGTGCAACAATAATTTCATTTCCAACTGAAAACTTTATTTTGGATGCAAGAACATATATGGCATGAGTTATTGAAGTACTTGTTTTGATTTCTAATTTTCATAATATTTTTCAAAATACTTTTTAAAATGACATGATATATTTAACGTTCAAATTTTTAGCCAAAGATGTGTTTGAATTTACGAAATATGAAATTTAGAAAAACAAACATTTGCATCCCACTTGTTATTTGAATACCGATTGATTTTTCAAATAATGAATAAGACGCTGCATTTTATGAATAACGAACAACTAACTGGTGTAACTAACTGGTAAGTATTCGTTCTAGAATACTGGAAACTCAATTTATATTCAAATCGTGTGCGGATCACACGTTTAACACTTTAAAAAGACTAGTTGCTCGTGGAGAAAATAGTTCATCCTTTCCTTCCATTATCAAAACGCGCCACACCGACCCACGTCCTCTCCCCAGCCTTGATGTATCGACCTTTTCCGCTTTATTTCTACTTCATGTTTTAAGGGTATCATAAATACCTCTTGTTCTGTAACTTTCCTCAAAAGTTGTTGAAGGAAAGATGTCATCCTGTGTACAGAACAAAATGTTATGAAAATCCTATTAGAAATTAAGGATAGGTCTTGTCATGACGCAAACTCTACCGTGGAAAAGAATGATAGACGCCTTAGATTAGGTCACCTAAAGGCTGAAGCGTCAAACCAGTATAACATTCAGGATAGACAGGGGGAAGAGAAAACATAGGATCAACCTGTTGTATGAAGAGAAACTATTACTACAACTAGATAGAACAGTTCTCATGTCTAATAGTTGGCCCTTACACGTCGACCTTGTGCCGCTGCCATATTTGCTGTAGGGGCCAGGAATAAAAAAATAGTTTGTTGACAACAGCTTTTTGGATGTTTGTAGAGTTGCTCAATCTTGCAACAGGAAGATGAAAACGTCTGAAAGTCGCAAACCTTCTCGTTAAGGCCGGGACGTTGTATCCTCATTTATCCTTTGAAGCCGAGCACATTGTTTGAAGGAGACACAGTTTATTAATTCTGCTTATTGTTGCACTATTACATGGTCAATCATTTCAGAAGATTCTAACTAACTAGAAATAGAAGTAAATATTTTGAATTGCTGTTAGACTATTTTGTGTGTTATTTCCCTCCACAACACCCCACGCCTCAACACCCCACTCCATAACACCCCACTCCACAACACCCGCTCCACAACACCCCGCTCCACAACACCCCGCTCCACAACACCCCACTCCTCAACACCCCACTCCACAACACCCCACTCCACAACACCCGCTCCACAACACCCCGCTCCACAACACCCCACTCCACAACACCCCACTCCACAACACCCCACTCCGCTCCTCCTCGTGGGGTGGCTCTCTAAAGGACATTAACCGGTTGTTGTTAGAATATGGGATAACTAATACCTTAAAAGTTATTCAAGCCGCAATGAACGAATTTAATCGATATAAACGTCATCTTTTTGGACAGTATGACAGAACTGCAGTTTGCATAGCACGTGTCTTGGATTTCAAATTGAATCACGTTGAGCGTGATGATGTGTATCTTGTCTATTACTATTACTATTACTATTACTATTCCACTAAACTATCACAGTCCGCCTACAGTGAACGATGAGGGAAATTCTAAGTTATGAAAATGCATGGATCATGTAGGTAACGTATTGCTTTCCACAAATTCGATCTAAACTATAGTACATGTCTTAAACTGAGTCGTTAATCATGAAACCATTGGCTCACAATTTATTTAACCGTAAAAGTGTAATCGGGTTTTGGCCGATTACAATTAATCCGCAAGTTAATTATCATCTCAAATTACAGAGACATACTTTGATAACGATGACCCTAGAAGATTGAAAATAACTGTCTTTTGGACAGTTGCAGTTATTGTTGTATATGGATCGCTAAAATATTTTCATTGAAAACGGAAAGATGAAAAATTCGTGTCAAAATTCCCCTTATTTTCCGATGGTCATTAATTGCAAGTTAGCTTTTTCAATAATTGTGATGAATGTTCCAAGAATGTCGACCATGATCTGTTCCTAATAATGGTTACAGGAGGGATGCTCTAGAAACAATTGTCCGCCTTTCAACAGAAAGCTAAAGAGTCTTAATTATGTCGTAATACGCCAAAAGGTAGCCGATTTGAAAACGATGTTGCAACAAATATTCCTTTTTAAGAAGCATATATCCTTACACATGCAGGATTGGTTTGCATGAGGTAGCAACAGTGCCATCGGCTACATACAACTAAAACGCATGGTAACATTAAATAATATCACCCATTCAGTATCAGTACTACATCCTGAGTCGCTCTCAAAATAGTCTTGAAGATCTTGCCACTTTTTTGGTTAATTTTCTCTTTGAAAAATATAGACAATCGCCTGTGACTATTTTTGTGTGGTCTTTGGCCTAAGTGGTCCCAGGTGGACATGTTTCAAAAGCCTGTCATATTTCAATTGCAGATACGTCCACAATATGCAGAAGAGCCACCTGCTTCTATTCCTGTCCTCGATCGTGGCAGTTGAAGGGGCAACTATCCTCTTATTGTTCTTCCCCTCTATGTATAGTCACATAAAGGGAACGTTGGGCGTGGCCAAGGAGTTAGTGTCACGTGGTCACGCCGTATGGAACGCCTTGCCTTCCTCTATGAACAATGACGAACGTTATCACGTTCCTGGTGTGAAGCCCTTGTTGTATACGTCAGTGGATGGCTATGATTTTGAAGGGTTAAAAGATAAACTTGTCTCTAGATATTTTGACGAAGATCGATTATACATACCCTCTGACGAGGCGAAAGAAATAAAAAACTTGATTCTCAAAGATGACGAGTTGTATCAAAAGGCCAAGAAGGTTCAATTTGATTTGGTAATATTGAGCGCCATGCGGCGGGCATGCATGCTTTCCATTTTCGCCTATAGACTTAACATTCCCTTCATTTACATAGGTGCAAGTTTTAACCCATATGCGTCAAAATCTCCTGTTGTTTTATCCACGTTCCCGTATCGATATTCCAGAAATAATCCTGAAATGGACTTTCTAAATAGAGTCGTAAGTTCTGTAAATGTTCTCGGAGCTTCGCTGTTCGACCCTTATTCCTATTATAAGGCAGTGGCAATCTACGCCCCAGAAAAGCCCTATATATCAATGGAGGCTCTAACTGCTCAGGGTTTGTTGTGGCTCGTGGATCTAGAACATTTGTTGCATTACCCACAGGCTCTTCTTCCTAACGTCAAGTTTGTTGGTTCCTTGTCTGCCTCTTCACCCAAGAAACTGCCAGAAAAGTATCAAAAGTTCATGAATGAAGCGGAAAATGGAGTTGTCATTGTTTCTTTTGGAAGTAACGTCAAGAAAATTCCACTCGAAATATACAATCGCCTTATTGAAGCATTCAAGCAAACAAACTACAACTATATATTCAAAACAATCAAGGTACAAAATGTGACTTCTGAGATAATGTTAACAGACTGGATGCCACAGTCAGATCTCCTTGCCCACCCAAATGTAAAACTCTTTATAACTCACTGTGGGGCGAATGGACAAAACGAGGCTTTTCTTAACGGGGTACCAATGCTTGGTTTCCCAATATTTGCAGAACAACATTTCAATGCCGAAAAAGTAGTCTACAAAGGTTTTGGTTTGAAAATGGATTTACGTTCATTTAGAGTCCATCAACTGGTTGGCAATATAACTGAACTGATAACAAACTCATCCTATTCTCAAAAGATCAAGAAAGCTGCTGCAATAACCAAACTACGAGAAAGGAGTCCAAAAGATGAAGCTGTTTACTGGATAGAACACGTGATTCAACATGGCGGCGAGCACCTGAGGTCGTATTGTCAGGACATGCCTTTGTATCAGTTCCTCAATCTTGACGTCATCGGATTGTTGCTCTTCATCCTTCATCTCTCTGTCTTCATCATATGGAAGTTGTGCAGCTGTATCTTCAGAAGGTGTTGTAAACAATCATCTGGAGGCAAACGCAAACAAGATTAAAAATGACTTTGAGAAGTAACTGATTCTGTTCTTCAAATCATGAACATTCAGTGGCTCGCACCTTAATTTATATATCAAGGCTATAATATCATGTCATGTTTACGAATAACATTCCCACCTCAATTTAAATATCAAATCTATAATACCATGTTATGTTTACGAATATTGCAGATATCATTTCAATTTATTATGCCAGTCGCAAAATGATAACCTCTACTGCAAAGAGTGAGTTGCGTTCTGTGCGTTTGGAAATAATGCTCAAAGCCTATGTGATAAAATAAGTGAGTATGAATGTCGGTCGGTGGACATCGTGCACGGGTATGGATGACAAGAGATTCAACGCAAAAGAAAAAGTTTAACTTTGTATCATGTATTGTATGATTGATAAAACATACTGTACGTAACGGCGTATAACGGAATCGCAAGGCCCTTTTATATCCAATAGAATGTTCAGATAATGCGTTTCCAACAATCAAATACTTTCACACCAAAACAGATTTTATCATAACGACAAAGTACATAATTATAATTTTGAAGTATACCAGCATAAGAAACTTGCCAATAGCTAAACAACAACACACAATCGGCTGTTCTCTTCTTTATTTGTGTACTACAAAGCTTAAGTTATTATGTACATGGCATTTAGATTAGTTTATTGCATGTCTTATATTATATTCAAAAGATCTTGTTTAAATATTTTGGATATTTGTTGGCAGTCTTTAAAGATGCAAATTTCAAAGGTCAAGGTCGGAACTTCTTTTGAAAATTCCGATGACGTCACAAGCGTTAATATTTTGAACGCCTTTGGTAGCGGGGAGAGACATGAAAATATAAATGATACAATGCATAGACATTAATTTAAGAAAAAAACCCAACAAAACTTTATGGTTCTTTAGCAAAATGTATGACTTGAATGAACTGACCGAAAAAAGTTTACTCACAGGTACTAAAGGCAGTTCAAGATTAATGTTTAAACACTTCATTTACCATTCGTCAGTGTTCTTTACTTTAGGATTGTTTAGTTTTGTTAAAGACTACACAGTCTATCGTCTAGTTTAGCTCTCCGCTTATGTTCGCTGTTTCAACGCAAGCTGCCATTGCAACTTAGCGGAAGGGAAGCAACTCTTGCCCCTAAGTGAGATAGACTCGCCTTCTTTGTTTGCTGGAAAGTGATAGAACGTGTGTTTGAATCCGTCAAAGACACCTTTAAATGTTTTAAATTTGAAAATCATCGATTTTATTATAGTTTTTTGAAATGTTAAAACTTTGGAGTTGTGACTAAATAACTTAAACGGTATTTAAAGGCATTTATGAGGAGGAAATATATTTGGTTGATTCACTGTCGCAGTCACTACACCGTTCATTTGCAGATATCAATGCACACATCTTTTTAAACAATGTCAACTATCAAAATGGTATTATCAAGCATTTTCTTCGAATAAATTTTTAAATGACATTGTATGATAAAGAAGTTATAATGCTCATGTGTTTTGGGAACGTAAATATCCAGCATTAGGAATAAACACTATGTATTTAGCTCACCAAGGCTCGCAAAATACAATGTCTATTCCTAATTCAGGATATTTACGATCCCAAAACACACTCTCGTGATAACCTCTATTTATCATCATCAATTAAACTGAACCCCAAAAGAAATGTTACACCTCTTTGAATTTGAATATCATAAAAAGTTACGTGTTCAGAGGAATTTGGTTTGTTGTGTAATAATACTCCATCAGTTTAGTACTTTGTGCTAAAATAGCAGACCTGTAACTTTAATGGTAAATAAGTAATCTCCAGTTCTTCATGGGTGGGGTCAATTGTCCTATTTCCGATCATGCAATAATTGAAGTGAAAATTGTAAAAATTGTCCGAATTTACGACCAAATTAAAAACAACAAAATCATTGAATACTCATTAAAAACAAATTGTATGTGATCAGTATCTGGAATGTCCACCATTGGCATTCAAACAAGCCTGAACTCTTCGTCTCACAGAAAAAGTCAATCGTCTGATGAAAGCAGGTGGTATCTGCCTCCATTCGACCATCAATGCAGCAATAAGTTGTTGACGTGTGTGTGGTTGGTGTCGACGTTGACGGATCCTTCGATCGATGTAATCCCAGAGGTGCTCGATGGGATTAATATCGGGCGATCTGGCAGGCCAAGACAAAACGTGGACGTTGTTGACATTGAGGTACTGTACGTCACTATGGCTACATGAGGACGAGCATTGCCCTGTTGAAAAAGGGTGTTTTGATGACGTTGTAAGAATAGAATGACCTCTGGCTGTAGGACCCTGTCAATGTACCTCTGCGCCGTCAGATTTCCGTCAATGACAATGAGGTCGGTGGTTGCGTTGCCGCGTATCCCACCCCAGACCATGACGCTGCCTCCACCGAAAGGGATAACTTCCTGTACGCAGCAGCGTGCCTCCCTGTCACCCCGGCGACGGTAGACCCTCCTTCTCCCGTTTGCTATGTGCATCTGGAACCGACTTTCGTAGGAAAATAACCGTCTCTGCCAGTTTTGATTCTGCCAACGTCGAACATTTCTAGCCCAAGCAACTCTGTTTTGTCGATGTCGGCGCGTCCACAGCATTGCTCGCATCGGCCGGTATGAACTTAGTTCATGTTGTTGGAGCCTTCTTCTCACCGTCTGGGAACTGATTCGGTGTCAAAGTGCAGTAGAAGCTGTCATTGTGGCGGCTTGAAAGCGGTTTCTGAGGTGCAGTTGAAGCAGGTGCCGGTCTTCATTTGGGGTTGTCACTGGCGGCCTGCCACTTCTAGCTGGGTCTCGAGTCGATCCAGTATGTTGTAGACGTCATCACAGCCTAAAAATGGTGAGACGATGACATCCGAATGCGGCAGCAACCTCTCCATCAGTGGACCCAGTCTGGAGCATTCCAATCGCTCTTTCCTGCTCTTCTGTTCTTAATTTCGGAATCGTAATCGAATTATGGTGTGAAATAATAAATAAAGGGGCCTTTATACCCGTTACCAACTGATTTCACGTGCATGTCATGCGTGGTAAAAATTCTATGGCTACCCAAAATGTTTAAGAAGTTCACTATTTAGAAAGTTTTAAAAACACATCTAGTCCGTAAAAATGTGCCAAAGCTTCCTAAAACAGTCGATGCACATTTTAAACAAAAAAGTTTTCTTAGAATCTTATGTGTTTAGAATAGAAAAATAACAAATCTCAAGATTTAGTCATTTTTCAGACAAAATAACGAATAAATATTTCTAAACATAACATTTCTTTTTTATGAATGTGCATTAATTATCAAAGAAAATAAAGTCAGTTTGGTTAATTTTTACAATTTTCACTTCAATTATTGCATGATCGGAAATAGGACAATTGACCGCACCCATGAAGAACTGGCGATAACTTATTTATCAATAAAGTTACAGGTCTGCTGTTTTAGGACAAAGCACTAAACTGATAGAGTGTTACAACAAAACAAAGCAAATTCTTCTGAACACGTAACTTTTTATGATATTAAAATTCAAAGAGGTGTAACATTTCTTTTGGCGTTCAGTTTATGTTCTCTATAATGTTTGGTATGAAGCAGATATTTGTTAAATTTACAAAGAATATATAAAAGTACTTCCACACTTGGTACACTCTGTGTGCCATTTCATCAACCATGTATAATTTATTCTTTATAGAGTTGTGTGAGTATATGTATCACCAAGAAGAATTACAAACAAAATGACATCATTCGTATTAACCACACATCAATTTATTCAGTCTGTACGCCATTTCATCAACCATGTATAATTTGTTCTTTATAGAGTTGTGTGAGAATATGTATCACCAAGAAGAATTACAAACAAAACGACATCATTCATATTAACCACACATCAAGTTATTCAGATAGTGTTGATTATTGTATCTTTATGTTGTTTTAAAGATGCTGTTTCATACTTGCCTGCGGTTCAGGCTGAAATTTAGCTATTGAGAAAAGAAATACATCACTTTGTAGAAAAATCTTTTGTCGAAATTTTGATATCATATTTAGATTGTTTGATCAACAATAACATACTTATTCGACGCCCAAACCACAGTACCCCTTGTAGAAAGGGCATAGCATTTAACGAACCCGCTTTCGGTGACGTAATCATTACGCGTGTAGGATTTACACTGTGTCACAACTAGCGTATTTGCGTTCGATGGGTATCAACTTTGGCAGCAACGAATACCTTATTCAGGGGAAAAAGAAAAGAAAATCTGAGGTGCGCGACAAAGACGTATATTTCAAGCCTATATTTAGAGACCGGAAGTTGTGAGATGGCCACACTTGATTCGCCTTTATCTTGGCTGCCGTTTCCGTAATTTTGGTAAATTATCTCATATTTAATGAATTAGTATGATACAGCATCTTTAAGGCAAATGTTTACTAAGAAAAAGAACTCTACTATATATGGTTATACCAATGGGTAGTTAGCTGTTATCGGGAGAGAAAGAAAAGCTTGGCTAAATCAGTGTTTAAAAGTCTAAATTTAAATGTCTTGTATCATCCTAAATTTAGAAATTAAAAATATTTAAAATACTGGAGTTGTTGTTTTGATAGTGTGTTTATAAAAGTTATATACTTGAATTTTCCTACAGGAAATGTTCACACGCAGTCTTTACCAGAACAGGTTTTACGTCACAAAGGTTACTTAAGTTATCTTTTCAACGGTTATTTAAAATCTCTGTCAATATGGAACAATTATATTAAAACCCACTGTGGTGAAACTTATAAAAAGTATTTTCTTAAAGATCCATATTCAAACTGTAGTTAATTGATATTTTTACTGTTTTTTGTTGTATCATAAGCAATGTAGTGAGACCAACCTTGAGAAAAGCTGACCAAAATTCAGTGAAAAAGGAGACAATTTACCAAAATAACCGAAACGGCAGCCCGGTATGAAGTCGAATCAAGTGTCGCGTTTTCTAAATATACGCTTGAGAGCCATCCTTGTCGCCCAAGTCGATATCAATCGAACGGAATTGAAACATGCTGTAAATCCTACACACATAATGATGACGTCACCTGAAGCTGGTGCGTTAAATGTTATGGTACATTTGCAGAGGGTGCTGTACTTTGGACGTCGGAGAAAGTATTTTATTGTTGAGTAAAACATGTAAACATGGTATCAAACTTTTGACAAAATCTTTTTTCTGCCGAGTGATATTTTTCAAATATGACGATGATAAATATTTGTATAATAAAAACTCGAAATACACTTGCTTCTTCTACTGCAGCCATGTTGATAAGCAGTAGTTTTTTAGAATGACAATGCGTTACTGACAGCATAGAAAGTCGTTAAGTTTAATCACTTACGTAGCTACTGATCTATTTAGTGAGGTATTTCATAAGATAGTTTCGTAATGGCTTTTGATGTTCTGTGAAGCGTTAAGGACATCGTGAATAGCATGACGGCCCCAAAGAAGGGAGCAGTTGGAAAGATTTACCTACAAGCCACACAAGCTACAGGCCTCAAGGCTTCTTCGACAATTGAAGGTTAGTTTCATGTACAAACACTTATCTAAATAATACAATAATAACATTTTAACATACTCGCAAGGTGTAAAGAATAAAGAGTATTGATGTGTAAGAAGTAACACAGTGCTATATTATTCATAAGGTTGAAAATAAGTAGTGACATATTTTCAATATGAGCACTAGTGCACGTATCACTTTTGCCTAGCAACGATTGTTGTAGCGCGAGTTGCCGTATTTATTCGCCTGTGACGTCATAACACTATTGTTCGTGACGTCACTGTCGCCGGCCATCGCAAGGGAAGCGGCCCGTTTCTTGGATATTTCTTAGATGGTTAAATGGAATAGAATCGGTTATAAAGAAATAATTACTCGTGCAAATTTGTGTAAAACCCTCGCTTTCGCTCGGGCAATACAAAAGTTCACCCGCATTTCGTAAAAGTCATTGGCACACTTCCTCGGGTAATAATCTCTATATATTTCATCATTTTATTTGTATAATATTTAGTTAATTTATTATATTATATTTAAGATCTAGACAACAGTTCTATCATGAAGAATATTCCACATTTTCCTTTGTTTCATATTTCTTTTGTCATCAATTGGAATCTCTGAAATCACGTAACAAAGCCAATTAAATATTGGCTAAGTCAGAAGTATTATTTTGTGTTTTTAACATGTCTTATCGATTTTTTTCGATTAGTTTTTCATTTTCTTTTACATTACTTGTCTGTATAAAAACTGCGTTCGCAAGGCTTAAATCAAATGAATTCAGTCATTCTTGCAAAATTCTTTGAGAGACATTTCAGAAGTTGGTTTGATGGAGAAGAACAAGTTCTTATTGACAATCAACTTCTTTATTGCATGAAATGTCATGTTTCGGTGTAGGTACAATTTCAAAATATGCTGCAGAACACTCTGCTGCACATTCTGCAGGACATTTGGAATACAATTATTATGAGGTCATGTCTTCTTTATCTTTATAAATCCTTATATAATATAAGTTATACCATTCAGAGGCAGGGTATTTGGGGAGATATCAGCCTCGAGCGAGTTGCATAACACCAAGCGAGAGGCTGATATCTCCCCCATATACCCCGCCTAGGCGAGTTGCATAACACCAAGCTCGAGGTTGATATCTCCCCCATATAATCCGCCTCTGAATGCTATAACGAATTTATCTTACTGAATGTTTAAACAAAACGCATATAATATGAAGATAAAGTAAAACGTTAACAGTGTAAACCCTTTGACTATAGTTTGATCAAAAGAAACCAGCTTGATCATGTGTTCGAGGTAACATACATTGGACATTTCAAGACGCTCAATCTGCACGCTTTTTTCATGCTTTTTATGTGCTGGGGTATAAATAATTTATCCTCCCGCTCAAGAGGGTGATGTCAGTATTTATCCAGGGTCACGTGGACCAATCAGAGATCAAGATTCTTACATGAGGTAGGATAAACTTAATTAACCCGATGAATCAATCCAAATCTCGAATTATTCGGTTGCACGATTGAAAATTGCATCAATTTATTAATATCCAGCAAAGAATCCGACATATGTGTACACCATGTACAAGGGAAATTCCTTGTTGAAGATTCAACATGTCAGATTCGGACTAGTTGTTCCCAACAGGGCAATGTCAACAAAACACATAGTTACAAGTAAATTAGATTTTCAATGATGGCAGCCAATTATGCAATTCCATATGTATAGTAAACACTGAAAACATGATTTGATGTCTTGACATTCTGCAATTACCAGTTGACACAGATTTCACAGGTGTCAACTTTTGCATTGTCATCTATGATTCTTAGGCGGTACTATTGTACCATTCAAAGACATTTAAAATGACATCTGAGACTTCATCCATACCAACTTATAAATGTACAAGCTTAGGTGCAAATTGACAGGTGACATCATTTGACGCTTGAATGTTTTGTTCATATAATGTTAATTTTATTATTATTCATACTTCTTTGTACTTTCTTCCTCTTTCTCGTGTAAAGAATAGTTTTCAAACTTTTCAAAAGTTCAGAAACATGAACATGAAGTTGACATATGCATGTTATAAGCGTATATCTTCCAATTTCAGATAAAACACGATGAGCAAGACCCTGCTACTTCTACTCCTGTGTTCAGTCATTACGGTTCAAGGAGAGAAAATCCTTATGTTATTCTTCCCTTCTTATAGCCACATCCGGGGAAGTTTGGGTGTGGCCAAAGAACTAGTGTCTCATGGTCACGTGGTTTGGAATGCATTGCCCACGTATTTCGAAAAAGACGAACGACTTCAAGTCCCAGGAGTAAAACAGTTGATTTATACGTCGACTGATAGAAATAGATTTGCACCAGTTGTAGAAAACATCATAGATAACTATTTCAAAACGCGTTGGCAAACAATAGTTCCAGATGAGTTGAAAGAGATTTGTGGCTTGATTCTCCGTGATGAAGTCTTGTTCTTAAAGGCAAAGACCATCAAATTTGATTTCGTCATCTTGAGCGCTCTGCCTGCAGCAAGCATGTTGACCATTTTTGCTTATAGACTGAATTTGCCTTTCATATTCATTGGACCCAGTTTCAACCCAGATGCATCAAGGTCTCCTTTCGTACTATCGACATCCCCTTTTCCAGTTTGGGGGCAAAGTCCGAAAATGGACTTTGAGAATCGTTTCATCAGTTCAATTGCTGTTTTTGTAATTTCCTTTATATATAATGCATTTTCCGATTCAAAACCAGTGGCAGTCTACGCTCCAGAGAAGCCCTACATCTCGTTGGAGGCTCTAACTGCTAAGGGTTTGCTGTGGCTCGTGGATCTAGAACCTTTGTTGCATTACCCACAGGCTCTTCTTCCTAACGTGAAGCTTATTGGTTCCCTGTCAGCCTCATCACCTAAGAAACTACATGAAAAGTATCAAAAGTTCATGGATGAAGCGAAAAATGGCGTTGTCGTTGTTTCTTTTGGAAGTAACGTCAAGAAAATTCCATTGGAAATATACAATCGCCTTATTGTAGCATTCAGGCAAACAGACTATAACTTTATATTCAAAACAAACAAGGTACACAATGTGACTTCTGAGATTATGCTAACAGACTGGATGCCACAGTCAGATCTCCTTGCCCACCCAAATGTAAAACTCTTTATAACTCACTGTGGGGCGAATGGACAAAACGAGGCTTTTCTTAACGGGGTACCAATGCTTGGTTTCCCAATATTTGCAGAACAACACTTCAATGCTGAAAAAGCAGTCTACAAAGGTTTTGGTTTGAAAATGGATTTACGTTTATTTAGAGTTCATGAGCTGGTTGGCAATATAACTGAACTGATAACAAACTCGTCCTATTCTCAAAAGATCAAGAAAGCTGCTGCAATAACCAAACTACGAGAAAGGAGTCCAACAGATGAAGCTGTTTACTGGATAGAACATGTGATTCAATATGGCGGCGAGCACCTGAGGTCGTATTGTCAGGACATGCCTCTGTATCAGTTCCTCAATCTTGACGTCATCGGATTGTTGCTCTTCATCTTTCATCTCTCTGTCTTCATCATGTGGAAGTTGTGCAGCTGTATCTTCAGAAGGTGTTGTAAACAATCATCTGGAGGTAAACGCAAACAAGACTAATTATGACCTTTAGAAATAACCGATTCTGTTATTCTAATCAACAATTCAGACGCTGTCAAACATAGTGGAAACCACACAGTATGCATCATGTTGATGACCCCCCTCATTCTTTGACAGACTAGTAAAAGAATCATTTTATCAACGAAAATATCAAACATTCCCACCTCAATTTAAATATCAAATCTATAATATCATGTCATGTTTACGAATATTGCAGGGATCATTTCGATTTATGATGCCAGTTGAAATAATAACTTCTAGTGAAAATAGTGAATTCCATTTTGTGGATGATAAAACATGCTCTAAATAAACAGCATATAATGGCATCATTGTGTGTTTGTAATGTCCGTTCAGAAATATAGATAATGCGTCTCCAATTATCAAATGATTTAACACAAAAACAGTTTTATAATAACGACAAAGTACATGTACATAAATTAGAACATCTGAAACTTCAGGTAGCTAAACAACAACCCACAATCGGTTGTTCTCTTCTCCATTTGTGTACTACAGTTTCACATTTAATTATTATACACATGGCATTTAGATATTTATTTCTATATCATATTCAAAAGATGTTAAAATCTTTAGGATATTTTTGGCAGTCCTTTAAGTACTATAAGAACTAGTATCCTTCATTATCATCATTAATTACGTTTTCTATAATGTTTAGTATATGAGATATTTGTTAAATATGCAAAGAATGCGTAAAAATACTTCACACTTGGTACACTCTGATTTATCATCTGAAAATACTCTTGCTACGAGTGAGTATTGTGAGTATATGTATCTACAAGGAGAGTTGCGAACTTAAAAGCAATAGACATTGCCTTCAGCATGTGTTGACATCATAAATATCAACTACACTTCATTTCATTCAGATAATTTGGATTATTGCACTTTTATGTCATCCTTTAAGGGACAGTCCTATTTGGATTTTTTTGTGTGGAAAGAAAATTAAAGAGGACACAGTGATGCATACTATTCTTTGTCAAATTGTTAAATCTAAAAAAAACCCTAGAATGTTGCCCTCTGTAACATATCTAATAATATAGAAGTGTGAAATAACCATATGTCATATTTATCATGTCAAGTATTAACAGAGAAGTACACTTGAACTTTGTTTCCACAAAAATACCCAGATAAGGCTGTCCCTTTAAGGAAAATGTTAACTGAAAAAGAACTCCATACTACTCAGCTGTTGTTTTATATTAATAATAATTGATAATAGGTAATTTGTATAGCGCCTTTCCACGTCACAAGGATATGCTCAAATGGCTTCCTGAGTCCAATGTTTTAGAAGATGTTGTTAACTATTGTCTTGAGGAAACTATATATGGGCTAAATCAATGTTACAAAATATCAATAATGTCTTTCAAATATTAAAACTCATATATTAGATAGTTTTATAAGCAGTCAGAACAGTCTATAAGACCACTGGCTTGATTGCTGGTTGTGGGGTAAGCTTCCTAAGGTGTTGTTTTTGCCATTATATTGACGTTTTTACACATGATAAGCTATAATAAGTTAGCAATTGTTAGTGTTCTGTCTTCTAAATTAAATGTCTTGTATCGTTCTAAATCTAAAAATTAAAAATCTGTTAAATACCAGAGTTGTTACTCTCTCATTTTTTTGATACTATGTTTTAAAATCCTATATTTGAATTTTTCAAAAATTTTTTTGGATATGTCAGCCTCTACCAGAATAGTTAATGTAATAAAAAACATTTTAAAGATGCTTCCGTAGTATCATACTTGCAATATTTTAAAAAGTATTTTTAATGTATTCGTTGTATTTGTAGAAAAATTTAGCGACCAACCTAGGGAAAATCGGACTAAAATTCATTAAATATGAGATAATTTACCAAAATTACGGAAACGGCAGCCAATATAAAGGCGAATCAAGTGTGGCTATCTCACAACTTCCGGTCTCTAAATATACGCTTGAAAACCGTCTTTGTCGCGCACGACTTGATTTTTTTTTTCTCCGAATAAGGTATTCATTGCTGCCAAAGTTGATACCCATCGAACGCAAATACGCTAGTTGTGACACGGTGTAAATCCTACACCCGTAATGATTACGTCACCCAAAGCGGGTTCGTTAAATGCTATGTCCTTTCTACAAGGGGTACTGTGCTTTGGGCGTCGAAATAAGTATGTTATTGTTGATTAAACAATCTAAATATGATATCAAAATTTCGACGAAATATTTTTCTACAAAGTTATGTATTTCTTTTCTCAATAGCTAAATTTCAGCCTGAACCGCATGCAAGTATGAAACAGCATCTTTAAGGTGATCTTTTATATTCTTGCGTCACGTAAGTTATTCAAGTAATCTATTCAATGGTCATTTAACATTTCTTTCAATATGGAACGATGATATTGAATCCATCTGTGGTAATTCTTTTCAAAGATTTGTCTTTCAAGGCAGACATTATTATAGAAAACACGAAATACACTTGATATATTTACTGCAGCCATGTTAAAAAGCAGCAGTTACTTAGAATAGCAATGCGTCACTGTCGGAACAGAAGGTCGTTCAGTGAAATCACTGAAGTAAATCTACTAAACTATTTAGTCATGTAGTACATCGAATAATCTAAGTTATAAGGCTGGTTGATGTTCTGTGAAGCGTTAAGGACATCGTGAATAGCATGACGGCCCCAAAGAAGGGAGCAGTTGGAAATATTTACCTACAAGCCACACAAGCTACAGGCGTCAAGGCTTCTTGGACAGTTGGAGGTTAGTTTCATTTACAAATACTTATCTAAATAATACAATATTAATGTTTTAACAAACCGGCAAGGTATAAAGAATAAAAAGGATATTTGGACATTTGAAGGTAACTTTTAAAAAATACCTTAACTCTCCAGAAGCATCGCAACTGTTTCTGCTCTTTGGTGCTTCCTTTGGCTAATCGCTATATGAAGATGAGAAAGATGTGAAGTAGTTTGCTATTCTAAATGGGGTTTTAGATAAAAGATAATAGTTAATGATAAAGAATATAGACGTTTAAAGTGGTTTTTTTATCATGTTTTCTCAAATTCTTTTTTTTATTATTTTTAATTTTCTTTACTTAACATTTATGTAGACTGGTTTAATTAGACATAAATCAAATGAATTCATTCATTCTTTTAAATTTTCTGCACCATTTTTTCATATTCATTGCGTGAGTAAATTTATCTAAGTGTTTATACATACTGTCCTTTCTACTTAAGAGCAGCATTATCATTGTGATTTGTAAATTAGATGTTGAGAAGATTTTGTTGACGAACATAAAATTTTGGAATGAATCCAAAACAAACTTATTGATTCAGCGGAATGCTGATTTGGGAATGATTGATTTGGGAAAAGAATGAAATCAGCAGTTAAATGCTAGGTCTTCTTACAGTGCAATGGTCTACGTGATGACAATGAAATGGCAGAATATTTCAAAACATTCTGCTGCATATTTTGCAGGACATTTTGATAACGTTCTACAGAGATCATGTATTTTTATCCTTCCTTTTATCAACTTAATTATCCCAATGAAACAATCCAAAACGTGTTTACTGCAATTATTGGGTTGAGCAATTGAAAATTGCATCAATTGGGAATTCCTTGTTGATGATGCAACGTGTCAGATTCACACTGGTTGTTTTCGATAGGACAATGTCAACCCAAACACCATAGTTACAAGTACAGTAAATTAGATTTTCAATGATGGCACGCTAATTATGCAATTCAATACGTTCAGTAAACACTGAGAACTGGATTTGATGTCTTGACATTCTACAATTACCCTTTGTCAAAGATTTCAACATCCTTTTAAAGTCACCCACCAAAAAGCTTATGTAAATGATTACTTTTAATAGATACTTAAGTTTAAAGCTAAATCATTTCAGGAAATACGAATGACTATTTGATACCTTCTTCAATTCAGACTCGTTTTGGTCATCCATGGTGTCAACTATCATTTCATCTATGATTCTTAGGCGATACTATTGTACCATTCAAAGACGATTCAAAGACATTTAAAATGACGTGTTAGACTTTATTCACACCTACTTATAAATGTGCAAGCTTAGGTGCAAATTGACAGGTTTTAATTATTATTATTATTATTATTATTATTATTATTATTATTAGTTATACTTCTTTGTACTTTCTTCCTCTTTCTCATGTAAAGAATAGTTTTTTGGCTTTTTCAAGTGTCCCAAAACGGAACATGATGTTTACATTTTAAAATCGTATATCTTTCATTTTAGGTTAACACCATGAGCAAGACCCTGCTACTTCTACTCCTGTGTTCAGTCCTTACGGTTCAAGGAGATAAAATCCTTATGTTATTCTTCCCTTCTTATAGCCACATCCGGGTAGGTTCGAACGTGGCAAAAGAACTAGTGTCGCGTGGTCACATGGTTTGGAATGCATTGCCCACGTATTTCGAAAAAGACGAACGACTTCAAGTCCCAGGAGTAAAACAGTTGATTTATACGTCGACTGATAGAAATAGATATGAATCAGCAGTAGAAAACATCATAGATTATTATTTCAAAACAGGTGGTGTAACAATGGTTCCAGATGAGTTGAAAGAGATATGTGGCTTGATTCTCCGTGATGAAGGTTTGTTTTTAAAGGCCAAAACTATGAAATTTGATTTCGTAATCTTGAGCACTATTGCTCCGGCAAGCATGTTGACCATTTTTGCTTATAGACTGAATGTACCTTTCATATTCCTTGGAACCACTTTCAACCCAGCTGCATCAAGATCTCCTTTCGTACTATCGACATCCCCTTTTCCAGTTTGGGGGCAAAGTCCGAAAATGGACTTTGAGAATCGTTTCATCAGTTCAATTGCTGTTTTTGTAATTTCCTTTATATATAATGCACATTCCGATACAAAACCAGTGGCAGTCTACGCTCCAGAAAAGCCCTACATCTCGTTGGAGGCTCTAACTGCTAAGGGTTTGCTGTGGCTCGTAGATCTAGAACCTTTGTTGCATTACCCACAGGCTCTTCTTCCTAACGTGAAGCTTATTGGTTCCCTGTCAGCCAGTGCACCAAAGACACTACCTGAAAAGTATCTTAAATTCGTAAATGAAGCGAAAAATGGCGTTGTTGTTGTTTCTTTTGGTAGTAACGTCAAGAAAATTCCATTGGAAATATACAATCGACTCATTGAAGCATTCAAGCAAACAGACTATAACTTTATATTCAAAGCATACAAGGTACAAAATGTGACTTCTGAGATTATGATAACAGACTGGATGCCACAGTCAGATCTCCTTGCCCACCCAAATGTAAAACTCTTTATAACTCACTGTGGGGCGAATGGACAAAACGAGGCTTTTCTTAACGGGGTACCAATGCTTGGTTTCCCAATATTTGCAGAACAACATTTTAATGCCGAAAAAGTAGTCTACAAAGGTTTTGGTTTGAAAATGGATTTACGTTCATTTAGTGTTAATGAACTGGTTGGCAATATAACTAAACTCATAACAAACTCATCCTATTCTCAAAAGATCAAGAAAGCTGCTGCAATAAGCAAACTACGAGAAAGGAGTCCAAAAGATGAAGCTGTTTACTGGATAGAACACGTGATCCAATATGGCGGCGAGCACCTGAGGTCGTATTGTCAGGACATGCCTCTGTATCAGTTCCTCAATCTTGACGTCATCGGATTGTTGCTCTTCATCTTTCATCTCTCTGTCTTCATCATGTGGAAGTTGTGCAGGTGTATCCTTAGAAGGTGTTGTAAACAAAATTAAATATGGATGAAAATGTGAAAACAAAAGCAGTATTCATTTCATGTTGGTGAGTCAACAGTCATCAGTATAGTGAAAATGCAATTGCTGCAATGAAACTCCTATTATAATTGATCATTATACATCAAGAACGTAAAAATCGAAAACGTAGACAAGTTTAAACAACGAGTATTTTTTGTGTGCAACAAATAAGGTGTTGATAATTTGATTGAATATATTATGTTTCTTATTGAAAAGTGCCTTTGTTTGTCAATAAAAAAGCACATATATAAAGGCTTATGCTTGTTTCATCTGTTGTAATACGAACACTTCTCACGCTATAAATTGAGTGTTTTGATTGGATGCAAGTTATGATTTGCGACCGTCAACGTTTTTCTGGCTGAGCAATGGAAATTAAGCAAAAATCAGTATTTCATTTTGATCTTTTCTGTAATAGTTTGTCCTGGAGTCATGAGTAAATTTATTCAAAATGTATGGCATGATTTAAGTCATATTATATAATATATACGTTTGGAATGGTTTATTCGGATTGATTCGTTTTCCAGATATTTTAGTCGAATTGTTTATAAATGATGCGTTGAGAATTTTATTAATGTCACTTGGCATTTTCTGATTTTGTCTTTTTTCATGGTACAAACTAAATTCATTATATTAAAACATAAAATCACCAGCCTCTATGTTGTTTTTCTTCCTTTGACCAGCTATTTATTGTTCAATGCGCACAGCACCCTTGTCATCGCGTTATCCCTCGCTCTGGCTTAAGAATTATCACTATTCAGACACATTCAAGCAAAGTACAACACCGACACTCGTGTAATATTATCAACAATGTACTCTTTCACCCAAACCCAAGTTCACGCTTAACCTGATAATGATATAACTCTTGTCAAATATGTTACATCCTTATCAGTTTAGGCTTAAAGGCCAAAAGTCAAACTGCAATATTTAAAAAATAATTTTTACTGTTTTTCGTGGTATTTTTAGCAATATTTTGCGATCAACCATGAAATATTCGGACCAAAATTCATTAAAAAGGAGACAGTTTTCCAAAAAGACCGAAACGTAAGCCCCGGCATGTCGACATCAAGTGGGGAATTAAATGTGGCCATCTCACATTTCCCGTTTTCTAAATATATGCTTGGAAGCAGTCTTTGTCACGCACGACTAGATTTTACCGAATCAGGCACTAGTTGGCGCCAAAGTTTATACCCATCGGATGCAAGTGCGGTTTTAAATCTACACACATAATGATGATGTCACTGAAAGCGGGTTCGTCAAATGCTATGGCACTTTTGCAGAGGATACTGTACCTTTGACGTCAAATTAAGTATTATATTTTATATATCACTATAATGATATGATATCAAACTTTCGGCGAAAGATTTTTCTACCGAGTGATGTATTTCTTTTCTCAATAGCTTAATTTTATCACGAGCCGCATGCAAGTATGATGATGGGGCTTAAGCAAATTGGGAAGATTCTGTTTATTACTAGGCCATCCATTACGCCTAATGATTGTGAAAGGAATAAGTGAAAATTGTTTTCTACTAGAAAAGTGATTCCCTTTGATTCTCTTATGAACTGAATATCTCTTCATGCGGAACCAGTATCGTTATTTGAGACATCGTTATGATTGAATGCTTCCATAGAATGATGCAGTTGTGTGCCCAGATGTACGACACATATATAACTGAATATTAGATGAATTATATATAAATATACCTCCATACCTGCAATTGGAAGGGGTATAATTTTAAGAACTTAAATCAAGATGAGTTGAACTGAATCAGCATAAAAGTAGGTCCCTCACTAGCGTCGCCAACTAGCATTAAAGGGGCGGTATCACGTTTTAGGTGGAATATAAGATGAAGTCAGGACAATGAAAATAAATGGACAGTGTATTTAAACTAAATGAAGCAGTAACAAATCAAATCTTTTTGTAAAGTTTGGCCATGCGATTCTTTTCTTACACAAAATGAATTAAAGGTACAAAAATGGTCGTCAATGGACTTTATGTGAAACGTTATAATTGTTGCCTGACTATGGATGATCGGTTTATGTAGTGAAATGTTTGACGCTATCAAAATAATACATTGAGAATTGACGTACAATTATCAGTGAAAATTGAAAAAATACAATTTTCAAAAAACGTGCTTCTGTTCCTTTAAGTGGACAAACGGGTTTTCAAAACGTTTTTTTCTCAAGTAGTGAAGATATATTACGCATTTTAAATAAATTGTCTGCATAATCAGTCCTCTGATAAAATTGAACTTTAAGGGTAGTCGGTCATCCAGACCCTAAAGCAAAAATATTCAATTGACGACCAACCAAGTCTACTTAAGTATAGCAAATCTAGATCACTCAGCTTTAGTCCTCTTCTGGGCTCCTTTTTGTTATGATACAAGGATCGTTTAACTATATTGTCAATATTAGAAAAAATACTTCTGAGACTTAATGTTAGTTTACTCTAAGAGTTATCGTCTACTTATAATGTATAAATGTACACGAAAAATATGCAAAAACAGGTTATTTGTGTAGATGGGATTTCTTTCATATATTGTATGTATTGAGAGTGAAGTCTCTTCTCGTAGAACTCGATGTTGAGAGCTGTCACCTACATTGAATCTATGAATCTACACGAAAGAGGACAGAATCAGGCTGGTTGTCCAGCTATTTCGGAAAAGGCTCTATATTTGTGATATTGAGGTCTTGATGCGACATCATAGTACTTTAACATTAAGCGCATTTTGGCGATTATTTCTTTAACTTTGAAATTTGATTTTCTCTCTTTATCTGTTTTAGGCTATATTTGTAAGCATTTTAGTGAAGAGGAAATAATGTCATTTTACATCTTGATATAATGTCTAAGTATGTAAATAAACTCAAGACGGTCAGAGAAGATGTCACAATTCATGTGCAATATCTTTCGTCCCCGTGTTCTTTGCTAGAAAACCTAAGCTGATCAAGAAAATAATTGAAACCTTCTCGTTTTTTGGGATATGATAATGGTTCTTACCATCTTCCTACGCAGAGCCTAAAACGCCAGTTTCCGAACTGTCATTTTATGCCTTGATGCAGAGCCTTTACTTTTCTGTGCTGCTATAGTGCCCCTACAGGCTAGAGAGCAAGCACAGAAAATTCAAGGTTATGCAGCAAGGCATAAAATTGACAATTTGGAAACTGGCGTTTAAGGTTTTGCGTAGGAAGATGGGTTCTTACACTTGTTACAAAGACTTTTACTACGAGTCCATGTCAATTCCACAGTTGCTGTGACAACTCACGTACACATGTACCTTGAAGTGCAAACATCTACACAACAGATAACCTGCAAATGTCGAAATCTGTCAGGTCAAGGTTGTCCAGCTATTACGATAATTTAAAAAAAATATTACCTCTAAATGTCCATTAAGACGAGGAATCGACAGTTTACAGTCTGTGGACTGCAGACTTTATAGTTCCCCTTCAACAGTCTCCATAAATAACGATAATGGTCTTGAACGCTCCACGGCGCATTAACGTTAACCTTTGTTTGCCTTGCAGTTATATTATTAACTACACGTGTATATGATTTTCAGTGTCTATCTTTTGCATTATTGAGTAATTACAATCTCATTGAATAAATATCATACATCACTTTCTTCTGTCTACGTCAATATGAGCGATATATTTATTTCTTGGTTTATAAATAAAATAATAATTGTAGGAGTGCTTTACACAAGAATCCAGACAGAGACAACGGTTTGAGTTAAAATACACGTAATATTATATGTATTTAAGTTACCGTGCCAATATCCGGTGGTCAATACAGGAATTATGCATGCAATATTAATATAAGGCCAACTGCACTGGTGCATTCTGACAACAATTTAGAATATTTCAATATAATATTTTAAGTAAACCTTAAAATACATAAGCCCAAAATTAAGTCTAATATTTAAAAGAAATACGTATGTTTTTTGGCCATTTCTCGTATTCATTAGTCTTACAAAAATCAGGTATGAATAAGAAAAATCTAGACTTGCTGAATTTGGGCCCATACTAAAAATGCTCCCATAAGATATACAATCAAGAGGTAGGTCGATTAAAAATACATTTTTTGAACTACATGAAATTTGCACTAAGCTTGCAAATAGAAAGATTTGTTCAGCAACTGTACCTATATATTAAATCATTTCGCCATATCTCATCTGTATTTATACATTTTGCTTGAGATTAGGAAATGGCTACCACAAACTGGATGTATTTCAAGGTTGACATGCTTGAGACTGATCATTGTAAAGCATTCGCCAAAAAGTAATATAGAGAGGTAAATACATTTTGAATAATTAATTTTCAAAAATAGTGATCTCTGACCTTGGAAATAGTCGAGAGATCACATGCTTTTATCAATAAGCAAAAAGAAGAGTTAAACATAGAAAATATCCCCAGGACAAAGTTTACTTGGGTCGGGTATTGTGTCAATAATATATACATGTATAGATCACGTTTTGGTGATTTCTTTACACTATGACAAGTACAAAGGTTCAGTTGTTATAAAGGCACCACTCGATCGGCTTTCATCCGCCATTTTGAAAGTTTAGCATCGCGAGAAAACAAATGTGCAGTACTATTCTAATTCATTAACAAAATTAAGTAATAACTACTAATTGATTGATAGAAGAGAAGCATATTTACAAATAATTCATATTAAAAGTTATCAGTTGCGATAGCATTTTGTCGTAATAATGCATTCCACGATTGTAGCTTTGATGAATGGCTTCATTTCATGACGTTTTTATTTTTTGAGCGATATTCTTTATTTTTTGTCAAATTGTCAAATCTTTAACAGCTAAAATGCTTCTCTCACAAACATATATGAAATTAAGTGTGAAATTATCATGTAAAAATCATATTTAATTGTAAACAGGAAAGTCCTCCTGAATTTCGTTTCCACAAAAAATACCCCGCTCGAATAGTCGCTTTAACTTAGATAGATACACTGAATGAACCTGAATGTAGACTGTGACCTGTGAATGACATTGATGCTGTTCATCACTCCCACCCAACCATGACCGACGTACCGGTTTATAAGTGGATGTTATTATAAAATATATGCTAAAGTTGTTTTCTGGTTATTTTCATATGTTTTTAGATTAGGGGAAAATATAAAAGCCGGCAACAATGTCATTTGTAAATTTATACTTTCATGATTCTTTATCAGTCATCAATCTCCATTCACGGCAAAAACGCAAAAAAACGATGCCAACTGTTCATCGTGTCAAAAACAACTCCAGGCAGAATAGAGTTTCCCCCCGAATATAACTTAAAATATTTGGCTTGTAAAAATGAATGCACCAGGACGTGGGACATTAATTCTTTATACACATGTGTACACACATGAAGCAAAGATAATCTATACGCAACTATCTAGCCCGCATAAATTGTATATTTTGTAATAATTACAGAGGTCTAAGATTTTGATATTATTTTGTTTTAACAGTGCAACAAGACCTTTGAATGTTTCTGTAGAACTATTGATAAAGGAAAGCTCATGGAATATTCTTCTGAGATGCAAAAATATACATTTTTGACATTTTTTATATTCAAAGTCTTCATCTAAATAGATATCTTATTACATGTCGGTATTTATCAAGTATTTTAACAGTCCGATTGCTATGTCAAAAGCGACTGTATGTGTGTACAACATGTGTCCCGAGACGGGCAGTAGAACGGGGTTTTGACATTTTTATTTTCAAATTTGCCTAAATATCAAATTATTACAAATGTATTATTTAAGGAGGGTTAGAAACATAGGTAAAACAAAGATAAGAAATACCTACCCCCTCTAGAATTTAATATTGTAAATAAAATGTAGGTAAAACATAGATAAGAAAGACCTGTAAATAAAATGTAGGTAAAACATAGATAAGAAAGACCTACCCACTCTAGAGCCTGATGTTGTAAAATAAAATGTAGATAAAACATAGATAAGAAAGACCTGTAAATAAAATGTAGGTAAAACATAGATAAGAAAGACCTGTAAATAAAATGTAGGTAAAACATAGATAAGTATGACCTGTAAATAAAATGTAGGTAAAACATAGTTAAGAAAGACCTGTAAATAAAATGTAGGTAAAACATAGATAAGAAAGACCTACCCACTCTAGAGCCTGATGTTGTAAAATAAAATGTAGGTAAAACATAGATAAGTAAGACCTGTAAATAAAATGTAGGTAAAACATAGTTAAGAAAGACCTGTAAATAAAATGTAGGTAAAACATAGATAAGAAAGACCTACCCCCTCTAGAGCCTGATGTTGTAAAATAAAGTGTAGGTAAAACATAGATAAGAAAGACCTGTAAATAAAATGTAGGTAAAACATAGATAAGTAAGACCTACCCCCTCTAATATCAGGTTCCTGTGGTTAGAAACCCCAAACCGATTATCCATGACGAAATTATCAGGTATGATACACACACTATATGTAGCCAATTTTGTGTTGACACAGTTTATAAACCATCTGAGGTAGGGGAATGGATTCATGTAGCTTAACCAGACACGGTACGTTTGTTTTAATACTGTGACTTGAAGAATATTGTCTTCGAATTGCTAACATTTATTTCGTTTTCGTGAGATCAATATATTCACTTTATACTGCTCTCTTAAAACGTTTTAACATCGATTCTATAAACTTGACGGTTATATAAACTGAACGCCAAAAAGAAATGTTACACCTCTTTGAATTTGAATATCATAAAAAGGTAGGCCTACGTGTTCAGAGGAATTTGCTTTGTTGTGTTGTAACACTCCATCAGTTTAGTACTTTGTGCTAAAATAGCAGACCTGTAACTTTAATGGTAAATAAGTAATCGCCAGTTCTTCATGGGTGGGGTCAATTGTCCTATTTCCGATCATGCAATAATTGAAGTGAAAATTGTAAAAAATAACCAAACTGACTTTATTTTCTTTGATAATGAATGCACATTCATAAAAAAGGAAATAAGTTACGTAGCGTTTAAGCATTGCGCATAAAGATTGACATTGCCATATGTTATAGGAGACTTGTGTCGGGTTTCTGCTTGATACAGTACAATTTGTAATTATGAGATTTTGTCAAAGTTCTTAAACTTTTTCTATTGGTTGCTCCATCACAGCTACCAGTATGTATATTTAAACTGCATTAATCATTTTTATTTTAAAGCTTAAACCTTTTCTTTTAAGAAAACCTATATATACAACTCAAAATAAGTTAAGGGTCAAACCTATATCTCTTCAGACTTTTGAAAGAGGAACAACTATTGCGTGGCTGCGGCTTGGTTGCACACACAAAATGTTCCACAGGGATCCACTGTTTGCATTCAAATAGTGATAGAATACACCGTTTAGAAGAGCGGGAAAGGGCGATTGGAATGATGCAGACTGGGTCCACTGATGGAGAAGTTGATTGTAGCCACACAATGATTTCTATCTTAATCAATATTCTTTTGCTTATGTCTTACTATGACGAAATTTCAGATGAAAGGAGCATCAATATCATAGTGACTTTTGTGCTCAAAATGTTCATTAAAAATGCACATGACAAATAAAGAGATATAACCAACTCAAAACGGTCTGGTCACAATTCGTTTGGCCGATGCATACAGTTCAATGAGCCTCAGCTTTTGGGATGAATTATTGATTTTGCGGGACTGTCACTCTTGTTGTCTTTGAATGTGACACATGCTTTTACACAGTTTTTGTCGTCAGAAAAAAGTGAACTCATTTCATCAAAATTTCTGTTTGATTTTTTAAATTCATATCTTGACTATGCTCATAGGTTCAACTTCTTTTGAGTAGTATAGGAGTCAAATCACACTACATTTTCCAAAATGATACTTAAAAATATAAATAATTCTGAAACGTAGATATTAACGACTTTGAAGGTTCTTTTACGTGCGCACCTTTCACTACACGCATAAAGAATTGAAGGTACTATTGCTATGTATATGAATTTACATGCTTTAATTATTGCTCAAGGTAAGCACATTAATTTGCCTTCACCAAGAAAAGATTTTCATGTACATGTTTGTGTATAGGTTCAACGTGATCAGTAAAAGATTATTGATGTCAAAACTGTAAAAAATTCAAATGTTAAAACTATCAAGTCAATTAATGCGTTTAAAAGACACATACATAGTGAGTATTGTTTAGTGACTTGCTTAAATGCATTTGATATCTTAATCATTTTCAACAATACACTTAAATAACCCTCCCCTACATTGTAATTACAGATATAGATCTGTGTATTCAACAAATATATACTTTTTACATATACATATCATTCATTGACACTTTATCATTTAGTATGATTAATAATCATGATTTTAACTTAATCTTAAGCATTAAGAATAATTGCCTACAAAGCATCCGTCCATGACCAACTAGCGTTGAGGTGAAGGAACATAATTTTTACATCGTCATTACAACAAAAAACGATTTGTTCTTTGAATTACCCATGTCCTATAACCCATGTATCACCTGCTTGATAAAGGTGTTGGCATATATACCGAAACATCGCATTTACTGCAAGAACAAAAATGATAATCCATAAAATCTAGCTTTTCTTCCATGCTACTATTGCAATTTTTTTCTCAATCAACTCTTACGACGAGGTAGTGCTACGAGTTGGACCTTTAGTTACAGACGTTAGAAACAAAGTTGTTACAATATTTTTTGCTTGGGTGACAACACTGTTTTCTCTTGGTACAAAAAATAAACCTTACGTGACTTAACTCGTTGTATTTGATTTTGAGTTCAAGAGGTAAACAATATCTGTAACACTAACATGAAATCACAAGTTGTTTCTGTTAGCTCAAACCGTCCTTCGTTATCAAAATCGTTTTGACATACTTTCATACAAAATAACAGAGGCTTGAATGATAAATCATTTTCCCCTGGTGATGATAATACGGGTATGTAATGGATAAAATATGACCCGTTGTCAATTAAAAGAAGTTGTTTACCCAAGGAAAATTTCCAAGTGCCGGAAAATCCAAAGCACACATTTTGCCTTCTAAATAATGCTCACTAATGATGTTTATTTTGGGAAACCGCGAAAACACTGACTGAAAACGTAAAAAGGGAAAATGTACAGAAGCGTCAGGGAAATATACTATAAAACAATTGAACAGGTCACTTACGGTTTAAAGGTGTTTTGGGGGTAAACAAATTACAATTTCATTAAGAAAGCTCCATGGACAGAGAATTAAACTTTATTTGTCATTTGTTGCACAAAGGGATCATAACAGCATTTATCCCTTTTTATTATAATATATTATATGTTATTTTATATCATGTTATCTGGATATACGCAATACCGCTCTACTTCACTTATAATCGTTGAATAAAATGAATAAAAATTTGTGAAGAAAAATACAAAATGTTTTTTTTATTCGACGAACAATGTCACTAAAATTTATTTAGAAAAATAATTGATTAGTTACAATGATGTTTCTTTAAATTATACATGTATATACTCATTTGGTATATCTGCTAGAACTGTATACCTGAAGACACCTGAAGTATGTATGTAAATATGTATTCTCTATGATATCTCAATCTCGTTTCTTTTTCCCTCCGGATGATTGTTTACAACATCTTCTAAGGACACAGCATGACAACTTCCATATGATGAAGACTGAGAGATGAAAAATGAAGAGCAACAATCCGATGACGTCAAGATTGAGGAACTGATACAGAGGCATGTCCTGGCAATACGACCTCAGGTGCTCGCCGCCATATTGAATCACGTGTTCTATCCAGTAAACAGCTTCATCTTTTGGACTCCTTTCTCGTAGTTTGGTTATTGCAGCTGCTTTCTTGATCTTTTGGGAATAAGATTTGTTGACAATAATTTCGTTTATATTTCTAACTAATTCGTCTAACGTAAACAATAGCATGTCCATTCTTGAACCGTAACCTTTGTAAACGATTTTCCCAGCATTGGAATACTGTTCAGCGAACATTGGAAACCCGATCATGGGCACTCCATTGAGAAATGCTCATTCAGACCATTTGCCCCACAGTGAGTTATGAAGAGTTTCGTGTTAGGATGGGCAAGTAAGTCTGCTTGGGGCATCCAGTATGGTAACATTATTTCAGAAGAAGCCCCTGATCTTTTATCAGTCTTAAAGATATATCTATAAGGCGTTTGTACAAAGGCACTGATAAACCGATCATGTATTTCCTGTGGAATTTTCTTGACGTTACTTCCAAAAGAAACAATGACAACCCCATTTTTCGCTCCATCCATGAATGTTTGATACTTTTCTGGCAGCTTTTTAGGTGAAGTAGCTGACAAGGAACCAACAAACTTGACATTAGGAAGAAGAGCCTGTGGGTATTGCATCAAAGGTTCTAGATCTACGAGCCACAACAAACCCTTAGCAGTTAGGGCCTCTATTGTTATATAGGGCTTTTCTGGAGCGTATAGTGCCACTGGATAAGATTTTGAGAATGGATCCACTGTAACAAAAGCAGGTAAAGCAACAGAGCTTAGAAGACGAGCTTTAAAATCCATCTCTGGTGTCCAAGGGAAAATAACAAAAGGGTAGGCAGACAAAACAAAAGGGCTTCTGCTGGCTGTTGGGTCAAATGATGGACCCATGAATATAAACTCAACACCTAGCTTGTATGGAAACACTGTCAACATGCGAGAGAGAACTAAGGTACTTAGAACAACTAAATCAAATTTCTTACTCAAAGCATTTGTGAAGAAGTCTTCATCGCGAAGAATTGCATCACAGATGTCCTTCACTGCATAAAACGGCACATTAAACTTCCCCGATTCAAAGAACTCATCAAGAATTTTATCAACAAATATGTGTTCAACATCAATATCATCCAATGACGTGTAAACTAAAGACTTCACTCCTTGGATTTGGAGCCGTTTGTCATTGGCTAACGCTGTTGGCACAGCATTCCAAACCACGTGACCACGTGAGGCAAGTTCGCTGGCCACGTTGAGACTTCCTCGGATGTGAGAATAGAGCGGGAAGGCGAGGAAAAGAATGTTGGCTCCGTCTGATGACGTCACCAGGTAGGACACCAGCAGAAGAACAGGAGTCATCATTCTGGAGATCTGAAAGAGGACCTTCATATCATACGGAGTGAAAATAAGTTTGAGTACCATATCGTATTGTGTAAACATAAAACCTCTGGTTAATGTAACTACATTTTTAGTTTTATGGTGACAATCATTATTGTCAGGAAAAATGACCATCCAAAAATGAATATGCAAATGTGCGTTATCAGAAACGGTGTGTGAGTTATAGATAACAATGCTCAAACTTGAAAACATTAATCTACACTATCTAACATTGACCCCAATTGGGTATATATGTACCAATAAATGGCTGATAACGTCTTGTAAAGACTTCTTGTTTTCAAGTTGATAAAGAATATTTGATTAAAAGTAAGCTAAAACAGACCATTAAAATATCCTTTGACAACATCAACACTCATGCGAAGAATGCTCTGACAGGTGAGGGTAATAGCTATGTTAATAGAATGGGTCACAATTTAAAAAAAAAAAAAAATTGGAATTAAAAAGAAAATTTAGTGGTCCTTTACGTTTTTTGTTCAGTATATATTCAGCATAAATTTAGTTTGCTTACAACCATGATGAGTAAGAGAGGTTTAAATGTTTTGCTGAGACTTGACTTGCATCTGCCAAAAGTGGTACTGCCTGGTTAACAGAACCCTTGAGCTCGAGGTGTCAACACGCTACTTTGTTATATTGTGTATCATGTGCGCCACAAAGTGCTTACAGATGAAGGAAATTTGTCAGTCAGAAACTTTTGTTTTGTATTTGACCGGTAAACATGAAATGAACGTGCAACATTGGGACCATGATTTCTGCCCATGCAATTCGGGATATTCCTATCATCGGCTCATGAAAGAATGGCAATACACGTGCATCCATCTGAAGCATGTCTCAACATTGATTTCCCATACAATACACGTGCATCTCAAGCATGTCTCAACATTTAATTCCCATATCTGATGAGGAAGCACACAAAATCGCGTTATTTTTTTATATGTGGGAATTTAAAAAAGAATCTATATATGTCTTGCATAAATGTTTGTAAGTAATGAAGTCATGCATGGTTGATTGTTTTTCAAGAATCCGTCCATTTATACTAATTTATAGCGTACCTCGAAATTATCGTTACTTTTAAGAATTCAGCACGTTTAAAGTCTAATATTTGGGTCATGGTATTGAGAATGTTAGGTTAGCATGACACAGTTCTACAAAATCTACAACTGTATATAGTAAATGATGAAGGACGAAATGACCAACCTGAATTTATACTCGCTGTCCTATTTCCACCGTCAAATATTGACAGCAACTCAAAATGTAAAGTACCGATATATAGTTTTATGAGTCATAACTCCGAACGTCACGGTAACTTAACAATCGGCATTTGTCTCCAGCTGAGAGTGGCGCGATTACTTTAGCCTAAAGGGCATTTTACAGTCATATCACGGAAACGATTTGCACATGTGAGTTGGGCGTCAAAAACCTGTCACCCCTCACATTAATGGACTTTTCCACCACAAACACAATAAACGAATGCTACAGTGGGTCCTTACAATGTGAAATACATTATTTACAACAAATGGGTGAAGCTTGAACATCAAATCTTATATGAGAACATCTATTTAAAGGTGATCTCTTAGTGTTTCATACGCCAATATGTGACTCAATGCATTGGTTTACATTGTGTGCCATGTTTTGAAAAAACATGTATCGATATATACGACACCTTTAAAAATTAACAACTTATTATTAAGCAGTGTTACAATAGCTAAGTTTAAGAATGCTCAAAGTAGTAAAATCATTTGTACCAACTTTAAATGTCAGCAGCTCGCAAATAAATACGTATGCATGCCTGCTACTGATTTTTTTACTTTAAGGAAGTTTTTGAAAATTTGATTAATTTGGGAGTTTTGTGATTTTTAATCACATTCTTTCTGGAAAATGTTTTTATTAAGCTTTTCACTAGCAGGGATATCATATTCACAACAATAAGTCACCCAAGATGAGACCGCAATGTTTTGAACCTGAGCCACATGACCTCATGTAGCTTTGATGTTTGACCCCTGTCTGGTTAGGGACATCGAAGCGCTCATAGTATTTGATTTCGTTTTGTCAGTAAGATAGAGTTTAATTCATAACCTAAATAACTGTAACCATGCGCTGAGGTATTAGGTATAGAGGGGACACTATTTAAATGGTCCTTAGATTCTTGTGAGTAGTATACCCCTCACAAAAACTTAAGCATCAATCATATTTGTTCATAAAATATGTACACATTCTAGGTAGCCATTCATTAAGAAATCATATAGACGGAATAACTTTTATGATAAACAACAATAAATCTTTCAAATGATCCGATTTTGAGGACACAACACCAAACATGACATGAAAATTAGAAAAAAAGGTGAATTTTGTTCTACATGTTGCTTAATTTTTTGTGAGGAGTATAGATATAGAAAACCTCCCCGTCCCTGTTCCACTCCTAAAACCTAAATAAGATCATGTAATAAATGGATTGTTTTGTAGCTTGATGTAAACGTATTCAGTATTTCAAAGATAAGGTGTGGGTGTAGATTGTGAAGAATCTACGATCGTTAATGTTTGGGCATTCATTAAATCTTTCAATTTCATATACATATTTTCTTTTCAAACTTATATATCTAAACTTATCTTAACTACGCATTTTAGGCGCCGCAATGCAACTTTCCATTGCATCATGTCGTCTTTATCAAGAAGGTTACATCAATAAGTGATGTTGGATGGACACTTGAGATATCGCTAAACGCAAGGGTCAACTGTCATACCAATGTCAGTCGAAAACATTAAATTATTATTTACATTCAATGGTATCAAGAACTGGAATGTATGATAGATTTTCTGTCGGCGTTGCTATCTCCATGGCAACCCTTTGACAAATGAAATGCAACGGAATTAGTATACTTGTCTCTGTACATATATTCTTCCTCTCGTAAACAAACCACGAGACTTGAAACTAATATACAAGTGAGAGCATTTAAACATGTACGCTGTCGTAGATCTTTCCAACAAAGACATCATTTGAGCAGGAGTAGTATTGGACGTCCTGAATAATACTGATAAAGGAAAATAATAATGATAACTTTCTTGTAACACTCTTATATCAATGAAGGAGCTAGCTGCAGGCGCTAAAATACCCTGTAAGAGTAGGCCTACTCTCAATGCCGTCTATAAATAAGCGATTCGCGCAAGCAAAAAGGTTCGTTAAGATCCTCATTGTACAGTTGAACTGAGTGCAAAGTGGATGGAGTTCCTTGTACAATAAAGGCCATGTAAGTTTTCAAATGTGTCAAAGAAAGCATGTGTGAATCATGTTACATATAGAGTTCTCCAAATGCAATCATTACAATCCATTTATATGACTTAAGTTGCTACAACTTATCGCGTTCAGGATAATGAACATTTCTCTATAAACCGTATATGTTTAAGAAATAAAGTTCGCTCTACCCCAATGTGTTTTGTAATAAAGTATAGTTTTGCCCTGAACTATTATAGTTAAAGCACGAGGACGGTAGTCCGAGTGCTTTAACGTTGTAATAGTTCAGGGCAAAACTATACTTTATTACAAAACACATTGGGGTAGAGCGAACTTAATTTCTTTTCTAAGATACCAAACTTATTTGCAGGGAAGTATAAACATTCTTATAATTTCAAATCAAAATATTATTAAAATAACTTAGATTATATATCCATGAACAGGGCTAACTGCTGGCTATTCCATGTTTAGAACTCACCCCCTAATTCAAAAATATTGTTTATTGGTGAAACAGTTGATTATAATTATGTTAATGTAACAGTTTTATTTTCTCATTTTTAAAGTTTAAACTTTTTTTCTTTTGTTACTTTTTCATTGTTCAAACAAAACAAAAATATCAGACAACTCATGTTAAATAAAACGTTACTTTTGAACAGTCAAGTTGTGCGATCATGCAGTGAGGGCCACACTGCCCATATATGGCTTATCACGTGATTGACATTCCACAAAGAATTATGGGTATTGTTTGTCAGGAAGCGTGGTAGATCTAGATCTCTCGTTCTATTTTTGCTGTTGTCATAAAAGTTGAAGTTGATGGTACCACCGCTAATATTAGCTGACTGTGTACACCATTAAAAGGAGTACAAACTGTATTGGTTTAGCTATATGGCACGTTGTTTGGCAGAGACGGTTGACGTGTGTCAACGTCCCAAATGCTACGGGGCGCCGTGACCTGACGTGGAATGCCAACGTGGTCACTCGACAAGCATGTCGGAGGCAGAGCATTGGTCGCAGCGTTGTTCCCCTGTCAGATGGAGTTGTCATGTAGCTTTTCAACGACTGTTCATTTCTGTGACCAGTGACGGACATGATACCAAGGGCCCCAACCTCGACTTCGGAAGCGCCATGTTGATTGATAGAACCGAGATCAATAGGTTACTATGGACACGCGTTATTACGAGGGGGCAGCGGGGAAGAGCGGATAGCGTAATTCAATTGTTACGTCATGAAAAAACTATACATTTATTGTCTGATAAAGTACTTTTTTTTCGATTGTTCTAACCGCTAGGCATCTTAGAAAGATATATAGATATATAGATATTCTACAAATATAATCTATGATAGTGGGTAATATCGAGAGCCGACCATTACCTGTATATTATTTATAGTACAATAAGATTGGTGTGGAAGATGTGATATAAGAAAAAACGAAACTATAAAATCATAAACATAATATGATCACCGACCCCACGTATTGTATATGCTTTAAAAGACGCTGATTTTTGTTGATTCAGATCTTCAATTAAAAACTAGGCCGTGTACATGTCAGAATCAAATCTAGTACACACAGTCGACCTTTGAACCACATACCTACTGCAACAGGGACCTGCATTGCATTGAGCCAGCTATACATTGAGCGACTGTAAATGCTCCGTTCACCTTTAGGAAAATAGACTATGGGTCGTAACAGGTTTTCTTACGCAATTTCGAATTGCCGTTTCGTTTGATATGAATATCAAAAGCAGTTCGAGAAAACAACAGAAGAGAGACAGCGAGTAAAACTGCTCACCAGTTTTATTTAAAGAGGAAGCATTCCAGGTTCGTTAGTTCGTTTTATTATTATATAATAGCTCGTTTAATTATTCTATAATAAGCGTTTATGTGAAAATATTTTTATAAAGGGTACATGCCTTTTCATTTATTGTTACATGTATGTCACTAAAGGTATAACACATATAACGCATAGTCTGATTGTGAATAATCGATAAAGTATGTATCATGATCATTAAGATTCAGTTGACCTGCTTAAGATTGTAAAATAATCTTTAGTTATCTTTGATGCTGAAGTAAACACCTGGATGTGAGGATAAGAAATAAGGCTTTCGCTTGTTATCTTATGCAATTTCCTAAAATAATATTTTTTACAATATTAAAGCGATACTTATGTCATCTAACCTGGTTATGTTTCCTTACACGATAACCAATACATCCTGATAGTCATGTTAGTAGTTATCTCCAAAGTCATATTTTTCATTTTAGATTTTGATATCTTTACAATACAGTAGTATTTAGCATTAAAATTGTGAATTTCTGTATAAAATAGTGATGTTCATATACCCTAAGGAAAAAACCCAACTTGATGATGATTGACATTCATGGCTGCATTTAAACTCTCAATATCAAAGTAACTTAATATGATTTTAGGAAATATTACTCTATCAAATGGGTAAAATTAAATAATGTCTGACAATCGCAGCTCCAACTCAAAGCCGCAGTAAGGTCATAATGACCCTACTACAGTTTACAGACCTATACGGGGATAAGTCACTTAGACGACTGTTGGTTGACTTGCTGGTTGTTCTGCATTGTGTTTTTTTACTAAGATATAATGAAGACTGCTGCATTTATGTATATATGAAAAAAATAACACTTCATAGTACACATGCTGAAGGAATCAGGTAAATTAATGATGACTGGATGCAGCATATTTCGATTTATCAACACATCAACACCCCACAACTCTTTTTAACTGTGAATAAATGACCTATAGTGTAATGGCTTTAATAATAAGAGAACGGACACCTACTAACTTAACAACCATGGTACACCGAGGTGACATTTGGTGAGTGGAATAATCACGTAACTGGGACTTGCGTTTCGTCAGATGCGTAAATGATTATAAAGGAAAACGCTGATTCAGCACATGGGGGCGACAGCAGGATCAATGTTTACACTGAGTTGAACTGTGCATCTGTGACCCAGTTACACATGCCTTGTGTGACTCAACATTGGAAAATTGACACTGGCCCTAGGTTATTTTGTTATGCAACATGAAGATGTCTGACATGGGAATTAGCGTGAAGAAATCATTATTATTGATAATTGATACTTTACTGTGACAGGGAAAAGGGCTGTCGCTCAATCGTGTTTTAAAAGATCTTTCCAGGTTTGTATATTCTTTAACTTATATTATTTTTAAAATCTATAAAATCTATAACATCTTTAATGACTTAAAACGTATAAATATATTTTAGAGTTATAATACACGAATGAATTTAGAAAACTCCTAGCTAATACGGTATATTGATTTGGTTATTCATAATGCAAATGACACGAATGATCTTCACTTGATGAATGGTGAATGTTAGTGTTAATGTTTTTGAGTTATTATCGAAACACTCAAATCAGGTTATATCAACAAATAGTGTATAGATTTTTTAAACAACATAAGTTAGATTGATCATTGGTAATCATATTTAAGTAAAAGACGGAAGATTGAAATACTCATGGATATTAATATCTCTTCCAGAATATGATTGTTTCATAAATCATCCCAAAACGTTTTTTGACACTGTTACAAATATAATTTGCAGTATCAATATCTCCATATGTGAACATGTGTTTTAATAAAAAATTATTTCAGAGAGAGGTCCTGCTTATCGTTGTTTGTAAAGACGTCAAACAATTTACTGGAGGTCACTTAAACAGAACGTAGAAAATGAAGGTCATTTTTAGATATTTTCTATAACCTAAATTGAAAAAAGATCATACTCAACAAATTTTTAACTCCAAATTGTCGCATCACGTGACGTGAACTAACCTGGGCAAATTGTTACAACTATTATGACATGTGCACTCGATTCATAGGCAATTGAATATAAGATTGTACTTTCTTGGATGTTAGCAAGGCGAAATTTAAATCAGTCAGCACACGGCTAAGTAAATTAATCACGAAGGGATATATTACCAATACAAATGCATGTATTTTTACGATTTTGTTGCCGAAACCAGTTGCCATGGTCACTTTTTAGGTAGAAGAGATATTCGATTGTAAGGTAAATCCCAAACCGCTGGTGACTGTGACTTGCATTTGGAATTAAGCGCCTTTTTGACACATCCATAAAATCACATACAACTGCTTCAACTTGTTAATATCATTCAGTATTTAATCTGTTCAACCTATTAGTTCCATACTTTCAGATAACATGTTCCATTATCAAAGGTTATCATACATTTTCAGTGACACCTCCTGATCTATCTCACGATGCGGACTGTCCTTCTCCTGGTACCCCTGTTGGTGCTGTCCTTCCTTGTGGTGTCTTCAGACGGTGCAAACATCCTAGTCCTTTTCTTCCCGATGTATTCTCACATACGGGGAAGTCTCAACGTGGCCAGCGAACTCGCCTCACGTGGTCACGTGGTTTGGAATGCCCTGCCGACAGCATTAGCCAATGACAAACGTCTGCAGGTTCCTGGTGTGAAGCCATTAACCTACACTTCGATGGATGACTATGATATGGAAAAAGATGTTGACAAACTTCTAGATGACTACTTTGAATCAGGCAAATATTCTTTACCAATTGAAATAATCACAACTGCTTCTGATAGAATTCTTAGAGATCAGAATCTCTTCTCAAATGCATTGGGCAAGAAATTTGATTTGGTTGTTCTCAGCACAGTGGTGCTTGCACGCATGTTGACCGTGTTTCCCTACAAACTTGACTGTCCCTTTATATTTTTGGGTCCATCGTTTGATCCAACAGCCAGTAGAAGTCCTTTTGTTTTGTCTACCTTTCCTTTTCCTTTACTCCCTTGGACACCCGAAATGGACTTTAAATCTCGCGTTATCAGCTCCCTTGGAATCGCTGGTTTGGTTATTGTGGATCCATTTTCATATTCTAACCCAGTTGTGCGGTACGCCCCAGAAAAGCCCTATATATCAATGGAGGCTCTCACTGCCAAGGGTTTGCTGTGGCTAGTAGATCTAGAACCTTTGTTGCATTACCCACAGGCTCTTCTTCCTAACGTCAAGTTTGTTGGTTCCTTGTCAGCCTCTTCACCCAAGACACTACCTGAAAAGTATCTTAAGTTCATGAATGAAGCGAAAAATGGCGTGGTAATTGTTTCCTTTGGAAGTAACGTGAAGAAATTTCCACAGGCATTGCATGATCGGTTAGTCAGTGCCTTTAAACAAACGCCTTACAGATACATCTTTAAGACTGATAAAAAATCAGGGGCTTCATCTGAAATAATGTTACCAGACTGGATGCCCCAAGCAGACTTACTTGCCCATCCTAACACGAAACTCTTCATAACTCACTGCGGAGCAAATGGTCAGAACGAAGGATTTCTCAATGGAGTACCCATGATCGGTTTCCCGATGTTTGCTGAACAATATTTTAATGCTGAAAAACTGGTATATAAGGGCTTCGGTTTAAGAATGGACTTACTTTCGTTTGGAATAGATGAATTGGTTAGAAACATTAAAGAAATTATTGTCAACGAGTCTTATTCTCAAAAGATCAAGAAAGCTGCTGCAATAACGTTAACCAAACTACGAGAAAGGAGTCCAAAAGATGAAGCTGTTTACTGGATAGAACATGTGATCCAACATGGCGGCGAGCACCTGAGGTCGTATTGTCAGGACATGCCTCTATATCAGTTCCTCAATCTTGACGTCATCGGATTGTTGCTCTTCATCCTTCATTTCTCTGTCTACATCATATGGAAGTTGTGCAGCTGTATCTTCAGAAGGTGTTGTAAACGATCATCAGCGGAGAAGCGAAAACGGGACTAAGCTCAACTCATCATAAAGGCACAATCTTATCAGGGTGTTTATTGTGGAAACAAATTTCAAGGGGACATTTCAGTTTATACATATAGGTTATTAATTCATGATTATTATATACCAAATTGAAACATGTTACTGGGGATACGATTTTTGTTAATTTCGGACTGACAAGTCGATAAAGAAAGTGTACTCAAGCGAATTTCGATTCCACAAAAATACCATGATAGGACTGTCCCTTTTAAGTTCAAACTATACATGTATGTTAGAAAAAATCATCAAATATTTCAATGTTTCATTAGCCTTGTTAATGCATGTATCAAGTATTATTACAAACTTAGATATCTCTTGATGTATTTTCAATCTGTTTTCATTACCAATATTAACCAAACATAATGTATTTTGAACAAAATAGTTATTGGCTTAATTGTTTACATTAATGATATGGAACCGAGTTTTCGAGTTCAAAGAACATTGCTTTTATGTATATTTAAAAAATACTTTAGCCACTTATTAAATATTTGCATAAAATATTTGTTTTGTTTTTTTGTTTATGAATTAGTTTTCAGAATATTAAATTTTGATGTTGCAAAACATGCTTCCATTATAATCCATTTTAACAAGAACAATCAAATATTAAAATATGGTACAAAATTTTGAGCTGTTGAATTCTCCGAATATGGTAACATTAAAATGAAGCACTTGTTTAACATTAAGCTTTTAATTAATGTAAAAGAAATACCAACACTTCTCGAGGTGTATCGCTCAATAAGCTGTTTGAATCGCTGGAAACGCAATTTCAAACAGGAGGTGTATATTGAATGATGAACCGTGGGATGTGTGAATACATTTGACCCCACTCTGGTCAATTAATAGAATATCTACTATACTCTTCTAATTGCAGATTCAAAATGTATACATCCTTTACATTAAAACTTGGTAAAACTAGTTCGAAAACATAGTTGTTTTTAATAGAAAAATAATAAAATGGATATGACACAACACAAATTACCTGTGCTTTTATTCTCCCTCTGTAGTTCATTTGGTAGAGTTGTTGCTTTTCAACATAAAGTTCACAGGTTCAAATCTCACTTCCATTGTTTATAAATCTCAAATATTCCAAAATTCATAATTTTACTAGATTGTTGAAATGTATCATTTTGTTTTCATCATCAAAAGAAGAAAAGAGTTCTTGGTTTACAAATGGGTCTTTAATGTATATCAGAAGTCTTTTTGATGATGAGCTCATGAAAGGTATTGGTTGACATGAGTTTTGATAAACAAATTTGAATAGTCACTTGTCGATAAACTTTCGTAGTATTGGTTTACATGACGTAACATATTTGTATTTTAGAAATCACTCGGAAAATTATTTTGCCCAAGTGTAAATAAACATATTTTAATAGTCACTTGGCGTTAGGCTTACGCAAATTGGTTTATCTGATGATACATATTTGTATTTCAAGAGTTACTCTGAAAAGGAGTTTGAAAAAGTATCGCTGGTTACATATACGTAGTTAAAGATTCACTTAAGATATGCTTATGTGAAGTATGTTTTTATATTCGGATTTATATGTGTATTTAATTTGACACTCTGTTAATACGTATGTTTATGTATTTGTTTATATGAGGATGTATATATGTAATACTCTTATAATGCCTTAACAAAAGGTGCCGATGGCAACATATGGAATGGCCACATATACGTATCTATAGAGTCACTTGGAAATAAGCTTACGTAACTTATTTATATATATCTATCAATAATAATGGGTGTTTTGCATGTGTGGTAGAGGCAAAGACAAAGCACCCATATTGCCTCCCGGTCCGCAAATCAATATCAATATCAGCCCGGGGGGTACTTTTGGTTAGATTTATCTCCCCTTGCAGTATTACATACGTCATATGCAGCATATAGAGTGAATTGTAAGTTTACTTCACAAAACAAGCACGCTGAAAGCGGAAACAAGTATAATTACCCTTAATGAAGAGTAATTGCCGTCTATATGCCGTGTTTCAAGCATAAAGGTCCGTTTCCCGCCATGTTTAGATACCCATTGTACAGTTGAACTGAGTGCAATGTGGATGAAGTTCATTGTGCAATAAATGTTATGTAAGTTTCAAGAAAACGTGGAAATGTGTCAAGAAGGCATATGAGATTAATTTTACATATAGAGTTCTTCAAATGCCACTCATTTCAATCCATTTTTATTGCTTGATGATGTAAGTTGCTGTAACATATCACGTTCAGGATAATGCAAACCATAAATCTATAAACCGTATATGTAGATATATAGATGTTCTACAAATATAAGCTATGATAAGTTAGTGATATAAAGAGACGATAAATCACTGTGTATTATTCTTAGTATTTAAACAGATTTGTGTGGAAGATGTAAAAAATAAGGAAACAACAAATCTTAACTTTATAGTCATAGAAAAACTTTGATCAACGACCCACGCAGTAATATATTTGCTTTAAAAGACGCTGATTTTTGTTGATCCAGATCTTCAATTGAAAAATAGGCCGTGTACATGTCAGAATCAAAGTACACACAGTCGACCTTTGAACTACATAGCTATCGCAATAGGGACCTGCGATGAGCCATCTATACATTGAGTAAATACACAGAATTGAATTACTGTAAGTGCTCTGTTCACCTTAAGGAAAAAAGACTATGGGTCATAACAGGTTTTCTTGCGCAATTTAGAATTGCCGTTTCGTTTGAAATGAATATCAATAGCAGCTCGAGAAAACTAAATAAAGAGACAGCGAGTAAAACAGCTTAACATTTGTATTTAAAGAGGAAGCATTCCAGGTTCGTTAGTTCATTTTATTATTATATAATAGCTCGTTTTATTATTTCATAATACACTTTTACATGGAAATATTTTTAGAAAGTGTACATGCCTTTTCATTTATTGTTACATGTATGTCACTAAACATATTACACATATAACGCATACTCTGATTATGAATAATCGATAAACTCTAAAACTCTAAACTGTAAAATTATCTGTAGTTATCTTTGATGCTGAAGTAAACACATGGATGTGAGGATAAGAAATAAAGCTTCCGCTTGTTATGTTATGTAATTACTAAAAGAATATGTATTTTACAATATTAAAGCGATACTTATGTCATCTAACCTGGTTATGTTTCCTTACACGTTAATCACCAATACATCCTGATAGTCGTGTTAGTACTTGTCTCCAAATTCATATTTTTCATTTTAGATTTTGATATCTTTACAATACAGAAGTATTTAGCATTAAAATTGTGATTTTTCTGTATAAATTGGTGATGTTCGTATAATGTAATGGAAAAAAACCAACTTGATAATGATTAGATAGTTTAGTTTAAACATATTTTTTTCACAAGAAAAGGATTAGGGACAAGTTATCCAACTTAAAATGCCCTGTCAAAACAAAACTTTATTTATGTTGGTACAAACTTACATTAATGAAACAACTATATTTCTTTGATGTCAATTAGTTGTCAATAATGTTTGTTTCTTTCTGATACTCTTACTCTACTCTACTCTTGTTCACTGTCTGCTGTCTGTATTCACTATGTATTATGTAAAACAATTCTGTACATACTAGGAAAGGGCATTTTAAGTTGATAATGATTGACGTTCACGGCTGCATTAAAACTCTCAATATCAAAGTAACTAAATATTATTTTAGGAAATATTACTCTATCAAATGGGTAAAATTAAATAATGTCTGACAATCGCAGCTCCAACTCGAAGTTGCAGTAAGGTCATAATGACCCTACTACAGATTACAGACCTATAAGGGGATAAGTCACTTAGACGATTGTTGTTTGACTTGCTGGCTGTTCTGCATTGTGTTTTTTACTCGTATTGAAGACTGCTGCATTTAAACTGTTCAAGCACCCTAAAAATCTCCAAAACAAATCCTTCCAACGTAAGTAAACAATTTCAAGCATTCATTACCTGGGGAAGCTTCGAATATATAAAACAGCAGAGGTCATTATTTAGTCTTACACACAGACGCTTGAGCATATAATTCACCCCATGGAAGCAAGTCTAGATCTGGGCTGCTCTAGCTTACACACAGACGCTTGAGCATATAATTCACCCCATGGAAGCAAGTCTAGATCTGGGCTGCTCTAGCTTACACACAGACGCTTGAGCATATAATTCACCCCATGGAAGCAAGTCTAGATCTGGGCTGCTCTAGTCTTACACACAGACGCTTGAGCATATAATTCACCCCATGGAAGCAAGTCTAGATCTGGGCTGCTCTAGCTTACACACAGACGCTTGAGGATATAATTCACCCCATGGAAGCAAGTCTAGATCTGGGCTGCTCTGAAAATCTCCATTTGTCTGAGGTTCCTTTTAAAAATTTAATAAAATAAGATTTTTACTTTTAAAAAAATTCAGAGACTAATCATAAGTCTAGTCATGATTCTAAATGTTGATTTACATCATCTCTCTATTATTTATACTTACATATATGCTTGTCCACGATTGGTAACGCTTACATTTTAATTATATAAATATGTATATATAGGATTTAAACTATTTCCAGACTTTTGTGAAGGTGAAAAAGGTCGCATGTTAAGTGATTGTGGATACGAAAAAATAACACTTCATAGTACACATGCTGAAGGAATCATGTAAATTAATGATGACTGGATGCAGCATGTTTCGACTTATCAACACATCAACACCCTACAAATCTTTTTAACTGTGAATAAATGACATAAAGTGTAATGGCTTTGATAATAAGAGAACGGGCACCTGCTTACTTAACAACCATGGTACACCGATGTGACATTTGGTGAGTGGAATAATCACGTAAGTGGGACTTACGTTTCGTCAGAAACCTGCGCATAAATGATTATAAAGGAAAACGCTGAGTCAGTACATGGGGGCGACAGCAGATAAACATACAGGGTCAATGTTACACGGAGATGAACTTTGCATCTGTGACCCAGTTACACATGCCTTGTGTGATTCGAGATTCGCCAAGCAGTGGGTAACTCAAAGGAAACATTGACACTGGGCCTAGGTTATTTTGTTATGCAACATGAAGATGTCTTAATACTTGACTCTGATAGGAAAAGGGCTTTGGCTCACGTGTGTTTTAAAAGACACTATCCAGGTTTGTCATTTCGTTACTTAAATTATTTTTAATCTATAAGATAGAGATCTTTAACGCCTTAAAAAGTTATTTCTAGAGTTATAATGCACGAATGTATTTGGCAAAATTGTTATTCATAATTCAAATTAGAACACGAATGAGCACACTTGAATGGGGAAAGTGTTTATGTTTGTGAGTTGTTATTGAACACTCTCAAACCAGGTTATTAGGAAACCGTGAACAGATTTTTAAAACAACATTAGTAAGATTTTTTAATCATATTTAAGTAAAAGACAGACTATTGAAACAAATATTTTGTACAGAATATGATTGTTTCTTAAATCACCCAAAAACTTGTATTGACATTATTGCAAAAGTAATACAAATTTACAGTTTCAATGTATCCATATGAGCACATGTACCTTCATTCCATTTGTTTATCAGAAATAGTTTCAGCGAGAGGTGCTGCTCATAAAGACGTGAAACAATTTACTGGAAGTCAAACTCACGAAATTATTACACTCAAAATGTGTCGAATCACGTGAGGTGAACTGAACCTGTGACAATTCTGCTACTACTACAATGTATGACATGTGCACTCGATTCATAAGCATTAAAATAAAAGATAGTACTTTCTTGGATATTAGCATGGCGAAATTTAAATCAGTCAGCACATGGCCAAGTAAATTAATCTTCATCGAAGGGATATATCAACAACATCAAATGCGTGTAGTTTAACGGTTTTGTTGCCGAAACCAGCTGCCATGTTCAAGTTTTATCTAGAAGAGATATTCGAATATAAGGAAACCACTGATGTCTTTGAGTCAGTTACTTTGAATTTAGCGCCACTAAGGCATTATTTCAGCCATTTGCTGCTTTTAAAAGGGGTGAATAAAGGGTACAGACATATGATAGCATTACTGTATCTATATTAAACAATACATTTTCAGTGACACCTCCTGATCTATCTCACGATGCGGACTGTCCTTCTCCTGGTACCCCTGTTGGTGCTGTCCTTCCTTGTGGTGTCTTCAGACGGTGCAAACATCCTGGTCCTTTTCTTCCCGATGTATTCTCATATCCGGGGAAGTCTCAACGTGGCCAGCGAACTTGCCTCTCGTGGTCACGTGGTTTGGAATGCCCTGCCTACAGCATTAGCCAATGACAAACGACTGCAGGTTCCTGGTGTGAAGCCATTAACCTACACTTCGTTAGATGACGTTAATATTGAACACATCTTTGTTGATAAAATCATTGATACATACTTTGAAACAGGCAAATATTCTTTACAACTAGATGTTATAAAAAACATTTGTGATAGAATTCTTCGAGATCAAGAGTTTTTCTCAAATGCCTTGAGCAAGAAATTTGATTTGGTTGTACTCAGTACCATAATTCTAGCACGCATGTTGACCGTGTTTCCATACAAGCTTGATTGCCCGTATATATTTTTGGGTCCATCGTTTGATCCACTTGCCAGTAGAAGCCCATTTGTTTTATCTACTTTTCCTCTTATTGTCCTTCCATTGACACCGGAAATGGATTTTAAATCTCGTGTAATAAGCTCCCTTGGAATGGCTGGCTTTGTAATCGTGGATCCATTTTCGTATTCTAACCCAGTTGCGCGGTACGCCCCAGAAAAGCCCTATATATCAATGGAGGCTCTCACTGCTAAGGGTTTGCTGTGGCTAGTAGATCTAGAACCTTTGTTGCACTACCCACAGGCTCTTCTTCCTAACGTCAAGTTTGTTGGTTCCTTGTCAGCCTCATCACCCAAGAAACTGCCAGAAAAGTATCTTAAGTTCATGAATGAAGCGAAAAATGGCGTGGTAATTGTTTCCTTTGGAAGTAATGTGAAGAAATTTCCACAGGCATTACATGATCGGTTAGTCAGCGCCTTTAGACAAACGCCTTACAGATATATCTTTAAGACTGATAAAAAGTCAGGGGCTTCATCTGAAATAATGTTACCAGACTGGATGCCCCAAGCAGACTTACTCGCCCATCCTAACACGAAACTCTTCATAACTCACTGCGGAGCAAATGGTCAGAACGAAGGATTTCTCAATGGAGTACCCATGATCGGTTTCCCGATGTTTGCGGAACAATATTTCAATGCTGAAAAATTGGTCTATAAGGGCTTCGGTTTAAGAATGGACTTGCTTTCGTTTGGAATAGATACATTGGTTACAAACATTAAAGAAATTATTGTCAACGAATCTTATTCCCAAAAGATCAAGAAAGCTGCTGCTATAACCAAACTACGAGAAAGGAGTCCAAAAGATGAAGCTGTTTACTGGATAGAACACGTGATCCAATATGGCGGCAAGCACCTGAGGTCGTATTGTCAGGACATGCCTCTGTATCAGTTCCTCAATCTTGACGTCATCGGATTGTTGCTCTTGATCCTTCATCTCTCTGTCTTCATCATATGGAACTTGTGCAGCTGTATCTTCAGAAGGTGTTGTAAACGATCATCAGCAGAGAAACGAAAACTTGACTAAGCACAACTCATCATAAAGAGACAATCGGGGTATTTATTGTGGAAACGAATTTCAAGGGATATTTCAGTTTATGGATATAGGTTACGAAATTATTATTATTACACTACCAAATTGAAACATGTTACTGGGGATACGATTTTTGTTAATTTCCGACTGACAAGTCGATAAAGAAAGTGCACTCAAGCGAATTTCGATTCCACAAAAATACCATGATAGGACTGTCCCTTTTAAGTTCAAACTATACATGTATGTTAGAAAAAAATCATCAAATATTTCAATGTTTCATTAGCCTTGTTAATGCATGTATCAAGTATTATTACAAACTTAGATATCTCTTGATATATTTTCAATCTGTTTTCATTACCAATATTAACCAAACATAATGTATTTTGAACAAAATAGTTATTGGCTTAATTGTTTTCATTAATGATATGGAACCGAGTTTTCAAGTTCAAAGAACATTGCTTTTATGTATATTTAAAAAAATACTTTAGCCACTTATTAAATATTTGCAAAAAATATTTGTTGTGTTTTTTTGTTTAGGAATTAGTTTTCAGAATATTAAATTTTGGTTTTGCAAAACATGCTTCCATTATAATCCATTTTAACAAGAACAATCAAATATTGAAATATGGTACAACATTTTGAGCTGTTGAATTCTCCGAATATGGTAACATTCAAATGAAGCACTTGTTTAACATTAAGCTTTTAATTAATGTAAAAGAAATACCAACACTTCTCGAGGTGAATCGCTCAATAACCTGTTTGAATCGCTGGAAACGCAATTTCAAACAGGAGGTGTATATTGAATGATGAACCGTGGGATGTGTGAATACATTTGACTTATACCCCACTCTGGTCAATTAATAGGACATCTACTTTACTCTTCTAATTGCAGATTCAAAATGTATACATCCTTTACATTAAAACTTGGTAAAACTAGTTCGAAAACATAGTTGTTTTTAATAGAAAAATAACAAGTATTTGTCACAAAGGTGACAAGATCCCCCGCCGCAAATTGATGTTAACAACAAGAAGCGGGACGGACGTACGGACGGACGTACAGAGCTGAATACTATGTCCCCCGTGAAGACTCAAGGTTAATGGGTTCATGAGATATGGCCCTAACAACATTTTCAAAACTGGTCAAAGTCTCGCTGTGACCTTGAAAATGAGGTCAAGGTCACCAAAAACTTTTCAAGTTTGCGTATTCCTCAGATGAAGACTGGTACCAAGTTTGAAGATTCTAGGTTGAGCGGTTCATTAGATATCACGCTAACAACATTTTCAAAACTGGTCAAAGTCTCGCTGTGACCTTGAAAATAAGGTCAAGGTCACCAAAAGCTTTTCAGGTCTGCAGTCTCGCTGTGACCTTACTTGAAAATGAGGTCAAGGTCACAAAACATTTTTCAAGTCTGCGTATTCCTCAGATGAAGACTGGTACCAAGTTTGTAGATTCTAGGTTGAGCGGTTCATTAGATATTGCGCTAACAACATTTTCAAAACTGGTCAAAGTCTCGCTGTGACCTTGAAAATGAGGTCAAGGTCACCAAAAGCTTTTCAGGTCTGCGTATTCCCCAGATGAAGACTGGTACCAAGTTTGAAGATTCTAGGTTGAGCAGTTCATTAGATATCGCGCTAACAACATTTTCAAAACTGGTCAAAGTCTCGCTGTGACCTTGAAAATGAGGTCAAGGTCACCAAAAGCATTTCAGGTCTGCGTATTCCCCAGATGAAGACTGGTACCAAGTTTGAAGATTCTAGGTTAAACTGTTCATTAGATATTGCGCTAACAACATTTTCAAAACTGGTCAAAGTCTCGCTGTGACCTTGAAAATGAGGTCAAGGTCACCAAAAGCTTTTCAGGTCTGCGTATTCCCCAGATGAAGACTGGTACCAAGTTTGAAGATTCTAGGTTGAGCGGTTCATTAGATATCGCGCTAACAAGAAGCGGGACGGACGGACGGACGGACGGACGTACGGAGCTGAATACTATATCCCCCGCTTCGCGCTTAACGCGCGGCGGGGGATAATAAAATGGATATGACACAACACAAATTACCTGTGCTTTTATTCTCCCTCTGTAGTTCATTTGGTAGAGTTGTTGCTTTTCAACATAAAGTTCACAGGTTCAAATCTCACTTCCGTTGTTTATAAATCTCAAATATTCCAAAATTCATAATTTTACTAGACTGTTGAAATGTATCATTTTGTTTTCATCATCAAAAGGAGAAAAGAGTTCTTGGTTTACAAATGGGTCTTTAATGTATATCAGAAGTCTTTTTGATGATGAGCTCATGAAAGGTATTGGTTGACATGAGATTTGATAAACAAATTTGAATAGTCACTTGTCGATAAACTTTCGTAGTATTGTTTTACATGACGTAACGTATTTGTATTTTAGAAATCACTCGGAAAATTATTTTGCCAAGTGTAAATAAACATATTTTAATAGTCACTTGGCGTTAGGCTTACGCAAATTGGTTTATATGATGATACATATTTGTATTTCAAGAGTTATTCTGAAAAAGGGAGTTTGAAAAAGTATCGCTGGTTACATATACGTAGTTAAAGATTCACTTAAGATATGCTTATGTGAAGTATGTTTTTATATTCGGATTTATATGTGTATTTAATTTGACACTCTGTTAATACGTATGTTTATGTATTTGTTTATATGAGGATGTATATATGTAATACTCTTATAATGCCTTAACAAAAGGTGCCGATGGCAACATATGCAATGGCCACATATATACGTATCTATAGAGTCACTTGGAAATAAGCTTACGTAAATTATTTATATATATCTATCAATAATAATGGGTGTTTTGCATGTGTGGTAGAGGCAAAGACAAAGCACCCATATTGCCTCCCGGTCCGCAAATCAATAACAATATCAGCCCGGGGGGTACTTTTGGTTAAAGTTATCTCCCCTTGCAGTATTACATACGTCATATGCAGCATATAGAGTGAATTGTACGTTTACTTCACAAAACAAGCACGCTGAAAGCGGAAACAAGTATAATTACCCTTAATGAAGAGTAATTGCCGTCTATATGCCGTGTTTTAAGCATAAAGGTCCGTTTCAAGCCATGTTTAGATACCCATTGTACAGTTGAACTGAGTGCAATGTGGATAAAGTGCATTGTACAATAAATGCTATGTAAGTTTCAATAAACCGTGGAAATGTGTCAAGAAAGCATATGAAATTAATTTTAGATATAGAGTTCTTCAAATGCCAGTCATTTCAATCCATTTTTATTGCTTGATGATCTAAGTTGCTGTAACATATCACGTTCAGGATAATGAAAAACATAAATCTATAAACCGTATATGTAGATATAAAGATGTTCTACAAATATAAGCTATGATAAGTTAGTGATATAAAGAGACGATAAATCCCTGTGTATTATTCTTAGTATTTAAATAGATTTGTGTGGAAGATGTAAAAAATAAGGAAACAACAAATCTTAACTTTATAGTCATAGACAAAATTTGATTAACGACCCACGCAGTAACATATTTGCTTTAAAAGACGCTGATTTTTGTTGATCCAGATCTTCAATTGAAAAATAGGCCGTGTACATGTCAGAATCAAAGTACACACAGTCGACCTTTGAACTACATTGCTATCGCAATAGGGACCTGCGATGAGCCGGCTATACATTGAGTAAATACACAGAATTGAATTACTGTAAGTGCTCCGTTCACCTTAAGGAAAAAAGACTATGGGTCATAACAGGTTTTCTTACGCAATTTAGAATTGCCGTTTCGTTTGAAATGAATATCAATAGCAGCTCGAGACGACCCCAGGTGTTGTATATGCTTTAAAAGACGCTGATTTCTGTTGATTCAGATCTTCAATTGAACAATAGGCCGTGTACATGTCAGAATCAAATCTAGCACACACAGTCGACCTTTGAACCACATACCTACTGCAACAGGGACCTGCATTGCATTGAGCCAGCTATACATTGAGCGACTGTAAATGCTCCGTTCACCTTTAGGAAAATAGACTATGGGTCGTAACAGGTTTTCTTACGCAATTTCGAATTGCCGTTTCGTTTGAAATGAATATCAATAGCAGCTCGAGAAAACTACATAAAGAGATAGCGAGTAAAACAGCTCATCATTTTTATTTAAAGAGGAAGCATTCCAGGTTCGTTATTTCATTTTATTATTATATAATAGCTCGTTTTATTATTTCATAATACACTTTTACATGGAAATATTTTTAGAAAGTGTACATGCCTTTTTATTTATTGTTACATGTATGTCACTAAAGGTATAACACATATAACGCATACTCTGATTATGAATAATTGATAAACTCTAAAACTCTAAACTGTAAAATAATCTTTAGTTATCTTTGATGCTGAAGTTAACACCTGGATGTGAGGATAAGAAATAAAGTTTTCGCTTGTTTTGTTATGAAATTACTAAAAGAATATGTATTTTACAATATTAAAGCGATACTTATGTCATCTAACCTGGTTATGTTTCCTTACACGATAATCACCAATACATGTGTATGGAACTAGCGCAATATAAGCAACCTTATTATTATTATTATTATCCTGATAGTCATTTTGGTACTTGACTCCAAAGTCATTTTTTTCATTTTAGATGTTGATATCTTTACAATACAGTAGTATTTAGCATTAAAATTGTGATTTTTCTGTATAAATTGGTGATGTTCGTATAATGTAATGGAAAAAACCAACTTGATAATGATTAGATAGTTTAGTTTAAACATATTTTATTCACAAGAAAAGGATTAGGGACAAGTTATCCAACTTAAAATGCCCTGTCAATAAGTCAAAACAAAACTTTATTTATGTTGGTACAATCTTACATTAATGAAACAAATATATTTCTTTGATGTCAATTAATTGTCAATAATGTTTGTTTCTTTCTGATACTCTTACTCTACTCTTGTTCACTGTCTGCTGTCTGTATTCACTATGTATTATGTAAATCAATTCTGTACATACTAGGAGAGGGCATTTCAAGTTGATAATGATTGACGTTCACGGCTGCATTAAAACTCTCAATATCAAAGTACCTAAATATTATTTTAGGAAATATTACTCTATCAAATGGGTAAAATTAAATAATGTCTGACAATCGCAGCTCCAACTCAAAGTTGCAGTAAGGTTATAATGACCCTACTACAGATTACCTATAAGGGGATAAGTCACTTGGACGATTGTTGTTTGACTTGCTGGTTGTTCTGCATTGTGTTTTTTACTAAGATATATTGAAGACTGCTGCATTTAAACTTTTCAAGCACCCTAAAAATCTCCAAAACAAATCCCTCCAACGTAAGTAAACAATTTCAAGCATTCATTACCTGGGGAAGCTTCGAATATATAAAACAGCAGAGGTCATTATTTAGTCTTACACACAGACGCTTGAGCATATAATTCACCCCATGGAAGCAAGTCTAGATCTGGGCTGCTCTAGTCTTACACACAAACGCTTGAGCATATAATTCACCCAATGGAAGCAAGTCTAGATCTGGGCTGCTCTAGTCTTACACACAGACGTTTGAGCATATAATTCACCCCATGGAAGCAAGTCTAGATCTGGGCTGCTCTAGTCTTACACACAGACGCTTGAGCATATAATTCACCCCATGGAAGCAAGTCTAGATCTGGGCTGCTCTAGTCTTACACACAGACGCTTGAGCATATACTTCACCCCATGGAAGCAAGTCTAGATCTGGGCTGCTCTAGTCTTACACACAGACGTTTGAGCATATAATTCACCCAATGGAAGCAAGTCTAGATCTGGGCTGCTCTAGTCTTACACACTGACGCTTGAGGATATAATTCACCCCATGGAAGCAAGTCTAGATCTGGGCTGCTCTAGTCTTACACACAGACGCTTGAGCATATAATTCACCCCATGGAAGCAAGTCTAGATCTGGGCTGCTCTGAAAATCTCCATTTGTCTGAGGCTCCTTTTAAAAATTTAATAAAATAAGATTTTTACTGAAAAAAAAATCAGAGACTAAACATAAGTCTAGTCATGATTCTTAATGTTGATTTACACCTGCTTACTTAACAACCACGGTACACCGAGGTGACATTGGGTGAGTGGAATAATCACATAATTGGGACATGGGGGCGACAGCAGATAAACATACAGCGACAATGTTTACACGGAATTGAACTGTGCATCTGTGACCCAGTTACACATGCCTTGTGTGATTCAAGATTCGCCAAGCAGTGGGTAACTCAAAGGGAACATTGACACTGGGCCTAGGTTATTTTGTTATGCAACATGAAGATGTCTTAATACTTCACTCTGACAGGAAAAGGGCTGTGGCTCACGTGTGTTTTAAAAGAAACTATCCAGATTTGTTATTTATTTACTTAAATTATTATTTATCTATAAGACAGAAATCTGTAACGCCTTAAAAAGGTTATTTCTAGAGTTATAATGCACGAATGTATTTGGCAAACTTGTTATTTATAATTCAAATTAAAACACGAATGAGCACACTTGAATGGTGAAAGTGTTTATGTTTTTGAGTTGTTATTGAACACACTCAGGTTATAAGGAAACCGTGAAAAGATTTTAAAAACAACATAAGTAAGATTGTTTAATCATATTTAAGTAAAAGACAGACCATTGAAAGACTCATGAATTTTAATATTTTGTACAGAATATGATTGTTTCTTAAATCACCCAAAAACTTGTATTGACATTATTACAAAAGTAATAAAAATTTACAGTATCAATGTATCCATATTAGCACATGTACCTTCGAGAGGTACTGCTTATCGTTGTTCGTGAATATGTGAAACAATTACTGGAGGTCAATGAAACAGAGCGTAGCAAATGAAGGGCATTTTTAGATATTTTCTATATCCTCAATTGAACAAAAGTCATACTCACGAAATTATTACACTCAAAATGTGTCGAATAACGTGAGGTGAACTGAATCTGTGACAATTCTGCTACTACTACAATGTATGACATGTGCACTCGATTCATAAACATTTGAATAAAAGATTACACTTTCTTGGATGTCAGCAAGGCGAAATTTAAATCTGTTAGCACATGGCCAAATACATTAATTTTCATAGAAGGGATATATTAACAACATCAAATGCGTGTATTTTTACGGTTTTGTGGCTGCCATGTTCAAATTTTATTTAGAAGAGATATTCGAATGTAAGGAAAGTCACAAACCGCTGATGTCTTTGAGTCAGATACTTTGAATTTAGCGCCACTTAGGCATTGTTTCAGCCATTTGCTGTTTTTAAAAGGGGTGCATTAAGGGTACAGACATATGATATCATTGATTGGTGATACCATAAACACATGATCACATACGTCTTCAAATCATGGCGGATAGAGTGAGTAAATAGGATAAACAAAGTCTTGCAACACACATCCATAAAAGTATTTAACCTATTAGTATCTATGTTTTCAGAATACATTTTCAGTGACACCTCCTGATCTATCTCACGATGCGGACTGTCCTTCTCCTGGTACCCCTGTTGGTGCTGTCCTTCCTTGTGGTGTCTTCAGACGGTGCAAACATCCTGGTCCTTTTCTTCCCGATGTATTCTCACATCCGGGGAAGTCTCAACGTAGCCAGCGAACTCGCCTCACGTGGTCACGTGGTTTGGAATGCCCTGCCTACAGCATTAGCCAATGACAAACGACTGCAGGTTCCTGGTGTGAAGCCATTAACCTACACTTCGTTAGATGACGTTAATATTGAACACATCTTTGTTGATAAAATCATTGATACATACTTTGAAACAGGCAAATATTCTTTACAACTAGATGTTATAAAAAACATTTGTGATAGAATTCTTCGAGATCAAGAGTTTTTCTCAAATGCCTTGAGCAAGAAATTTGATTTGGTTGTACTCAGTACCATAATTCTAGCTCGCATGTTGACCGTGTTTCCATACAAGCTTGATTGCCCGTATATATTTTTGGGTCCATCGTTTGATCCACTTGCCAGTAGAAGCCCATTTGTTTTATCTACTTTTCCTCTTATTGTCCTTCCATTGACACCGGAAATGGATTTTAAATCTCGTGTAATAAGCTCCCTTGGAATGGCTGGCTTTGTAATCGTGGATCCATTTTCGTATTCTAGCCCAGTTGCGCGGTACGCCCCAGAAAAGCCCTATATATCAATGGAGGCTCTCACTGCTAAGGGTTTGTTGTGGCTCGTAGATCTAGAACCTTTGTTGCATTACCCACAGGCTCTTCTTCCTAACATCAAGTTTGTTGGTTCCTTGTCAGCCTCTTCACCCAAGACACTACCTGAAAAGTATCTTAAGTTCATGAATGAAGCGAAAAATGGCGTGGTAATTGTTTCCTTTGGAAGTAACGTGAAGAAATTTCCACAGGCATTGCATGATCGGTTAGTCAGTGCCTTTAAACAAACGCCTTACAGATACATCTTTAAGACTGATAAGAAATCAGGGGCTTCATCTGAAATAATGTTACCAGACTGGATGCCCCAAGCAGACTTACTTGCCCATCCTAACACGAAACTCTTCATAACTCACTGCGGAGCAAATGGTCAGAATGAAGGATTTCTCAATGGAGTACCTATGATCGGTTTCCCGATGTTTGCTGAACAATATTTTAATGCTGAAAAATTAGTGTATCATGGTTTTGGTTCAAGAATGGACTTGCTCTCCTTTTCAGTAGATGAATTGGTTAGAAATATAAATGAAATTATTGTTAACGAATCTTATTCCCAAAAGATCAAGAAAGCCGCTGCAAAAAGCAAACTACGAGAAAGAAGTCCAAAAGATGAAGCTGTTTACTGGATAGAACACGTGATCCAATATGGCGGCGAGCACCTGAGGTCGTATTGTCAGGACATGCCTCTGTATCAGTTCTTCAATCTTGACGTAATCGGATTGTTGCTCTTCATCCTTCATCTCTCTGTCTTCATCATGTGGAAGTTATCATGCTGTGTCTTCAGAAGGTGTTGTAAACAATCATCAGCGGAGAAACGAAAACGAGACTAAACATCTTCATTGAGTGAATGATTTGATATGAAAATTTGTCACCCACAGTTTATTCCTTAAATTTAGTTATTTTATTTCATATTAAATGTTCTTATCATCATTCAATTCTCGGATAATATAACACTGAATTTTTATCTATATTTTGAAAGAGAATTTTTAATGATGATGGTAATGATATGTGTTTTGATATTTGTTGTTTTCTTTGTTGGGCATATTAGAGTTAGGATGAATGATAAGGACTGGTGTAAGCACTATTATGGATATACAACTTCTGTATTCAAGTTTAGAGACGTTTCAAGATAGATTCTAATGTCGTTCTTAAGGACACCTATCTATCGACTTTTGTCCGCCATCTTCAAATGTTGGCATTGCAAGAAAACACATGTTCTTTTCAATGCTAATTCATTAACAAAATTGTTAGTTGACAACATAAGAGCATATGTACTGATAATTTATAATAAAATTAATCATCTGCAACATTGTCTCCGTAACTCAGTTGATAAGCTCCATTTAACGATGTTTTTCTATTTTTGGGTGATATACTTTATTTTTTGTCAAGTTTTTTTGGCCTTGAACAACTAAAATGTTAACATATTTGAAATACAATGTGGAATTATCATGTAATTATTTCGTTACGACAAAACAAACCCCCAATAGAACTGTCGCGTAAAGCAAATGAGACATGTAGGAGCGAGAGGGAGGATATAAACAAAATAAATAAGGGTAAATAAAGGGTGAACAAAATTCGTTCACAAAGTCATTGTCTGAGTAGGATACAGAAACTGATCGTTATCAATTGTGCAATGACTCACGTCAAAAATTTCTTCAGTTTCTGTAGATAAAAATACATATCTTGTTGAATTATAGTAACGTACAATTTCATTTTTATGATATTCCAACTTTGGTGTAAAACCATTAATACTGCATCTGTAAATATACTGATTGACTAATAAAATGATTGCATTTACAGGATTATTGTTGATTGTTGGTATGACTCACGTCAAAATGGTAAAAGATGTTTTAAGCCATTAGCTATTATGCACGTACTGAAGTAGAGTATAGATGGTCGGAAACAGCTGATGAAAGCTGATGGTACGACTGAGGCCCGTCACCAACGTTAATGTGCAAACGATTCAAAGGTATAAATTCGTTGTTTTATACAAAATATCACCACCCTTGTAATTTGTAGCAAAATTAAAAACGTTTGCTTCAGTTTCATTTTTTAACGTGGTTATCATTAATATTGTAAATTTGAAAACGCAACAAATTATATAGAACAGATTTTTATTTTGGAGACATGTAAACGATTTATATTGAAAATCAAGCCGGTTTCCCTGTTCATAACATAATACAGTTCGGTAGTATTAATTAATCATTTTTGTTAAGCTTCATCAGACACAGTTCGGTTTCTAACAATAAAACTAATCTGCGTGAATTAAACATACAATTTTCAAACACAAATATTTTCCTTCGAGACAGATTTTTTTATTTCATTATTTTGCAATACCGATTTCTGAATGGATCAAAGTGTAAACATATCGGTGGATACATACTCAAAAGAAGTCGTATACGCTACACTTTTCAGTGAATTCTTGGTGGATGCGATCCAAAAATGGGCGATGGATTCGTTCCAAACTTTTTTTGAAAACAAAACAAAATACAAACCGGGTTATGTATAGATAGGTTTATAAATTTCATGATTTTATTACTTCGATACTTTTATTGCATCAGGTAAAATTGACCTAGAATATGTCGCCGTTCTGCATTTCATGATTAGCAATTATATCGTTAGAAGAACTGTGTGAAGAGATAAATATCATGATAGTATCCTGTCTCCTGATAATTACCTACATATACATCAAAGGGACGTTTCTCAAATTATTCCAATGTCTTGTGAGTCAGAAAGAAATTTATATACATAAAGACCTCAAAAAAAAAAACTTGGTGACATCCCTTAACGTTTTTAAGTCCATACAATACAATACTGCATACCCCATGATATCATATATACACAAAACGTTCAGAGTCAATTACTATCGTTCCCATATGTCATAGGCAATCAAAATACATTATTTGATAAAAAAAAGAATCATCATCATATGAAATAAGAGCTAATTCAAAATGCCCTTTATATTTACGACTCAAACAGTGTTCTGTCAAGTCTTCAGAAGTTGAATTTTTCAAGATTGTGGAAATGTATCTCATTTTATGTGATTGTTTAAACAGTCTTGTATAGATTTAGATATCCAATCGTGGTACGGGAAAATAGAATCATCTTCATTTCTTAAAACCTATTCAGCTTATAAAACTGTTTTTGAACAAGAAAAATATTTCAGTGAAGATATTGGTAAAGATTTGACAAAAGTACTTGTAAAGTTCAGATGTCTGTCGCACTGTTTGAAAATTCAAAAATTGCGTTTGAACAAAAATGTTGTTCAGTCAGATTTATTATGTGAACGCTGTAATTTAGGAGTGATTGAAGATGAGTTCCACTTTGTTCTTGTTTGTCCTTTCTTTAAGGAAAGTATGACAAAGCTTATACCAATATATATTATATATTGTCAGTACCCAACATGGGAACTGTTTGTGCAACTAATGTCTTGCAAAATGTAAACATAACTAAGGGTTTATCAATTTTCTTGAAGAGAAACCTTTATGTATAATATAATAATAATCTCCCACACCAAATTTTTCATGTATATTCATGTTTTTATAAAGATGTATGACTATCATTTGTATTTGTACCCTGGGCCACGCGGCCTCCAATACTGAATAAAGTCTCTCTAGATCTCTCTCTCAGAAGTAAACTTAACTAGATGCAATGGGTATAAACTCCTCACAAGGTTTAAGTTGAAAATGTTATCATAAGCCAGGGGAAATCCGCGAAAGAAAGAAATATCCGAATTAAAAGAAATTTTACATACATATGTGAATTAAATAACATTAAAGACAAGAAACAGCCAAATGAACGTTAACACGCTGAAACCTCAGTAGGGCAAGTGGTGAAGGTACTGCTGTACATGTTAATGGTTACGTTTTCGAATCCAACTCAGAAATTGAATATCATACCCGTTTTTATTTCCAAATTTATTAGTTTGTTTTGTTCCGGAATATCGACAAGAAAGGAGTTTGTCATAAAATGTCCCCGTTTATTCCCTGTGATGTTGTATATGCCCCTGTAAGGTTTACCCGAGAAAAGAATAACCTCAAAATATATATATGACGACTGAGATTCATATCTTAAACATTAGTACAAAATTTGTTCAAGTTTTAAAGAGTTTGTCATTTGGGAATTAAACTTAATGTGGTATGACAGTCAGAACAGGCGTCTTGGGCTTTCAGTGCATCCCACAGTAGTAGTGCGTTAGCAACTTAATGACCAAGAAAGTTTTAGACGTCGATAAAAAAATTAACAAAATCCCCACATTTGATCTGTTTTAAACTTGAATGGAAAACATTCTCGTCAAAAGATGATGTAAAAAGGCGATTTTAGGACATATAGTGAATTAAATAAGATATGAATTTCAAGTTTCCCACTCTATTGAATGATGTTGTGATTTCTTATTCACAAAGCTGAACCTATGACAGAGTATTCAAATTCGCCTTACAGGAGAATTAATTTTTTACTATATTGAAAACGTGGTGACATTTTTTTGTTTCTTAGTTAATATGACTCGTATGATAGTGATACCTAGTGAACTGAGGTCAAAAGTTTTGAATATTGCTCATGAAACACATCAAGGCATAGTACGCACTAAGCAGTTCCTTCATGCTAGGTTTTATTGGCCAAATATGGATGCTGACGTAGAACATCTTGTAAACAACTGTTCAACATGTGTTCTTAATCAACCTTTGAGAAATGATACTCCTTTACAACTTGTTGATCCAGCACCAAGACCCTGGTCAAAAGTTGGCATAGATATAGTTGGACCTATTGAATCATCCTATGTGTTAACACTGATTGACTACTTCTCTTCATATCCTTTTGCTGTTGTGATTCAAGACATAACTTCAAGTGCCATAATTGAAGTATTGGAAAGAATATTCTCTGAACATGGATTCCCAGAAAGTATTGTTTCGGACAATGGTAGGCAATTTGTGAGTGCAGAGTTTGTGAAATATTTAAGAAAGGCAGGGATTGAGCATATTCGTTCATCGCCATATTTTCCTAAGAGCAATGGAAAAATAGAACGTTTTCACAGGTTCCTGAAGAAAGCTTTCCGTTCTGCAACTTCGGATGACAAAGACTGGAAACGTCAACTACCCAGAATTCTACAAATATACAGAGCTACTCCTCACAGAGCAAGTGGTGAAACTCCAGCCATGTTGTTGTTTAATAGAAACATTAAAACCAAATGTCCAGTAATGAGTACATCGAACGTTGACCCTCTTTTGGAAAGAAAACTAAATTATGCAGATAAGATGAAATCATATGCTGATGCTAAGAACAGTGCAAAATATCATTCGTTTTCTATTGGTGATATTGTGTATGTTGCTAATTTTGTGCGTGGTAAGTTAACTCCAACGTACAAATCAGTTAGACATGTTATCATCAAGAAGAAACAACGTGATACATTTCAGATAGTGAACTGTGACACAGGTGTGATAAGTGTAAGAAATGTTAAATTCCTGAGACATGCTCCATGTGAAGGTCCTGTGAAATTTGAAAACGTTATAACTTCTGAAGATGTGACGCCGAGAAATCTGGTAGTAGAAAATACTGGATCACTAGTACAATCAGCTTCAGTTACTACAGAGAACTCTCCTGTTCGACATGATAATGTAAGTTCTGAATCCGCTGTAGATCTTGGTACTAATGTGATTGATCCTGAAATTGAAGATGAACTGAGTGGATCTGCTACACAACCAGCAGATACTGCTTGTTTGAGAAGATCTCAAAGAACACGTCGTTCTCCTGCATACCTGAACGACTACGTGAAGAAATAAACATTTTAACATTTTAATGAAATGAATGAACAATTCCAAATTAAGTCATCATAATGTGGGATATTTTGGTATATAATCTGCCACATTATCACTTCTCTTAGAAGATAACGATTGCCTAGAGAAGAAATCTGCAATATTTGATTTGCCAGCTATATGTTTAATCTGAAAATCATAACCCTGCAACTTCCAAGCGAATCTCTGAATTCTAGGGGGTAACTGAACTGTTTTCTCCTGAGTAAGCATGTGAATTAATGGACGGTGATCAGTGTGTAAGACAAACTTCTTTCCCCAGAGATACTTGTGAAAATGTTCCACAGACCAGACACATCCTAAAGCCTCACGCTCTATTTGCGAATATCTACGCTCAGTGTCTGTCAAAGAACGACTAGCAAAAGCAAGTGGTCTAAGACTACCATCATCCTGCTCTTGAAGTCAAACTGAACCCAAACCAACTGGACTAGCATCACATACCAAAACAGTTGAAGCACCCACATCATAGAAAGCTAAACATGTGGCTTTACCTATAGCCTTCTTCAGAGACTTAAATGCTGATTGACAAACTTTGTCCCAGTTCCATCTCACTCCAGTTCTAGTGAGAAGACGTAAAGGTTCACACAGATCTGCAAAACCAGGAATGAATTTCATCAAGTAATTGCACACTCCTAAAAATGATCGCAATTCTGCCACGTTCTCTGGAGGATTAGCTAACTCAACAGCTGAAACCTTCTTAGGTCTAACTCCTTCCACAGAAACTACATGTCCTAAAACTTCTATTTCTGTCAAACCAAGCTTACACTTGTCCTTATTGAGCTTCAGATTGTACTCTCTACATCTTTTGAAAACTTTCCTGAGCAAAATTTCAAGTTCTTCAATAGAATCTGCATAACAGATCAAGTCATCTATATATTTCTCCAAACCAGAAATGTCATGGAAAACATTGTTCATGGATTTTTGATATGCCTCAGAAGCTGAATTTAAGCCAAAAGGAAGTCTTTTGAATCTAAAGATATCTCTGTGTGTAACGAAACTTGTCAAATCTCTAGAATCATCTGCTAATTCTATTTGCCAGAAACCTCGTTTACAGTCTAACTTTGCAAAATAGCGAGCAGACCTCATGGCATAGAGTGTATCGTCTACCGTAGGAATGGGAAACCTTTCACGGACAACTGCTTTGTTTACCTCTCTCAGGTCACAACAAACTCTGATCTCAGAAGTATTTGCCTTTGGAACACAATGAATGTTTGAAACCCAAGGTGTTGCGTGATGAACCTCTTCAATAATGTCATCATCAATCATTCGATCCAACTCAGAATTGACTGCTTCCACCATAGAATCAGGTAACCTACGAAGCGGTTGTGTAACTGGAGAGACCGACTCATTAACCTTGATTGTGTGTGTGAAATCTTTGATTTTCCCTAAGCTATAGAAAACATCCGAAAATTCATCAAAGAGATGATCAAGATTTGCAGAGGAACTGACCTTATTGATGTTTATTTGAAGTAAAGAGAGTTAAAGACTAGACTTCCTTCCAAGCAAAGATACCTCATCACCAGACATGACATAAATTCTATCTTCAACTTGCTTATCACCAACTTTCAAGACAGCATCAAAATAAGAAAGAAAGTGGGAAATCTTTAAAATATCTATCATAGGTACACTTTGAAATGATGTTCCTATATGAACCTGAATTTAGAACATGTCCAAGTCCCTACCATTGACATTCACACTAGTGAACAAATCTGAATCTAGATAATACACAAACTCTGCATCTTCTGAAAAAGAATCAGACTCGGAACTTGTTTCATCAACCAAAACTGCATTCAACTTCTGTCTATCATTCTGTTGCTGAAACCTAACTTTACCCCGTTTTTGCTTTCTACTAGCTCTCTGTTTAAACTGACCTCTATCAGAAGCTGACTGACCTGACTGAGACCTTGATGCTGAATTTGACCTACTACTTGACTGCCTAGCCTTGCAAACCCTAGCTAGATGCCCTTTCTTTTTACAATATAGCCAAGTAGCATTGATAGCACCACAATCAGAAGCCTTGTGATCTGAAAAACCACATCTGTAACATCGGCCATTGAACAGATTACCAGACTGGGCAAAATTAGAATCAACTTTGTTTACAGAAATTCCTGCGATAGCCTTAGAATTCTCCATAGCCATTCCATATAACCTAGCTATCTTTAGAGCAGAATCGAATGTCAAATCATCTTTCAGCAAAAGTTTCTCTCTCAAATGTCTTGATGCACATTTCTCAACAATCTGGTCTCTAATTATCTCATCATGCAAAGCACCAAAATTACAAGTTTGTGCACGTTCTCTCAAATCTGTGACATAATTGCCAATACTTTCATCAGACCCTTGTGCCCTAGAACGAAACTTATAACGCTCTGCTACAACATTTCTCTTTGGACTGAAATATGCACTCAAAACAGCTTTAGCTCTAGCAAAAGTATCTTTCTCACCAGGTAATGTAAGGAAAATTCTTTGACAAGCAGTACCTAAACAATGCAACAAAGTAGCCCTACGAATCTTATCTTGCTGGACTTCTAAACCACTAGCAACCTCATAAATTGAAAAAGATTCCATCCAAACAGTAAACTCATTACTCAAATCAGTGGAATTCATATTTAGAGGAGAAGGGGGACGTAAATGCAGACTGAAATTGTTTACATGTTGTTCTATTTCTGGTTCTCCTTCCATAGTGGCAATAACGTGAAGTTGACACAATTCATAAAAGTCAAAGTTTATTAATATCAAGGCAAGTACCACATGGAAAATGATAGTAAATGTTCTAAGCATCCAGTTCATTGTTGAATAATGTTCATGTTATTTGAAATATCGTAGACATGGTGACTTGACTGTTGGCTAACCTTGCAGTAACGCTGACAGAGAATGACAGGTGATTCATGTAATGCACGAGAAAAAATGGCGTCGACGAGTGTAAAATTTCTCACTCAAAAGTTCATTTTTTTAAAGAAAGTTCAAACAATTAGTGAGAGTTCGTATCACTAACATAGTTCATGTCGTGTGTCAACCTTCCCAACCTTGTGAAACATTATTTCAGCTTACAACTTACAGAGACGTACGGGTCGTTTCAATCACCCGCTTTATTCTGACATTCGCTACAGGTCACGTGATGCGCTGTACGGCAAGCACGGAATGCTATAGGATGTACAACATATTATGTTTAGTACACTACAACTATAATCATTACTCACATGTGACAGAGAACAGTTTGAGATAATTTTGGTATCTAACATATGTCAGATACTGTGATCGCCGCCTCTGATTGGTCAATCCATGGTGATGACCCGAGGTCACGATGACCGAACTACTTTTGTCATTCATAAGTTACAACTAAACTTCATTCATTACTTTCATGAGTAGGTAGAAGTAGCCATTAAAATAGACAAACATACGACCTTTTTTACTACAGACACCACTGAAAGTCATTTAAACATATAATATAAACATTTGTGGTGGTAATTCAATTTTATTTTCGCTAATAAACACGCAACATATTTATCTGCTCGTCGAAACGAATAGTCAAACCATTCAACGTGCAAATACCTTGTGCATAAGCTCACTGGCCAGAACATTCTTCCAATAGAAATCATGCAGATATCAGGACATCGTAACGTGCAAAGCATCAACAGTTACAGCAATATTTCCATGGATCGCCAGCAGCAACAACGCTTTTACTTCCGTCACACACAACAACAGCGAATGCGAGTGACCTCCCTTCCACAGTTATGTCGAGTCAATCTCGGACCGCCGTCACTCGCTTCGGTTCAGTGCACTCCATTTTCTCGACTCCAATATACAGGGGAATCATTAATGTGAACTTCTATGGTTCAGATGCAAAGTGACCTCGTCTCACGATTATGATGACTGTTAGTATAAGCTGGACATAATTTAACGACAAGCGTGCACGCTGTTGTGCTCTACTCTGACGGACATTGTAGGCTACTCATGAATATTCAGGTTAAGTATTATTAAAGTTATTAACAATCAATCTGTGTTATGTATTTCTTGAACGTGAACTTGAATGTTAGCAAAATGTTAATCAGTAAGCAGTTATCAGTTATCAGTCATTTCAACTAAAATCTAAGCGCTAAAGTCACAGACTATTTTCCTGCGGTACATGCTTTACAGTTACACACTGTGACGTCACTGACGCAAAATCAGGCTGTATTCATACGCGCCTCAACACAATGTGAAGAAAAGTTCGTTGTTATGTCAATACATTACGGTCGTTAATTCGTGTGTAATAGATAAAATACCAAACTCATTCCCTATGGATACCGTATTTATTACAAGCCACTCGTTATAATAAATACGGTATCCATAGGGAACCCGTTTGGTATTCTCTATGGGTCATAGTGAAAACGGCCATTGTGGAAAACGGCCAATGGTCAATAAGAGAAAACGGCCATAAAGTAAGAGAAAACGGCCATGCTTCTAGAGATAACGGCCAATGCATTGAGAGAAAACGGCCAATCTCATTAGCAATTTAAAAAAATCTAATTAAATCTATATTCAGTTGTTGTGTATTTCACATCTGTAGCTTTTGAAAAGAATATTTAACAAGTTATGAATCACAATCTGCTGAATATTTTCTCCTCAGCACTTTTGAACACCTATGCATTATGCGTTTAGGTGTTATTTTGATGTGTTAAAATATATTTTAACGTGAGGTTGTAACTTCAATTTTGCCTCCTTTAATTTTGCGTGGCTGTTTTAGTCACAAGTTTAAGCGAGAGTTATCCCCCTTTAATCTCGCACTGCTCGAGACCACCTTTCACGCCCGCATGGCGATAGCGAGACGCAGCTCTTATAGGTAAAAAGAAAACATGAAGGAAGAAGAACATCAGATTGATGTAAAACCTAAAAGCAAAAGAAAGGCAGCTGGAGCACGCATGCCCGGAATTATTGAAGCGTTGATCAACAAACCAGCTGAAACACCGCCGTCGGTGAAAAAACTGTCACTGCCGTCGCCGTTGTCTTCCCGCGCCCGCGAGCCCTCGCCCCGAGTTCTCACGACGCCAGATGAGAGATCGGAAAGTTTGGAGAAAGAGTGTGACATGCTGGAATTTGAAGTAAGAAGACTTCAATTAGAGACTAAACGTGAAACCATACGAGCCGAAATAAATGTTCTTGAACATAATTTGGCTTCACATCGTGAAGGTCAGAGGAAGGAGCACGTAATTCAAGATGGCGGACGTATTGACAGTGGTCGATCTGAAGTATCGGCGACTGGAGGTAAGCTTGCAAATAAGCCTAAAGCTCGGAAGATTGTTTAAAAAACATGAGCATGAATAAGATACATGTATGAATTTATATGTTATTTGTACAGAGAATAACGTCTGTGTTCTAAAGTGGTACAACACTTTTTGGCTCAAGAGGTAAAATTACCATATTCTCTAAAGCTGTGGCCGTTTTCTCTAATTGATACGGCCGTTTTCTCTAAAGCTGTGGCCGTTTTCTCTCATTTGTCGTTGGTCGTTTTCCCGGTCGGCCGTTTTCTCCAGTTCCCTTCTCTATTGATCAAGTAGAAGCTAATATTTTGGAATTTCGCATAACGATCTCTTCTCTTCTGCACAGTTGTTAGTCTTGAACGAGAGTTCACTTTCCTTGACCATTAAGCCACAGGCTTCGTCCTCTTTAGGGTATCCGCTCCGCCAATTGATATCAACCGCCTCAGTCACCTGCTCGAACCAGTAGAACTTGTTATCATCGGTGGAGCGCATAAGTCCAACCCACAGGTAGTTACCTGCAGAGTGACGGTATCAATGGAGAAAACGAAACAATATCCTGTTTACTGACATGATTTTTTCACGAAATATACCGCCAGAGAAAAGAAAATACACATTTAAAAAGTAATATTGGTAGTTATTAATTGCCCGTGTAAGATACCGCACTGTAATATTCATACGGCAATATTAAACTAGTGTGTCTTTAAACAGTCATACCCAGGTTCGTTGTAAATGCTGCCTGGATCCTGGCCGCAGTGTCGAGGATAGCGAGGTTACCTCCCTTGTCAGCGCAGGATGCCATGGCGTCCGAGTAGGTCTTCGTTTCACTCACGTATTCTAACGTAACTGCCAAATAAATACATGAAACTTCAATAAGTATAAAATTATCAGCATCAAAGGGCGTATAATATTTTTAAAAAGGTTGTTACTTGGAATGATTCTATATAGTATGAAATACCAATACACTTCACTATAATTCAGGAAGAAACATAAAGATGGAGTTTTCTATACGTTTATTCCGTCATACATGTAAAAAGGGACAGAAGCACGTTTTAAGGGGAATATTATACAATTATTGACTTCAGTTGAGGTGAATCCAATGGTCGCGTCGGTGAACATAAGTTTCTGAGGTCAATAAACCATTGGATTCACCGATAACTGAAGTCAACAACTGTTTTATTATATGATTTATGAAAGTTTTAAAACAATCCTTTATTCTAAGTTTTTTTTAAGCAACTCTTTTCGGCGCTCCTCGTAGTGGCGATCTATTTTTAGCTCCAGGTCATTGGATTGTTGTGTACCTCGCGTGACGTTTCCCGCGGTCAACATAAGGTTTGATCATTGTCGGTGACCACCTTCCTCGAACAATCAGAAGACAGATCACTCGTCCATCATATAATAAAAGGTGATGTCAGGAAAATGAAAATTAACGGTTCCAATTGAAAAACAATGTATTTGAACTAAAAAAGCAGTAATAGTTCAAATATATAACGTTAGCCATGCGAGTCCTTTTTCTTACACAAAATGAATTAAAGGTGTTCACACAAAATGGCCGCCAATGGATTTTATGTTTATCTTCATACTTTGTCCTCTGACTATGGATGATTGGCTAGTGTAATGAGATGTTTGTCACTGTCAAAATAATACATTAAGCATTAGATTACAATTATCGGGAAAAAATAGAATATGAAATAATCAAAAACCGTACTACTGCCCCTTTAAAGACAAAGCCGCAACCTGGAGGTAAACCTTCTTGATCTGGATTTACACTTGGTATTCAAAGTAGACTCTATGTTAGTATTATCAATAATTGCAACCGTAAATAGAAGTTTGATATGTGAAATTAATATATAGTTAAGTCGACTCTAAAGTCAAAGCATATATGTTCTCTATTTCTTGCACGATTCCCACATCATGTTGAGCAAGCAATAATATTATTGAAATCCCTTCTATAAATAAAAGTTTGCCAAACGAAAGGAATCATTACAAGAACGCCAGCAAGCAGAGATTCCATTTGACCAAAGAGGCGTTTTTGATCAAGAAACAAGTATCAAGAAACAATTTAAAGTTCTAGTGTTAAATAAGTGTAATCTATCACAAAATCGCTATATCAAACAAATAATCTTTAAGATGAAAGATGATAGGTTAAGTGTATATTTAACATCGTATGCGGGTGTAGCCATGTCCTTATATTATCTCCATTTATACCCCACTTCCGGTTTCGTTGATATTGTTTCCTTTGTTCTAACTGTAGGTGTATTGACGGATACACCTCTCCTTTCTATGTTATAACTGTAGGTTATCCACTGATACACCTCTACTTTTCTGATACACCAACGCTTTATTGTTAATCTACACTTAGTCAGGAGAAGAGATCTTCAACGTTGGCAGCGACTCTATCAACTTAGGTAATGAGGATTGATACAAGCAGAGGTATTTGCTGTTGTTTTATGTATATATATATATATTATATATATAAACCTATATATATAATTACTAGTATGTACCAATTTAAATGAAATGAGGTTAGTTTATGGCTTTAACTCGCAAGTAGAAGAGTATTATTAAAATTATATTGATCTAGTTAGTTCAATATACTAAGTTAGTATACTTAAAGAATGATGGAATGCTCTTTATGGTCAAATATGACTCGACCGGAGTGGGGTATAAGTCAGATATACCCACACTTCCCTCGGTTTATCGCTCAATAACCTCCTGTTTGAATCGTGGTTCCTCGGCTCCGCTACGCTACTGCTCGGAAACCCACGATTCAAACCGGAGGTTATTAAACGATGCACCTCGGAAAGTATGGGTATATATCTCTAACATATTATTGAAGTCTTTGGAGCTTCTTTAGAAAAGTATGTGATTGTTGTTGGATTCTCATTGAAATCATCAAATTTATCTTCCGTTTCACATTTTGGGATGGAAATGTGATATAGTTTGTATTTCTGTCTAGAAATTAGACTGTATTTTGATAAACACAAGAGCAATATTTTAGACGAGTGTTTAACTTTATATATGAACCACTGTATCACTGCTGGCCTCACCATTAAGCTCGACTCCCTCCGTTTCAATCATGATGCCATCAAGTACATAAACTCTCTCCTCAAGACTAGATAGTGACGTCAGCAGGAGCTCAACTGCAATGAAAATGGTAACATTATTCCAAATAAAAAACAAGATCAACAGCTATTATAATAGGTTATACTGTTGATCCAAGATCGACTGATAAGGTTGGCCGTCCCAGGGAACCCTCAAATCAGCTGGTAACCCGTGTTGGGCACTCGCCAAAACGAACGCCGCAGAACACTAGTGTCCAACACCGGTGACACGAGTTTACTCCCCGCCAAAGGAGAAATCAGCGGGTGTTCACAAATTCCAAGATGGCGACCATCCTGCTACATCAGTGGATATGTCTCCGCGTTAGGCTACAACCTATCATATATATAACTCGGAGACATATCCGCTGATGTAGCAGGTTGGATGACGACCAATGCGCTGGAAAAGTGAAAAAGTGGAAAAGCCTTTGCAAATAAAAAATATCATATTTTTGTGTCTTAAATGACTGTAGAGTATTGATGGCGACTATTTAATAAATGTGCAGGCGGATCTAGTTGTCATCACATCGCATCAGTGTTTTGACAAAGATTTGCAAGTTGGCTGCCATCTTACGTTACTAGTGACGTTTTTCACGGGACTCCAGCTAATAAGAGTGATGGTGTCTAGTGGTGTCTAATCGAACGCACCCCTGCAAGCTCGACAACTCAACCGCACTCTTTTCGAAATGGAATATATATGGAGTTTTTCATTCGGAAAACCTTCGAGTGACCATTTCGATGAATAATCCGTTTGCTTGGATGTATTAATAAAAAGAAATCATTTTCAAATGGTTAAGCGTATTTGTTAGTTGTGAATGACAAATAATGGCTGTACATCGCAGTACCAATGCATTGAGAGACGTCAAATCCGATGTTCTAATTAGGAAACTGATATTACGTACGGAAAATTGCGAGAATTGCCGAAGCTTGAAAAAAGTAGAACCGGCAATCGTGCAATACGGAATTTGAAGACGTATTCCGTATTGCACCCTTGTATTACTATCTTAAGATTACATGAGTATATAATAAACACCGTAAGTGAACACTTGTAGTTTCTCTTCATTCTTTTTTTGATAATATGTACGTGAAAAATATCGGGATATATCCTCTCCTGTGCCGATACATCGATTTATTATATGGCGAGAAGTGAAATACTGGGATTTATCAGTGAAATAAACTGTCTATCAAGCTACAGTGAAAATAACTTATATTTTCACTGCGAACGGTGACTGATATAATTTGACGTCATAAAACAATGGTCTCACGCGGCGAATTGGCTTATGACGTCACAGTGTTACTGTGGTGACGGGCTGTTCCTAGCGGCCGCTCGGCGTGAAAATGACCCTTTTCGGACGTAATTACAATGGTAAAATCATATAATAAATAGAATATCCGTCAATTCTTGACAAATACCATGTTTATCTCATCTCGTGAGGTAGAAAAGTTATATATTTTCACTCGTGGCTGCGCCACTCGTGAAAATATAACCTTTCTACCTCACTCGATGAGATAAACATGGTATTTATCAAGAAAAGACAGATATCCTCTTTGTATCATGAACCCTCACGATATCAATATCCTGATGTATTGCCGAAAAGAGTTTTGCATCGATGCACTCGTATCGGGGGGTCGGCGATGCGTACATCGATACTATCGATGAATCGTTACACCACTACATCGCACAGATACTGACGTTAGAGCATGGTTAAAGACATTTTTACGAAGAACTGTATACAAGGAGAGGTTACTCTTTAATTTCAAACTCGTTTGTACTTATTTCTTTCATTTCCATCCAAATTATCCCATAAAAGAGTACTTATTTTCAATCATAAAAGACAAACTATTTCATGCAACCAAAACATAATCATCTTAATGATATTTTACTTATCAGTAACAAAAATGAGATTTGTTTTTCAAAATGAATCAGTAACTGAGAACAGGCCATAAGCTATCATAAGTTTCTTCCGTTCAAACCTGAATGTCCTTTTCTGGAACTGTTTGTGACTCCGAATTTGATTGCTCAATTCGCGAATTCCTAATTTGCACATGAAACGTCATCATGACGACCTCTCACACTGGTCAATTTAAGATCAACAAAATGTCATATTAAACCTAATGATCTAACTTTATTTTGATTGTACGTAACACGACTCATAACATTTCAGTCGGGATGGAAGACGCCATTTTGTTTACATTTAAAGTAAAATGAATATATTTAGCTGAAGTTTCTTCTGATATGACGGTAAGATTAAACGTTGTAAGCTTCTCCCTCGAGTAAAACGGTCTGATATACCATCTTTGACGAAACGCCAGCCCTCGCCATGCGGCTCGGGTGCCATGTCTTCAAAGATGATATATCAGACCGTATTACCCTCGTCAGAAGCATACAACTTATAACATAGTGAGCGAAAGCAAGTTATATACTCAGACAATTCACGATTATTATAAGATTGTTAATATAATGGAGAAGTTAAGTATGATTCTATTCCTACCTTTTTGTTTATATAGTTTTGCTATTATTTTGTTTTTACCTACCGTAGATCCTTGAATGATCACCCTACGATGATAACTTAAGCAAGCGGTGATAATAACTTAAGCAAGCGGTGATTATTCAAGGCAAGCGGTGATTACTCAAGGCAAGCGGTGATTATTCAAGGCAAGCGGTGATTATTAAAGGGTTTACAATAAGTGAGACAAGACAAGCTGATTTTAGACGTAGAACCTTGACAATAATGACGTCCCGCCGCTAATGACTCACTAACTCACTCACTCACTCAATTATGACGTCACGTCAATCGGCAACACTCGCTGATATAGTGCAATACATTGAGAATCTCACCCAAGTGTTTTCTAATATCAAATATATCAACACAAGTTGATAAAAGTCAGTAACAAATATCCGAGGCTTGCCGAGGATATTTCACTTTTATCAACGAGTGTTGATATCAGAAGACACGAGGGTAAGATTCTATTTATCATCCAAAAGTGGCTACCACAGTAGATATCGCTTTTCTGAGATCAAGCGATATCTAAACTGACGTCCAAAAGAAACTTTACACTTTTTAAACTGAAATTTTGAAAACAATGTTATTTCAATATTTTCAGTTAAGTTCTCAACAACATAGTTGAAACCCAAACTTTTATGTTTAAAACTTTAAATTGAGCAATATTCATGCATTTTGCAAAAATGGCAAAAAATGTCATAATCAGGTGACCTTTCCACCGGAGTTTAGTCACGTGACGAAAAGGTTTAATAAATGTCCATAATGAATGTTTGTCCTCCTGTTTGTGAAAAAAACACCTTAAAACCGGTAACGGCACAGCAAAAATATCACCAATCCCCATTGAAAATCAACAAAACTGATAAAAAAATACCCTTGTTACAAGAATCGATAGTGTTCCTTCATTTGTTATGGTAACTTGATCAGGCTTTACAGAGAGGTTGTGAGGATTGCTGACAACCCTGAAACATGGAAAAAGAGTTGTTTTTGACTGCATGAGGGCCAATATCTAAAACGTTAGACCACCGATAACGTTGTCTCTTAGTGACGGCAATGATAGCATACATCAAAGGTCGACATGTCATTAGGTTCTCGTGCACTATATGAACTTGAACAGTTGTAATCAAAGCTCATTGACTGCTCAATTGATAGCCATTGGCCACTAATCAACCACACAAGGCAATGTCATTCATAAAGTTATAACGTCAGAATTGGCCTGCAATATTACGATTTAACTGCGATTGTTCAGCTCTCAAGGCTGATTACCAGTTGTACGACTAACAAACGTGTCAATCTGACATGTAGGACTTTATCCATAAATTCCCATTGAGAGAAAAACATGGATTCAGATTTAATGTGAAGATTGAAACTGAAGCCAGGTGACGTAATTCAAAGTTTGGCCTTTTTCGTTTCACATGGCAGATTTTGAAGGGATAACACTCGGCCTGCTCATACCTGGCGCAAAAGTTGCACAATTTCATAACCTTAACGAAATTAAATTAAATTAAATTGATTAATTGCTAAATCGGGGTTTTCCCCTTCAAATTTAATTAGCTGGTTGTTGACTGAAATGGTTGATCGATAAAAGGCACTTTGTTTTAAAGTTCTATCGTTCTTCATTCTTTAATCAGAATGATTACAAAATGTTGTAAAGTTTCTTTTGGACGTCAGTTTACAAGCGATATCTACATTGTAGATATCGCTACAATCAAATCGTCATAATCCTATTACATCATCAGTTAAATGACATCACAAGGCTTTGGCATCACTTAGAACACAGATGACAATACTATGACGTCACAAAGTTCATGGCGTAACAATGCTATGACGTCATAACGTTGATGACGTCACAATGCAATGACCTCACTGTTCAAGAAGTCTAATGGCAATTTTGTGTTTAGATATGTTCATTCTTTTGCTAATAACTGTTGAAAAATGATTTGGATGATAAATAAAATCTCACCCTCGTGTCTTCTGAAATCAAATATATCAACACTCGTTGATTAAAGTAAAAATATTCTCGGCAAGCCTCGGATATTTATAACTTTAATCAACTCGTGTTGATATATTTGATATCAGAAGACACTTGGGTGAGATTCTCTATTTATCATCCAAAATCATTTTCATCACGTTAGCATGATAAATGTACATCTTTGAACACTGCATAGCCCTAAAACTCCTGAACCAGTGATGTCATGATAGCATTGTGACGTCATTTTGTTTATGACGGAGTTGTTTTTATGACGTCATAGCATTTTGATGTCATTACTGATGATGTAAAACGTTTGTGATGTCATGTATTTTCTCATCAAAGGGCATTGTTCAAAATCTACTGTCAAAGCGATATCTCCTAGGAGATATCGCTTGATCTTCCACAAGCGATATCTCCTGTGGAACATAGTTTTGGATGATAAATAATAAGTAGGTGATACTAATCACGTTTAATGCGTTTATTCCTGAAATTTACCGTAGCATACTTCTTCTGGCTTCACCATGATGGACGTTTTACTGAACAAGATGATAACTTACCTTTGTCGGCTTCCGTGTGGGATACTTCTGTCAATGAAGTTATGTCCAATTCTACACCGTCCACTCGGGTTTCCAGGTCAACAACTTTACTCTCAATGCGTTCTGGAAATTTATTGCACATGATCATTTTGTAAAATTATTGGTTTAAAAGGACGTTATTAAGATAATAATTCAACTTCATACAGCTGCGCACGTTAAATGTGTTCACTTGCTTATGTATCTAAGTACAACTATCATGTCGTTGATGAAAAAACTCTGGGAGAACCAACAAAGAATTACACATTATGCGTTTTCGGGATCGTCTCGTGATTAGTGCTTGATGTCGATATTTGGCATGGTAAAATGGACAGATGGTGTCATATTTGCAAAATTATTTTTTTCTTTAATTAAGATTAAAATATTCCATATAGACAGAGTAAGATAAATATCCGCACACATACATTGCCTTCGTGCAAAAGATACAATTATGACTTGGACCTGAAGTTGTCGATTACTTGTGAATGATTTAGAGAGAAACATCACAAACACTCGCACATCATACATTAATCAAAATTATGTGATATTTGCAAAGAATACACAGGTAAGCGAACAACTAAAGGTTACGGCTGTACAAGTACATAGGTCTGTTGTACTACTATACTACTACTTTTACGACTACTAACACCTTTTCAAGAATGGTATCACGTAGAAAAACAAGAATTTAGGAAAATATAAGTCTGATTTCTTAACATCACTCTTGTTACATAAACCATTCTGCTGCCCCTTATATGAAACATACTTGGAAATCCTTAAGGACTGAAATTTCAAACTCACCCAAAGTTGTTTGAAACTCTAAAAGGTCGTTTTTGACTTCCAGCACGACGGTGTCGAGTTTTTGTACAGTGTCTGTCAGCCGGGACACCTCTGACTTCAAATCTGAAGATGGTCTAAGCATATTTATTTCCCCAAAAAAGAAGGAACCGGATTGTTAAACAAGCAAATGCTTTTAGTAATACCGCTCCGTGATACAATAAAACAATATAATCTGAAGATACATGTTAAGATACAGGTTACAATGGGCAAAATCATATGACATTCTTTATGCACTCAAAATATAGAGAAAATACACTGCGATTACAACAAAAACAGAAAATATAGAAATACGGTTAAAAAGCAGATGAACAAACTCTACAGAGTTAAAATAAATAGTGATAAAAAGGCTATGCAGACTAAAATACAAATACTGATACTGATAGACTACGCAGATAAACAGAGAAATAATGATAAACAGAGATTACGCAGTGAAACAGAGAAAAAATATAAACAGAGACAACGCGCATAAACAGAGAAATAATGATAAACAGAGACAACGCGCATAAACAGAGGAATAATGATAAACAGAGACAACGCGCATAAACAGAGACATAATGATAAACAGAGATTACACAGTTAAACAGAGAAAAAATAAAACTGAGACAACACGCATAAACAGAGAAATAATGATAAACAGAGATTACGCAGTTAAACAGAAAAGTTAAAATGAAAAATAATGATAATCAGAAAGTACACAGTTCAATTGAAAAATAATGATAACGCAGACTACGCAGCTAAACAAAAAAATATTGATTAAAAAAGAGATTTCGCAAATAAACATAGAAAAGCTGATAAACAGATGTCACGCAGATAAACAGAAAAATAATGATGAACACAGACTACGTAGTTACTCGGAGAAAAATATAAACAGAGATTACGCAGTTAAAAAGAGAAATAATGATAAACAGAGATAATGCGGTTAAACAGAAAAATAATGATAAACAGAGACTATGTTACACAGAGAAAATTATTATACTAAGAGTGTACGCAGATAAACAGAGAATTACTGATAAACAGAGACTACGTAGTTACACAGAAAAATAATGATGAACAGAGACTATACGCAGCTACACGGAGAGAAAAAATATAAACAGGGACTACGCAGTTAAAAAGAAAAATAATGACAAACAGAGATTACGCAGTTACACGGAGAAAAGAATCATAAACAGAGTGTACGCAGATAAACAGAGAATTACTGATAAACAGAGACTACGTAGTTACACAGAAAAATAATGATGGACAGAGACTATACGCAGCTACTCGGAGAGAAAAAATATAAACAGGGACTACGCAGTTAAAAAGAAACATAATGACAAACAGAGATTACGCAGTTACACGGAGAAAGAATAATGATAAACAGAGATTACGTAGTTAAAAAGGAAAATATTGATTAAAAAAGAGTTTACGCAAATAAACATGGAAAAGCTGATAAACAGAGATTACACAGATAAACAGAAATAATGATAAACAGTGATTACGCAGTTAAAAGGAGAAATAATGATAAACATAGATTACGCAGTTAAAAGGAGAAATAATGATAAACAGAGATTACGCAGTTAAAAGGAGAAATAATGATAAAGAGAGACTACGCAGTCAAACAAAGTAATGATGATAAACAGAGGTGGCATATAAGCACATGACAGATAATTACTAATATATTAAATCAGAGATAATTAGGATTAATGTTTTTTTCCAAAGATTCAGATATTGCTGAAGAAATTGAAGGAGAAAGATGAAGATAAACCAACCGTTAGGATTGATTGGTACAGGAATACTCGTTTTAGGGATTTGGAATGGTGCTAGCTGTAAACCCGGTGTGAGTTGCGCCGTTCCTAGAACTTCCATTGCAACCATTAGAATAAAACACGTGTATGACGACATTTTGTCTCTCACAATCCAGTTGTCAGAACACTTGCCCTAAGTTGTATCTTTATCAGCAGGTAACAGTTTATGACAAATGTACATGAGCTAATGTACTTTTACAAGTAACGGGTGTATTGTTATTTTGCAACTTCAAGTGATTTGACGCATGCGCAATACCAAATCTGAGACATTCTTACACCAAAGACAAGGACAGACCAACCGACTGATATGCATGTGGTCGCTTATTTATAAGACCAGGTTCATTGTTTGATAATTACAGTTTATCAAGCAATCTGCCAACAGACACGAAACTAATTGTAATATTTAGTGCATATTGTTCGAGTTACCTACTGTTGGTGTGCCTCTTGTATATGCACCCAGCAATAACTATCACATTCATACCGCCAAATGATTCACGCTTCAATGAAGCAACTCAAAAGGAAAATTCTAAATCAATGGTCTCTTTAAAGGGGCAGTAGCACGTTTTTTGATAATTTTATATTTGAAACTTTTCACTGATAATCGTACGTTAATGCCAAATGTATTACTTTGATAGTGTCATAAATCTCATTACACAAGCCAATCAGCCATAGTCAGAGGACAAAGTATGAAGATTCACATAACATCCATTGGCGGCCATTTTTGTGTGAACACCTTTAATTCATTTTGTGTAAGAAAAAGAAATCGCTTTGCTAAACATCGCGTTATTTATTAGAATTATTACTGCTTCATTTAGTTTGAATACATTGTCTTTCAATTGGAACCATTTATTTTCATTTTCCTGACATCACCTTACATTCCCCCTAAAAACGTGCTACCCTTTAAAGGGGCAGTAGCACTTTTTTTTTAATGTTTAATTTAAATTTTTCACTGATAATTGTATTTAGATGCTAAATGTATGTTTATAGCGTCAAAACTGTTGTTACATAAACACTCATCCATAGTCAGAGCTTCATTTAGTTTAAATACAATGTCTTTGAATTAAAACCATGTATTTTAATTTTCCTGACATCACCTTAAATTCCCCCTAAAAACGTGCTACTGCCCTTTTAAAGCTATTCTCCCAAATTCAGAGAGATCTTTAATCATATGCCAGTGCTCTTAAAACAATTGAAAAGTGTCGGAATTAACAGTGTAATTTTTAGAAAAAGAAAGAAAAGAAAAGCAGTAGAAAGTTATATTTTCACTGCAGTGAAAATATATAGAGACTATTTCATTGTTTTTGCCGAATATCATTTCTTTTATCATTGTTTTTCATCTCACAATTGAGATTAAATTGTGCTGTATCACCAAACCAAACTTCCCTATAAAGATTGAAAGGGTGACCCTACGGTTTTTATAACTTCTTTAATGGCGATTGCACATTTTTAAATTTCCCAAAACAGGGCCTAAAAGTGGCTCTCGTGGTCGAATGTCCACTTCAGGCAAATGATCTCTAAAGTTTTTTGACATTTTCCCCAACAGGGATCTGTTATGTAACCCTAATGGCTGTGACAAGACGATGACGCAAGTTATTGACCAGAATGTAGAGATGTTTGACTTTGGTGGCACTCTTTGTCGCACAAACATTGGCATCTTTTTGTCGAAAATTGGTCTGTAAGAAACGACTCGAATATGTTGCTCCAATTTCAGGCAACGGAAGATTTTCATACTGAAGTTTTAATCTGACGTACGACTATGTTTCCATTTTGGACACTTTGGCATTGCATGATTATTTCCTAACTGTCATGCTTAAACGTATAACCAAATTTGGAACCATGCTTGCTTTTGGTTGATTATCAGTTCCACATGCTCCCGCGCTTTCCAAAGGTTATTTCTTTGCTTAAGAGATTTCCTTAAGTACAAAACATGTGCAAACTGTTTTCAAATGCTTCTTTACCAATGATAAAAATTTGCAGGTTTTTTAACTGAAGCTGTAAATATTCATGTAACAATTATGTTCAGGAAAGAGAAAAATTCAGTAAGATTCGTATTTACACAAGTCAAAACAAACACAATCACATATGCGTTTCTTTTTCTGAAGGGTATATATGTCATGAGTGTGAAATGATTAATTAAAATGTAAAGATATTTCCCCAAAACAGCCACATGCATATTTGTTGTGCGTTACTTCTAATAACGCTTCATTTCTGTCACACATTAATTTAAAATATGTGACACTCAGGTAAACATAATTCTATTTTTATTTATTACCAATATGGTTGAAAATAAGTAATGACATATTTCAATATTAGCGCTAGTGCACATATCACTTTTGCCTAGCAACGATTGTTGTAGCGCGAGGTTACTTATTTTTTCGATTGTGACGTCATTACACCATTGTTCGTGACGTCACTGTGGCCGGCCGTCGCAAGGGAAGCGGTCCTTTCCTGGACATTTCTACGATTGTAAAATGTAATAGAATCGGTAATAAAGAAATTATTACCCAAAGAAGTTTGTCATATGACTTTTACGAAACTCGTGCAAATTTGTGTATAACCCTCGCTTTCGCTCGGGTAATAAAACATTCACACCCGTTTCGTACAAGTCATATGACACACTTCCTCGGGTAATAATCTCTATATATTGATTTGATTTAAACATATTTATTCACGAGAAGGGATTGGGTACAAGTTATACCAACTTAATGAAACCTTCTCCTACTTACAATGTTGACATAATATATTGAAACGTTGAATACAATATGTACAGTGATATACATGCATATAGACGATGGGTATATTTACAAATGGACAATGTATAGAAAGTAAAGAAAAAGCAAAAGATACATAATGTATAATACTGGGAAATAGGCAGGTTATGTTTTAATTTATCAAATCTCTCAGTAAGAGATATGTATATAATATAATCTTTATATATGACAGAATACAGAAGCACGTGTGTTGAAGCAAGTAAGCCACGTGAAATGGATGTCACTGACATTACAATGTTGCAGTGGCTTAAGGCCCGGAGACAATGGCCGTGAACGGTGCTCTAGAGATCTTTGCAAATTGAAACGACTGCATGTTTACAGTGTAATCAAACTTATACTGAAATTAATAAGTCTCGATGATGTTTTTTCAATCACTTTCACCCACGTCATGTAAATTTCATTTGAAAAATCATATATTTTATATTTTTTGTTCACAGAATAACGATTATTTATTTGAATGTTGAAACAAAAATTGTCTATGTTAATTTCTTTGTGAAATATCTGGATTAAATTAAAATGTTAATTTCCAAAAATGATTTAGACATTTACTTCCATATAAGGCATTATACTATTACAAAGACAACTGATTGTAATTGTTTCCATCGATGTTAGTCCCTCTGTTGATATGAATGTTTATTTTACTTCACCATTCGAGTAGCAGCGCGAGCACTGAAATTTCAGTGCTTGGGCCTTAACGGGGTTGTAAAATAGCACTGAAATTTCAGTGCTTGGACCTTAAAGGGGCAGTAGCACGTTTTTGGATAATTTTATATTTTAAAATTTTCACTGATAATTGTATGTTAGTGCTAAATGTATTACTTTGATAGTGTAATAAATCTCATTACACAAGCCAATTAGCCATAGTCAGAGGACAAAGCATGAAGATTCACATAAAATCCATTGGCGGCCATCTTTTTGTGAACACCTTTAATTCACTTTCTGTAAGAAAAAGGAATCGCAAGGCTAAACTTTACATTATATATTTGAATTGTTACTGCTCCATTTAGTTTAAATACATTGTCTTTCAATTGGAACCATTAATTTTCATTTTTCTGACATCACCTTTTATTCCCCCTAAAAACGTGCTACTGCCCCTTTAAAGGGCCTTAAAGGGTTAAACAATATTTATTCATGTACTCAGGTACAGCGCCTTTGTCAATATATATGATTTATGAGATAATGGCCAAATAGTCTCCCACGAAGATTCGATCTATGACACGCCACCGGGCAAATGTGTTTATTTGAATAGTATGTGTATATGGCATGTTAATCTGTATTATCTTTGATCATTGATATCGTCAAGACTAGACATCGGCTAGACAAATCGTTATCTTTACACATTCATGAACATACCTTGGACTATTTCTCAACCTCTAATTATAATAATGCCATTGTTACATTGTTTACTATTTATTAACGACACCACGTCATATTTTCTTACGATTCTCCTATAAACGGGAAACTCAATAAATCTAGCTATGACGTATGTTACCATGCTTAAGAATTAAAAGAAATTTCGTGATTGTACAAATACTTGATTTCAATTTAGTTTCATAATTATTCGGAATTATGTTGAAATGGTAAAAATGAAGCTGCCCAATAAATGATATATAAATGATAAAAAGTCACCAAATCAAACGCAAGGAAGACTGCTGCACTGAAAAAGGGTCACCCAAAGGTGATAGAAATTAATACGACGTTGTTTCACTGTACCGTTAGCACTATAAACATGCTTGCAAAGTGTGCAAAGTCTAGTAAAAGCCATGGTTGTTTTTTATTTTAGTTTGCACATGTTCAAATATGCCCATTAATTCCTTTCATATACAACTTTCAGTATGGGGATAATTATATCTTCGAAAGTGGAGGAAAAAAACAAAAGTTTCTCTTTCACTCATCGCAAAACAACTCTTCCATTTGTCTTTCAAGCTTATGGTATATACTAGAGAAACTCACCAAGTGTTTTCTAATAACGTATCAACACTGTCACAAACACAAAATATCCTACGTTTGCCGATTATATTTTACTTTTATCAACGAGTGTTGATATATTTGATATCAGAAAACACGATGGTGAGATTCTAATAATCATCCAAAATCATTTTTCATCACATTTTCATGAAAAATTTACATCTACTGTCAAAACGATATCTCCTAGGAGACATCACTTGATCTTCAACAAGCGCTATCTCCTGTGGAACACAGTTTTGGATGATAAATTATTGAAGTCTAGTGATTGTCTCAATAACTTCGCATCTGCTGCAGGTCAACCTCAGTGAAATAAGATCAAACCTATCACTCGTGCCTCACTGCTTATCAACGAGTTTGTGAGTGAGTTGGTGTTTAAGCCTGATTGGGCTATAGTTTAACCATTTCTACCACAACGAGTGAGTGAGTGAGTTGGTGTTTAAGCCTGATTGGGCTGTATATCGAAGGTATCGCTTTAAACTCATTAGTTTTTATAAAATGTACTACGGTATGGCTCCGGACTATTTAAACGAACTTGTACCAGGTACAGTATCGGAACTAAGTAACTATAACCTAAGAAACAGTGCCTCCATCCAATCAATCAACTCTAGGACGCATAGATATTCTCTTTCTTTTTTTACCTAGCGTCATTGATTCATGGAACTCTTTACTCATCGAAGTTAAGAATGCCCGATCGGTAGCCAATTTAAAACGATGATCAGCCCAGCTGTATCTCCAAGTAACTTTGATTTAAATTTAGGAACTCGCTTTTGTCAAATAATTCATTGCCGCCTCAAGCTCGGATGTAGTGATCTGAATGCAGACAAATATAACCGACACATATCTGAAATATCCAGGTGTTCTTGTGGCCATTTTAATGAAGACGCCCTTCACTACCTGTTTGTTTGTCGCAACTACCATAACCTAAGATCAAATATGTATTTCTATACACAAGGATATAATTTGAAAACAGTATTGTACGGAAATGAATCTTTAGATAACAGAACAAACAACAATATCCTCAGATCCTTACATCAATTCATTAGTAAAAGTAATCGCTTTTTATGAGCTCTTACTAATCTGTTCACTAGTAATATCTGTTACATATAAAATATCATCTTTACTGCAGCATATCATATCATCATATCATAGGCATCTCCAACAACATTATTCTTTAACATAAACTGATTCGACTATATAGATGGTTTTATAAATTATATTTTTCTAATTGTATTGTATATAATGTCCAGCTTTCTCTGTTGTATTTAGGAGCGGTGTTCAAATAAGCCTTGTGGCTTGTTCACCAATCTATATTTCATTTTATGAAATAAAAATAGTTTTAAACCATATTTCAGCCATTTCTACCACATGGAGTGAGTGAGTGAGTTGGTGTTTAAGCCTGCTTGGGCAATATTTCAGCCATTTCTACCACAAGTGAGTGAGTGAGTTGGTGTTTAAGCCTGTTTGGGGTATATTTCAGTCATATTGACAGACTTATCTGGTCAATGCCAAGGCGCGTACAAGCTTGTTTTGGAGCCAATGGCGAACACACACGTTATCGGTTACAATTTGTCCTTGATTTTCTATGAAATTTTTCAATGAGGTGTGAAGGACCGCTGTCTTTGTAATAATATTAATTGACAACCATGAATATTGTTATGATAAAATTTTCTAATAGATCATATCAATGTTGCTTTTTTGTGAGAAGTATATAATCAATCAAGGAATCATATCTAACACATGGAGTCCCCAGCTTGGTATGACTCGTATCATCTTCTGTTTTTCTACTTAAAGAGACACAGAGTATGTTGATAGGATCACATATGTCAAATTTTGAAAACGACGTTATGACATTGGGAACCACTAACTGTTACTGAAAAATAAGAAGTTAAAGGTCAATCAGTACATTAGAGCGAAAATACGGCCGTTCAAAGTCGGGATTTTGATCTAAAACCAGACAATGTGGCTCGAGTGGCGCACGCAAATTCGCCAAAAGTAATTTTGAAACCTTGTCATAAGCTGACAGGAAGATATGTTCGGTTCGATAGTGTTTATTAGGAATTGTTACTAATAGGTAGATTAAATGGATGCATAATTTCGAATATTAAACGTATTTGAGATAATTTCTTGATTTTTCCATAAAATCAAGCATTTTAGAGATATTATGCATAAATGGATATATGTGCAGGTCCAGTGATGAGATATGAACTTCAATCAGCATATTAGATATTTTGTAGCTTATCAAAACCAAATAAGATTTTAAGAAAGATACTCTGTGTCACTTTAAGGTCACACTCTATTTTATTGTACTAACATGATATCTGAAATGCGTCATTCATCCCTTGGGCTGCCTGAATTGACTGGAGCACTGAAACAAGGTGATGTTAATAATGTAAACAATTACAGAGGTATTTCACTGCTAAGCATATTTGGTAAACTATTTACTTTCATTGTTAATAAGAGGTTAGTGTTATGGGCAGATACTCTCAACAAAATTAATGAAGAACAAGCTGGGTTTAGAGAGGGCTATTCAACTATTGACAACATATTTATTCTACAAGCACTAGTGGATAGATATTTAAGTGTCAAAAGCAGGAGATTTTATGTGCTCTTTGTTGACTTTGCCAAGGCCTTTGACTCTGTGCACAGGGGGAAACTATGGAACCTATTAAGATCACATGGCCTCAGTAACAAAATGAATAAACTATTGGGTAGCATATATGAGAATGTTAAGGTATGTGTACGTAATAACAATGAAATTTCGGAAACCTATACCAGCCAGTTAGGGGTAAGGCAAGGGTGCATTTTAAGCCCATTTCTCTTTACATTTTTCATAAATGAACTAGCTGCACAAATAAATTCTAACTGTAAACATGGTACTCAACTTCATCCGGATATTACCCAGATATTTTTGCTGTTGTTTGCAGATGATATAATTCTCTTCTCATCAACAATTAAAGGATTACAGACCCAAATTAATGAACTTGAATTGTACTGTGACAAATGGAAGTTATAAGTGAATATGAATAAAACGAAAGTTCTTGTATTTAAACATGGAAGTCAGCTATCAAGACATGAACATTGGTATTTTAAGAGAGAAAAAATTGAAACTACAGGTTTCTATAAATATCTTGGTGTTTACTTCAGCAGAAACCTGTCATGGCATAAACAAACAAACCAAGCTGCAGTACAAGCAAAAAAAGTTCTCATAACTATATACAAGAATCTGACAAGTTTAGGAAACATTTCATATCAATCCTTGTTTAAAATATTTGATGTAAAGATACTCCCCATCCTTTCATATGGATCAGAAGTATGGGGCTTAAAACATTTTGATACAATAGAAAAGATTCATCTATATGCCTGTAAAAAGTATTTAGGTGTTAAGATAAACACATCTAGTCTGATGATATATGGAGAATGTGGAAGTTTTCCTTTATATATACATTCGACTTTAAAAGTCATTAAGTATTGGCTAAGACTCATTGACATGCCATCATACAGATTGCCCAAAACAGTTTATAACATGATGATAATGTTTGATAATAATGGTAAAAGAAATTGGGTGACCGGTGTAAGAGAATTACTTTTTAACTGTGGTTTTGGACATGTATGGAAGGACCAATGTGTATATTCAAAAGATGTTTTTATACCCTCATTATCTCAGAGATTGAAAGATATTTATGTGCAGACATGGACATCGTCCATGGCTCTAACAAACAAATGTTTTTATTACAAAATGATTAAATCTGAAATAATAATTGAAAGATTACTGTTAAAAAATTTCGAATAGCTCTTTCACGTTTTAGATGTTCCTCACATGATCTTTTTATTGAGACAGGACGCTATATGAAGATTCCTCGTGAAGAAAGATTATGTAATCTCTGTCATTTGAATTTAATAGAAGACGAATATCACTTTTTGCTTATATGCCCTGTGTACTTAAACCTAAGAGCAAAATATATAAAAGAATATTATTTCAGATATTCTTACATAATGAAATTTAATGCACTACTTTCAAACTCAAATTGTAATATTCTACAAAATGTTGCTATGTACATTTACTATGCCTCCTTGCACAGACAAAATATCATGAAGTAATTTATATCTGTATTAATGACATATGTGATGAGTTAGATAGTATGTTATATGACTTAAGGAAATTATATGATGCTATATGACATAATTGTACAAATCTGTAAATATTGTATTTATCAATTGTACTATAGGCCTGTGGCCTTTAAGTATTGAATAAAGATTGAAGATTGACTGGAACACATGTCTCTGAGCTCTTAGTAGCATCCATACCACGAAATAGAAAGGTATGAGGGAAGCAATCCGATATCTCCATGCTATTTCCTGTCATATGGTATGTTAGTCTTACACTTAAACGCTGAAATGAAATGGTCAATAAATCTAAAATTTTGAGAAGATTGATTGCAAAGGAGTTTCCTTCATTTTTAATTGAGCTCTCAAGTCTTTTTATAGATTGGCTTAGGCTTTTATCTAAATATTCCTCTGGCTGACAGATTGGTGGTTGGTTTATCTAGTCAGTTTATGGCACTAGTTGATGTTACTTCCATTTCAATTTATTTGCACAGGGAACCTGCTTTATGATCATGCAAATCAAAATCTTAAGAGATCAAGCACCTTAAGTGAAAATCAATCTAAAACTGATAAATCATTAACATTGATTTTTTCTGAATTGCTTTTAATTAAACATGATATAAATTAACAACATAAATGTTTATTTTAATGTATCATAAAAGATCCTTGCAAATCTAAAAAAGTAATTTTATTGAAATATTGCAGAATTTCAACACACGTTGAGGGTTACATTTTGTTAAAGGTCGTAAGTAACCTTGTTGATTTGTTCTCACAGAGGTTTGTTATGGAAACACATAGGTTGATAAAATACTCATACTCGGTAAAAGGTTAAACTTAATCCTGTTCTGACTTTTCTCCAGGTGATTGCCAATGTTCAAATCAATTCCATTGTGTGTGTTACAAAATTAATTTTCGAAATATTGCGCTTTTACCCAGTGTATGGATATGAAAATAATAGATCAAATGACTATATTTTCTGAATATATTGTGTTTGGTTAATATTGTTAATGAACTAAGTAATAAGGCTTGATACACGTTTGCAACACCTTCTAGAGATACATATAACATTTGTAATTGGCGAAAAATGTTTATCTAACAGTATGCTAGGGAAACATATAAAATGTTTATTTCAAACATACAAAAACCGATGAAAATTATGCTCAGTCCGACTTTAGTTTCTTCCCGGATGATTGTTTACAACACCTTCTGAAGACACAGCTGCACAACCTCCATAGGATGAAGACAGAGAGATGAAGGATAAAGAGCAACAATCCGATGACGTCAAGATTGAGGAACTGATACAGAGGCATGTCCTGACAATACGACCTCAGGTGCTCGCCGCCATATTGGATCACGTGTTCTATCCAGTAAACAGCTTCATCTTTTGGACTTCTTTCTCGTAGTTTACTAATTGCAGCAGCTTTCTTGATCTTTTGAGAATAGGACGAGTTTGTTATCAGTTCAGTGATATTGCCAACCAGTTCATCAACTCTAAATAAACGTAAATCCATCTTCAAGCCAAACCCGTTATAGACAACCCTTTCAGCATTGAAGTGTTGTTCAGCAAACATTGGGAAACCAAGCATTGGTACCCCGTGCAGGAAACCCTCGTTTTGTCCATTCGCCCCACAATGAGTTATAAAGAGTTTTACATTCGGGTGGGCAAGGAGATCTGATTGTGGCATCCACTCTGTAAACATTATCTCAGAAGAGATGTTTGGTTTATAGTAACTCTTGAATATGTACCTGTAGTCTGTTTGTTTGAATGATTCCAAGAGTCGGTTGTGGATTGTCTTTGGTAATTTATCAACGTTACTTCCGAAAGAAACAATAACAACGCCTTTTTTCGCTTCATCCATGAACTTTTGATACTTTTCAGGCAGTTTCTTGGGTGGCGTGGCAGACAAGGAACCAACAAACTTGACATTAGGAAGAAGAGCCTGTGGGTAATGCAACAAAGGTTCTATATCTACGAGCCACAGCAAACCCTTAGCAGTGAGAGCTTCTATTGATATATAGGGCTTTTCTGGGGCGTAGATTGCCACTGGGCTAGAATAAGAATACGGATCGTATAGCGAATACCCAAGAACAGTTACAGAACTGATGGCACGAGTTAGAAAGTCCATTTTAGGATTCCAACCTAAAACAGCTACAGGAAAGGTTGATAGTACAATAGGAGACCTCGATGCAAACGGATCGAAAAAAGTTCCAATATAAATGAAGGGCAAATCCAGTCGATAGGCAAATATGGTCAACATGCGAGTCATTTGTATTGTGCTGAAAATGGCCAAATCGAAGTTTATTTTCCTTGCTTCCTTGATCAAATTGTCATCCTGAAGTATCAAACCACATATTTGTTTTACCTCATCAACAGGCGATTTCAATTTGCCTTGTTCAAAATATATTTTGATAACGTTCTCAATTGCTGGCCCAAAGTTGAAATTATCAGTTGAATTATAGACAAGATGTTTGACGCCTGGTACGCTAAGACGTTCATCATTGGCCATATATGTTGGCAGAGCGTTCCATACCACGTGACCACGTGACACTAGTTCCTTAGCAACAACCATGCTCCCGCGGAGAAGGCTATAGGACGGGAATAAGAACAGGAGGATGGTCTCCCCTTGAACACTGCAGACAGCAGAGAGAAGGAGAAGTAGCGGGACTTTCATAATGGTTTACCTGTAATGAAAAACATTCATCTATTGACGATACTTTAACTGATTCTTAGTGTTATTCATAGTGTTATTCATCGTTGTTGCATTTCAAACCATACAGTCACTACCAAGTGCCATATAACAAGGTTTACCATGTCATTTCACAAATGTCAGATTAAATTGCAGGCCATGTGGTCCGCAGTGACAGATGTGAAGACCTGCGACATTGACCATTGACTACATAGGACAATCGGTATTAACACAATGTATATACATTGACCGGTCTTATTCCTACCCTTCGAACCTATTCTGCTGAGGGTTCGAGTCTGGCCGGGCTTTATCTAATTACCAAACATCTAGTCCACGGCGGAAGTAACACCTTCGAAAACAATATGTATATATACATCATATATTAGTATGTTTTTGTTTAAACATCATTATATATACTCACCGTAAATAGTTAACAATATGCCCAATTATCCTAATCTGTCTAATCCCGATAATCCTTACACAGAGTTAGACAGTGTTATCATTTAAGTGAACTGTACTCAGTGCTCGCCGCCAGGTGGCCTACCTTATATAGTCATTGCTTCTTCTGACGGACAGACATGAAGCCGAACGCAACAGAGGGGAGGCCTGGAGAGAACTTACGATTGTTAACTATCAACGGTGAGTATAAATAATCATGTTTAAACAAAAACATACTATTATTTAATATACTCTCCGTGATAGTTAACAATATGCCCGAATACCACAGTGGTGGAGGGGAGCGAGAGGCCACTAAGAGGGATAGCTCTGTCTTAACAAAGAGTCAAGTTGGTGAACCAATTCGATATAACCAGTATGAATCCCGATTGGGTTCATCTGTCAACTGGAGGGGTTAATCTAACCCAACTTCGTTAAGCAAAGGGACTCGCAACTGCATGGTCACCAACTAACGAAAAGACAACAAACACACCACTAAAATCATCGAGACTTAGATTTATTACACCAAAGTGGCCCAAGGACAAGTCGTGTCAACAAGGGGGGAGTACACCTGTGCGCCCAACCGATGAATTCCCTCTATATCCTCGTTGGATACATCTCGAAGGTAGTGGTTGGCGAACACCAGGCCTGACTTCCAGAAGCAGCCGGCCATGATGTCCGCCACTGCCATGTTACTGTGGAGAGCCATCGTAGCCGAGATGGCTCTAATCTCGTGTTGGTTGGACTTCGCTGGCGGGTCGAGACCCGCGGCCTTGTTGGTATCCAACACCGCGGAGCTGAGCTGTCGTTTGTCTATCTCCCGAACACTAGTTTGGGAGTGCGGAATGAAGAGCCTCCTTCTCCCTTGGCGTAGTGTCTTGGTCTTTTCAGTATAGATCCGCATGGCTCTCACTGGACAAAGGAGGCGATCCTCGTCCGTTGGATCTATGCTACCGGAAAGGGACAGTAACGAAAAGGTTCTACCCCTTTCGTCTGCGGCTTGGTTCTTGCATATGAACTCAGGCGCTAACCCCAGAGTGGCCAGCCCACCGTCTCCCACATCAAAACACAAGAGGTCCGCCTGGAGAGCGTGAAGCTCTGAAATCCTGGCTGCGGACCCCATCGCAACCAAAAAGGCTGTTTTGATGGTGAGACTGAGAAGTGTCGTCGCCGTCAACGGCTCGTAGTGGTCCGACTTGAGATGGTTGAGCACCACTGTCAAGTCCCACCCTGGAGGTCTGAGCTTCCTCCGCCCGTCCTCGTTCCGGTAGGTCTTAATGAGGTCCTTAAGGACCGAGATGTCAACCTGGGGGTCAAGCTTCCTTGACTGACAAGACCCCTTTGGAGACAATCCAAGCGTGAAGCTGGAGAGCCTGGGTGTTCTCTTGAACCCGCCCGCTCGGTTTGCTCGTCAATAGATCCCACCTCAGAGGGAGAGGGACAGGGTCTTGGTGGCACATCCTCCGCAGGGGAATGTACCAGGCCCTGGCTGGCCACAACGGCGCTATCAGTAGCAGTTGAAGTACTTGTGTCTCCTGTACCTTCGCCACCATGTGATTCAGGATGGCGGGAGGGGGATAGGCGTAAGCTACCATCCCCTCCATTTCTAACGCGAGCGCATCGAGAGCCCACGCGGTCGGATCGGGTATGGGAGACACGTATGTCGGCAACTGGTGGTTGAGCCAAGTCGCAAAGAGGTCTATGTGAGGTCTGCCGAACCTCAAACACAGACTCTCGAACACTGTCGGGTGCAACATCCACTCCGTGGAGGGAGGTTTGTCCAGGCGAGACAAGGCGTCCGCAAGGACGTTCTCGGCCCCCGGGATGTGCACCGCCCTGATCGAGGTCCGAGACTGTCTACTAGGTGAAACAGTTCCGCCACCAGTTGAAGTAGAGATTCTGCCTTTGTTGACCCCTACTTGTTTAGCGCCCAGGCCACGGTTGAGCTGTCTGTGTGGACACACAGAATCTGCACCCGCAGGCGACGACCACCCCCCCCCCCCCCCGCCATTTGGTCTGCAGCTAGATTGGCGCCCAACCCCTTGGTGGAGGCATCCACGTACAGCTGAGACGTCGCTGGGGGCTGCCTGAGGGGCACTCCCACCAGCACGTTGGACTCCTGCTGCCACCAGGAAAGATGGTCCAAATACATCGCGAACTGCACGTCCACTCGATGCAGGTATTGGACAATGGGTTGGGTCACGCGACTGAAGAGCCATGGAGCCGATGATATCCCGAACGGTAGGACGTTGCGATGAAAGTGGCGACCCACCAGGACGAAACGGAGGTATCTGCAATCCCCATGGTAAATGGGAATCTGTAGATACGCGTCCTGCAGGTCCAGGGATATCATCGAGTCCAATGGCTCCAGCAATCGCATCACTGACGGTACGATCAAGAAACGAAAATATGGCGGCCACTCTAGGAAGGAGTGGTTGAACTCCTTCATGTCGTGGATCAGCCGCCACTTTTTCGGGTCTTGCTTCGGTCTCACGAAGACCGGAGAGTAATATCCTGGGGTGAGGTTTTGGAGCGGAAGTTCCTCCAGCGCCCGTTTGGAGATGGGAGAGGGACAGGGTCTTGGTGGCACATCCTCCGCAGGGGAATGTACCAGGCCCTGGCTGGCCACAACGGCGCTATCAGTAGCAGTTGAAGTACTTGTGTCTCCTGTACCTTCGCCACCATGTGATTCAGGATGGCGGGAGGGGGATAGGCGTAAGCTACCATCCCCTCCATTTCTAACGCGAGCGCATCGAGAGCCCACGCGGTCGGATCGGGTATGGGAGACACGTATGTCGGCAACTGGTGGTTGAGCCAAGTCGCAAAGAGGTCTATGTGTGGTCTGCTGAACCTCAAACACAGACTCTCGAACACCCTCGGGTGCAACATCCACTCCGTGGAGGGAGGTTTGTCCAGGCGAGACAAGGCATCCGCAAGGACGTTCTTGGCCCCCGGGATGTGCACCACCCTGATCGAGAGTCCGAGACTGTCTACTAGGTGAAACAGTTCCGCCACCAGTTGAAGTAGATAGTCTGCCTTTGTTGACCCTTGCTTGTTTATCGCCCAGGCCGCCGTTGAGCTGTCTGTGTGGACACACAGAATCTGCACCCGCAGGCGACGACCATCCCCCCGCCATTTGGTCTGCATCTAGATTGGCGCCCCACCCCTGGGTGGAGGCATCCACGTACAGCTGAGACGTCGCTGGGGGCTGCCTGAGGGGCACTCCCACCAGCACGTTGGACTCCTGCTGCCACCAGGAAAGATGGTGTCTCAACTCGGCCGGTATTGGGAAGACGTGAAGTGTTGGGTTGAGCTCAAGAACCCCAACAGCCTCTGCCACTTGTGGAGCGACAGCGGCTCCAGGAGTGCTAACTCCAGGAGGTCTTTGTAGCGCCCCATCCGTTCTGTGGTAACGAAGGCTTTGTAGGCCACAGTGTCCAGGCGAGCTCCCAGAGAGACCAGCAACGTCGTTGGCCGTAGGTCTGACTTGTCTAAGTTGACTAGCCAGCCCAACTGCCTGAACAACGTTATCACAAAGTCTCATTGCGCCTCCAGAACAGATGGGGATCTGTTGTGAGTGAACCCGTCGTCCAAATACATCGCGAACTGCACGTCCACTCGATGCAGGTATTGGACAATGGGTTGGGTCACGCGACTGAAGAGCCATGGAGCCGATGATATCCCGAACGGTAGGACGTTCCGATGAAAGTGGCGACCCGCCAGGACGAAAAGAGGTATCTGCAATCCCCATGGTAAATGGGAATGTGTAGATACGCGTACTGCAGGTCCACTTTTTCGGGTCTTGCTTCGGTCTAACGAAGACCGGAGAGTAATATCCTGGGGTGAGGTTTTGGAGCGGAAGTTCCTCCAGCGCCCCCTGGAGATGAGCGTCTCCACCTGTTCCAACGTCAGCGCGAGACGATCCTGCTCTAGTGGCCGCTCTGTTGGCAAACAGGTTAGCGGGGGGTGGTGTGCCACGGGAATAATGAAACCCCCGCTCCAAAACCTTGCAGACGAAAGGATCGAGCCCCAACTGAGCCCAGTTGGCTGCAAATTGAGAGAGGCGCCCCCCTGACAGGCATGTGCAACGTGGTTGGCAAACCCCAGGATGCTCCTAGCCTCCTTGTCAAGATGGCTCAAGTGAGCATCTGATACCGGTGAGGTACAGAGGGGGCGGCCACTCGGCGAATGTCTTTGTCCAGGACGGGGGGAGAGAGGGGGATAGAAGCCTGTGCCACCGGAAGAGAAGAGCGCTGCTTCTCACCCAGAACCAGGGGGGCAGGAGACGGCCTGGCGCCGCCGCGGCGACATTGGCGTCGTAATCCCTGCCCGCCGCCTGTAGAAGCCTGTGTTGGGTAGGCGCCTCCTCCTCGGCGCAGAATGTCTCCATTCTGGCCAGCTTGGCGATACGACCACCACTCTCCTCCTCTTCGGCGTGGACGGCAGGGAGGTCGGGGGCGAAGTTGCCCCTTCCTCAACCCTAGACTGAGCAGTCAGTTGCGCATCCAACATGGACGAAACCATGCCTTTGACTGAGGACAAAATATCCTCAGTCAATTTCCTCTGGTCAAAGGGAGGAGGAGAAGGAGACCTCAATCTCCGCTTCTTTGACTTCCGCTTCCTCTTCCTCTTAGGCGTGTGCCGCCGACCTGGAGAGGACTCGGCGTCAGGGGAGATCTCTCGCCCCCGCTTGCCTGGGAAGAGGCATAGGTCTCCTGCGCCGCCGACTCTCGGTCCGATCCCGCCCCCACCTCCGGCAAATCAAATTCTGCCGCGTCCTCCGAGATCACCAAGTCAGAAGACGGCGAACTGGGATCGGACGTGGCGGCGCCACCAGTAGCGGTAGTGGTAGTGGACGCGGAGGGGCGCTTGACGAAGTTGCGATACTCGCGGTGCTCCGCCAAGGAGACGCCAGCGCATTCCTGGCACCTGTCCGCCTCTGGGCAGAGAATGCGGCACAGGCGGCAAAGGGCGTGGGAGGTCGAACCGTGCCGACTTCCTTTAGCCACATGCCTCCAATACCCTGACCGCTGAAGCAATATACGCGCCAAGCGGCCGGCGCTATCCAACAGTTATCGCCTGGCCAGGAGGCCGAGGCTAGCGTAGGAATGGGAAGCACTAACCAGGGCGCCAAGCGCCAGGCGCTAACGAACAGTACCCCTGCCCGGTGGCAGGCGCTTACGAAGGGAGCGGTATGCCCACCTAGGTGACAGGCGACAAAGCGCCAAGCGCCAAACGCAGGCGGCCGGCGGCTGGCGGCAGGTGCTATATCCACTCGCGGCAGGCGCTATCAAAGGGCGAGCAAGCGCCAAGCGCAGGGGGCAGGTGCTAAGATCCAACAGGCGCCAAACGTAAACGGCAGGCGACAGGCAAGCGGCACTCGCGAGCAGCACCAAGCTCACCGACCTGCACGTACTGCACTTGCAGAGCGAGCACAAGCCAAATTGACAACAGCTGACTCTCGTCAACTGCTGACAAAACACAGCCACTAAAGCTGCCCAAAGGAGAGAGACTACTTCGCGAGAAGCAGTCAAAACACCCTCAGACAGAAAAACTACATACAGAAGATAGACAAAACCAACAATAATCCTATTTATTATCGAAACCAGAGAGAGCTATCAAACCACGACTTGATTCGATGGCCGACAGAAAAGCAATGACCATCACAAGAAAAAAAATATGGTTTTACAAGAGCGTAAAACTATCACAAACCTGAGATCAACAAGGGATAAACAAGCTTGTAAACCTGAGATAAACTAAGTTTTAATTTTGATTACCTGAGGTAAACAAAATTAAAACCTTTGTTTACCTCGGGTAAACAAAATTAAAACTTTGGTCCCTCTATGATAATGTTACTTGTTCGGTTAAGGTTAATCAGTACAACACCGGAGAATTCCCTGTGGACTCGGGCGTTAAGCAAGGCTGTGTGTTATCTCCAACTCTGTTCTCAATCTACATCAACGACCTGGCTAAAAATCTGAAATCAGCTGACTGTGGTGTGCAAATCGATGATGTGAATATATCTGTGCTTCTGTATGCGGACGACATTGTCCTCTTATCCCCAGATGCTCTTGGAGTGCAAAAACTTTTAGATATTTTACATGCATGGACTGCAAAATGGAGACTTACGATAAACAGGGAGAAAACTAAAGTTTTACTATTCAGACAGAAAAGTGCACTGGTTTGTCAACAAGTGTTTCGATGTGGGAATATGGCCATTGACTACGCTGAGAGCTACAGGTACCTAGGTAAATGGCTGAATGAACACTGCGACATGAGACAAGCTGTTAAAGAACTTATCAAGTCATCTTCCAGGGCACTAAGCGCCCTTCTCCATAAGTACAACACATGTGGCGATATGCATTTTAACGTTTTTACTCGACTTTTCGATAGCTTTGTACAGCCAGTTTTAACCTATTTTTCAGGAATATGGGGAGTTAACAAGTACAAGGAGATGTATACTATACAGCGCAGAACAGCTAGAGCCTTCCTCGGGGTTTCACGGAACACGCCTAACATCCCTGTCAGGGGGGACATGGGCTGGGCTGACCCACAACACAGAGTATATCTGGAGGTAGCTCGACTATGGTGCCGACTGGAGAGACAACCACACGGATCCCTCAGAGCTTCGATCCACGCCTGGTTCAAACGTATGAGCAAATCATGGGAAAACAGAGTTTTAAACATCATATAACCACAAACATATGTTACTATTTTCTTTTGAATATATGAATATCTCATATAATATTTTATAGTGCGTCAAAAGTCGCTACTCAATTATGTTCAGTTTAGTAGTTAAAGCCGTTTTTGCATGCCACTTTTGATGGGCAGCTAGATCTGTCTCGCGACAGATCAGGGAATGCATGACTGGTCACACGCCCATTTTGTGACGTCATATACAGAATGATTGCAACGAGCTCTATACATCTATCATAAGGAGATCACCTAATAAACCCAATAATTAACGGATTTTCAGAAAATGTTAACCACTCAGTTGGATAAGTCATTTGACGATGTAACAGCATTAAGCGTTTTAAGTAATAAAGGTATCCAAATCACTGATAAATAAACAATTAATTAATGCGGTATTACAGTTAAAATAATGATGCGCTACTCTGTATAGTCTGTTTATTACGTCACACCCGCGCGAGTTTTATGACCCCTATCCCAGGTAGGTTTTTTACAGCTGTTCATTACGCGGTCTTCATAAAAGGCTAATTAAAGGTGTTTATTGGACAAATTGACAAAAAGCATACCCAGTTTTTATTTAGTTGAAATATCTTTGAAAGGAAATCGAAAAGTGATAATGTCGAGGTTAGCGGTTGTTTAAGGGTTTTTAATGATTTAGAACTTATTGAACTTTTAAACAGATCGGACAGAAACACAGGCTGGATTATACATCAGATCACTGCACGCCTCAAGGAAATATACCAGAAATGTTGGCTTGATAAAGTACAGACCATACCAAAACTGAGAACTTACAAGACTTTTAAAACTACTATAACAACCGAATCTAACCTCAGTCTCCCACGTTTCAAGCGGTCAATACTTGCCTCACTACGATGTGGATCATTGAAACTGGAAATCGAAACTGGCAGATACAGCACCCCTCCTATGCCACCTGATCAGAGACTATGTAAATATTGTTCCCACTCTTGTGTCGAAGATGAAAAACATTTTCTTTTACAGTGCCCCTTTTATGATGACATACGTCTTTCTGTTTTACCTACGTTTTTTTATAAGAAAGTTTTTACTTGTAATACTTTAGATTTTAAATTCCATTTATTATTATCTTCCAATGTTTATTTACCATATTTAAGTCTAATGTGTTTTAAGATGTTCAATCGTCGCAAATGTTTTAAGTATGTTGCAAATAGCATGTAATTATTTTATCAACATTTATATATATAACTTTTTTGTACCAATCTGTGATACTGTTTCTATGTGTTTATTTATGTATTATATTCAAACCGTGTCTCTTCGGCCTATTGTGGGATAGCATAATATATTTTATTTTGTATATCCATATGTATTTACACTATGTAATTTTATGCGTGACACGTTAATAAACAATTCATTCATTCAGTAAAAGCACTGTTTTTATAGCGATAAGGCTGCCGCTGTCTAACTAATGTTACATTAGGTAACAAACGTTTTAAAATACAACATGCATTCAACATTTTCTAAAAATGTGTTAGTAAAAGCACTGTTTTGATAGCGATAAGGCTGCCACTGTCTAACTAATGTTACATTAGGTTACACAGATTTTAAAATACAACATGCATTCAACATTTTCTAAAAATGTGTTAGTAAAAGCACTGTTTTGATAGTGATAAGGCTGCCACTGTCTAACTAATGTTACCTTAGGTTATAAAGATTTTAAAATACAACATGCATTCAACATTTTCTATGTATTATAAAATGTTCTAAAAAATCAAATTATAACATTCATTCTAAATTTTCTAAAAATGTGTTAGTAAAAGCACTGTTTTTATAGCGATAAGGCTGCCACTGTCTAACTAATGTTACATTAGGTTACAAAGATTTTAAAATACAACATGCATTCTAAATTTTCTAAAAATGTGTTAGTGAAAGCACTGTTTTTATAGCGATAAGGCTGCCGCTGTCTAACTAATGTTACATTAGGTTACAAAGATTTTAAAATCCAACATGCATTCAACAGTTTCTAAAAATGTGTTAGTGAAAGCACTGTTTTGATAGCGATAAGGCTGCCGCTGTCTAACTAATGTTACATTAGGTTACAAAGATTTTAAATACAACATGCATTCAACATTTTCTAAAAATGTGTTAGTAAAAGCACTGTTTTGATAGCGATAAGGCTGCCGCTGTCTAACTAATGTTACATTAGGTTACAAAGATTTTAAAATACAACATGCATTCTAAATTTTCTAAAAATGTGTTAGTGAAAGCACTGTTTTTATAGCGATAAGGCTGCCGCTGTCTAACTAATGTTACATTAGGTTACAAAGATTTTAAAATACAACATGCATTCAACATTTTCTAAAAATGTGTTAGTAAAAGCACTGTTTTTATAGCGATAAGACTGCCGCTGTCTAACTAATGTTACATTAAGTTACAAAGATTTTGAAATACAACATGCATTCAACATTTTCTATGTATTATAAAATGTTCTAAAGAATCAAATTATAACATTCATTCTAAATTTTCTAAAAATGTGTTAGTAAAAGCACTGTTTTTATAGCGATAAGGCTGCCGCTGTCTAACTAATGTTACATTAGGTTACAAAGATTTTGAAATACAACATGCATTCAACCGAATAAACCCACTAATTAACGATTTTCAGAAAATATTAGCAACTCAGATATATCATTTGACGCTGTAACACTATTAAGTTTTATAAGTGATAAAGATATCCACATCACTGGTAAATAAACAATTATCTAAGGCGCTATTTCAGTTGAATCAATGTAATTCTTTGACACTTTGTCTGTATAACACGTCACACCCGCGCGAGTTTTATGGCCCCAAGCCCAGGTGGGTTTTTTACAGCTGTTAATTACGCGGTCTTGATAAAAGGCTAATATTAAACGGCCAGTTCGAGCGTTTTTTTTGGTTCCACAAATATTCGGGAGGAAATTCCCTTTTGCTCACGACACGTCAAATTTTATATATTCGATTTGTTTTCTATTTTTTATGTTAATAAGGCCAAATTTGGTAATTAATTCTAATCCACCCTTCAAAGCAAAAAAATAGCGAAAATAATCAAAGTCACTAACAAGCACTTCTAGCGGTGTATTTTTTGTGGAAACGAAATTCAGGACTTTCCTGTTAACTAATATATACGATTTTTACATGATTATTTCACACTTAATTTCAAATATGTTCATGAGGTTATCATTTCAGTTGTTCATGAATTAACAATTTGACAAAGAATAAAGCGTATCGCCCGATAAAAGAAAAACATCGTGGAATGAAGCCAATCATCGGAGCTACGAGCGTGAGATGCATTACTAGCATTTACTGCCACAAAACATTGTCTTTACTTGTAACTTTTATTATGAATCACGTGTAAACATGTCCCTCTTTTATCAATCAATTATTTTTTCTTGATGTACTCAATGAATTAGCATGATACAGTACATTCATTTTCTCGAAATGCTAACAATTCAAAATGGCGGAGGAAAGCCGATCGAACTCGAAGCCTTGATCATGGCGGCCACTAGGATTATTGTCACCTGATTGTTTGGTCGGTGTTGTAGTTACTTGGATGTTTAAATAGTAGGAGATTTGGTAATAATGTTTGCATAAGAAAATATGACAGACAGACTGTTTATTGAAATCTACATATGACACCTAAAATGGCTAGGCTCAATCAATATGACACTGAGAAGAAAAGTTGAATCGCGTCGGCTTTCGAATATAAACAAATTCGTAAGCGCTGCCGCACTCCCAATTATACACAGTACGTATTGCGCTTTTCCCAACATAAAAACTTCATGTGGATTAAGTGACTAAGATTTATTTCTAAAGGAAAAAAATGTTTTACTATGAGTGAGGTTGTGCGAACTGCGAACTCGAGGGCGAACGCGAAATAATTTTACGGATTTTTAACTGGATAAACATTTTAAATATTTGCTTTACAATCATGAGTTGCCATGTCACTGCAAGAGGCCTAAATGCAATTGATTTTACTGTTGTTCACACGACAAAGATTTTTCTAAGGATGACCCTTTTATACATATAACCATCTAAATTCCATGATATTAACGTAGTGAATGTTTTAAAAAAAACGAAGGTCCATTGTCGAATTTTGACGGGCACTGAAAACATAGGTCCCACCCAGAATTATCCCTGCAGACTACATTGCATTATGGGAAGGGACATTTCTCATTCTATTTATAGATCTGCTAAACAATTGACGCGCTGTGTCTAAAAATAGCTTCGTTAGCAGTTTAAGCTTATCGGTGAAAGTGCGCTCGAACGGGCCGTTTAAAGATGTTTATTGGACAAATTGACAAAAAGCATGCCCAGTTCTTATGTTGTTGAAATATCTTTGAATGAAGTGTTAAAGTCGGGTTAGCGTTTGTTTAAGAACTGGAGGCCCCCAAGTTCGGGTTTAGAGTCCTTTCTATTCATTGTATTTATAAATGACATTGCCGATTAACTTGACTGTGGTCTAAACATATGTATTGCGCAATGGCCTTGATTGGCAGATAAATCGAAAGACTCAAGTGAATTTGTACAATTCATTGTTTATTGTCGGACTTAGATGTAGATTTCCAAAAGGAATCGAACTTGACTCAGTTACCAGATGGTTTGCTGATGTCCTTCAGGTTTCAGTTCAATTCAATATAGATTGATTGGTGATATTTTATGAAATTATCTAGCTGCGCTAAAAAGTGGCTAGTGTCATATAAAACCGGGAAAAAAACAAAGTCGTTCTATTTTCCAATAAAAATCAAATGATGCCATAAAGCAATAACGTTCTGTAGAGATAGATTTCCGTCGATTTTATTCTTTATAATAGAAGCGATTTAAAGAATAAAATATCAACCACTGTTTTAAAAAAAAAAATAGTTAGATAAAGTTACTTGCTGTGTGATAAAATCGAATGGTCAAAGAGTCATCCAGTGTCCAAAATCTATTTTCAATGTTTTCGTGAAGAAGAATAAGTGTGGAAATGTGACAATTTATAATGAAAACACAAGTATGTAAAATCTGAAAAAAAACGCAAAACCATCTCCCTAAAATACAAATTCAGCTAGATCGCAAATTTTGTTCTTATCAACTAAAATAATATTTTCTTTTTTTAGAAATCATGTTTCTAATAACAAAACATAACGTAGGCCTGTGTTTATTTTATAGATATCCGTTTGACAAATTAAGACATGGCGTCTCAAGCTAACCTTTAGCGAGGTTTACGTGACACTTATGACACAATACACACTTACGTAAATGTCTCCTTAGAGGCTGTAAACTGGCGCCGATAAAGTCTATTACAAATAGCACCACGCGTATGAACGAAGCCTAACGTTCGGCATGTGATTTATGTTTCTAGCAAATGTTAATTAAAAGAGGTATTTTGCATCAAGCTCCTAATTATATATGAGGTCATGTTTTTGTTTTAATATGAAACTATTTCATGATTCAGTAAATTCAGAACATAGTGTCTATGTAGAAATTTGGAAATAAGTTAAAACCTGCTATTAAATAGTAATAAATAGTAATTTGAATGAATTTATAAATACCCTTTTAAACATTGATGTCAGTTCTGAATGTTGTTACTTTCCGAATTACACATGTTAGTACCATTATACGATTATTTTTACGAAAATACCAACTTGTGGAAAATACAATTACCATGCCATATAATATATAAACCAAACTTTATCTTTAAATTGGAACTCAACAGAAATGCATGTTACTCTTTACTAGTCTTTAGATTTAAAAAAGAAAAGTAATGTATATGGTGTACATGTTTTACGACATTTAATTTTTTTTTCATATTGGCTTTCATTATCCCCGTAAACTGGATATCAGCAATAGGAACATTGTACATTAAGAACTGGAGGCCCCCAAGTTCGGGTTAGGAGTCCTTTCTATTCATTGTGTTTATAAAAGACATTGCTGATGAACTTGACTGTCGTTTAAACATATTTATTGCGCAATGGCCTAAGATTTCTCTTTTTCAATGTTTTCGTGTAAAAAATAAATGTGGAAATGGGAATTTTTTTTAATGAAAACACAAATCTGAAACAACCGTAAAAACATCTCCCTAAAATACAATTCAGCTAGATCGCAAATATTGTAGTTATCAACTTGGGAAATAAAATAATGTTAATCAGAATGTTTTATTCATGTTTATAATAACAAAATATAGATGTCCGTTTTACAAATTAAGACATGGAGTCTCAGGTTAAATAGAGATGTTAACTTTAATAGCGAGGTTTACCTGACATCTATGACACAATACACACTTACGTCTCGTCAGAGACGGTAAGCTAGCACCAATAAAGTCTATGCGAATGGTTGTAGAAGAAGAAGAAGAAGAAGAAGACAAATATTTTATTTATGTGTCACGTGGTACATGGTCTGATTCGTAAAAAACATGTTAAAAAAGGCGTACCACCCGGCCAAAAGGCCTATGAGACACAAGAATGTCTAAAATGAGTCACATTTATATATATATATGATAATGTACATACCAATACAAACATATACAAGAGTTTTTGTGATTTATGTGATTTTATATTAAATGGTATTATTGAAGCAAATGGCATGCTTACGTCTATTATACATTTTTATTAATAGAGCGGCAAGAGGCTTAACAAACCTCTCATTTCGTAATAAGAATACAAACTGAGCTGTTGAGGACAACTGTGTGAATAAAGGATTAACGCAGGAAATATCCTGCCATACATTATACCTTAGATCAGAATAAAAGTCACAATCAACAAGAAAATGTATCTCATCTTCAATTACATTGTTTCTGCAAAACTTACAAATCCTATTTTCTAGAGGCGTTTCTCTGCCGACTTCTATCTCCAGTGGTAATGTGCCGCAGCGCAGCTTACTCAGTACACTACGTTGAGATCTTGTTAACAAAGTAATAACATGAAATTCTGGTGTCAAAAGTTTCTTAAATAATCTATAAGTACGTAATTCATTACCATTCTGTTGACCTTTATCGTTAAATAAATCATTGTACCAACGTTGGCTATCAAGGGACCTCATCAAAATTCTGATATAGGAGAAGTCAATTGCTGAAATATTATTTAGATGGAAAGGCAGATTAATATTATCAAAAAGTTTCATGACTGTATTATTCCATGATTTTGGGTATTGGCCCAACCATCTAAATATCAAACTTGGTAATCTAGAACGATAAATTTTGTTAAGCCTGCTCCAAAACGACAAAATTTAGATTTTTGGATTTGTAAAAGGCAAAACCCAGCCCATCTCTCATACCAGCCAAATTTGGAGTTTTACAACCGACACCAAGGAAGAATCTACACGCCCGATTCTGGACAGAATTGATAATATTAAACTGCCTAGTACCCCATATTGCTGCCCCGTATGATAAAATAGGTAGAACAAAATTTTATACAAAGTATTATAAACCTCGAAGGAAAATCCTCCGACAGCTTTAAATTTGCAAACAATACTACCCAGTGCACGACTTGCAGATCTAGCAATTTCTCTAGCTGTGAAATATAAATCCAAAAATTCCTGAAACCAAACCCCCAAATATTTGTAAGCATGAGAGTATTCAATATTATTACTGCCAATAATAAAATTAGATACTGAACGTTTAACAGAGAGGGGGCGATAATGGACTACCTTAGTTTTACTTATATTGACAGAGAGCTTCCATCGCTCGCACCACCGATCGACACAGTCAAGCATACATTGCAACGACAACTCATCTGGGGCAATTAGGGCGATGTCATCAGCGTACAACAATAAACTTAGCATAAAACCATCTATATCTATACCACAGTGCAAATTATTGATATCCATTGCAAGATCATTTACATAAATGGAAAACAAGGTTGGAGACATCACACAGCCCTGTCTTACCCCAGAATTAACACCAAATGTATCTGTGAAGCTATCGTTAACACGTACCCGAGCAAAGGTGCTTTCGTACATAGATTTAACTACATGTAGAAATCTACCCCTTATACCAAGCTGTTGCAGCTTATACCAAAGCTTAAGGCACTGACGATTAACTTTATCAAACGCTTTTAAAGCATCAATAAAACATACATATCACCACGCGTATGGACGAAAGATGTTAATTAAAAGAGGTATTTTTGCATCAAGCTCCTAATTCTTAATGAGGTCGTGTTTTTTTCGGTATAAATACGAAACTATTTCATGATTCGGTAAATTAAGAAACAAAAATTAAACGAAAACGAAAAAAGAAATTAGAGTAACGAACAATAGTATCAGACAGTGCCACACTCTCGGACACCTTCGTTTTTCAATTTGCATATTGGGATAATAATGAAATAAGTAATATGCTAAAAAAATGCAATTTAAGACTGTACAGTGTTACCCAATCTCACCATCTTTAAAACAGGTTAGCTTAAGTTAAAATCGATCTCAAGATCTATTGCCGTTCGTCAAATTCGTTTTTTCATATTTCGTTCCTTTTCCATTTCACTAACGAACAGGTGAGCTATCGTCCGGTCCAGAAACGAATTAAGATTGTATAAACTATAGTGAACGTATATGGATCTTGACCTTGAACCTTGTTAAACCTTTTAAATGAATCATTATTGTTCGATTTATAATTTCTTTTATAAATTAATTTCGTTCAATTGATATTTAAAAGGTAAGATGCTACATAAATACATACTGTAAAGACTTTCTCGGTGAAAGTATTCTATTTTAAACCAACTGCAAGTGCAAAGCATAAAAAAATAACTCCTGGTACCAGGCAAGTTATATTGCGATCTTAAAATATTAAAATATTGGACTCTAACATTGAAATCAAACAACGCATGATAGTGCACTATGAGAAATATTAGACCGGGAATTAACCGGGAGGTGTCTGAGACGGAACCCAAGAGTGCATTCCATGTATGCAAAGTAACTTAGCTAATCTAACGGATTTATTTGGAAAAAGAAAACAATGTCAAGTCACTATTTACTCTCGTCTTGTAGAAATGAACATATCATAGTAGAATTCTTTTCTCAATAGTATGGCCCCTGTTAATGTTAATAACTTACGAACCTAGTTTATTAGAACGCTCAAACAAAACAAGGCCTTCTACTTATTGGACATTTTATCATAACATGTCTATTACCTACAATTAGACATATTTCGAACTTTTTTAGAATCAACATGAATATATCGACAAAGTTGACGTCTACTGATTTCATAGCATCGACAAATTGGACGTCTACTGTACTGATTTCATAGCATCGACAAAGTTGACATCTATTGATTTCATAGAATCAACAATACTACATGTAGATTGAATTCAACAATGTAGTCAAAATTGATTCTGTGGTATGTTTAAAGAATGAGTTCGTTGTTTATTTGGTATATAATGTGTCCATAATTTACATCACGTAAGCCTATCCTACATATTTGTTCGTACCTTTGCCTCCAGTATGCACAATAACGTATGGTTACTGGATTAAATGTGTATGACATCAGATATTTTGCATACAAATGTAGATAAGAAAACACATTTATGTAAACAAATATGATTTCTATCAAGTAAATGAATTGTAAAAATGCTGTATGGTGACTTAGCGATTTTAAGGTTGTCCTCCCGGGAAATGTCATGTGATGACGAATATTCCGGCTGGTTTCGTACAGAGATGTCTTCTTTGGCAAAGTTTGGTGAATCGTGTTGAGGAAAGCTACTTCAAAATTGATGGTTTGTGGTGTTTAATTTTCAGACAATATTTATACCCGCTCCAATTACAAATGTCTCGCCTTTCACTCCACGTGATTATTGGACTCACCAATTAGCGATCTTGCATGCGAGGTCACGTGGGTTGTCAATGCCGACCGAGTGATTGTCCATATCGCTCCGCGGTCGTAATATCATAAACGGTTAATTGGTTTTAAAACTGAAAAAAGCACTCCGATATATATATGATCTTATATACATTTTCATATTCGTTTGTTATTCAAACTGTAAATCATTCAAACGTGACAAAAACAATTACATAATTCTCATTTTCATGACCCTCTTTCTACATTCTACATTTAGCAGTGAAAACATCATCTTATCAGTTCAATATGTAATTGATATTGAAAAACGATTGCGAAGACTTTGGATACTCTTATTCATGATTATCAGACAGACAGACAGACAGACAGAAATATTTTATTTAAGTGTTACAATTCAGTTTCAAAGGTATATAGAGCATGATATATATGTACAGCATAAAAAAAACTGACATCCAGCCATAAATTGGCTTATGAGACACTAAGCAAACTAAAACACTACATTTATCGTAAAAGCATATTAGTTAACAATTACACAAAAAACTGCTTATATAAAAGCGTTAAAATATATAAATTTATATATACCCAAGATTGTATGATTACACAAAAAAAGGTAAAAAAGATATGATAAGAAATGAGATACGATAGAAGTGAGAAAAATATAATGCTAAAAAGATTAGGTAGAATGTAAATATTACGATATAAAAAGATTATAGCATAAAGAATTTACCCATTTGTAAATAAAGTACGTCTATAAAACATTTTAGTTATGCTGTTTGCTAGTAATTTGATAAAAGCATAGTTATTAAAACTCATTACATTAATGAAAAAAGTATCAACATGAATCATGCTTCCGTCATACAAATCTGTTGCGTAATTAAATAATTTATAAGTTAGGTCCTTGTAAAAGTCACATTCACGCAGGAAATGTATTTCATTTTCAATCTTTCCGCAAAAGGGGCAGGTTCTCAAATGAATAGGTGTAGGGGGTTTACAAAAACGTCCAGTTTCAATATGCAGAGGTAGGGAGCCACATCTAAATCGACTTAAAGTTTTTCTTTTCTGGCATTAAGGTCCTTCTTGTAAAGTCTGTATGTTCTTAATTTGTTTCCATTTTCAGTGTTCTTGTCATTCCATAGCTCTGTAAACCATTCTTCTTCATCTTGTTGTTTTAGTTTCTTCTTTACAGTATACATCACGTGACTCAAAGATCCTGAAGCATGGAGTAGATTATATATATTAGTCCGTGTACACATCTTTTCAACATTACAAGCAAATGACTTTTACCTGCGTTTTGACCAATCAAACAGTTTCTTAGGGAGTCGTGAGTCTTCAGTTCTACTTAGTCTAATATAAGCACGTACTGCAGCTATCCTTTGTTTCGTAAAACACGATTTCCATCCCATTTCGCCCTGCACAGCAATATTTGAGGTATTTCGTTGGACTCCAAGGAAATATCTACATGCTCTGTTTTGTATCTTATTAATAAAACGCTGTGATGAGAGTCCCCAAATAGGCGCCCCGTACATGAGAACAGGTTCAACAGTAGTTTCAAACAATTTACTAAAAACGTCATAAGCCATATCTCCACATTGATGGTATTTTGATATGAGGACAGAAAGAGCTCTATTTTCACTTTTAGATATTTCCAAAATACTGAGTTTCAAATCTAAATGTTCCTCGAACCACATTCCGATATACTTGTATGATACAGCATAAGACAGCTGGGCGTCACCACAGTAAAAGTTAAAATCGCTTAAAGGGACTTTCCTGTTTCTAAAATGAATAATGTTGGTCTTTTCTTTGTTTATTAAAAGCCTCCATTTCGAACACCATTTAGACAACAAATTTAACATATTTTGCAGTTTAGTTGCTGTTGGTGCCATCAAAACGATATCATCAGCGTAAAGTAGAATTGCAACACATATTGTCTATCCACACACCATTTTCACTTCCTTGAATCGCCTCTGCCAAGTCGTTGATGTACAGTGAGAACAACGTTGGGGACATTACACATCCCTGTTTAACTCCTCTTTTTATCTTGAAAAATTCAGTCATGAAGTCATTTACTCTTACAGAACATGAGTTATTTTCATACAATGTTTTTATAGTGTTGAACATTTTACCGTTGATCCCGAACTTTCTTAACTTGAACCATAGGCAATCTCTGTCTACGTTATCGAATGCTTTCTTTAGGTCAATGAAACACGAAAACGTCTCTTGTTTGCTGTCCAGCCTGCTCTTAATGACAGTGTAGAGACTGTACATATGCTGGAAACAACTCCTCTCCTTCCTAAAACCATTTTGTTGTTCAGCTAAAATATCTAGGGAGTCAAGCCATGACGTTATCCTCATATTCAGTATGTCACAATATATTTTGCATGGAACAGATATCAGGGATATTCCTCTGTATGTCATTGGATTTTTTGGGTCCGTATTTGGTTTGACTATTGGATTTATGACAGATTCTTGCCATGCACTAGGGACGATATTTTTTTCAAAACACACATTAAAAAGTTTATTAAGGAAATGCACACAATCATCATTTTTCAGAATTTCAGCAGGAATGTTATCTAATCCAACTGCTTTCTTATTTTTTGCCCGTTCCACAGCTTTATGTACCTCTTCTTTTGTGATTGGATTGTTCAATGTATCATTTTTTTTCCCATCAGAAGAAAGTAGTTCTCTTAATTCATTTTTAACATCTTCATAATGTACCTGGTCAAAATTATTATCACGAGCATCATCCCCTGAGTAGATATTTTCGAAATCAGTCTTCCACCTGTCTAACACTGCTGGTATATCAGTAACTGTAGAGCCGTTATCGTTGTCAACTTCCATGGGTATGGGTGCTCGTCTCTCATTTGCTATTCCAAGAGTTCCAATTAGTTTCCAAAAGTCAGTTTCAGTTTCATTAAGTTTTTCCAGCAAAGTATCTTGTTTCTTTTCTTGATATTTTCTTTTATATTTTCTGTTCAGTCTGTCAAAGGCTTTCCTTCTAGTGCAGTAAGCATGCTTTAGGCGTGCTTTCTCTCCAGTTGATCCGTTACATTTAAGCCATGCACGCTCATGTTGTGTCACGTCGTTCCAGTGTAACTGTAGATCATTATTCCAGTGCGGTTTCCTGAAACTTTTCTTTTTGTTAGTATTTTTATCATTTTTCGATTTGGGTGATCCTAGAATATTCTCCATTTCGGTGTTTAATGTTTGCACAAAATTTTTATATTCAAGGTCTATTTCACTTTTCATATCATGGTTTACAGGGAATGTTGCAGGAAGTTTTCTACAGTTGTGTCTCTTTTTGCATTTCTTTAAAACAGCACATGATTGAACGTCTTCGTTATCTGTCTGAAAACTATTACCTGTCAGTCCGGTTAGGTCAAGACTGTACACTAACATGGAATGGTCTGGGAGAGTATCTGGGGTGCTTGCGTCATACTCATTCAATAGTGACGTCATCTTTATAACTTCGAAATCTCTGAAGTGAGGCAATTGTTCATGGGGTACAAGTACGTAATCCACCACTGATCTTCCATTGGAACTAATGCATGTGAAATAATTTTTTGTAGTATTTCGACCATTTAGACCATGCAGAAGTTGGTATCAACAAGGAAGTCAATAAATTTCTCACCGTATGAATTCTCAGTGTAATCGATAACTTGACGTTCTGGTAAGGAGTCGACACCTTGTATGTAGTCAGCCCTGCCACCTGTTCGTGCATTAAAATCACCACATACCTGAACAATACCCTGGCACTGGAACTGATATACCTGCCGTAGCAATGTCTCGAAGTACTCATCCACATCTCTGTAGTGAGTCGATCCATTAGGACTTAGATAACACACTGCTAAAAACACATTATTACATGTAACCTTATTAGTGAACTTAAACCATGCAATGTCTTCATTGTCATTATCTGAAATAGAACATGCATACCTTTCTAGAATAGTATTTCTAACAAATATCCCTACACCACCTGAACCACGTTTAGCTCTAGGATGTAGATATTGTCTATTGTGTCCTATCCAGGTATAACCCTTTAAGACTAGTTTTTGGTTATTTTTCAGAAATGTCTCACATAGGGCGATAACATCATAGTCCCCTGGACACACATCAAATTCTCTGAAGGAAGAGATGTCATTATTCTTGTGGACCAACCTCTGCAGTTCCAACTGCAAACCATCCATACATCCTATCTTCTATTAGGAACCAGTTTTGTTCCTCGTAGGTGAAAATCTCTGTCTTTACCTAACTGCTTCATCACTGTTCTCAGCGACGCTTGCGTATCACGGACTTCCTGTGTCGTTTCGTTCTCTATGTACACCTTCTCGTTGTAACTGTTATTCCTCAGCACACGTTTCGCCTTGAACACCATTCGCTTGTGATCCACGTTCTCCAGCGTTGCAGTGACGATCCCGTGACGGGGCCCACGCCCGTCTCTTCGCGTTGCCCGCACTGCCCGCACATCACGTAACTTCAGACCATCACATAGTAAGGTGTTGACCTTATTGAGTGTCACATGAGGGTCAGTGTTCTCAACATCATCGCACGGAAGATTTTTTTTATCAAAATGCTGCATTTAGTATCGCCATTTTTTACAACGTCACTAAATGTTTTCTTCAGTTGGTCACACTCATGGTTTAGGGTTGTTAAGTGACTTTCAAGCATTTCACACTTTTCATTTAATTCTGAACGAACGATCTTCATTTCTTCATCAATGAGCTGTCGAGTGTAAGTTTTGAACTTCTCAGTGATTTTCATTTCTAACGATGTTTCAAGGTCATCCCTTCTTTTCGATAAACTATTGTTCATACTGTGCATTTCTGATGAAAGTTTATCGACTGCATGAACCATCTTATTTAGTGCTGCAAGAGTCTCACCGTTTTGATCTTGTTTACAAGAAGAGACTTTACTTTGCTCCATGTTGGTGACTGTATCCGTCGCCATTGTTGACCCGGCGGAGTCTGTCGTTTCAACATTCTCTTCTCGAGCTTTCTTGCAATCTAATTTAGCTACTTCTTCTTCTTCCAATTTTCTCTTCTGGTGACCGTTCATCGTTGTTTGGTTGGTGTTTTCTTCACAAAAAGTCACTTTAGATTCTTATTTACTCACTTTTTAACACTTCAAACTGAGAGCTGATTTTTTCGTGTCTTTCACTCTTCACGCATGCGCATCAAACAGGTTTTATCCCAGGTAGAACTATTAGTCAAAACACCAGACTGTTTTATGACCTCATGTTTGAATCAAAAGCAAAATAAAAGCTCCAAACACTGTGTTAATGAAGTCTTGCTTGCAAAGTCGATGCATGGAGCTTGTGAAGTTAGTGGAGGGAGGATATAGTAACAGCCTGTTAAAATAACGATTTTAAGTTGTTTGATGTCTTTTTAAAAAAAAGTTTGGCCTTATTGACATGTTTTACTCAATACTACGGAAGCCTTTTAGTTGTTGTTGTTGGAGTTTAACGTCTTCTTTCACCATCTACGGTGATGTCGCAGACGTGGGGTCTATGCCTCAGTTATTTCCAAAAAAAGGGGGAATGAAATTTAGAATAGGTCATAGACACCCAAGTAAAGTTAATAAAAGTTCGAAAGTAGTTAAAAATAAATAAAATTAATTTTGAATTTGAAATAGAATGGGAGGAGGGGGATTTATTTTAATATCACAGTTCGCGACCTGAGTGTAAATAAAGTAAATAATGACCCAACAATCGACAAATCAATTATGAACAATGAGCTGCTCCCCGAAACACCATAAATCCGTGTGTGATCCTTACCGAATTAACTTCCAATTTCAATAGAGAACAATAATTACCTGATGTCATACTCCTGGAGTTAATACCGCTATTTGTGTGTAAGGCGGCGTCACATCAAATGTCCAGGAAGAGTATCTGAACAGACATGCATCAACCCGATTCCCAAAGGACAGATGGATGACCCCAGAGACCCACTTTCTTAAATATCACCGGTGCTTCCTATAAACTATATGTAATGTACTTAATACAAGACTGTCAAAGTATATAGAAGAGGGAAATATTTTAGAAGACAACCAAAATGGATTTAGAAGAGGACGATCTACGACTGAGCATGTTTCTTCGCTTTCTTCTATAATTGAAACACGTAAATCTATGAAGAAGTCAACTTTTACCGCCTTCATCGATCTTCGTAAGGCATATGATTGCATAGACCGCTCGACAATGTGTTCAAAATTACTTGAAGCGAACATAAAAGGTAAAATGTTTAATGCCATTACCTCCCTTTACAGATCAGTGGAGTGCTGTGTGAGACTTAACGGAAGACATTCGTCATGGTTCGATGTGCAATGTGGATTGAAACAAGGATGTTTACTTTCACCATTACTTTTTAATCTTTACATTAATGATCTCTTTACTATGATTAATGAATTATCTATTGGCGTGGTCATAAACGAAAAGACAGTTGGAGTGCTTGCTTATGCAGACGACTTGGTTTTACTGGCTGAATCCGAGAGTGACTTGAATCTACTGTTAGACTGCCTCAACAGTTGGTGTGGGACTAACTCGATGTCCGTGAATAAAGGGAAATCCAAGATCGTACATTTCAGACCATTATCTACACCTCGGACACTTGCTACTTTTACATGTGGAGATGATGTTTTAGAAATTACTGACTTTTATAATTACCTTGGAATTCTTTTAACTCAGCACCTTGATTTTAATCGTATGGCCAAAGCAGCAGCTAGTTCAGCTAGCAGAGCTCTCGGACTGCTCATTTCAAAGTTCAAGTTTTTAGGTGGTATGCAGTTCGACACTTACACAAAGTTATATGATGCTATGGTATGGTCCGTCATCTCATACAGTGCCAGTATTTGGGGAACTTACAATATGTCGTACATAGAGGCAGTACAGAACAGGGCTATGCGTTTCTATCTCGGTCTTCGACGTTTTGCCCCTAACAACGCAGTGAGTGGAGATATGGGCTGGGTCCCCCCGACCGTACGACAGTGGGGATGTGTGACGCGCCTCTATATGCGACTTAGAAACATGAATCCTGAAAGAATAGCCCAACATATATTTTTATGGACTCATCAGTGGGCGGATAGACGGAAAAGAAACCAAGTTTACAGGATCATCAACAAGTTTAATCAACTAGGACTGGGACACTTTACATCCTTTAATCACAATTACCATGGGAGGTTCGTTTCACGCAAGATTGAGGAGGAAGTTTTTAACGAATGTTTATCAAGATGGGAACAAGTCATTTCTGAACCAACTCGGGGACGAGGAAACAGGGGAAATAAGTTAAGAACTTACTGCACATTCAAGACCGAGTATGGAACTGAACCTTATGTAAAGGACGTGGGTAAAGGATCCCAGAGAAGCGCCTTGTCAAGATTTAGGTGTGGAGTAACCCCATTGAAGATAGAGACGGGAAGATATACTAACACTCCAGTAGAAGAGAGGACTTGTCCAGTTTGTATACACTCGATAGAAGATGAGACGCATGTCCTCCTACACTGTCCACTGTACGAAGAAGTTAGACATGACCTGTTAAAATGTGTTTTAAAGTGCCCAAATTTTACGGATTTTAGTGACTTAAGAAAAGTAAGTTTTATTTTATGTCTTTTATCAGTGCCAAGGCCTGCAAATCTATTTTAACTATCCGAAATGACTTTTAATATCAAAGCTTAGCATTTTATCTCTTACATATATTATTCATTTGCTATTTTTATGATAATATTCTTTATATGTATGCTCCATGTTCGTTTTATTTTACACTCAATTATTGCGTTTCTATCATATACATGTACATTATATCTCTTAACCTAATCTTTACCTGTCATATGGACCTGAATTATTTTTCTATTGTATTTTAATGTTTATATTTGGTTATTAAGCTTTAGTCTCTCGTAACCTATTTTTGGGTGGCTCGCTGTATTTATATGTGAATTTTATATTTGTAACCTTGTTTGTATATATAATTGCGAGGTGAGACTCTAAGAAAAATCTGTCTGTCTGTCTGTCTGTCTGCATGCTGTCCCACCTGCTCTACGGGTAAGTTTGACAATATGCGCTGTTCTTGCTAATTATATAACAACACCTGACTGCGGGTAATCTAACATGACACAAATTAATCTCAAGGTCCAGGGTAAAATGTTATATTCATCCACTGTATAAACGCAACAAATTTATTATATTCGTGCACTGTATAAACGCAATAAATTATTATATTCATGCACGGTATAAACGCAATAAACTTAATGAATATGTCGTTATTTAGTCGAGTTTTTTTGCGTTCAGAGCCTATCTGTGGACACCACTTGACTCCTTGAACGCGCCTTTACTTTATCAAGATGTCGTGGTTTGTGTCCTACAATAACTATGTCAGTCCAAACCTGACCACGATTGAGTAGTTAAAAAACCTACTGTCTTCCTTTCTCTATTCTGATATTCTGCATCAATCTTCTTCATTGACCTTTGCTGTTAAATGCTTGTTAAACATCATGATGATCCTTTTCATTTGCTAGACCAGAAAAACGGGTTCATTAGCATAACTAATGGTAGACAGTTTTAACTTTGTTTAACTGAGATAAGCAAAGTTTAGATTTTGTTTAACTGAGGTAAACAAGGTTTTAATTTTTGTTTACCTGGGGTAAACAAAATTTTAATTCATTCATTCATTCATTCATTATATAAGCTACGCAATTGCACCCTTTAATCAGCATGAAGGCTTCAATGCATGTCTTGCAAAACAGAGACTAAAGCGGATTTAAACAGACATTATCATAATGCATACAATGAACACCCAGAGGTGTTTTAATTTTGGTTATAACTACATGGTAATAATAAATAATACACAGCATGATGATTATGTGAAGTAGATATAACTTCTAACTCATAGTACAAATCTAAATTAGTCTAAACATCTGACCTAGATATAGAAGATAAAGATAGACAAAATGACTGTCCATTACAAACCTGCTGATGGAATCAAGGTTCCATCTAACAATGACATCCAAAAGGCTTGTAAAGACAGTTAAGTTTGATAGATTGAGCTCTGTTTAGTTCAGTAACCAGGTGTATGAAGCGGGTTATATTAACGTTGTGCTGGTGTTAAGAAATTATTCATGCGACCTTTAAGTTATTTATATAGGACAGTGTTTACATTTATGGTCTCAGGTTTTGACTTTGGCTTTGGCTTTGCATGATTAAAGCAAAATTATAAGGGTGATTGTTTAGCCATTTTGAAGGGGTTAGGCCAGCAATACCATCGACATTTCTAGGTAATGCTATATAAAAAAGAAAACGAAAAAGAAATTGTTAAACTGTTAGATGCGCAAAAAAGTAAAATTCTTGCAAACGCAAATGAAAACCTATTTGCATGTTTAGCATAAATTATTAATTAAAATGCTGTGTTACACTTTGAACAATCAAACAACTTGACAAAATTTTAATCCTATCTAGATTTTTTTATTATTGCTCGTTCCGTACAGGTGTAACGGGCATTTTAAGAGTACACATATAAAATATATAAGTTTTGTGAAGCGCCGTAAAATGATATCATTCGCTTGTAAATTTGTCCCTTCATTGTCTGCTAGACATCATAATTATGTAAAGAGTTATCCAAAGGAAAACAACCACTGAATTGTGTAAATATTCCACGATTGAAGTATATGCTTACGCCTTCTTAAAGTCGAAATATTGATATATACATACGAAGAAACGGTCGACTTAATGCAACATTTTAAGAATATTTAGGCCTATCAATGGCCATTTAGCGCATATTGCACAGTTCAAGTATTTATCTTTGCCATGTTGTAAAACCACCACACTGTTGAAAAGACTTGTGAGTAAGTCGAAAATGCGACGCATCCAGTCATCATTAAACAGTTTATTTTTACACTAATGGGTTTGACTTAAAATCAGTTTTGTTCTGAAATCAAAGTTTTTTTCCCCAATATGTGAACAAAGAACTTCTAACTTCAGTTCATTTATTTATTAATATAAGTGGCAGATTTGATTCACATTGATTTTCAATGTCACATAATGGCTTATTATGTGTGGTGTGCTGTGTGTTCGCTTTTCAGTTATACGATTTAAGATCTATGGTACATTCATCATGACTTTTATGTTTTGTTGTATCCTGGAGCGGTATTAACATAAGCCTTGTTTACCAATTGGGTTCTTTTTTGGAAATAAATATGTTTAAACCATGCACACACCTGAGAGTCGTGATTGTTGATTTTTCGTGTACATATGTATATATGTTACCATTAATGTCTAAAATCAGTTCATCTGTAGATTGAAAGCCAATGATTTTTTTGCAAATTGTTTCTTTTGTATCACATTTTTGTTCTTTGTACGAGGCGCATGGCCAAGATGTGCCTTTTTGTGCGGATCCAACCCGTTACTGATTTTGTTGTTGAATGTTGGATTTTTCTCCTTTTAACAGAAAACCAGTGATGGCATCTTTCCGTTTATTACTGTTAGAAAATATAACCCAGTATGTGAATGTATAGATTTATTTAGTCTAACCTTAAACAGTATCTGTCAATTTGAATCATTACTGAACAACTTATAAACATAACGGGTCAATTTACATGCATTACCGTACCTCTATATGCAAAATGTCTTGATTGTTGACATTTAGCGTAAAGAGAATAAGACGTTGTCATATTAAGTGAAAAGGCGTTGTATATTGCGTTTTGAATTTGGGATATTACAAGTAACTTAAACTAATACATCCAATTAAAGTTGTTTTCTATAACAGTAAGACCTAAATGGAAAACTCGACATGCATGAACATCTTCAAACTGTGGTTAATGTATGAAAACTGAGTGAAATTTGACACGAAGCGGGGAGCCTGTTTACCTTGTGCAGCGATTTTGAATATGGAAAATTAATCCTATTGAAATTACATCTATACCAAAATATTGATATTCCTTCCCGCTACTTGATAAAGTATAAATGTTGATAAAAGAATATCATTTACTATATTTTCGCAGCCGATTTTGTGTCCGAGTTAGCCTTCATATTGGAATTTTGAGAGAGAAAAGCAGTTGTCGCAAAGAGAAAAGGTTGATTACTCACAGAAATGGACGATTGAATACCCCGTGATAATAGAGAATCTTACCCAAGTGTTTTCTGATAACACAAGTTGATAAAAGTAACAAATATCCTAGGTTTGCCGATTATATTTTATTTTTATTAACGAGTGTTGATATATTTGATATCAGAAGACACGAGGGTGAGATTCTATTAATCATCTAAAATCATTTTTCTTCTGTCAAAACGATATCTCCTAGGAGACATCACTTGATCTTCAACAAGCGCTATCTCCTGTGGAAAACAGTTTTGGATGATAATTTTTTGAAGTCTAGTGATTGTCTCTATAAATTCGCATCTGCTGCAGGTCAACCTCAGTGAAATAAGATCAAACCTATCACCACTCGTGCCTCACTGCTTATCAACGAGTTTGTGAGTGAGTTGGTGTTAAAGCCTGCTTGGGCTATATTCAGCCATTTCTACCACAACGAGTGAGTCAATGAGTTGGTGTTTAAGCCTGATTGGGCTATATTCAGCCATTTCTACCACAACGAGTGAGTGAGTGAGTTGATGTTTAAGCCCGCTTGGGCAATATTTCAGCCATTTCTGCCACAACGAGTGAGTGAGTGAGTTGGTGTTTAAGCCCGCTTGGGGTATATTTCAATTGACAGACTTATCTGGTCAATGCCAAGGCGTGTACAAGCTTGTTTTGGAGCCATTGGCGGACACACACGTTATCGGTTACAATTTTCCTTGATTTTCCTTGAAATTTTTCAATGACGTGTGAAGGACCGTTGTCTTTGAAATAATATTAATTGACAACCATGAATATTGTTATGATAACATTTTCTAATAGATCATATCAATGTTGCTTTTTTGTGAGAAGTATATAATCAATCAAGGAATCATATCTGACACGTGGTGTCTTCAGCTTCGTATGACTCGTATCATCACGAAATAGAAAGGTGAGAGGGAAGCAATCCGATATCTTCATGCTATTTCCTGTCATGTGGTAAGTTAGCTTACACTTTAAAGGGGCAGTAGCACGTTTTTTGATAATTTTATATTTTAATTTTGTCACTCATAATTGTAAGTTAATGCTAAAAGTATTATTTTGACAATGTCAAAAATCTAATTACACAAGCCAATCACCCATAGTAAGAGGACAAAGTATGAAGATTGACATAAAATCCATTGGCGGCCAATTATTTTGTGTAATAAAAAGCAATCGCACCGCTAAACTTTCCGTCATAGATTTGAATTAGTACTAGTCCATTTAGTTTAAAGACATTGTCTTTCAATTGAAACCATTAATTTTCATTTCCCTGGCATCACCTTATACCCCCCCCCCCCCCCCCCCCTCAAAACGTGCTACTGCTCCTTTAACTCTGAAATGAAATGGTCAAAAAATCTAAAATTTCAAGAAGATTAATTGAAAAACAGTTTACTTCACTTTCGAAGGAGCTCCTTGAGTCTTTTTATAGATTGGCTTAGGCTTTTATCTAAATATTCCTCTGGCTGACAGATTGGTGATGGATTTATCTAGTCAGTTTATGGCTCTAGTTGATGTTTCTTACATTTCAATTTATTTGCACAGGGAACCTGCTTTTATCATCATGCAAATCAAAATCTAAAGAGATCAAGCACCTTAAGTGAAAATCAACCTAAAACTGATAAATTATTAACATTGATTTTTTGTGAATTGCTTTTAATTAAAAATGATATAAATTTACAACATAAATGTTTATTTTAATGTATCATAAAAGATCCTTGCAAATCTAAAAAAGTAATTTTATTGAAATATTGCAGAATTTCAACACACGTTGAGGGTTACATTTTGTTAAAGGTCGTAAGTAACCTTGTTGATTTGTTCTCACAGAGGTTTGTTATGGAAACACATAGGTTGATAAAATACTCATACTCGGTAAAAGGTTAAACTTAATGCTGTTCTGACTTTTCTCCAGGTGATTGCCAATATTCAAATCAATTCCATTGTGTGTCTTACAAAAATAATTTTCGAAATATTGCGCTTTTACCTCGAGTATGGATATGAAAATGATAGGTCAAATAATTACATTTTGTGAATATATTGTGTCTGGTTAATATTGTTAATGAACTAAGTAATAAGGCTTGATACACTGTTGCAACATCTTCTAAAGATACATATTACATTTCTAATTGGCGATATATGTTTATATGCACAGTATGCTAGGGACACATATAAAATGATTATTTCAAACATACAAAAACTGATGAAAATTATGCTCAATCCGACTTTTGTTTCTCCCTGGATGATTGTTTACAACACCTTCTGAAGATACAGCTGCACATCTTCCATATGATGAAGACAGAGAGATGCAGGATGAAGAGCAACAATCCGATGACGTCAAGATTGAAGAACTGATACAAAGGCATGTCCTGACAATACGACCTCAGGTGCTCGCCGCCATATTGGATCACGTGTTCTATCCAGTAAACAGCTTCATCTTTTGGACTCCTTTCTCGTAGTTTGCTTATTGCAGCAGCTTTCTTGATCTTTTGAGAATAGGACGAGTTTGTTATCAGTTCAGTGATATTGCCAACCAGTTCATCAACTCTAAATAAACGTAAATCCATCTTCAAGCCAAAACCGTTATAGACAACCCTTTCAGCATTAAAGTGTTGTTCAGCAAACATTGGGAAACCAAGCATTGGAACCCCGTGCAGGAAACCCTCGTTTTGTCCATTCGCCCCACAGTGAGTTATAAAGAGTTTTACATTTGGGTGGGCAAGGAGATCTGACTGTGGCATCCAGTCTGTAAACATAATCTCAGAAGAGATGTTTGGTTTATAGTAACTCTTGAATATGTACCTGTAGTCTGTTTGTCTGAATGATTCCAAGAGTCGGCTGTGGATCGTCTTTGGGAATCTATCTACGTTACTTCCAAAGGACACAATAACAACGCCATTTTTCGCTTCATCCATGAACTTTTGATACTTTTCTGGCAGCTTCTTGGGTGGCGTGGCAGACAGGGAACCAACAAACTTGACGTTAGGAAGAAGAGCCTGTGGGTAATGCAACAAAGGTTCTATATCTACGAGCCACAGCAAACCCTTAGCAGTGAGAGCTTCTATTGATATATAGGGCTTTTCTGGGGCATAGATTGCCACTGGGCTAGAATAAGAATACGGATCGTATAGCGAATACCCAAGAACAGTTACAGAACTGATGGCACGAGTCAGAAAGTCCATTTTAGGATTCCAACCTAAAACAGCCACAGGAAAGGTTGATAGTACAATAGGAGACCTCGATGCAAACGGATCGAAAAAAGGTCCAATATAAATGAAGGGCAAATCCAGTCGATAGGCAAAAATTGTCAACATGCGAGTCATTGGTATTGTGCTGAACATGACCAAATCGAATTTTATTTTCCTTGCTTCCTTGATCAAATTGTCATCCTGAAGTATCAAACCACATATTTGTTTTACCTCATCAAAAGGTAATTTCAATTTGCCATGTTCAAAATAGATTTTGAGAATGTCGTCAACTGCTGGCCCAAAGTTGAAATTATCAGTTGCATTGTAGACAAGATGTTTGACGCCAGGCACGCTAAGACGTTCATCATTGGCCATATATGTTGGCAGAGCGTTCCATACCACGTGACCACGTGACACTAGTTCCTTAGCAACAACCATGCCGCCCCGGAGGTGACTATAGGACGGGAATAAGAACAGGAGGATGGTCTCCCCTTGAACACTGCAGACAGCAGAGAGAAGGAGAAGTAGCGGGACTTTCATAATGGCTTACCTGTAATGAAAAACATTCATCTATTGAAGATACTTTAACTGATTCATAGTGTTAAAGGGGCATTAGCACGTCTTTTGAAAAAATTATATTTTAAACTTTCCACTGATAATTGTATGTTAATGCTAAATGTGTTATTTTGATAGTGTAAAAATTTTCATAACACAAATCAATCGTGCAGAGTCAAAGGACAAAGTATAAAGATTCACTTAAAATCCATTGGCGACCATATTATGTGAACACCTTTAATTCAGTTTTTGTTAGAAAAAGGAATCGTAAGGCTAAACTTTACATTATATATTTATATTATTTCCCCCTAAAAACGTGCTACTGCCCCTTTAAGAGAAGGGTAAGGGTAACTTATGGACTCAGTTTTGCAAGGTCATTGACCGAAATGTTTACTACTAACATCGAAATTTGCCCTGCCGTTTGCAATAATTTCCATAATTTTTCGTTCGTTTGCATTCTCTCCCCACAGAGGCAGCTCAGTCATACCTGAGTTAGCCTCTGTTCTATTACGGCTAATACATGGGATAGAAATGTAGAAATCTGATTGGAGGCAATCGAAGTTAGTTGTGCAATCAGAGACGCCGTTTCAAAAGAGGTCATTCGCAAAAGCTCAACTATTCCCGTGTGGTTCGGCATCCAGGGGAGATAACTCTACCTTCTACAAACATCGCTTTTTTCCTTCTCATAAGTTTTTATTTCGTAAATTATTAAAATAAAATTTACCTCTAAACAAATATCACTTTACACAATTATGAAACACTACGTTTCTTATGAAAAACCCTATCCATATCTGATCTTCAAATATTTTCCCTTTCACACTGTTTATGAAAAATAAACCTAAAGGCATGATGCTTTTGTAAGTCACTATACGACCGTTGAGAATTCCCGAAGTCGTGGATATCCAAAAGGTGTTTTCATTGGCTGCAAATAAGGGCAATGTCTCAAGTTTAAACTTTTTGCCGCTAGGGCAATCTGCTGGAACCCCAGGATCTTGGCGTAATAGAACAGAGGCTAACTCGGGTATGACTGAGCTGCCTCTGTGGGGAGAGAATGGTTCATTTGATTCATCGTTATTGAATTTCAAACCGTACTGCCACTGCCAAGTGCCATATGACAAGGTTTATCATGTCATTTCACAAATGTCAGGTTAAATTGCAGCCCATGTGGTCCGCAGTGACAGCTTGGAAGACCTGCAACATTGACCATTGACTGCATAGGACAACCGGTATTTACGCAATGTCTATACATTGACCGGTCTTATTCCTACCCTTCGAACATATGTGGGTTCGAGTCTGGCCGGGCTTTATCTAATTACCAGACATCTAGTCCACGGCGGAATAAACAGCTTAGAAAGTAACGTTCCAACGTGTATATATACATCATATAATTATATATAAGCTACACAAGTGCGACTTTTAATCAACATTAAGGCTTCAATGCATGTCTTGCAAAACAGAGACTTAAGCTGATTCAAACAAATATATTAATAAAGCATATAATAATATAATAATAATATAAATATAATAATATAATAACTACATGGTAACAATAAATAATCCACAGCATGATGATATAACTTCTAACTCATAGTACAAATCTAAATTGGGCTATACATCTGAGCTAGATATAGAAGATAAAGATAGACAAAATGACTGTCCATTACAAACCTGCTGATGGAATCAAGGTTCCATCTAACAATGACATCCAAAAGGCTTGTAAAAACAGTTAAGTTTGATAGATCGAGCGCTGTTTAGTTCAGTAACCAGGTGTATGAAGCGGGTTATATTAACGTTGGGCTGGTGGTCAGAAATTATTCATGCTCAGGCCGCTGAACTCTCTGATAACACGTACCACTTACATTTAGCAGCTTAAGTTATCTATATAGGACAGTGTTTACATTTATCGTCTCAGGTAAATACCGTAATGACCATTGGTCAGGTGGCTTACAATACTTATACTAGAGACCTTCATACATTGTCGAACCACAAGCTTTATCACGTCATTCGCAATTTATATTTTTTCGAAATGTTTATAAAACATCAACTTTCGTTTAATGCATTGTATTTGATTTTTTTAATCAATCATTTTGATATGTTACTATCAAAACATTAATGTCTGAGAGTAGTGACATGTCACATGGAAGAGTGTTTTCGGCCGTTATACGCCGATTTTGCCTGCCTTTTTTTAACGGCGTATACGTAACTTTCGTCACGGCGTA